>CM066038.1:299710883-301200134 GCA_033557465.1 Ichthyophis bannanicus | reverse complement strand
ATGAACATGTGTGCATCAGGAATGGCGACATGGGTAACCACATGTCATGCTTGCTGGTAATATCTCCCGCCGAAACAGTCATTGTCACAGGGATGGGTCTGTCCCCCCAACAATTGCTGGTGCAGAGCAGCATCGCACACCACGCATGACACCCATGTGTCCCTCTGACACATGTGTGCCATGGCGGGGAGGGACACGCATGTCAACCCTGGCCACTGACAGGGCCAATGGCCACAGAGCCTCAACCCATGTGCACAGTAGCAGGGGGTGTGACCGTGGAAAAATTGGCCACGATAGTGTTGTTGTTAACCCTGCAGCTGCCAAAAAAACTGTGGCATTGGGCCTATGCTGAACATTGGTGTATTGCCAGCCAAGGGCCAATGCACAGATCGTATGTAGTTATGAACATGGCAGGCAATTCCATGTGTGCAGTAATACACGACAGTATGGACACCCCGGCAATTACCGGGCCAGAGCTGCACCCCTCAGGTACGGTCAGGGCATGCATGTGCACACATAACTATGCTATAAAAAGGAAGAGAAACATTGGACAGCGCCTTTATATGTATGCAATGTTACAGTATATAATAGGGTATCTGCAAATTGGCGACGGCGCTGCCTATTCACGTCTGGCACGCAGCAAAAATTAGCATGCCCCTGCAGCGGGACCCACACGGTCATCTTGTGCAGGGGGAGGGGGTGTGGGTGGGTTGTGTGTGGTGGCGTTGTGTGGGCGGCAGGGGCGGTGGTGCCATCCTTTCCAGGGACAGCTTGGATGCACTCCATGGCAACACACATACTACCAAAAGTCATATCATGGTAGGTGTTGGCGCAGAAGACTCCAATCCTGTATGAGGCTTTATCCATTGCGGACCGTAGAGCGTGCAAGTTCCTGACGAATGCCTGTTTGGGGAAGAGATGGTGGTCATTGAGTTACGTGTGGCGGGTACAATTGTACAAGCAGAACTAGGCAAAAAATATCACACAAATACCCTTTGCATGGTACAAACTGTACTACTGAGATGCATATTTTGAGGTATAGAAACATTACACCAAAAGTGTCGTCCAGGCCACACACAGGACATACACCATGTACGTTTTGCTAAGGAAGCCTATCATGGCTCAGGTCTAGGAGTTATAGAAAGGGTGATGTGACTCTGAACAAGACTCCTGTCAGTCCTGGTAGAGGTAATAACACATCGCTCACACATAAAAGACTTACCAGTCCCAGAATGCACCAGGTGTCCAGCATCCATGAGGGGGGCTGAAGGGAGAATACATGTGTTCAATCCCAGAGAGCTATGAGGTAATCCCTAGGCACTCATTCTTCAAAGGGCAGGGCCTGATTCAGAACAGCTGCGCTGTGATAGGGAGGAGCACACATCAAGACAGCATAACAATAGAGGCTTATTATACAGATAGCAGCTACCGCAAGACCTACAAGCTCCCGTACAGCTACACAAGCTACAGCCCAGCTACAAGCTCCAGCCCAGCTACAGCAAGGGCTACAGGTTCCAACATCACCTGTAGAAGCCGAAGCCAAGCCAAAACGGATAGAGAAGGAAGGAAACCCTCTGGAAGGAAGAGCAGAAAGGCCATTGAGAGATCTAGGAGAAGGCAGGCTTTTGCAGTACCTATACTGGTAGGTATTCCAAGTGCCAGCAGGAGCCCATTGGACTGGGGTCACACAGAGGAATGGCTGGACAGAGATAGGAATCACCCGTGGCTACTGGTGAGAGAGAAAGATCTGCACGTGGAAGGGACCATAGGACCTATGCCAGAAGGTATGTGAGAGGAGATCCAGTGTCCAGGGATAAAGATTGAGAAGGCTGGACATAAGAACTCGAGTACATACTGGCCAGGATATACAGAGAGGACACCATGGCAGCACGGGGAGGTTCAGGTATGAACACTGATCCCGACCCTATCTCTAATAGATGAATGGCAGCAGGGCAAGGAGCATTCTCTTGATAGTTCCCTACTGAAAGACTCATCTGGGCTATTTTATGATAGTCACCCTATGCTTATTGATGAGGGAGGAATCACAGCAGATGAAAACTATTGTTTACATGGACGGTTCTCTATCAAAGTGCGATTGCTGGATAGCTCTCTGTGAGGAAACACATCAGCCATCACAAAGAAACCTAACCTTGGTCTTTATTGCACTACGAACAGTTCCTAAAGCAGGAAGGTTTATGGCCTCACCCAGTATCAGCCAAGCCAGCTCAAGGTGTTCAGCTGGGGGAAGTGATATTAATGAAAGATGCAACCTAATTGTTGTGGGTGAGCAAAGGAGAGAATCACTGCAGGATCTGTGTGGGACATTAAGCAGAGGTGAACGATAAGCAGCAAGGTTGTAATTCATTATTTGTTGACCTTTCATGTTTGGTATTCTTGCTAGGAAAACATTAGCTAATTGCCTGAACAGGGTGAAGGTTGGTTTCATGAGTTTTGATTTTAGTGACTAATGTTATCAATGAAATACTGCACGCAAACGTAAACACCCACATTTATATGCTCCTACCAAGCATACTGTGATGGGTGAATTAAACCCCCATCAATATAAGACGTTGGTTATTGGGCTTTGACCACTGAGTTTCACAACAAAGCGTATTTCCCTGTCTCCGGCTGTGGTTTGTGGAAATGAACCTACATTACAACAATACCGTTCAAGTATCATATGAATAGATGCATCATCATGATTGGGTAGGTTCACACACTAGGCAGCCGTTCTGCGAACGTGCTGTGAGACACCAGTGCAGATACGGATACACTGTGTGTGCAAGAACTAGGACAACGTCCATCAGATGTACCAGTATCTATTAGAGACAGAACAAAGCACCGCACGGCTCTCAGTGTACATTGTTGGAGTGGCTTGGAGGGTGTTGCGACTTGCCTGCAACAACACCAGGGGGATACACAATGAGTAGGACGATATGGATGCATAATGGCAGGGAAAACCTTGGTGGTTCGAGCAGATTGGGACACACACACACCGCCCGAGCAATGTGACCAGTGCAGTTCGCTCATGACACTGTGCGATGGGGTGTGAAAAGCGGTTCCCAGGAACATCCTCCCAGGGGCTGACCGCCAACACTCCCCCCCATGTGGAGGTGACAGCTAAGTTTCTCCTCACAACCCGCAAACCCCACTCCCGTGGGGTGAGCCTCCCCCCAAGTGGTGGCAGAAAACAGTGCATGTACACCTTGGGGCCCATGTTGTGTGCCCGCAAGGGCCACGGTGATGTAGTCCTGCTGCTGCACAGGGTCCCAGACTCCAGACGTACATGTACAGGGGTATGCTAGGCATGCAAATGCTAGTGACAGGCCTCAGATAAGTGTGTTCAGCCCTGGAAATAGGAGAGTGGGCCATCCCTGATTGTGCCTGGCAGCAGGCAAGGCAGGGGTGAGGTGTGAAGCGGGTCCACATCACATCACGGGCCCTATTGACATGTGTTGTTCCACGGTGCAATATTAGCATCCATCCAAATGCAGACAGCAGTGTTGCATATTGCATTGCTCCTGCTGACACACAGCCCTGGGTAGGAAAGTGGACACACGGTGTACCCGTACATGGGGGATGGCTCACCTAAGCATACATCCCAAGGGAAACATGCTCACAAACAAACACATCCAATGCTAGCCTACAGGCACACCCCAGTCTCCACAAACACGGGAGGGTGACAAAGGTGTACACTGTGAGGGCGTCAACATGTCAGGCATCTCAACTGTTGCAGTAGAAAGGTGAGGGTAGCCCAGGGCATACAAAAACCACGAGACAATGTGCTGTGGAGGCAAGAGACTTGTGATATCTATGACACATGGATGCTGAGTAGTCCAGTAGTGGATACAGCAATGAAGGGCTCAGAACTCTTGGTATCCCGAGGTGGATAACCCAAACCTACAATGCAAGTACCAGGGTCAGAGGGGTAATGAAATGTGTGAGGATCCCAGGTACTAAAGCTGTCACTTGGAGACCAACCGTCCAAACCACGGGCATGGGGCAAAACATTTTCCACAGCCTAGGAATGGACTGATGTGAGGACTCACGTTACAACACACGTCACCTAGGTATGATCCCTCCGGGAAAGAGGGCATGTGTCTGTGAGATATGTCAAGAGGGAGGACGGAATCCCTAGTGGGCGAATGATCAGTCTGCTCACACCAAGCCACAGGCCAGATGTCCCGGGTGTATACCAGCCCCTGCAGTCGCACAGCACAGAGGGTGAGCTAGCAGTTGCATTTGGCACACGAACTACGTATCCCCTGGTCATGTCATGGAATGTGCCTTTGCCAGGGCCAATGTATAGCATCTGTAGTGGGTGTGGTGGGTCAAAATATGGAATGTGTGTCCTGCCGTCTATAGGCTATTGTGGACGCCAGGGGAAGGTTAGCACAACCTGACCTGTCCATACAGCCATTGCTCACATGCTGGACCTGTATGAGACTGCTGTTCATCGACCTGACTACCATGCCACATGGCATCACAAGGTATTGTCACCCCAGCGGATGAGCGCAACTGTACATCCCTGTTTGAATGGGCATGTTACCGTGAGTGTGAACTGTTTTTTTCACGTGAACTGTCTGGATCTGCAATGTCAGGAGGGTGCTGAATAGTCTGTGCTGTCGCAGCTTAACGTTTCCTTTTGGGGATGTAGGTTTGGGATTTGGGATATTGTGTCTGTTTGGGGTCCGGGGAACCTATACCGGGGCTGCCTGTGTAGCTGCTGACCCCAAAACGCCACTTGGCCTCATCACAGGTTACCTGTGTGATGCCATACCGTTTGGACTTCACTTTATGTCCCCCCCAGCCACATCACCTGATGGCCTCCTCCACAATGCTGTTGCATGGACACGTTATGTGTCGTATTGTCCCTATTGGCCATCAGCGTCAGACGACTGTTCATTAGGAATATTATTGTGCGGGACAGCGTCTCCACTCTGGCTGTATGTCACACAGCCAACCCTAGTTGTGGGCATTCAGGTGACCGCAGGGGCATGTTGCCCCCCAAAAACAGGGGAAAGGAACATCTGATCCTGTCCAGTGTGCATATAGTGCTCTCTGTGTGTATGAGGCACTGTACACGCTAATGTCGTCTATGATGCTGTGTGGACACCTGTTGATAAAGCCTATGTGGGATTGTCCATTATCACGTTGCATATCACACATATGTCCCGCCTGTGTATGTGAAACCCTGATTTGCGCTGCTGCACGGGCGGTACAGTTGTCACAATGTAGCAATGGCACATGGGTGTGCTACAGTCGGGGGCCTAGACCTTCCTGTTATATGTTCACCATTTTGTGTACCCTCACAACAGAGGCACCTGACGCATCAGTACTGTTTACATCTGCATCTGTAGCTGTACACACTCTCTTGGCTGTCAGGCTGTGTGTAACAGTGTCATTGGGCAACAAAGGCACAAAGATTATGTAACTCAAATTTGTAATGTGTAATGTGGACACGCATATCACAGCTGTCGAGGGTATGCTGTCACATACACCACATACACACCCCTGAGATGGATTAGAGGTGTGTGTGTTTTGTGTGTGGTGGCCAAGCCCCCTCCACATCTCCCTCTTAGCTGTTCACAGGTGTGTGGGCAAACAAACTGCACAGTATACAAAGGGGATGTATCCCCTGAGGCACAGTGCTTGCTTGCTGGTACAGGTCCGGCACAGCAAGTGTGTGTCATGATATATAGGATGCTGTGCATGTGTGGCTCACCACTTTGATTCCCATGCCAGCACTGTGTTGGCACATAGTGCACGCTGATGTGTGTCACAAAGATAGCTTCTGTAACAACAAGTGTCTTTGTGTGGCATCTTAAACCTTGACAGGCCCGCCCCAGGTTGCACATCTGTGAGCCTATGTACACACAGCATAGTGATGGTTAATGGAAGGAATGTTAATTACCCACCTTCATTGTCGCGTTGCGATGCAGCACCACGGGCACGCAGCTCATGTAGTAGCACACATCCTCGCCAGTTTTCGTTGCGCCTTGGTGCTGCTGCAGCATATCCTGCTGCAGACAACATTGGTGGTGTGGGGCTCCTTGGAGGTCCCATGTGACCCTCCCGGGGACCAGGCCTCTCCCCCTGGCGACTACTCCCCACATCAACCACCGTATCAGGGCTCTCTGTTCCAGGTGCGTGCCACACCTCCTCTTCCCCCTCCTCCTGCTCCACTCCTCCTCCTCTCCTCTTCCTCCTCCTGCTCCACATGTGTCGGCAATGTACTATAGTCCCTGTATTGTGTGCACACACAGATAAATACATATGTGTAAGCTGTACAGCAACATCTCCGTGTGTGATCCAGACCACCCATATGTGATATTCAGAGTACCCTGAATGCGTGGTCCATACAGAGCCCCCACATACCCCACATACCTATCGCCCAAAACCATGTACCTGTGTCATTAAAACTGGTCTGGGAGTCAGCCGTGCATGCCCTGTGTGGCCTCCAGGTTTGACTATATCCTCATATGGCCATCTATTCAGCAGTCGATCCCACACCCCATGTGTGTAATGTATGTGCTGACATGGCTACACAGCACCAACAGGTACTCCATCCTTGACAGGTCTAGGTTTGGGTGTGCATGCCATTGCTCACGCATATTCACATGGGACATACTGTCTCCCCAGTGCTACATGTACCTTCCACGAACCTACAATGTAGACGATACCACTGGCAGAGGATCCCTGAGACAATTGACAGGCACATGTAGCAGTGTGCGTAGAGTATGTCAGATAAACAGGAAACAGTCACACACAAATGCACAGTGACAGATGAGATGACATAGGGCAGTGATGGTGCAGTTGTTTAGGGGCTTCTACTCCATGACATGTCTGGAACAGTGTCACACACTGCTGGGATGTGTACCACATGTTGGATGTCTCCCTGTACCCTAGATGGGGGCCATGATAAACACGCCAATACAGGGCTAGCTGCAACTGAGAGGGTACACAACATGTCTCATGGTGGACATATGTCATCATCAGAGCACAGGTCATGTGTTACTGCAGCCACAGGGTAAGGGGAAGGGTGACACATCTGCCCTTCGGTCATGTTAGTACGTGTATTGACACACCTGGCCAGGACATTTCCCATAACATGTGTCAGGGAATATCTATGCCCGCACTGCTGTACTGTCTGCCTGCTGTGCTGGCAGGTGTGGATACTAGGCTACCCATGGTGCACCACCACCCATACTCTGTGCTGTCCCCGTCCCCCCCAACAGTCACATGTCACCACATTTGACTGGCCATGTACATGTGTGAGTGTGACGTAGGGGAGGGTGATAGCACTGAGCCAGATTGCAAGTGAATGGGTATGTGCATTACCTCTACACATGCCACAGATACATGATCCCCACGATCCCTAGTCCTGTTAAACCTACCCGCTCAGAGGTTGTATGGGATGTGTGTTAAGGATGTACTATCCCTGATAGGTTGGGGGGGGGGCCCCGTCAGGATAGTCATTGGCCATGGGGCTGGCAGCAAATCATAGCCTATGTAGGGTATATGACAGCTGTGTATCACACAGCTACATATTTGTCCCTCTGTGTATTGCATCTTGTGGTGTTTTTGTGGTGTGACATGGGGGGGGGAATTGTGACATGATTGCACACACAACGTCCATGTGGACAGATGTCGTCCAGGTGTAAGGTTCTGTTCATGCAGGTGCATGCACCCTTTTATATAGTTACAACACGGAACACATGTCCAATCAGCTAACACGCATCACCTTGTGAGAGGGGGATGACTGGGACACTGATGGACCACAGCACATCAGGGGGCTGACTGCCCGATGCAGGGGCAGCTTGCTAAACACAGAGAGACAGAGTGACAGAGGGTGGGTGGCAGGGAGCCAGGGGAGCTGAAGATGGGGATGTGAAACAATGTGAAGGCCAGGGACATGCACATTTCGCTGTAACATTTGGCTGTTTAGGGCAAGCAATGGCTAGCAGAATTCATATGGCACGGTCTTTGCAAACACACCAGCATTTTTGCAGGGTGATCCTGTGACTGGCAAGACCATTCCGGAAAACGTGAGGTGTGTGTGCAGTGAGAGACACAGGAATGGTGTCCGGCCCTCTGGGGGGAACAGCTGACCCATGGGGGGGTGGACAGAGTGGGCACAAATATGCGTGGACTCCCCACGACATGGTACATGGTGTCCCTCATCCCAGTGACAGTTTCTAGTAGCAGCACGGTTGGCTGACCACTGTCTTTCACCTAATTACAGGCAGACATTGAGAGGGCGGGTGCATGCAGGCTGACGTGGGTTGGGACATACCCAGAATATATCCACACACATCTGTGAGATGTACCATGTACTCTTGTGTACGTTAAACAACATATCTCTATGGAGGGGATATGATCCAGGGGGAATCTGAGTGTCGTACGTGTGAGACACGGTTCACGGACACGCCACATAATATTAACTAGTGTCATCCACTACTTGCATACACACACAGGTGTGAGAGGGGTACCAACAATGCATGACAGAGATGTGTAGACACAGATAACATCATGTGTCATCCACATCTGACATCTGCCAGCAATACCCTTGTCAAAGTGGGGTGAGCCCTGCAAACAGTCCAGCTGTACTGACGCCATAGTTACCCTGTAATGAGCTCTGAGATCCCATAGATGCGGATGACAGACATGGCCAGAGGTTTGTGCAATCATGGGGAAACCCTCGTGGTTGATATACCCTTGGCTTTCCCAATGGTCAATGATTGTGTTGCATGACAAAGGGTTTGCAGAACGTGTCAGACTGACAGGGATTGTTACGGCAAGGCCTGGATGTTCCTCCACTATCCTCATACATCTGCTGTGTGTGTACCAGCCGTCAGTGATCCTGACAAGGGTCACATGACGCGGCTGGGTAACTGGGTTACAGTACAGGTACATTATAGTGTGTTTCCCATGTTTACAATACTCTGTAAAACATGAAACACATGACGGATTGTTAAATACAGTGTGGATGTATATTTCCGTATACTGCATTTGTGGTGACCATTCCCCTTCGCCCCTACCCTGGCAAATATACATTCCATTACAACTGTTCCATGCCACCATGTGGTGGCAGACAGTAATCACCATCTACATATGATTACACGGGCCGCTTTATCATCCATTCCACCCTCAGGGAAACAACCCCAGACACATTGCGCAAAACATCTCTGACCCTCACGTCTACCGACATAGTGTTCGCACTGTGTCTATGTGTTGGCCACCATAGGGTATGATGGGGTGTGCACACAGCCTCAGACACAAGGCTAACGACATCCTTGGAATGGGGAGATAGGTATGTGTGTGCATCTGCAAATGTCAGCTGTATACACATTGATCATCTCAGGGAGGTTATGCGATGTGATGGATATGCATGACATACTTACCTGCATGTGGATCTGCAGTATCCAGCAGCGCAGGCAGACCATAGGTGTAGACCGGACCGAGGCGTTCGGCCAGCTGTTGCTCCAGGGGCGTCAGCATGGCTGGCAGGGGGCCCCCTCCTCCTGTACCCCTAGCATGTTTTGTTTCGGCACAGAGGTGCTGCCGTACACCTCTTTTGATGTCGGAATATCTTTTCTTCAGGCTATCTATGTCCCGTGGGGGGGCCCCTGCCTCTGCGACCCCTCGCTGGACCGCCTCCCACACCGCGTTACGCCCTGCTGTGCCTGTCCTTGTGCTCTGTCGGCCAAACAGAACCTCGTAATTTTCAAGGACCATGGAGAGGAGGTTGTGGTTCTCAGCGTCTGTGAATTTTAATGCCCTCCTCCTGAGAGCCTCAGACACAGGGACACGCTTCCTCTTCCCTGTGTGCCTGCTGGGAGCAGGCTGTGCAGGTACTGATGGCCCTGGCACTGCCCCCACCTCCACAGGTCCCTCAGTCCCCGCAGGCCCTGCCTCTAGTGGTACTGGCGGCACCACCTCACCCGCAAATACACCAGGCTCAGCCTCCCCCACCCTCAGCCTCCCTCTGCCCCTCTCTCTGTCCCTCTCTGTCTGTGTCCCTCCCTGCCTATCCCTATCCCTCTCTCTATCCCTCTCTGTCTCTGTCCCTGGCTCCCTATCTCTCTCTGTACCCCTGTGTGTCTCCCTGTCACTCCCCCTCCCCCGCTGGCTTTGGGTCTGTCTCTCCATCGGCCTCCTCCCTCCTCTCTGCTCCCCACTCACCTCACCACTCGCCTCCCCACTGCACCTCACCCCCTCCGCCCCTCCCACAACAGGCACGGGACAGACACCGCAACCACGACCCCACCACAAGGCACACAGCACAGGAACAGAACAGTCACTAACACAATACACAGACAAGGTAACACACACAATGACAGACTACAGATATGGGTACTTATCAAACAACACGGGAAAATGTGGCTACCCAAATGACACTGACCCACCTCTTACTACACCACCTCTCACGTACATCAACTCTGTATACACTCGCTCTGACTCCTCAACCAACCCTCAACATTTTGCTTCCGTTTGGGTGCATTTGTAGTTTTGTGGACGGTGCATACGTTGCGCATGCGCCACTGTGTGACGTCACTGCTTGTGCGACGCGCCTGTGTTTCATTGTGCATGCTCATGCGTCTCGCTCTATGGTTGTGTGCGTTATGCGCAGGCGCAACTCTTAACGCGTGGGCGTTTGTTTGCAGCAGGACGTCGGTGACGGCGCTGCTTGTGCGACGCGCCTGTGTTGAATTGCGCATGCTCATGCGCTGGCCTTTTAAGGTGCTTGCGCGACACGCAAGCGCCACTCTTAGCGCATGACCGTTTGTGTTTGCATCATGACTTTGGTGAAACGCATACGCCCATGCGTAACGGGGTTCACATGGGCTCCGCGCACACCCAAACGCACATGCGCCCCAATTGGCACATGCGCGTCGCAGTCATACACACGCACACGTGACAACGCTTGCACATGCGCGGCACGCACAGACAGGCGGCGATGCGTGACCTCCTGCGCATGCGCACTGCGCACACGGGGCGGTACCGACAAAACGGAAAATAACTGTACACTGTATAAAAAGAGGGTGCTCAGTCAGCAACATTGAGGGTGTTTTGGTAGGCGCGGCGTGTGTTTGTTTGGAGAATCTGGGAGCAACTGTAGTGAGCCATATTGTGGGAGTTGTCTGTTGTCTTTGATGTTTGTGGTGGTTTGCCATTTGTGCAGTGTTTGGGCAAGTGTGTGTGTCTGTGTGTCTGTGTGTCTGTGTTTGTCTGTGTGTTTGTGCTTGTGTAGTCACAGAGGGCTTTACATGGAGGACATAATAGTTGTTGCATGTGCCCAAAGACGTGGGCAGATGCTACGGTTGCTGGACAGGGGAGATGATGTCCATGGGGCTGTGGCACAGGGCATGGGTGTAGACCCGCAGCAACTCAGACCTGCTGCTGCGGCGGCTGGCCAGAGAGGTGCTGTGCGGCGACGGCACAGACGGCGTACTGAGGTGCAGGCTCGGCAGCTGCGGCTCTATAGGCCCAGGGCCCAGCTCCAGGGCATGCGTGAGGACCAGGTCATCTCCCTGTACCGACTGAGCACAAGGGCTATTAGGGGGCTGTATGAGGATCTGAGACCTGACCTTGAGCCCCTGACTAGCCGGTCCCATGCCATACCAGGTGTAGTCAAGCTCCTTGCTGCCTTACATTTCTTTGCCTCTGGCTGTTTCCAGTCATCTGTGGCCGCAGTGGGTGGCATGAGCCGCCCCACCTTCTCACGCTGTCTCCACCAAGTACTGTGTGCTATGGTCAGCCGGGTGGGGACGTACATAGCCCTTCCCCACAGTAGGCAACATTGGGAGACCCTGGACCAGGCCTTTGAGGCGTTAGCCGGGATACCACACGTGATGGGAGCTATTGATTGCACACATGTTGCCCTGGTCCCGCCCAGAGACAGGGAGGTGGTGTTCCGCAACCGCAAACACTACCATTCCCTGAATGTTCAGGTTGTATGTGATGCTAATCTGCATATTCTGAATGTGGTCCCAAGGTTTCCAGGGTCCACCCATGACTCCTATATCCTGCATCGCTCAGCACTATTTAGGGAATTTGAGGATGGACATTACGGTGACTGTATATTGCTGGGTGAGTATCTCCATATATATCTTCGATGATTAGTCATATATGTATGTGTTTACGTAACATTACCCATGTGTTGCAGATATTGGCCACTGTGCTATAGCTACATGAACTCCCATTCAGCAAACCGACAACTGTTGTGACTTTACATAATTACAGGACTGTAGACGTTGTTTAACAGGGGACATGATTAGCCATGTCACATCCGTTTCACAGCCATATGTGATGTGGAGATGCTGGTGTTGTTACGGAACATATGCAACTGTTCAGATGTGTGTGTCGGGTGTGTATTGGCACCTGTGTCTGTATACCTTCTGCACACAGGGATGGGGGGGGGCATTTCCACCCACCTGTGTATGCATGGGTTTAGATTGTATCTGTGTTAGGTCATGTCAGACGTGTGTTATTTACAATCCATGCTCCTAATGCGTGTCATGTGCGTGTGAGGGCCACACACTCAATCATTCATGGGTTTGTCAGCTGTTGTTTGCTGGACAGGGGGGGGTTGCCAACATATGATGCATGTTGCTTGCCTTTGCTATTGGGTGTACATTTTGGCATAGCTGTGCAAATGCTTTTGTCCTCTGCCATTACAGGGGTGGGGCCGGGCTGGGGTTAGCATTACCTTTGCGCACTGCACATGTGCAGTGCTGAGGCGTCATTGTCCGTGATTCTCCTGATGTGACTCATCATTTGGGAGATTTGACTGCAAAGACGTGGGCCTATGTTTTTGGCCAGACGTAGGGGTATTGGTGGGACATACACAGGAACGTTGTCATACTCAGTAGCTGTGATGTTTTACAAATCATGTGGCCTACAATGTCATATTCTGTGGAGCACAACTTAACAAGGATGGAACGGTGAGGGTACAGTAGACATGGTGTCTACTGAGATGGTTTGTTGACAGCGGTCAACAGCATTTTAAGTTATACTGCTATATGTAGATATGGAGACCTTTGATGACATGGGGTGTCATGGTGATATTGTGTTCATCCTGGCTGACATCACAGTCAAACATGTTGTGTGTGTGCGCCTACATTGGCCCAGCAAACATTATTGTGTTCTTTACTTTGCAAACATATATTGTTTGTATGTGTCATGTGTGTTTTTATTGCGTACTCTACCATTGGTGGTGATGGTGTCGGTGATGAGAACATGAGCCACATAACATGGGACGTGTGCTCAACATAGGACTCTTTTGGGGGGAGAAGGTGGGATTGTGTTGTTCTCGGACATGTCTCTACAGACCTGACAGGGCATTTGTTGTGTTTCTATCAGAATAGTTGTTAGGTCTGGTGGATAATTGTGATGTAAAATATGTCTGTCCTGATGTGTTGTGGGTTATGTCTCTCGTCTATACATCTGTGAATTTATGGTGTCATGCGCTCAGTCATTCACATGCAACATTCTTCTCTGCAGGTGATGCAGGGTATGGGTGTCGGCCCTGGCTCCTGACACCTGTGCGTCAACCACGGACACGTGCAGAGCGGAGGTACAATGAGGCCCACGCATCCAGCCGCTCAGTCATAGAACGCACCTTTGGCGTTTTGAAAAGTCGCTTCAGGTGTCTGGATAGATCAGGTGGGGCCTTACAATATTCGCCAATGACTGTTGCAGAGATTATCGTAGCTTGTTGCATACTGCACAACATTGCTCTCAGGCATGGTATCCCTGCAGAGATTAATGAGGATGTGGAGGAGGATCCACCGTGCCCCCCTGTACGTGCCTGTGGTGACACACAGGCAGGCACATCGGTCAGGCGTCAATTGATTGCAGACAGATTCACTGGTATGTATTGCACATCTACCCACATATATGTGCTGTTGTATGCGTGTGAGGTTTACAAAGGGTGATGTTTGGACCATTTACCATTCAGATGCAACACTTCATTGTCCTTTTCTTAAACATGCATCATAACATGTCGTCAGAGGTGTGTGATGGACAATGTGGACAGAGCACAGTAGCAGCTGTTGGTGTTGTGGGTCAGAGGGTGTTGCTACACCTTTCAGAGCTTTTGGGGGTCACAGTACCATTTAGTGGTTTTTTGTGCTAGCAACTGCTGGCCAGACACAGTTATTTGGTGTTATTGTGTGTGAGGAGCCCTGGGTCAGGCAGATGGTTAGGGGTTTGGTGTGATAGAGGTGTCCATGTTTGTGGTGAGCTTTCATGCGGGACCTTTGTTTGTGTACTGCAATCTGTGGGTGTTTGTGTGTGTGTGTGTTCTGCTCCTGTCAGCGGCATCTGTTTGTATGTTGGATATTTTCAATGCAATATGTCAGACATATCACAGTACACATGCACCTGATAACGTTCCTATGGTGTTTCTGACAAGGTGTCACGTGTATTGCTGCAGCAGCAGCGCAGTGTGTGGTAAGGTATGCCTCATCAGGTGTCACAGGCATGGATATGGTGAATTATGTGGACATGTGCAGTGGGCAGCCAGGGGGCCATATGATTGCTACAGTCCATTTGTGGTGGAGTAATGCATAGCAGTATATTACATGTACACACATACAGATGTGCAGTGGGTTAGATGCTGAATGGGTGTATTTCATTAGGCAAATGTGACGCTAGATGTGTTTGCCCTTCCGATTTTATGGGGTCTTCCATTTTAGTGGTGGCATATGTATTTGATAGTATCTCTACATCTGCCTCATGCGTGTGGGACGTGCTGTGTGTATGGCAGGATAGCACGGTGCAGACACACAGATACCTTGAGGACACTATCAAGGGATGTTATATGCACATACACACACAGACCTATGTGGGGGTTATTTGGGGCATTGAGACATCAAACCTATCCTTGGTTGAACTTTCTCACAGTTACACAATGGGTTAACATGCAACAATCACGGTAAGGTGACATGCAGACATGGTGGTTATTGTGGAGAGCCATGGTGCTGCCCTTGCCATGTATTTCATCACATGATAAACACACAACTGTCATTATTCTTTGCTGGGGGAGATGTACAATGCATAATATGCATCTACACAGTGTATACAGGTGGTATTGAGGCATATTTCCAGGTGACACAGGTACTTACACTGTGCTTCAAAACAAAATTGGAGGGTACTGCACACAGAGAGGGGGTGTTGGTCTGAACATGGGAGGCACAGACATATATTGTGAACCTTGGGATGCGTCACCAACATGGTGTGTCCATCCACCTGTTTTGGCACGTGTGTGGCACAGCAGGAGGGTGGGGAGGCATATGATGGATGTGGGGGGCCTTGGTATTTGCATCACACATGTACATGATGCCTCTCCCATGTACAAGATCTGTGCAGTGTGAGGGTGCACAGTCCGTTGTTGGTTCATGTTTTGGTGTATTACAGCTGGGGACAGTACGTTGCAGTGTGGCGTTCAGCGCTGGAACCTGACAAGGTTGTTTCTTCTTTCCACTACACAGGACATACGTGATGACAGTGCTGTCGGTGTGTGTCATTAGCACATGGCAGAACATCAGCAGAAATGCTGGGGTCCAGGGTATGTAGAACTACCGATACATTGTATGTGTGTGATGTCAGGTGCACAACATCTAGCCTGTTATGTATCATATTTGGCAGCTGGTGTTGTTCACGTATATTCTGTGTGCCGGTCTTACCCATATTTGCCTGTTGTCACACATCTCCACGTGCGGTTGTGACCAGTAATTTTCCTGTAATGGGTTTTCTGGTAGATTTTCCACAGATCCACATGTGGGCCTTGCTGGGCTAGCTTTGCGGAAGCAACACCTGCTGCCTCCACCATTTTAGTTAAATAGGCCATCATCAGGGTGTCCTTGCATGTCACTCGACCGTTATGTGCACAAATTAGCACTTGGGCACCGACAGGCCACGTATTTCAGCTGTCACATTGCACTACGCATATTGTGCTGGTGGCTGTTTATTGGTTTGCTTATGTGGTGCTGCATTGTACATGCATGATACATTGTCATATGCTTTGATGGGTGCGGGCACCTGGGGGGCATTGTGGGGTTTGTTACCTCTACAGTAGTGCTGTTCACCTATTCATCATCACCCACATTTCTGGTGAGCAGAGTTGTGTCCTGTGTTATGTGGGACTGGTGTTGAGCAACATTTGTTTTCTGTCTGACATAGGCATGATGTGAAGATCCCTGATGTGTGACTTTACATGTTGGTTCTACTGGTTGACCTGATATCGTCTCCGTTCGCTGTGACCTGGTGTACATATGCAGCAGTTGATGGGATTGATGAGGGACACATCATGGACACATAGGTTAGATTCCACCTTTGTTTAATTGTTATTACATCTGGCTGTACCTTTTGTGGGGTATCATTTGATCTCATGGACATGTAATGTTGCATCTCTGTACACAAAAAGGGATGCATATAGTGTGTAGCTGTGAGATGCCTGTGTGACATGGTATTTAACATACCCATCTCCATGTGACACCCGTGTCTGCAGCAACATGTACTGTTCCTTTCACATCTGTGTTTTATTTGATGTGCATATCCTGTCATGTTTGCATTTCCATCACTTCAATCTTTCATTAGTGCAGTGTGCATTGTGGCAATTTGTGGTGTTGTTGCAGGGTTACTAACATTGGCCACACCTATCCTTTCTTTGCACAGGGCAGTGGACATTATGGACACATTTCCTCCAGTGCATCTGGTCTCCTCATCCAACAGCTGTTGTGGGACAGTGCACCATGTTATTGTTTAATGGGAAATATCCTATTTGATGTTTGACTTCTGTGAGTGGAACACAGGCCTGTGCTGGACGTTATTGCTCTTGGACTGCTTGTTTGACCATGACAGACATGTACAGCACACAGTTTGTGCCATGCTGTAGCTGACAGTCCTGCTGATTGCAGGGACACAGATGAACCTCCTCGGACTGTGCCATATTGGCATGTGACACTTTACTATGCACGCCCATGTTTGCCTGGGAATTTTGTAAGTGATATTTTGGATGTCAGGAAGCCTTTGCTTTTGGTACAGTTTGCGCATCAGGGACTGACATCATCTGTGTCGTTTGGACATTCCTCACAAGTTGTTTACTGCAGAGCTTTGGCCCATGTGTGTGACATGGCACTCAGGATACCCTGATCTGTTTATTTCAACTGTAGCATACAGCCGTGATTGTTGCAGGGGGGAACAGTTTCAGCATTGCAATTGTCTATGTCCACCTGCCACACACCTGGACATGCTACATGTTTTGCCAATAACACACGGTCATGCCCACCAACATCCTTGATTGATGTGTGTAGGCGGCAATGTGGTTTACATTCATGTGTGGCATCACAGTACCATGTTAGTGTCCGGCTGGTGGCTGTGCATCAGAGTGACTCTGTTTGTGAGCCACAACATGTGGAGCTATGACCTCGGTGTGTTGCAGTGTGAGATTATGTGCCATTCTTTGCATATTCACATGCTAATTATTGTGTTTGTTTGATGTTCAGACATGACACTCTGCATGTATGGCCACGCCTTGCATTGCACGTCTGCACAGTCCTGTGTTACCCCCTGCATTTACCACACTCTCATTAGGACATTGTATTTGGGGTGTGTTATTGTGGGTGACCATTTTCGTGCTACACATCTGCATTCCATGTAACCTGCTATATGTGGCCAGCGACTGTGTAACCAACAGACAATGCAAGGGGGCCTCCTGTATGGTGTTATGTGTACACATTTCTGCCTGTTTTGTGGTTTGTATTCACTCTGTGTTCATGTGTCCCTGCTACCTGTTAGCATATAGTCAGTCAGTTTGAGATAATATTTGGGGTGTACATTGACACATTGCTGATGTGGTGATCTGCCATTATGTGGGAGTTATGACATTCGCTTGCAGATGTGTTTGTCACATTACAACATATTGGCAGCATATGTATTTTTAATTTGGTGACCTCCTCTGTTGCATGAGGTCTATGTTTGGGGGGACATGTTATGTGTTTTGGTTTCTCATTCTGCCACACCTGTTGTCTACATGCACGCATATGTGTGTGACACATTGTGGGCATGCAGCATCTGCTGTGTTGTGTGGCCCTGCTACACAGTGCATATCATGCACCTGATGAACATTTATTCTCGTGCCATTATGTTTTGCTCTTGAGTTGACCTTTGCATGGCATGTGCATATTGACATTGCTGACTGTGTTCCCATCATTTGCCAGGGTGGGACACACCTTGCAATTCTGTTTACACTGTGTATGGTATGTATGAGACGTGTTAGAAAAAATAAATATGTTCATTGTTCAGACATGTGTCTCTTTCTGTACTTTATCTCTGTGACATACATGCATTACAATGTTTAACATTCCATCACACATGACTCCTTGGGACCATGGGAATCCTGGCTTTTCTTGCACATGTACCTCCACTGATTTGCCCCAGGGCGCATGGTGTGCTGTTGTGATATGGTGCGTGTTTGCCTTGTGTGCAAGACATTTATGTGAACACTAGACTGCTCCTCCACTCATGGACCACATTTACACGTTTGTCTACGGATTTGATGGTAATTTCCATGGACCCCTGTGCTCACATTGGTGTTTGATGACAGCTGTGTATGTGTCTGCAATTTGGCACATCACTGAGTGCGGCACATCCCCATACAGGCCCTCCCTTTGGAATGTAATGTTTGGCTTGCCCTCAGTGTGTTGTTTGTGTGTATGGTTGGGGGCATGTTTGTTCACACAGTGCTTAGCAGTTTGCCTCACAACATCGTATTTTTTTATGGAATATCTGGAAACGGAAACATTATTTTACAGCTGCTTCATCACCTCTACACACACCCTTGTCTGTCGTCAGTGTACAGCAAGGTGTTCACTCTGTGTTGACAAGGCAGCACATATTAGCTGTTGCATGGGTCTCTTTCTTAATGTTGTTTGCACAGCACTACACCTGGGGTGTGGTAATATTGAGGTTGAGCAGGTGTGTGCTGCACCTTTTCTCATGTTGAATTGGCTCCTATCCTGTCCGCAATTGCTGGGCAGCTCAACCACACAGCAAGCACTGCCCTTGTTGGTTATTTACTTTCCTCTGGGTTTTTTTTGTTTTTATTCATTTATGTAGGTGTATGTTGATGCAACATTTCTGCGGGTCATATCTGCATTACATTACAAGGGGTGGGGTTTACAGGTAGGGCAGGGCCATCCCCAGGGAGGCTACATTAAGGGTGACCACAGGGCACATAGGACATGCTATGGACATTGACAGATTGTGAACAGTGTCTGATTCGTCTAGGGTTGATTATGTGTGGGGTTTGGGGATTCCTGGTAATGCTTTTTTTCAAGCTATATTCTAGAAGATATTTGGCCTGTCTTATTTCCGGGGCTACTTGGTAGCGTTTTGCGTAAAGAGGAGGCATACAGTTAGGACGCTAGATGTCACGTCCATTACAGGCATTAGTTAAATTTCAGAGGTACATTGAAGCCTTTGGAAGCGTCTGGTCTGGTAGTTCTTCCATGTGCGTTTCATTACTGTTGGGTTGTGATTTGGTGTTTCTGTGTTTGATTGGTGGGTGGGTGGGTTGGCTTTGCATTTAGTCAGTGTTTCAAGTAGGGGTATGTGTGGGTCCTTTACAATTGGGGTGATGTGTTCTGTTCCTTTTGCATGCTGTATCCACTGCATAACATATCCTTGTGTGTGTGTGCATGTGTCGCTGGTACCATATACAATATGTGATGTGATCTGATCACAGCAGATCACCAGGTGCATTTATTCCCGCTTTCTCCTGTGGGTTTGCCTGTCCTTACAACCAGCACGCGTGCTGTGTGGGTGGCTTGACTGCTTGTGAATGCAGCCTTTGCTATGACGTGGAAGTTGTTGTTCTGTGCTACCTTTGGTTGCATTTTGTTTTTTTGGGAGTGGTCCTCGGTGTGATTAATCTCTGTTCTGTTGGCTGTGTCTGCTTGTCGTGCAGATGTCGTTTCCATTTTTTTGGCGGCCAGATTTTGGCAGGTTTGTGATGTAAGCACATTGTACCCTCATCTGAGTTTTGACCCATGGTTCTGTCCATCTTCTGACTCCCAGCTCTTGTGTCATCCTGCCCTGATGTGCATGCTGCTACAAGCCATCCTGCACTCCTACACCTTCCTGCATTTCATCTCTCCATGGTTGGCTCGTGTGTGTGTGCTCTGCCTATAACCGCTGGTCCACTATCATCATGAGATTTCATCTGTTGTGCTATTTCAGGCGCATCTGCTGGACACATCTTCACGTTGTCTGTCGCACACGATCATGATTGGATGTTACATTTGCATCACTCTGTACATAGCTCCAGCTAGACCCAATTTGTGTGTGTATTTATGTAGATGCCACATGTCCTGGATGTCATTATTGTACTGCAGCACATGTGATGTCTGTGGGTCTTCTTGTCGTTCTGCTTGACGTTTCCTTTCAGCTCTGTGCAGTGTGTTTGGGTTATATGTGAACTCGCCATCACTGAAATGGTGGTTTATGATGTGCATTCAGTGACACCCTAAAGGGTGACATACTCCTGTGCACTGGGGTGGGCTTGTGTTTAGCTGGCAACACAGATCGCTGTCCAATTGCATGCTGTACGCAGATGTAGGTAACCCAGGCTTAGTCACTGCTCAATTTGACACATGACCCCTTCACGTTCAGTCAGTGCCATGACCATTCTGCTACACTGCTGTTCCATCTTGCATGTCTGCTCACCTACTTTGGATTTCCATACATTACAATACACAATGGTACTAGCACTGACTGTGTTTGGTCAATGCCCTGCCTCCTACGGCACACAAAACGCACCCTATACACATCATTGTGTGTTTCGTTTGTGGAGAGTGTACGCTACAATTTGACCTCTGAGGTACCTTGATGGGCACCTTATGCATTACCTGCTATTACAGTACTTCCATAGTTCATTTGCTATCAGTAGTACATACAATTGAGGGTTACATGGCTCCTAGTTCATGACAGGTGATGGCTCAACCAGCCTTATTCATTGAACACAGCAGGGGATTGGACCCATGATGCCAGCACCATTGGGCAGTGTGCTAACCCTTCTGCTGTGGCTCTGTTCATTTGGCTCTGATATAAGCACAGCGCCTTTTGCCTCTTACACATTATGTGGGCAATAACTTCATGCCCCTCATGTGGCAATATTACCTAGGACAGGTGATGCATCACCCAGCCTTTTTCTATTTCTGCACAGCCGTGTATACAACCCCTGATCAATGCACCATTGGTCAGTGTCATCATCATTGTGCTGTGGGTCTGTTCCTGTGCATACCCATCAATGCGCCACTTCTGCAGGCTACTATTACAGTGCCTCCAAAAGGATATTTTTCACCGCCTCATGCCCATCAACGCAACGCCTTATGCTGAACATTGGTTCTCTCACCCCTAAACATATGCCTCGTTGTGGACTGACACTGTGGGTGATTGGGGACATGCTCCCTACACTATTGGTTAATGTCTTCGCCATTGTGCTATGGCTCAGTTCCTGTGTATGGACATGTGCGCACAGCCTTATGCCGTTCACAATTAACAGCGCGACGCCTACTGCTGCCAGACCCGCACAAGAGTAACAGCGCGACGCCTGATGCCGCCCACATTTCCACCGCATCAACTCACGACCCCCACATCTGCCAGCGAGACGCATAATGCGGATCAATATTAGTTACTGCCGCAAAAACTTACCCGCGCGACGCCCAAAATTAGTGTGCCTCCATCAACTTTCTTTCTTGTCCAGCAGTACTAGTTATGCCTCGGCCAGCCTTTCTGTATTGCACAAAATGGGGTATTGAACCCGTGGGCTCTGCACCATTGGTTGGTGTCTTCCCCATTGTGCTACGTCTCGAGTCCTGTGTTTAGATATTTTCCCAACGCTTCATGCCGTCAACAACTCACACAGCACCACCTACTGCCTCACCATACGCAAAAGATGTCCCGCGCACAGCCTAACGACGCACGAAACGCAAGCGACGTACAGCGCGCCGCCTAATGCACCACAGATTTTACAGCGAAATTCATAACGCAACATATTAATTACTGGCGCAACAACGTAACACCGACAGCCGCCCTAATGTGGTATGCCTCCTAAATATATTTTTTAAAACATTACTAGGCATGGTTCAGCCAGAATTGTTGGCTTGCACACACTGGGTGATTGCACCCATAGCCCCTGCACCATTGGTTAATGTCTTCGCCATTGTGCTACGGCTCAGTTCCTGTGTATGGACATTTGCGCACAGCCTTATGCCGTTCACAACTAACAGCGCGACGCCTACTGCTGCCAGACCCGCACAAGCGTAACAGCGTGACGCCCGATGCCGCCCACATTTCCAGCGCATCAACTCACGACCCCCACATCTGCCAGCGAGACGCATAATGTGGATCAATATTAGTTACTGCCGCAAAAACTTACCCGCGCGACGCCTGGTGACGGCCAAAATTAGTGTGCCTCCAGCAACTTTCTTGTCCAGCAGTACTAGTTATGCCTCGGCCAGCCTTTCTGTATTGCACACAATGGGGTATTGAACCCGTGGGCCCTGCACCATTGGTTGGTGTCTTCCCCATTGTGCTACGTCTCGGGTCCTGTGTTTGGATATTTTTCCCACCGCTTCATGCCGTCACAACTCACACAGCACCACCTACTGCCTCACAATACGCAAAAGATGTCCCGCGCACAGCCTAACGACGCACGTAACGCAAGCGACGTACAGCGCGCCGCCTAATGCACCACAGATTTTACAGCGAAATTCATAACGCAACATATTAATTACTGCCGCAAAAACGTAACAGCGCAACACCGACAGCCGCCCTAATGTGGTATACCTCCTAAAATGATATTTTACCATTAATATTCATGCCTCACCCTGCCTTCTTTGGTTGCGCACACTGGGGGATTGAACCCATGGCCCCTGCACCATTGATTTTTGTCTTCAACATTGTGCTACGGCTGTATTCTTCTATGTGCCTGGCAGCGCCCCGCTTAGCCTTCCCACGCGCTAATGTGGGACCCGCACATTAGCGCGATGCGCACAGGTACGGTCCGTTTTTTCCTTTTTTCTGGCTGGCCCGCCCACTCCTTATATGGCACCCGCACACTAACGGGAACCCGCACAGCAACGGTGTTTAGTAAACATGCCCCCAAGTGTAGGGAAACAAGGCTTTTATTCCCCATCAGTGCCAGGGTTCAAAATAAGACATTGATAATGAAACAGAAAGTCCTTTGTTTCAAAAGGTACCAGCATTCAAATCATCTGCTTAATTGTTAAACTTCAAATTAATGCAAGTCTTGGTCAGAGGAATTCAGTTCATTCCAATAGCATAAGAATTCTATACACTTCTTCTAAGTTACACGGTGGCTACAGACTCCTGGCACGATGCCATACACAAATCACAGTCCATCTGTTCAGGTTGAGGCATGGGAACAGTATTTATGCATTCTATTTCCATGGATTCTTCATCACTATAGTCATCATTGGAATAATCACTGTCCCTGTCTGATACAGGTCTGTGTGAAATGTCTCTAGGGTCTTGTCTCCAATACCACTGTGTTCTAAGGCTTTAGGGATTTTCTGAAACCACTCTGGTTTCCTCTTCTTTACAGAGTGAGCATTTGTTTTAACAGGGCCTTTAGGACTCAAGCATTTAGTATCATCAATAAAGTGTTCATACCTGAAGTCTGGCTGGTTTGAATCCCTGGAGTTTTCTCCTTCAGAAACTTTCCTCCTGTAACAGGTTCTCTTCCTGTAAGCTTTAGGCAAGGCTGTGCTTTCTGGCAGTTTGGTAAAACCTGACGTGGATTCCCTTTTCTCCTTTGGTAAGAACTTAGCTTTGTCAGACAGTGCTTTTCCTTTCTTGCATGGAAAAACTTGGCTAGTATTTCCCAGAGACTGCAAGCTTTCCTCCAAACCATTCCCTCTGGTTCTTTGCTTATGTCTCTCTGCTCTTGAGTCAGGAACACTGTGAGAACAGGGAGTGGCACACACTCTAGCTTCAGTGCTTGCTCTAACAAACTCCCGTTGAACAGCTGTACGCTTAACCTGGCCCTTCTGAACTTCACCGTTGTGAACTCTGTTCCTTTGGGCTTGCTCACATAGGATTCTTTCACTTACTCCTTCACTTGGAGCTGATCCTCTCAATAGAGCTGTTCCTCCTTGTAAAGCCGTTCCTCTGTCCTTCTCCTTCTCTGCTCCTTTCTCTGCTCGCTCGCTCTCCTTCTCCTCTTGCTCCTCTGCCTTGCTGGCATTCAGCTCTGGCTTATAAAGGAATCTTTCAAGAGTTTCAGGGTCATTCCCAGGTGCAAATCATTAGCCCTCTTAGGCTCATTAGCTCCTGTATGGTCATTCCTGCTCCCTCTAGCTGTGCCTGGAGGTAACTGCACATCTAGATTCCTAAAAGAAACAGGGTTTCTTTTCAAGTTCTCATCTTTATTGATACCCACATCATGACACATCCCCCCTCTTAAAATATTACGGGCTGAATGTTCATCATTATTACAGCACGTAATCCTAGACCTCTTCTGTGCTGACGAAAATAAGGCTAACCTCTCGTGCCATCGTCGCAGAACATTTATGTGGTATACTTGTTCATGTCCTTTTGCGTCCCATATTAAGTAGGATGCTGGACCAAGTGGTTTGGCCACAACGTAAGGTCCTTTCCATCGGGCTTCAAACTTCAGAGTGGGGCCTGATATCAAGACGATTACCTTCTCACCAGCAGTTAGATGTTGAGGCTTGGTATCTCTGTCGTAGTACTGTTTTGTTTTTGCTGACTGACCTTCAGCTTTTCTTCAGCAAAATGTGAAGCCCGTCTCAACCGGCTGCTTAAACTTTTCAAAAACTGTGGTATCCCTACTTCATTTTCTTCAGGTTCCACCCATTGCTCTCTCAGGATATCGAGCACTCCTCTGGGCGATCTCCCATACATCAGTTCATAAGGCGACGTGCCTAATGAAACCTGTGTCCTCTCTCTGCATGCGTACAATATAAAAGGGAGCATTGTATCCCACTCTGCCATCTCTCCGTCCAGCGCTCATCGCAGCATCTGCTTGATGGTCTGGTTCATTCTCTCCACCAAACCATTGCATTGGGGGTGATATGCGGAGGTTTTGAGATGCTTGATGCCAAACGCGTCCCATACCTGGGCTAAATATTTGGACATGAAGTTCGTGCCTCTGTCGGTCAAAACTTCTTGAGGGAATCCCACCTCACAAAATAGCTTTATAAGCTCCATGGCAATGGATTTGGCAGATATATTCCTCAAGGGCACTGCCCAGGGGAAACGTGTTGCCTGGTCCATGATAACCAATATATATTGGAAACCCCTAGGAGTTTTTATGAGGGGACCAACTATGTCCATAGCTATCTTTCTGATGGGAACGGTTATTACCGGCATCGGCAGTAATGGCACCTCAGCTGGTTTTATGGAGGTCACCCTTTGGCAGGAGGCGCAGGACTCACAAAATCGTGAGACCTCCTTAAAAATTCCTGGCCAATAGAATCTGGCCAGTATCTGGTCAAGGGTCCCCTGTACCCCTTTGTGACCGCTCATTGGGTGATCATGTGCTAACCTCAGCACTGCAGCTTTGAACGTATTTGGGATTACCAACTGTTTGCGGACATCTTTAGTCCGTGGGTCTATACTTTCTCTGTATAGGAGTCCTTCTTCCTTTATGAATCTTGGAAAAACATCTCTCTCCGTTTGAGCATATTCCAATGCGTGTGCCAGCGCAGGGCCATCTCGTTGCTCTGCTGCAAATGAAGGAAACTTCTCTACGAGCTCTGCAGGAATCCAGGGTAGTTCTTCACCTGCTTCCAAATCGGCTCTGCCTTGAGAACATTCTTTTATTTCTTTGCGCTTTTTGGCTTTAGTCTTTCTATCTTTCCCTGAAGGAGTGTTTACTAGATCATCATGGGATGGGAGGTCAACTAAACTTTCTTCCCTAGAGCATGAAGGTTTCTCTGAAACACTCGTCTGGTTGCGAGTGGAGACGAAAACTTCTCTGGGGTTTAGACCCTTCTCTAGGCCTCTTTCAAACTGTGGCCAGTCCCTACCTAAGACTAGCTCTTTAGGTAATTTGGGCACTACAGCTATTGACATATTTTTTTCTATTCCCAAACCTCTGACCAGTAATTTGTACACAGGATAAAAGGTGGCAGCGCCATGCACACATTTTATCTTGACTCTGCCCTCTGGTTGACTTGGGACGGACACAGCTTGCTCTTGGATAATGGACCAGAGCTTGCGCGAAATCATCGTCTGGTCTGCGCCAGAGTCAAGTAGAACTTTGGCAGCTACTCCTTGTACAGTGACATCAAGTACAAAACCTTCTGATAATAGGTGTCTGTTCTCCCCCATGAGAGCAGTACGTACTCGGCACTCATTCATTACATGACCCAACTTTCCACAGCCAAAACATCTTATGGAATGACTTTTCTCTACATTCCTAACATGTTTTACATTTTGTGTCTTAAACTGTGAGAGACTTCCTGATGACTTCTTAAATGTCGCTACTGCCATCTTTGCTACCTCCCCAGTACGCTGGGTAGCTAATTCAGCCTCTAAATACCTTTTGGTTAAGGCAATAGCCTCTGCAGTAGTGCGACAATTTTGGAGGATAAGGAAGCTCTGTATACTACTGGGTACTGCACTCATAAACTGCTCAAGGATTATCCTATCCATTAGTGTTTCAATGGTTCTTTCATTAGGCCTTAGCCACTTTTCAGCTAAGCTCTTTAGCCTGTGACCTAATGTCTTCGGCGTTTCGCCTACTTCCAAACACGCCGCACGTAGCCTACGGTTATAGACGAGAGGAGTCAGGCCGAGGCGTTCCCTGATGGCCTTCGTCACCTCACTATAATTGTTGGCTAACGAAGCGGGCATTGCCCTATAGGCTGACAGTGCCTCTCCAGTGAGGGAAACTGCCAATCTAATGGACCACTGCTCTTCCGGCCAACCCACGGAAAGAGCTATTCTTTCAAAAGAGTCCAGGAAGTCATCTGGATCATCATTTACTCCTAACTTTCCTAAAGTTAGAGTCTCGTAGGACCCTAGTCCTACCGGACAGTTGATCAGTCCTGAGCTCTGCTTCATAAGTTCAGCGGTTTCTTCCTGTGTCTTTTGTTGATGGCTTAGGCAGGTTTCCAGAATCTGCAGGACTGGCTTTTGTTGTTCCTGCATTGCCAGGATTGCACGCTGCTGTGCTTGCGCAGCCAGTTCCACCTGCTTGTTGAATTGTGCCGCCATCCAACTAAACATCTCCCGCTGCTCCATCGCGATGAGATACCCTAGAAAGAAAAGAGAAAAAAAAACCCCAAGTGTGGCTGCTCAAAAAAAAATCAGACCTACACTTCCCTTTTTTTTTTTTTAAATTTTCCCTTTAAACTTTTACTTATATCCACACAAATTATGCCCTTCTACCTGTTACCTGGTAGAAATGTAGACTCGAACTCTCAGCAAGGGTGGTGCTGCTCTGCGTTGTAGCACTCCAGCGTAGTCAGCAACCTCGCCTTCCGTTCCAGATTCTCTGCGGTCCGGTCCACGTTTTCTCCCTCCAATCCGGCTTTCTTCACTTCCGGTCCGGGTTTTCTTTCTTTTTTTTTTTTTCAAGCTGAATACTGGTAATTTTCTATTTCTTCTCAGTATGTCTCAGGATTATATCCAAATCCAAACAACTACACCATTTGTCGTGGGGAGCCCCGTCTACGCCATTAGAATTATGGTCACGCTCCACAGCAAAGATTATTTTAGGTAGCCAAAGGGAATGTAAGGTTCATTTGATGTAGAAAATGTTCTTACTTATTCCAGCTTCCTAAGAGAACTCATTAACAAAACCAAGTGTAGGGAAACAAGGCTTTTATTCCCCGTCAGTGCAAGGGTTCAAAATAAGACATTGATAATGAAACAGAAAGTCCTTTGTTTCAAACGGTACCAGCATTCAAATCATCTGCTTACTTGTTAAACTTCACAATTAATGCAAGTCTTGGTCAGAGGAATTCAGTTCATTCTAATAGCATAAGAATTCTACACACTTCTTCTAAGTTACACGGTGGCTACAGACTCCTGGCACGATGCCATACACAAATCACAGTCCATCTGTTCAGGTTGAGGCATGGGAACAGTATTTATGCATTCTATTTCCATGGATTCTTCATCACTATATTCATCATTGGAATAATCACTGTCCCTGTCTGATACAGGTCCTGTTCCTCCTTGTAAAGTCGTTCCTCTGTCCTTCTCCTTCTCTGCTCCTTTCTCTGCTCGCTCGCTCTCCTTCTCCTCTTGCTCCTCTGCCTTGCTGGCATTCAGCTCTGGCTTATAAAGGAATATTTCCTTCAAGAGTTCCGGGGTCATTCCCAGGTGCAAATCATTAGCCCTCTTAGGCTCATTAGCTCCTGTATGGTCATTCCTGCTCCCTCTAGCTGTGCCTGGAGGTAACTGCACATCTAGATTCCTAAAAGAAACAGGGTTTCTTTTCAAGTTCTCATCTTTATTGATACCCACATCATGACAGTATACATCCTAGGCCAGCGATGGCGAACCTATGGCACGCGTGCCAGCTGTGGCACGCGAAGGCCTTGCAGCTGGCACGCGGGAAGGTCGCAAATTGAGATATGCCGGCTCATGGCAATTAAAAAAAAAAAAAAAAAGCTGGCCGCGGCGGCATGGAGTGTCCCGCAGGGCTCCCTCTGCCCGGCAGGACTCTCCCGGCGCGACTCAGCCCCTCTCTGCAGGCTTGCAGATACGCGAAGGGAGAGAGAGTCTCCCTCGCGTCTCTGTTAAGCCCGCAGGGGCTGATGGGAAATTTCCCATCTGCCCCTGCGGGCTTAACAGAGACGCGAGGGAGACTCTCTCCCTTCGCGTATCCCTCCCTCGCGTATCTGCAAGCCGGCAGAGAGGGGCTGAGTCACGCCGGGAGAGTCGCGCCGGGCAGAGGGAGCCCCGCGGGACACTCCATGCCGCCGCCGCGGCAGCGGCCAGTTTTTTTTTTTTTAATTGCCATGACCGAGGGGGGGCGGGTAGGACTGGCAAAGGGCTAGGGCGGGAGGGGGGTTAAGACTGGCAATGGGCTAGGGAGGGAGGGGGGTTAAGACTGGCAATGGGCTAGGGAGGGAGGGAGGGGGGTTAAGACTGGCAATGGGCTAGGGAGGGAGGGAGGGAGGGGGGTTAAGACTGGCAATGGGCTAGGGAGGGAGGGAGGGGGGGTTAAGACTGGCAATGGGCTAGGGAGGGAGGGAGGGGGTTAAGACTGGCAATGGGCTAGGGAGGGAGGGAGGGGGTTAAGACTGGCAATGGGCTAGGGAGGGAGGGAGGGGGGTTAAGACTGGCAATGGGCTAGGGAGGGAGGGAGGGGGTTTACACTGGGAATGGGCTAGGGAGGGAGGGAGGGGGGTTAAGACTGGCAATGGGGCTAGGGAGGGAGGGAGGGAGGTGGGGGTTAAGACTGGCAATGGGCTAGGGAGGGAGGGAGGGAGGTTAAGACTGGCAATGGGCTAGGGAGGGAGGGAGGTTAAGACTGGCAATGGGCTAGGGAGGGAGGGAGGGGGTTAAGACTGGCAATGGGCTAGGGAGGGAGGGAGGGAGGGGGTTAAGACTGGCAATGGGCTAGGGAGGGAGGGAGGGAGGGGGTTAAGACTGGCAATGGGCTAGGGAGGGAGGGAGGGAGGGGGTTAAGACTGGCAATGGGCTAGGGAGGGAGGGAGGGGGTTAAGACTGGCAATGGGCTAGGGAGGGAGGGAGGGAGGTTAAGACTGGCAATGGGCTAGGGAGGGAGGGAGGTTAAGACTGGCAATGGGCTAGGGAGGGAGGGAGGGAGGTTAAGACTGGCAATGGGCTAGGGAGGGAGGGAGAGGGGTTGAGACTGGCAATGGGCTAGGGAGGGGGGGTTAAGACTGGCAGTGGGCTGGGGGGGTTAAGACTGGCAGTGGGCTGGGGAGGGGGGTTAAGACGCAGTGGGCTATGGGGGGGTTAAAACTAGCAATGGGCTGTGGGCTGATGAGGGCTGGCAATGGGCTATGGGGGGGGTTAAGACTGGTAGTGGGCTGATGGGGGGGTAGGACTGATAATGGGTTATGGGGGGGCTAGAACAGGAAATGGGCTGATGGGGAGGGGTTAGGACTTGAGGTGGGCTGATGTGGTTAGGACTGGTAATGGGCTGTGGGCTGATGGGGGGGGTGTTTAGGACTGGCAATGGGCTATGGGGGGCTGACTGGAAATGGGCTGATGGGGGGTTAGGACTGGTAATGGGTTATAGGGGGGGCTTTAAAACTGAAATGGGGTGATGGGGGTTAGGACTGGAAGTTGATTGACGGGGGGCTAGGACTGGTAATGGGTTGGGGTGTTGCTAGGACTGGAAATGGGCTGAGTGGAAGGGGAGGCTTGAACTGGCAAATAGCTGATGGGGAGGGGGGCTTGGAATGGAAATGGGCTGTGAGGGAAGGGGAGCTAGGACTGAAAAATGGGCTGATGGAACAGCTAGGATAGGACTGAAATGGGCTGTTGGGGGGAGCTAAGATTGAAATGGGCTGTGGTGGGGGCTTGAATTGAAATTGACTCATGGAGGGGCTAGAACTGGAAGTTGGGCTCCTGGGGGCGCTTGGACTGGAATTGGGCTGAGTGCAGGGGAGCTATGATTTGACATGGGCTGATGGTGGGGCTAGGAAATGACTAGAAATGGGCTGATGGGGGGGCGAGGATTGAAATGAGCTGATGAAGGGACTTGGACGGGAAATGGATGGGGGAGCTAGGTCTGGAAAGGGGCTGATGCAGGGACTCGAAGGGGATGGATGCTGGGTGAGACTGGAACTAGAAGGGAGCTGATGTTGGGGGAGGATTAGAATGGGATGGGGCTGGGAGAGTGAAATGGAGAGGGGAAAAATATTTTGTGTAGGAGGGATGAAAAATCTACAATTGGCCAGGTATTGGGAGAGTAATTGGGGATTGAGGATGGAGGGGTAAAATTTGTGTGGATGAAATAGGAATGAGGAAAGAGCAAAAGGAGAAAGATTAGTATGTTAAAGCAGATGTAGAGAGAGAGAGAATGGAAAAAAAACTAGAAGAGAGAAGAAAGGACAAATGGACAGCAGACGATGGAGAGTTAGCAGAAAACATGAAGAAACCAGAAGAAAGTGGCTGGACCAATTGCAACTGAAAAACAAATGCACAAAAGGTAGAAAGATGTTTCTTTATTTTGAATTTATTAACTGGAATATGTCAGCTCTGGGAAATGTGCATCATTAACATCTGCGCTTTGTTTGGTACAAGAGGAAATTCCTATTTGACGTTGCCACTTGTTCTCTTTCCCCAGTATTCTCTGAAATGTATTGGTTTAATATTTGCAGTGTTGCCTTTTGATAGGTAGGGTATGGTGCTTTGTGAGTCCTGGTAATGCTGTCAGGATACGGCGGGTTTGCTATGGGTTCTAAATGGGCAGCTTTTGTAGTAGTTCCTAATGTGCCTGGCGGTTGGCACTGGATTATAGTAATGTAGAAATCTTTTAGTCTTTCTTTATCCATACACTCATTAAGAGACATGTTTACTAAAAGTTAGTGTATGGTAACATTATGCAAATATTTATGCAAATAAGACCACTTATGCAAATGACGTGCTGGCACTTTGAGGAAATTCTTTGGTTTTGTGCGGCAGTTTGGGCACTCGGGCTCAAAAAGGTTAGCCATCACTGTCCTAGGCTCTTTGACTGCCTTTCCAGAATTGACCATACCCAACTTATTCACAGCGTCTCCTTGCGGCTTATTAGCCAATTCGGCTTCCATGAATCGTTCTGTGAGCTGCGCCGCTTCGGCTGAAGTCTGGCAATTCTGCAAGGTTAAAAATGCTTTCACTTCAGCCGGAACTGCTTCCGAGAACTGTTCTAACACAATCGTATCCAATATACTTTCCAGAGTCTTCCCCTCTGGAGTCAGCCACTTCCCAACCAGGCTGCGCACCCTCTGGCACAGCGCCTTAGGTGTTTCACCAGGTTGGAGACGGGTAGACCTTAGCATACGCCGATAGACCATAGGCGTTAGGCCTAGCCTATCCTTTATTGCTTTCTTTACTTCTCCATAGTCAGTTGCCAGGGTAGCTGGCATGGCTTGGTATGCTGATAAGGCCTCTCCTGTTAAGGAGGTGGCCAGCCTGACTGCCCATTGCTCTTTGGCCCAATGTGCATTGAGGGCTACCCTCTCGAATGCCTCAATAAAATCGTCAAAATTATCAGCCTCAGTCATTTGTCCAAATGCCAATGCCCCACAGTTCTGTGGGCCTACCCCACAGAAATGCTGTTGCGGTGGTTTCTCCTTCCTTCGTTCGTCCAGCAGAGTGTGTACCAGTTCAGTCAGGGGCTTCTGCTGGAGTTGCAATGCCGCCATGGCCTGCTCTTGGCTCAGCTGAGCCAACTGCGCTCATCCATCTTAGGACTTCTTGAACATCCATCTTGATGCTCACCCACTCTGGAAAACAAACAGAAGAAAACACCAAATGTGGCACTACTAGTGTTATTGTGCCTAGTCCCACTTTCCTTTTAGCTACACCTTCTCACTCGAATCCCCCTCAGCCATATACCGTTACCTGAGCCAGGTGGAGATTCACACTTTGAGAAGGGGCTTATCCTTTCCCTCAGGATCTGGAACCTTCTGGGCGTGTCCAGCCTTGGCACTCGTAGGATTCCTCTGTTGTATCACGGTTGTATGCCCCTCTTAGGAATAAATCCGCAACAACTACGCCATTTGTGAGAGATAGTGAGTGATAGCTACCTCGTATGACCCTATTAGGCGGTTGCCTAGGGTGTTAAGATTTAAGTTGCCTTTGATACAAAAAGAGTCTTGTAATCAAGTGGTAAGGCAAAAATAATATTAGGGCTTTATTCCCTGCCCTGATAGGATATTCCTGGGATATAACAAACAATATGAAACAAAAGAACTGTTGCGCAGAAAAATATCTTCTTTCCTTTAGGCACCATCAGCTGGTTGCTTTGCACACGTTCAACATAAAGATACAATATCGTCAGATAAACAAATTGTACAATCCATGGGCACAGGGTCAGAATTATAGCTGCTGTTTTCCCACTGCATTAACTCAGAGTCACTTACGATTGCATATGGGTCACACTCTTCACAGCTGCTGTCTTCCTTAAAACTCTCCCGTGAGTCAGGGGCTAGCTTTTCTAGAAAGGGCTCTTTAAATCCAGGGCTCTGAACGCCTGGTATATTAAAAGCTTCCTTCTGGCTTTCCCTTCTTCTCCACGCTGGTGGAATTACTGTGCAACTTTCAGTATCCAAGTTACTTCTGGTGCCACGCCCTTGCGTTTCAAACCAAACAGAACCTCTTGCCTTTTCTTTAGCAAAGCTAGGTTCCCACCTCTTAGCTGTGGTTCTGTCTCTTATGTCTGGGCTTCTGGCAGCTCTCTCCTGGGCTCTCCAACTACCAGGAATCCTAGCAGGGTCCTGGGCACGATGCTGGCTGTTTCCTGCTCTGCTGCCATACCTACTGCTTCCTTCCCTCAGTGGATTTCCTCCAGCATGACGTGTGTTCACTGGATGCTGGCTTAGTCCTCCCAGGTCGCTGCCCCTACTGGCCTTCCCTGGTTCTACCCTGCAGCTTTTATCCTTGTTCTCTTTGCATGCTGCCTGGGTTTCTTCTGAGAACAGGTGTTCCTGATTAGCCTTCCTGCTTCTAGCTATGTCAGGACTAGTGCAAGGACATTTTACTCTAATGCCTTTTTGCTTTTTTTGTGCTGAGTTTGTTTGCTGCTCAGCTAATTCTACATGTGCTGAGTTTGTCTGCTGCTCAGCTAATTCTATATGAGCTGGGTTTGTTTGCTGCTCAGCTAATTCTACATGAGCTGAGTTTGTCTGCTGCCCCGCTGATTCTGAGGTAAGTTCCTTACTTTCCCCTAACTCCATGGGCTCTGTGCCAGCTGCTGTGCCACACTATATACAGTTAGACCTTTGTCACCATGCTGTATAACGGCGTGGTTAGGTCCAAATCTTGTCGGTTATTTGCAATTCTACAGTCTTATTATATTTACATTTGTTTGACATCATTGTCATATCCGGTAGTTAGGTTGGAGTCTACCGTTATCCTGGTCTGCATGTGGTGTGTGGGGGGTGCTGCTTGTGTGGGCTGGGGTGTGGGAGTTGGGGATGCACCGTTAGGCTGTGAGTAGTGTAGAAGGAATAGGTGATGCTTAAGGGCTTTCCTGAATTGGGTGAGGTCCCTGATCGCCCTGATATTGGGAGGGAGGTTATTCCAGTACTTCGGGGCATAGAACGCGAAGGCTCTGTTCCTTGTTGCCTGAGAACATTTTGTTGTTTCCATGGGGATTACCAGTGTGTTGGTGGCTAATGTCCTTCTTGATCTGTTGTTGGGGGTGGGGGTGAGGAGGTCGGTGAGGGAGGAGGAGGATATCTTGTTGATGCCTTTGAAGGTCAGGAGTAGCACTTTGTATGTGAGCCTGCAATTGATTGGTAGCCAGTGTAGGTCTTTCAGAATTGGGGTTATGTGGTCTCTTCTGGATATCCCGCAGAGGACGCAGGCAGCAGCATTCATCGCAAGTTGTAGTGGGTTTAGAGTGCTCCTGGGGAGACCATGCAGAATGGCGTTAGCATAGTCAAAATGGGGTGTTACAAGCGCTTGGAAAATTGTTCGGAAGTCCTCTAGCAACAGCATGAGTCTTAAGTGTCGTAGTGTCCTGATCTTGTGGTATATGGCCCTGACGGTGTTGTTTATGTGCGCTTTCAAATCAAGATGCTGGTCTAGCGTGACACCCAGGTAGAAACATAGAAACATAGAAAAATGATGATGACAGGTAGCGTATTGTGGGTTTACTTGGGAGCTCTGCATCTCTCACTTTTATTGTTGTGGGGGGAGAAAAGTTTTTGTTTTTTGTGATGAACAGGACCTCGGTTTTTTTGAAGTTGATTCGGAGGTTCTGGGAATGAAGCCAGTCGGTGATTGCATTGAAGCAATTCACTAGTGCTGTAAAGTCGGGTTGCGTGATGTTGATTGGGGCAAGTAGCAGTACATCAACCACATAGATCAGGCAGGAAATTTTGAAAGAGCGGATGATTTCGCATATAGGCTGCATGTGTATGTTGAAGAGTAACGGTGAGAGAGAGGAGCCCTGGGGTACCCCCTGGCCTTGTTGAAAAGGCTCAGAGGTCTTGGGTCCCATCTGTACCTATCTGTCTGCTAGGTAGGATTTGCACCAGTCCAAGGCCAAGCACTGTTCCCTCTAAGCTGTGTGCTTGTGCGCTCGCACACACCTCGCTGAGCGAGCGCACATAACTTACAAAGGAGCGCACAAAAATTACGGAGTTCTTGGGTTTTCAAATTAAAACCTTGGGTTTTTTTAAGGCTGTGGCTGCGCCGCCGATCTAATGCCATTTTTCTGTAATTTCCGGGCAATTCTGGGACTTGTGACATCACTTCCAAATCTCTCCTCTCTGCTCTGAGTCCTCACTCCTCTCACATGTGACCAACGATTGACGAATCTGACGATCAGTGACTGAGATCACATGACACAGGCTAAAGAGAGACATAAAAGGGAGGGGCAGCCAGCTAGCCAGCCTCTCTCTGCTGGTCTGCTCTTGTGCCTGCCTGCCTGCCAGCCATGCGCCTCCTTTGATCCCTCCCTCAGCCAGCCTCCAGTGCCACGCGCCGCCTTGAATGCAGAGAAGGGAGAGCAACACAATTTTATCAGTAGGTGAATGTATGCTTAATGTGCTTATTTATTCTCTGAAACATCTTATAGGTCTCGGTCTCAGTTACAGTGAAAACTTTCCCCTAAATTTTGCCAGTGGCCGGAAAAACAAAGAAACCCCACCTCTCGTCAACCGCCTCCATTCGACTGTAAGAAGGGCGGGGGGGGGAGGGCGAGGAGAAACATTTCCAGACTGATGCCACTCTAAACATTAACTAAAAATAATCAAAAAGCTTTTTGTAGACACAACACACAAAAACAATTCTCGAGGCCTGACGAAATGGGGTGGGGTGAGAGGTGGTGGATTTTCTGGTTGTTGTTATGCGCTTGACATTCTTGTGGGTTGTATAGTGCCTGATGAGTCCTCTCTGGTTACTTTCTGGCTCATGCCGGTTGCGGTGGTTGGAGGGAGAGTGAACTCGTGCGCGCGTGGATGCACGGCATGGCCCAGAGTCCTGTTAGGCTGCGCGCGACGGCTCTCTTGCTGCTCTCGCCGCGGAAGGGCTGTTTGGTGGCAGGGACTTTGTGCGCTTTCTCCGCACCGGCGAAGAAGAGGGGACCGGTGCTCCGGAACTGCTGCCTGAAGATCGTGCGGGGCTACGCTGGGGATGGGCTATCGGCAGCAGAGCAGGGCCGGACAGGTGAGGTCGCAACAGCTAGAAACTTTTCTGGACGTTCTGGGCTTGAGGATAAGGTTTTAGTTAATCTTTAAAAGAGACAATGACACTATTCAATAACTAATTGGCCCTTCTAGTTTGCCCATTTATGCAGATCCCCACACTGCTATAATTAAGTCACTTTTCTGGATTTGTGTTGATGGTTCTCTACCTCCCCTTCCCCCCTCCTTTTTCTCTGAATGAATGTGATCCTTTCCTGTCCATGGTTCTGGAGTTCCTTTCATCTGCTCTCTTTACCGCTCTGCCAATTTGCTTGAAGGGCGGTATATCACATTTTACATATATATAGCTGAGGAAGAGATGCCAGGCTGCTTTGGAGGCTGACTTTTCTCATCCCAGCCATTTATTGACCTGTTCGATGAAAGCTAATAGCTGATTTGCTGATTCTAAAACTCTATCCAGACCATTTTTTGGTACTTTTTACTCTGTATATATGTATTCCAATTTATGGATGTATTATTCATAGTTTTAGTTTAACTATGTCTACCAGAAAAGATCCTGAAACATCCCGGTCTCAGTTACAGTGAAAACTGCAAGGAGCAGGGAAGGTTTCTCATGAACTAGAATGGTAAATAATACGCAGTACTGTAGCGACTATTGATTAGCCAATGGCCTTCCTCAGGGAGAGGAGCTCTCCAATGGAATAGTTTTACATGCACTAGCAATCTTATCATTCGCTTACATTGGTTGAAAACTGCTAATCCATGTAAGTAATACTGTGCCTTCTTTTTACTATGTATACTTATGGTTCTTTTTCTCTTTGTTACCACTATAACAATATTGTTATATTGCTTGCAGTTCCAAGCCCCCTGATGAAGGCTTTGGATGAAATGCGTTGGGGCATTTCTTTTGAATAATAAAGCAACTGCTGTGACCACCACACCACTTTTAAAATGTCGAAACCAGAACAATGAGAGGTGCAAAACGTAAGAGAATGGCCAGAGCTTTTAAGCCTGAATGGCTTGAAGAAATTGTTGAAACAGAGACACCGAAATCTAGGGATAAAAAAATGTGTTTAACTGCGTGAAATATTCATTTATGAAGAGGATGACGAGTAGACTGTTTATACTGCCGAGATGCAAAAACCATCGGAGAGTTTTCGAATGGCAAATTTTGGGATGATGTGTGGAAACTGGACTTTTTGAAACGACATCTGTCTAGTAAGACTCATACTGAAAGTGTTAAGAAACTTAGAGCTAAAAATCCAAATTTAAGAAGAGGATTATTGTGGAGGAGTGGCCTAGTGGTTGGGGCAAGGTACTTCAGGCCAGAAGGTCAGGGGTTCAAATCCCACTAGAGGACAGCAACCTTGGGCCAGAAAGACTGGGGTTTCTAGTCCCACAGGTGCTCCCTATGGTCTTGGGCAAGCCACTTAACCCTCCATAGCCCATGTTCCCTGTAAAATAGTTATCTCCAAGTTATAATGCCCTGTTCAATGTAATTTCAGTTTGTTCAATGTAAACTGCACTGATGCAGAATAGCGTGGTATATAAGAGAATGTAAATAAATAAAAAATAAATAAACTTGTTGCTTGAGAGCATCGCTGAAAAAGCGAAAAGGCAAATTAGTAATAAACAGAAGCGTTCTACACCAGAAGAAATTAAAATTCTAATTGATAGTGTTTTGCTGGCTGTTCGGATGAATATTTCTATGCTCTCTGTTCAAGATATTAATGAACACATGTCCAAGTACATAACCATACCTGAAAGCTGGAGAAGCAAAAACTATCCATTTGAATTTCTTGAAATTATAAACATGAATGTCCAAGATAAGCTCATGGCAGATGTTGCATCAGCAGCGTATCATAAATTAACTATTAATGAAAGCACAGACATTTCTGTCAACAAATACTTAATACTGTACTTCAAATATCGGCCAGTAAATTCATGTCTGTATAAAACTTCATTTGGTGGGATGCTACAGTCGGAAGCATGTGATGCTGCATCAATAGTCAGTGCACTCCGGGAATTCTATGGGAAATACAAGCTTGACCTTAACAAAATAAAAACATAGAAACAGAAATATGATGACAGAAAAAGACCACATGGCCTATCTAGTCTGTCCTTCCAAATCAACAACTACAACAGTCCCCTTTTTACCTTTAGAGATCCTCTGTGTTTGTCCCATGCTTTTTTGAATTTAGTTACTGTCCTCATCTCTACCACCTCCACTGGGAGACTATTCCACAGATCCACTACTCTTTCCGTAAAGAAATATTTCTGCATATCACTCCTGAATCTATCTCCCTTCACCCTCATCCCATGTCCCCTCGTAGCAGAACTTGCTTTCAATTGAAAGAGGCTCTCTCCCTGAACATTTATGCCATGGAGGTATTTAAACATCTCAATCATATCACCTCTATCCCGCCTTTCCTTTAAGGTGTACATATTAAGATCCTTCAGTCTGTCCTCATATGCTTTATAATGAAGACCACTAATCATTTTAGTAGCCACCCTCTGCACCAACTCCATCCTGTTCACATCCTTTTGAAGGTGCGGTCTAAAGAATTGCACACTATACTCCAAATGAGGTCGCACCAAAGACTTAGGGGCATGTTTACTAAAGTGCGATAAACGTGGCTAACGCGCGTTGTACGACGTTAACGACCGTAAGTGCCGTATAACGCGCGTACCGACGCGCTAACGACCGTTAACATAATACTACGCGCGTTAAGCATAGTTGACGATCGTAAAGTCCCGCGGCGCGTTAAAACAGCGCAGAAGGTGGAGAGTGGGCGGAGAGAAGGGGTCAATGGGCGGAGAGTGGGCGGGGAGAGGCTCCCCTCATACTAACACGCTGAATTTCTGAGCTCAATTCCAACGCGAATGAAACCTGTCGTTAAAGGCATTTAAAGGGAAGAGAAACCATTTCCGTCAGCAATGTACAGAAAAACCGGGGAAACCCACAAACGTGAGCAGTGTGATACACGTGCACAGAACAAAATGTCACATAAAACGTTAAAAATGACCACAAGAAACATTTTAAAAAGCATAATTCAGCTGGGCAACAGTGATAGCAATGGGCAACAAGGAACAACACTCCCTGGAAAGCACCAAATAAAAAAGAAATGATGTGTGGAAGGGTCTACGCTCCGCAGACCCTTTCAAAGATCAGCTCATTATAATGGAGCTGTCCTGGGAGTGTTGTGTAATGTTGCCCAATGATATCATTGTTGCCCAGCTTGGTTATGGGTGTGTGCCCCTTTTGGTCTTTTCTGAGGTTTATATGCACTTTTGTCTGCATACAAGATAAATGAGGCCACAGTAAACCTGTTGCAGAGCAGGGTTTCTGACTCGTCAAGCCGGTTTAACTAACTCCAGGGACTGAACTGTCTCTGTGGCCACAGTGTGGTGCAACAGACACAGCCAGTGCCTGTAAGACCAGAAGGTCACAGGTTCAAATCCCAACTGAGGCCCCTGCCAACCCAATCCCCATAGTTTTACCCACCACTAAACAGTGATAGTAAAGACACTCCTTTATTGCAGAGAACATACGCATGGCCTATATTTTACCACACCAAACACAGACACCAGAAACAGGCACATTACCTAAAGCAGAGTCCCGCAAATGCAGTCCTGGAGGGCTCCACACCATTCCGGCTTCATGCTTCCTCTAATAAAGATGCCTGTGCTGCATGCACCACCCCCATGGTATGCAGATGTAGCTCATGCATATTTATGAGGGACAGCATGAAAACCCGAACAGTGTTTGGAACACCAGGACTGGAGTTGGGGAACTCTGCCGTAAAGCAGCAGCCAACAGGGCCACACACCCACCCACAGGCCCCATTGGCCAATGCCTCCTGGAGAGGCAAGACATTGGGCCCTGCCTGTATCTCCCAATACTAGCAGTTGCATACCTTAGCAATGCCACCCTACACCTGGGTATATGGTACAGAGCTATCAAACGTTTCCTATGATAACTGGCAGATATCAATTCCTACGGTAAGCACATTTTGCTCATTGAGCTCCACCATAATAATCATTCTGATGTCTGCGGTGTGTGCTGCAGGTCTGGTCTCTGACAGTGTTCACCACCCTGGGGAGTGACCCCCCAACAGCCTTGTGTACCATATCCATGCCTGTACTATGCCCATGACTGGTGTGGTGGGTATGGCTGCTGACCACCTCTATAGTAGCACAATGCTGGCATAGGTGTGGGGGTGGCTGTCTGTCTATCCAGTGTGTGGTGGCTGCAAACACCTTCCACAGTCCACACTGCCAGCAATGTTGCCAGTATTGGGCTGCCAATGTGCATAATGAGGAGCAAGGTACCATGGGTATAGGCCGGACAGGGTGGCCTGGCCAGGGTGCATCTGCACAGGGCATAGGGCAGTGACAGGCACATTGTAGTGCCCGGCCACCACCTACGCAGACAGGGTGACCTCAGTATATCCTGCTGAGAGATCACTCTCACCCTGACTGTGCAGTGACCACAGCATGGCTAGGCATACCCATTTCCAATGGCTAGCATTTCTCTCATGTGATACATATTGGTTTCCTTTTGGGGCCCAGTCACTGATGTGTCTGCTTGCTGTGTATGCTGACATCCCAGTTCTGGGTGCAGGCATCTCCACTGGGCACTAGCAGACTGTTTGCAGCTGGTAGGTGTTGTGATGGAGTGGCTTGCAGTGGCTGATGGCTTGTACAAGGGGAATATTGGATAGTGGTGGGGTGCAGCATACCATATCCAGGCCTAATGTCTGTTTGCTATTTGTGTTATGGCTGTGTACAGAGCTACATTGACTGCCCGGTGGGGTGTCTGTTCCTCAGCAGGACTAGGGTTGATGTTCCCCTCTACTGCTACCTTTGCATGGAGGTAGACTGTGGATCTTTTGATAGGAGACCCTGTTTGCTGCCCTGGGGGAGGGGGGGTGGTGATGCATGGGGGGCTACACCTGATTGAAACAGACAGAGATGTCCAAGGTGTTCCTGCAGAAACTACCTATCTCACACAGTAACACTGCTTTGGACCTGCGCCATGGCCTCTTTCAGCCATGGATGGTGCTGTGGACCTAGTGCTGGGCACCTCACTGCACCCTCAGGGTGAGCACAGTACCCGCACAATGTGACGGTGTGTAGCTACTCTGTGCCAGTACAACACACGGTCAGTACCCCTTATCAGGCCGAGGTGCTGTGGGGGTGCACATGGTCAGTTCCCCCTACCAGGCTGAGGTGCTGTGGGGGTGCATTCCCCATGGTGTGTATCTGTGGACAGCTGATTTGCATGTGCAGTGCATCATGGGTGTGACTGGCACAATCCAACCCTGTGAAGCTCCAGCACCTGCTCACAGGCTCTGATAAACCATAGGCCATCACACGTACATCTGCTAGCATAATGCATAGGTGCAAGACACCCTACAGAGTCTGTAATATCAGATACCCACACTGGTAAAAACACACGTACCCACGCACGTACAAACACACGTACCCACGCACGTAAAAACACACGTACCCACGCACAATTGTATGCGCGCAGCTACGCACGGGGCTACGCACGTACCAATGCACGCACCAACGTACGTGGCTAGGCACACTCTGAGGGTGTGTTTCTGACACCAATACTCAACGTACCGAAAAACATGCCTCCTCATTCCCTCTGTAATGTACAGGGTGATGCCTGGGACAGCCTTCTGCGTTAGGCACACTGGGGACTCGAACCCATGCTGCCTGTAACAGCGGTCAGTACCGTAACCATTGTGCTACAGCTCTGTTTAAGTGCTTTGTGTCTGTACGTCTTCTTACGATTAACGCGCAGTAACGCGCCACCGCGCCCGGTAACGCTCGTTAATTTTTTGAACGCGCGTTAGTGGTGATGATGTACCGCCCATGTCCTTATTTGGGGTTTCTGTCACTACCGCGGCTCCTAACGCGAATTGCACTAACGCGGTTTAGTAAACATACCCCTTATACAGAGGCATTATCACCTCCTTTTTTCTGCTAGCCATTCCTCTCTCTATGCACCCAAGCATCCTTCTAGCTTTTGCCATCGCCTTTTCTACCTGTTTAGCTACTTTAAGATCATCAGACACAACCACGCCTAGGTCCCGCTCTTCTTTAGTGGACAAAAGTACTTCACCCCCTATACTATATTGCTCCCTTGGATTGCTGCAGCCCAAATGCATGACCTTACATTTTTAACATTAAATCCCAGCTGCCAAATTCTAGACCATTCTTCAAGCTTAGCTAGATCCCTCCTCATGTTATCTTTACCTTCCTAGGTGTCTACTCTATTGCAGATTTTGGTATCATCCACAAAGAGGCAAACCTTACCCGACAGCCCTTCCACTATATCACTAACAAAGATGTTAAAAAGAATCGGACCAAGGACAGATCCCTGGGGCACACCACTGGTAACATCCTTCTCCTCAGAGTGAGCTCCATTTACTTGTACTCTTTGTCCCCTCCCACCCAACCAATTTCTAACCCAAGTAGTAACTTTAGGGTCCATCCCTAGGGTGCTCAGTTTATTTATAAGTCGCCTGTGAGGAACAGTGTCAAAGGCTTTACTGAAATCTAAATACACCACAACTAGGGCTCTCCCTCGGTCCAACTCGCTGGTCACCCAGTCAAAGAAATCAATCAGATTTGTCTGACAAGACCTGCCTCTGGTGAATCCATGCTGCCTCGGATCCTGTAATCCGCTGGACTCCAGAAACCTCACTATTTTCTCTTTCAGCAGCGTTTCTAATAATTTACTCACCACCGAAGTTAAACTAACCGGCCTGTAGTTTTCAACCACATCCTTATTTATTTATTTAACATTTCTTATATACCGCGCTATTTGTCATCAGTGTGGTTTACATTGTAACAATAAAACACATAGGCCAAATAACTGGCTTTCGTTTACAGATAACAGGGAATTCCGCTTTTGTGTAAAGGCACCACATGAGCCTCTCTCCAGTCCTTTGGCACCACTCCCAACTCCAACGAGGCATTGAAAAGGTCAGTCAGTGGAGCTGTTAGAATGTCCCCAAGTTCCCTCAGTATTCTAGAGTGTATCCCATCTGGTCCCATCGATTTGTCTACTTTAAGTTGAGATAGTTTCTCACGAACACAATCTTCTGAAAATTGTTCAAGATGTCCCTCGCTTCTGTTCCTATTTGTGGGTGTTTTATGAGGTCCTGCTCCTGGTTCTTCATCTGTGAACACAGAACAAAAATATTTGTTAAGCATAAGAACATAAGATATGCCATACTGGGTCAGACCAAGGTCCATCAAGCCAGGTAACCTGTTTCCAACAGTGGCCAATCTAGGTCATACGTACCTAGCAGTTTCCCCAAAAGACACAGGTTCCGCAGTGCTTGTAATGGGTCAAGCATTGATATGCTGGGTCCCTTCTTAATAATGGTTTATGGACCTTTCCTCCAGGAACTTGTCCAAACCTTTTAAAACCCAGCTACACTAACAGCCTTTACTACATCCTCCGGTAACAAATTCCAGAGTTTGATTACACGTTGAGTGAAAAAATATTTTCTTTTATTAGTCTTAAATAGTTTACCCTGTAGCTTTATTGCATGTCCCCTAGTCTTTCTATATTCTGATAATGTAAACAATCGATCTACGTTTACCCGTTCCACTCCGTTCATTAATTTATAGACTTCTATCATATCTCCCCTCAGCCGTCTCTTTTCCAGGTTAAAGAGCACTAACCTTTTTAGCCTTTCTTCATAGGAGTATCCTTCCATCCCCTTTACCATTTTGGTGGCTCTTCTCTGAACCTTTTCTAATAGCTCTATATCCTTTTTAAGATACGGCGACCAGAATTGCACACAATATTCAAGGTGCGGTCTCACCATGGAACGATATAGAGGCATTATAATATCTTTTGATTTATTTTCCATTCCTTTCCTTATGATACCTAGCATTCTGTTTGCTCTCTTGGCTGCCGCTGCACACTTGGCTGAGGGTTTTAACATGTTATCCACAATGACGCCTAAATCTTTTTCCTGGGTGATGGTTCCTAATGTGGAACCTTGCATTGTGTAACCATAGTTTGGGTTGTTCTTCCCTAGGTGCATAACTTTGCACTTGTCCACATTAAATTTCATCTGCCATTTTGATGCCCAGTCTTCTAATTTATCAAGATCCTCTTGCAATTTTCCACAGTCCTCTTGGGTTTTAACAACTTTAAATAGTTTTGTGTCATCTGCAAATTTGATAATCTCACTCGTTATTCCACTTTCCAGGTCATTTATGAATATGTCAAAAAGCAGCGGACCCAGCACAGATCCCTGGGATACACCACTATTCACCTTTCTCCATTGGGAAAATTGGTCATTTAGCCCAACCCTCTGCTTTCTATCTTTTAACCAGTTCTTGATCTACAGTAGTACACTGCCTCCTATCCCATGACTCTTTAGTTTTGCCAAAAGTCTCTGATGAGGGACCTTGTCAAAGGCTTTCTGAAAGTCCAGATACACTATATCAACTGACTCACCTTTGTCCACCTGTTCATTCACACTTTCAAAAAAACATAACAGATTAGTAAGACAAGATCTTCCTTGTCTAAAGCCATGTTGGCTGTCTCCCATTAGGCCATGACTATTTACATGCTGAGTAATTTTATTCTTTATGATGGTTTCTACCATTTTTCCCGGTACTGACGTGAGGCTCACCGGTCTGTAGTTTCCCGGATCACCCCTGGAACCCTTTTTAAAAATTGGTGTTACATTGGCGATCCTCCAATCTTCAGGTATTAGAGATGATTTTAATGATAGTTCACAGATTACCAATAGCAGGTCTGCAATCTCATATTTGAGTTCTTTCAACACCCTTGGATGTATACCATCCGGCCCAGGTGATTTGCTACTGTTTATCAAATAGTTGTAATATATACCACTTCAGTCATGGGTAACATCCCTACATCTTCCTCAGTAAGGACCGAAGCAAAGAATTCATTCAGTCTCTCCGCTATTGCCTTGTCGCCTCTTAGTGCCCCTTTAACTCCTCTATCATCTAATGGACCAACTGACTCTCTCACAGGTTTTTTGCTACAAATGTACTTGAAAAAATCTTTATTTCGCGTTTTTGCTTCCACAGCAAGCTTCTTCTCAAATTCTCCCTTTGCCTGCTTTATCAATGCCTTGCATTTGATTTGCCAGTTCTTGTGCTGTTTCTAGGTTTCGTCGTTTGGCTCTTTTTTCCATTTCCTGAAAGATGCTTTTTAGGCAACAACAGCCTCTCTGACCTCACCTTTTTTGGACTTCCTTCCACTTTTCTTAAAACGTGGAATACAGTTGGTCTGGGCTGCCAAGATAGTATTTTTCAACAACACCCAAGCCTGATGTAAGTCTTTAAACTTTGCAACTGCTCCTTTTAGTTTTTTCTTAACTATTTTCCTCATTTTATCATAATCTCCCTTTCGAAAGTTAAAAGGTACTACTGTGGATTTCCGTACTATCCCTCCTCCACTAATTAAATCAAAGGTGATCATGCTATGATCACTATTGCCAAGTGGCCCCAAAACCCTTATCTCTTGCACTAGATCTGGTGTTCCACTAAGGACCAGCTCTAATATGGCTTTCCCTCTGGTCGGTTCATGAACCAGCTGCTCCAAGAAGCAGTCATTTATGTCATCTAGGAACTTTATCTCCCTAGCATGTCCTGCCGTGACACTAACCCAGTCGATACCGGGGTAATGAAATCATCCATTACACAGGTACACTACCAAAAAACTGCCTCCAGTTTTGCAACTGATTCCTATAGATTTTGGGGTGCTGAATCCAGGAAAAATAGCCAAAATGTTCCATCACGTCATGTTTTCTTGCCAAATTAGATTTCTTACCCATATAAGGAATGTTCACATAATTTCTTTTTAGCCGACTGCAGTTTATTTTCTTGGCCCAAAATAGAGGTTGTAATGGTTAACTAACTAGAAACACTCCCTCATGATATTTTAGAGTGTTTTGTATTCATTTTATACATTAACAGGACAATTGGGAGGCGGGGGGCTAAATCCAGTACTCGCGCTGGCGCATGTTCTTTCCTGTTCGCCTCGCCTCGTTCGCTCGCTCAAACACGGTGGTTGCGACATGAACGTTCCTGTCAAATTTCAGTTTCTTGCAAGTTCATTATTACCTTTTGTTTGCTCAGTCGTAATCCAGCTTTATTCCGAAGTGGTTCACTACAGTTGTAGTTTGCAGTGCTGTGTATTTGTGATGGCTCACAGAGCCAGAGGTTGCGTCAACTCTCCGGACAGTTTTTGTTTTATTTGTGGGGAATATAGCGTGAAAAAGCGGCAGAGGAACATTTCTGCATTTATTAAAAAAGTATATTTCGCCTATTTCGGTTTGAAGTTAGGCGATCAAGACAAACCGTGGGCTCCTCACAAAGTGTGCAAGACATGTGAGGAAGATCTACGCTTATGGATGAAAGATAAAACACAAGCATTTCGTTTCGGAATACCTATGATGTGGCGTGAACAAAGAGACCACAGCAGTGACTGCTATTTTTGCTCTTGCATTGTGAAGGGATACAACTTAAAAAATAAGAACGTAATAAGTTACCCCAAACTTCCCTCAGCAATTAGGCCTATGCCTCATAGCAACGAAGTACCTGTGCCTGAACCACCAAAATCTTTGGATCATATTTGTGTGGACGGTTCTGATCATGATGAGACTCATCAGATGGCTTTTCCCGATGAGTCCAGTACTTCCGAGTTTGAAACTGAACCAGATCCGAAACCTGAACTTTTCTCTCAAGCTGAATTGAATGATTTAGTCCGGGATTTAGGACTCCCAAAAGATGCTGCCCAACTGCTAGGTTCTCGGCTTAAACAGAAAAATCTATTGTCACCAGGAACAACTTTTTATTGGTACCGCAACCGCGAGACACAATTTTTGAAGTATTTCAGCAAAGAGGAAGATTTGGTATTTTGCAACGATATATACGGAGTGATGGAAAAGTTTAAACTCAAGTATGATCCTGCTGAATGGCGGCTGTTCATTGATTCGTCAAAAGACAGCATAAAAGGTGTTCTTCTTCATAATGGCAACACATTCGCTTCAGTTCCTATTGCTCACTCTGTTAATCTCCAAGAAAAATACGAGAATTTGGCCCTGATTCTTCAGAAGATTCGTTATGATGAGCATAAGTGGATGATTTGTGGAGACTTTAAAATTCTATCCATGCTATTAGGGCAGCAATCCGGTTTCACCAAATATCCCTGCTTCCTTTGCTTGTGGGATAGCCGGGCCCGCGACCTACACTGGGGGAAAAAAGACTGGCCAATTCGGGAGTATTTGAGACCCGGTGAGAAAAATGTTCTTCATGAGAGCTTGGTACCTCGTGATAAAATTCTATTACCACCTCTCCACATTAAGTTGGGTCTCATTAAGCAATTCATCAAGTCCCTTCCAAAAGATGGTGAGTGCTTTCGGTACCTTTGCTCAAAGTTCCCCCGACTTTCTGAAGCAAAGCTAAAGGAAGGAGTGTTTGTTGGCCCTGATATAAGGAAACTCATTTCAGATGGAGCATTCGCTGAAACGATGTCTGAGAAGGAAAAAGAAGCCTGGGATTCCTTCAAGGATGTTGTTCTCAAATTCTTGGGGAACAGGCGGGATGAGAACTATAAGGATATTGTTGCCAGGATGCTCAATGCCTTCAAAGAACAAGGCTGTAACATGAGCCTGAAAGTCCATTTCTTGCACTCCCATGTGAACTACTTTCCCGAAAACTTGGGGGCGTACAGTGAAGAACAAGGTGAAAGGTTTCACCAGGACATCAAGGACGCAGAGAGAAGGTACCAAGGAAGATGGAACACCACTATGATGGCTGATTTCTGCTGGTTGCTGCTGCGGGAAACCCCAGATGAAAAATACGCCAAGCAGCGCACCAAGAGAAGCATTCGGGGGAAGAAGAAACGGGCCCACCAGGAGATTGATTGACCCAAGAATGACTTTAAAATCTAAACTGTGTTGACAAATATCGTGTTTTTACTAAACTTTGAAATAAAAATTTGCTAGTTATTACCACAGTGTCGGATCTCATTTATTAGAATTTTATTTTCACACCATCGGGTGTTTGTCTTCATGTATTGCAATGGTGCGGTTTGCGTTTTCTATTCTTACATACATACCTGTACAACATTTTTTGCACATTTCTTTGCTTTGCTTTGTGTCTAACCTCGCTCTTATATGCTCAATGTTTGTGCACATGTATGTAGCTGTTTTAAGTGCAGACAATTTTGCTACCATCACAGTGTGTTTTGTTGACATTACTCTATTCTTATGTGCTGCCTTGTTACAATTTTCTTTATTCTTATTTGAATAACTACTAAACAATTAGTATAAAGAATTCATCCAAGAAACTTTTATCTCGATCGCACTCAATCTGAAACGTTCACCTCAAACTGCTAACCCAATGTAGCAAAATATCTGTACGTGATGGAGCAAATTGGTTACCAGATTTGGATTCAGTGCACCAAAAAACGTAAAAATCAATCGAAACATTAGAGGCAGTTTAAAAAAAATTTTTTTTAGTGTACCTGTGTTATTATTACTGCACTGTAACGTTTGTTAGCTTCCTTGATTTCTTTGAGCATTTCATCATCCATTTGTTCATTCTGGCCCGGCGGTCAATAGTACACCCCCATTGCCATCACCTTCCCCTTTTTACATGGAATTTCAATCCATAGAGATTGTACAGCAAATTTTGTTTCCTGCAAAACTTTAATCCTTTCTGACTCAATGCCCTCTCTAACATAGAGTGCAACCCCTCCACCAATTTGATCAGCTCTATCATTACGATATAGTTTGTACCCAGGTATCATAGTGTCCCACTGGTTGTCCTCCTTCCACCATGTCTCTGATATTCCAATCATATCTAACCTCTCATTTAGTGCTATATATTCTAACTCTCCCATCTTATTTTTTAGACTTGTAGCATTTGCATACAAGCATTTTAGAGACTGTATTTTATTCATATTAATTTGGCTATAGGTAGGCATGGGTAATTTGGGATCTTTAAGCTCTGTCTGCTCCATACTCGAGGGCATTTGGGCTACTTTACTCTTTTTTGGAACCTCTCTGCTTTTGGTAGTATCCTTCAAGGATACATTCTTCCGAACCATCCGCTCTTGGGCGACTGTCGGCTTTCCCCTATTATTTAGTTTAAAAGTTGCTCTATCTCCTTTTTAAAGGTTAATAGAAACATAGAAACATGATGACAGAAAAAGACCACATGGCCTATCTAGTCTGTCCTTCCATAACAACAACTACAACAGTCCACTTTTTACCTTTAGAGATCCTCTGTGTTGGTCCCATATAGAAACATAGAAACATGATGACAGAAAAAGCAGCCTGGTTCCATCCCGGTTAAGGTGAAGCCCATCCTTTCGGAAGAGCCCCTCCTTTCCCCAAATGTTCCCCAGTTCCTAACAAATCCAAACCCCTCATCTCTGCACCATTGTCTCATCCACACATTGAGACTCTGCCTGCCTTTTGGGTCCTGCACGTGGAACGGGAAGCATTTCGGAGAATGCTACCCTGGAAGTTCTGGATTTCAACTTCCTACCTAAAAGCCTAAATTTAGCCTCCAGAACCTCCCTACCGCATTTTCCTATGTCATTGGTACCGACATGTACCAAGACAGCAGACTGCACTATCTAAGACCTTATCTTGGAGTGGAGTGGAGGAGTGGCCTAGTGGTTGGGGCAAGGTACTTCAGGCCAGAAGGTCGGGGGTTCAAATCCCACTAGAGGACAGCAACCTTGGGCCGGAAGGACTGGTTTCTAGTCCCACAGGTGCTCCTTGTGGTCTTGAGCAAGCCACTTAACCCTCCATAGCCCATGTTCCCTGTAAAATAGTTATCTCCAAGTTATAATGCTCTGTTCAATGTAATTTCAGTTTGTTCAATGTAAACTGCACTGATGCAGAATAGTGCGGTATATAAGAGAATGTAAATAAAAAAAAAAAATAGGTGGCGCATGAGGTCCGCTACCTCGCACCAGGCAGGCATGTTGCCAGGCGATCCTCACGTCCACCAGCCACCCAGCTATCTACATGCCTAATGATTGAATCACCAACTATAACGGCTGTCCTAACCCTTCCCTCATGGGCACATGGCCCTGGAGAAACTTCCTCGGTGCGAGAGGGTTTTACATCACCTGGAGGACAGGTCCTAGTTACAGGATAACTTCCTGCCACACCAGGGTGATGCTCTCCTGTCACGTGACCTCTCTCCTCCATGGCAACAGGGATGCTGCCAGACTGGAGGTGGGACTTCAGGACTATATTCCTGTAGGTCTCGTCTATGTACCTCTCTGTCTGTCTTATGTTTTCCAAGTCTGCTACTCTAGCCTCTAGAGAACGGACTCGTTCCCTGAGAGCAAAGAGCTCCTTGCACCTAGTGCACACGTAAGACCTCTCACCAACTGGGAGAAAATCATACATGTGACACTCAATGCAAAAGACTGGAAAGCCCCCATCTCGCTGCTGGACTGCTTTCTGCATCTTAGTTTTAAGTTTCTGTTTAGATCTTTAAATTCTTTACTTACTAAGGGTTGCCAATAAAACTGTACCTAATACGTTTAATATACCTTGTTCACCTGAAGCTTAATTAATCTCAGGTCCTTAGTGTATGACTGATTTGGGTAACGAGCTTCACCTGAGAGCACCTCCTGTCTATTAAAATGTGCAAGTACCTATAAAGCTACGATTATCCCAGGGGTGGGTGTGGGGAGGGAGGGAGGGAAATAACACTTATTAAAAGAGGGCTGCTACACAGTACCCTGTCCTGTGCTGCTGAGGTAAGCTATATTCTTATTTGATTTAAATTATAGCTTTTTGCTGCTGCTAGGCTCTAACTTTTTATGAAATTTAAACTACAAGCTCTCTGCTGGGTTCTAAATTTAACCAGAAAGCTTTCTTCTGTGTTTTAAATTTAAACTAAAAGTACTTTGCTGATGCTAGGCCCTGAATGACTATTAAATTTAAACTACAAGCTCTCTGCTGGGTATGAAATTTAACCAGAAAGCTCTCTTCTGTGTTTTAAATGTAAACTTAAACTGCTGCTACTAGGCCCTGACTGATTTAACAAAAAATAGTGGGTTCACAGATTAATTAGCTTTAATAAAAAGAATTCCTTTCAGAAAATTCCCAGAAGTATATACTCACAGTTGCAGATCTCTCTCCAGAAGTAACAGTCCCCTTTTCTAGTCTTTCAAGACTAGAAAGCAATTCTGCTTTATCCTTATGAGCTTCTACATATTCCTCCCCTGAACCCTTGAGTCTGACAATACCACTTTTGCCCTTCCTCTTCTCACTAATATATCTGAAAAATGTCTTATCCCCCCATTTTATTGCATTGGCTATTTCCTCCTTCTTTTGAATCTTTGCCTTCTTGACTACTTTGCTAGCTTCTCTATGTTTTTCCAAATACAGATGCCTGTCTTCCTCTCTCTGTGATCTCTTGTATTTCATGAAGGCCTCTCTCTTTTTCTTCACTTTTTCAGCTACTTCTTTCGAAAACCATAGCTGTCTCCTTTTCCTTTTACCTTTATTTACCATTTTAACAAAAAGGTTGGTTGCCCTTAAAATATCTCCGTTCAGTTTTGCCCACTGTTTTTCTACATCCCCCAGCTGTTCCCATCCCACTAACGACTCCCTGAGGTATTGGCCCATCTTCGCAAAGTTAGTCTTCCTAAAGTCTAAGATCCTCACCTTTGAATGGATTCTAACAGCCCTAGTCCTAATACTGAACCACACTATCTGGTGATCACTGGATGCAAAATGATCTCCCACTGCAACATCAGAAACACTTTCCCCATTGGTAAGCACCAAGTCCAGTATGGCCCCTTCACATGTGGGGTCTGTTGCCAATTGCCTGAATAGTTCTCCCTGTAGAAAATCCAGAATCTCCTTACTTCTAGATGATACTGCAGCAGGAATGTGCCAATCAACATCTGGCATATTGAAATCTCCTATCAGTAGCACTTCCCCTTTCCTAGCAATGCTGCGTATGTCTTCAATTAACTCTCTGTCCACCTCTTGCTCTTGTGAGGGAGGTCTGTATATCACACCAATGCAAATAGATTTCTCTTTCCCTCTTTCTAGTTTAACCCACGATACCTCCTCTCTCCCTTTTAAGCTCTGTAATTCCAAAGCTTTAATAGTAGTTTTTACATATAGTGCCACTCCTCCTCCCCTTCTTCCTACCCTGTCCTTTCTGAATAAAGTATAGCCAGGTATAGTTAAATGGTCATGTTTACTTCGGATGGTGCCTCTGTCATGTCAGGCAGAATAAATGGTGTTGCTGCGCAGCTAAAACAAAACGTTTCAGATTTAGTGCAGCAGCATTGTGTTGCCCATCGTGAAGATTTGGGGATCTCTGAATCATGGAAGGAAGTAAAGTTGATGAAAGAAGTTGAAACTTTCATGAGAACTGTTTACACAACCTTTTGTCGATCTTCTACTAAAAGGTCACAATTTAAAGAATTAGCAGATGCTTCTGAATGCGAGTCAATTGCTTTTAGACTTCTGAACGAAGTGTGGTAGTTATCTAGACATTTTGCTCTTCAAGCAATTATTCAAAATTATGATCCATTATTAAAATACGTTGAAGAAGAGAAGGATAATGATCCCATTGCAAAGTACTTTTATAAAAACCTAAACAGCCATCAATTCCATATAACACTGCAAATTTTGAATGATGTTTTATCTGAACTAGCTTCATTAACAATGGCATTTCAAAAACGTGGGCTAACACCACTGGAAGCATATCATCTTGCACAGGGTAAGCTGAACAAAATCCGAATGCAATACTTGGGTGACAGTAAAATGGAGTGATAATGTTAAAAATCTTCTCAACTAGATACCTGGAGACGTTTCAGTGGATACTGGTTCCACACTTATTTTCATTAATATGCTGTGTCTGCATTTAGGGGAAAGATTTCCTGAAAATGAAATTGAGGAATGGTCTGCTTTTGACTTGACAGCAATAGCACAGTGTGATTATGAATTTGGAATTGAAAACGTCCGATCACTCTGCTTAAAATACAAACAATTTCTTATGGAGGAACATATTGTTATTCAGCAGTACAATGACTTCAAGTTTTTAGTCGCAGAAAAAATCAAAAGCAAACTGATAAACAGTTTTCCGGATATGGTGACTTTGGCGTTTCAGAATGCTCACTTTGCAGATTTAGCGGAATTGATGGATATTGGTGGAACATTTTTGGCTTCTAGTGCAGATTGTGAGCGTGGTTTCAGCTTGATGAACAGTTTAAAAACCAAAATAAGGAATCGCTTACATTTAGAACATTTGGAAAAGCTGATGCGTGTTAAGAGTCATCTTCAAGATGGCGGATCAGTAGACCTTGATAAAATTTATTCAGACTGGGTAAGTTTGAAAGATCGAAGAGAAAAATTTTGAGAATGAACTCTTCTTCCATACATAAATTATTTACATGGAATAACAATGGCTTTCAATAAAAATTAACTGAAATAATACCGCATTTGTGACTGTAATTACTAGAAATTTTCCGCTTCATTTAGTAATCGTCTATTTTCATTTAATTTGATTAACATCAATGTGGTGTACATACTGTATTCTGACATGTAGTCAAATTTTAAAGTATACAACTCCAAGGGCACCCAGTCAAGATTGCGTGGTTTGAAATAGGAAGGATACTTTTATTCAATAACTCAGCAACCTGAGAGCCCGACACAGGCCGTGTTTCGTTTTCACTTCCTCAGGGGAACCAGGCGTGCTGCATAAATACAAACATAAATAACATAATACATACAAGTAAAGCATATAAAACATTGTCATAATTATCAATTAAAACCATATAAAAATAAAATAACAGTGAATCCACTACAGCGTAACATAAGTAGAATTATTGAAAAGAGTAAAAACACATATAAATTAATGTAAAACCATTGCACTATATGTAAAGAAACAACCATATTAAAAATTACTAGAATCAAAACCTAAAAATAACCATACATATAGTTATAAGTGGAAATATTGAAAGGGTGTTTCTATAATCACATGGCGCTAATATATACTCAGCAGGCTATGGTTCTATAATAGACTAATAGGAGCAAGGAATATGTGTGTAAAATCAATTGTGTTATGGACGCAAGGAATCAAAGATAAAAATCATTAAAATTTTAAATACATAAATAATTAAAATCCTATACTGTGATACTCTAAATACACCATTATAATACTAATACCATATCTATAAGAAACTTAAGAACAAGACATGAGTGTATTAAAACCTTATCTTAAGCATCTGCTCAATGAACCAAAATAGGGGTAACTCATGGTAAAGTTATAAACTATAAGATCATAAATTACATAAATACTTAAGATACCAACTATAATATTACAAATGTATAAACACTTAAACATCATAACTAAGCACTTTCTGAAACATTTGTGCTTAGTGCTTAGTTGTGATCTATTTAAAATTTTAATGATTTTTATCTTTGATTCCTTGCGTCCATAACACAATTGTTTTTACACACATACTCCTTGCTCCTATTAGTCTATTATAGAACCATGGTGGTTACACATAGCCTGCTGAGTATATATTAGCGCCATGTGATTATAGAAACACCCTTTCAATATTTCCACTTATAACTATATGTATGGTTATTTTTAGGTTTTGATTCTAGTAATTTTTAATATGGTTGTTTCTTTACATATAGTGCAATGGTTTTACATTAATTTATATGTGTTTTTACTCTTTTCAATAATTCTACTTATGTTACGCTGTAGTGGATTCACTGTTATTTTATTTTTATATGGTTTTAATTGATAATTATGACAATGTTTTATATGCTTTACTTGTATGTATTATGTTATTTATGTTTGTATTTATGCAGCACGCCTGATTCCCCTGAGGAAGTGAAAATGAAACACGGCCTGTGTCGGGCTCTCAGGTTGCTGAGTTATTGAATAAAAGTATCCTTCCTATTTCAAACCACATAATCTTGACTGGGTGTCTTCTGAGCGACGTGGTGTGGTGCTCCTTTGGTGGACCGGATCCGCAAGCATCTAACTCCAAGGGGCCTGTTTACAAAGCCGCAGTAATGGTTCACGATCGTTATCGAAGCTGCGGCCCCATTGAAATCAATGGGGCCGCGGCTCCGATAACGATCGCGAACCGCTACCGCGGCTTTGTAAACAAGCCCCCAAGTGTCGTTATGTGGCACACAAAAAACTGAACCTTCCTTCAAAAGCTGCACAGCTGATATTTTATACGTACACAGCCTACAGAAAATTAGAGGGAACATTGGCTGTAGGCATGGGTTATGACTAGGTATGGGTCTCCAGGCTGTGTCTGCTTTGATGGATTTGGCCTGTAGGTAGTCAGCATATATCTGGGGTTTTATTGGTCCTAGCTGGGGAGAGGATAGTTCTTTCGTTAAGGACATTACTAAGTTGAAGAGGTCCCGGGGCTTGTTTAGGGAGCGGTGAAGGAGCTCGGCGTGGTATTCTTTCATTTTCTCTGAGATTGTTTCACGGTGTACTTTTAAGTGGGATGTGTATGCTGACTGGTCCACTGGGGAAAGGGAACGTCGCCATTTTCTCTCAAGCTTCCTGAGGAGGAGAAGAGAGGTCCGCAGCTCTGCAGAGAACCAGGGGGCTGGCTTCCTTCTTCTTGCCAGTCTGTTATGATTGGGTGGTTTGTCTGAAGAGGGTAGCCGAGATAGTGAGCTCAGGGTGTCATTCCACCTAGCTATCATGTCATTGAGGTTGGATGACGGCTGCTTGAGTTTTGGAAGTGCGCACTTGATGATCTCTTCTTTGTCAAGGGACTTGAAGCGTCCTGCAGGTGCCCATGATGCATCGCTTGTGCCGCTGGGTGAATCGTGTTCTTGCTGTGGGGGAATCTGGAATGTGATTAGGCTGTGGTCAGACCATGGGACGGGGGTGATGGATAGGTTGAAGTTGTGGTCTTGGCTTGTGTCAGGTCATGGGGCGAAGACCAGGTCCAGTGAGTTTCCTCCGTAGTGGGTGGGAGCATTGACAACCTGTTCGTAGCCCAGCTCAGTCATTGCCTCGAGGAAGGCGTTGGCATGGCTGCTTTGAAGTGCTGGTAGGTTAAAATCACCCAACACTCAGTTTGGTTTCAGTGGGTTTTCAGGGTTACAGGCCAGGTCAATTATGTTAGAGAGGTCTTCCGGGGGAGAGGTTGGGGCTCTGTATATGAGATGGATCAATACAATAACAGCAGCTATGGGTTACAGTCTGTCAACAATGAGCCACCTGATTGAAAACCAAACACAATTTAGGACAACTATCCAGAGGGTCGCCATGAGTCGACACCTACTCGATGGCACTTAACAACAGCAACAACAGCATTATGGTGCATTTACTTAGAAGGATATTAGCAAGGGATATTGTACAACACATACAGCACTTTACCTTGGTTCATATGACTATGCTCATACTGTCATGAGGATATTAGAGAGGTGACCATATCCATGTTACTACATATATCCTCTAGCTCAGTGTTTCCCAACCCAGTCCTACGGGGCACACCGGCCAGTCAGGTTTTCGGGATATCCCTAATGACTATGCATGAGATATATATGCATTAGAGATATCCTGCCAACCTGACTGGTTTGTGGCCCTCCAGGGCTGGATTTGGAGACCCCTGCCTTACACCTCTGTCATTTAAGATTGTGAGTGGGCAAGGTGCAGATGTCCTAGACATCGAAAGGGTATATAGAATGTGACACATTCCTCCTCGATTCTCACCACCACCAAAATATTGTCTATTAGACAACTTTTTGGTGGTGGTGAGAATCGAGGAGGAATGTGTCACATTCTATATACCCTTTCGATGTCTAGGACATCTGCACCTTGCCCACTCACAATCTTAAATGACAGAGGTGTAAGGCAGGGGTCTCCAAATCCAGCCCTGGAGGGCCACAAACCAGTCAGGTTGGCAGGATATCTCTAATGCATATATATCTCATGCATAGTCATTAGGGATATCCCGAAAACCTGACTGGCCGGTGTGCCCCGTAGGACTGGGTTGGGAAACACTGCTCTAGCTCTTCCTGTGCTCTGGCATGCAACCTTACCCTCAGATGAGGGCTCCAGACACATTACTTGGACATGAGATTTGCAGAGTATAGTGGATGTCTACACTGTCCAGCCTAAACAACATCATGGTAGATAACCTCCCTACCCACATTCATCTATGCACTTCCCAGACATTGCTGATCCTGTGAATTCATGCTCATGGGATTCAGGGGTACATAAGAACATAAGAACATAAGATATGCCATACTGGGTCAGACCAAGGTCCATCAAGCCCAGTATTCTGTTTCCAACAGTGGCCAATCTAGGTCATATGTACCTAGCAGTTGGTTACAGTGCCATGGTTACAGTGGTTGCAGAGTGAGGACAGCACATAGAAGTGTGCTGCAGTGCATGCAAGCAATGGATATACATATGCTGCTGCATATGGCATTTGTTTGTAGTGGGACGCACATGCAATATGCAGCAGCTGTGCTCATGGGAATCACTACAATATATTCCCACCACATATATTGCTTATCGTTTATTACTATTTAATTAACTGCCAAGAAAACAGAGCGGTTTGCATAAAAAAGTTATACACAAATAAAGGTTGAAAAGAAAAGGAACTCCATTTCATGAAAGGAAAGAGAGAGTAGAGAAGTGTAGTAATAGGAGGCAATAGAAAGGAACAAATCCAGGCATGCTAGGAGGACAGGTTATTCCAATACAAGTCTCAAGTGGGTTCTACTCCAAATGCTTGAGTGAACAGATACGTTTTAAGGATCTTCTTGAAGATGGGGAGAGAAGATTCCAACCTAAGCTGGGAGGGAAGGCAGTTCCAAGGACGGGGGCAATGTAGAAAAATGCTGACCGACGAGTGAATTCATGTTTGGCACGTGCGGGAGATGGAAGGACCAGGTAATCACCTTGGAGAGAGTAGAGTCATCGTGGAGGCACATAAGGGATAGTCAAGGCAGAAAGATATGGCCGGACATGGTTGTGAAGAGCCTTATGGGTGAGTGTGAGAATTTTAAAATGGATCCTTTGAGAACGGGAGCTAATGATGTTGAATGAGCAGGGGTGTGATGTGATTGAATTTCCTGGCATGAGTGAGACCACGGATGGCAGTGTTTTGGATGGATTATAAGCATTTATGATACTGAGGAAGGCCCATGAAAATAATGTTATCACATATCTGGACTATTGTAATGGTACTGAGGAGTAGTGTAGTGAGGCCAATCTGATCAAAGAAAGTGCGAAGGGTGCAAAATGTGTGAAGGGCAGAAAATGCTGAACAAGTAAGGTGAGAGATGTGGGGGTGAAAGAGAGATCAGTGTTAAGGTAGACACCAAGGTATTTTAAGGAGGCAAATAAAGTGATTGAAGTGGGACCGATTGAGGGGACTACAGAAGGGGGGGGGGTGCTTAGAATCTGTAATCCAGGTGGTGGTGGTCTTAGTTAAGTTTAAGAGCATTATTGTACAGCCAGGCAGAGATGGAGTCCAGGGCAGAATTAATGGCAGAGAGATCAGGTGATGTGTTGTTGAGTCAAGCAAGAAGAAAGATATCATCAGCATATAAACAGAAGGTGAAACCCAGGGATTGATCAATAAGGGAAGCAAGTGGACTAAGGAAGACGTTGAACAAGAGGGGTGAAAAAGAAGACCCTTGAGGAACCTCACAAGGAAGGGAGTATGGAGTGGATGGGAGCCAGTGAAGTGATATGAGAAGAGTGGCTATATGAGCATAGTGACACTGGTGGAAGATTAGCTCTACACCTGAGTTTTGAACGGATTGGAGGGGAGAGAGCTGATATGATGGGAGATCAGCAAGGAGCAGGTTGCAATAGTCAAGATGGGAGGTGACAAGAAAGTGGATAAGGGTCCTGGCAATATATTCAGACCCTTATCCACTCTCTTGTCACCTACCATCTAGACTATTGAAACTTGCTCCTTGCTGGTCTCTCATCAAATCATCTCTCTGTCCTCCAATCTGTTCAAATCTCAGCTACACAGCTAATCTTCCACCAGTGTCGTTGTGCTCATGTAACTCCTCTTTTCTGATTCTCTATTCATTTCTCTGATTCACTATTCATTTCCGCATACAGTTCAGACTTCTCCTGTTGACCTACAAGTGCATGCACTCTGCATCTCCTCATTATCTTTCCTCTCTTATCTTTCCCTACAATTCTCCTCTGGAACTCCATTGGTCAGACAAATAACTCTTATCTGTGCTTTTCTCTTCCACTGAGAACTCCAGACTCTGTTTGTTCCACCTTGGTGCACCACATGCTGGGAATAGACTACTTGAATCTGTTCGGCAGGCTCCATCTCTGGTCTCATTCTAATCCAGGCTAGATACCCACCTCTTTGAGGCAGCTTTTGGATACTGACCCCTTATCATCCTGTTTTACACCCTTATGTGGTTTATCATTTCACTTGAACTACTCTAGTCCCCGGTTTGTTCTGCTTGTCTATCCTGAATAAATTGTAAGTTCTGTCAAGCAGGGATTGTCTTTTATGTGTTTGTGTACAGTGCTACATATGCCTTATAGTGCTTTGCAGATGATTAGTTCTAGTAGTAGTTGCAGGCATCTGCATACACACATTCCTTGACATGCACAACATTGTGGACACCTACACACATGCAATGCAATGCATTCTTCCAAACCACTTAATACATGTCATTCCAGCACATTGTGGATGTATAAGATCTCCACAACATACTCTTGCTAACATGCTGATATCAGACCCATCGGTTAGCTCTGTAAAAATATCTGCCCCCAGCAACCATTATGCAGCAAACTCACAGCAATTATTCACTGCTGAAGCAACTGTCAAATTCTTATCACATGTTCTAGCCATGATATTACATATTTTGCTCTTGCACTCCAAACATGCAGTGGAATCACAGGAATCACAGATCTAACAGAGCATCCCCTCAGTATCTAAGCCATAGAGTATCTTGCTGTAGCAGTATTTTTCTTGCACAGAATCTCAGCAAATCCCCACTCACTGCAGGTACCTGCTCCCATATCTGTGGGGGCAGAAATTTGCAGTGAGTGGAGACATGTGGAGACTATGTGAGAATGAAATGCTGAGGGAGAGAGATGTTCTGTGGCTGAGATGCTGAAGGGATACTCCTTCAGATCTTTGAGTCCTGCAATTTCACTTTCTCTTTGGAGTGCAAGAAAAAAATCTGAGATATTATGGCTAGGAACAGTGATAGGAGTTTGACCAAGTTATAGCAGCAGAGAACAATTGCTGTGAATTTGCTGTGTAATGGTTGCCGGGGGTAAGAATTTTTACAGAGCTAACAGATGGCTAATCATCTGTAATACCTGAAGATTGGAGGATGGCGAACGTAATGCCAATTTTTAAAAAGGGTTCCAGGGGTGATCCGGGAAACTACAGACCAGTGAGCCTGACATCAGTACCAGGAAAAATGGTAGAAACCATCATAAAGAACAAAATTGCTGAACATGTAGATAGTCATGGCTTAATGGGAGACAGCCAACATGGTTTTAGACAAGGAAGATCTTGTCTTACTAATCTGTTATGTTTTTTTGAAGGTGTGAATAAACAGGTGGACAAAGGTGAGTCGGTTGATATAGTGTATTTGGACTTTCAGAAAGCCTTTGACAAGTTCCTCATCAGAGACTTTTGGCAAAACTAAAGAGTCATGGGATAGGAGGCAGTGTACTATTGTGGATCAGGAACTGGTTAAAAGATAGAAAGCAGAGGGTAGGGCTAAATGGCCAATTTTCCCAATGGAGAAAGGTGAATAGTGGTGTACCCCAGGGATCTGTGCTGGGTCTGCTGCTTTTTGACATATTCATAAATGACCTGGAAAAGGGAATAACGAGTGAGGTTATCAAATTTGCAGATGACACAAAACTATTTAAAGTTGTTAAAATCCATGAGGATTGTGGAAAATTGCAAGAGGATCTTGATCAATTGGAAGACTGGGCATCAAAATGGCAGATGAAATTTAATGTGGACAAGTGAAAAGTTATGCACCTAGGGAAGAACAACCCAAACTATGGTTACACGATGCAAGGTTCCACATTAGGAACCACCACCCAGGAAAAGGTTTTAGGCGTCATTGTGGATAACATGTTAAAACCCTCTGCCCAGTGTGCAGCGGCGCCCAAGAGAGCAAATAGAATGCTAGGTATCATAAGGAAAGGAATGGAAAATAAAACAAAGGATATTTTAATGCCTCTGTATCGTTCCATGGTGCGACTGCACCTTGAATATTGTGTGCAGTTCTGGTCACCGTATCTTAAAAAGGATATAGCGTTATTAGAAAAGGTTCAGAGAGGAGTCACCAAAATGGTAAAGGGAATGGAAGGATACCCCTATGAAGAAAGGCTAAAACGTTAGGGCTCTTTAACCTGGAAAAGAGACGGCTGAGGGGAGATATGATAGAAGTCTATAAATTGATGAACGGAGTGGAATGGGTAAACGTAGATCGATTGTTTACGTTATCAGAATATAGAAAGACTAGGGGACATGCAATGAAGCTACAGGGTAAACTATTTAAGACTAATAAGAGAAAATATTTTTTCACTCAACGTGTAATCAAACTCTGGAATTTGTTACCGGAGGATATAGTAAAGGCTGTTAGTGTAGCTGGGTTTAAAAAAGGTTTGGACAAGTTCCTGGAGGAAAGGTCCATAAACCATTATTAAAAAGGGACCCAGGATATCAATGCTTGACCCAATACAAGCACTGTAGAACCTGTGTCTTTTGGGGAAACTGCTAGGTACGTATGATCTAGATTGGTCACTGTTGGAAACAGGATACTGGGCTTGATCGACCTTGGTCTGACCCAGTATGGCATATCTTATGATCTTATGGGTCTGATATCTGCATGTCTGCAAGAGTATGTTTTGGGGATTTTATGTGTCCTCAATTTTCTGAGGTGATGTGTGTTAAGTGGTTTGGATCTTTAGGAGTTTTAACTTTCCTGAAGGGCTCTCCATACTATAGTGTAGCTAAGGTCAGCGCTGTCCAGTAAGCGTGGTAAGCATGGCAGGGGGGTGCCGATCTCTTGGGGGCACTGCTACTAGCTGCCCCCACCCCTCAAGCAGGAAGACAAATGTGGCTGGAGAAATATGATCTTAAAAGTAGCTAAACAGGTAGAAAAGGTGACGGCGAAAGCTAGAAGGATGCTTGGGTGCATAGGGAGAGAAATGGCAGGCTGAAGAAAGGAGGTGATAGTGCCTGTGTAGGTATTTGGTGTGACCTCATTTGGAGTATTGTGTGGAATTCTGGAGACCACACCTTCAAAGGTATATAAACAGGTTGGATTCGGTACAGAGGGTGATTACTAAAATGGTTAGTGGTCTTTGTTATAAAGCATATGAGGACATACTTAAGGATCTTAATATTTATACTTTAGAGGAAAGGCAGGATAGAGGTGATATGATTGAGACTTTTAAATATCTCCGTGGCATAAATGCACAGCAGGAGAGCCTCTTTCGATTGAAAGCAAGCTCTCCTATGAGGGGACATGGGATGAGGGTGAAAGAGGATAGATTTCTAACTAGATTGTAAGCTCCGATGAACATGACTCCGACGGGCAGGGACTGTCTCTTGTATGTTGGCTACCCCTTGTAGGTTAGCTGTGCAGCGCTGCGTGCGTGGCGCTTTACAAATGCTGAATAGTAGTAGTAGTAGTAGACTCAGGAATAATATGCAGAAATATTTCTTTACAGTATATAAACAGGTTGGATTCAGTACAGAGGGTGATTACTAAAATGGTTAGTGGGCTTCATTATAAAGCATATGAGGACAGACTTAAGGATCTTAATATGTACACCTTAGAGGAAAGGCGGGATAGAGGTGATATGATTGAGATGTTTAAATACCTCCGTGGCATAAATGTTCAGGGAGAGAGCCTCTTTCAATTGAAAGCAAGTTCTGCTACGAGGGGACATGGGATGAGGGTGAAGGGAGATAGATTCAGGAGTGATATGCGGAAATATTTCTTTACGGAAAGAGTAGTGGATCCGTGGAATAGTCTCCCAGTGGAGGTGGTAGAGATGAGGACAGTAACTGAATTCAAAAAAGCATGGGACCAACACAGAGGATCTCTAAAGGTAAAAAGTGGACTGTTGTAGTTGTTGATATGGAAGGACAGACTAGATAGGCCATGTGGTCTTTTTCTGTCATCATGTTTCTATGTTTCTTTGTTAAAAAGCATATGAGGACAGACTTAAGGATCTTAATATTTATACTTTAGAGGAAAGGCAGGATAGAGGTGATATGATTGAGACTTTTAAATACCTCCGTGGCATAAATGCACAGGAGAGCTGGATGCATGGAATACGTGGAATGGTCTCCCAGTGGAGGTGGTAGAGATAAGGACAGTATCTGAATTTAAAAAAGCATGGGACAAACACAGAGTATTGCTAAAAAGGGGACTGTTGTAGTGTTTAATATGGAAGGGCAGACTAGATAGGCCATGTGGTCTTTTTCTGCAATCATGTTTCTATTTTTCTATGATATGAAGATGGAGGAGAAGCTGGACGCAAGGGAATAGGAATGGAGAGGGCAGTCATGGAAAATGATAGGGAGGGAGGGAGAGAGAGTGGAGATTCTGGATGGAGGGAAAGAGAAAGAGAGAGAGACTGGATGGGATGGGTGAGGGAGAGAGTGAGTGAGATTGGGGAATAATGGACCAGGAAAACAGAGGTGGGGAATGGAAGGATTTGGGTGAAGGTTGTAAAGTGGTAGGTAGATGGAGTAAAAAGAGGGTGATTGAGGACTGGTTAGTAAGAAAGAGTAGTGAAATCTCAGTGGACAGAAAGAGAGAAAAATAAATGGAAGAAAGCTGAAGGGAAAAGATCAATATCCAAGATGAAACAAAGTGAAGAAAAAAAAACAAAAACGAGATAAGAAATGGCAGATGGACTAGAGACCATAGAAAGAGAGTTAAGAGAAGACAGAGGAAAGCAGAAACCTCAGATTGGGACCAGCATGGTCAGGGAGACAACAAAGGTAGAAACAATAATTTTATTTTCAATTTATTGATTGGACTTTGTGCTATCTTTATATTTTATACAGCATGGGGAAATTCATCTCGTTCTATTTCTCTGGTATTACATTGTAAACAGAATCTGGCTTTTGAGGATGCAGTTTAATTTTTATCTGTATATTTTTATTTTTAGGTTGTGGTTACTTATTCTGTACTTGGTGAGAGTCTGTGTTCTGAATTTGTGACCAAGGCCTGGTGTTCTGTTAACATGGAGTTTGCACGTAGGGATCTGTACTGTAGTAATCTGAATTGTTCAGCTTTTCAAATAGGCGTTTGGATGTTCCAGGGCCTGCTGCAGTATTTACGATGCTGGGTTTTTTTTGGGTATGCTCCTTATATGAATTTTGGAAGTTGGTGCTGGTATATTTGCTCTATAGATTCTCAGTGATTTTATAGGGTTTTGTATTCACAATATGCCTGGTACTTGAGAATGTTTATGTTGTTATTAGTGAGATGACCAGAATCAGATTTTTTTTTAGATATTGAATTCTGTGGGTGAATGTCCTAATTCTGCCCTGCACCCATTGTTAAGTGAGGTGTCCACTAGGAAGCGAAGGGTAGTGGTGGTTGGTGATTCTCTTCTGAGGGATACTGAGGCATCCATCTGCCAACCAAATTTGATGTCGAGAGAGTTGTGCTGCTGCCAGGTGCCAAAATCTGAGATGTTACAGAGAGTTTAACGAGACTCATAGAGCCTATTGACTATTATCCGATGTTGTTCATCCATGTCGGCACAAATGATACTGCTAGGAATTCCTCCGGGCATATCAAACGTGACTTCATGGCTCTGGGACAAAGGGTGAAGCAGATAGGTGTGCAGCTGGTTTTTCTCTTCAATCCTCCCTATTGAGGGTAAAGGCTGAGGCAGAGAAGCTTGCATCCTGGAGATGAATGCATAGCTGCGTGGATGGTGTCACTATATGTAAAAAATAATATTAAAGCTATAGAATTGCAGGACTTAAAAGGAAGAGAGGAGGCACTGTTGGTTAAACTAGAAAGAGGGAAAAGGAAATCCATTTGCATTGGAGTTATATACAGATCCCCCTCACAGGGAATAGAAGTAGATGAAGATTTAATAGAAGACATACACAGTATTGCCATGAAAAGAGAAGTGCTACTGATAGGTGATTTCAATATGCCGGATGTTGATTGGCACATCCCTGCTGCAGTACGTTTGGAAGTAAGGAGATCCTGGATTCTCTACAGGGAGAACTATTCAGACAACTGGTAACAGAACCCACATGTGATGGGGGCCATACTGGACTTAGTGCTTACCAATGGGGAAAGTGTTTCTGATGTTACAGTGGGACATCATTTCGCATCCAATGATCACCAGATGGTATGGTTCAGTATTTGGACTAGGGCTGATAAAATCCATTCTAAAGCGAGGGTCTTAGACTTTAGGAAAACTAACTTTGCCAAGATGGGACAATACCTCATGGAGTCGTTAGTGAGATGGGAACAGCTGGGGGATGTAGAAAAACAGTGGGCAAAACTGAACGGAGATATTTTAAGGGCAACAAAACTTTTTGTTAGAAAGGTAAATAAATATAAAAGGAAAAGGAGGCTGCTATGGTTCTCAAAAGAAGTAGCTGAAAAGGTGAAGAAAAAGAGGAAGGTCTTCATGAAATACAAGCGATCACAGAGAGAGGAAGACAGGCATCTATATTTGGAAAAACCTAGAGAAGCTAGCAACGTAGTCAGGAAAGCAAAGATTCAAAAAGAGGAGGAAATAGCCAATGCAATAAAATGGGGGGATAAGACATTTTTCAGATATGTTAGTGAGAGGAGGAAGAGCAAAAGTGGTATTGTCAGACTCAAGGGTGCAGGGGAGGAATATGCAGAAACTGATGAGGATAAAGCAGAATTGCTTAACAAATATTTCTGTTCTGTGTTCATAGATGAAGGACCAGGAGCAGAAAACCCACAAATAGGAACAGAAGCAATGGGGATCTCGAGCGATTTTCAGAAGACTGTTTTCATGAGGAACTAGCTAAACTAAAAGTAGACAAAGCCATGGGTCCAGATGGAATACATCCATAAATACTGAGGGAATTTGGGGACATTCTAGTGGCTCCACTGTCTGAACTTTTCAATGTCTCTTTGGAGTTGGGAGTGGTGTCAGAGGACTGGAGAGAGGCACATGTGGTCCCCTTACACAAAAGCGGATGTAAGGATGGCATTGAGAACTACAGACCGGCTAGTCTAATCTCTGTGGTTAGTAAATTATTGGAAAGGCTACTAAAAGAGAGAATAGTGAGGTTTCTGGAGTCCAATGGATTGCCGGATCTGAAGCAGCATGGGTTCACCTGAGGCAGGTTTGTCAGACAAATCTGATTGATTTCTTTGAATGGGTGACCAGGGAGTTGGACTGCGGGAGAGATGTGGTGTATTTAGATTTCAGTAAAGTCTTTGATACATATGCTGCCTCAGATCCTGCAATCCATTGGACTCTAGAAACCTCACTATTCTCCTTTTTAGCAGTGTTTCCAATAATTTACTCATCAAAGAGGTTAGACTAATCTGCCTGTATTTTTCAAACTCATCCTTACTTCCGCTTTTGTGTAAAGCGACCACATGTGCCTTTCTCCAGTCCTCTGGGACCACTCTCTACTCTAAAGAAGTATTAAAAAGGTCAGACAGTGGAGCCGCTAGAACATCCCCAAGTTCCTTCAATATGCTTGAATGTATCCTATCTGGCCCCATCACTTTGTCTATTTTTAGTTTAGCTAGTTCCTCACAAACACAGTCTTCTGAAAATTGCTCAAGATCCCTGTCACTTCTGTTCTTATTTGTGGGCGTTCTCTAAGATCCTGCTCCTGGCCCTTCATCTGTGAGCACAGAACAGAGATATTTGTTAAGTAATTCTGCTGTATCCTCATCAGTTTTTACATATTCCTCCCCTTCATCCTTGATTCTGACAATACCACTTTTGTCCTTCCTCCTCTCACTAACATATTTGAAAAATGTCCTATCCTCCCATTTTATTGCATTGGCTATTTCTTAATATTTTTGTACCTTTGCTTTCCTGACTATTTTTCTAGCTTCTCTAACTTTTTCCAAATATAGATGCTTGTCTTCCTCTCTCTGTGATCTCTTATATTTTATGAAGGTCACTCTCTTTTTCTTCACTTTTTCAGCTACTTCTTTTGAGAACCATAGTGTCCTCCTTTTCCTTTTACATTTATTTACCTTTCTAATGAAAGGGTTTGTTACCTTTAAAATGTCCCCTTTCAGTTTTGCCCATTGCTTTTCTATATCCCCTATCTGTTCCCATCCCGCTAATGACTCCTTGAGGTATTATCTCAACCAGAGCCGGCCCAACCACTAGGCAAATTAGGCAGTCCCCTAGGGCTGCAACTTCCGGAGGGCTGCAAAAGCAAGGCATTGAAAACTAAATAATAGCTTTTTGGCAGCAAGAGGGAGTGTAAAGCTTGAGGTTCTCCTAGGACACCAACACTTTGAACAAACTCTAGTGCTGGCCCTGGTCTCATCTTGGCAAAGTTAGTTTTCCTAAAGTCTAAGACCCTCACTTTTGAATGGATTTTATCAGCTCTAGTCCTTTTTTTTTTTGTAAATACTTTTTTTGGCTAGGGCACATCATATAAGCTTCATAGAGAAACAGATAGCAAAAAGCATAAATCATAAAACAGTTTCAGCCCAGCCACCCTTTTAGTGCAGCTTTTCTGGTGGCCCCCTTTATAATTCTATGCCACCTGTTATACTGCCCTTCAACTATGTTCCTTATAAGCTGGGTTAGGTCGCCTTCCTCATCCCCATGCTCTATAGCCCTTTTCCACTTTTTTCCCCTGTCCCCTGTCCCATCCCCCCTTCCCCCCTCTCACTCCGTATCCTCTCCTCTCACATTGTCCAGTCCCTCCCTGAAAACAGTCCATAGCTGGAGATAGTTTCGTCTTGCCATCGAGTATTTCCCTTGTAAGTTTCGTGACACTCATTCTGCCATTTCTAACATTTTGCTCCTCCACTGCCTGACCTTCGGCGCTTCAGGTTCAATCCAAAGTGCCAGGATGACCTTTCGGAGCAACAGGAGGGCGATCTGCACAAATTTCCTTCCCATGGGTCCCACCCCTTTTTCCCGCAGTGGTTCTTCCCCTGCTAATAGTGCTGTGTATGTCAACTATACCATGCATCCCAGGACTCTCTGAATATGTCCTAGAATATCCCTCCAGTATGGTGTTAGCCTGTGGCATTCCAAAAATGTGTGTCTCAGTGTACCCTGTTTGCTCTATGTAGCAGTTTTATCTGGGTTTCCTGTAGCCCTATGTCTCCCGTGATTTTTGGTAATTTCTCAAAGAACACTCACATGTCCATGTCTTCCAGCGGTTCTCCCAGTTAAGTGGTCCAGGCAGTCGCCAGCTTACTTAGTGGTGTTGCTTCCCCCCATGAGCTTGCTACTTGATAACAATGTGACATCCTATTCTGTTTCCCAGCAGTGGTAAGAAAAACTTTGAGTAAGGCTGTGAATGTGCTTACTCTCTGCCCATCCTCTCTGTCTCCTGTGACATAATTATGACATTGCAAATAAGCAAAAAAATGTGTTTGCGATATCTGCCATTTCACCTGCATAACCCCAAATGAAGGGAATCTGCTCTTCCCCAACTCTCCCAGATGTCCCACAAACTTGCATCCCCTTTTTTCCCACTCTTGAAACATGCCATGCTCCATACCTGGGGGTAACTCCAGGCTTCCTACCATGCGGTAGAAGGGGGATTTACCCACAGTTTCTTCTATTTGGCACCGCCACCACTCCCACACCTTTTTCAAAGCATCTAGAAATCTGTTCCTGCCCACGGCTCTATAGCTTCCCACTTTGGAGCACTGCATCAGGCTCATGCAGCTGTAAGGGGTGCATTCCCCATCAAAAAGGTCTGGGGTGCATACCTTTCATCCCACATCTGCGGTCCATATATCCACTGCAACAAGGAAGCCACATTGTAGAGTCGCAAGCTAGGAAGACTCACTCCTTTCCCCTCTCTGTTCCTCCTTGGTGTTTGATAGCTAATTCTCGCCATTTTCCCTCTCCACAGAAACACAGTGAGTATGTTACGGAAGAATCGCTCTTCTTTGCCCTGCACCTACATAGATATCATCTGTAAGGGGTAAAACAGTCGTGGGAGCATCACCATCTTTACCAAGGCCCCCTTCCCAGGAGGGACAACAATAGCTCTTGCCAGCGCTCACACAGTGCCTGCATGTTTTCTAGTTTCTTCCTCATATTTTTCAAATACATCTTTCTAGGGTCTGTGTGCAAGTAAATACCCAGGTATTTTATATATTTACCTGCCCACGACAAGGGGAAATCCACTTGGCCCCTGCACACACTACGCCTTGCTGCTAGCATGGCCTCTGACTTCCCCCGTTGATGCGTAGTCCCAAGAATGCACCAAATTGGTTTATTGTATCCATAAGTTTACCTTTGTCCCTGCTTGTGTTTTTTAGAAAAAGGAGCATATCATACACGTACAAGTTTATCTTTGCCTGTTCTTGCCTTATTTGTATCCCCTCCCAGTCCACAGTCTGCAGTATCCATTGTGCCAATCCCTCTAGGGTCAGTATGAAAATTAGGGGAGATAATGGGCATCCCTGGCGTGTGCCCCGCCTTAGTGGTAGCACCTCCGAGAGGCGCTCATTTGCTAAAATCTGCGCTTGCGGGCCATTGTATAGTATATAGACCCATTCTAGAAAGGTCCCCAGTATCCCAAATCTGCTTACCACCCAGAACATATAGTCCCATGATACATTGTCAAACGCTTTTTCAGTGTCTAGGCTTATAATAGCCGCATCCTCTGATCTTTTCTCCGGTGCGTATAGGACCATTAGGGCTCTTAATATGTTGGCAGAAGCATATTGTTCTGGGACGAATCCCACCTGGTCAGGATGTACCAGCTGAGGCAGATAGTTGCCTAAACGGCGAGCCATCATGGTCGCTATCAGCTTCACATCCTGGTTTAACAATGATATGGGGCGGTAGGATCCCACCAGTGTGGGATCTCTTCCCAATTTAGGCACTACTATCACTGTATCCAAATTTCTTCGCTGCCCCAAGTCCCCCTGATCTAGTGTTTCCTTACATTGGGCCAGAAATAGTGCCACCATGTCCTCGCCTAATATTTTATAAAACTCTGCCCCTAGCCCGTTAGGGCCCGGTACCTTTGCCAACTTGAGCATTTGTACCATCTCAGTTACCTCACGTATTGTAAAGGGGGCATTAAGCGTTTGCTTCGCCATCTCATCTAGTTCTGGAAGGGTCAGGCCCTTGAAGAATGCTTCACACTTTTCCTCATCCTTTGGGCCTTCCCCATATCGTACCCTATAGTACTTCTGGAATTGTTGAAGAATTCCGTTTGCCGTTCGATGTTCCTCTCCTCTCGCGTCTCATATATATGTGATCAATCCCTTCTCCTTTGCAGGGCTCACTAATTTGGCCATAAGCTTCACGGCCTTGTTTTCCCATTTGTGGAGTTGGTATTTGTACATACAAATATCCCCTTCTGCTCTTTGGATGAGCAGCTCATTGAGGGCTTTCCATACCTTTAGGTACTTCCTTCGTTCCACATCCCCCATTGTCTGCATATGTTGTCTCTGGAAGGCATAGAGCTGTCTGGAAAGGTCCAGGAGCTTTTCATCTCCTGCTCTTTTCTTTTGGGCAACATATGCGATGATCACTCCCCTCATTGTAACTTTTGCCACCTCCCACTGTGTCCTTTTGTCCACCTCCTTAGTCTTATTAGCCTCCCAGTATTGCTGCCACACCTCCCTTAGATGGCTGTGGAACTTGGGGTCTTTGATTAATGTTGGGTTCATATGCCACGTCCTATTCCCCTCCTGTTCACCTCCCCTCTGCACGTGGATCTCCATGCGCACTAATTGATGGTCAGAAAGCTTGGAGTCCTTAATCTCTACACCTGCTAGCCCCCAGAGCATGCTGGTAGGTATTAGGAGATAATCTAAGTGCACATAGCTTTTGTGTGGGGCTGAGTAAAAAGTGAAGTTGAGTTCCCATGGGTGTAAGGTCCTCCAAGTGTCGAGAAGCCCCAGCTCTTTCAGGAGGAAGTTTACCCCCTTATTAACTAAACTTTTCACATTGGCTCTGAGGGGCTTGCAGTCCTCCATGGCATTGTGAGGTAGGTTAAAGTCCCTGTCTGCAATAGTCTGATACCCTTCAAATCCTGCTAGGTGAGCCATGACCTTAGTAAAGAACCCATGTTGGTAGGTGTTGGGCACATAAAGATTGCATAGCGCTACTCTCTGCCACCTATGTTCTCCCCCCATGATGTGAAAGCATCCTTCCAGATCCACTATACTACGGTGGTGGACAAATCCCAAACTTTTATACAATAGGGTGGCCACTCCTCTCTGCCTCCCATTGTACAAGGCCATCCCTACTTCCCCCACCCAACCTCTCTGCAATGTTTTGTGTTCCTTCTCTGTTAAGTGGGTCTCTTGGAGAAATATGATCCCTGTGTGCTTCTTATGGAGATAATTTAATAGTTTTATACGTTTTATTGGTGAATGAATGCCTGCCACATTTAGGGTCAGTATGCTCAGTGTGGAGTTATCCAATGCCTGATTGTGTTATGGGTGTCTCTGTCGTTGCTCTACTAATCCTCATGCGAGCTCGCAGTGCCTCCCAGCAGAGCGCCGCTGCCCGCTCCCTTTGTCTATGTTCGTGAGCGAGGATGTGGAGTGCCCCCCATCCCTCTCCCTCCCTTCTTCCTTCCTCTGACTTTCTTTTCCTTATTCCCTCCCTCCCTCCCCTCCCCCCTTCCTTCCGCACATCCACCCCCTGTGCATCCTTTTTCCTCCTTTCATCCCCAAGCCTCTCCACTCCCTCCCCTCTCTTCTCCCTTCCGCGCATCCACCCCTCATTCATCACGCTTCTCCTTCCATTCTCCCCATTCATACTCTTCCCCGGTGGTCACAATCCCCGGCCCCATAGTCCTATGAAGGGAGCAGCCCTCTACAGTCCTGTGAAACAGGTTAGACGCTCCCCTCCCCCCTTCAAACCAGATGTTGATGTCTCCACTTCCAGTGCATTTGCGCTGTACCATCTCCTTCTGCTCTGGGAGGAAGAGTGATAGTTCACCCGTCTTTGTAGGCTTGAAGATGGTGGTATCCTGCCCAGGCTTCCTCTCAGTTCCATGTTCCATACTCTTGGTCCCCGATTCCCGCCTTAGGCGCATCCCCTCAGTCTTTTTGTGAGTTGGGTCCTCTAAGGATTCATGCCAACAATTACTTAGCCAACAGGGCGCTACAGTTCAATTCCAGGTCCCTTTCTCGTTCACTCAGTTGGCAGTGTCCACGAATGCTTTGAGCGCTGCTACTGACTCAAGTTGTTAGGTATGGTTTTCATTGGTGACTCTGACTCAGGCAGGAAACTGCAAAGCAAAACATATGCCCTGTCGTGCCAGGCTGGAGCAGTAGGGGGCCATAGCTCTGCGGCTTTCTGCGACCTTTGCAGAGTAATCATTGAAGAGTAGCACTGACTTCTGTTTGTATTCCAAGTTTGCTTTCATCTATATAGCGCCATGAGCCTGTTTCGCTTCAAAGTTCAAAATCCGTGCAATCACTGGTCGTGGTTTATCTGTATTTAATCTGCGCACTCCAACCCTATGCACTTGTTCTTCCACCATTTTGGCCCTCTGCAATTGCAAGCCCAGTTGTTGCAGCAGTCAGGCCTTGACAATGTTCCACAGCTCCTCCTCTGAGGTGTCCTCTGGCATGCCAATCAGCCTGATATTGTTGCGCCGGCTGCAGTTTTCCAAATCATCGGCCTTGTCCTCCAGTGCCTGCCTGGCCTGTTCTAAGGCATCACTCTGGCCTGTAGCATTTCCATACTCTGCTCTTGGCATACTACTCGTTCCACCACTTGTTGGATGCGCACTGTTTGGGCTTCCAGGCAGCCTTTAATATCATCTTCTGAGCTTTGCAGCCTAGCTAGTTTGTCTAGCAGGGTTGCTGTGATAGTGCTGGTAAGCTCCCGTACTGCTTCTCCATTTAAAGCTACTACTTGCGCAGGAGTATCCGTCACTAATTTTTGTTTCGGGACTTCTCCTTTGCAGATTTTACAGTCTTTGCCAGCATCCCCCTCTTCGTGGAAGTTTCTGGTTCTCCAGCGGTGTGTGGGGGCTCCCCTAATGCTCTGGTGGGGTTAGACCGGGTCTGGGACTAGGTAATTCATATTTTTTAGTTGTTTTTTTCGGGGGTTGAAGCGGAACTTGGCGCTGCGGCGTCCGCTCAGAGTGCCATTATCATGTGACCCCCAGCTCTACTCCTAATACAGAACCATACCATCTGATGATCACTGGATGCGAGATGACAGAACGACAGATGACTGCCAGGTATACCTCAGAACATATCAAAAGTGACTTCATGGCTCTGGGACAGAGGGTGAAGCAGTTAGGTGCACAGGTGGTGTTCTCTTCAATCCTCCCTGTTGAGGGTAAAGGCCAAGGCAGAGAGGCTTGCATCCTGGAGATGAATGCATGGCTGCGTGGATGGTGTCATCGAGAGCGTTTTGGTTTCCTAGACCATGGGATGCTGTTCCAAGGGTTGCAGAGCAGAGATGGCATCCATCTGTCCAAGATAGGTCAACGCATCTTCGGTAGTAGACTGGCTAATCTACTGAAGAGGGCTTTAAACTAGATTCATTGGGGATGGGTGAAGAAAGCCCCCGGGTAAGTGAAAGCCCCCAGGTAGGTGATACATTAAATACCTCTATGGAAATGGGTAACAGGGGTAACAAATGGAAAGCAGTGTGCATAAATGCCCGTAGCTTTGTTGAAGCTTTGGTGGGAGTGGCTGACTTGGATTTAGTGGCAGTTATAGAAACATGGTTCACAGAAAACCATGTTTGGGATGTAACTATACCTGGCTATACTTTATTCAGAAAGGCCAGGGTAGGAAGAAGGGGAGGAGGAGTGGCACTATATGTAAAAACTACTATTAAAGCTTTGGAATTACAGAGCTTAAAAGGGAGAGAGGAGGCATTGTGGGTTAAACTAGAAAGAGGGAAAGAGAAATCTATTTGCATTGGTGTGATATACAGACCTCCCTCACAAGAGGAAGAGGTGGACAGAGAGTTAATTGAAGACATACGCAGCATTGCTAGGAAAGGGGAAGTGCTACTGATAGGAGATTTCAATATGCCAGATGTTGAATGGCACATTCCTGCTGCAGTATCATCTAGAAGTAAGGAGATCCTGGATTCTCTACAGGGAGAACTATTCAGGCAATTGGCAACAGACCCCACACGTGAAAGGGCCATACTGGACTTGGTGCTTACCAATGGGGAAAGTGTTTCTGATGTTGTAGTGGGAGATCATTTTGCATCCAGTGATCACCAGATGGTGTGGTTCAGTATTAGGACTAGGGCTGTTAGAATCCATTCAAAGGTGAGGATCTTAGACTTTAGGAAGACTAACTTTGCGAAGATGGGCCAATACCTCAGGGAGTCGTTAGTGGGATGGGAACAGCTGGGGGATGTAGAAAAACAGTGGGCAAAACTGAAAGGGGATATTTTAATTAATTGATTTATTTATTTATTTGAAAACTTTTATATACCACCACTTCCCAAGATCAGTGGCGGTTTACAGAGAACAGTGGTGAAAAAATACATGGAACATTATGCAACATTGCAACTATATACAAAAAACGGTATAAACAATAATAATTATTTACAGCTCATAACAGGAACCTTTGGCAAATTTAGGCAAAGTAATTATTTACAAATTACAATAACAAGTTCTTAAATATTTACAAACTGCGAAATTTACAACTCATGTCATCAATCAGCTTTGGATAGTGTTAAAATGTGTGTGGGTAATTTGGTAGATTTTATGAATGAGCTCTGGGGGGTGGGAGGCCAGATCTGAAAATTGGTAGTAATGTTGGGTGAATAAGTATGTTTTTATTTCCTTTCTGAATGTTTGGAGATCTTTTATCTCCCTTAATTGGTCAGGGAGGTTATTCCATTGAGTAGGTGCTACGTATGAGAAGGCGCTGTTGCTTGTTATTTGCTTTGTCTTTCTTATTGTATCTGGTACTTGCACGGTATTAAGATTTCTCCTTCTTCTTAGTCTACTATCTGAAGGTCTATGGATAAGGGTAGATAGATATGATGGGGCGATGTTGTTAATTAATTTAAATGTAGTCAGTATAATTTTATATTGGATCCTGCTGGCAACGGGGAGCCAATGTAAAGAGTTTAGAATGGGAGATATGTGATCAGATAATTTAGCCCTGGATATTATTCATGCGGTAACATTCTGGGCCATTTGGAGTATATTTTGATTTTTCATTGTTATGCCTTTAAGGATACCATTGCAATAGTAAAGGTGACGTGTTATTATGTGGTAGGCTATGGCCTATATAATAGCCTGTACATGTATGAGCCTGCAAGCTAGGCCGGCGTCCCCACCCCCACTGCTAGAAATAGTAGTGCTGAGTAAGGCCAAAGTCAGTGAAGGCTGAGGATCTGCCTTAAACCGCTCTAAACTGCTTTTGATAAGTTTGTAGTAATCCTTTATTGCATGCTTTTATGCTGATGCAGTGACCTTGTAGCAGGAATGTTTTATGTCTAGAAACTGAGCCTGTGTTAGCATAGCCTGAGAAGGGGGAAGAGGGCCCAGTGAGGGCGTCCCCGATTGGATAGGTGCAGGGGGCGTTGGGACCAATAGAAAGTCTGCCTGTATCAAACTGTGAAGCTTGTATTTAAGGAAGTTGTTCCTGTTCGCCATTGCTCAGTCCTTTGATGCTTGGGCCTTGTGCACAATAAATTGGTTTGGATCCTTGTACTGACTCCGGGTATTATTTATTGCATGCTATCAGTGCTGCCACATGTCTTGGTGCGTTGTCCGGGAAATGTGAGTAGTGTGATGGTATTCATGTAGATATACCACGACTTCTCGCCTCAATAGGTTTTGTCCGGCCTGGAGCCGCCCCTGGCTGATTGCAGAGGGCCTTCGGCGCCACCCATCCTCTTGTATCGGGGAGGGCTCCTCCTTGCCTCCGCTGGTGGCCGGTTCCGGCCGGCCTACACCTCGAACTTGAGGGGAGTCCGGGATCCAACCCATGATCTGGTGAGTAGAACTGTTCTGCTAATCAGTCAGTCTGTCAGTCAGTCGGGATTCTGGAATAGTGCTTGAGAGTCTGATCCCTCTCGGGGTGGTCCTAGTAAGTCTCAGAAGTCTTAAAGGTATAAGCGGAGACTGAACCCACTCAACCCCCCAGTCAGTTAGGTTTTTTTGGGAATGTCCGGATTTTATTCTGTCTTGAATGACTGCGTGTGTGAATGAGGTCTTGAATACAGACCAAGCGAGGTGCTGCCTCCTGACTAGTGCAGCAAGAAAGGCGAAAGTGTTTGGTGGTGTTTGTCTTAGTGTCTGTTTACCGATTAAGTATTACAGTAGAATCTCATCTCAGGAGTCTTTACAAAGACAGCTGTCTCACTGGGTGTGAGTCTCTCTCTCTTGCAAGCAGGGAGAGCAGGGGGTGTGTCTTTCACACAGCCCGGAGACAAAGACAGGAATGTGTCCTTTACTTAACGCTTTGATGGTTTCAATTATTCTACGCTCTGCAGCTGGGTTAATTTGTGCTTATTTCAGGAATATTGTACCTGTTTTATTCATTATGTTTTAATAGTGATGTTCCTTCTGCTATGGTCATGTATTATATATCGTTCTTATTAACCCCGTTCGAGTGTATTGCATTTATGGGCTTAACCTTGTCTTGTGTATTTTATGTTCCAGTCGTTAGCAAACACTGTTCAAAAAGAAATGATAGAGAAATTAATGAGACTGCTTTTGTTTTCCCTTTGACCTACGAAGTAGAGGTTAAGACCCCTGATAGGACTATGAGATATCCCGAGCCAGTAACTACAAGAAATGCTTGAAATTTTGTCTCTGATATATCTGGGTTTGACTGCATAAGTATTTGTTCATAACTTATGGGAACAACAAAACGAGCTGTAATTGTATTCGTCTAGGATTTAGTGTTTACAGCTGCTTTGTCTAGTAATTTACGGCTGCTTTGAGAGCCGGGAGAGAGATCTACTTGTTAAGATAATGCCTGTCTTTCCCGAACTGTAAGATGTGTACTGTGTTTTGTAAGGTCTTTTAAAATCTCAGTTTCAGAAGTACAGTCTTAGTTTAAAGCTTTGAAATAGGTTTAGACAGTTGTTAATTAGAATGAGCACACGCATCCATTATACTTAGTCCACAGGGGAATGCAGCCCTCCCCCTCTGTACGTCATCATGTGGGGGGAGGGGTGGGAGTCCGCGCAGATTCTGTTGAAATGTATGTATAGCAAGGGCTTGCTGGAGTCTACTGACTTAAGATGTCTCTGTCCCGATTAGAAATGCTCTGTGAAAGGCTAATGTTATTGTAGTTTCCCCTGTTCATCTGATTGTAGGAAAAATGTTCCCCGATCAATTCCTGGTTAATTGTTTATGAAGTGTGTATTTATCTTCCTGGATACAGCGCTGCCATGAGGAACTCACCTTTCATACCACTGATTTTACTGAACTGACAGCTGCATTATGCCTCCTACACTGAGAAACCTTAGGATTTGATGGAACTAATGAACAGTATTATGCAGACCCATCAGCTTTGATGGCCCCAAGTGGAATCCAAATAGCGCAGGCAGCCCTCACTATTTACCCCATGTGATCCAGCAGCCCAGGAGAATTTGCGTATGGTAAATGCAGTTTTTGTCAGTCAGTCCCAGAGAGATATAAACCAGACATTGCAGAAACTGGATGGATTTGCGGGTGTGAATACAGCACAGTTAATGGAAGTTGTTCAGAAAGTATGTGAATCTTAAGAATGGATGTGAATGCAAAATAGAAAAGAAAGCAGATCTTCTTGCAGCTGCTTTGGTTGAACGATGTGGAGGAGGTTTTCCTAATTGAAAGAGCAGAGGAAAGTGGAAGGGGTCGTGAAAATGATTAGTCCCCTCTGGGTGCGACTCAGTGCGCCCATTGCAGAAAAGAAGAACATTAGAGAAGTGAATGCCCATATTTTGACTGACTCCACCCCCAGGAGGGGAGGGGGGAGCATTTGGAGAACAGGAGGTTGATTTTGTTGATTTTAGAGTCATGAAAGAAGAAACTGAGCACAGTGTTCCAGCAAGAGAGGGAAGCAGCTATAGAGTTAGTGGCAGCCGAAGAGGGCTACAGCATGGATGAAGACTAGGCCAGACCGGACTCCAAGTTCACCCTGAGTCCCCAGGAGCCTATGGTCTGTTTGCAAATAGGGGACCAATATATGGTAAATACAGGAACAGAACACTCAGTAGCCCCTTTGTAGTCTCGATGCATCACCATTGTCAGAGCCACTGGGAACAGGGCCACCAAGCCATTCCTGCAGAACCGCATGTGTGAACTAGAAGGACAGAAAATAGCGCACCAGTTCCTGTATATGCCTGAATGCCCTATTCCACTTTTGGGTCGAAATATGCTTGCTAAGCTTCAGGCACAGATATCCTTTGCTGAAAGGGGAGAAATGCAAATGACTGTGAACCCAAAGCCTGCTGGATTGATGGTGCTAACTGTTCCCCGAGAAGAAGAGTAGCAGTTCTATAGTGCATCTCCAATCAAGCCAGCTAGTTCCTGTATACCCACCAACCTTATAGCCCCACCTGGAGTATGTTCAGAAGAAGATCCACCTGGCCTAGCGAAAAACATAGCCCCTGTCATTGTCACCCTCAAGCCAGGAGCGGAACCAGTGCATGTGAAGCAGAATCCTCTTCCTCGACCAGCTATTGAAGGTATCCACTGCCATCTGATGCAACTGCAATATGGACTTCTCAAGGAGTGCCCCCCCCCTTCTCCCAGTTAAATAAACCTGGGACAGGGGATTACTGCCCAGTACAAGATCTAAGGCGGGTAAAGGATGTAGTTGAGACTATACACCCAGTGGTACCAAATCCTTATACTCTCTTGGGACTGATCCCCACTGAGGCTACTCATTTTACCGTCCTGGACCTGAAAGATGCCTTTTTCTGTGTACGCCTAGCCCCCACCAGTCAACTTTTGTTTGCTTTTGAATGGCAAGAGCCCACAACAGGAAGGCGGGGCCAACTCACCTGGACTAGATTACTTCAAGGATTCAAGAATTCACCTAACTTTCTTCAGTGCTATTTTAAATCAAGATCTTTCAAGCTACTATGTGAACCCAGGAGAAAGGGTTCTTCTCCAGTATGTGGACAACTTGCTCATAGCCACCAACTCAGAAAGTGAATGTCTATAAGCCACCAGTGAACTCATGCACCTTTTAGTGAAGCTGGATACACAGTCTCAAGAGCCAAAGCACAACTATGTCAAACAAGTTAAATATCTGGGATTCCAGTTGTCCATCGGAATTAGATGCCTGGGACCAGAACGCAAAGAAGCTGTATGCAGTATTCCTACTCCAACCACCAGGAGGCAAGTGTGAGCCTTCTTGGGTGCCACAGGGTAGTGTCGTATATGGATCCCCAATTTTGCGCTGCTAGCAAAACCCTTGTATCAAGCTATCAAAGGAATGGAAAAGTCTCCATTGGAGTGGGGACTTGCATAGGATGCAGCCTTTCGATCTGTGAAAAAACGCCCTGATGTGATGTTAGCACCAACTCTGGGTCTACCAGATGTCCAGAAAACCTTTCAGTCTCTATGTTCATGAGTCACAAGGAAATGTTCTAGGAGTGTTGACTCAATCTCTTGGATCTTGGCAATGGCCAGTAGCCTGTCAAAACAATTGGATGTAGTTGCAAAAGGCTGGCCCCCTTGTTTGAGAGCTGTTGCAGCTACAGCCCTTCTAGTGAGCAAAGCTGACAAGCTCACTCCGGGAAAAAATCTTCAAGTTACTGTACTGCACTTTGTTCTGACCCTCATGAAACACAAAGGAAGTTTTTGGCTCACGCATTCACAAATGTTGTAGTATCCAAGTATGTTGTACAATTGATGGCCAGTCAAGCTCTGAATCCTGCTGCATTGTTACCAGTTGGTCTTGACCCCCTTGATCATGACTGTTTAGAAACTATGAATACTATATTCTCAAGTAACCCTGATTCGACTGATGTTCCTTTGGAGAACCCTGAATGGACTTTCTTTATAGATGGAAGCAGTCCTATCATCATTAATGGACATTGTTGTGCCGGATATGCGGTGGTGACCCTTGATCTGGTAGTTGAATCCACAGCTATGGCCCCAGAAGCTGCAGCACAGAAAGCTGAACTGATAGCCCTCACTAGAGCACTAACAATAGGGAAAGTGTACACAGATTCCATGTATGCCCTTACAACCTTGCATGCACATGAGGCCCTGTACAAAGAATGCGGGCTGATAACCTCAGGAAACAAGTCCATTAAGTATGATCCCGAGATATTAAGATTATCAGATGCATACTGCCTGCAGACCTCAGAACTTAGGAAAAGTAGACTGTATGAATGGAATCCTGGAATCTCAGTAATCTAAACTTTGCCATGAAGTTTACCTGAAGTAGCCCCAGTTCTGAGTTCTTCCTATAGCCCTTCTCAGGATAGGTTTAGCCCCTACTAAGTCTTTAGGAGTTTCCCCTTTTGAGATTCTGTATAGGTGACCCCCGCCTATGGTACAAGGAACAAAAGGTGATATGTAACAGATTGGATCTGAAATTACTAGGCAAGAACTATTGGTTTTAAGTTCTGTTTTGCAGATTCATCAGCTGCCCATCAACCTCTACATCCTCTCAAGCCTGAAGTCTCGGTGTGGATCAAAGCGTGGAGAAGGACACCGTTGATACCGCATTGGAAGGGACCTTATGTTGTCATCTTGATAACCCCAACAGCAGTTAAAGTTGCAGAGCTTGAACCTTGGATCCATCACAGTCGAGTAAAGCCAGCAGCCGCACCTGAACTTGGTCATTGAACTTCCGTAAATGACCCTGAAACTCCATTGCGGCTCACTTTGCGACGACAACCACTACTGTAAGAGACTAAGGGGTATGTTTACTAAAGTGCGTTAGTGTGATTCGCGGTAGGAGCCACGGTACAGACGGAAACCCCCAAATAAGGACATAGGCGGTACATCGTTACGGACAATGCGCGTTCCAAAAACTAACGAGCGTAACAGGGCGCGGTGGCACGTTCCCACGTGTGAAGCACCAAAAAGCGTACAGATACAAAACACAGGAGCAGAGCTGTAGCACAATGGTTCGCTCACTGACCGCTCTTACAGGCAGCATGGGTTCGAATCCCCCTGGTTCCCCAGTATGCACAATGTAGAAGGCTGTCCCAGTGCTGGTGGTAAAATATGAGACCTTGCCCCCACCTCATTCCCTAACATAGGGAATGAGGAGGAGGCAAGGTCTCATATTTTACCACCAGCACTGTTGCCAGCAAACACACCAGCACAGTGGTGCAACCAAAGGTGCCGCAGATGGCATCCCATAATGCACCACACGGGCCACAGTAGAAAGTGCACTGTCCACAGAGGCCCACCAAAATGTCACCTATAGAACACCATAGCAAGCAATGTAAAGGGTGCCAGATAAGGTGCCGCATGGGGCGCCCCAGAGGCACTGTAAGGTGGCATAATGCTGATGGGGTTTTGCTGGCAGCAGCAATGCGCCAAAAATATATGCAATGCTGCAGTCAGTCCGACAAACAAAGCCCACTGTGCTATGAGCTCATGACCACTGGCCCCACAGCCGGGGACGGAACCACCGGGCAGCAGCCCCATAGCTGTGAACAACCCCCTGGCTGTCACCTGAAGGGCAGCAGGGTAACACCAAAATGGCCCACTGTGATGGCTAGGATCTGCTCCAAAGCAAACATACCCATGGTGCAACGCACAGGAAGAGCAGCGGCACAGAGATGAACACAGCAAGGGCTATGTACCCACATAGCCACCTGGGACGGGAGGGTGAAATGAGTGTGTGTCACTGTCACACAGTAGCAACAGACGTCAGCCCAGCAGGGCGCCCCATAAGAATCTATAAATGTTGTCCCCTAAGGTAGCCAGATCTGTAGCACAATGGGTAAGACACTGGAAGATGGTGCAAGGTCTGTGTGTTCGAAACCCCCCATGGTCCTAAGGAGAAAAGCTGCCTGCAACAGTACCCTCTGCCATCCACAGTCAGTGACGTGGATGACCAGTCAGTACACTTTTGAAGCCATACATATCCCCCAGTTTTTGTCGGCGATAAACAACCGGAGAGGTTGGTGAAAGTGCCCCCCCCCCCATATGTAGGGCCCGTACAATCCAGAGAGCGCCAGCCCTCACAAGAAGGAAACATTGTGAATGTGTACCCAGAACCGTGGTTGAGAGATGTACATACTCTACAATATCCTCATATCATGTAATGAAGGAAAGCAAACCTCAAACAGATCTAGAAACAAGGCAGGCAGGAACAGAATTGCCATGCCCCCGTACCCCTGTAGGGAACCCTACCATGCCATGCATATGTCTGCCCAACTCTGGGCCCTGTATCATGTGAATGTGTACCTGACAGGCAGGTGGATCTGTGGAGGCATCAGCGACATCACTCACACACCAATATAGTGATGGCAGAAGCAGCCTGTCCTGTACGTCTAACAGGCGCAGGTGGCAAGCACACACTCACACGGCTATACCCCGAGGGCGCTGTATAGGGCACCCTACAAGTCACACCATTGGGTAAAGTTAAATGTGCACTGTCTGCCCGTGCACCCAATAGGGCGTGTGACAGAGAGCACCACAGGTCATGCCATAGGTGTTCCGATGAGGCTCCCTGAGGGGTCTGCACTGTGAGGGGGCTGCTGCTGTCATCACCAATGCAATGTACAACTACAAGATGCCGTGAAAAGGGTCACCTAACCCTCCATATGTGGTCTACAATCCATGACAATGGGGCCCCCCCAGGTAATGAAATAGCTAGATGGCCAAATTGTCCCTGAAAAGTACACAGTCAGAAAAATGAGGTGGCAAGGCCATGGAGCAGAACTGTGTAACGCTACAAATCACCACAACAGACCCCCAGCAATTGCGGCATGCACATACAAAGAAAGTGTGTCAATGAAACAAAACAAGGTCTCAGCAAACAAGGGCATATGGCAAACACAATCCAGACCGAGGCCAAGATCATTACCAAATATAGAAGGCCCATTAACATCATAGACCTGTTCCATGAAGTGAAAGCCACTGGCGATATCTAAAGGAAACACGACAATACTATGAATATGTGCATAAAGAATATGCAGATGGCTGCACCACCACAACCCACAACCTCCAGACTGTGCAAAGCAAGCGTGTCATGCCACCACCCAAAGTGCTCGTTGGGGGGTAAGGATATGGGTGTAAGCGAAAACATGCATGTGCACTGCACATGTACATCAGCAGAGTCTAGAGGAACATATGAGGGGGTAGTCACCCCTAACAGTGCAGTCCCAGGGATGGTCAAATGAATGTGTGCGCACTGCAATATAACCGGAAAAGACAGTAGCCCAACAGTGTGCCCAATAGGAAGTATGAGAAAGATGACCAGTATGCTCCCGAGAAGGGTGGCCCAATGCTAAGTGAGATATGAGGTACACACGGATAGGAGAGGTCAGATGGAACCCTGGCTCACAGAACCATGTGGCACAGTGCCCCAAAAAGGGTACGTGGGACACGGTCAGTGTGCCGTAGGAACTCCAAGTGCTGTCTGCAGGGACTGCAGAACCTGCGTGCAAAACAGATAGATGTAGTATGAACACCACACTGAACCCACGGTGAAGATAAATGGAGAGGTGACTGACCGAGGGACAGTATTGCGTTACTGGACCCACATCCCTGTGGACATCCCATGTGCTATAAAGAAGTGCAGACAAACATGTCGCTGCCTAAAGCAACATAACAAAGTGTGTTGCCCACCCAGTATAATAGAGCAAAAGTGTGTGGCAGCTGTGGAGAGAATGTATGATTGTGTGTAGGCGGAGGTGGCCAGAGGGGTGGCCTTGCTATGCAGAACAGTCACACGCCCGCCAAAAACAGAGAGATGAAATACAGACAAGGGTAGCAGTGCAGGATATGGGGTGACAGTGCACAGCAACATACTGGACATGTCACATCACACTGATGCAGAATGACCTACCAAAGGAAGATACCCAACGGTGATGACGGTGATAAGTGAGGTCAGGAGCTATAAGCAAATAGGTGACTGTTACCGTGACCACAGGTACCAGTGAAGGAAAGACATAACGACATGGGGACAGAGAGAGTGAAGAGCCATGATCACTAGGATGGAAAGTGTAGCTGGAAAATAATAACTACTGTAACACCAGAAGGCATACACAAATGGATGTAGACAGGACCACAGCATTTCACCATACAAAAACACAGCTGTGTGCCAGGTGAGGGCACCCCAAAGACTAAACAGGATGCAAATCACATTCTGAGCAGGGGTACACAGACTATATCACAGTCCACAGGTGGGATGGGAGGTACATATCAACCGGTCCATACACGACCCGTAAATATTATGCAGTGCAAACCAAATCCAATATATCAGGGGAGCGACAAGAAAGGGCCAGAAGGGGACAGGGCAATGGAGAGCCATGTGGATGGGCCGTGGTCAGGGACAATGGAACGTAAGAGGAGCATGTGCCTGACAGAACAGATGAGTCATGGTGGTTGCACCAAACGGCATCAGCGGTAACAGTAAACAGGCAGGCCTGTCACATGCCCCGCCACATGTGTGACAAACCTATCCTAAGGGTGATGGGGACGTAGGCCCGAGAGCAGTGCAGCACCATGTGAGCAGTGGAGAGTAAGCAACATATATGGGTCACACCATGGCGACTGCAATGGAAAACGCACTGTATTGCAACTCACCCGAGTCAGCTGCCTGTTGCAGTTGTTCACACAGAAACATCACATGTAGCACAGCATCGGGCAGTATGAACAGTAATGTACCGGGGTCCCGTAAGGCAGAAGCTCATCTTGGGGAGGCAAAAGCACATCTGACATGTTGCCAAACGACACGGTACTGCTGCACAAATGACAGACCTGTCCACACATGGTCAACCTAGATAAAGGTCACCAGCAGTTGTTGAACTTACAGGAGAAGAGCTCCCCGATCAGACGTTGCCTGGCCGCCATCCCAGCACGTGTGTCAACATGTCCAGGTGCAGGAGGGCACACAGGATCCACCCCAAGATCCTCATTAATATCGACTGGAACATTGTGCCTGAGAGCAATGTTGTGTAGGATGCAACAGGCTAGTATGATCTTTGCCACAGTCAAGGGCCCGTACTGTAAGGCCCCGCCAGTCCTATCCAGACACCTGAAGCGACTTTTGAGAACGCCAAAGGTGCGCTCAATGACAGAGCGGCTGGAGGCATGGGCCTCATTGTACCGCATCTCTGCACCTGTCCGAGGGACACGCACAGGGGTCAGAAGCCAGGCACGACACCCATATCCTGCATCACCTGCAAACAGAAATGGAGGTAAGGCACATGTGAGAAGAAGAACCTATGAAATCCCGGATGTAGCAATGCACAAATGGACAGCAGGGAAACATGGTCACACACATGATGGCACAGCATTGCACACAGTTGTGGTGCACTAGAGACCGCATCTGGGAGAACAGGAGCACATGTGCCGTTGCAAAGATGGTCAGGTGTGCAGATAGCTGGGTCAGGATGTGATATGGCACACAGGTGATATGTCAGTGTACCACAACCCGGGTTGGCAAGGTGGGGGTGGCAGCGCAGTGTCACAAGGTGGACCTATTGGAGCCTGAGAAAATGGAAATCAGCAGCAGTGATCAGGGGAGAGATGACAATATAAACAAAAAACGGTCAGATGGTTGCTACAGGCAACCTAGGCACACGTGGGTAAGGGCTGAGAAGACACACCCAGATAGCAAGCAAAGGGAGTTTGCTTTGCCTGATAGGAATCAGCTGGGTAGAGGTGGAGCCCAGAAACACAGAGATATAATACGCTCCCAAATAGTTAGAGAGGGAGAGGAGGTGAATCAGCAAGTCTCACAGCAAGGGAGACAACGGTCAGCACAGCAGAAGCTGGGAAAAGTATGGAAGTGGAATGAAAGAGAGTCTGAATCACTGGGACAGCATGCAAGCCCACACGAAGGTCTGAGTGAGTCTCAAACCCAGAGTGAAACATTTGGAAGGCAGAAACCTGATATTGAATGCATGTGTGAAGAGCACGGGAGACGTGGGGGAGTTGCAGTACAAGGTAACAAAGCCAGAAGTGTTGATAGTGGCTGTTTTCTACCCGAGTGGGTAAAACCCTGCAGCAATAGAAAAAGCCACCCAGAAATAAGCTTTAGAAATAATCCCTTCCCTTGTGCTAGAAAACCCAGGAGAAAAGAAGCTCACTTACTTGGAAAAGCTAGAGATTCTAGTATCAACTTTAAACTCCCAGAGTTTGAGCAACCTCCGTATAGAGCAGTGCAATCGAGGGCAGCTGTGAGGCAAAAGCTAGACCCGAGCACACTCAGAGTATACCGTAATCACTCTAACAGCAGAGCCAGGGAAGTTCCTGAATGTCCTTATGCTTACCAGCAGGGGCTGAGCTCCCATAAGCCTCATACAAAACTATATGGTAGTTCCCCGGGAGGCTTTGAGAGAGAAGGACAGAACAACTTCCGGCTTGACGAGGAAAACCTACATTATCCTTTTGAAACAGCTGACCTTAAAAACGTGAGTGTTAATGAACCAGAATCTATGGAATATGAGAATGCAGAGTTAGCAACAGTTCCTGAGCCCATGGAATGCTCAGTCTCGGTAATTGACCCAGAGTTTTCCTTAAGGTGAAAAGGGTTGAAGATAACCTGAGTAAGAGTCACAAGTTGTGGGCTGGAAAACGTGTCTCACAGAAAACCATGTGAATGAGCTGTGCTGTAGCAGCAAAAAGGAAAGCCTGTGAAAAACATTGAGAATGTTTAATTCTTTTCTTTTTGCATTTAAGCTGAAGTAAGCTATTTTTGTTTAACCTTTTGATTTCTGTTACATGCCCGAAGTGGGTTGTTTGCTTTGTTTTGCCAAGGAGAAAATACCTCACGGACGGGGAATAAAACCCTGAGTTTGGAACACAAGTGTCTTTTGTGGTTTATAGAGAAGGTACAACTAACACCCTCAGGCAGTACCAAGGCCTCACCGGTAGGGCACCTGGAGGTGCGACAGCAGACAGGCGAAAGCAAACAGTCATGCAGCAGACATGTGTGATAGCAGGTTCCCACATACACTCTGACACGTGCAACCCCCGACAAGGTGGATCAGTAGGTCACATACACACTGTACAGCTCGTCTATGGTCCTGTTCCACTTGTAACCCAAACCGCCTCCCCCCCTGGCTGCCACATGCACAGTCCCATGGCACATTGGGCATGAGATGGAAACCAGACACAGGACGACATATGTGGAACCTTTGCACCATGCATGTCCTGATTGACCATGGAAAAGGCTGATAGCGATGTAAACATCTAGGGCCGGGCGGAGACGACAACACATGGGTGCGTGGTCACACAGATGAGCACGAATAGGCACATGGTAGGCAAGGGGATGGGTGTGGATGCACAGAGGTATGTGAGCACAGCCCAGGTGACAAGGTACGCTGGGGCCACAGCACAAGAACAGTCAGCACAAGGACACTACAGCACCATGTCCTGCATGCAGCGGACACAGGTGACAATGGTGCCCACGTGAAACACATATGGTCGCACCACACGGGATGTGTAAAATACTTACCCAGCAGGACACAGTCCTCATATTGACCGGCCTCAAACATTCTGAAGAGTGCTGAGTTCTGCAGGATATAGGAGTCATGGGCTGACCCTGGGAAACGCGGGACCACATTCATGATACGCATACCTGCATCACAGACAACCTGCACATTGAGGGAATGGAAGTGTTTGCGGTTGCGGTACACAACCTCCCTGTCGCGTGGCGGGATGAGGGCAACATGTGTGCAATCTATTGCACCCATCATATGTGGTATCCCTGCAATCTGCTGGAATGCATGTCCCAGGGCCACCCTATGTTGCCTCCTGTTGGGAATGGCAATGTAGTTCCCAACCCGGCTGACCATGGCCCGCAGTACCTGGTGGAGGCAGCGAGAGAACGTTGGCCGGCTCATTCCACCCACTGCGGCCACTGATGTCTGGAAACAGCCAGAGGCAAAGAAATGTAGGGCAGCAAGGAGCTTGGCCATTCCCGGTATAGCATGTGACCGTGCAGTCAGGGGCTCGAGGTCAGGCCGGAGATCCTCATAGAGCTCCCTAATAGCCCCTGTGTCCAGCCGGTAGAGGGAGATCACCTAGTCCTCCCTGAGGTCCTGTAGCAGGACCCTGGGCCTGTAGAGGCGTTGAAGACATGGCCGCCCCTCCGGACGCCTACGGCGCCGTTTTTCCACCACACCCGCATGTGGACCCTCCACAGCTGCAGGCCTGTGTTGCAGCGGGTCAGGACCCATGCCCAGGGCCACAGCCCCAGGACCAGCATCTCCCTCTGCCGGAAAGTGCTGCTCAACTAGCTGCAGTAATGCAATGACTGCACCACCTACATTCACAGTCTGAGCCATGATAGACACAGGATGTGGGAGAGGTGGCTGTGAAATAGGGTACAGGGTGGGAGCAGAAATCACACAAACAACACACACCTGGTCAATCAGAAGCATCCAGCACAACCAACATTCTGTAGTCAGCAAGGTCCAAAAGCCCTCAGCGTAGCACGCGGAGGACCGCGCGTACCTCTGCAGTGCCCCTGGCTCAAGGCATTCCGATAACGAACCCCATGTCCCCGTGTGACGCAGCATACCTTAAAGATTTCGCGCGGCATACACGTCTCCATATATGGAAAACGCCAAGATCCCAGTGACGCATAGCACGCGTACACGTAACGCACGTCCATGAGTGCGCAAGAGTAGAGCGCGTACAGGACGCGCCTGCGGAACGCGCGTACGCAACGCGCTCAGGGACACACCCACACAAGACCTATATAAAGCTGTGGAGGACAACATGGCCCTCTCCGCAACACACATACATGATGGAACAAAGCAGCCAGACCTCGGACAATACAGCAGCAGAGCAGGTTCCAGGGATGGACGCCCACTGCACTAATGGGGAGAGGCCAGGGCCATCAGGCATGCAGCAGACCCCATGTCCACCTGGTCAGAAGCGGCACAGGGCCACACTACCAGAGGAGTATCGGAAGAGAGCGACCAGGTTCAGCCAGGAGGAGAATGACCTCCTCCTGTCAGCCATCCTGGACAGATACGAAATACTTTTTGGGCAGCAGAGCACCACCACATCAGGTGCGACACGTGCCAAGGCATGGGCGGAGGTACAGGCCCAAGTGTCCATCGCTGCTGGCCCCCGCAGAGATGTGGAGAGCCTTCGCAAGCGCTATTGCGATATAAAGCGCAATATCCGCAAGGAGCTGACACGGGAGAGGAGAGGGGCCCAAAGCACCGGAGGCGGACCAGCACAGGTCGCCAACCTCAGCGATCTCGAAAGATGTTTGGCAGAGAGACTCGGCCCCACATATATACATGGCCTTCCACCTGAGCTGGACACCGCGCACCCAGGTGCTGGTAAGTGTGTGAGTGAGCTGTACCAGTGGGAGCATGCAAGCGCACATGTGTGGGGGTGGGCCAGGGTGGACTGTGGGTCTGGTGCCATGATTGTGCAAACTGAGGACCCAGGGGGCAGCACAACCATGTAACCAGCCTCTGAGCCATGACCCAGTGGGTGAGTCATGCCCATGGTGTGCAGGGAGTGCCATAATGAAATTAGTTCTTACCTACTAATTGTCTTTCCTTGAGTATTCTCCAGGCCAGTCCAGCTGCTGAAGGGGATTGACAACCTAACCTTCCCTGGACTGGCCCGGAAAAGCGAAAAGGAAAGCACAGTGTATGGGTGCGGTGCCAAGGCAAGAGGCCCCACAGTACCAGCAGAGGCTGTAAATGTCATGCAGTGGAGAGGGTGCAGGGCTGGAGGAGGTAGCACTGCCGCGAATGTGGCAACATGGCCGACAGGGCAGCACAATGTACCTGTGTCGAACACAGACTGTGTTTGCAGTGCTGATAGCGGTAAGGGGGCTGCATGGGGTGTGTGGTAGCATGCACGGGGGATAGAGTCAGTGGAAGTGGCAGGGCAACGGGCCCTCTCAACGGCCCCTCTAGGCATTGGGGAATGGGGAAGGGCGAAAGGGCCCCCACCAGGACCCATGTGGCTCACCCACACACATGTGCTCATATGGGAGTGTGATGCGTGCAGACAGGCAGTCGTGCTGTAGCCGACCTACATGATACTCTGTCCCACAGGTGACCTAGCTGCGATAGCTGCAGCCGCAGATGCAAATGGGGACAGCCAGTCCTGGACAGCCGCACCCATGGATCCAGTGACGGAGCCGATAGCGGTGGATGAAGGAGCTCCCCCAAACACACCCGTTGGGGACAGTGGCAATAACACCCCGCCTCCGTGTGGAGGGGGGACAGATGTGAGTGAGGAGCCCGGGGACATGTCGGCAGAGGGAGGACAACATCACAGGGATGCAACGCCAGCAGCAGTGGCAGAGGTCATAGTACAGATGCAGGCCCACACTGCAGCGGCACACAGGGATGCCGAGGGTGAGTCTCAAAATGTTGTCTGCTCTCAATGCGTCTGCATCGATAGTCCTGTCATTCCATGACGACAATGCACTACCTGCTGTCTTCACAGGTATACGGCATTTGCTGCGTTCGTGTCTGCGTGAGCAGCGGAGGCAGAGACGTGCCGTACGGAGACACCACAGCATGCTGTACAGGGTCCTGATGGGGGTTCCACGGGTAGCCGCAGCTGCGGAGAGCATGGCGGCCACCATGCAGGCCATAGCTGCACAAATGGGGGTGCCGCCAACACCACCACCGCCACCGCAAGACCCACCTACAACAGTGCGAGCAGCAGCACCGCCAACAGTGCCGGCAACAGAGCCACCGGCATTGCAGGGTGGGAGGGGCCGGGCAAGGCGTGGCAGGGGCAGGGGAAGGGGAAAATAAACGCATGAACATGCAGCTGTACAACATGTCATGTCTCCTATGTTTCTTGTGGGGGCCTGTATCACGCACAGCCCACACATGCATGACCCTGGGGCATGGGCGCTGCTAACTATTTTGACATATGGTTTATCCACCGACACTGCTGTGGACAGCATGGGATGCCCCACTTGCTCTTGGGTGCACGCCAGCAGGCACACACTGTCTAGCAGCTGCAGCCAGCATCTGTTTGCCTCATCCGTTTCCCGTGAGCTAGGGGGCTGAGGGTTTGCAGCGAGTGCTCATGGGCCATAGAGGGGGATAGGGCATGGCATCATGTGGGCTGTGGGTGATGGGGGGGGCAGGACCTGAAATGCGCAGCGGGATGATTGTTGTTGGGAAAGGTCTGGCAATGGCCTATTAGTGGCATGGTGGAAATGACCTGATGGGGCCGCCACCAATTCAGGGCTGGTTTCATTGGCTCTGACTCAGGATGTGTGGTGGTGGTGGGTGACACACAGTGTACCCATGATGGTGCATGGCCGTTACATGGGCCCAGGGGAGGGGGGGTGACAGATATCCGGGTGGGTTGAGCAAGGGTATGGCATGTGCCCAGGTTGCTTCCACACAATGGCTATGTCCGACATCACATAGGTACACATAGGAGGACCTGACTTGCTGGGGTACCAGTACATTGCTGGGGTGTCTATGTCCCACCCACCATGCCTTGCTATCCCCTATGTTAACAGGATAGGACTCTACATATCCAGGTCTCGGGGAACACCAAAGGGAGCAGGGCACAGCACAAACACTTACCCAGACTGCGGGCACAGCTTTAGCAAAGGTACAGTACACCCTCAGTCATAGACAGGCACTACTGAGTCTTTGCACTGTGCTCCAATGACCATAGACAGTCCCAAAGGCACCTTTCGCCTGGCAGGCAGACTGCCTGTCCTCTCTGTTACGCATCCCACTGTGTCCGATACCTGTCCCTGTGGCCTCTGGTCAGCCATCAGTGTAGCACTCAGAACAGCACACGGTTAGCCTTCGTCACATACCAACTACATGTCCGTCCCCTCCTGTGCCACTAACATCGTGCACATAGCATACTATCCATACCCTCTTGGGATGTCCCACAGGCACATGTGTGTAGGGACAGTCCATGTGGTTGCAAGGGTCAATGTCCGTGCTGCTGTCCTGTGTTCCATGCCATGCTATGTATCATATATCAACGAATAGTACGGGCCAGCCTTTATGCAGTGGAACCCCCATGTGCATCACCTGCACAATGCCCTCCGACACCATGACATACAAGAGTAATGGACACAACATGTGGCCCAGCCCATGTCACCTTGTGGCCATGTCCACTCTGTCCACCCATAGCCCTGTGCACATCTATGCTCATTGTCCATTCGCCCACCTGCTGTGTCCCTGCCATCCTCCACCCAGGACTGCGCCCATCACAGATGCTGCACATAGCCTTTCATGTTCCACCACTGCTGGTCCCTGGGCACTGTTACATGTGTGTGCTCTGGGACATGTGAGGCAATACCACATGTAATGTCCATAGTATCGCTAGATGCATGACACGTGTACAGTACACTGCACACACCCTTTGTATCGTACACTGACACACATGTGTGTGCCCTCATGTGTCGCTCACAGACCACTGACCCATAGTAAAGAAGGATATCTGGACAGCACAGTGTAACGATAACAATGAACAACTTTATTCAAACATGCACAGGGTGTGGTGGATGAGACAATGTCCACCATGGCGGCATCCCCGTCATGCAGCCCTGCTGCTCTCCCTGTGTGGGGTAGGCCTTTGCATGGGCTGTCACAGGGCGGGTGTGCATTGCGTATCCTTACGCTACACACCCCGGGGACCCCTGTCACATGGTGGCTGATCCGGCGCACCCCCAGCTACGCGCTCCTCCAGCAAGCGCAGCCGGTCAGCCACCATGGTCAGGGTTGCCAGGACCTGCCCCATGATGAGGGCGTGCTGCCTCTGGGCGTGTGCATGCGCACGCACAGCCACTGCCACGCGCAGTCCGCACATGCAGCCACACAGACACAGGTCTCCCCGTGTCTGTGTGGCTGCATCCACGGTGCGCCTGTCAGCGGCTATGTGTGCCATGTCCACGTCCAGAGGGGACGCATTGGCCTCACCACGGTGCAGGTGGCTGGCGCCCCCATCGCCCTGTGACAGCCCATGCAGATGGGCACATGACCCACATGGACCAGGCCTCCCCGCACCCGCCCCATCCCCCTCCAGCTGTGCATTCCCCGGCTCATCCCCCTCCTGCCCCTGTCCCCCCACAGCAGGGTCCCCCCCCTCCCAAGCCACCTGTACCCGCCCCTCCTCACCCTGCCCTCCCACCACCTCTGCCCTCTCCCCATCCCCCACCGCCTCCCCCGCCCTAGCCATTCCCTCCTCTCCAGGCCCCCCCCTCCTCTGCATCCTCCTCCCCCTCCACGATGTCTTCTTCTTCTCCCCCTACTGCCTTGGTCCTCCACCCCTGGGCCGGCCACCTCCTCCTGGCCATCATCGTCTACCGGCTCGTTGGGGCCCGCATCCTGCTCCCCAGGCCCCTCATCAGCACGTGCATCCGCTGTGGGAAAGGGGAACAAGTGTCATTGCCATAGTCACACAGCAGCCACAGTATTCACATACATCCTGTGTTCAGGACAGCCAGTGCCCCACAGGGCCATGTCACCTCACGCACCGTCCTGTTGGGCCATCCGCTCCCTCCGAACACGCTCCACGAATCGCGGGTATTTGGCCCTCAGCTCCCGCGCCTTCTTACGGAGATCCTCGACCTATTGGAGTAACGACAGATATTGACATTAGGGGACGGACGCCCTTTCGTTACCTCTTACAGAACACATATATATTTCGCAGTGTGCAACATGGCTAGGCCCATGATCACAGACTGGGGCATTCCACACAGTTCAGCCGGCCTGCCGATTTTTCCATGGACAGGCTGGCTGCCGGCACAGTTGTAAAACCGGCCATTGAAAAGCCGGGATTTTGCTGTGGCCGCAAGATCGGGAGCGGCCTGAGCACGAAACCGGCTTTCGTGCCGAGGTCCGCGGTGCGAACGCAATCGCGATCGCGATTCCCTATAGCAGTGCAGCCGCTGGTTCTGCTTTGTACAGAGCAGCGGCTGCACTACACTTACATTGTAAAGTAAAGAGAAACTGTGTCAGGAGTCCTCCGGTCATCGCAGAGCCCGAGGAGGTGATGTCATGGGGGCGGCCTCATCACAGGCTGTCTTTCCTTTTCAAACTAACTTTAGATGCAATAAAGTTAATTTGCAATGGAAAGACAGCCTGTGAGGAGCCCGCCCCCATGACATCACATCCTCGGGCTCTGCGATGACCGGAGGACTCCTGACACAGTTTCTCTTTACTTTACAATGTAAGTGTAGTGCAGCCGCTGCTCTGTACAAAGCAGAAGCAGCGGCTTGGGCAGAGGGGGGGGGTTTGTGTGAACCAGCAAGGGGGGGGGGTGATGGTGTGAGTGAACCAGCAGTGGAGGGGGGGGTGTGAGTGAACCAGCAAAGGGGGGGGAGGGGTGAGTGAACCAGCAAGGTGGGGGGTTGATGGTGTGAGTGAACCAGCAGGGGAGGGGGGGTAGGTTAGTGAGTGACCCAGCAGGAGGGGTGAGTAGGTGAGAGGGGGGTGGGTGAGTGAACCAGCAGTGGAGGGGGGAGTGGAGGTGTGAGTGGATCAGCAGGGGAGGGGGGGTGAGTGAGTGAACCAGCAGGGGAAGAGGGTGAGTGAGTCAGAAGGGGGGGCGGAGTGAGTGAGTGAACCAGCACTGCGGGGAGGGGGGTGAGTGAACCAGCACTGAGGGGAGGTGTGACTGGATCCCCGGTAATTTTTGTGGGTGGGGCTGGGGGAGGGGCATGGGTGGGGCTGGGGGCGGGGCATGGGTGGAGCATGGCGAGCCACAGGTGTCGGGTTTCTTCGGTGAAACAGTTGGCACCCCTAGGCCTACTGCATCCTGGGGCTGAGGTCTGTTTCCTCTACTCACCAACAGTGACATATACCAGGGCACAGGGACTGGGGAGAGCCCTCATTTGGGGCCTACTGCATCCCTGGGCTATAGCTACATCTTGTGATCACAGACAGGGACAGATACCAGGGCACAGGGACTGGGGAGAGCCCTCATTTGGGGCCTGCTGCATCCCTGGGCTATAGCTCCTCCCTGTATGCACCGACAGGGACAGATACCAGGGCACAGGGACTGGGGAGAGCTCTCATTTGGGGCCTGCTGCATCCCTGGGCTATAGCTACATCTTGTGATCACAGACAGGGACAGATACCAGGGCACAGGGACTGGGGAGAGCCCTCATTTGGGGCCTGCTGCATCCCTGGGCTATAGCTCCTCCCTGTATGCACCGACAGGGACAGATACCAGGGCACAGGGACTGGGGAGAGCTCTCATTTGGGGCCTACTTCATCCCTGGGCTATAGCTACATCTTGTGATCACAGACAGGGGCAGATACCAGGGCACCAGGACGGGGTAGGGCCCCTGAGGTGGGGCTTGGGGGAGTATCTGGGGGGGGGACAGGCCTCACTCACAGCTGGATGTGGAGACACCTTGCAGTCCCTATCTGTGCATATGTGACTGCTGACTTGGTTGCATGGTGTTCCTCTGCACATCCTGGGTTGGAGTGCCTGTTCCCATGGACTTACCTCACGTGGGTAGTCTGCGCTGCGGTTGTAGCGCATGGTGAGGCGCTCCCAGGCTCTCCGCACCCTTCCCAGATTCTGCCTCCTCGAGGATCCAGGGAATAGGCGCCTCTGCCTGAGGCAGAAGAGCTCTGTCAGCAGGTAGAGCTCCCGCTGATTGAAGGCTGGCTTCCTCGACATTGAAGCCATGTCTGGGGAATGAGATATGCCTTGCTACGTGCGTTGCTACGGGCGCAGCCACGTGCGTTGCTACGGGCGCAGCCACGTGCGTTGCTATGGGCGTCAGAGCGTGCGTTCCTACGGGCGTAGAAGCGTGCGTGGGTATGTGTGTTCTTACCTGCGGGGGCTCTCCATATGCAGCTCCCAGGGTTTAGTACTGCTGCTACATCTCATAGGTTGAGTTGTTTGGACTCTGCTCATTACAGGGTTTGCGTTATGGTTCCTCGCCCCTTCTGCTGCACCCATGTCACATTTGCATACATTCACCTTCCTTTGCCTAGAGGTGCCCATGACATAGAGCTGTATCAGACATATGTGATGTATCTTTTCTTTTGATGTATTGAGGGGAATGTGTGATGACAGGGCTACAGAGGGAGTCGCAGTTTAATTAGCAGTAAGGTACGCTTTGGGGGACATGTGTGGGTGCTGTGAGGTTTACTTTCTGGGACTGCATAGCGTGGCATTGCTCATTTCCATGTGTTTTCTTTGACGTTTGGACTATATCCTCTCTGGGCTTTGGGCATAGACCATGGGCTTTGCTTCTCTATGGCACCTGAGGTCATGGTTTATTAAAGACACCACTGCTTGGAGAGTGATTGCATCTGACAGGCCTGCTACGTATCAGCACAGTGGGGTCGTACCCACTGCCTCTGGCTCCACTGTCGATGCATTTGACAGTGGGTTTCAGTTTTGTCTGTATCTGTATCTACTTCTCTATGAGTGACTGACTACAGAGGGACGTCAGTTCACCACACAGTCCATCCACAGTGGTGCTCAGGGTTTGTTTGGCCAGGTCACACCCATGATGCACTTGATATGCAAATCAGCTTTTCACTGATACACACCACGGGGAAAGCAAACCCACAGCACCTTGGCCTGGTGGTGTAACTGAACATGTGCACCCCCACAGCAGCTAGGCATGGTAGGGGTGTCTCAGCGTGTGTTGTACTGGAACAATGTACCTACACACCATCACATTTCTCGGGTACTGTGCTCACCGTGAGGGTGATGTGATGCGATGCATAAAGCAGCAGGTCCACAGCAACATCCATGGCAGACTTAGGCCATCCACAGCATTGTTTCTGTGTGGGATAGGTAGTTTCTGCACAAAGACCTTGGATATATCTGTCTGGATCAGTCAGGTGTGGTCCCTAGGGAGCTTCTGGTGGTAAACACAGTCTCCCATCACCTCATCCACCTTCACCCTCCCTGCACTGATGGCAGTGGAAGGGGCATCACCCCCAGTTCTGCTGTGGGTCAGACACCCCTCTTGCCAGTTCCTGCAGCTCTCAACATATCCATAGCACAGTAGCATACACACATTAGAGCTGTATAGGCTAGGCTGCACCCCATCACTATATGATGTTGTCCAGCACCAGGCCTTCAGCCAATGTACCCTGCCAGGCTCTCCATCTGGACATGTACCAGCTGCATACAGTCTGCTATTAGGTCCATGCTGCATGTTCCTGTTAGAACTGCATGCACCCATAACTGGACTGGGACAGCAGCATACACAACCAGCAGAGAGGTCAGTGACTGGCCCCCATAGGGAGACACATACATATCATCTGACAGGACTACAATATCACACGATGGGAATGTCTAGCCATGCTGTGGTCACTGCACAGTCAGGGTGAGACTGAGCTCCCTGCAGGACATACAGCGGTCACCCTGTCTGTGTAGGTGGTGGCCGGGCACTACTATGCCGCAGTCGGTGCCCTGTGTGCTGTGCAGATACAGCCTGCCCCTGCCACCATATCTGGCCTCTACCCATGGTACCTTGCTCCTCATTATGCACAGTTGCTGGCCAATAATGGCAACAGTGCTGTGCGTGTGGCCTATGTAAGGTGCTTGCAGCCCCCACACACTGTAGAGACAGACACACACTCCAACACCTCTGCCAGCATTCTGCTACTGTGGAGGGGGTCCAGCAGCCCTGCCCCCCACACCAGTCCTGGACACAGCCCAGGCATGGCTATGATCCGCACTACTGTTGGCCGTCGCTCCCCAGGGTGGTAAACACTGTCCGTGACCTGACCTGTAGCACGCCCCGCAGACATCTGACTGATTGTTCTGATGGGGCTCGATGAGCACACTGTGCTTGACGTAGGACTTGATATCTACCGGTAATCATGCGACCTGTCTAATAGGTGCATACCATATACCCAGGTGTAGGGTGGCATTACTAGGGTATGCCTGTGCTAGTATTGGTGGATGCACACAGGGCCCAATGTCCTGGCTCTCGAGGGGGCATTTGCCAGTGGCGCCTGTGGGTGTGTCTGGCCCTGTTGGCTGTTGCTTTTCCGCAGAGGTTCCCAGGTCAGGTCCTGGTGTGTCATACACTGTTCAGGTTTCCCTACTGTCCCACCTACATATGCATGGCCTACATCCGCATGCCATGGGGGTGGGGCATAGCTATGCAGCACAGGCATCTTCATTGGAGGCATCATAGAACCTGAATGGTGTGTGGCACTCCAGGGCTGCATTTGGGGGACTCTGCTCTAGGTACTGCGGCTGTTTCAGGTGTCTGTGCTCGGAGTAGTAATATATAGGCGTAGTAACCTTGTGTATGTTCGTAGCACTACATGTTTGTCATTACAGTCACTGTACAGTTGGGGGGAAAAAATGTTCACTAGAATGGACATTGACACAACTGGGCTTTGAACCTGTGACCTTCTGTTCTTGCACACACTGTCTGTGTGCACTGCACCACCATGTTGCCACGGATATGCTGTGTTCCCTGGGTGGTCCATGACTGTACATCCAACAGGTCCTGCCTGCTGCTGTGGATGTGGCAGCCTGCACATAGCTCTGCCACTGTCTGCTGGGACTAGCAGCCACTGCCCTCTCCATCACCTGTACCCTTCCGCCAACATGCTGACATGTCCTTATCTTGGGAAATGGATATAACCTGATTCAGGTGTGCCACTCCAGGACTGCATTTGGGGGACTCAGCTGTTGGTAATGGCCATTGTTATGGGTTGTGTGCGGTGTTGGGTAACATATTGGTGTTTGCACGATGCCTCTGTTCTCTGCAATAAAGGGGTGTCTTTACTATTTCTGCTTCGTGGTGGGTAAAATATGGCGACTGTGTTGGCAGCACCCCAGCTGGGATTTGAACCTGTGACCCTCTGGTCCTACAGGTATTGGCTATGTCCACTGCACCACACTGTCATCACAGTGACAGTGAGGTCCCTGCTGATGGGACACCTGGCTGAACGAGTCTGGTCTCTGCTCTGCACATTTTTACTTTGGCCTCATTCACCTTGTCTGCTGACATAGGTGCACATAACCACCAACTATGACCTCCGAATGAGAGGATGGGGACATAACCAGGCTGGCCAATTGTGATATTACTGGGGTACCCTGGAACACAGTCCCAGGAGCGCTCAGGATTAGCATTCAAAGATGATCTTTGGAGGGGCCCACACTCCGTGGCCACGACTCATTTTATTTTTTGGGGCTTTCCTGGCATTTCTTTTCATTGTTGCCCATTAATATCACTGTTGGCATGCTTGTTTGTCGTTCTTCCGGATTTGGTTGTGGTCTTTTTACATGACTATTTGCTATTTTGTTCAGTGCACATATATCACACTGCTCACGTTTTGTAGGTTTCCCCGGTTTTTCTGTACATTGCTGACGGAAATGGTTTCTCTTCCCTTTAAATGCCTTTAACGACAGGTTTTCATTCGCGTTGGAATTCAGCTCTGAAAATCAGTGCGTTAGCCTCTCCCCGCCCACTCTCCGCCCATTGACCCCTTCTCTCCGCCCACTCTCCACCTTCCGCGCTGTTTTAACGCGCTGCGGAGGTTTACGATCATTAACTGCGGTTAACGCGCGTAAGGTACGTTTACCGATCGTTCGCACGTCAGTACGCGCGTTTGGACGTGCGAACGATCGGTAAACGTACCTTACGCGCGTTATTCACGATTACCGCACTTTAGTAAACATACCCCTAAGAATCTACACCCCTACTCCTGTCACACGTCGTGGGAGCCAGGGTGCAGTGGAAGCTGTGGGAGAAAGACTTTGGGCAGCCCTGGGGTCCCTTGGAATGACTTTTGCCGTACTCTCCCCCTGTGCAGCCTGCATCACTACTACTCAGACTGGAATACAGATTACTCGTCTAAGTCTTATGATGCCACCACTAGAAAGACGTCCTGGTGGACAGGTGTAAATGCTCCTGAACATTGTTTAGCACTGGATTATTTGTTAGCAGCTGAAGGTGGAGTGTATGGAAAATTGAATTTAACTAACCGTTGTTTGCAGATTGATAATGAAGGCCAAGTTGTCGAAGACATAGCCGAACAGATGCGGAAGCAAGCCTATGTGCCAGTCCGGAAATGGCGTAGACTGGAGCTTGATGGATGGTTTGGTTCCATGTTTTCAGGACTGGGTGGCCTGAAAACTCTTGTGTTAGTTGTATTCTTAATATTGGCTGTGTGCTTGTTTCTCCTATGTCTCCTACCCCATTGCTTGCGCACTATAACCTCAGTTATTGATAGCACTGTGAAGCGGCAGACAGCAACTAAAGTGTTGGCTATGTAGCAATATTACCCTATATACCCCAAGATGATGCTGTTACACAAGTATAATATGTGATTTAATTCGCACCCTTTCTAAGTTGCGGGTGAGAATAATCAAAGGGGGGAATGTGGTAGGCTATGGCCTATATAATAGCCTGTAAATGTATGAGCCTGCAAGCTAGGCCGGCGTCCCCACCCCCACTGCTAGAAATAGTAGTGCTGAGAAAGACCAAAGTCAGTGAAGGCTGAGGATCTGCCTTAAACCGCTCTAAACTGCTTTTGATAAGTTTGTATTAATCCTTTATTGCATGCTTTTATGCTGATGCAGTGACCTTGTAGCAGGAATGTATTATGTCTAGAAACTGAGCCTGTGTTAGCATAGCCTGAGAAGGGGGAAGAGGGCCCAGTGAGGGCGTCCCCGATTGGATAGGTGCAGGGGGCGTTGGGACCAATAGAAAGTCTGCCTGTATCAAACTGTGAAGCTTGTATTTAAGGAAGTTGTTCCTGTTCGCCATTGCTCAGTCCTTTGATGCTTGGGCCTTGTGCACAATAAATTGGTTTGGATCCTTGTACTGACTCCGGGTATTATTTATTGCATGCTATCAGTGCTGCCACAATTAGTATTTGAGTAATGGTCCTGAAGTCATCACTTTCAATAAATGGTCTAAGCTGCTGGATAGTTCTAAGTTTGTAGAAGATTGTTCTGGCTATTTTCTTAATGTGGGAGGTGAAACTGAGAGTTCTATCAAGAGTGACTCCCAAATATTTTATTTCCTGCTTCACTGGGAGGGAGAAGTTATGTAGTTTGATTTCTGGTGGAGGTGAGAAGTTGGGGTTTCTCGAAGTAAACTGTATTTCAGTTTTCTTAAAATTAATGTGCATATTCTTTGAGCGAAGCCATAGTTCAGCTTCAGTGAGGCAGGTTGATAGGTTATCATAGTTAGGGTCATTTGTGTTAATCAGGATGTATAACATAATATCATCCGCATAAATGTGGTAATTTATATTATGTCTTTTAAAGATGGTGCATATTGGTTGTAGATATAGGTTAAGCCTTGTGGGATTCCCTGTTCTTGTGGAAATGGTGGTGATGCATCTTGATCTATTTGTACATATTGTGAACGGTCAGATATATATGATTTGAACCATTTGAGAGCTACCTCTTTTATGCCTAATTGGCTAAGTCTAGAGATTAGAATGTTATGGCTTACACTGTCAAATGCAGCGGCGATGTCAATAAATACCAGTATGAATGCTTGTTTGACATTGTCCATGCCTCTGACAAGGGAATCTAGGAGGACAAGGAGCAATGTTTCTACACCGTGAAAGGGTCGGAACCCATATTGGTGTTCATCAAGGGGAGTCGAGGTATCTATAAAATCCTGAAGCTGGATTTGGACAACTTTTTCAATGATTTTAGTCAGGAAGGGGATACTAGCTATAGGTCTATACGATGATGGATCTTTGTTATCTAGTAAGTTGTTTTTCAATAGTGGGCAGATTGCTGAGAGTTTGAGTTCGTTTGGTAGTATACCCTGTTGTAAGGATTTATTTACTATATCTAAGATGTAGGGGGCTAATTCTAGTTTTGTTTTCTTAATCCATGCTGCTGGGCATGGGTCTAAGAGGGATGTGACTGTATTGAGTTTTGTAATTATATTTAGTAGTTGATTTCTATCTATGAGGTGGAAAGATTTCCATTCACTGAGGACATTTATTGTTGTGGGAAAGGGATCAGGTACAGATGGAACATTTTGCTTGAGTTTGCCAGCAAAATAGTTTGCTAGTGTTTGGGGGTTAATAGGGATCTTGTGAATGTTAGTAGGGGGGGCTTTAGATAATGATTTTATAATTTCAAATAGTTCTCTTGGTTGATTAATAGCTTTAGATAGGATTGTTGTATGATATTGTTTCTTGGCGTTATTTGTAGCTAGTTTGTAAGAGTTAAGGGTTGAAAAATATAGCTCCCGCAATTCTGTTTTTTTTTTAGCTCTCCATTTAGCCTCTAATCTTCTTAGCTCTTTTTTATAGTTAGCTAATTCAATTGTATACCATTTTTCAGATGTTTTTTTATGGGGTCCTTTAGTTTTAGTAGGTAATGGTTTGGCAGCTGCTTCTATTGTAGTGTTCCAGTTAGCAATAGTCTTGTCAAGACTGTCTAGTTTTTTGTCCAGCTGAGGTATAATTGTTTCAATGAACATTTCTGGTTTAAACAGTCGAAACCTCGGACCATGATGTAATGTAGTGTGATGAGCATTAGGGGTATGAGGAATGTGAATGGAGAATTGAATTGAATCATGGTCGGACCATGGGATTGAGTTATGCTAGGGGGGGTGTATTGGGGTATTCTGATTAAGTGTTCAGGAAGGAAAACTAGGTCAAGCGTGTTTCCTTTAATGTGTGTAGGGTATGTGATTGTTTGTTTAAAGCCCATTTCGTCCATAGAGTCAAGGAATGTTTTTGATTGGTTATTATTTAGAGAAGCCAGATTGAAGTCTCCAAGGCTAATATGGGGCTTATTTTAAGGGCAACCAACCTTTTTGTTAAAATGGTAAATAAAGGTAAAAGGAAAAGGAGACCGCTATGGTTTTCGAAAGAGTGAAGAAAAAGTGAAGAAAAAGAGGGAGGCCTTCATGAAATATAAGAAATCATAGAGAGAGGAAGACAGGCATCTGTATTTGGAAAGAGAAGCTAGCAAAGTATTCAAGAAAAAGATTCAAAAGGAGGAGGAAATAACCAATGCAATAAAATGAGGGGATAAGACATTTTTCAGATATATTCGTGAGAAGAGGAAGGGCAAAAGTGGTATTGTCAGACTCAAGGGTGCAGGGGAGAAATATGTAGAAGCTGATAAGGATAAAGCCGAATTGCTTAACAAATATTTTTGTTCTGTGTTCACAGATGAAAAACCAGGAGCAGGACCTCAGAAAACACCCACAAATAGGAACAGAAGCGAGGGACATCTTGAACAATTTTCAGAAGACTGTGTTCGTGAGAAACTAGCTCAACTTAAAGTAGACAAAGCAATGGGACCAGATGGGATACACCCTAGAATACTGAGGGAACTTGGGGACATTCTAGCAACTCCACTGACTGACCTTTTCAATGCCTCGTTGGAGTCGAGAGTGGTGCCAAAGGACTGGAGAGAGGCTCATGTGATGCCTTTACACAAAAGCGGAAGTAAGGATGTGGTTGAAAACTACAGGTCGGTTAGTTTAACTTCGGTGATGAATAAATTATTGGAAACGCTGCTGAAAGAGAAAATAGTGAGGTTTCTGGAGTCCAGTGGATTACAGGATCCGAGGCAGCATGGATTCACCAGAGGCAGGTCTTGTCAGACAAATCTGATTGATTTCTTTGACTGGGTGACCAGGGAGTTGGACCGAGGGAGAGTTCTAGATGTGGTGTATTTAGATTTCAGTAAAGCCTTTGACACTGTTCCTCACAGGTGACTTATAAACAAACTGAGCACCCTAGGGATAGACCCTAAAGTTACTGCTTGGGTTAGAAATTGGTTGGGTGGGAGGCGACAAAGAGTACAAGTAAATGGAGCTCACTCTGAGGAGAAGGATGTTACCAGTGGTGTGCCCCAGGGATCTGTCCTTGGTCCGATTCTTTTTAACATCTTTGTCAGTGATATAACGGAAGGGCTGTTGGGTAAGGTTTGCATCTTTGCGGATGATACCAAAATCTGCAATAGACACCCAGGAAGGTGTAAATTACATGAGGAGGGATCTAGCTAAGCTTGAAGAATGGTCTAGAATTTGGCAGCTGGGATTTAATGTTAAAAAATGTAAGGTCATGCATATGGGCTGCAGCAATCCAATGGAGCAATATAGTATAGGGGGTGAAGTACTTTTGTCCACTAAAGAAGAGCGGGACCTAGGCGTGGTTGTGTCTGATGATCTTAAAGTAGCTAAACAGGTAGAAAAGGCGATGGCAAAAGCTAGAAGGATGCTTGGGTGCATAGAGAGAGGAATGGCTAGCAGAAAAAAGAGGTGATAATGCCTCTCTATAATTCTTTGGTGCGACCTCATTTGGAGTATAGTGTGCAATTCTGGAGTCCGCATCTTCAAAAGGATGTGAACAGGATGGAGCTGGTGCAGAGGGTGCCTACTAAAATTATTAGTGGTCTTCATTATAAAGCATATGAGGACAGACTGAAGGATCTTAATATGTACACCTTAGAGGAAAGGCGGGATAGAGGTGATATGATTGAGATGTTTAAATACCTCCATGGCATAAATGTTCAGGGAGAGAGCCTCTTTCAATTGAAAGCAAGCTCTGCTACTAGGGGACTTGGGATGAGGGTGAAGGGAGATAGATTCAGGAGTGATATGCGGAAATATTTCTTTACAGAAAGAGTAGTGGATCCATGGAATAGTCTCCCAGTGGAAGTGGTAGAGATGAGGACAGTAACTGAATTCAAAAAAGCATGGGACAAACACAGAGGATCTCTAAAGGTAAAAAGGGGACTGTTGTAGTTGTTGATTTGGAAGGACAGACTAGATAGGCCATGTGGTCTTTTTCTGTCATCATATTTCTATGTTTCTATGACCTCCCACTATGGCATCAGAAACACTTTCCTCATTGGAGAGCACCAAGTCCAGTATGGCCCCTTCATGTGTGGGTTCTGTTACCAGTTACCAGAATAGTTCACCCTGTAGAAAATCTAGGATCTCCTTACTATTAGATGACACTGCAGCAGGGATGTGCCAATCCTCATTTGGCATGGTTTGCAGCTTGTCATGCTGTGAGGGCTTGTGTGCATCAGTGATGCTGAGAGCTAAACTATCGGTAGTTTAACTACTGGCAGGGTCTCCCAAGATGGACAGGTCTCAGCTGAGGTGCCAGACGAAGACAAACCACCCATCTGGGCAGCAGCAGAATGGGATAGTGTTGACGGCGGAGGATCACATTTCTGTGACAACGGCAACAACACCAAACTTAAACTGCGCGGAAGGAAGGCCTGGCAATCTACTTCTGTATCTTGCCATGAAAACCCAATGGATAGTTACAACAAAACAAATTGTGCTATGGTGCTGGAAGATGAGATTCCCAGGTCGGAAGGCACTCAACTAGCTACTGGGGAAGAGCTGAAGACTTTTCAGAGTAAAGCCAGCATTTATGATGTGGTTGGATCAAAGCCTTCGGGAAGTCTGACTGCTGATGTAGCTGCGCATGAAATGAGAGTCAGAAGCTGTAAAGATGTCTTACACATTGGAACATGGAACGTACGAAGCATGAACCAAGGGAAGTTGGAAGTGGTCAAGAATGAAATGGAACGTGTACAACTTGATCTGTTGGGTGTCAGCGAACTGAAATGGACTGGCATCGGGCACTTTGCATCAGATGATCACATGGTCTACTATGCTGGAAATGAAAGACAAAGAAGAAATGGTGTTGCATTTATAATAAAGAAGAAACTTGCAAGAACTGTAATGAAATACAATGCAGTCAGCGAACGCTTAATCTCTATTCGTCTACGAGGATTGCCTATCAACACAACTATAATTCAAGTATATGCCCCAACAACAGCTGCAGAAGAGAATGAAATTGAAGAGTTCTACGAACAAGTACAAGCTGAAATTGACAGAACATGCAAACAGGATATCCTGATAGTCATGGGTGACTGGAACGCAAAAGTTGGCAACAAAGAAGAAGGCAAAGTAGTTGGAAAATATGGACTTGGCAACAGAAATGAAGCTGGAGAAAGATTGATAGAATTCTGCAAGACCAATGATCTATTCATCTCAAACACCTTCTTTCAGCAACACAAGCGACGACTGTACACATGGACTTCACCCAATGGATTGTATAAAAATCAAATTGACTACATCTGTGGAAGTCAACGATGGAAAAGCTCTGTAACATCAACAAAGACAAAACCTGGAGCTGACTGTGGTACAGATCATCAACTACTAGTATGCAAACTCAAGCTAAAGTTGAAAAAGAGCAAACCACTCATGAATGCACCAAAATATGACCTTGAGAATATACCACTGGAATTTAAAGACTGCCTGCAAAATCGATTTGCTGCCTTAGATACAAATGACAGAGCTCCGGAAGAGTTATGGAATGACATCAAGAAGGTTGTGCTGGAAGAAAGCGAGAAGTCTCTACAAAAGGTGAAAAAGCAAAAACGGCCAAAATGGATGACGGAAGAAACTCTGAAGATTGCCCAGAAACGCAGAGAAGCTAAAGCCAAAGGAGAAAGAAAGACAATCGCAGAACTCAACAGAGATTTCCAACGTGCAGCAAGACAGGACAAGGAAAAGTACTACAATGACACTTGCAAGGAAATAGAAGCAGAAACTATTAGAGGAAGAACAAGATCGGCTTTCCTAAAGCTGCGAGAGTTAAAGAAAAAGTTCCAGCCTCGAATTGGAATGTTACAAGATGCTCAAGGTTCTATGTTGAATGATGCTGAGAAGATCAAGAAAAGGTGGAAGGAATATACAGAGTTTTTATATGATAAAGATCAAGTGGACCAACAGCCGTTTCAACCTATACCTTATGATCAGGAACCATTGGTGATGAAAGAAGAAGTTGAAGCAGCATTGAAAGCCTTATCAAAGAACAAAGCACCAGGCATTGATAGCATTCCCATAGAAGTATTGCAGCAATCTGATGCAGCTGTTACCGTACTTACAAGGCTCTGCCAAGAAATATGGAAGACAACATCATGGCCAACTGACTGGAAAAGATCTGTGTTTATACCAATACTAAAGAAAGGTGATCCAACTGACTGTGGAAATTATCGCACAATCGCTCTGATCCCACATGCCAGCAAGATTCTACTGAAGATTATTCAAAAGAGACTACAGCCATACCTAGAACAAGAACTACCTGAAGTGCAAGCAGGTTTCAGGAAAGGGCGAGGAACGAGAGACATCATTGCGGATGTGAGATGGATCCTTGAAAAGACTAAAGAATACCAAAAGGATATCTATTTGTGCTTTATCGACTATAGCAAGGCTTTTGACTGTGTAAACCATGAGAAACTCTGGGCCACATTAAGAAGCATGGGTATACCAGAACACCTGATCGTTCTCTTGCGTAATCTGTACATTGATCAAGAAGCAACAGTTCGAACGGAACAAGGAGAAACAGAATGGTTTAAAATAAGCAAAGGTGTAAGACAAGGCTGCATACTTTCCCCCTACCTGTTTAATTTATATGCAGAACAAATCATCAGAGAAGCAGGACTGTATGAAGACAACAGAGGTGTGAAGATTGGTGGAAGACTCATCAACAACCTTCGCTATGCTGATGATACCACATTACTGGCTGAAAGTGAAGATGATCTGAAACATTTGCTTCTCACAATCAAAGAACATAGTCTCAAAATGGGCCTGCACCTTAATGTAAAGAAGACAAAGATCATGACAACTGGCATAATCAACAGGTTCATCGTTGAAGGAGAAGAAATTGAAATCGTGAACAACTTTAACCTACTTGGATCAACTATCAATAAAGAAGCAACAAGCAGTCAAGAAATCAGATGACGCATTGCTCTTGGCAGAATGGCTATGAAAGACCTAGATAAGATTCTCAAGAGCAGAGATGTTTCTCTCCATACAAAGATTCGACTTGTTCAAGCCATGGTATTTTCAATAACATCATATGGATGTGAAAGCTGGACAGTGAAAAAGATAGACAGGAAGAAAATTGATGCCTTTGAATTATAGTGCTGGCGGCGAATACTGTGTATACCATGGACTGCCCGAAGAACAAACCAGTCGGTACTAGAAGAGATCAAACCTAAGCTTTCTTTAGAAGCTCAGATGACAAGACTTTGACTTTCATACTTCGGACACATCATGCAAAGAGAGAGATCATTAGAGAAAGACATCATGCTTGGCAAGATAGAAGGTCAACGCAAAAGAGGAAGGCCAGCAATGAGATGGATTGCTACAATAACAGCAGCTACGGGTACCAGTCTGTCAACAATGAGCCGCCTGACTGAAGACCGAACACAATTTAGGATAGCTATCCAGAGGGTCGCCATGAGTCGACTCCGACTCGACGGCACTTAACAACAACAACACCACTTCTCCCTTCATGGCAATATTGCGTATGTTTTCTATTAAACCCTTGCCCACTTCTCCTTGTGAAGGCAATCTGTATATCATACCAATGCAAATGGATTTCCCTTTCCCTCTGTCTAGTTTAACCCACAGTGCCTCCTCACTCCCTTTTAAGCCCTGTAATTCTATAGCTTTAATATTATTTTTTATATATAGTGCCACTCCTCCTCCCCTTCTTCCTATCCTGTCCTTCCTGAGTAAAGTATATTCTGGTATAATAGGCAGAGGAGTGAAGTGAGGATAGGTAATAAAACCTCTTAAACTCTGTTGTGGAACCAACACAGTCTATTAGACTTGAAAACAGCTGCATTTCGGCTTGAAGTCTTCGTCAGGGGGAATAACCTCTAAAACAATGAACATGAAGTTTTAAAAATAAGATCAATAATATAAACATATAAAAAGGGGGGAGGGTTGACAGAATTAAAAATGTAAATGAAATAACATGACTAAAATTATAAAAAACAATAAAATTGTAATAAGCTAATAGGGAAAAATAATCATAATAATACAAATAACTAAAATGGATCATAAAATGCAATAAAAGACAAGCAAGTAATACAAATGAAGAGCTCCATGAAGTGCGGCACATAATACAGGGATTCTGAGGACTATAGGAGAGAGAAATCAGTAATCTACTCAAAACAATCATAATGGGACTTCCAGTGATGTCAACTAGCCCGATGGAAGCAGCTTGCTAAAGCTCCGTTACTCTCTCCCCGATAATGGTAATTAAATAAAAAGGTCTGTGGTTAATCCTGGTGCTATTGTAGGTGTGTCTGCTGCTGTGTGCAGGTCTGCCATACTCCCGGGTGGCCTCAAGCCTATTGACAGGGGTCTGTGGTCAATCCTTGTGCTATTGTAGGTGTGCCTGCTTATGTGTGCAGGTCTGCCCTACACCCAGGTGGCCTCAGTTCCACCGACAGAGGTTTGTGTTAATCCTGGTGCTATTGTAGGTGCGCCTGCTGCTGTGTGCAGGTCTGTCCTACCCCTAGATGGCCCAGGCCCATTGACAGGGGTCTGTGTTCCATCCCCTGGACCCTTGTAGGTGCGCCTGCTGCTGTGTACAGGTCTGTTACACACAATGTTCCTGGCCTAGGTGTCTGTACAAGCCATGATGTAGGTAGGTGAGACACATCCCGTGCGTTTAGATGTCCATGGTCTGTTCCCCAACAGTCTGTGTCCATACACCATTGCACATCATGTCAGACCTGACCCTGTTGCCCTGGTGACTGATGTGGATACACAACACCCATTGTGAGACCAGTGCATTCCATGCACACTCAGCTTGTGACAGGGAGGATGCATATGTCTTTTCTAATGTTTCTCACCCATGAATTTAAACGTCACATTTCACAGATGGAATATGTGCATGTTATGCGAGTGTGTCAGAGTGAACATATGTACAGATGTATTCGGAGATATATGCCCCCATGAGACCTATCAGGGATGCCATGTCGATGTCTGGCATGTCCACAGTCGCCCAGTCACATGAAGAGATAAAACTCACAGTAGACAGTGCATGGCAACCACACATGGACCCACATTTCAAATCCACAGTAGACAGTGCATGGCAACCACACATGGACCCACATGTCAAATCCCCATAGGCATGACATGGGTAGTGGCGTGGCGGCTCTGATCTGCTCCTCGCTTGCCTTTACGTAAGTTTCATCTTCATTATTGCGTTACCTGGAATCTCTACCAGCCTACCACACCTGCGTTGCATATCCTCATTCTCCACTCTCCTCCGGCTCCCCATCCTGACCCTTTGGGACACCCTTCTTCTAACCACCTCAGACTTGTCACTGGTCTTTCCTCATCTGCCACTTGCAGGGGACGTGAATCTCCATCCCGACACACCTTCTTCCTCTCGGGATCGTTCCTTAATCACTCTTATACAGGATATGTCCCTAACCAGCATGTCACCTTTCCCACTCACTCAGCGGGACACACCCGTGACCTGCTTCTTTCTCTGGCCTCCCCCCCTTTTCACCTACAATGTCTCCACACTACACCTCTACCCTGGACAGATCATTATTACATGACCTGTCATTGTCTTCTGTCTCCATCCTACTCTGCCTCCTTCTCACAGGTAGCCCATCCTCTACCATCTTCCTCTCTATGCTACTTCCGTCGTATCACCCCTCACACTCTTCAACAGTTTCCAGCCGCTGGTGACCTCTTACCCACAGAGTTCCCCTCACTCTCCTCTGATTCACAGGTCTCTCATTGGTCCTCCTGTCTGTCTGACGCTCATGATAAATTGGCTCCTCTACAACCACGGCCCTTGCACCATCGTCCCTCTCATCCCTGGTATCATAGTGGTCGTCTCCTTCATCGCAACCACCTCCGTTGCGCTGAGTGGCTGTGGTGGACGGCACCCTCAATCACCACCCTATCGTCTTCTCAGATCTCATCATCCCCATTATCGTTCCCAGGTTCACAAGGCTAAACAAACCTATATCTCCACAGTCATCTCCTCTGCCCCAAACCAAACATGTCACCTCTACTCTGTTCTCAGGTCATTAACAACACACCAGCTAGATCCCAATACTGCATCCACCCTGTCAACCCCCTCCCCTTCTCAGCTCACATCTTTCCTCAACACAAGGATTCCTGACCTTGGGGCATATTTTACCTCACTTTTCATCACCTATCACCTCCCCCCTTCCACCCTCCCCCCCTCCTGTCTCCCAACTCTCACATGCTTGGGCCTCATTACACCCACCTACAACTTCAGAACATAGTAAACTCATTTCCCCTACCAAAGGGACCTGCTGCTCCCCTGATCCTGTACCATCCTCCTGGCTATTCACACCCTCTCTCACTCCCATCCCCGCCATCCTCACCATGATCAATACTAGTTTTCCACAGGTATCTGTTGTGATAGGGCTGAAGCCACTGAAAGCAAAAACTTAGAAAAAAACGCTGTTCCTTACAAAGCACCTAACGTGCAGAAGATGCAGTTCCCGTGCAGAGCAGCTAGAGGGAGCAGGCATGAACCTACAGAGGCTGAGCTAACACACTCGGGTACTGATTGTGCAGGAGCTAATCAGCTCCACCTGAGGGGTAGCCCGGGAAATTCAAAAGTAAAAAGCCTTTATAAGCAGAGAGCCAACTCAGAAGAAAGGAGAGAGGAAGGAACCTCGGAAGGGAGCTCAGAAGGAAGCTCAGAGGAGAGCTCAGAAAGAGAGAGAGAAAGGAGCAGACCCAAAAGAGCCAGAATGAGAGAGAGACTTGGGAGAGACAGACTGGAAAGAGATCTGCTTGGAAGAAACCCCAAAGGCAGAGAGCTCAGAAGGAGAGAGCCCAGCCGGGAGAGAGGCCTCTACTCACCAGGAGGGTCTGAAACAGGATTAAAAGGTACTGGAAGAAAAAGTCCTGACAGGAGATTTACTTATACTAAGAAGCCAGGAAGCCTGGAATCTTTACAGGGTCTTCCCAAGCTACAGAGAGGACAAACAGTACCCAGGAGGCTTTCAGAGGGAGTCTGCAAAGGAGACCGTGGCCAGAGAGAGGTGCCTGAGTGGGCAAGCAACAGACGCCCTAACTTCACGAAGCTAAGGTATGGTGACTATGTTTTCTCAAGGAAAGGCCCAGCTCCTAGAACGTCTTTAAAGCCAGATAATCAGCCTAAGAGAAAAGGAAGCCGGCAGGAGTCCTTTAAGCCATCACGTAGGGGCATAGGGACAAACCCTGCTATTTACCTGAAAGCCCTAGAACAGCCTAGCCTAGGGAGAAGAAAGTACTAATTTTCAAACCACAGCAGCCAGGGAAAGCTCAAGTACAGAGGGAGGCACAAATGAAACAGAGCCCATGCAGCTAGACCCTGTCGACTCAGTTACATTATCCCAGGAAGAAGTAATGGACTGCTCGGTTTGTGTAGCAGGGAGTTTTGAGTCACTCCTCGAGCTGTAACTTATTTAGACAAGCTCTGATATTGTTTTGTTCATGTTGAGCGGAAGAGAAAAAGCTCACTAATTTTACTTTGCTCCAAAGTTTGGAAGAAGCTGTGAAGCTGTGAAGTATGTAACAGTTCACCTGTTTAACTATGCTTTGGTAAAAACCCTGACAAAGAAGGAGAACCCTTTATTTTCTGTTACCTAGCGAACCTCAGTACTTGAAAGGGGAAATAAAAGCCTTATTTATTCTCCATTCTGGTCTACACAACTTATTCCTATAAGGAGGAGGACTACAAAGACCAGGGTGCACCTGGCCTCCAAAAGTCTCTTACCTCCACAAATAATAAATATGCTCAACCTGCTCTTACCACCACTGGCCACCAGGGGGGTTGATGACACTGTCCTCACCCCTGAAAGCATGCCCTCATATGCCCTATTAGTAGAAAGACCTTTCTTGACCCTCTTATTCCAGCTCACTATCGTCCTGTTTCCAATCACCCTTTTCTGTCTAAGATACCTGGAAAACAGTCCTGTCACAGCTTTCCCATCACTTGGATTCCACACACGTCCTTCATCCTTGCCAATCAGGTCTTCACCCGGCTCATAGTGTAGTGACTGTCCATCTTGCCTTTCGCAATGAACTGCACGTGGCTCACGATCGTGGTGATGTTTCGGTGGTGGTATCTCTAGACATATCTGCAGCCTATGACCTGGTTGATCACACCCTTCTCCTTTCCTGCTTACATGAGGCCAGACTCTGTAGCACTGTATATTGTTGGTTCCACTCTCATCTTTCCTCCTGGGCCTGCACTGTTTTCCCCCTGTCAGTACCGATGATCCCCTCAGAACCCTTTCCACTGCTTTGTGGCGTGCCACAGGGATCCGTACTAGCACCTCTCCTTTTCAATATCTTTGTGGCACCTCTTTCTCTTTCGCACACAAGCAGACGACATTGCAGACAGATAACATTGGACTGTCAGTGTACAGCAGGAGCATCATCCCGCTGCACACAGCCATGCGTGTTCTGCGTCAGAAGATGGTCAGGCATGTTTGTCCCCTAACAGCTTCTATCTATTGCTGTTCCCCCAGGTGGAGGACCTGCGGAAGAAGGGCCGGGAGCAGCGGTGGTGGAGGCCCGACTTCATGCTGCGTCTGAGGCAGGAGCTGATGGGGCCAGAGGATGGTGAGTGATGCAGCTTGTGTGTCACACAACAGAATGTTACAATGCAGCAGTTGGTTGTGGGGCCACCTACTTTGTGTCCATTATTTGGTGAACACATGACTGATGTGGTACTGTCCGTTTTCCCTCACAGTGGCTGCAGTTGGCAGAGAGAATTACCCGGCTGAAGAGGTACCTGTGCCGGAGGCGGCACTGGATGTGGAGGAGGTGGAGGAACAGGAGGACATGGCAGATGTGGAGGAAGAAGAGGAGGCAGAGTATGTGGATGAGGAGGAAGAGGAGGATGAGGAGGATGAAGAGGAGGAGGAGGAGGAAGAGGAGGCTGATGAGGAGGAAGAGGAGGTAGTGGAGGAGGGTGAGGAGCCAGAGGAGGTGGAAGTGGTGACGGTGGAGGAGGTGGACATGGTGGAGGAGGAGGAAGTGCAGGTGCGGATGGAGACGGAGGAGGCAGTGGAGGAGGATGCTGCACTGGGTGTGGGGGAGGGGCAGGTAGAGGAGTGGGTGAGGGAGTGGGAGGGTGCATGGTGGGTGGGGAGGGTGGGGGAGGTGGGAGGGCTGGGGGAGGGGTTGGGGAGGGTGACAAGGAGGTGGGGACAGGGGATGGGGTCATGAGGCAGGATGCACCCCTGGTGGTGTGTGATGTGGAGCCACCTGAAGGTGGGTGTGGGGCTTCTCCACAGGCACACACCACCATGGGTGCATCCTGCCCCACTGGCCTGGTTGTGAGGGTCCACACCACCTGCTCCATGGCCTTCTGGATGTGGCCCGCACGGCCACACGAGAGGCAGGCAGTGCCGCAGGCAGGGTGTGTGCGGATGCCTCCACCCAGATCCCATGCACATGGGGCCTGTGTGGGGGTGAATGGGCACACACCCTGTCTGCGGCACTGCATGCAATCTCGTTGGGCCAGCGGGAACAGACAAGGACCATGGAACAGGTGGTGGATGCCATATTCCGGATGGCTGATGAGCTGCGGATGCTCAGGGAGCCGGTGGAAGGGCTTGCAGCTCATCAGCCATCAGGCCATGGTGGCCACCAGGAGGGTTAGATCACCACTGTGGTCTGTGTCGCCCCTGCCCTGTGCAGTTCTGTTTCCCGGACTGCCACAACCTCAGGGCACAGGGGGGTGGGGGTCTGGTGGCCCACTACCACCAATGCTGGCACTGTGTGCCACATGTGCGTCTCGGAATGCAGCCAATTCAGTTGTACATATGCGCCAGCTGGCCTGTGTTATTTGTATGTGTGTTTACCTTTTATTTTGTATATATTTGTATATACATACCAACATGTAAATATTTTGTTTTATGAGGAGCCAACCAAAGAGACAGCAGCAGCCACACTCAGCAGGGACAAAACCAAAAACAAAAGAGTGGCAGGTTCACACACAACACCTTTATTGTATATTCAACAAGTGGCCTAAACCCAACACAGGACCGTGTTTCGTGTTATACTTCGTCAGGGGATGTCAGGGCACACTAAAAAACATTTAAAAACATAATAACATAAATAAATATGATAATAAAAAATATTAAAACAAGTATATAAAAAAACAGGCTAAAACCTAATATCATATTGTTAACACTAAAAGGTTAAAAATCAACACATCAATAAATACATAATTACTCTATACCATGAACATAATGCATCAGAGAAAATCATAAGTTAAATAAATATTTTAAAATACGCTAAAGGAATACAGACACATGAAATAAAGATATTAAGCGTAAAAAAGTTATTGAAAGGTACAGTTAAAAAAGACCATGAGAATAAGAAGGACAAATTATTGAAATGTACACCATAAAATTACATATAACAGAGACCAAGGGAATGAGGAGGACAATTGGAAGCAGGAGTGAGTACTAAAATGGAGAGAAGGACATTACCTGATCGGTGTGTGGTGGCATTGGACTTCACAGACACATAAAATGTGACTGAAGTCACTAATACAAAGAATAGTAACACTTCTGAAAAACAAATATAAAATTTTTTTTTAAAAAAATTTAAAAAACATTATGGCCAATGTCAGACAAAATATCCACTGTATCAAAAAAGTATCCATGGTAACAAAAAAGTGAGATACTACATTTGATGGGCACTTCAATTGAGAACCTCTAACATCCTATAAATGAACATGGCACTATTTCTTATGCAAAAGATAAAAACGGACCATACTCAAGGCTTATTATCAAGAGCACAAAAACTAACTAAAAAACCGTTTTTAAAAGTGCAATTTAAGCCATTGGGCAAAAATAAAACACGGACCCATTGAGGCCAACCTAAGTCGCCTTATCCACATATATAAATTGCCTTATGTGTAAAACTTTTCTCTCAAAAGGGTTTCTAAAAAAACCCGATGTATGTTAATTGCAAGGGTTACGTGAGATATATATATAGAACATAAATAAAAGAGATTGAAAAACCATTGTCCTGAATTATAAGAGACGCTAAAAGTACAGCTTCAAAGGCGTGGAGCACGTCTAAGTTGCAGGATGCAATAGAACCCTAACGCATGCGTATTCAAGATACCAAAATCCCGAAGGTATACCAACCATGGAAATCTAAAAGTATATATGAACATCAAGAATTATGTAAAACATTTATAGATACAAAAGAGATTGAATAGCTATTATAACTGAAATGTGAGAGCCGCCAAAAGCATATTACACATCTGAGTTACAAAGATTCAAGAGAAACGCTAATCTATACGTATCTGAGGAAACAAAAATCCCGAAAGTATACAAACTATAGCAATGTAAAATTGTATATGAATAGCAAAAACTACGTGAAACATTTATAAAGGAAATTAAATAACCATTAGACCTGAACCGTAAGAACCTCCCAAAGCACAACTCCAGGGCGTGTTGCACATCTGAGCTACAAAGGTTCAGAAAAACGCTAACGCATGCGTATTTAAGGAGACAAAAATCTCAGAAGTGCACAAACTGTAAAAATGTAAAAAGAATAAACAATGTGTGAAATAAAGAAAACTAAAAAATTTGAAACGATATAAAAGTATTTTATCAAATAAAACTTTAATGTTCAACAATGAAGATCTATCATGTGCAACAAAGCGTTTACTGAATTGCCTTAACCATGGCATATGCTTATAGCAAAAGATACTGACATTGCAAAAAATTGTATATAACCTCCAAGGATTATTTAGAAAATCGATAAAGTTGAATCATCATGATACCTGAACTGTAGGAACCACTAGGGGGACGGCTCCAAAAACGTCTCGCACATCTAAACCTCAAAGACTTAAGAGAACGCTCACGCATGCGTGCTAAAAAAACTGAAATATACAAACTATAGAGATATGAGAAAGATAAGTAAACCAAATTAAAAATAACTAAAAACACTAAATCAATATAAAAAAAGGGGTTTATCGCATAAAACCTTTGCATTTGCAAATAAAAATCCAGCATAAAGCACCAGAAAATGTATTGAATCGTCCCAAACAATGAAAAAGCTTGTAAAAAAGGATGCTGACGATGCATAATGTAAAAGTACTTATGCATGACAATACCAATTCATTAGCAACGACTCCACACAAGAGATCATCTCGCCAGGCTGAGTCCAACCAGGATCTAAGAAATAAATAAAAATTATAAAAGAATTAAATACATGTGCACAAAAGGTGACACCATGCCATGCTGGAAAATCTACAAAAAAAGGGGGGCAAAAACATTCTAGCCAACCGTCAATTGTAAGAAAAGGGTTGTTGCAGCGAGTAGCAATAAATATATAGGCATTCATGACCCATATCCATAAAAAGTATAAAAAAGGGTGGGAAAAACTGAAACTTACAAACAGGAAAACCCGTGAAGATCACTAAAACAACCTAATGGACCATATAAAAATGAAGGGAAGGAAAAATGATCATAGAAAGGGGACCCTTAAAGAAAAACAGACAGGTCCCTCTCTAAATTCAATCCACTCGGAAACATAGTATCCATCAAAAAAATATATTTCTGCTCCAGTCGTAGCATTGTCTTGTCATTATCTCCACCCCTCCAATTGGGTATCCACCGCTCCCTTCGCCTGGAATCACAATATGTCACCTTTAAACACAACCTCAAGACCGACCTATTTTCCCTGGCATTCAACATCCCCTCTCCGTTTGTATGACCCCCCCCTCTCTTAGTACTATAAGTTTGCCTTTTGTGTCCTGTCTTGTCCTTGTCTTCTTTACTCTTTCTTTCCTATTTATAAATTGTACATTTCTTTTCCTTTTTTCAGCCTCGGCCAAGTTTTAATGTAATTTTATTATTGTACACCGCCTTGATTATTACAGAAAGGCGGTTTTTATCAAATAAATAAACCATAAACCATATCACTTTTTTAATTACAAAAAAACGTAAATCTGATATTTTATGATCATTATCCAACCAATGTTGGACTAAGGGTTTATCCTCCAATCTTCTCCTAATGCAACTTTTATGCTCCACTATTCTCACACGTATACTCCGCAGAGTCTTACCAATATACAACTTCTTACATGGACACATAATGATGTAAATGACATTTGCAGTCTCACAATTAGAGAAATCATGAATGTAAAACTTTTTATTCGTAGTTGGATGTGTGAAAACCTTCCGAACCGGCAGCACATGTGTACATACGGAATAATGTCCACACTGATACTGACCCTTGTGAACAGAAGGAATTTCTTTTCTGTAAAAGCCGACGTAACCAGAAGGTCACGAAGGTTGACATTTCTCTTATGTGCAATCATCAATCCTGTTTCTTCAAACCATGGGATGGCCTGAATCAAGTGCCATTCCTTCCTTAAGATGTCTATAATTCTCTGAGATTCCAAAGAATATTTTAGTGGGCAAACCATCTTATTCTGAATGTTCTTCTTGTCCTGTGGCTTTAGCAAAACGGCTCGTGAGGAGTCCCGCGCCCTATTGTAAGCTTTATTGATGGCACTAGGTGGATAGCGACGTGCATGAAATCTTTTCTTGAGAATAGTGGCTTGGGTCTCAAATTCTTCATCTGAAGTACAAATTCTTCTTACACGAAGAAATTGACCCACAGGTAAGTTATTTTTAAAAGATGGATTATGAAAACTCGAATGATGTAATAAAGTGTTTCGATCAGTTGGTTTCCTGTACAAAGTAGTACTAAATTCGGACCCTACTTTTTTTTATGAGCAAATCCAAATAAGAAATCTGTGTCTTGTCATAAGTAATTTGAAATCGTAGATTAACATCCAAATTATTAATCCAGGTATTAAACTCTGATAATAGTTCTATTGAACCATCCCATATTATCAATATATCATCTATATAGCGTAACCATAAACGGATATTCTCTTTATAAGAGTGATCCTTCAAAAAGCTTTCCTCAAACGTATGCATGTATAGATTTGCAATATCTGGTGCAAATGAAGAACCCATTGCCACCCCCTTGATCTGTTGGTAAAAGAGATCTCTAAAGCAGAAAGAATTCTTGCAAAGAGCAATCTCTGCAAGTGCAAATAAAAAAGCAGTAGAGATGCGCTTATGGGTTTGTCTGACTAAGAAACACTGTTGAATAATATGTAAAGCCTCCTGCTGTGGTACATTAGTGTAAAGAGACTCGACGTCCAGAGTGACCAAAATGACTTCAGCATGTAAATCTTTGAATAATGACAAAATCTCTATCACATGAGCCGAATCCCGGACATAGGACCACATTTGAAGTACAAAAGGTCTGAGAATAACATCAAGAAATTGAGATACCGGTTCCAATAAGGATCCTATGGCCGACACAATGGGTCTCCCAGGTGGGTTATCCAAAGATTTATGAATCTTTGGTATCACATAGATGGTAGGCATGACAGGATATTTAACTATGAGAAAATCCTTTTCCTTCTTTGTTAAATGGCCTGTTTCATAGGCAATGAGTACCTATTATTCAACAGATCAAGGGGGTGGCGATGGGTTCTTCATTTGCACCAGATATTGCAAATCTGTACATGCATAGGTTTGAGGAAAGCTTTTTGAAGGATCACTCTTATAAAGAGAATATCCGTTTATGGATACGCTATATAGATGATATATTGATAATATGGGATGGTTCAATAGAACTATTATCAGAGTTTAATACCTGGATTAATAATTTGGATGTTAATCTACGGTTCCAAATTACTTATGACAAGACAGAGATTTCTTATTTGGATTTGCTCATAAAAAAAGTAGGGTCCGAATTTAGTACTACTTTGTACAGGAAACCAACTGATCGAAACACTTTATTACATCATTTGAGTTTTCATAATCCATCTTTTAAAAATAACATACCCGTGGGTCAATTTCTTCGTGTAAGAAGAATTTGTACTTCAGATGAAGAATTTGAGACCCAAGCCACTATTCTCAAGAAAAGATTTCATGCACGTCGCTATCCACCTAGTGCCATCAATAAAGCTTACAATAGGGCGCGGGACTCCTCACGAGCCGTTTTGCTAAAGCCACAGGACAAGAAGAACATACAGAATAAGATGGTTTGCCCACTAAAATATTCTTTGGAATCTCAGAGAATCATAGACATCTTAAGGAAGGAATGGCACTTGATTCAGGCCATCCCATGGTTGAAGAAAGAGGATTGATGATTGCACATAAGAGAAATGTCAACCTTCGTGACCTTCTGGTTACGTCGGCTTTTACAGAAAAGAAACTTCCTTCTGTTCACAAGGATCAGTATCAGTGTGGACATTGTTCCGTATGTACACATGTGCTGCCGGTTCGGAAGGTTTTCACACATCCAACTACGAATAAAAAGTTTTACATTCATGATTTCTCTAATTGTGAGACTGCAAATGTCATTTACATCATTATGTGTCCATGTAAGAAGTTGTATATTGGTAAGACTCTGCGGAGTATACGTGTGAGAATAGTGGAGCATAAAAGTTGCATTAGGAGAAGATTGGAGGATAAACCCTTAGTCCAACATTGGTTGGATAACACAGGTACACTAAAAAAAATTTTTTTTAAACTGCCTCTAATGTTTCGATTGATTTTTACGTTTTTTGGTGCGCTGAATCCAAATCTGGTAACCAATTTGCTCCATCACGTACAGATTTTTTGCTACATTGGGTTAGCAGTTTGAGGTGAACGTTTGAGATTGAGTGCGATCGAGATAAAAGTTTCTTGGATGAATTCTTTATACTAATTGTTTAGTAGTTATTCAAATAAGAATAAAGAAAATTGTAACAAGGCAGCACATAAGAATAGAGTAATGTCAACAAAACACACTGTGATGGTAGCAAAATTGTCTGCACTTAAAACAGCCACATACATGTGCACAAACATTGAGCATATAAGAGCGAGGTTAGACACAAAGCAAAGCAAAGAAATGTGCAAAAAATGTTGTACAGGTATGTATGTAAGAATAGAAAACGCAAACCGCACCATTGCAATACATGAAGACAAACACCCGATGGTGTGAAAATAAAATTCTAATAAATGAGATCCGACACTGTGGTAATAACTAGCAAATTTTTATTTCAAAGTTTAGTAAAAACACGATATTTGTCAACACAGTTTAGATTTTAAAGTCATTCTTGGGTCAATCAATCTCCTGGTGGGCCCGTTTCTTCTTCCCCCGAATGCTTCTCTTGGTGCGCTGCTTGGCGTATTTTTCATCTGGGGTTTCCCGCAGCAGCAACCAGCAGAAATCAGCCATCATAGTGGTGTTCCATCTTCCTTGGTACCTTCTCTCTGCGTCCTTGATGTCCTGGTGAAACCTTTCACCTTGTTCTTCACTGTACGCCCCCAAGTTTTCGGGAAAGTAGTTCACATGGGAGTGCAAGAAATGGACTTTCAGGCTCATGTTACAGCCTTGTTCTTTGAAGGCATTGAGCATCCTGGCAACAATATCCTTATAGTTCTCATCCCGCCTGTTCCCCAAGAATTTGAGAACAACATCCTTGAAGGAATCCCAGGCTTCTTTTTCCTTCTCAGACATTGTTTCAGCGAATGCTCCATCTGAAATGAGTTTCCTTATATCAGGGCCAACAAACACTCCTTCCTTTAGCTTTGCTTCAGAAAGTCGGGGGAACTTTGAGCAAAGGTACCGAAAGCACTCACCATCTTTTGGAAGGGACTTGATGAATTGCTTAATGAGACCCAACTTAATGTGAAGAGGTGGTAATAGAATTTTATCACGAGGTACCAAGCTCTCATGAAGAACATTTTTCTCACCGGGTCTCAAATACTCCCGAATTGGCCAGTCTTTTTTCCCCCCGGCTATCCCACAAGCAAAGGAAGCAGGGATATTTAGTGAAACCGGATTGCTGCCCTAATAGCATGGATAGAATTTTAAAGTCTCCACATATCATCCACTTATGCTCATCATAACGAATCTTCTGAAGAATCAGGGCCAAATTCTCGTATTTTTTCTTGGAGAATAACAGAGTGAGCAATAGGAACTGAAGCGAATGTGTTGCCATTATGAAGAAGAACACCTTTTATGCTGTCTTTTGACGAATCAATGAACAGCCGCCATTCAGCAGGATCATACTTGAGTTTAAACTTTTCCATCACTCCGTATATATCGTTGCAAAATACCAAATCTTCCTCTTTGCTGAAATACTTCAAAAATTGTATCTCGCGGTTGCGGTACCAATAAAAAGTTGTTCCTGGTGACAATAGATTTTTCTGTTTAAGCCGAGAACCTAGCAGTTGGGCAGCATCTTTTGGGAGTCCTAAATCCCGGACTAAATCATTCAATTCAGCTTGAGAGAAAAGTTCAGGTTTCGGATCTGGTTCAGTTTCAAACTCGGAAGTACTGGACTCATCGGGAAAAACCATCTGATGAGTCTCATCATGATCAGAACCGTCCACACAAATATGATCCAAAGATTTTGGTGGTTCAGGCACAGGTACTTCGTTGCTATGAGCCATAGGCCTAATTGCTGAGGGAAGGTTGGGGTAACTTATTACGTTCTTATTTTTTAAGTTGTATCCCTTCACAATGCAAGAGCAAAAATAGCAGTCACTGCTGTGGTCTCTTTGTTCACGCCACATCATAGGTATTCCGAAACGAAATGCTTGTTTTTTACCTTTCATCCATAAGCGTAGATCTTCCTCACATGTCTTGCACACTTTGTGAGGAGCCCACGGTTTGTCTTGATCGCCTAACTTCAAACCGAAATAGGCGAAATATACTTTTTTAATAAATGCAGAAATGTTCCTCTGCCGCTTTTTCACGGTATATTCCCCACAAATAAAACAAAAACTGTCCGGAGAGTTGACGCAACCTCTGGCTCTGTGAGCCATCACAAATACACAGCACTGCAAACTACAACTGTAGTGAACCACTTCGGAATAAAGCTGGATTACGACTGAGCAAACAAAAGGTAATAATGAACTTGCAAGAAACTGAAATTTGACAGGAACGTTCATGTCGCAACCACCGTGTTTTATTTATTTTATTTATTTTATTTAACACTCATTTATATACCGCATCTTCCAAAGTTCAGTTGCGGTGTAAAATTAACAACAATTAACAAAGCGCAGTTTGTTTTACATAGAACGTCATAAAATCTTACATAGAACATCATAAATTAAACAAAGCACAGTGTAATAAACAAATAGTATATTTAAGCTAGAACAGTGTGAGTAACAATTAACTAACATAGTGTAGTGTCCAACAGAGGAAGATAGAACATAACATATGCAACTATATACATGTGGAGGTATTTGGGCATAAGAGCTTGGGTCGTCATTTCGTTTAAGTTATATGTGTTGTCGAGTTAGAATGTTAGGTTTGTACTAGATGTGATTGAGCGAGCGAGCGAACGAGGCGAGGCGAACAGGAAAGAACATGCGCCAGCGCGAGTACTGGATTTAGCCCCCCGCCTCCCAATTGTCCTGTTAATGTATAAAATGAATACAAAACACTCTAAAATATCATGAGGGAGTGTTTCTAGTTAGTTAACCATTACAACCTCTATTTTGGGCCAAGAAAATAAACTGCAGTCGGCTAAAAAGAAATTATGTGAACATTCCTTATATGGGTAAGAAATCTAATTTTGCAAGAAAACGTGACGTGATGGAACATTTTGGCTATTTTTCCTGGATTCAGCACCCCAAAATCTATAGGAATCAGTTGCAAAACTGGAGGCAGTTTTTTGGTAGTGTACCTGTGTAATGATCATAAAATATCAGATTTACGGTTTTTTGTAATTAAAAATGTGATACCCAATTGTGGGGTGGAGATAATGACAAGACAATGCTACGACTAGAGCAGAAATATATTTTTTTGATGGATACTATGTTTCCGAGTGGATTGAATTTAGAGAGGGACCTGTCTGGTTTTCTTTAAGGGTCCCCTTTCTATGATCATTTTTCCTTCCCTTCATTTTTATATGGTCCATTAGATTGTTTTAGTGATCTTCACGGGTTTTCCTGTTTGTAAGTTTCAGTTTTCCCCCCCTTTTTTATACTTTTTATGGATATGGGTCATGAATGCCTATATATTTATTGCTACTCGGTGCAACAACCCTTTTTTTACAATTGACGGTTGGCTAGAATGTTTTTGCCCCCCTTTTTTTGTAGATTTTCCAGCATGGCATGGTGTCACCTTTTGTGCACATGTATTTAGTTCTTTTATAATTTTTATTTATTTCTTAGATCCTGGTTGGACTGAGCCTGGCGAGATGATCTCTTGTGTGGAGTCGTTGCTAATGAATTGGTATTGTCATGCATAAGTACTTTTACATTATGCATCGTCAGCATCCTTTTTTACAAGCTTTTTCATTGTTTGGGACGATTCAATACATTTTCTGGTGCTTTATGCTGGTTTTTTATTTGCAAATGCAAAGGTTTTATGCGATAAACCCCTTTTTTTATATTGATTTAGTGTTTTTAGTTATTTTTAATTTGGTTTACTTATCTTTCTCATATCTCTATAGTTTGTATATTTCAGTTTTTTTAGCACGCATGCGTGAGCGTTCTCTTAAGTCTTTGAGGTTTAGATGTGCGAGACATTTTTGGAGCCGCCCCCCTAGTGGTTCCTACAGTTCAGGTATCATGATGATTCAACTTTATCGATTTTCTAAATAATCCTTGGAGGTTATATACAATTTTTTGCAATGTCAGTATCTTTTGCTATAAGCTTATGCCATGGTTAAGGCAATTCAGTAAACGCTTCGTTGCACGTGATAGATCTTCATTGTTGAACATTAAAGTTTTATTCGATAAAATACTTTTATATCGTTTCAGATTTTTTAGTTTTCTTTATTTCACACATTGTTTATTCTTTTTACATTTTTACAGTTTGTGCACTTCTGAGATGTTTGTCTCCTTAAATACGCATGCGTTAGCGTTTTTCTGAACCTTTGTAGCTCAGATGTGCAACACGCCCTGGAGTTGTGCTTTTGGCGGTTCTTACGGTTCAGGTCTAATGGTTATTTAATTTCCTTTATAAATGTTTCACGTAGTTTTTGCTATTCATATACAATTTTACATTGCTATAGTTTGTATACTTTCGGGATTTTTGTTTCCTCAGATACGTATAGGTTAGCGTTTCTCTTGAATCTTTGTAACTCAGATGTGTAATATGCTTTTGGCGGCTCTCACATTTCAGTTATAATGGCTATTCAATCTCTTCTGTATCTATAAATGTTTTACATAATTCTTGATGTTCATATATACTTTTAGATTTCCATGGTTGGTATACCTTCGGGATTTTGGTATCTTGAATACGCATGCGTTAGGGTTCTATTGCATCCTGCAACTTAGACGTGCTCCACGCCTTTGAAGCTGTACTTTTAGCGTCTCTTATAATTCAGGACAATGGTTTTTCAATCTCTTTTATTTATGTTCTATATATATATCTCACGTAACCCTTGCAATTAACATACATCGGGGTTTTTTAGAAACCCTTTTGAGAGAAAAGTTTTACACATAAGGCAATTTATATATGTGGATAAGGTGACTTAGGTTGGCCTCAATGGGTCCGTGTTTTATTTTTGCCCAATGGCTTAAATTGCACTTTTAAAAACGGTTTTTTAGTTAGTTTTTGTGCTCTTGATAATAAGCCTTGAGTATGGTCCGTTTTTATCTTTTGCATAAGAAATAGTGCCATGCTCATTTATAGGATGTTAGAGGTTCTCAATTGAAGTGCCCATCAAATGTAGTATCTCGCTTTTTTGTTACCATGGATACCTTTTTGATACAGTGGATATTTTGTCTGACATTAGCCATAATGTTTTTTAAATTTTAAAAAAAAAAAAATTATATTTGTTTTTCAGAAGTGTTACTATTCTTTGTATTAGTGACTTCAGTCACATTTTATGTGTCTGTGAAGTCCAATGCCACCACACACCGATCAGGTAATGTCCTTCTCTCCATTTTAGTACTCACTCCTGCTTCCAATTGTCCTCCTCATTCCCTTGGTCTCTGTTATATGTAATTTTATGGTGTACATTTCAATAATTTGTCCTTCTTATTCTCATGGTCTTTTTTAACTGTACCTTTCAATAACTTTTTTACGCTTAATATCTTTATTTCATGTGTCTGAATTCCTTTAGCGTATTTTAAAATATTTATTTAACTTATGATTTTCTCTGAAGCATTATGTTCATGGTATAGAGTAATTATGTATTTATTGATGTGTTGATTTTTAACCTTTTAGTGTTAACAATATGATATTAGGTTTTAGCCTGGTTTTTTTATACTTGTTTTAATATTTTTTATTATCATATTTATTTATGTTATTATGTTTTTAAATGTTTTTTAGTGTGCCCTGACAACCCCTGACGAAGTATAACACGAAACACGGTCCTGTGTTGGGTTTAGGCCACTTGTTGAATATACAATAAAGGTGTTGTGTGTGAACCTGCCACTCTTTTGTTTTTGGTTTTGCCCCAATATTTTGTTTTATAACATTTGTAATATAAACATTTATATTTTTTACAATGACCCATATCTCAATGGTTATGTGCCTCATTACCTGTCATGCAGTTGTACAGTTTGACACATGTGAGCATGTCCCTGTGTGTACGAGTGCAATACAGATGTCACATACATGGCACGGTCCTCACAGCAGGCATAGGGGATAGGCATGTGCAGTGCTGTGTGCATCCCTCACAGCCACAGGGATGTACCCATGTGTTGCTATGTTCTGCATGTATGGACACATGCCTGGTGGTACAAACATGCCAGTAGTGCACACATGGCACAGTGCACGGCACATGTGTCAAGCCAACACATAGATGTGCTGAACGGTAACAGGGCAGACACACCAGCCACCCACAGTGACATGAGATGGGGACAGAGAATGTCATGCCATAAGGTGTACACACCACGGCAAGGGATATGTGACCAGGGTGACAACATGAAAGACAGAATAACCATGAGAGCAGAGACAGCAATACTGGACATGTGCCTACAGGATGTACCAAAATGGGTTGCCTTTATTTACAGTGACACATGGGTAGCCTCCCCCTCCACTACTGCCTGCGTGGCTGCCCTCATCCGCACAGCCCTGGCCCCCTTCCACCCCTTGCTGCTGCTGGCTACTGCCCCCTTCCAGGTGAAATGAGCAAAGCAACAGAGTACCTGCAGGCTATAAGGGCAACAAAGAAGCAGATACCAAGACTGGCGAGAAACAAATTCAGGTTTTGAAAACCCCTTTTATTACCCTTACACGTTTCAGCCGCTGGCCTTCTTCAGGGGGATTACTTGAGGGAGCAAACCTTCTTCTAAAAATCTTGTCAATGGTTAAAAAAACAATGCCATGTGTCCTGTAGCATACTGAGTATTTTTCGTTGTTATACCGCCCACCATAGCTTGGATGGCATCAGCAAGTGCCTCAGTCCCCCAGGCACTTTGCAGTCCGATGTCCTGCAGCTCTGCCATATCCTGCCGGATAACCTGCAGCTCCCATCGGATGCCTGCAGGAGAAAACAGTGCAAACTTTAATATCTAGTTCACACATGCCATTATGACACATGCAACTGGGGCCACATGGATGACAGTGAGATGACAGCAGCACAGTGGTGACTGACAGTACTATGTGCATGGCAGATGTGTGCATGCCACTGAGCAAGTCGCACATGCACATGGTGTGAGACTGGAAATGTTGGAGCACGTCTGCAGTATGAGTGGCTGCTGACACCTCTGCTGCCCCCTGCGGCAGGACTGGACACCCACAAACCACGTCATGCACATGTTTGCTGTTCCACACCCTCCAAAACCAGCGAGGCCCATGCTGATCCTCCACACACTGCGTACACAGCGTAAACAGATGGACCTCTCCCCTTTCACCCATGCTGTCAAAGGTATTGGGGGGTGTGGGCACAGCGCTGCATTTGCCAGTGTCCTGTGTTCATGCACAAATACATAGGGGATGGGCATCAGACAGCTTACCTACAGACACCCCAGACTGCAAGGGGTGATGAGGGAGACACCCTACTATTGGGAAATCATGGAGTCTATGCAGTAAGTTACCCCCAGACCTGCTACCCAGATAGTACTGTGGGGAGGGGGGGGGGCAGGGGCCCGGGACTGTCCACCAGTACGCTATCCTGCTCTGACCCATGTGTCACACTGCAATGCTACAACTGTTTACACAACCTGCCTGTGGCCTGTGTGGCAGCTGGAATCATGGATAGGTAGCTGTGAGGTAGACATGCTGTGGTGGTGTGGGACAGCTGTTATCTGCCAGGATGGTTTGTGTTTCTCTCTGGCTGTGCTGTCTTTTGATCTCTCATTACCAGATCTCATCTGAACATGACCTGAATCCCTTTATCTGCACGACCCACAGCACCTACCCTCACATGTCGCTGCGGTGCCTGTTTGGCATCTGCACATATTAGCCACCCCTGCCCCCATGTGGCTGACATTACAAGTCTCCTTGGAGTGTGACCTCAATCCCCAGACAAGACCATGGAGGTACACGTATGTGGGGACATGCATTGTTAGTGTGAGGTTGTGTTTCCTTGCTGTCATGTCTGGGAGTTGAGGTGACATCCCACCACATGCAACGTTCTGGTCACTCACCCACCTTCAAGGTCAGCATGTGATGTGGCAGTATAGGTGCGCATCTCCCGCAACACCTCCCCCATAGCAGGTTGTGAGGGGCCTGCCTCAGATCTGGCCGTCGGCTGCCTTGCTGCCATCATGGGCACTGCCTCCATGGTGGATGTCTCCTGGATATCTGCTGTGCTGCTCCCTGAGAGATGGAGGACTATCCTTTCTTCCTCCTCTACATGCACCTCATCTCCTCCTGGGGCCTCCACAACAGCAGCTGTTGTCAGTTGTACATCGGCCACCTCTGCCAGTGCCCCTGCCCCTGTCTCCTCGGCTTTCCCTGTCTCCTCGGCTTCCCCTGTCTCCTCGGCTTCCCCTGTCTCCTCGGCTTGCATGGCCTACGTGTTGCCTGGGGAGAAACATGGTACACAGTTTAGATGTGGTGTTCCTGCACATATCTGTATTTAACTATGTTCTTTAGTTACCTAACAGGATGTATATACCGCCTTATCCTAGGATCAATGCCGTTTACAATGATGTTCACACATTACAAACTCATGGGATGGAACAAACAGGGATGATATGAACCTAACATATTTACTAAGCCAAAGTATAAGAACATAATATGGAAACTCTGAGTGAAACATGACAAAAAGGGTAGACACTAAACTACATAATCACATGCCACCTTCACATTGTATGTTACCATGCTATCACAGGTCGCAAATGTGATAACTCACCACTTGCTGATGTGCTGTGTACCACTGGACAGTGCGGGGGGACAGGTTCATGCATATAGCAGTCACACTGGTCATGGTCCCACACATATGTGTGTCTACACCATATGTGTGTGGCCCCATTGACCACCATATTTAAAGGTTGTGTTGGGTGCATGTGTTGTTGTTTCACAGGGTGTGTTATGCATCATATGTATGTTGATTGCATTTATTGCCCTTGATGTACCAACTATCGCTTCCAATGCAACTCTATGTACGTTCGTCCAAGTGCATGGTTGACAGACGATGGCCTGGGAGAGGACATATCATCCCCACTGTAAAAGGGACAGCGGAGAGATGGTCATGCATACTAGACAGGGTTAGTCCAGAGGTGGAGGGTCAGTTTGTAGCAGAGGGAGGTACATGGGGTTCCAACTGGGATTTTAGGGTACAATTATCCTGTACAGGCCTGTGGGGCATGGGAGGCGGACTCCAGCATGTGGCTTCCCCGATGTTTATTTTATACCGCACCTTCCAGTGATCAAGTGCGGTTTACAAAGAACAAGTTAATAACAGAGCGGCAAGTCTGTTTTTACATGTAACATCAATGAACTATGGACAAAAGTTTTACATGAAACATTTTGAGAACTATATACATTAGGTTGTATCAGAGACTAAAAACTAGCTACTTTACATGGAACATCGGTGAACTATGAACAAAAGTATCATTTTACATGAAACATTTGAGAACTATATATATTATGTTGTGGAACTATATACATTAGGTTGTATCAGATACTAAATACTAGATACCTTAGCAAGATAACTTGGATACATTAACATTAATGTATCCAAGTTATCATTAATGTACATTAATGTATCCAAGATAACTTGGATACATTAACTTGGATGTTCTTGGCGGGGGTGCACGTGGATTGGTGATGTGCCTGGGAGGGGGATGGGAGGTGGGGTGGGTTTTAGGACGTGCCCGTGGAGTACGTCTCAGGGTATGGGAATGGAGGGGGTTGGCATCATATTGAGGGGTGCATGCATATGTGAGCTGGTGCACAAGGGTAGGAACCATGAAATGGATGCGATACTCTGTGGGGAGCCAGTGACGGGGGAGGAGGGGTGGGGTGATATGACCGAGGTGGGTGGAGTGGGTGTTGATACGTGAGGCTGTATGTTGACTGCGTTGGAGTCTACCTACATGTGTGTGAGGACTGCCAGATAGTACTGATTAGTGGGACTCAGGACGGGAGATGACGGGTGTGAGTGTGAGAGTGGCAACAGCATGGGGTGTGGGACATGGAGAGGTGGCATGGATTTGACAGAGATGATGGTAGGACATATTAGTGACATTGGGGATGTGACCGTGAAAGGTGAGGTCATTGTCACAGGGACACCAAGATACTGGAAGGTGAGGACTAGAGGACTGGAGGGACTGGCAGGGGACTGAGGCAGTTGAGGGGATGACAGCCATGGGGTGAACAGATAGCACGGGTCTTGCCATTACTCAGGTGAACACAGTTGGTAGTGAGCCAGCTGGACACAGAGAGGTCACACATGTTCAGGGGAGGGAGATCGGGAAGGATGGGGGGTATGGCATGAGGGGACAACATCATTTGCATTGGGAATGGCAGGACCCAGGATTGTGGGTATAGATGAGCCAGAGGCACTGCGAATACATTGTACAAGAGGGGGGCCAACATAGAGCCTTGGGGAACACCACAATGTAGGGAAGGCTTGTCAGAGGGGTCACTCAATGTGGGGTGTGAGGGGGCAGAGACAGAATGGGTGAGGGGATAGGTTTGGAACCATCGGATGACAGTGCCCAGAGGCCAGTGTCACGTCGACGGGGGTGGGGGGGGAGTGCATGCTCAACATGATCGTGGCTGCTGATAGGTCAAGGGGACCCCCAGGGATATCACCATTTTCATGTGTGACATGCTATTCATTGTGGAAGGCCATGAGGACACTTTCTACGCTGTCTGGCCCAACATCTTTATTGGCAGGCATGGAGCACATTAATGGTGTCCACGTGGTGGGGCAGTTGTGTGCCTGCCACATTTTCAGGTATGTTTGTGGGGAAAGGGAGATGAGTGATCATGGGAAGGATTCCTGGGGACTGGCTGCATATGTGCATGCTTCCAGGGAAGAGGGGGGTCCCGGTTGTGGGACCAGAGCTGCTCATAGTGTGGATGAGTGGAGGGGGTGCAGGGGAGGGTGTATGACTCAACAGGTAGGGAATTGGGTCAGGTGAGCCAGTTGTCCTGCTGGGTGTAGAGAAAGACTCATTGGCCTCTGAAATGGAGGGTGGATAGACAGTTGTCCAGCAGTGTGGGTGTGAGGGGGAGGGAGGTGGAGAAGGGGGAGGGGGTGAATAAAGGGGGGGGGCAATGAGGGCAGGAGGCACTGGGATCTGTGATTCTTTACTGTAGGACCGACGCCAACTGACTGTTGGCGGCCCTGGTCATGGGTCAGGTATGTCCTCCAGTGGTTGCTGTACTCGTCCCTCTGCTTTGGCTGTAATGGGGGCCATCACACCAGGAATGTGAGCAGTATGACATGGGTGTCTGTGCGGCACTACTCTGCTGACTGTCATGTGTTGGCAGACAGGTGTGTGGCAGTGTACGTGACATGCATCATTTATTTGTGGTGACAGCATGTCCATGTGATAGGTTGTTAGCTCACCCACGTGCAGGTAAGTGTGAGATATGTATTCAAGAAACAGCTGTGTCCAGCTCTGGGGACAGTCCATGGATATATATGGGCCCAAGTTGTTCAGCCAACTGCTGTTTCAGGGGGGTTAGGGCAGGGCCAATGGGTCCACCTCCACCTGTGCCCATTGCATGGCGTCTCTTTGCCATCATGTGGGCACAGACTCCTCGCTTGATGTCATTGAACCTCTTTATGAGGCTCTCTATGTCCCTGGATGGTCCACCTGCCTCTCCCACAGCCTCCTGGATCTCCTCCCACACCATGGTTCATGTGCTCACTAGTGTCTTGGTGCTGAGATGACTATACAGCACATCATAGTGTTCAAGCACATTTGCCAGCAGGATGTCGTTCTCCTGCTGGCTGAATCACAATGCCCTTTTTCTTGCCTCCTCAGGCACATGCTTCCTCTTTCTCTTGCCACTTTGTGCTCTTTCTGGCTGTTCCTGTGTGGGCTGCGACACCCCTGATGGCCCTGTCTCTTCCACCTCCAGCTCCTGCATCCCAACTGCCTCTGGGGACTGCTCCCTGGGTGTTTCCCCACCTTGCTCGCCTGTTGTCTCCTCACCCTGCATGGTTTTTGTCGCTCTTTCTGCCATTCACCTCTCACAAGTCTCATCGTCCTCCGCCGCGTGTCTCCCCTACTATACACCTTCCACCTTCTGTACATGTGCAGTGCGCCTTATGCATGTGAAGGGTGCGGTGTATAGCATATTGCGCATGTGCAGCATGCCTTGTGCATGTGCAGGGTGCAGTGTGGAGTGCATTGCACATGTGTAGCATGCCTTGTGCATGCACAGGGTGCAGTGATGTGTGCATTATGCATCTGCAACGCGTGTTGCGCATACACTGGGACCGTTCACATATCGCGCCCTGCCTGGTGCATGTGGAGGGCATGCTGCACATGTGCTTACCACTACACATACCTATTACACATGTGCATGGTGCATTGCGCATGCAAGGCACGTTATCCCATTTGACGTACACTACACATTGTATATTACTCGTCGCCTAGGATTGTGGGGCACTGCCATCACATTCTCTACCTGTACCACATGATTGCCATATGTTGTACCTATATGTCAGGGTTCCTTGGACAATTATGAGTGCATTGGTACTGTTGCTGGCACATCCGGCATCTTCCCTTCGTGTACCTGTTGTGCGCCTTGTTCATGTTCAACGCGCCATACACATGCGCAATGCACGTAACATGGACAGTGCACTGCATCGCCCTTTGCAGGATGCAGGACACACGTACAGGTACCCATACACATTCTCAACAAGGGCTGGCCATCGTGACGATACATCTGTTTGTTAGGGTTACATGAACACGCTCCAATGTCCACCCATTCTGCTCCCACAGCTATATGCAAACATTGTTGGTGACACATGTACATCACAAGCCTGGAATTCAGGTGGACACATAACATTTCTGTGTGCGCCATGCGCATGTGTGCTGCGCCTGCCTGCTGCACCATGACAGCACGTTTATGCATGACGCCTCCGTGGGAGCAGGTATGCACAGTACAGTGCGCATTCACTGGCATGGCGTGTTATGTGCATGCATTGCGCTTGCGTATGCATAATGCGCCATCTACAGGCATAATGTGCCAGTGGCATGATATGACATTTTGTTGTGTTGCACATGGCGCATTCATTACGGCTACACACACTATGCTTACGTAGGGCGCGTAACGTATGCAGTGCGTGGAATGCATAGTGCAGGTTCCTTATGGCTGCGCGCAGACCTGGGGGGGTCCCACACCTCATCATTGATATGCCGCTGCTGGTGTGCACTGCTACATGTACAGGTGTGTAGTGTTTGTTCTGATCATGTACCCATACCCACACCTTTTTAGGCGGTGTGTTTGCAGTAGATGTCGTCCATGATGGCTCACTTTGTGTTTACTGCTAGTGCTATCCAGTCATTGCATGGTGAGGTGGAGCTGCGGTTGCCTGAGGAGGGAGATGGTGTCCATAGGGGTGTGGCACAGGGCATGGGTGCAGTCCCACAGCAACACAGACCTGCAGCTGTGGGGGCTCCACAGGCCGGGGCTGGTCCAGCACAGCACCAGAGGCATGCATAGGTGCGCCCTCGACAGCCTAGCCTTTACAGGCCCAGGGCCATGCTCCAGGGCATGCGTGAGGACCAGGTCATCTTCCTCTACTGCAGTGGTTCTCAACCTTTTTTGTACCGTGACCCCTTTTACCGTTGATCAACTTGTGGTGACCCCCAATGATAAAATCGAATGCGTCTCTCTTCCTTTACCGTTAACGCATTGTCGCTGTAATCATTTGTTGAATTATTAATATTTATAGGCCTTTGCAATATGTTTTTATTTATAAAATACTTATTTAAACCACAATAATTAATCACAAGTAACAATATTTGATTTCAAAATTATGATTTTGTAGTCAAATCACTAATATGAAATAAAATTATTTTTTCTACCTTTGTTGTCTGACCAATTTATTCTTTGATCATGCTGGTCCCGATCTGGGGCTTCTGCTTTCCTGTCTTCTTTTACCGTTCTTTCTGTGGTCTATGGTCCATCTGCCATTTCTTATCTCTTCTTTCGTTTTCTTCACTTCTTTCCATCAGCCTATTTCCAGTCCCAGTAACCCTCCCCAGTATCAGCCCCTTTCCAGTCCTCACTCCCAGTACCTTCCAATGTCAACTTGCATTCCCATGACTGCCACTGGTGTCCATTCCCTTCCAGTCCCCTTCCTTCCCCACTGACCAGTCCCTTCTAGTACAAATACCATGGCAGCCCCTCTCAGATCCACTCCCTTCCAGTTCCATTCTTCCATCCCCTCATATCAGCCCATTTGTAGCCTTAGCCCCCAGTTTTCTTCCAGGGCCAGTAGCTCTATCCTCCCCTCCCCACAATCAGCCCATTCCCAGTCAAAGCCCCCCAATCAGCTCACTTCCAGTGCTAATCCCCCCTCAACCCCATTACCAGTGCTAGCCTCCCCTAATCAGCCCAATACCAGTTCTACCCCCCATCAGCTCATTACCAGTCCTAGCCTCCCCTAATTAGCTCATTTCCAGTACTAGTCCCCCCTCAACCCCATTACCAGTGCTAGGCTCCCCTAATCAGCCCATTACCAGTCCTACCCCCCCCCCCATCACCAGTCCTATCCCCCCATCAGCCCATTTCCAGTCCTAACCTCACCGATCAGCTCATTTCCAATGCTAGCCCCCCATCAGTCATACTCCCCCATCAGCCCATTACCAGTCCCAATCCCCCCTTGATCAGTCCATTCCCAGTCCTAGCCTTCCCTAATCAACCCATTACCAGTCCTAGCCCCCTCCCATCTGCCCATTACCAGTGCTAGCTCCCCCATCAGCACATTATAATCCTAACCCGCACTGTCTCTCACCTCTGTCCAGCATTTATCCCCTGTCTGTCCAGTATGTCCCCGTCTCTCCCCTTTGTGCATGCCAGCCCTCCCTCCATCCATCCCTGCATGTCAGCCCCCCTCTGTCCATGTCAGTCCCCTCCCTCCCTCCCTCCATGTCAGCCCCCTTCCCTCCATCCATCCATATCAGCTCCCTCCCTCCATGTCAGCCCCCTCCCTCCATCCATCCATCCACACCAGCTCCCTCCCTCCATATCAGCCCCCCGTCCATGTCCATGTCAATGTAAGCCCCCCCTCTCCCCATGTCTGCCTCCCTTCTAATGCAGCCACGGCTCCCTGCCTCTTAGGGAACCGCGGCTATGCCTATAAAATCATTGCGGAGCCCTTCCTGTCTCGATGGGCTCCGTGCAGCATTGTCCCACCTCTAGAGGAACTTCCTTTAGAGGCGGGACAATGCTGCAAGGAGCCCGTCGAGAGACAGGGAGGCTCTGCAACGATTTTACAAGCACAGCCGCGGTTCCCTAAGAGGCAGGGAGCCACGGCTGCAGAAGAAGGAGTCGGTGAGTTTGCCGCTGCCGAGAAGCGGACTCGGCAGCGGCAGCAACTTCTGCGCATTTTAACTTTTTTTTTTTTAACGAGGTGACTCCCGCTAAATCCTGTAGTGACCCCGTGGGGGTCGCGACCCACAGGTTGAGAACCGCTGCTCTACTGTCTGAGCACAGGGGCTATTAGGGAGCTCTTTGAGGATCTGAGACCTGACCTCGAGCCTCTGACTGGCTGGTACCATGCCATACCGGGTTTGGTCAAGTTCCTGAGTGCCCTACATTTCTTTGCCTCTGGCTGCTTCTAGTCATTGGTGGCCGCAGTGGGTGGGATGAGATGGCCCACCTTCTCATGCTGTCTCCACCAGGTACTGCAGGCCATGGTCAGCCGGGTAAGGAATTACATTGTATTTCCTAACAATAAGCAACAGTGGGGGGCCCTGAACCTGGCTTTTGAGCAGATTGCAGGGATACCACACATGATGGGAGTGACTTGATTGTACACATGTTGCCCTGGTCCCACCCAGAGACACGGAGGCAGTGTTCTGCAACCGCAAACACTACCATTCCTTGAATGTGCAGGTTGTATGTGATGCAAATATGTGTATTCTGAATGTGGTTCTTAAGTTTCCAGGGTCCACCCATGACTCCTATATCCTGCATCACTATTCAAACAATTTGAGAGTGGACAATATGAGGACTGTGTCCTGCTGGGTAGTTATTTCTCATCTCTACTGTGCACATGGTGTTATTGTGTCCTGGGGTGCTCGTCCACTATCACAGATGGACCAGGGTCACCTGTGGTTTGGTGTGACACCTTTCTGACTGCATATCTCATGTGACACACGACATATCCTGATGCAGATCTGACTCAGTTTCTGGGAACATTCAGGACACTGGCTGTCGGGCAATGGCATATCACTGCCCAGCCATTGTGTGATTTACTGGGTCACATTGGCAATTATTACCTCTACATCCCTTTCTTTATGTGCTGGTGGTGGCAAACTGACAGTTTTTGGAGCTGTGCCCGTTATCACACCATGTCACTGTCTCCGGGTACGTGTTCACGTACCTTTGGGGGTTTTTATGATGACATATGTCTGCCATATGTGTGTCATGGGTCTTTTGGGTGTCAATGCACACATGCGGTTTCCATTGGTGTTTGGTACTGGTGCTCTGTTGCATGGACCTTTTGAACAGAGAACTTATGGGCACATATGGTGTGTTCATCATATGGTAGTGTGCAACACCTTTATGTTGACACATATGGTTCTCAGCCTCTGATTAACCATATACGCACATGCACATCTGTCTGCCTTTGTGGTGTGTCCGTAGTTGTGTGTATGTGTGCAATCTGTGTGTGTGTGGTGACTTTGGGGGGGTGTAGATTTGCTTCATCATTGCTTTCTGCAGTACTGTGGGTTTGGGGCCCATTCACCTCTCATCATTTTGACCATGTTATGTTGTTATATTTGTGTTGCCACATTCTGACACACATGTATGCTTCATGTATATCAACAGTGTTTTGTCATTTCTGACATCTTAACTGAACTCATCAGGTATATGTTACTGTGACACCTGCTATGTGTGAACGGAATCTTGGCCTTCACATGCTTGCACAAGTCTGCATATCTGCCCTTATCCAACATGTGTTGGCATGTGTCTGCCTGATGCGCTCATGACTGGCGATAGTGCCTTTCGTGTGCAGGTGGTTGATCATGTGCTTGGTGTGGACACAGATAATGTGTGTTGCCATCATTACCCTTCCCCGGTGTTCTGTGTCTCAAACCTCCAGACAATGGTGCATAGCTGTTGTGTGCCATCATGTGCTGTCATATTGTTTGTGTCATTCTTCGTTCTGTTGTTTGTTTGCACCTACATGATTGTGTGCATGTGTGTGAACATCTGTTCCTGATTGACTTTTCCACATTTCTTTCTGCAGGCCTGGTTGCTGACCCCTGTGTTTTTTCCATGGACACGTGCAGAGATGAGGTACAATGAGGCCCATGCCTCCAGTTGCTCAGTCATCGAGCACACCTTTGGCGTTTTGAAGAGTCGCTTCAGGTACCTGGATAGGACCGACGGGGCCTTACAATACTGACCCATGACTGTGGCACAGATCATTCTGGCCTGTTGCATCCTGCACAACATTGCTCTCAGGCACAATATCCCAGTCAACGTTAATCCGGATCTGGAAGATGATCCTACGTGCCCTCCTGTATGTGCCCATGGTGACACACGTGTGGGCATGGTGATCAGGCAACATCTGATTGATGAGCTCTTCTCATGTAAGTCCTGCATATGTGAGGGAATGCATATGGGTATACATGTAAATACTGCCGTGTCCCAACACTACATCATGACATATGTATGTTTCACTTGTGTTTGTGACTCCACAGAATATGCTGTTGGACCTGCCTGCTGCTGTGGTGCAGTGAATAATGTGTGAACATCATTTAACATGCAGCAGACTGGGGTAGATAGACATACAGGTAACTACATGGCAGTTACATGTGACTTGGCCATCATACACAGTCACAACAGAGGTGTGACCTGCAGATAACATACAGGCATTGTTTAAACAACTATGAATGCCGTCTGTGCTGCGGCTGTTGTGTCACCTCTCATGCATGTACTGTCAGCACAGTGCAGCATAGCACATGTGTGATATTATATGGCCTCTGCATATATGTTGTTGTACACCTCTTTGGCATGTGTCCCTTTACCCCATATGTACATGTTGGCATACATATGGCCATTTTTATCTCACCTGTTCATGTTTTGCACCATTGTATTTGTGACCCAACCAACTTAGCTGGGTGTGTCTACAGGTGCTAGGTGTTGTGGTGGTGAACAGCACGTACACCCTTCCCTGACATTGTGGCATTAACCAACATCAGTGTATCCTTGCATGGCCTGTTATCATTATCTCCACTGATCTCATATTGATGACAGACAGGCTGTATGCTACTGGAGGCATGCTCACTTTGGCTTACAGTGTGTGTGTGTATGTTTTGTGTGTGTCAATGTAACGATACACTGTGCGGGCATATAACATTATCTTGTGATGGGATGTGTCTGGACACCTGTGGAGTGTTGCTCAATGTGCTATTTCTACCTTCCTGATGTTGACCTTGTGAACAATGTGAGCATGTGTTCTGTGTTGTTGACTAACATTGCAGTTTCACACATGTCACCATACTTTGGACATGTGGCAATGATGGCTGCAGATGCAGACATGGTCATTCAACACATTTCACTGACATATTCTGTGTGCACTATGATGGCTTGTAGCCTTTAGCTGCCTCAGACAGTCCCTATCAGACACATGCTGCACACAGACAGTGGTTTGCACCTTGGATCATTTGTGATTAACATCATCCTTTACATGTTTGTGTTTAGCTGTTTGGTTCATCATGCTTCCTTGTGGGGTCTATGTGCACCAGCACTGATGGACATGATGTGGACCTCTGAGATGTCTGTGGGACATGGCCATAGACATGTCCATGTTGAGATGACAACCTGGTCTGCAGTGCCATTTCTTAATGTCCTTGACATGCAATGTGCTTTGTGTTGTGATAATGAAACATCAGACATGCAAACATTACACTATGTGCATATTGATGTTGCAATCCCTGCAATGTGAACTAATGTTGTGTGAGGTATACATTAATGGTGTTTCTATTCCTTTTACCAAAGAGCACAGGCGACACACACAGCACATCTACTACACTGCATCTGCAGTCACCATCACCCACTTGTTGGAGGACACAGCAACACCATGCCACAATCCCTGGGAGATGGTGCCATATGGTGATGGACCTATGCGAGTGGGACACATGCCTATGATGGACAATATTGTTGGACTGGTACTTTGTGGATAACGAGGATGACCAACACACCATTGCTGCCATGCTCTGGCTGGGTGAGATATTTAAACATCCCAATCATATCACCTCTATCCCGCCTTTCCTCTAAGGTGTACATATTAAGATCCTTAAGTCTGTCCTCATATGCTTTATAATGAAGACCACTAACCATTTTAGTAGCCACCCTCTGTACTGACTCCAGCCTGTTTATATCCTTTTGAAGGAGTGGTTTCCAGAATTGCACACAATACTCCAAATGAGGTTGCACCAAAAACCTCATTTGGAGCGTACGTATCAAGAGCCTCCATTCTTTGGTTCCACGGGGAGTCTAACCCAGAAGGGGAGGAAGGCTCTTCCTCGGAGGGAGCGAAGCTGGAGTCGGCGGCAGTGAACCTCACCGATGCCTTCTATGGTAAGGATTTTAGTGAAGTCCATGGCATCGGTGATTGCTGCAAGGAGATTTCTCTGGCTGAGAAATTGGGCGGTGGAGCATTCCTCTAAGGCTCACCTTAGTAAGCTCCCGTATAAGGGCAAGCTGCTCTTTGGGGAGGCTCTAGAAAAGATTGTAAAGGATCTGGGGGATTCCAAAGGGAGTCAGCTCCCAGAGAACCGTCTGAAGGGCCCGAAGCCTGGGGCTCTGCAGAAAGGGCAAGGTAGAGAGTTTTGCAGATTCAGAAGTTCTCAATTTGCTCCTTATCAACGAGGTCGCTTTGTGTCCAGAGGGCAGTCCTTTCGAGGGGCTCGAGGGTTCAGCCGGGGTTATTATGGTCCCCAGCAGAGCTCCTCAAAGAAGCTGCCATGAGACGAGGTTGGTCCAGGCGGAGGTTCCAGTAGGAGGACGCTTGCAGAGTTTCCACTCCGTCTGGGCCACCATAACATCGGACCAGTGGGGTACTGGAGATGATCCGTGACGGTTACGCACTCGGGTTCGCTCAGCAATTGTCGGAGGCCTTCATGGTGTCTCCGTGCAGATCTCAAGCAAAGAAAGACGCGGTTGAAACGTTTGCTGCAGCTTCAAGCGGTGGTTCCGGTTCCACAAGACCAGCGCGGATTAGGTCGATACTCGATTTATTTTGCGGTTTCCAAAAAGAAAGGGTCTTTTTGGCTTATTATAGATCTCAAACACGTGAACCGTTGTTTGAGGGTGCCGCATTTTTGAATGGAGACTCTATGATTGGTTATTCGGTCCGTAAAGCCGGGCGAGGTGCTTTCATCCATAGATTTAACAGAAGCCTATCTGCACATTCTCATCAGGCCAGAGCATCAAATGTTTTTGCGCTCTGCGGTGCCCATGGGGCACTTTCAGTTCCGAGCATTACCCTTCGGGCTGGCTACAGCGCCATGCACATTCAAGAAGGTGATGGTGGTGCTGGCAGCAGCATTGCGAAAGGAAGGCATCCTAGTCATCCCTACCTGGACGAATGGCTGATTCAGGCAAGGTTGTTTCAGGAGTCGATCGACGCAACGGCGCGTGTGATGGAATTCCTGGAACAGCTTGGTTGGGTGGTGAACCAGACCAAGAGTCAGCTGGTTCCAGTGCAGCACCTCGTGTATCTCAGAGCTTTGTTCGAGACGGCCGTGGGGGCGGTGTTTCTACCAGAGGACAGAGTACAAAAGATTTTAAAGCAGGTATCAGTGTTTTTACGCATAAAGGCTCCGACAGCGTGGCGATACTTGCAACTACTGGGCTCGATGGTGGCGGCGTTGGACCTGGTTCCATGGGCTAGGGCGCATATGTGTCTTCTTCAACAGGTGTTACTATCCAGATGGTCACCCCAGGATCATCCACTGAATCAGAAGTTAGTGAACTTGGAGGCAGTCAGCGCCAGACTGCAGTGGTGGCTGGATTCCAGACATCTTCAAGCAGGAGTGCCGCTGGAACAGCCGGATTGGATTCTGGTTACCACGGATGCCAGTCTTTCCGGCTGGGGGGCGCATTGTATGTCACAAGTAGCGCAGGGCTGCTGGCCAGCAAAAGTGAACGGTTGGTCGATCAATCGGTTGGAGATGAGAGTGGTGCGCTTAGCTCTCCAAGAGTTTGTCACTCTGGTGAAGAGGGAAGCAGTGCGTGTGTTCTCCGACAATGCTGTAACAGTGTCTTATATCAATCGACAAGGAGGTACAGGCAGCACAGCCTTGTTGGAGGAGAGTCAGCTGTTGATGCAGTGGGCAGAGAGCCACCTGGTAGCTCTTTCGGCGGCTCATGTAGCAGGACGGGACAATGTGCAGACAACTACCTCAGTCGGAATGTATTAGATCCAGGAGAGTGGGAATTGAACGCGGCAGTCTTTCACAACATTACGGTGTGATGGGGGCAGCCGGTCATAGATCTGATGGCCACTCTCCTCAATGTCAAAGCACCTCGGTTCTTCAGCAGGTGCAGAGAACCCATGTCGGAAGGGCTCGATGGCTTGGTTCAGCCTTGGCCATCAGGCGAGCTGCTCTATGTGTTTCCTCCATGGCCGATGATCGGGCGAGTCATCCGGAGGATAGAGTGTCATGATGGCAAGGAGATTCTCATTGCTCCAGATTGGCCAAGGAGACCGTGGTATGCGGATCTGGTGCAGCTTCTCGTGGACCGTTCTTGGAAGTTGCCCAGCCGAAGCAACCTGTTGTACCAGGGCCCAGTTCTAATGCCACAAGTGGATCGCTTCTCTCTTACGGCTTGGCTCTTGAAAGGGAATGCCCGAGGCGTAGAGGTTATTCCATGGCAGTGGTAGCCATGGAGAAGGTCTACGTCCTTGGTTTATGTTCATATTTGGTGCATATTTGAGGGTTGGTGTGACAGACGTAGCGTTCAGCCGTTTTCCGCAATGGTGTCGGATATCTTGTTGTTCCTGCAGGGGGGTCTAGATAAGGATCTAGCCCTCAGTACTCTAAAAGTTTAGTTGGCGGCCTTAGTGTGTTTTAGAGGCAAGGTACAGGGGGGCCTCTTGTCATTGCATTTGGATGTTCTGAGATTCCTAAGGGCGGTTAAGAATGTGCGGCCTTCAGTGAGACCAGTGGTTCCAGCTTGGGATTTAAATTTGGTCCTTGAGGCGTTGACGCGGCCACCTTTTGAGCCCACGGGGGCAGTAGCGCTGAGAGAGTTTTCTTGGAAGACTGCTTTCCTAGTAGCCTTGTGTTCGGCAAGAAGGATCTCGGATCTGCAGGCGCTTTTGTGTAAGGAGCTGTACATTCAGTTTTCTGTGGAGAAGGTGATGTTGCAGCCGGTTCCATTTTTTCTACCGAAGGTAGTGTCTGGTTTTCACTTGAACCAGCCAATTTCGCTTCCAACGTTACAGGGCCGTGAGAGGTCTGGAATGGATAGTTCGCTGCGGAAGTTGGATCTTGGAAGAGTGCTCCGTCGGTACCTTAGGAGGACAGAGTCGGTTAGGAAGACAGACAGGTTGTTCGTACTTTTTGGAGGAGCTCGGAAAGGAGAGGCAGCTTCGAAGGCCTCGATTGCTCAATGGGTGAAACAGGCGGTAGTAGCAGCATATCAGGCAGCTGGAAAGTTGGCTCCTGAGCATCTCCGAGTGCATTCTACTCGGGGCCAGGAGGCTTCTTGGGCTGAGTTCGCCTTGGTTCCGCCTGTGGATAACTGTCGTGCGGCTACGTGGTTGTCTCTCCACACATTTGCGAAGCATTATAGATTGGATGTTCAAGCAAAGGGAGACGCAAATGTGGGGGCCGCAGCCATAGTGGCAGGCTTAGCGGGACCTTTCCGGGATTAGGTACTGCTCTGGTACTTCCCTACAGTTCCTGGACTGGCCTGGAGAGACGAAGAGGAAGGAGAAATTAGACCTTACCTGCTAATTGTCTTTCCTTGAGATCTCTCCAGGCCAGTCCAGGGCCCACCCAAGTCATTTGCGGGTTTCAGGGGAACGAACCTAATTGGTTCGACAGTCATTTCAGGAAGGTATAGGCACTAATGGTGCTGGGGCGTGGAGATTAAGGGAAGGATGACTGCATGTTTTCTTGGTTTTCCATCCAAGGGGTTTCAGAGCGGTGCTGGCTGTGGGGCTTCCTGGCAGTTTCGGGGAGTGCAGCAGTAGGAGCCATTCTGGAATGCAGAAAAAAAAAAGTTAGAAGTCAGAAAATGTTGTTAGTTTGGTTTTGTAGTGGTTCAGGTTAGGTCGAGGTAGTAATTGGACAGACTGATTTGACAATGGTAGACTGAGTCTCTGACACCAGGGGCAGTTGGATAGCCTGTCAGCAAGACTGAGAATTCAGTCCTCAGCTGCTGGAGAAGGTTGCCTACACTATAACCTCCTTTCTTCTGCTGACCATTCCTCTCCCTATGCACCCAATCATTCTTCTAGCTTTTGTTGTTGCCTTTCTACCTGTTTAGCTACTTTAAGATCATCAGACACAATCACGTCTAGGTCCTGCTCTTCTTTAGTGGACAAAAGTATTTCAACCCCCTATACTATATTGCTCCCTTGGAGTGTTGCAGCCCAAATGCATATTTGCATATTTTAACATTAAATCTAAGCTGCCAAATTCTAGACCATTCTTCAAGATTAACTAGATCCCTCCTCATGTTATCTACACCTTCCTGGGTATCTACTCTATTGCAGATTATGGTATCATCCGCAAAGAGGCAAACCTTACCCGACAGCCCTTCCGCTATATCACTAACAAAGATGTTAAAAAGAATCGGACCACGGTCAGATCTCTGGGAAACAGCACTGGTAAACTCCTTCTCCTTAGAGTGAGCTCCATTTACCTGTACCCTTTGTTGCCTCCCACTCAACCAATTTCTAACCAAAGCAGTAACTTTAGGGCCCATCCCTAGGGTGCTCAGTTTGTTTATAAGTCACCTGTGAGGAACAGTGTCAAAGGCTTTACTGAAATCTAAATACACCACATCTAGGGCTCTCCCTCAGTCTAACTTCCTGGTAACCCAGTCAAAGAAATCAATCAGATTTGTCTGACAAGACCTGCTTCTGGTGAATCCATGCTGCCTCAGATCCTGTAATCTGCTGGACTCCAGAAACCTCACTATTTTCTCTTTCAGCAACGTTTCCAATAATTTACTCACCACTGAAGTTAAATTAACCGGCCTGTAGTTTTCACCCACATCCTTACTTCCGCTTTTGTGTAAAGGGACCACATGAGCCTCTCTCCAGTCCTTTGGCACCACTACCGACTCCAATAAGGCATTGAAAAGGTCAGTCAGTGGAGCTGCTAGAACATCCCCAAGTTTCCTCAGTATTCTAGGGTGTATCCCATCCAGTCCCATCGCTTTATTTACTTTACGTTTAGCTAGTTTCTCACGAACACAGTCTTCTGAAATTTGTTCAAGATGCCCCTCACTTCTGTTCCTGTTTGTGGGAATTTTCTGAGGTCCTGCTCCTGGTTCTTCATCTGTAAACACAGAACAGAAGTATTTGTTAAGCAATTCCGCTTTATCTTCTTCAGCTTCTACATATTCCTCCCCTTCACCCTTGTGTCTGACAATACCACTTTTGCCCTTCTTCTCACTAACATATCCAAAAAATAATCTTATCTCCCCATTTTATTGCATTGGCTATTTCCTCCTCTTTCTGAATCTTTGCTTTCCTGACTACTTTGCTAGCTACTCTAAGTTTTTCCAAATATAGATGCCTGTCTTCCTCTCTCTGTGATCTCTTGTATTTCATGAAGGCCTCCCTCTTTTTCTTCACCTTTTCAGCTACTTCTTTTGAAAACCATAGCGGTTTCCTTTTCCTTTTACCTTTGTTTACCATTTTAACAAAAAGTTTGGTTGCCCTTAAGATATTCCCTTTCAGTTTTGCCCACTGCTTTTCTACATCCCCCAGCTGTTCCCATCCCGCTAATGATTCCCTAAGGTATTGGCCCATCTTTGTAAAGTTAATTTTCCTAAAGTCTAAGACCCTCGCTTTTGAATGGATTCTATCAGCCCTAGTCCTAATACTGAACCACACCATCTGGTGATCACTGGATGCAAAATGATCTCCCACTATAATATCAGAAACACTTTTACCATTGGTAAGCACCAAGTCCAGTATGGCCCCTTTATGCGTGGGATTTTACCGATTGCCTGAATAGTTCTCCCTGTAGAGAATCCAGGATCTCCTTCCTTCTAGATGATACTGCAGCAGGAATGTGCCAATCAGCATCTGGCATATTAAAATCCCCTATCAGTAGCACTTCCCCTTTCCTAGCAATGCTGCATATGTCTTCAATTAACTCTCCGTCCACCTCTTCCTCCTATGAGGGAGGTCTGTATATCATGCCAATGCAATTAGATTTCTCTTTCCCTCTTTCTAGTTTAACCCAAAGTGCCTCCTCTCTCCCTTTTAAGCTCTGTAATTCCAAAGCTTTAATATTATTTTTAACATATAGTGCCACTCCTCCTCCCCTTCTTCCTACCCTGTCCTTTCTGAATAAAATATAGCCTGGTATAGTTACATCCCAGTCATGGCTTTCTGTGAACCATGTTTCTATAACTGCCATTAAATCCAAGTCAGACTCTCCCATTAAAGCTTCAACATCTGGGATCTTATTTCGCATGCTACGGGCATTTATACACACCACTTTCCATACTTTTTCCATAATCTTCCATTGCCTTGGAAGAAAGGCCTGGCAATCTACTTTTGGTCACACTGCCAAGAAACCCCAGTTGCTGCTAGGTCAGCATTTATTTATTTATTTATTTACTTCTCTTATATACCGCGCTATTAAAATCAGTGCGGTTTACAATTGAACAAAAAACATACTGCAATGTCACACGACAATTGAGTTTTTACATTGAACATGGACGAGATAACCTGGAGGTAACAGGGGTAACTAATTACAGAGTAATTATTCATGGAGTATGGTCAGAAATTATACATATAGTATGGTGAGAAATTATACATATAGTATAGCTTGGTTTCAACATATTTATAAGAGGTTTAATCAATAAGATGTGTGATCAGTACCAATAATAAATAAGAGAGGGGATATGGTGGTAGAGCTAGTCATTTTCTTTATGGTGTTGGATTTTGGGTGGGGTGGAGTAGGGTGTAGGATGTGAGGATGGGTGGTTGTTTCTGGGATTGGATTCTGGGTAATGGATGAGGAAAAGGTGTTGTTTGAGGGCTTTTCTAAATGACAATAGGTCTGGGGTGGAAGGGAGCTCAGTGGGGAGGGCATTCCAGGTCATGGGTGCAAATAGGGAGAAGGCTCTATTGGCAGTAGCCTTTTTGCACTTAGTTAGAATGTTGGGGATCTCTAGAGTGTTTGCTTGATTAGATCCTGTTGAACGGCCGTCTTTGCTGATGGGTGAGGTGATCTGGTTCCTTAGGGCTTTGAATGTTAGTACTAGGGACTTATACTGGATTCTAGCCTGAAGTGGAAGCCAGTGGAGATCCATCATGACTGGGGTGTATGTTTAGCTCTTGATGTACCTGCAAGTACCCTTGCTGCAGCATTCATTGCAAGGCGAAGAGGTCCTAGTGTTGACTGAGGGAGGCCATGAAGGATAATATTTGCAAAGTCTAGATGTGGGAGCACCAAGGCTTGGAAGATAGTTCGGTAGTCATTAAAGTCCAATAGGGGGCGCAGGTGACGTAGTATCCGGACCTTATGGTAAATTGCTTTCGTGATGTTCTTCACATGTGTAAACATGTCGAGTCGTTGGTCAAGCGTGATGCCGAGATAGCGGATAGTTGATTTTGCTATCAACTCAATATTGTTTACTTTTAATGTGGGGGGTGGGGAGAACATCTGGTTCTTGGTGAGGAATAAGACATCTGTTTTACTATGGTTGATCCTTAAATTTTGTGTTGTAAGCCATTGTGATACAGCTTCGAAGCAGCTTGATATAGGTGAAAAGTCAGGTTGATCAATCAGGAATGGTGAGTAGATTAGGACGTCGTCTACGTAGACTAGGCACTGGATGTTGAAGGAGCGGATTAGGGTACAAATTGGTTGCATATATATGTTGAACATTAATGCAGATAGGGATGAAGCCTGAGGTACACCTTGATTGAGAGGGAATGGGTCAGAAGTCATGGGACCTGTTCTGACTTGTTGCCATCTGTTAGATAGGTAGGACTTGCACCATGCTATAGCTGAGCCTTGTATTCCTTTCTCCACAAGACGGAGTATCAGAGTTTCATGGTTGACTGAATCAAAGGCTGCAGCAATATCCATGAAAATGAGGACAAATCCCTGGCGGATGTTATCAAGTCCTGTAACTAGATCATTGAAGAGAGTTGTGAGGATGGTGTCGACACCATGAGCTTCTCTGAAGCCATGTTGAGATGGATACAGTGGAGCTACATCGTCAATATGTTGTTGGATTTGTCATTGAACTACCTTTTCAATGATTTTGGCGAGTAGGGGGATGCTTGATATTGGGCGAAAGGATTCAACTTTGGAGGAATCAAGTTTGTTGTTTTTTAATAATGGGCGGATTGAAGTAAATTTCAGGCTTTGTGGGAAAGATCCTATGGAGAGGGATTGGTTTGTGATTCTGCTTATAGCGGGACTAAGTTCTTGGCGTAATTCTTTGACCCAACTAGCTGGACATGGGTCACTAGGGGCAGTGGTAAGATTAATGGATGTGATAATATCTTGTATTTCTTTGTTGGATATTTCGCAAAATTTGAGTAGAGGGGTTTTACATGTAGTAGAGGAGATTGTGCAGGTTGATAACTTGTTGGCTTGGATTATCTTTGATTGTAGGTAGTTTGCATAATCTTGTGGGTGAGGCATAGTTGTTTGGGCGGGAGCTGGGTCACCTGTTAGGGACTTAACTATGCTGAACAAATCATGGGGTTTGTTAAGCGATCGCTTTAGAATATCTGCATGGTATTGTTTTCTTTTTTCCATCGTCATTGCTCGATGAGATTGTAGATAAGAGATGTATGTACGTAGAGATTCAGGGGACCGGGCGTGGCACCAGTGTCTCTCTAGTTTACGTAAGTGAAGGAGCGACGCTCTAAGGTCATTGGTGTACCATGGAGCATGTTCTCGCTTCTTGATGTTTATTCTTGTGGTTGGAAGGGAGGCAGCTGATTTAAGGGTGTGGTCCCAGTTGGAAACTAGTTTATCTGGGTCAGATAGTGTGATAATAAGGCGAGGTAAGATTTCCTCAAGGGCTTTATCCTTAACAAAAGGCTTAAAACGTGTAGATAGAGAGCTCGGTGGGGCTTGTGCCTTGATAGTGCTGTTAGTCTGATGGATGGTGGGTATCTGAAATGTGATAAGATCATGATCAGACCAGGGTACTGAAGTTATTGATGTGGCGAAGTGGTGAGCTATATTTGTTGCTATCTGTGGGGCGAAGATCAGGTCAAGTGTGCTTCCCTTGATGTGGGTAGGTGATTCAATAATCTGATTGTATCCCAGATCTTTCATAGCATCAATGAAGGCTGTTGCATGTGCAGTTGTTAGAGAAGGCAGGTTAAAATCTCCCATTATCCAGCTTGGGATACTGGAATTGCAAGCAAGATTGATTATTGTTGGTAATTCGTCTGGTGAGGGTGTTGGAGCTCGATATAAAAGGTTGATAGAGCAGAGTTCATTTGTTATAGTAATCATATCAAGGTGAGTGGTGCTGGATGCATTGCTTGTTTTGAACTGGAGATTGGATTTTGTGAGGATGAGTGTACCTCCTCCTTTTTATTCGATCTGTGGCAAGTGTGGATGGTGAAGCCAGGTGGTGACATCTGGTGGATGAGAGCATTATCGCAGTCTGATAGCCAAGTTTCGGTTATCATTAGGATATCAAGATTGTGTTGAGATATCAGGTCGTGGACCACTGGCCATTTTGAATGTATAGATCTTGCATTTATAAGTGCACACCTGATTGGGTGTTGGGATTTGTTTTTCTGGCTATGGTCCTTTTTGAGGTTTTGCAATGGGATGTATAGTAGGTGGGGTGGGTTGTGATGGGTCTTGATGAAGGGAGACGGGGGGTTTCAAACCATTTTCTTCCCGTGTAGCGGAGAATTGGGATGAAGCTGGTGTCAGTGTTAAAGGCGTGAAGAAGGTTGGGGTAGTAGGAGGAGTAGGGTTAAGCTCAAGATTGAGTGCATTTTTGGTATCTTGAGTGAAGGGTACATATGTGATTGCAAGGTAGGTAGATTTTAGGATAGTAAATTAGAAAAGGCCTGAATGTCTTAGTAGATCTGTATTATTGTGAAGTAAATAGAAGAGACTATAGGGTGTCTATAATGTGGCTATGTACTATGGGTTACAAGATATATACTATAAGTACATTTATTTAATTTACATTCTCTTATATACTGTGCTATTCTGCATCAGTGCGGTTTACATTGAACAAACTGAAATTACATTGAACAGGGCATTATAACTTGGAGATAACTATTTTACAGGGAACATGGGCTATGGAGGGTTTAGTGGCTTGCCCAGGACCACAAGGAGCACCTGTGGGACTAGAAACCCCAGTCCTTCCGGCCCAAGGTTGCTGTCCTCTAGTGGGATTTGAACCCCCGACCTTCCAGCCTGAAGTACCTTGCCCCAACCACTAGGCCACTCCTCCACTCCACATTGTACACCTTTGTATAGTAGCAACATTAATTAAAGTAATGCAAATATAAGGATCAGTAATGGTGGTAACTAAATATAGGTAGTCAAACTAACAATGGAACACCAGTGTAAATAGCATTTTTGATAAAAGAATCAAATTATAAAATTACATTAGTGTGGTAGCATTATTAATTAAACTAACATAGTAGGCAGTAACAGGTAGACAAAGGAGATAACATTAAACATAATGTTGATTTAAGGTAGTGAACCTGGTTGCAGAAATTTGCTCAGTGGTGTTGGTTCAGAAGAAGATTTGAGTTTGGGATTTGATTTGAGATTGGGCAGCAGGTCTGATGGCTGTTAGCTGCTGTTTGAGATTGGGCAGCAGGTCTGATGGCTGTTAGCTGCTTCAGCTATGCAGATGGAATCACAGATCCCCAGAGGGGACAGGAGCTGGAGAGAGTCTCTGTCACAGAGCCTGATGGTGCTTCTTATTTAAAAAGCAAGCTGGAGCTCTGATTGGGCAGCAGGTCTGATGGCTGTTAGCTGCTTCAGCTATGCAGATGGAATCACAGATCCCCAGAGGGGACAGGAGCTGGAGAGAGTCTCTGTCACAGAGCCTGATGGTGCTTCTTATTTAAAAAGCAAGCTGGAGCTCTGATTGGGCAGCAGGTCTGATGGCTGTTAGCTGCTTCAGCTATGCAGATGGAATCACAGATCCCCAGAGGGGACAGGAGCTGGAGAGAGTCTCTGTCACAGAGCCTGATGGTGCTTCTTATTTAAAAAGCAAGCTGGAGCATTGACTCAAAGGCACACATTGCAAGTGAAGTTTACAGAAAATGGAATATAAAATTATTTTTATGTTTTCAAAAGTCTATTAGGGGCTTTAAAACATTAAAAGAGTGCTGTGTGAGTTGAAATGAAGTTAGTAAAAGGGGATTATTTTCAGACAGTGCTGGGTGGAAGAACACTTTTACAGTGAAGATATAATACTGGTGCAGAAATATCAGTAAATTTATTTATTTACATTCTCTTATATACCATGCTATTCTGCATCAGTGTGGTTTACATTGAACAAACTGAAATTACATTGAACAGGGCATTATAACTTGGAGATAACTATTTTACAGGGAACATGGGCTATGGAGGGTTAAGTGGCTTGCCCACTACCACAAGGAGCACCTGTGGGACTAGAAACCCCAGTCCTTCTGGCCCAAGGTTGCTGTCCTCTAGTGGGATTTGAACCCCTGACCTGACCTGAAGTACCTTGCCCCAACCACTAGGCCACTCCTCCACTCCTTGGGAAAGCTTGGGAAGAAGACTCTGATAGGGTAAGATGTGTCGGAGTGAATGTCTGTGGAAGAGCTAGGAAAGGGTTTGTTTGGAGTCAGAACTGTGAGTAATTGAGAATTTATTAGAAGAGAATTGTGTAAGGAACTTGAATGAAAGCTAAAGAGAAAATTTAAAGTTAACTGTAAGAACCTTTTCCTTGGTGACAGGAATAAGCCGGGGAAGCTCTGGAACTCATTTAAGGAGCTTTAAAAATAAGCTGAATAAGAATTTGAATTGATTTATTTGAGAGTAAATTTAATTTGAGTGGCAAGGAGGAGTAGCCTAGTGATTAGAGAATTGATTTAGTAAGCAGGAGATCAGGATTTGGTTCCCACTAGCACTCCTTGTGGCCTTGGGCAAATCACTTAACCCTCCATTGCCTCTAGAGAAAGGCCTGGCAATCCACCTCCACTCACACTACCAAGAAATCCCAGGAGATGCTGGGTTACCAGAAGTCAGCATTGACTTGATGGCATGCATTGCATTTTTTTTAATTTGAGCACTGTTTTGATTAAAAAATTAAACAGTGTGTGAGACTTGCTTTCAAGAACACTAGAATCCTTCAAGCATTAAAATAAAAGTAAGGCTGAAGGTACCAAACTCCCAGTGAAATGAGAGGAAAATCTTGAAAGTGAGCTGTTTTAAAACTGAGCACTGCTCACAGGATTTATTTAATCCTGAAACAGCCTGAACTGTTTCAATGGGAAAGAGAGTGTGGATGTGAGAGACAGAAAGATTAGATGTGTTCATAAAAAAAAAATCCAGATCATTGCCATATTTAAAAGAACTAAACATGATTGGCAATCAGTTCTCCAGAACTGATAGGCACTTTTAAAAGATTGGCTCTGACACAAGGAGAAAAAATCCAAAACTATCGTTACATGATACAAGGTACTACATTAGAAACCACCACCCCAGAAAAAGATTTAGGTGTCATTGTGGATAATACGTTGAAACCCTCTGCCCAGTGTGCAGTGGCTGCCGAAAAAGCAAATAGAATGCTAGGAATCATAAGAAAAGGAATGGAGAATGAAACCAAAATTTATGGAGTCCAACGGATTACCAGATCTGAGTCAGCATGGATTCACCAGAGGCAGGACTTGTCAGACAAATCTGATTGATTTCTTTGACTGTGTGACCAGGGAGATGGATCGAAGGAGAGTCCTAGATGTGGTGTATTTAGATTTCAGTAAAGCCTTTGACACCATTCTGCACAGGTGACTTATAAACAAACTGAGCACCCTAGGGATTGACCCTAAAGTTACTGCTTGGGTAAGAAATTGGTTGAATGGGAGACGACAAAGGGTACAGGTAAATAGAGCTCACTTTGAGGAGAAGGAAGTTTCCATTGGAGTGCCGCAGGTATCTGTCTTTGGTCCGATTCTTTTAAACATCTTTCTTGGTGATATTGCGGAAGGACTGTCAGGTAGTGTTTGCCTCTTTGTGGATCATACCAAAATCCGTAATAGAGCAGACACCCAGGAAGGTGTAGATAGCATGAGAAGGGATCTAGCTAAGCTTGAAGAATGGCCTAGAAGTTAATGTGGACATGCAAAGTTATGCACCTAGGAAAGAACAACCAAAACTATAGTTACACAATGCATGGTTCCACATTAGGAACCACCACCCAGGAAAAAGATTTAGGTGTCATCGTAGATAACAAGTTAAAACCCTCCACCCAGTGTGCAGTGGCAGCCAAGAGAGCAAATAGAATGCTAGGTATCATAAGGAAAGGAAGGAATGGAAAATAAAACAAAAGATATTATAATGCCTCTGTATCATTCCATGGTGCGACACACCTTGAATATTGCTTGCAGTTCTGGTTGCCGTATCTTAAAAAGGATACAGCATTATTAGAAAAGGTAAAGAGAAGAGCCACCAAAATGGTAAAGGGATTGAAGGATACCCCTATGAAGAGAGGCTAAAAAGGTTAGGGCTCTTCAACCTGGAAAAGAGACGGCTGAGGGGAGATATAATAGAGATCTATAAATTAATGAATGGAGTGGAATGGGTATACATAGATCGATTGTTTACGTCATCAAAATATAGAAAGACTAGGGAACATGTAATGAAGCTACTGGGTAACCTATTTAACACTAATAAGAGAAAATATTTTTTCACTCAACGTGTAATCAAACTCTGGAATTTGTTACCAGAGGATATCGTAAAAGCTGTTAGTGTAGCTGGGTTTAAAAAAGGTTTGGACAAGTTCCTGGAGGAAAGGTCCATAAACCATTATTAAAGGGGACCCGGGATATCACTGCTTGACCCAATACAAGCATTGTGGAACCTGTGTCTTTTGGGGAACTGCTAGGTACTTGTGACCTGGATTGGCCACTGTTGGAGGCAGGATACTGGGCTTGATGGACCTTGGTCTGACTCAGTATGGCATATCTTATGTTCTTATGTTCTTACATTCTTATGTTCTTTGAATTTGGCAGCTGAGATTTAGGGGGATGTTTACTAAAGTGCGGTAATCGTGATTAACGCGCGTAAAGTACGTTTAACGATTGTTCACACGTCCGAACGCGCATTCTGACGTGCTAACGATCGTTAAACATACTTTACGCGCGTTAACCGCAGTTAACGATCGTAAACCTCCGCGGCGCGTTAAAACAGCGCAGAAGGTGGAGAGTGGGCGGAGAGAAGGGGTCAATGGGCGGAGAGTGGGTGGGGAGAGGCTCCCCTCATACTAAAGCGCTGAATTTCTGAGCTCAATTCCAACGCGAATGAAAACCTGTCGTTAAAGGCATATTAAAGGGAAGAGAAACCATTTCCGTCAGCAATGTACAGCAAAACCGGGAAACCTACAAAACGTGAGCAGTGTGATACATGTGCAAAGACCAAAAGTTCACATCAAACCTTAAGAATGACCACAAGAACCATTGTAAAAAGCACAATTCAGCTGGGCAACAGTGATAGCAATGGGCAACAATGAACAACACTCCCTGGAAAGCACCAAAGAAAGAAATGATGTTTGGAAGGGTCTACGCTCCGAAGACCCTTTCAAAGATCATTTCATTGTGATGGAGCTTTCCTGGGAGTGGTGTGTAATGTTGCCCAATGATATCATTGTTGCCCAGCTTAGTTATGGGTGTTTGCCCCTTTTTTTGAGGTCTGTTTTGAGGTTTATGTGCACCTTTGTCTCCATACAAGGTAAATGAGCCCACAGTAAACCTGTGCAGAGCAGGGTTTCTGACTCGTCAGGCCGCTTTAACTAACTCCAGGGACTGCACCATCTCTGTGGCCACAGTGTGGTGCAACAGACACAGCCAGTGCCTGTAAGACCAGAGGGTCACAGGTTCAAATTCCAGCTGGGGCTCCTACCAACCCAGTCCCCATAGTTTTACCCACCACTAAACAGTGATAGGAAAGACACCCCTTTATTGCAGAGAACATACACATGGTTAATACGCCTATATTATACCACACCAAACACAGACATCAGAAACAGGCGCATTACCTAGAGTAGAGTCTCGCAATTGCAGTCCTGGAGGGTCCCACACCATTCAGGTTCCATGCTGCCTCTAATAAAGATGCCTGTGCTGCATATCTATGCACCACCCCCATGGTATGCAGATGTAGCTCATGCATATTTATGAGGGACAGCATGAAAACCCGAACAGGTTTGGAACACCAGGACTGGAGTTGGGGAACTCTGCCGTAAAGCAGCAGCCAACAGGGCCAGACACACCCACAGGCCCCATTGGCCAATGCCTCCTGGAGAAGCAGGACATTGGGCCCTGCCTGTATCTCCCAATACTAGCAGTTGCATACCTTAGCAATGCCACCCTACACCTGGGTATATGGTACACAGCTATCAAACGTTTCCTGTGATAACTGGCAGATATCAATTCCTACATTAAGCACAGTTTGCTCAGTGAGCTCCACCATAACAATCATTCTGCTGTCTATGGTGTGTGCTGCAGGTCTGGTCTCTGACAGTGCGTAACACCATGGGGAGTGACCCCCAACAGTCTTGCGTACAATATCCATGCCTGAACTGTGCCCAGGACTGGTGTGGTGGGTATGGCTGCTGAACACCTCTATAGTTGCACAATGCTGGCATAGGTGTGGGGGTGTCTGTCTGTCTATCCAGTGTGTGGTGGCTGCAAACACCTTCCACAGCCCACACTACCAGCAATGTTGCCAGTATTGAGCTGCCAATGTGCATAATGAGGAGCAAGGTACCATGGGTATAGGCCGGACAGGGTGGCCTGGCCAGGGTGCATCTGCACAGGGCATAGGGCAGTGACAGGCACATTTTAGTGCCCGGCCACCACCTACACAGACAGGGTGACCTCAGTATGTCCTGCTGAGAGATCACTCTCACCCTGACTGTGCAGTGACCACAGCATGGCTAGGCACCCCCATAGTGCTATATAGTATTTCTCTCCTGTGATAGATATGGGTTTCATTTTGGGGTACAGTTACTGATTTATCTGCTTGCTGTGTATGCTGACATCCCAGTTCTGGGTGCATGCATATCCACTGGGCACATGCATTATGGACTAACTAGCAGACTGTTTGCAGCTGGTATGTGTCTTGATGGAGTGGCTTGCAGGGTGCAGTGGCTGATGGTGTGCTGCAGGAGTATATCAGATAGTGGTGGGGTGCAGCTTTCCATATCCAGCTCTGATGTCTGTCTGTGTACAGAGCTGCGGTGCCTGCTCTTCTGTGGGGTGTCTGTTCCTCACTAGAACTGGGGTTGATGTTCCTCTCTACTGCCACCTTTGCAGGGAGGTAGAAGGTGGATCTATTGCAGAGCTACTCAATTCTGGTCCTGGAGGTCTGCAACCCTGCAGGTTTTTGGGATATCCCTAATGATATGCATGAGATATATATGCATTAGAGATAGCCTGCCAACCTGACTGGTTTGTGGCCCTCCAGGGCTGGATTTGGAGACTCCTGCCTTACACCTCTGTCATTTAAGATTGTGAGTGGGCAAGGTACAGATGTTCTAGACATCAAAAGGGTAGATAGAATGTGTCACATTCCTCCTAGATTCTCAACACCACCAAAACGTTGTCTAATAGACAATATTTTGGTGGTGGTGAGAAGCAAGGAGGAATGTGACAAATTCTAACCTTTTTGATGTCTTGGACATCTGCACCTTGTCCACTTACAATCTTAAATGACAGAGGTGTAAGGCAGGGGTCTCCAAATCCAGCCCTGGAGGGCCAAAAACCAGTCAGGTTGGCAAGCTATCTCTAATGCATATATATCTCATGCATATCATTAGGGATATCCCAAAAACCTGCAGGGTTGTAGACCTCCAGGACTGGAATTGAGTAGCTCTGATCTATTGTTAGAAGACCCTGTTTGTCACCCTTGGTGCTTGGGGAGGGGGGGGGGGGTACATGGGTGCTGCACCTGACTGCAAGGTGTTTGTGCAAAAACTACCTATCTTGCACATTAACACTACTTTGGACCTGTGCCATGGCCTCTTTTAGCCATGGACGGTGCTGTGGACCTGGTGCTGGGTGCCTCACTGCACCCTCAGGGTGAGCACAGTACCCGCACAATGTGACGGTGTGTAGCTACTCTGTGCCAGTACAACACACGGTCAGTACCCCCTACCAGGCCGAGGTGCTGTGGGGGTGCACATGGTCACTTCCCCCTACCAGGCCGAGGTGCTGTGGGGGTGCATTCCCCATGGTGTGTATCTGTGGACAGCTGATTTGCATGTGCAGTGCATCATGGGTGTGACTGGCACAATCCAACCCTGGGAAGATCCAGCGCCTGCTCTCAGGCTCTGATAAACCATAGGCCATCACACGTACATCTGTTAGCATAGTGCATAGGTGCAAGACACCCTAAAGTGTCTGTACTATAAGGTGCCCACGCTGGTAAAAACACACATACCCACGCACGATTGTACGCACGGGGCTACGCCCATAACAACGCACGCAGCCACGCACGTACCAACGTACATGGCTATGCGCACTGCGAGAGTGTGCTTCACTAACAACTACTGAACGTAAAGAAAAACATGCCTCCTCATTCCCTATGTAATTTACAGGGTGCTGCCTGGGACAGCATTCTGCGTTAGGCACACTGGGGACTCAAACCCATGCTGTCTGTAAGAGTGGTGAGTACACTAACCATTGTGCTACAGCTCTGTTTCAATGATTTGTGTCTGTACGCCTTCATATGATTAACGCGCAGTAACGCGCCACGGCGCCCTGTAACGCTCGTTAGTTTTTGGAACGCGCGTTAGTCGTTACGATGTCCCGCCCATGTCCTTTTTTGGCTTTCCTTTCACTAACACGGCTCCTAACGCGATTTGCACTAACGCAGTTTAGTAAACATACCCCTTAATGTTAAAAAATGCAGGATCATGCATTTGGGCTGCAGCAATCGAAGGGAGCAATGCAGTATAGGGGTGAAGTACTTTTGTCCACAAAAGAAGAGCGGGACCTAGGCGTGATTGTGTCTGATGATCTTAAAGTAGCTAAACAAGTAGAAAAGGGGGTGGCAAAAGCTAGAATGATGCTTGGGTGCATAGGGAGAGGAATGGCCAACAGGAGAAAGGAGGTGATAGTGCCACTGTGTAAGTCCTTGGTGCGACCTCATTTGGAGTATTCTGTGCAATTCTGGAGACTGGTTAAAAACAGGTTGGAGACAGTGCAGAGGGTGGCTACTAAAATGGTTAGTGGTCTTCGTTATAAAGCATATAAGGACAGACTTAAGGATCTTAATATGTATACTTTAGAGGAAAGGTTGGATAGAGATGATATGATTGAGATGTTTAAATACCTCCGTGGCATAAATGCACAGGAGGAGAGCCTCTTTCGATTGAAAGCAAGCTCTGCTACGAGGGGACATAGGATAAGGGTGAAAGGGGATAGACTTAGGAGTAATATGTGGAAATATTTCTTTACGGAAAGAGTGGTAGATGCATGGCAAAGTCTTCCAATTGAGGGGGTAGAGATGAGGACGTATCTAAATTTAAAAAAAGCATGGGACAACACAGAGGATATCTATAGGAAAAAGGCAATGTTGTAGTGGTTGATATGGAAGGGCAGACTAGATAGGCCATGTGGTCTTTTTCTGTTGTCATGTTTCTATTATAATGCCTCTTTATCGTTCTATGGTGCGACCGCACCTTGAATATTGTGGGCAATTCTGGTCACCATATCTTAAAAAAGATATTGCTGAATTAGAAAAGGTACAAAGTAGAGCTTCAAAAATGGTAAAGGGAATAATAGAAGGAGGAGTGGCCTAGTGGTTAGGACAAGGTACTTCAGGCTGGAGGGCCAGGGGTTCAAGTCCCACCTGGGGACAGCAATCTCAGGCTGGAGGGACTGGGATTTCTAGTCCTATAGGTACTCCTTGTGGTCTTGGGCAAGCCACTTAATAAGAGAAAATATTTTTTTACTCAACGTGTAATCAAACTCTGGGATTCATTACCAGAGGATGTAGTAAAAGCTGTTAGTGTAGCTGGGTTTAAAAAAACATTTGGATAAGTTCCTGAAGGAAAGGTCCATAAACTATTATTAAAGATGACCCAGGAAATCCACTGCTTGCCCCAGGACAAGCATTATGGAACCTGTGTGCCTCTTTGGGAACCTGCCAGGTACTTGTGGCCTGGATTGGCCACTGTTGGAAACAGGATACTGGACTTGATGGACCTTGGTCTGACCAGGTAAGGCATTTCTTATGTTCTTAAACTGATTTTGGTACAGAGAGTTCTCTGGGAGAGAAAGATAGAGAACTTGCTTATGTTTTATTTTTGGGGGGAATAGCAAGCCTTACAAGAAATAGAAAGAAACAAACGGAGAAAAGGATAGGAACACATAGCTAGGGAGATTGTTTCTGTTATTGATTTTTAGGTAGTATGTATCCTGAGGTATCCTGACTATAGCTTGAGCAGAGGGGAACAGCAAGACTGGAAAAGAAGATTGAGATAAGTGACTGACACACCACAGTGACTATTTTTTCTGAAACACACTAGTGCACTAGTTATATAGTTTTTGAAACATTAGGTTTCCTTACCTGAATGGTAATACCCATTTATCTGCTAGTACAGAAAAAGGACAATGTTAGAACTTTACTTCTGCTAAAGAGTAAAGAAACTTCAAGCCTTTAACAAGTTAACTAGTAGTTGCCTGTTGTTGAAAGGGTCCATATTGTACCATTGTTGAAGAATATAAATATTTAAAAAATGATTCATAGAATATAGTTGACTAAACTACAATGAAGTTTACTAATGTATTTGTGAAGACCAGTTATTATAGAAGACTGAATTTACTTGAGAGTAGCATTCAAGACAGAGTGGAAGAGTAGCCTAGTGGTTAGAGCAACTGCTTAGTACCCAGAAGATCAAGGGTTCAATTCCCACTGGCACTCCTTGTGACTTTGGGGAGGTCACTTTACCCTCCATTCTCTCAGAAGAAAAGGCTGGCAATCTGCTTCCAGTGATACATTGCCAAGAAAACCCAGAGGCAGCAGGGTCACTATGAATCAACACTGACTTGATGGCACCAAAATAATTGTGCAAGATACATATTTTGAAGGGAAACGTTTTTATAAAGACTGTTACTATTGGTTTACAAAAATTGAATTTACACTACTTTTCAAATTAAATTGGAAAATATTTGTAAAAGTTAAACTTATTCACGGAATTCATTGTGGGGTAGTTCTTATCCCTTGGTAGGTCCTTATTTGACATTTGAGGTTCATGAAATGACAAAGTGTATTGTAGCAAAAATTTTAAAAAAATGCTCTGTGGCTCACCTGAGGTAATTCAGCCTACCATGGAACTCTCATGACATCAAGATAAAGTAATGTAATGCCCCAGTGGAGCCCCCGGTTTACAACACTACAAGGCATTCCATACTGGAGACCAAAGATATAGGAAGGTGAAGCCTGAGTTCCTAGGGGAGATCACTGGAGTAGGAGGAAAGGTGCAGTCCCCTTCTACCAGGATACAGGGTAATACTGGAGTGGAAAGTCAGCCCTTCCTCCAGGAGGGAGGAAGCCTATGAGAGATCACTATAGGAAAAAGTAGAGATAACTATAAATGGCTACTAGCTTGCATAAACATGAACACAGTCTGCTTGAACAGAGAGAGAGGAAAGGGGTTCCCCAAGAGAGCTCCCATACAGCAATATTAACAGATTTTAGTGACAGGTTACAGAGCGATATGAAATGCAAAGGGGACCTGTGCAGAGGATCTGCCAAGAGGAGCTGTACAGACTATGGCTTATGGTTTATTCTGTGTTTTCTATACTACCTTTCCAGATAAGCAAAGAGGTCTACAAAGCTCAAAAATCAAAAGTAACGGTAAAATGAAAAGGAGCTCCATACTCTAGACAGGACAGAGAAAATACAGAAGGAAGACATAGTTAACCGACCAGGAGAGGACAAGATAGACATAGATAACATAAGTATTCCTGGTTGGGCTGTCAGAGCCACACCTCTTCAGTATATTAGGTGAGTCTACTACTACTACAACTACTTATCAGATGGTAACAAGTGTCCCTGGGGAAGAATCAAATAGCATTGAAGGAGATGGGACCCATTTCTTGGAAGAAGCTTGCAGTCTCAGTGCAAGAGAGACATATGACTTAATTGTGTTTACAGCTCTAAGGAGTCATGTAGTGAGAGAGAAATACTGGGCCTGCTATCTGGTGTGTGCCTGTTCTGCCCCCACAATTGTGTGTGCATGCTTTCATTGTATTATTTAGTGTTGCCAGTTGTAAGCTAGGGCAAGCAGTTTTATGCTTGTTTGTAATCCTTGCTCCTATAGGTTTAACAGGGCCATGTAATCTGCCTGGCTTCATGCCTTACTACAGGGTATATGTGATCCCATTGGGCTACTGAAGCTCCCTCTGCCTTTTGGGTAATTTCCCTGCACTCCTCCCTTCAGGGCATACTCTCCATTTTGTGGCAGAGAACAAAACTATGTAGCCTTCTCCTTTTAATTTCTTTCCCTTGGATATGCATCACCCTTTTACCAAATTCACAACTTCACAAATCCACATATATTACTCGCATCCATCTATTTTATTTATTTATTTATTTATTTATCGCTTTTATATACCGCGCTTTTTAAAATCAGTGCGGTTTACAAGTAACACTTTTGTGCAGAACAGGGAACCTGTTATGCACTTACATTGAACGGGTGAAATAACTTGGATTTCCAACTTGGGAAACTATCTACAACTAACTACCGCTATTTACATCTAACTACCACTATCTACAGTATATACATGGGTCGCTTTTTCTTCACAGTATACATATATATGTTTTATATGTTCCATTTCACCATTTTTGCAGTATTTCAACTTGCTCGTGTTCATTCAGACATCTCCTTTATCCATCTTCAGCCATAATTCAGACAGATCCAGTATACTATATATCTGTTCAGGCGTGTAGAACCTCTTAGAAACATAGAAATATGACGACAGAAAAAGACCACATGGCCTATCTAGTCTGTCCTTCCATATCAATGACTACAACAGTCCCCTTTTTTCCTTTAGAGATCCTCTGTGTTTGTCCCATGCATTTTTCAATTCAGATACTGTCCTCATCTCTACCACCTCCTCTGCAGTAAGTTGTACAATTTACTTATTGCAATCAACAGTTGGATTATAAAAGATCGGGTCTTTTCTTGGATGTGAATTGGTTTAACTGCCTATGTAGTGTTGTATCAGGAAACAGCATGAGCACAGGAACAGTAAAAGGGTGGTCATAAATGGTTTTGCCAAGATTAACACATAAAACACCCACACTAGGGAAATACAATACCAAACCTAAAAAACCCTGGTCCTCCAAACTATCAAGTCAAAAAATACCAACTTTCTACTTTTCAAGGGGAGCCATACTCAAGCCCTCACTACAAAACACAGAATTCCATCTCCCGAGCAAACCCTCTCACCAGATATACTTAAACCAAATTTTTAAATGGGAGAAAAAGGCCTCAGTAACTTACAACAGTGTCCCTCTATACGGCAATTACTTGCCCAAAGGGGAACTCATTGCTTTTTACCATCACAGGCCTAACAAAACCCTCCCTTTTATAAGCACAATCACTAAATCCTTCAATTTATTTTTTATAAATTTTCACAGCATTTTTTTTTTTTTTTTTTTTTTATTATTTAAGTCTTTTAGCCATATACAACAACCAAATCAGAATAAGACAAGTTACTGCTATTACATAGATAAGAAACAGAACAATACAAAAATAAACATAGCAAAATGTAATACAACAGATGTTACAGTCCACATCACGGAAGCTGACCTTAGCAATGAACAAATAATTACATAATATAGAAACCAAGTCAATTAAAATTGATCACATACTAAGAGGAAACGACTAAACTATGAGACCCCAACACACCCTGCTTATCATACAAAAATCTTTCCAGATGTGATATCTCAAGGAAAATAAAGGAAGCGCCCTCATAAGAAACCAGGCACTTACAGGGAAATTTTAGGAAAAAAGTAGCACCCAGAGCTAAAACGCGCGACTTTAAGGATAGAAACCGTCTGTTACGGTTAAACAGCGTATTTTAAAAGCTTTTTTTAAGGTTAAATCAGCTTTGTTTTGCGGGCAGAAAATCAATATCTTCCCAGATGTCTCTCGTAGCACTCAGATGCGTCGCCGACGGTTTCTATCCTTAAAGTCGCGCGTTTTCACAGCATTTTTAAATACATAAAAATAGCTCCTAGAAGCCTTAAAACCTGTGCTGTCCCAGCTGATGGTAAAGGGCTGTGATGATGTCAGAAGGTTCTGGTGATGAATTGATTGTTCTATGTGTTGTCCTTGTAACATTGTTATATTGTCTAGCTAATTGTCATATTAAATAGCTTATTAAATACCATGGTTGAATGATCTTGAATTGAATAGAATCCTAGGCAATACGAATGGCGACAAGGATTGGGGTTCAATTCAAGATCAAATTGGTAAAGGACTGCAGCTGGATTCTGCAGCTGAGGAAAAGAACTCTAAAAACAAAAACAACTGTTTATGAAAATATGTAATCTTGGGATGCAAAGATGTTTAGTTCAAGTGCTTTAAACAAAATGACTCTATCCTGTAGAGCTAGTATTAACTGTTGGGGAAAAATCATTATAAGATTATGAAGAAGCAAAGACTATTACTTTTTTAAGGTCCCTGGTTTTCCAAGCTGTTAAGCCATGTTGCGTTTCAGAGCTACCCAGGGGGAAGGGTCTAGTTTAGTATGCAGGATGAAATTTCTCAAGAAAAACTCCTTATTCTGATCAGATAGGCTGTTATACCTAAAGGCTAATAGATGCCTAGGCATAAAGCACTTGTAAGCTTTGATCTGTCTTGTATTTAAATCTGAACCTCTGCAATGTATGTTTTAGTCTACAGTATAAACTGTTTTTTCTTTCATTACTGGCTACTCAAATAGGTTTCATGGCCCTTGGAGCTGAACTGACTAGAGCTCTTTACTAAAGCTGAACGAAACAAACAAAAAGATAGAAAATTAAGGAAACTGCTTCTGTTTTCCTTTGACCTTCAAAGTAGGGATTGAGAGCCCTGTCAGGACAATGGGGCATTCTGAGTCAGTAGTTACGAGATTGCAACTTGAAAATGATTAAATCCTGAGTGAATAAGAAGGTAATCTTGCTTGAGTTTTATCTCTGGTATATGTTATGTGTCTGTTCTTTATCTTAGACTGTGTATGCTATCAAGCAAACAAAAGTTAAAAGGGGATTTTATATATTGTGGCAAGCACCTCATAGAGGGCATAATTATTGTTCATATAGTACAGAAACACAGAGCTGTAACAATAGGTTTATTTAGGAATTTAATAGTAAACTGCAGTTGCCTTGAAGGACAGAAGAGAGATTTGCTGTCTGTGTTTAAGATAACATCAAGGTTGGCTGTAACCCTGAGTAATTAAACTGACTCATTTTTTCAGATCAGTTTGATACCAGTCTCAGGTATTATGTATAAGGTTTTAATTTAAATGTGACAAAGTACTAGCATTTTGGTTAAAAATATAAAAAGGGGAGTATTTGCATTCCAGATATCCACCAACCTTTTCATGAAAAAAGTATCAAGTTTATGTCATTTGAATGCCTGTTTCCTGAACTATAAGATTCAAGGTAATTACTTTGCATTGTTAACCTCAGAGCTGATGACTGATGAACAGGACAGTAACACCATAGGCGCCAACTACACTGATCTTTCCAGTTTTATTTGTTACAATATTGGATTTTAGGATAAATTCACCTGTTTTTCTGAATTCGAATTTTACGTGTTGGTGTCCAGAGAAAAAAGTGTACTTTGTTTTGAAAGTTTTTTTAAATTTCAGTTTCAGGAGTACAGTTCCTGAGAAAACAGATATATATATTGTAGCACTGTGAGATACAAATTTTCTTTAGCTTATACACTTGCACTTATGTTACCAAATATACTTGTTGTAGCAGTACATTATGTAGAGGTCCAGTACACACTGTCACAGAGCAGACCCAGCAAAGCCCATGGAGCCTGCATGATAATCACTACGGAAGCCTGAATGGAAGTTTGAATGATTACCATGAGTGCTTGAGAGAGAAACAAAGACAGCTGGACTCAGAGTGTGAAAGTGAAGATAACGGCAAATGTGGAAAGAGCTACAAAGGAGGTAGCAAAGCCAGGAGAGGAAGCCTCAGATATCAGAGGAGCCCAGAGAGTGTTGGAAACAGCCCAGGTTGGAACGGAGCTGGGAGGAGAAAGGTAAAAGCTTAAGAGTTTTATTTTCATCCTGAAAGGGGAAGCACAGGGCTTGGCTATAAGAGGCAGTTCCCAGAAACGCTAAAGTCTTATGAAGCCAGCTTAAGAGAAACAGTTAAGTTTTATTACCCTTATACCAGGCATGAGAAGGTTAAATGCTTTTTACCTGAAGAAGCTAATATCTCTGAGAAGGATTTAAGGAGCAGAGTCTCTGCAAAACTGCCGTTTCAAACTCCAGCCATACACAGAATCCTGAGCCAGTCAGAGCCGAGAGGTAAGCCCATTTACCTTAATAGAAGTGCAAGGGAATACTACAATTCACCTAACAACCACCAGCAGGGGAAAGACTCTTACCAAAGGCAGTTCAGTGAATGTGGTAATAGCATTCAGCACACTCTCACAGAGAGAGAAAGAGAGTCACGTCAGAATAGAGAGAGACTGTTTGAAGAAGTCCCAAATGCTGAAAGGAAAAAGATATTAAATGCTTGTGAGGAAGCGATGCAATGTGAGCCATCAGAAGCTGAGACAAGCACTGAATATATGGATTGCACGATTTCCATAGCAGACAGCATTTCCTCATTAAGATAAAGGGAAGTAAGAGCTGTTGAAGCCTAACATTGTGAAGAAGGGCTTGTATGTGCTTATGAAAGACTGTTTTGATGTACATTTGCTTTATTGGTTAAGAAGCTGAAGAGAAGCTATTTTTGTTCCATTTTTCCTTTATTATATGCCCAGGAAGGGTTATGTTTTCCTTTTGTTTATACCACGACAAAAAGTCCTATTGGAAGGGGAAATAAATCCTTTGTTAACCTTACCATCGTTCCACGACTGATTTTTAACTGGCAACTCATAACTACAACTCCCAGAGGGCCAAGCAAGGCCTACTCAGCTTAATAAAGCCAGTTACACTGAAGCCCCAGCGCAGTGCCCTGCCCAACCAACAGGTACACAGCACAGAGGGGTGACAACACTCAGTAATTACAAGATGAGTAAACATTACTGTTTCTTTTGAACTTGCATTGCCCTTACGTTTGCTGGAATTTTGGACAGAGGCTGATCTGAAATTGCTTTGTTCCCAAGCATATAGAGCACATTTAGTGGAAAGATGGAACTGAGTTCCCAGAAAATATGAGAATATTTGTAAAGTTATTTACAAATAAAACAATAACATTAACTTGAGTTGATTGGACAAAACCAAATCTTGCTTGTCAGTAATAATCCAAGAGAGGTTTGGGAAAAAGAATCAGAGCAAGAGAGAGGCAGAAGGTGAGGCCACAGCCTAGGAAAAGGCAATAAACGTGCTGCTTCGAGTGTGATGATCTGGGCCACCGGAATTCTGACTGCTCTAAGACTCCTCGAGGACCCACAAGGCCTGAAGAACATGAACCTTGTATATTTATGCCTCGGCAGAGACATGAATAGGCAGGGGAGAGTAGGCCAAGAAGAACCCGAGGAAGTATCGCCATGGGGCCCAACCACAAATGCCTTGTCCCTTCTTGGCCTCTCACCTCAAAAGGATCTCTTTTGACACCATAATTAATGAGTAGCTTATACAAATCCTTGTGGACACTGCAGTTACAAGATCAGTCTTCAAATATTTTGAGTTTTCTATAGCACTCTTCACTGGGAACAGTTTATACGATATCTCTCAAGTATGGCTGGAGTCTATGTGGCCATCATGTTAGAAGCCATACTTCTTCCTATTGGGATTGATGTTATAAAATGTTGCAAAATAATAGCTTTATATTGTATTTAGAAAGAGCACATGTACACTTAGTACTGGACAAATTAAGTTACTCATACTGTTGTGCTTATTGAGAAGAATCTAAATTTATATTTTCTACCTACCATTTGTTTACAACAATACAAAGTTTTTAACAATTGTTTGATGTTCTTAGCAGCCTTGCCAAATAAGGATACTGTCACGCCCATAGCCCCTTACATGCAGTATGGAGGGGCATGGTTGTCATTAGAGAGATTCACTTTTTGGTCTTTAACTGACTGATTGCCTTGTAATGCCTTATGGGAAAGGTAGTTCAGTCAGAAAGTATTCAACCTCAGGTAAAAAAAAAACACCTTTGTAGTTGCCTTGAGTGGTAAGGTAATGACAGTTTATTAACTGAAAAAAAAACACGCTAAGGTTCACAAATTCCACCTTTGGATTATTTCTCCAGGATTCTTGTAAATGAACATCAGGATATAAATGAATTCCAAACAAAACAGCTTGCAATGTTCTCCAGTATAAACATAAATACTTTAACAGCCCATGCTATCAGGCATGGCTTGCAGTGCTGATCAAACAAACAGAAAACAGCTTTTCTTAAAGCAGGTTTCTTTTTCTCTCAGTCCAGAACACTGTCTTCTTAAACACAGAAAAACTTTCAACAAGGCAGTTAAACTCTTCACAGGCAAGCAATTCTCTATGCAAGGTTTTCTTATAAACAGCTAAACAAAAGCTTTCCTTACTTTTACTGTTAGTACGGCCTCCGGCTGAGCACTGCTCTGGCTCACAGCTGATTCACCAACTTAATTAGGCAGCTTCGGCTTGCACAGTAAAAAAAAGGTATTTTGCCTTTAACTCAGGACCTTCACAAGTTAACCACAGGCTTTTAGGGCTACCGGACACTGGAGGTTTTCCTTACGGTTGACTCCCTTTCAACACCTCTGTATTGGAAGATGGCATAAAGAGCAATCCATGTATGAGACTTCTTCTTCTAAAGCTATGTCTGGTTCACCCAGTTGCATTGGCACATCCTCTGTTTCTGGCTCAGAGGTCTTAGCTGACTGCCTTCCATTAGGGCTAAGGCTGTCTCTGGCAATTCTATAGTGCTCAGTATTAGGCAAGCTTCTAATGCTCATACCTGGGTCAAAGCTTGTAGCAGCTTCTCCTCTCTCATGCTCTGGCCACCAATCACCGGTGCTTCCACGTCCTGTTCTCCAACTTGTGTTCCTAGTTCCTGCTGTTCTCACTGTTCCAGATCCATTCCTCTTCCAGTAGGCACTCCTACTGCTTTCACGTTCTCTCTCCTTTCCTCTTCTTCTTCCTCCCCTGCCTCTCCTGCCTCTCCATTCTGAATAAACTGACCTAGTCTTAAACCTCTCAGGTGCCTGCTCCACCCCCTCTCCTCCGAGGTGTTGGAGATCAAACTGCCTCGTGGCAGCTGAGTAATTGGGGAATTCAGTGACGTAAGGGTTCCTTACCCTGAGCCTGTATTCCCTCTCTTTTCCTCCACTAGGGGCATTCTGCAACCTATTGCAGCTAGGAATTACCTGCTTTCTAGGTGTAAAGGGAGTTTTGTGTCTCTGACCTGGTAAAATAGGTCCTTTTATAAGGGTAAATTCCTTCTCTTTATCCCTGTCTCTTGGGTCCTGATAAGCTTCCTTATCACAATACATTAGTATGGTATAAAAACATGAAAAGGGCCTATGTATTGTGGCACTCCCTACTGTCTAGGCGGTTGCCTATAGGTAAGGGCGTGCCTTATAATGTCCCCTTTTTAATGAGCTCCAGAGCTGAAGCTTCTGAGTATTGTAGTTGTGTGAAATGACAAAGAGAGTCCGAGGGTTTTGAAGGCAAAAACACAGGTAATTTATTTTTGCCTTTCCCTTTGCAAAGAACCTCCTTAGAAGCTCAACACATGTCAACCAAAATAGGATGTACTCTCCAAAAGAAGTTTCAGTCAAACAGGATTCTGACAGTGATAAATGTTACAATTGCTTCATGCAGCTTGTTATACCAGAAGGTGTTTCTTCCAAAGTCCAACGGTCAGAAATACAACTTAGCTGGTTTCTGTTAACTTCCAGCAAAGGTATCAGCCTTTCCCCAAACTGAATAAAACTTTAAATAAAGCTTTCCTTTTGCTTCTAGCTGTTGTACATTCAGATAGCTGTTTTCCCTTAATCATTCAAATCAATCTTGAATCATTTCCTCTCGGCTTTAAACAGCAGCAATTTTCCTTTTAAACATTTCCAGCGTTCAAAACATAAGACATTCAATTAAAGGGCTTCTGGCTTTGTTTCCTCAGCTTAAAAACCTACAGCCTCTTCATTCTGTCTTCATACAAAAAGAACAATCCATCAAGGAATCTAAGGAGTCTTGTTCAACATCACAAGGCTCTGTCTGCATGTCTTCATAATCAGACTCTGCTGTCTCCTGGCTTAACTTGGGCTGAGGGGACGTAGGCTTAATCTCCCCTAAATGTTTTAAGACCTTTTCCCAATGGGACTTCTCTCTGTGCTCAGGGATTTTAGAATGGCTGTAGAGACCCTTATCTCTCAACAAGCTGAACAAGGCTTCTAACTGGCTTTCCTTGTCCTTCGTGACCCTTCTCTTCACAGACCTTTCCAGAGGTAAAACTTCTCCCACAGACTTTTGCAGGGCTGCTCCCGTACCTGGACTATAGTCAGCAACTCTCTCAGGACAGAGCCTCTGGTCTCCAGACCGTGCTGCAATTCCCTTACAGCATGGACTTCTCCCTGGACTGTAGTCCCCAGTATGCTGGCTGCCTTGGGAATCCCTTCTGCGGCTGTCTCTGGAAAGCCTCTCTCTTTCAATTCCCCTGAAGGATCCTTTCCCTTCAGTTTGCCTCGGGAGCTCTCCTCCCTCCTTTCTCTTGGTAGGCTCCTCTCTTTCTGTTCCCTGGAGCTTAAATGTAGGTAGCTGCTCTTCCCCCTCCAACTCCTCCCCCAGGTGCTTCCTATTACCTTCCTGGGTGGCCTTGGAGCTTGGGCGTGGTCTGGACTCGGCAGCTCTGTGTGTGTGTTTTTTTTCTTTGGCTGCAGTTTGAAACTCCCTGCTCTCTGAACTATCCCTCTGCTTGCAGGTAAAAGTTTGTTTTCCAGCTATTTAGATGGGCTCTGATGCCCCTTCATCACCACAGTATGTAGTTGGTGGAATGATGCAAGTGATGAAAAAGTGTTGTGAGGGATGAAGTGGGATATTAAAAGGAAGGACTCTGATGGACAGTAAACTGATGAAGGTAACTTAATGATGTGAAGTGATGTATCTGCCTAATGAATATGTAAACGAAAAAATGATGAGCACTTTATTCAACTATGCCGTCTCCAGAATCTTCAATTCAGGAAGTCATTTAAGCCCCAACACATACTCAACAATTGGAAATAGACACTTGGAGACAGGCTAGGTGCACCTTGGAAAACCCACACTGGCCATGTGGTACTTCCAGATGCTTTTTTGCCTCATTTTGCCTCTGTATGTCCTGGCCAGGCATGCAAGAGCAAAGGGGTATTGGGGGCTTTTGTGAATGATTTTTTTGTCTTATGTATTGTTATCCTTTTATTATTGTTTCCTTGGAAAGTAACTGTAATTCGAGTATCTCAGATTTTTTCATGTGCCCATTTGCTCGTTTCACCTGTTCCCCAGATCTTAGTTATTGCTGTGGCTTCTCTTTTTCCTGCTCATACTGCTTTTTGAATCCACAGGTGGTCAATAGTGCAAATGTTTGGGTAAAATATCCAAGACCAGATTCATAGCTGGTGGAGGGAGAAGTAGTTGCAATATGATTGAGGTTGTTAGTCCCTCACCATACTCTCTACATGTAATTTGTGATAAGGAAGCTTATCATGACAGAGGAGAAAGGGATAAAGGAAAGGAATTCACCCTTATAAAAGGACCTATTCTACAAGGTCAGAGAAACAGAACCACAATCACAACTAGAAAGCAGGAAATTCCCAGATGGGATAGGTTTCAGAGTTCCCCTAGTGGAGAAAAGGAGAGGGAATACAGACCCAGAGTAAAGGACCCTTACGTCACTGAGTTCCCTAATTACCCAGCTGCCAGGAGGCAAGCTGATCTCCGTCACCTGAGAGGAGAAGAGGTGGGGCTGGAGCCTTGGGGATTTAAGTCTAGGATAGAGAAAGAAGCGGAGAGAGAGAGGAGCAGGAGAGTCCCAGAGAGAGTCTCAGGGAGAGACCCAAGCAGAAACACAAGCTGGAGGACAGGACGAGGAAGCACAGGAGAATGGTGGCCAGAGCATGAGGGAGGAGAAGCTGCTACAAGCCCAGGCCCAGGTATGAGCCTTGAAAGCTTGTCTAATACAGAGCAGTGCAGAGTTGCAAGGGATACTCTCAGCTGTAACGGAAGGCAGTCAGTTGAACCCTGTGAACTTGGAAGGAGAGGTAGAGCCTATGCAACTAGGTGAACCAGACCTAGCTGTGAATGACGAGGACTCATACATGGATTGCTCCTTGTGCCAATCCTTTACTGCAGAGGGATTGAAGGAAAACCATCCTTAAGAGAAAACCTTCAGAGTCAGGTAACTTTGAAAGCCTGTAGATGGTTTTGTGCATGTCCTGTGTTGAAGAAGAAATACGTTTGCTGAGAAAGCCAGAGCAAGCTGAATCTATCTGATTGGGATTATTAAACACCTGTTCCCCAGAGCAGTGCACTGGCAAGAAGCCGAGCTAATGGTGAAAAGAAGTAAAGTTTTTGGCTTTGTTTTTGAATATTCCTAAAGCCTGGAATAGAGCGTTATTTGCTTATGAGAAGTTTTTGTTCCTGTTAAAAGTTTTACTTTGTTTGTAAGAAGACAAACAGCCTGGAAGTGTTTGGGACTATGAGAACAGAAAACTGCCATTGAGGAATGCTGTTTTTGTTTGCTTTAAACAGCAATGCTAGCCAGTTAGAATATATAGCTCTAAATGAGAGGTTAGATATGGTTGCAATCTCAGAGACATGGTGGAAGGAGGATAACCAGTGGGACACTGTGATACCTGGATACAAACTATATCGTAATGATAGAGCTGATCAAATTGGTGGAGGGGTTGCGCTCTATGTTAGAGAGGGCATTGAGTCAGAAAGGATTAAAGTTTTGTAGGAAACACAATTTTCTGTAGAATCTCTATGGATTGAAATTCCATATATGAAGGGGAAGGTGATGGCAGTGGGGGTGTACTATCGCCCGCCTGGCCAGAATGAACAAATGAATGATGAAATGCTCAAAGAAATCAAGGAAGCTAACAAAAGTCACAGCAGAGTAGTAATAATGGGTGATTTCAATTACCCCGGTATCGACTGGGTCAGTGTCACGGCAGGAGATGCTAGGGAGATAAAGTTCCTAGATGAAATAAATGACTGCTTCTTGGAGCAGCTGGTTCATGAACCAACCAGAGAGGAAGCCATACTGGACCTAGTCCTTAGCGGAACACCAGATCTGGTGCAAGAAATAAGGGTGTTGGGACCACTTGGCAATAGTGATCATAGCATGATCGTGTTTGATTTAGTTAGTGGAGGAGGGATAGTAAAGAAATCCACAGTACTACCTTTTAACTTTCGGAAAGGAGACTGATAAAATGAGGAATATAGTTAAGAAAAAACTAAAAGGAGCGGTTGGAATGGTTAAAGACTTACATCAAGTTTGGGTGTTGTTTAAAAATACTATCCTGGAAGCCCAGACCAGCTGTATTCCACGCATTAAGAAAAGTGGAAGAAAGTCCAAAAAACTGCCAGCATGATTTAAAGGTGAGGTCAGAGAGGCTGTTGCTGCCAAAAAAGCATCTTTCAGGAAATGGAAAAAAGAGCCAAACGATGAAAACTGGAAACAGCACAAGCACTGGCAAGTTAAATGCAAAGCATTGGTAAGGCAGGCAAAGCGAGAATTTGAGAAGGAATTTGCTACGGTAGCAAAAACATGAAATAAAGACTTTTTCAAGTACATTCATAGCAAAAGGTCTGTGAGAGAGTCAATTGGACCATTAGATGATGGAGGGGTAAAAGGGGCAGTAAGAGGAGATAAGGCTGTAGCAGAGAGACTGAATGACTTCTTTGCTTCGGTCTTTACTGAGGAAGATGTAGGGATGTTACCCAAGACTGAAGTGGTATTTAAAGGTGATACTGCAGAGGAATTGAGAGAAATATCACTACACCAGGAAGATGTATTACAACTATTTGATAAACTGAATAGTAGCAAATCACCTGAACCGGATGGTATACATCCAAGGGTGTTGAAAGAACTGAAATATGAGCTTGCAGGCTTGCTATTAGTAATCTGTGAACTTTCATTAAAATCATCTGTAATACCTGAAGATTGGAGGATTGCCAGTGTAACGCCAATTTTTAAAAAGGGTTCCAGGGGTGATCCGGAAAATAACAGACCGGTGAGCCTGACGTCAGTACCGGGGAAAATGGTAGAAACCATCATAAAGAACAAAATTACACAGCATGTAGATAGTCATGGCCTAATGGGAGACAGCCAACATGGCTTTAGACAAGGAAGATCTTGTCTTACTAATCTGATATGTTTTTTGAAGGTGTGAATAAACAGGTAGACAAAGGTCAGTCAGTTTATATAGTGTATCTGGATTTTCAGAAAGCCTTTGACAAGGTCCCTCATCAGAGACTTTTGGCAAAACTAAAAAGTCATGTGATAGGAGGCAGTGTACTATTGTGGATCGGAAACTGGTTAAAAGATATAAAGCAGAGGGTAGGGCTAAATGGCCAATTTTCCCAATGGAAAAAGGTTAATAGTGGAGTACCCCAGGGATCTGTACTGGGTCCGCTACTTTTTGACATATTCATAAATGACCTGGAAAAGGGAATAACTAGTGAGGTTATCAAATTTGCAGACAACACAAAACTGTTTAAAGTTGTTAAAACCCAAGAGGACTGTGCAAAACTGCAGGAGGATCTGGACAAATTGGAAGACTGGGCATCCAAATAGCAGGTGAAATTTAATGTGGACAAGTGCAAAGTTATGCACCTAGGAAAGAACAACCCACACTATGGTTACACAATGCAAGGTTCCACACTGGGAAACACCACCCAGGAAAAAGATTTAGGAGTCATCTTGGATAACATGTTAAAACCCTCCGCCCAGTGTGCAGCGGCAGCCAAGAAAGCAAATAGAATGCTAGGTATCACAAAGAAAGGAATGGAAAATAAAACAAAGGATATTATAATGCCTCTGTATCGTTCCATGTTACGACCGCACCTTGAATATTGTGTGCAATTCTGGTCACCGTATCTTAAAAAGGATATAGCGTTATTAGAAAAGGTACAGAAAAGAGCCACCAAAATGGTAAAGGGGATGGAAGGCTACTCCTATGAAGAGAAGCTACAAAGGTTGGGGCTCTTCAGCCTGGAAAAGAGATGGCTGAGGGGAGATATGATAGAGGTCTATAAATTAATGAATGGAGTGGAACGGGTAAACGTAGATCGATTGTTTACGCTATCAGAATATAGAAAGACTAGGGGACATGTAATGAAGCTACAGGGTAATCTATTTAAGACAAATAAGAGAAAATATTTTTTCACTCAACGTGTAATCAAACTCTGGAATTTGTTACCGGAGGATGTAGTAAGAGCTGTTAGTGTAGCTGGGTTTAAAAAAGGTTTGGACAAGTTCCTGGAGGAAAGGCGCATAAACCATTATTAAAAAGGGACCCAGGATATCAACGCTTGACCCAATACAAGCATTGTGGAACCTGTGTCTCTTGGGGATACTGCTAGGTATGTATGACCTAGATTGGCCACTGTTGGAAACAGGATGCTGGGCTTGATGGACCTTGGTCTGAACCAGTATGGCATATCTTATGTTCTTATGTTCACTGACTGTTAGAAGGCTTTATCTTCGAGTTAAAAAACACTATAAGCTGAAAGTTTGCTTTGAGTTTATTTATGTCCTGATGTGTATTGTGAAGAATCCTGGAGAAAGAATCCAAGGGTAGTATTTGTGAACCTTTGCATTTGAGTCAATAATTTCTGTCATTGCCTTACTATTCGAGCCAACTACAAGTGTTTTTACCTGAAGCCAAGTGAATTGTGACTGAACTACCTTTCCCAAGAGGCATTGCAAAAGAACAAGTCAGTTAAAGGCTAAAAGGTGAAACTTTCTATGATAACCACGCCCCTCCATACTGGAAGTAAGGGGCAAGGGCGTGACAAACTAGTAGACTGAAATCCATGGGGCAGATATACAGTAGAAAATGTCCTGAGTATGCAGGTGAAATGAGTCCCCCACTGTATGGAGAACTGATAAAGTAACTGAGATCTACAAGACATTTGGCTTTGGCAATTGCAATGCCGGTGGGAACAGTACCAATTTAGACCGTGACTTCCTGTCCCCTCAAGCATTTACCTTAATATTATCCACTATGTTTTACTGATTGACTTAACCTTATGGAACTGTATTCTCACTTATTGTATTTCCAAATGAACTACAAAGGCAATTCAGCCAGTGCTTACTACAATACCCTTGCTGATCAACGGGTGGAATGTATTACTAATTAAAGATTTATTTGGATCAGCAAGGAATATTGAACTTTTGAGCCATCCTGCATGTGAGACATCAACTGAGAAATCATGCTGAGCCAGTTGTTTGCTAGCTTACTAGCCTGAAGACCAAAGCTGTAAGGAGTGGCAGACCAGAATTGTTTATTGACTTGGAGAACAGACAGGGGCTGGGGAAAGACTGAATAAACAAAAGCTGGAGAGGGACTGTGGCGGACCTGAATTGTTTATTAACTCGGAGAACAAACAAAGGCTGGGAGCCAACAAAGGCTGGAGAAGGACTGGTCAAATTACTGTTGATCTGATCTGTAGAGAAAAGCTCATGTGAGGAGTCATGTGGTCCAGTTGCAACCAGGGGCGGCCCAAGGGGGGTGCGGGGCCATGTGCGGAGACTCGGTGCGGGGCCTCATTTGCATAAGTGGCCTTATTTGCATAAATATTTGCATAATGTTACCATACACTAACTTTTAGTAAACATGTCTCTTAATGAGGGAATGGATAAAGAAAGACTAAAAGATTTCTACATTACTATAATCCAGTGCCAACCGCCAGGCACATTAGGAACTACTACAAACGCTGCCCATTTAGAACCCATAGCAAACCCGCCATATCCTGACAGCATTACCAGGACTCACAAAGCACCATACCCTACCTATCAAAAGGCAACACTGCAAATATTAAACCAATACATTTCAGAGAATACTGGGGAAAGAGAACAAGTGGCAATGTCAAATAGGAATTACATAAACAGAATACCTCAGCTCAGTTACACATGCAGAACATAGACCATCATCAAACAAGGAATCACAATTTAGAAACAGGAAGGCAATAATTAAACTGGGAACCCCAAAAGCCAAACTTGGAATGTACAACAACACTGTAGAAATAAAACTATAAATTAATTTCCTCTTGTACCAAACAAAGCGCAGACGTTAATGATGCACATTTCCCAGAGCTTTCATATTCCAGTTAATAAATTCAAAATAAAGAGATATCTTTCTACCTTTTGTGCATTTTTTTTCAGTTGCAATTGCTCCAGCCACTTTCTTCTGGTTTCTTCATGTTTTCTGCTAACTCTCCATCGTCTGCTGTCCATTTGTTCTTTCTTCTCTCTTCTAGTTTTTTTTTTCCATTCTCTTTCTCTACATCTGCTTTAACATACTAATCTTTCTCCTTTTGCTCTTTCCTCATTCCTATTTCATCCACACAAATTTTACCCCTCCATCCTCAATCCCCACCTACTCTCCCAATAACCGGCCAATTGTAGATTTTTCATCCCTCCCACACAAAATATTTTTCCCCTCTCCATTTTACTCTCCCAGCCCCATCCCATTCTAATCCTCCCCCAACATCAGCTCCCTTCTAGTTCCAGTCTCACCCAGCATCCATTCCCTTCTAGTCCCTGCATCAGCCCATTTCCAGTCCTACCCCCCATCAACCCATTTCCGGTCCTAGCTCCCCCATCCATTTTCAGTCTGAGTCCCTTCATCAGCTCATTTCCAATCCTAGCCCCCCATCAGCCCATTTCTAGTCATTTCCTAGCCCCACCATCAGCCCATGTCAAATCCTAGCTCCCCTCCACTCAGCCCAATTCCAGTCCAAGCCCCCCCCCATGAGCCTACTTCCAGTTCTAGCCCCTCCATGAGTCCATTTCAATTCAAGCCCCCACCACAGCCCATTTCCAATCTTAGCTCCCCCCCAACAGCCCATTTCCAGTACCAGTCCTAGCCCCCCATCAACCCACTTCCAGTCCTAACCCCCCATCACCCCATTTTCAGTTTAAGCCCCCCCTATAACCCATTACCAGTCCTAACCCCCCATCAGCCCACTTCCAGTCTTAACACCATCAGCCCATTTCCAGTCAGCCCCCCATAGCCCACTGCCAGTCCTAACCCCCCCCCCATCAGCCCACAGCCCATTACCAGTCCTAACCACATCAGCCCACCTCAAGTCCTAACCCCTCCTCATCAGCCCATGTCCTGTCCTAGCCCTCCCCATAGCCCATTATCAGTCCTAATCCCCCCATAGCCCATTACCAGTCCTAACCCCCCATCACCCCATTTCCAGACAGCCCCCATCAGCCTACAGCCCATTACCAGTCTTAATCCCCCCCCCAGCCATTACCAGCCCTAACCCCCATCACCCCATTTCCAGACTGCCCCCAACAGCCCACACCCCATTACCAGTCTTAACCCCCCCCAGCCCATTACCAGTCCTAACCCCCCATCACCCCATTTCCAGACAGCCCCCATCAGCCTACAGCCCATTACCAGTCTTAATCCCCCCCTAGCCCATTACCAGTCCTAACCCCCATCACCCCAATTCCCGACAGCCCCCATCAGCCCACAGCCCATTATCAGTCTTAACCCCCCCCTTGCCCATTACCAGTCCTAACCCCCCCAACCGCTAACAGCCCATTACCAGTCCTAGCCCCCCCCCAGCCCATTATCTGTCTTAACCCCCCCCCAGCCCATTACCAGTCTTAACCCCCCATCACCCCATTTCCAGACAGCCCCCATCAGCCCACAGCCCATTGCCAGACTTAACCCCCCCCCAGCCCATTACCAGTCTTAACCCCCCCTAGCCCATTACCAGTCTTAACACCCCCCCCAGCCCAGCCCAGCCCATTACCAGTCTTAACACCCCCCCAGCCCAGCCCAGCCCAGCACCAGTCTTAACACCCCCCCCCCCCAGCCCAGCCCAGCCCAGCACCAGTCTTAACACCACCCAGCCCAGCCCAGCCCAGCCCATTACCAGTCTTAACACCCCCCCAGCCCAGCCCAGCCCAGCACCAGTCTTAACACCCCCCCAGCCCCAGTCTTAACACCCCCCCCGAGCCCAGCCCAGCCCAGCCCAGCCCAGCACCAGTCTTAACACCCCCCCCCAGCCCAGCCCAGCCCAGCCCCGCCCCAGTCTTAACACCCCCCCAGCCCTGCCCAGCCCAGCCCGTCTTAACACCCCCCAGCCCAGCCCAGCCCAGCCCAGCCCCAGTCTTAACACCCCCCCAGCCCAGCCCAGCCCAGCAGCAGTCTTAACACCCCCCCAGCCCAGCCCAGCCCAGCCCCAGTCTTAACAGCCCAGCCCAGCCCCAGTCTTAACAGCTCCCCCCAGCCCAGCCCAGCCCAGCCCCAGTCTTAACACCCCCCCAGCCCAGCCCAGCCCAGCCCAGCCCCAGTCTTAACACCCCCCCAGCCCAGCACCAGTCTTAACAACCCCCTGCCCAGCCCAGCCCAGCCCCAGTCTTAACACCCCCCAGCCCAGCCCAGCCCAGCCCATTACCAGTCTTAACACCCCCCCAGCCCAGCCCAGCCCAGCACCAGTCTTAACACCCCCCCAGCCCCAGTCTTAACACCCCCCCCCCGAGCCCAGCCCAGCCCCGCCCCAGTCTTAACACCCCCCCAGCCCAGCCCAGCCCAGCCCAGCCCCGCCCCAGTCTTAACACCCCCCCAGCCCTGCCCAGCCCAGCCCGTCTTAACACCCCCCCAGCCCAGCCCAGCCCAGCCCAGCCCCAGTCTTAACACCCCCCCAGCCCAGCCCAGCCCAGCAGCAGTCTTAACACCCCCCCAGCCCAGCCCAGCCCAGCCCCAGTCTTAACAGCCCAGCCCAGCCCCAGTCTTAACACCTCCCCCCAGCCCAGCCCAGCCCAGCCCCAGTCTTAACACCCCCCCAGCCCAGCCCAGCCCAGCCCAGCCCCAGTCTTAACACCCCCCCAGCCCAGCCCAGCCCAGCCCAGCACCAGTCTTAACAACCCCCCTGCCCAGCCCAGCCCCAGTCTTAACAGCCCCCCCCAGCCCAGCCCAGCCCAGCCCCAGTCTTAACAGCCCCTGCAGCCCAGCCCAGCCCAGCCCCAGTCTTAACAGCCCCCCCAGCCCAGCCCAGCCCTGCTCCAGTCTTAACAGCCCCCCCAGCCCAGCCCAGCCCAGCCCCAGTCTTAACACCCCCCCATCCCAGCCCAGCCCAGCTCCAGTCTTAACACCCCCCCCCCATCCCATATCGGCTTATGGCAAATTTAAAATTTAAAAAAAAACCTGACTCTGGTTGCTGCCGCTGCCGCCGCGGCAGCAGCAGAATTGAGTGTCCCGCGGGGCCCCCTCTCCTTGCTGAGCCTCTCTGCAAGGGCTTTCAGATTCGCGAAGGGAGAGTGTCTCCCTCGCGTCTCTGTTAAGCCCGCAGGGACTAATGGGAAATTTCCCATCAGCCCCTCGCGTCTAAAGGGGCAGATGGGAAATTTCCCATTAGCCCCTGCGGGCTTAACAGAGACACGAGGGAGACAGACACTCTCCCTTCGCGAATCTGAAAGCCCTTGCAGAGAGGCTCAGCGAGGAGAGGGGGCCCCGCGGGACACTCCATTTTGCCGCGGAGGCCGCGGCAGCAGCCAGAGCCAGCTTTTTTTTTTTTTTAATATAATTTTTTTAAAAAAGCAGAATGTTCTTTGCGCGGGGCCCCCTGAAACGCGGGGCCCTGTGCAAAGAACATTCTTGCTCAATGGACGGGCCGGCCCTGGTTGCAACATACTTACAGCCTATATATATAGAGAGAGAAAATCCAGAACAGGGAGAGAGCTGATATCCGCTTGGCCGGGTGCATGCCAACGCATGAGGAATCCCAGACTTTTTCTCCAGCCTTCGCTGTGCTCTCCCAGCTAATGGTAAAGGGGCTGTTATGATGGTAAAGGGCTGTGATGATGTCAGAAAGCTCTGGTGAAAAATTGATTGTTCTATGTGTTGTCCTTGTAACATTGTTATATTGTCTAGCTAATTGTCATATTAAATACCATGCATGAGTGGTTGAATGATCTTGAATTTTATAGAATCCTAGGCAATACACACAATGAGACACTGTGATGGTAAAGAGCAATGAGTTCCTTCGGGCAAGTAATTGTTGTATAGAGGAACACTGTTGTAAGTTACTGAGGCCTTTTTCTCCTCAGTGGTTTTGGAATGGTTTCAGGGTTTTTTGCAGCATCCTGTGCATTGTGTTGAACACAATGCTGAATGATCGAGGTCCTGGAGGTCGGATTGTGGGGTACTTCAGGGATCGCCATTGTCTCCAATATTGTTTAATGTGTTAATGATTTAGTTAAGTTGGATTTTGGCTGGATGTGGATGTATAGTATTATGTTCATGCGAATGATATTTCAGTTTTGGTTTCATTTTCTAGACATTGTTTGGATTATTTTTCTCGGTTGAATGAGATTTTATTGTTGATGCATAGATGGGCAGAATGTTTTCATCTTCAGCTGAATGTGGCTAAGACTAAAGTACTTTGTTTTCATAATGGTAATCCCGTTCCAGGTTTGTTGTTGACAGCTATTGCTCCATTAAACCTGCTTAGGAAGCCAGTGTTGTGGGTGTTAGGAGTTCTGTTGGATAAGGAGTTGTCGTGGACTGCACATGTTAGCTCAATCATCTCCCGTTCCTTTTTTCAAATACGGCATCTTAGACGGCTTCAACCGTATTTTGCAGTAGAGGTTTTTCGAGTGTTGGTACCAAGAACGATTTTAGCATTTCTGGATTATAGCAATTTGGTGTTGATTAATTGCACAAAACAACAGCTTCGGAGGCTGCAAGTATGCCAAAATACTGAGGCAGCCATGAGGTTTAACTGTAGGTAGCCCTTCCCCCAAGCCATGCGGCAAGCCATGAGGTCTAGCTGTAGGTAGCCCTTCCCCCAAGCCATGCGGCAAGCCATGAGGTCTAGCTGTAGGTAGCCCTTCCCCCAAGCCATGAGGTAATCAGCCTGCTAAGAGAAGGCATTGAGATTTCAGTAGACACCCTTCCCCCACTCCAGGTCTGAGCACAATAGCCCCTAGCCCAGAAATCAGCAGACCTGAGCATACCGGTTTGGACAGGTCACCCAGGTACCTTCCCCAGGGGCTGCTGATTGGTGGGCAGGAAATACCTGTGGCAAATGGGATTGTAGAATGAGTTTAAAACTGTACTGTATATAAGGCATTGTAGGCCGTCCCTCGGGGCTCAGACCTTTTGTGGAGGGTACCGGCTCTCTGTCTGATCCTGTGTGCATATTAAAGATCCTGTTTGCATTCCAGCCTGTCTGAGAGTTTTCCTTCTGTGGGTGAGTGATTGAATAAGAGCTTTTCACAGCGTTTGCGATAACATTTTTGGTGCGTTGGCCGGGAAACATTTAAAAGAAAAAGCCTCTCTCATCACACCCACAGTGGGAAGACTACTGCTTTTTTGCAGGATCAGGGCCTCCACCAGTCAGGGACCGGCCCCTCCAGGTGATTAATGGTCCTTGGCGCCCCCGGGCCACTTTGTGCTCGGAAGGACACCTTGATTTGTCTGGACAGCCGGTCCCTGCGGCTGAATCCCCGATTGAAAACCGGCTGGATAGACTGGCATCTAAACTACCTGTCTGATCAGAGCTCTGGTGAGTACTGCTACTTTCTGTACTCCGTCTGTAATTCCTAGTAAATTCTAGGAACCTGTAGCGGCCCGATCACCCGCACGAACGGTCCTAGTAGGGACCCCGGGGGGGGTTTTCTGAAGCCATCGTTCGTCCAGTAAATCAGAGTCCTTTTGTGGACCAGTAAGATAACTGCAGCATGAGAAATCAGAGTCCTTTTTGTGGACCAGTAAGATAACTGCAGTATGAGAAATCAGAGTCCTTTTTGTGGACCAGTAAGATAACTGCAGTAAAAGGTATTTAAAGTGCAGCGCTGCCACAGATATTGAAGAAAAAAATTGCCTAGGATATTAGTATTACCACTCTTAAGGATCTTTTAAAAGCGCTGCCAAAAACTTCTAAAAGTAACCAAAATATAGCACTTGATAAGTTAAACATACCTGAGATAAAGAATAGATCGCTGCTTCTCTTCTTTCCTTTCTGCTTGTGGGGAGTTTTCTGAAGCGTGACTGCAAGGAGAGTTCTCCATGTGCTCCGATATTAATTTGTGCTGTCTCCATGCTTCCCTTGTGCTCCGATGTTAATTTATGCTGTCGCCATGCTGCCCGATGTGAGTTTCTGTCTCCCCATGCTGCCCGATGTGAATTTCTGTCTCCCCATGCTGCCCGATGTGAATTTCTGTCTTCCCCATGCTGCCCGATGTGAGTTTCTGTCTCCCCATGCTGCCCGATGTGAATTTCTGTCTCCCCATGCTGCCCGATGTGAATTTCTGTCTTCCCCATGCTGCCGCTGTGGTTCCCGCTCCTGATCTGTGCTTCCCCGATGCTGCCATTGTGTTCCCGCTCCTGATCTGTGCTTCCCCGATGCTGCCATTGTGTTCCCGCTCCTGATCTGTGCTTCCCCATGCTACCCGCTGTTAATGTCTGCTCCCCCATGCTGCCCGATGTTGATTTCTGCTTCCCCCATGCTGCCCGCCGCTAATTTCTACTCCCCCATGCTCCCCCATGCTGCCCAATGTAATTTTCTGCTTTCCCCATGTGAATTTCTGCCCCCGATGTAATTTTCTGCTTTACCCATGTAAATTTCTGCCCCCGATGTAATTTTCTGCTTTCCCCATGTGAATATCTGCCCCCGATGTAATTTTCTGCTTTCCCCATGTGAATATCTGCCCCCGATGTAATTTTCTGCTTTCCCCATGTAAATTTCTGCCCCCGATGTAATTTTCTGCTTCCCCCATGTAAATTTCTGCCCCGATGTAATTTTCTGCTCCCCCCATGTGAATTTCCTGCCTTTCTCTGCTGTCCCGATGCACCGCTGAGCCCCCGCTAGGTTTCCTGCCTTTGACCACCCAGGAGCAGCTGAATTCTGCTGAATCGTTGTCGGGACGCACGTGGAGGCGGGCCATCTTGAAAAGACCACGTGTAAGCTACACTGCAATATACTTAAAGCGATTCTGGAGCTCCATCTAGTGGACATTAGCTGTATTTACTACTATTCCTCATGGTTAGTGATTCTGGAGCTCCATCTGGTGGACATTTTAAGAATAGATAGCTTATATTTTTAACTCTTATCTAAATCAACTCTGAGTGTATATATTATTGTAAATTGCCAGGACCTATATTGTAAAAAATTTTGTGTTTGAATTAAGACTAGATAGGGTCCGTATTGTAAATTGTATTATTTTTCCTGAATTAGGACTAGATAGGGTCTGTATTGTAAATTGTATTATTTTTCCTGGATTAAGTCTAGATAGGATCTGTATTGTAAATTGCATTTTTTCCTTTTTCTCTTACTTTAATTTGATTTTTTCCCCTAATTGAGATTTGGTTAGAAGATCTGATCCACATTGTATACTGTACTTAGTTATTGAACTAGAATTAGAACATGGGGTTAGGAAAGTCAAAAGAAAAAACGCCCCTACAGTGCATGCTTCACAATTTTAAATCTGGGTTTAGAGAGGATTATGGGGTACCTCTCTCCGCCTCCAGATTATCCTTTTTGTGTGAGAGGGAATGGCCAGCCTTAGTTAAGTTATGGCCTCCCCAGGGGTCCACTGACCTGTCCACTGTGTCTTTGCTCCATCAAATTGTTGAAAAAGAGCGCCCTGACCAGTTCCCTTATATTGATTCATGGCTGGCCATATGCCAGCTCAGACCAAGATGGTTCCAGCGCTGTCACGAGGATCAGTGTAGAATAATGGTGGCGGCCAGTGGTCGCCAAAAGGGATGGACACCCGCCTCTATCTACCAGGGGCGGGACCCTCCAGACATTCCTCCACGCCCTCTCCCTCTGCTTCAACCTCATGTCCCATCTGCACCACTGCAGGGTCCGCCCTAGCTGAAGAGTCAGGAAGACCTCCTCTTGGGGTGGGTGGGGCCAGATTTAGGGAATATTCTGTGGATTCCAGCCCATCGTCTTCAGATTCCCCTCCCACATCCTCCACCCCTCACACTCCTGGTACCACCTCCAGTTCCACCATTTCCTCCCCTGAGAGCACACAGGCTGAGCTTGAATCGTCCACCCCGAGGGCCTACTACCTGCAGTCGCATGATCTCCAAATGCCATTATGACAAGTACAGGGGCTCCCGTACCTTGATGCTGCTGGGCGTGTGACACTGGGACCATCCAGCCTGATTTATGTCCCTATCTCCACTACGGACCTGTTGAACTGGAAAACCCATTATGCTTCCTATACTGAAAAGCCCCAAGAACTGACAGACCTTATGACCAGTAGTATACAAACACACCAGCCTGCCTGGTCGGACACTAGACAACTGCTTCCTACTTTGTTCAGCACAGAAGAACGAGGGCGAGGCCGCGGATACGGGGGGCCGAGGTTTCCCCTGGCCCCCAATCAATGTGCCTACTGCAAAGAGGAGGGACATTGGAAGAATGAATGTCCAAATCGTAACACAAGACAAGGGAGGTGGCCGGGATCCAGATGGAGCAGACCATCCCGAGAACTCAGAGCTGCCCACCGCTGAGATGTGTGAAGGAGACCCTATCTGGATCAGTGTGTCACATTGAAAATGGGCCAGGGTGTTTGCCTAGGAGAATGGGAGGTTTAAATTTTTGAGAGAAACAGAACTTAGACTTCAGAGAGGGATGGAGCACACTGCGAGGTCCTGAGGAACTGCTGAGAGGCAGGAAAAAAGAACTGTTGGACTGACTAGGGGGTTTTGGGGGCTTCTGTGAACGATTGTATTGTTATCCTTTTAATATTGTTTTCTTAGAAAGTAACTGAAATCTACAAGCCATTTCGGCTTCAACAACTGCAATACCCACACCAGCTCAAGATTTTGCTGTACTATTTTCTCAGAGCTTTCTTTATCACATTATTAAGCACTGCTGCTTTTGACATACTTTCATGTTATGTGTTTTCAATATTATTGACCAGCTGCAAGAAAATGATATTACAATGTATGTTGTCTCTAGGGAACAGTACCAGAAGCTGCTTTCCTGATGACTGATGACAAGCAAATGGTTGCTTGTCCGTTGCCCTTAGTGGGATTACCTTTGCCCCCATAAAAAAGAAAAGAAAAAGAAAAATTGGGACTGAAGGGTAATTGGCTGATAGGTATGTCTAGTATGGCTGCATCCTTGCCTGAGGCTGTAATACATTATGATGGCACGGAAAAAGCATGTGGGCTAAGAAAATGAGTACCCAGAGCCCAGCACAACAAGAGTAAAGCCAGGGGGAACTATACTCTGAACAGAAGTGCACAGAGAATGGACCTAGCTAAGAAACAGGTCAGGCCTGAAAGTGCACAGAAAATGGACCCAGCACAAGAAAAGACATGCCAGGCCTGAACAGGTTAAACAGGCCAAACAAAGCTGGTGATACAAAGTACTCATATGCCCTGAAGATTACAGTGCCAGTGATTAATGAAGCAAAGGGAATGGCAGGGTGCAGCCAGAATGACTCAACACTAGCAAGAATAAAAAGCCATTAATATGCTGATAAGGGTGGATCCCAGGGAAAGAGCCTTTGCCCCAAAGGAAAGAAGCCTCTGCAGACTTTTTGCACACGGCCCTCCTTTGCCCCAAAGGGAAGAGGCCTCTGCAGGCCCTGCAACCTTTTACAGTCAGAACAGCAACTTTTGCACACGGAACAAAAACGTTGTGCAGGAGTTGCTATAGAGGGTATAGGGTATGTGTTGTTTTAAACTCACTGATGCAAGTGTTTCCATTGAACACCCTATCCAAGACCTAAGTGATCTAGTTACCTGTCCATGGGTCCTGGGTGGTTTATGAAGTGGTTCAGTTGGCCAGGGGGACTAAAAATCCCAGTGGTAGGGGTTCTTTTCATTTACTGCTATGTGCCATTCTGCCATGTTATATCCCTATTCTTTACCACTTCATGACCACCACCCTTGATACCCTGGTAGAACGCAAGGTGGTTACCACTGTCATGGCCCTGTCCCAAATACCACCCTCAACCGCTTCTAGCGGTTGAGGTCCTACTTAAAACAGGGGGGAATGAGGCAGCCATGAGGTTTAACTGTAGGTAGCCCTTCCCCCAAGCCATGCGGCAAGCCATGAGGTCTAGCTGTAGGTAGCCCTTCCCCCAAGCCATGCGGCAAGCCATGAGGTCTAGCTGTAGGTAGCCCTTCCCCCAAGCCATGAGGTAATCAGCCTGCTAAGAGAAGGCATTGAGATTTCAGTAGACACCCTTCCCCCACTCCAGGTCTGAGCACAATAGCCCCTAGCCCAGAAATCAGCAGACCTGAGCATACCGGTTTGGACAGGTCACCCAGGTACCTTCCCCAGGGGCTGCTGATTGGTGGGCAGGAAATACCTGTGGCAAATGGGATTGTAGAATGAGTTTAAAACTGTACTGTATATAAGGCATTGTAGGCCATCCCTCGGGGCTCAGACCTTTTGTGGAGGGTACCGGCTCTCTGTCTGATCCTGTGTGCACATTAAAGATCCTGTTTGCGTTCCAGCCTGTCTGAGAGTTTTCCTTCTGTGGGTGAGTGATTGAATAAGAGCTTTTCACAGCGTTTGCGATAACAATACGGCCACTAGGCTGATTTTTGGGGGTTCTAAGTTTGCTTCTGTTTCTCCGTTATTTCGGACGCTTCATTGGCTTAGGATTTCTGAGAGGGTACAATTTAAGTTTTATGTGTTACTGCATAGGTTCTTTAATGATTATGTCCCAGTTTGTTTTGCAGATTTCTTTGTACCTTTGAATGGTTTGGCTAAATGTCTCCAGGAGGTGCAGACTTTGTTGTTTCCCTCAAGTAAGGGGGTGGTTAGTAAGAAATGTTTTATGCACACACTGCCATCTAAAGCTGTGGAGTTTTGGTCTAAATTGCCTTTGTCTTTGAAATGTACATCATCAATTGTTTTATTTAGGAAAAGATTGAAAATGTGGTTATTTTCTTCTTAATACTAATGTTTTTTTAGTTTTTGTTTTTTATGTGAAATTCTGTAAACCGCACTGATCTGACTTGTTTGGGAGTGATGCAGTATAGAAATTGATTAAATAAATTAATTAATATTCAGCGTCAGTAACCATATTAGTGCCACTGAATATCCCTCTCAGCAGCATTTACATGGTTTACAGATCTTTAAACGGTGTAAATGCTTTTAAATATCGGGTCCTCAGTGATTAAAGTCAAGATTAGTAATAAGGTGTTAGCAAACTTAAATCAAGCTGATAAATATTTTAAAATGAGAAAGAAAAGGAACTTTTCTTCAGTTTGAGCTGTTATTAGCTGTGCCAGATTTCAATTGCTAAGACTCTGTTTATCCAACCCCCCACTTCCTCTGGCCTTCCTGGTGTTTGTTGAAAGGTGCTTCAATATACAGACACTTCAAGCTATGCAACAGTCTACTAAAATTAATCCAACTACAACAGATATGAATGCTGCAGTAAAAATGCAGGCAGTTCCAAAAGATATTACAGTCACAGTGCAGGAAAACTCAGATCCCACTCCACAAGGAAAGATAATGCTGGGTCTAAAAGAATTCAGATGCTAGCCTACAAAGCCAAGTACATTTAGGAGACAGATAAGGAGAGTCTCCTCTCTGATCTAAACATAGTGTGGCATAAGGTAGAGGAGGACATATCTAAGATCTCAGAAGCTCCTATAAGCTTTAGCTATCACACACATCACCGTCAGACTAATTGTCAGCGCTACTTGCTTCAATCAGAGAAGTATCTAAAAATTATGACAAAATATAACAATGTGGAAAGTTTAGCAGAAAAAGATCTTCAGGAGAGTGAAGACCAAAGACATACGCTTTTGTTGGAAAGTACCTTAAAGGACGCAGACAGCAGAAAAGAATCCCCGAAGGAAGTTATATCACTGCACTCTGGCTCTTCTAGGCATATGCCTAGATCTGCAAGGTCACTAAGGTCAGTGCATTCAAATCGCTCCACAGCAAGCTCACTGCTGCAAATGTTCGTACACGCTTTAGCCAACAAGAGACCACCCTGAAATTACAATTAGAATAGAAGAGGAGGAACAGAGGGCAGCTGCAGAAGTCACCACTAAAGCCACTACTGTCGCTGCTGCAGCTGCTGCTAGAGTTGCTGCTGACACTGCTGCTGCTACATGCAAAAAGGCTGAGCTGGATGTTGCTCTCGAAGTGTTGCAACAAAAAAAAAAAAAGGCAGTTGCTGCGGAGGCTAGGCTAAGGCCCTGGAAAGAGTTACAGGGCAGGAAGGCAGGAAGAGCCAAATTAACCACTTTGACTCAGAAGATCCTGTTCAGCGCACTAAAGACTATGGGCCTCATATTCAGTTGGGCAGGCTATGTGCCACTACAGTGCAAAGCCCTGCCCGCTGACCCTTAACCCCAGATATTCAATGCCGGGGCCATATGCGGCCCCAGCACTGAATATCCGAGGATCACCACACACACCAGAAGCCATAGTAGCTAACCAGGCAGCAGCAATATTGCATGCTGCCTGGTGTGCTCCAGCACCTTAAAGATAGGCAAGGGTTTTCCTTGCCTATCTTTTAGGTGCAGGTCGCCAACCGAGCAGCAAGTAATATTGCTGCTGCCCAGTTATCGATCGCCTCTGCACCTCCCCGGAACACCCCGACACGCCCTGATGCAGCAATTACACAGTTTACAAAGATGTAAACTATAACTATTATAACTATTCCTCACTATCAGCATTGCTTTTTAACATCTATATGCAACCAATCTGTAATATTGCCCGTACCTTTGTATATCTTGTCTTATTTATGCTGATGATGTGCTGTTGTTCACACCTATTAATGTGATTAGCCCTGATTACACAGTTTTAATTAACTGTTTCAATTCAATAACCGATTGGCTGCTCACTCAGAACCTTCGAATAAATTTAAAAAAAACTGAAGTCCTTATCATTACAAGAAACAATGACTTCTCTTCACCACCTTCATTAAGAGTACGAGACGCTGATTTACCTATTAAATCCACCATTCGATACTTAGGTGTCATTCTCGACCAGCGACTTGAATTTAATGAGCATATAAAGTCCACAGTAAAATCCATTTATCACAAGATTAATACTCTACGACACCTAAAACCCATGTTAGACCCCGAATGATTTCCGCACAATATTCCAAGCACTAGTCACTCCACATTTTGACTATGCGAATATTATCCTGCAAGGCCTACCTAAATCTACGCTTAATCCATTACAGCTTGCTATGAATGCAGCAGCTAGATCACTATGCGGAATTACAAGGAGACGACACATAACCCCCATTCTAATGGAACTTCACTGGCTCCCAATAATTTGTAGATTATCTTATAAAACACTTCTTATGACCTTCAAAGCGTTCCATAATATTTCACCTCCTTCAATATCTGATCTACTCATTCATACCCAAAACAACAGATCAAGAAGATCTACAACTGAAAATACTCTAGTGATTCCACATGAATTAGTAATATGTACTCAAACTACCATTAACAGATCATTTTCATCCTTTGCTCCAAGGTGCTGGAATAAGCTTCCATTAAACATCAGATTGATAAAAGATATATCGCAATTTAGAAAAGCTTTAAAAACCCACCTTTTTTACAACACTTCTCTTACATCAATATTTCCCCTCCTCTCACCCCATTATCTCAACTCAGCAATAATAGTTAAATGATGATGTTAGACCATTCCACCTTATGATATTTCACTGTATATACCTGCTCTGTTAAATGTTATTTATGACATGTCTCTATACCCATTCAAGATCTCTAGTCTGATGTAATTGCTTTTATTTAATTATTTATATGCTATTCCCCAGTTAATCCTTGTTTTATTCCCCTGTTACCTGTAACTTGGACAAGTTCTCTAAATCTGAGTGTATTTTGTTTAATGTAAACCGCACTGATAGCGCGGTATATAAGAGCTGTTAAATAAAATAAATAAATAAACTACTGTGATGAGGAGAGCTCTGCTGAGCCCATGGAAATAGAGGAAAATGGTAAATATACCTTTAAGGAGAGAGACAGGCAGGGAATTCACAGCTTTCAGAGTGCAGGTAAAGGAAGAAAACACGCAGTCACTGAAGTCAGGCCACACCCAAGCTCTGATAACCTAAGTGCAGGCTTGGGGAGTAATGAAAAACACCTGAGTAGGAAGCAGTGTACGCTAGTTAAGAAACAGCCTTATAAACCCAGGGGAGGAAAAGGAAGAGCCAGCACCGCGGAGCAGAAAGAAGATCACCGGGGAGGAGAACGGTGAAGCTTTCGGTGAGGAGCTCAGCAGTGAAAGTAGAAGCCATAAAGAAAGCCAAGCTTACAGGAGGAGGGCTGTTAGTCCTGAAGCCAGCTGAGGTCTGGCTAGGAGAATTGCTGACGAGGGTCAGGCTGCAGTTCAAATGGTACATGGACCAGCTCAAAGAGTTGTACTATTGTGGATCAGGAGCTGGTTAAAAGATAGAAAGCAGAGGGTAGGGCTAAATGGACAATTTTCTCAATGGAGGAAGGTGAATAGTGGTGTACCCCAGGGATCTGTGCTGGGTCCGCTGCTTTTTGACATATTCATAAATGATCTGGAAAAGGGAATAACGAGTGAGGTTATCAAATTTGCGGATGACAAAAAACTATTTATAGTTGTTAAAACCCATGAGGATTGTGGAAAATTGCAAGAAGATCTTGATACATTGGAAGATTGAACATCAAAATGGCAGATGAAATTTAATGTGGACAAGTGCAAAGTTATGCACCTAGGGAAGAACAACCCAAACTATGGTTACACGATGCAAGGTTCCACATTAGGAACCACCACCCAGGAAAAAGATTTAAGCTTCATTGTGGATAATATGTAAAAACCCTCCACACAGTGTGCAGCGGCGGCCAAGATAACAAATAGAATGCTAAGGGGTATGTTTACTAAACTGCGCTCATGTGCGTGGCGATGCTGGGAAAGGCACCTTAGCGCACGCTAATGATGCGTATTTCTGCCCCGCACAGGTGCGCGCCGCACTAAAGTGCCCGCTCATGTGCGCGGCGCACTGATGTGCGATAAAGGCGTGGAAAGGCTCCCGGAGGGCGGAGGAAGGTTCCCCAGGGGCGGAGAGAAGGGGTCAATGGGTGGAGAGTGGGAGGGGAGAGGCTCCCCGCACACGAGTGGGGCTGAAATTCAAGTAAAAAAATACCGCGAATGAAAACTTCACAGTAGAGCCGATTTAAAGGGAAGAGAAACCATTTCTGTCAGCAATGTACAGCAAAACCAGGGAAAACTACAAAACAGTGATAAGTGTGATACATGTGCAAGGTACAAACATTGAAAAGGACCCCAACAAAATTTTAAAAAATTATAATCAAGCTGGGCAATAGCGATAGTAATGGGAAACATCAAAAAACACTCCCAAGAAAGCCCCAAAAAATAAATATGAATTTTAGAAGGGGCTATGCTCCGTCCCCATACAAGGTAAATGATCCCACAGTGAAATAGCACTGATCAGGGTTTCCCTCTCCATTGGACAGGTTACCTATGGCATGCACATGTTCCACAACAGCAGGGCGGGCAGGTCGGAATGGGCAACTGGACAGATGCTGGGAAAGGGGATACAGAGGGCTGCAGGCGGCACATGCTGTGGTGCAGCTGGGGCACAGTGCGGACTAGGCAGATGCCTAGATGGCACTTAGGAATGCTGAAACTGAACAGCAGCCAGACAGCAACTGATGGGGCCCAACATGGGCACGAGAGTGTTTAGCACAGTGTCACAGGGGATAGTACCCAGCAGGTACCCCCAAGGGCACAGAACATTGGCAGGCGGTGATTGGGGGACGTGCGGACAGATATGCAGGCACCCCTACCCCAGAACCTGCACCATAGGCAGCCGCCTACCCGCACACAGGATGGCCTGAGACTGTGTACCACCAGCACCACCAGCAGAAGGGCATGTCAGCATGGTGGCACAGGGGTACTGGAGGTGGAGGAGGCAGTGGCAGCTGCCCAGAGCAGACCGTGGCCTAGCCCTGTGTAGGTGGGTGCAATGCACTGCAACAGACAGGCCCTGCCGGAAAAACAGTCATGGTATCATCAGGGAATGCACTGTCTCTGTGGCAACACGGTGGTGCAGTGCACACAACCAGCATGTTTGGAGACAGAAAGTCACAGGTTCAAGCCCCAGCTGGGACTCCTGCTAATCCAGTCCCCATATTTTACCCACAACTAACTAGTGATAGTAAAGACGAACCTTTATTGCAGAGAACATAAGCATGGCTCAAACACCTCTATTTTACCCTACAGAGCACAGACACCAGAAACATGCACATTACCTAGAGCAGATTCCCCCAAATGCAGTCTTGGAGGGCCACAAATCCTTCAGGGTTTATGCTGTCTCCAATCTAAGGATGGAGCGGTACTGGTGGTGGAGGTGGCAGCAGCTGGTGGCCACAGCAGACCATGGCCTAGCCCTGTCCAGGTGGGTGCCGTGCACTGCAACAAACAGGCCCTGTCGGATGTACAGTCATGGACTCCCCAGGGAATGCAGCATATCTGCGGCAACAAGGTGGTGCAGTGCACACAGACAGTGTGTGTAAAAACAGAAGGTCACAAGTTCAAAGCCCAGCTGGGGCTACTGCCAATCCAGTCCACATATTTTTCCCACAACTAAACCGTGATAGTAAGGACAAATCTTTATTGCAGAGAACATACGCATGGTTAATACGCCTATATTTTACCCCACCGAGCACAGACACCATAAACAGGCGCATTACCTAGAGCAGAGTCTCCCAAATGCAGTCCTGGAGGGCCAAACACCATTCAGGTTCCATGCTGCCTCTAATAAAGATGCCTGTGCTGCATATCTATGCACCACCCCCATGGTATACAGATGTATCTCATGCATATTCATGAGGGACAGCATGAAAACCCGAACAGTGTTTGGCACACCAGGACTGGAGTTGGGAACCTCTGCCATAAAGCAGCAGCCAACAGGGGCAGACACACCCACACCCACAGGCCCCATTAGCCAATGCCTCCTGGAGAGGCAGGACATTGGGCCCTGCGTGCATCTCCCAATACTAGCACTTGCATACCTTAGCAATGCCACCCTACACCTGGGTATACGGTACACACCTATCAAACGTTTGCTATGATTACTGGCAGATAGCAATTCCTACGTTAAGCACAGTTTGCTCATTGAGCTCCATCATAGCAATCTTTCTGATGTCTGTGGTGTGTGCTTCAGGTCTGGTCTCTGACAGTGCTTACCACCCTGGGGAGTAACCCCCAACAGTATTGCGTACCATATCCATGCCTGTACTGTGCCCTGGACTGGTGTGGTGGCCAGGGCTGCTAAACTCCTCTATAGTAGCGCAATGCTGGCATAGGTGTGGGGGCAATGTTCCCTCTAATTTTCTGTAGGCTGTGTGCGCATAAAATATCAGCTGTGCAGCTTTTGAAGGAAGGTTAAATTTTTGTGCACCACATAACAACACTCAGAGTTATATACTTTAAAATTTGACTGCACGTCAGAATACAGTATATACACCACATTGATTGCACTAGAAAATATTGTAGAACTTGTGAAAAACCATAAATACACAACAACTTTTCAGTTTTAAGAACGTCTGTGTTGTTTTCTATCAGAATCAGAACCATAATTTTTGTGCGCTCTGTTGTAAAGTATGTGCGCTCACTCGGCGAGGTGTGTGCGCGCGCACACGCGCACAGCTTAGAGGGAACAGTGTGTGGGGGTGTGTGTCTGTCTATCCAGTGTGTGGTGGCTGAAAACACCCTCCACAGCCCACACTGCCAGCACTGTTGCCAGTATTGGCCTGCCAATGTGCATAATGAGGAGCAAGGTACCATGGGTATAGCCCGGACAGGGTGGCCTGGCCAGGATGCATCTGCACAGGGCATAGGGCACTGGCTGGGACATTTTAGTGCCCGGCCACCACCTACACAGACAGGGTGGCCTCAGCATGTCCTGCTGGGAGACCACTCTCACCCTGACTGTGCAGTGACCACAGCATGGCTAGGCACTCCCATAGTGCTATATAGTATTTCTTTCATGTGATATTTATGGGTTTTGTTTTGGGGCACAGTCACTGACTTATCTGCTTGTTGTGTATGCTGACATCCCAGTTCTGGGTGCATGCATTTCCACCAGGAACATGCACTATGGACTAGCTAGCAGGCTGTTTGCAGCTGGTATGTGTCTTGATGGAGTGCCTTGCAGGGTGCAGCGGCTGAAGGCTTGCTGCAGGAGAATATCAGATGGTGGTGGGGTGCAGCTTAGCATATCCAGGCCTAATGTCTGTCTGCTATTGCATTATGGATGTGTACAGAGCTGCATTGACTGCTCTGTAGGGTGTCTGTTCCCCAGCAGGACTGGGGTTGATGGTCCCCTCTACTGCCACCATTGTAGGGAGGTAGAATATGGATCTGTTGATGGGAGACCCTGTTTGCCACCCTCAGCCCTGGAGGAGGAGGAGGGTGGTGGTGGTGGTGCATAACCCTCCTGGGGGTCCACAGGGGCTACACCTGACTGAGACAGACAGACAAATATATCCAAGATGTTTCTGCAGAAACTACCTATCTCTCACATTAGCACTGCTGGGGACCTGCAGCATGGCCTAATTTTGCCATGGAAGGTGCTGTGGACCTGGTGCTGGGCGCCCCACCGCACACTCAGGGTGAGCACAGTACCCGCACAATGTGACGGTGTGTAGCTACTCTGTGCCAGTAAAACACATGGTCAGTACCCCCTACCAGGCCGAGGTGCTGTGGGGGTGGACATGGTCAGTTCCCCCTACCAGGCCGAGGTGCTGTGGGGGTGCATACCCCATCTTGTGTTCATCTGTGGACAGCTGATTTGCATGTGCAGTGCATCATGGGTACGGGTGGGCTAACCCTATCCTGGTGACCACAGCAGACTGTCTGTGTGGTGACGTGCAGTGCCTCTGCAGCCAGCCAGGGGCTTGCTAGCAGCTATAGAGCTGTAGCCCACTGGTTATTTCACTGCCTGTGGAGCCAGAGGTCATGGGTTCAAACCTACAGTGGGGCTATTTGATAGGGCTGCCCAAAGCATTATCTCTTTTTAATGTACATTATTGCTGCCAGCAAAAACACTCTCAGCGTACTGTATCCATAAGGTGCCTCAGAGGGCGCCCTATAGGGCACCTTATGGTTCCCGTCCATATAAGGTGCACTATACGTTATCCTGTGGAGCGACTTATAGGGTGCCCTATAGGGGACATTTTAGGGTGCCGTGGCAGACAGTGCACTTTATAATGTGCCCTATGGAGTGCCTTATAGGGTGCCTTATGCGGCACCTTCAGTTACGGCACGTGACGGCGTGTTTGCTGGCAGCAATTAATAAAATACAAATAAAGTGCTGCAGGAAACAATATGTACATTGCAGAGCTGATGCCTCAGCCAGCCTTACATATTAGGCACACTGGGGAGCAAACTCATGACCCCTGTATCAGCAGTCAGTGCTTTAACCATTGTGCTACACTGCTGTTCTTCCTTGCATGTCAGCGCACCTACTTCAGATTTCCATGCATTTAAATGCACAGTGCTGCCATCAAACACAGTGCTATGACCTTGCTGTGCCTCATAGAGAACCCTATATGGCGCCCTATAGGCCACCCTTTCAGCAACATTGTAGGGTGCCGTGGCGGACAGTGCACTTTAAAATGTGCCCTCTGGAGTACCCTATGAGGCGCCTTATGCAGCACCTTATGTTACAATACTTTGAGGGTGTGTTTGCTGGCAGCACTAATTAAAATAAAAATAAAATGCCCCCTACAGCACTACTACCTATAATAGGCAATGCCTCAGCCAGCCTTCTTCATTAGGCACAGTGGGGGATTGAACCCATGACTCCTGCATCATTGGTCAGTGTCTTAATCATTGTGCTACACTGCTGCTCCTCCTTGCATGTCAGCGCACCTACTTATGATTTTCATTCCTTAAACTGCACAGTGCTGCCATCAAAAGCAGTGCTGTGACCTTGCGGTACCTCATAGGGCACCCTATAAAGCTCCCTATAAGCAACATTCTAGGGTGCCTTGGTGGACAGTGCACTTTAAAATGTGCCCTCTGGGGTACCTTATGGGGTGCCTTCTGTTACAGTGCTTTCAGAGTGTGTTTGCTAGTAGCAGTAATTAAAATAAAATTAATATGCCTCAGACTACAATATTACCTTTGACAGGCAATGTTCCCTCTAATTTTCTGTAGGCTGTGTGCGCATAAAATATCAGCTGTGCAGCTTTTGAAGGAAGGTTAAATTTTTGTGCGCCACATAACGACACTCGGAGTTATATACTTTAAAATTGGACTACATGTCAGAATACAGTATGTACACCACACTGATTGCACTAGAAAATATTGTAGAACTTATGAAAACCATAAATGCACAACAACTTTTAAAATGTCTGTGTTGTTTTCTATCAGAATCGTAATTTTTGTGTGCTCTGTTGTAAAGTATGTGTGCTTGCTTGGTGAGGTGTGTGCGTGTGCACATGCGCACAGCTTAGAGGGAACAGTGTTGACAGGTAATGCCTCAGCCAGCCTTCTTTATTGGGCACAGTGGGGGATTGAACCCATGATCCCTGCATCATCAGTCAGTGTCTTCACCATTGTACTGTGGCTCTGTTCCTGTGTGTGCACATCAGCGCGCCACTTATGCTTCCCACGCAAGTTTCTCATGCACTAATGTGCGCGGCGCACATGAGCGCACAGCGCACATTAGCACATAATTAATCCCGGTTTGCTTTTTCAGACTGAAACGACCACTCCTTATATGGCATCCCACACAATAGCGTGGCGCGCACCTAACGGGGTTTTAGTAAACATACCCCTAAGTATCATAAGGAAAGGAATGGAAAATAAAACAAAGGATATTATAATACCTTTGTATCGTTCCATGGTGCGACCGCACCTTGAATATTGTGTTCAGTTCTGGTCGCCTTATCTTTAAAAAGGATATAGCGTTATTAGAAAAGGTTCAGAGAAGAGCCACCAAAATGGTAAAGGGGTATGGAAGGATACCCCTATGAAGAAAGGCTAAAAAGGTTAGGGCTCTTTAACCTGGAAAAGAGACGGCTGAGGGGAGATATGATAGAAGTCTATAAATTAATGAACGGAGTGGAACGGGTAAATGTAAATTGATTGTTTATGTTATCAGAATATAGAAAGACTAGGGGACATGCAATGAAGCTACAGGGTAAACTATTTAAGAAAAATAAGAGAAAATATTTTTTCACTCAACGTGTAATCAAACTCTGGAATTTGTTACCAGAGGATGTAGTAAAGGCTGTTAGTGTAGTTGGGTTTAAAAAAGGTTTGGACAAGTTCTTGTAGGAAAGGTCCATAAACCATTATTAAAAAAGGGGCCCAGGATATCAGTGCTTGACCCAATACAAGCCTTGTGGAACCTGTGTCTTTTGGGGAAACTGCTAGGAACGTATGACCTAGATTGGCCACTTTTGGAAACAGGGTTCTGGGCTTGATGGACTTTGGTCTGACCGAGTATGGCATATCTTATGTTCTTAATAATTATGGCTCCGTGCTAGACAACAAATAGTTTCACCACTTAAACAATGTTGATTCTTTTTCATGCAGCATATGTTGCAGAATTAAAGATTAAAGATTAGAAGTGATAAATAATAATTAAGGTTCAGCCCGTTTGACAAAAGAAAAAATGACAGCTCTAGGTGCAAGTAGCAGTTTTCAAATAAATGTTTGTCAATAGTCTCACCGCTAATGGTAGGATTTAAAATATTTAACAACTAATGTTTCTGCCATTTCATAATAAGATTTCAGACTTTATTTCCATTTAGTTACAATATGAAAGTAATTTCCCTTGGACCAGGCATAAGAACCATAGGGGCATGTTTACTAAACACTGTTGCTGTGCGGGTTCCCGTTAGTGTGCTTGTGCCATATAAGGAGTGGGCGGGCCAGGCAGAAAAAAGAAAAAAAACGGACCGTACGTGTGTGCGTCGCGCAAATGTGCGGGGCCCACATTAGCGTGTGGGAAGGCTAAGTGGGGCGCTGCTGCATAACCAAACAACAGAGCTGTAGTACAACAGTGAAGACACTGACCTATGGTGCAGGGGCCAGGGGTTCAAACCCCCATTGTGCTCAATGAAAAAGACCAGCTGAGGCATCAACTTTTATGGGCAAAAGTGGTGTAGGAGGTATATTGATTATGGGCGGCAGAAGGCGGCGCACTCTTTTTTTATACGGCATGAGGTGGCGCACTGTTCATTGTGGGCGGCAGATGGCGGCACGCTGATAAAATGGGGCAACAGAAGGCGGCGAGCCTGTGGGCAGAAGGCATCGCGCTGATGTGTGAGGGGGCAGCCCAATAGTGGGAGGGATAAGTGGCGCGCTGATGTGCAAATAGCAGGAATGGAGCCATAGCACAATGGTTAAGACACTGACCACTCGTGCAGGCTAGCTGAGGCATTATTTTAAGGGGCATGCCCATGTTGGGCGGCATAAGGCAGCGCGCTGTTAATGTTACGCGGCAGAAGGCGGCGCACTGCTAATTTTGTGCGCCACAAGACGGCGCGCCGATGGCTACAAGGCTGCACGCTGTTGCTCAAGCACAGGAACAGAGCCACAGCACAATGGTTGTGACACTGACCAATGGTGCAGGGACCAGGGGTTCAATCCCTCACAATGCCCATTGAAAAAGACTAGCAGAGGCAGTATGTTTTATGTTGTGGAGTGCTGTAGTAGGCCCACTAATTTTATTTTGTGATAACAACTAGAAAACGCACGCTCACAGCATGTTAACATAAGGCAGCCCATAAGGCACATGTGACAGTGCACCGTCCGCCAAGGCACCCTAGAATGTCCCCTATAGGGCAGCATGTATGTTGCGACACAGGATAATGTATAGTGCACCCTATATGGATGGCCATAGAATTTCTGTTTAAGAATGTGTAGCAATCTTGCTTGTTCAGTTTGCACGTTGCCCTCTCTGCAATTTTTTTGGGGACAGGGGGTGGAGCAAGGGTGGGGTGGGGGCAGGACAGGGGGCAGGGAAAAGGCAGGGGGTGGGCATGGGCGGAACATGACTAGCCACAGATGGCAGGTTTTTCTTTTTCAAAAAGTTGCAACCCTATGCATGCAGTGTTTGGCTTTCTGAGGTTTTAGTTTGATTTTTGTCTATATATTTCTCTTTTTACTTTGGTAAAGCCTTTTGGTGAAGGCTTATCTGTATTGTGTGACTGTGCAACCAAGGCTGGGTATTCTGTCAGCGTGGAATTTCTGTTTAAGAATGTGTAGTGTTCTGCCTTGTTCAGCTTTCCGAATAGGTTCATTGATGTTTTAGGGCTCACTGCAATATTTATGATGCTGCCTTTTCCTAGGTAGGATCCTTGGGTGAGTTTTGGAAGTTAGTACTGGCTTGGTAGATTTGCACTTGGTCCTGAATGATTTTTTTATATTAATTCCAGATCCGGCTCAACCATCAGGTAACCCAGGCAGCCACCTAGGGCGATAGCTTCTGGGGAACAGCAGAGAGTAGGGCATTCAAAACTAAACAATATATTCTGACAGTTAGAGGGGGCATAAGGCTGAAGGTTTGCCTAGGGTGCAAACACCTTGAACCAACTCTGGGGCTGGCCCTGATTATTTCACAATACAAGTATGCTTGATATTGAGAGGAAGTTTTTCTTGTACGGTAAGGTTTATGGGGAAGGTTCTAGCTCTGCTCTGCACAGATTGATGGGGATGGGGCTGGGGGAGGTTTGGTGGATGCAAAATATATGTTTAGATTTAATGTCATATGGGAGAGCATATGTGTGTTGGGGAGGGTCCGAGAAGGGGACTGTGGTTAAATAAGTGCTGAAGAGTTCAATCTCTTGTATCCCCTCCTCCTCCCTTGATATAGCCTGCAAACACTAAAGCCTGCAGGTTAACCTTCCTACAGTTATTTTTTGAGGGTGGGGTAGGTGAGGGGCATGAGTGGAGAATGGCTTGCCACAGGTGCAGGCTTTTTGAAAGAGAAAAACCTACCAACTCTAATAAGTAGTTGTGATAGGCGATGGCCTAGTTCATCCTGTAGGTAGCCGAGGCCCGTATATTAGGCCTGAGTCCCCCTCCCTTCCACTAGAATATTATAACTGACTTTGGAATATTATAGCAGAACCAGACAGAAAATACCAATAGCTGTTAGAGAAACTGCTTTGCTCTGCTTTTGATAAGAATGCTTCTGATAAGAAAGTAAAACTTTTCCACTGAGCATGTTATGATAATCACAACTGTTTTTCTGCTGGCTAACTGACCTTGCAATAGAGTAGCAAAATGTAACGTCTGCACTTTATTTAATACAAGAGGAAATCAATTTATAGTTTTATTTCTACAGTGTTGTACATTCTAAGTTTGGTTTTTGGGGTTCCCAGTTTAATTGCCTTAGATGGAAGTGAAGACTGTATTTTATACGAAGACAGCGAAGAAAGTGATGTCAGTGATTGTGACCAAATGAGCTTCATGAATTCTGACTCTAGCGAAGAAGAGTTCTTGGGGTTTTCCGAAGACTAGAGTACTCAAACCTTTGTCTTTATGTGTTAATGACAGTGATAATGGTTCTTAATGCCACTGTTGACTGCTGTTCAGTTTATATGGTTCAAATATTATTCTGTTATACTTTATTAAATATTTTATTACACTATTTGGTTCAGAATATTTTTTTTCCTATTTTTCTCCTCTAAAAACCAGGTGCGTCTTATGGTCGGGTGCGTCTTATGGTGCGAAAAATACGGTATATCCCGCTTTTCACCGGGTCAACGCGGTCAATTGGGAGATACATTTAACACGAGGGGATATGACACACATACGCTAATACTTACAGGGAACATGGGCAATGGAGGGTTAAGTGGCTTGCCCAAGACCACAAGGAGTAGGCATACTTCATATGCTGGGCTTACAAGATGGCTTCCGCGCTGATCGGCATCAGCCAAGGTGACTGCCGGTTTAGACTGTGAATGTGGAGTCAGCCTGGAGGAGGGGCCTTGCGTTCTCTGGACAATGCCCTGCATACACTGAATCCCTTCAATTCGATCAGCTGCTGGCAGGACACAAGGCACTCTCGCATGCTTTTTTGCTTCAGTGGTCTAAAAGTGGAGTCTTTACCAGGTGGTATAATGGGAACTTGTCTGCAGTTTCTCGGCTTCTTCATTGCTGACTCAATTGCCACTGCGGAATGAGAGCAGTATTTCATATCACCAGGTGCTAGTTGAACTTAAAATATAAAGTCCATCTTTGTGCAGTCAGACGGAATGGGGCGTTACTCTAGCAGGAAGGCCGTGGATATGCCTGTGTTTGGGAGTTCTTTCTACTTCATATTATTGGCACGGAAAGAGCGTCTCTTAACATATGCTGAAGGGATTTTTGGTTTAGAGGTGTCTTTGTAAAAATAAATAAATAAATTAATTAATTAAAGAAAGTATTCAGCTGTCCTGAATTCGCCTGTTCTTGATTGACATTTTGAGGCTAAGCAGGGGCAGGCCTGGGTACTACGTAGGTGGGTGCACACCTTGCTCTACCAGGGGGTGTGGACTCACTGTATGGAACAGAGCCCTAGCACTCTTCTTTATCGCAAGATAGGAAAGTAGATGGTTCACTGACGCGATCGTTGGGGGCAGTGCTCTGGCCTTACAAGCTCCCATTTTTGGAGCCTGGGGTGGCGAGAGCATGCTTCAGGTGGTTGCAGTGTTTACGGCAGTCTACTCGCCTGGAACAGGAAAGGATCAGGGAGTTGAATCGACTAGAACCTGATCTGCTTTATGGGGCAAATGTGCATTATGGCTTAATTCAAGCGCTAGCTAATATTATTGGCTTCCTTGGGGTTCACCAAGAGGTCTTTCTGGTGGAGGAATGGGGCAGCTGATGGTTCGTCCAAGTCGAGGGTCAGTAAGCTCCCAATTAAGTCTTTGTCTTGTCCTTTCCCCGTGGGCTCTCATAGGGCAACTAATTGGCGTATCGAGGCTTTCGGAGAAAGGTACTCTTGGTAGCGCCCGGTTGGACGAGGCGGCCGTACTAGGCTTTTCTCATTCGCCTACTCGACAGGCTTTTCCTAGAAGTTGTCGGTAGCGGACGTTCTGCTGCGGCTAGGTCCGTGACGAATGTCTCAGATGGATCAGTGCCCACCTACGGTTTGGCCTTTGTATGGGCGGGGCTCAAGTAGAAGGGTTATTCTGCGGCAGTCTTCGCCACCTTGTTGAGAGCAAGGAGGCAGGCTGCTTCTGCCACGTAGGTCCATGCTTAGCGCCTTTTGGAAGGCTGCTGTTCACGGCGGCAAGTCCGGGCGACAAAGGTGTCTGTATCCTTGGTCTGAGTTCTCTGCAGGACAGTGTCTGAAGGAGCTAGCGGCCAGTTCCTTAGAGGATCCAGCGGGCGACTGTTTCCGGCTGTAGAGGTTCTGTGAAGGGAATAGCGCTAGGTGTTTGGATCGATGTGTAGCGTTTCCTTAAGTTGTGATCCGACTGTGCTCCTCAAGGAGAGTTCAGGTGCCGCCGGGGGGATCCTGATTGGGCCTTAGAGGTGTTAGCTAAAGAGCCCTTTGATTCTTTACTCCAGGCGTCGGTAAAGGATTTGCTGTTATAGACAGTGGCTTTGATACCTCGTTGTTCGGTGCGACGAGTTTCGGAGTTTCAGGCGTTGTCATGCAATGAGCCGTTTTCACCCTTTCTGGATAGAGGGTGGTGTTTGCGAGCAGTCCTGTCGTCCTTCCAAAAGGTGGTATCTGATTTTCTCCTGAGCCTATTGGTTTCTCTTCCAGTTCTCGGTTTTTCTGGAAGGGGAGGTTTTTATTTGTAGCTTACGCTGATAGGAAACATTACATGCAGGGTGCGATGTTCGTTTCTTTGTTTTTGTGTGCTGGTTGGAGGTCCCCACAAAGGGGAAGCAGCAGCGAAGGCGGCCATTTCGCACTGGGTTAAGGCGGTGGTTGCCTCAGCTTTCTGCTGGCGAGGTTGTATGATTCCGGGGGGCGTTCTGACTCTTGCTACCAGGGCACAAGCGGCTTCATGGGTGAATCACTGTGTCATTCCACCAGGGGGGATTGGTAGAGCAGCTTCCAGGTCGTCTCTTCATTTCCTCAGTAACCACTACTGCCTAAATGTTTTGGCAGTAAAGGAGGCCTGTTCTGGGTCGGCGGTGTGGTGAGTTGGCTGGTTAGGTCCCTCTCAATGATTACTGCTCTGTTACATCCCAGAGGTAGAGGACTAAACTGGAGGAACGATAAGGAAATAGAAATTACACTTACCTGGTAATTGTCGTTCCTTGAGTGACGACACTTTAGTCCTCATTCCCGCCCAAGAGTGTGATTTCTTCAGAGTTTTTATTTTCAGGCGGAGTGGAGCATCAATCTCAAGGAGTAGACAGATCCTTTCAGTTTCTAGATCGCAGTGAGTATCCCTCTCTGTTCTTTCTTTCTTTTCTCTTATTTAAACGAGGTGATGGTATAGGATACGTGTTTGCATAGGGGGGACATGAATGTAAAGTTTAAAAAAAAAAAAAAAGAGAAAAGAAAATATAAGACGGATACGGTTAAAAAGGCTCCTCCGGTTGAGGAATGGGGAGTTATTTAAAGTTATGGTTTAGTTACTTATTTGTTGTTCCTTTGAGTTTGCTTTGTCAGTAGTACACTGGAGGCTGATGGGAGATACCAGCAGGCTATATCCAGTGATGTCACGACTTTGACATGCCCAGTCTCCTAGCTGCAGGAAGAGGTGCACAACCCAGAGGTAGAGGACTAAACTGTCGTCACTCAAGGAACGACAATTACCAGGTAAGTGTAATTTCTATTTTAGCCCTATCCTCTGCTTTCTAGAAAGGGGGGCTGTTACTTCTGGAGAGAAATCTGAAATTGTGAGTATATACTTCTGGGAATTTTTCTGAAAGGAATTTTTTTTCTTTTAAAGCTAATTAATCTGTGAACCCACTATTTTTTGTTAAATCAGTCAGGGCCTAGTAGCAACAGTTTAAGATTCAATTTAAAACACAGAAGAGAACTTTCTGGTTACTTTTCATACCCAGTAGAGAGCTGTAGTTTAAATTTCATAGTCACTCAGGGCCTAGCATCAGCAAAGTACTTTTAGTTTCAAATTAAAACACAGAAGAGAGCTTTCTGGTTAAATTTAGAATCCAGAGACAGACAGAGAGGTACATAGATGAGACCTACAGGGATATAGTCCTGAAGTCCCACCTCCAGTCTGGCAGCATCCCTGTTGCCATGGAGGAGAGAGGTCACGTGACAGGAGAGCATCACCCTGGTGTGGCAGGAAGTGATCCTGTAACTAGGACCTGTCCTCCAGGTGATGTAAACCCCTCTCGCACCGAGGAGGTTTCTCCAGGGCCAAGTGCCCATGAGGGAAGGGTTAGGACAGCAGTTATAGTTGGTGATTCGATCATTAGGCATGTAGATAGCTGGGTGGCTGGTGGACGTGAGGATCGCCTGGTAACATGCCTGCCTGGTGCGAAGGTAGCGGACCTCACACGCCACCTAGATAAGGTCTTAGATAGTGCTGGGGAGGAGTCTGCTGTCTTGGTACATGTCATAGGAAAATGTGGTAGGGAGGTTCTGGAAGCTAAATTTAGGCTTTTAGGTAGGAAGTTGAAATCCAGAACTTCCAGGGTAGCGTTCTCCGAAATGCTTCCCGTTCCACGCGCAGGACCCAAAAGGCAGGCAGAGCTCTGGAGTCTCAATGCGTGGATGAGACAATGGTGCAGAGATGAGGGGTTTGGATTTGTTAGGAACTGGGGAACATTCTGGGGAAAGGAGGGGCTCTTCCGAAGGGATGGGCTTCACCTTAACCGGGATGGAACCAGGCTGCTGGCATTAACCTTTAAAAAGGAGATAGAGCAGCTTTTAAACTAGATAATAGGGGAAAGCCGACAGTCACCCAAGAGCGCATGGTTCGGAAGAATGTATCCTTGAGGGATACTACAAAAAGCAGAGAGGTTCCAAAAAAGAGTAAAGTAGCCCAAATGCCCTCGAGTATGGAGAAGACAGAGCTTAAAGATCCCAAATTACCCATGTCTACCAATAGCCAAATTAATATGAATAAAATACAGTCTCTAAAATGCTTGTATGCAAATGCTAGAAGTCTACAAAACAAGATGAGATAGTTAGAATATATAGCACTAAACGAGAGGTTAGATATGATTGGAATATCAGAGACATGGTGGAAGGAGGACAACCAGTGGGACACTGTGATACCTGGGTACAAACTATATCGTAATGAGAGAGCTGATCAAATTGGTGGAGGGGTTGCGCTCTATGTTAGAGAGGGCATTGAGTCAGAAAGGATTAAAGTTTTGCAAGAAACAAAATTTGCTGTAGAATCTCTATGGATTGAAATTCCATGTAAAAAGGGGAAGGCGATGGCAGTGGGGGTGTACTATCGTCCGCCTGGCCAGAATGAACAAATCGATGATGAAATGCTCAAAGAAATCAAGGAAGCTAGCAAAAGTTACAGTGCAGTAATAATAACGGGTGATTTCAATTACCCCGGCATCGACTGGGTCCGTGTCACAACATGACATGCTAGGGAGATAAAGTTCCTAGATGAAATAAATGACTGCTTCTTGGAGCAGCTGGTTCATGAACCGACCAGAGGGGAAGCAATATTAGACCTAGTCCTTAGTGGAACACCAGATGTAGTGCAAGAGATAAGGGTGTTGGGGCCACTTGGCAATAGTGATCATAGCATGATCACTTTTGATTTAATTAGTGGAGGAGGGATAGTAAGGAAATCCACAGTACAACCCTTTAACTTTCGAAAGGGAGACTATGATAAAATGAGGAAAACAGTTAAGAAAAAACTAAAAGGAGCAGTTGCAAAGGTTAAAGACGTACAACAAGCTTGGGTGGTGTTGAAAAATACTATCATGGAAGCCCAGACCAGCGGTATTCCACGCTTTAAGAAAAGTGGAAGGAAGTCCAAAAAACTGCCAGCATGGTTTAAAGGTGAGGTCAGAGAGGCGGCGGCTGCCAAAAAAGCATCTTTCAGGAAATGGAAAAAAGAGCCAAACGATGAAACCTGGAAACAGCACAAGCACTGACAAGTGAAATGCAAGGCATTGATAAGGCAGGCAAAGAGAGAATTTGAGAAGAAGCTTGCTGCGGAAGCAAAAACGCGAAATAAAGACCTTTTCAAGTACATTCGTAGCAAAAAACCTGTGAGAGAGTCAGTTGGTCCATTAGATGATAAAGGGGTTAAAGGAGCACTAAGAGGCGACAAGGCGATAGCGGAGAGACTGAATGAATTCTTTGCTTCGGTCTTTACTGAGGAAGATGTAGGGATGTTACCCATGACTGAAGTGGTATTTAAAGGTGTGGAAGAATTGAAGGAAATATCGATACATCGGGAAGATGTCTTACAACTATTAGATAAACTGAAGAGTAGCAAATCACCTGGGCCGGATGGTATACATCCAAGGGTGTTGAAAGAACTGAAATTTGAGATTGCAGACCTGCTATCAGTAATCTGTGAACTATCATTAAAATCATCTCTAATACCTGAGGATTGGAGGATCGCCAATGTAACACCAATTTTTAAAAAGGGTTCGAGGGGTGATCAGGGAAACTACAGACCGGTGAGCCTGACATCAGTACCGGGAAAAATGGCAGAAACCATCATAAAGAATAAAATTACTCAGCATGTAGATAGTCACGACCTAATGGGAGACAGCCAACATGGCTTTAGACAAGGAAGATCTTGTCTTACTAATCTGTTATGTTTTTTTGAAGGAGTGAATAAACAGGTGGACAAAGGTGAGTCGGTTGATATTGTGTATCTGGACTTTCAGAAAGCCTTTGACAAGGTCCCTCATGAGAGACTTTTGGCAAAACTAAAGAGTCATGGGATACGAGGCAGTGTACTATTGTGGATCAGGAACTGGTTAAAAGATAGAAAGCAGAGGGTAGGGCTAAATGGCCAATTTTCCCAATGGAGAAAGGTGAATAGTGGTGTACCCCAGGGATCTGTGCTGGGTCCGCTGCTTTTTGACATATTCATAAATGACCTGGAAAGTGGAATAACGAGTGAGGTTATCAAATTTGCAGATGACACAAAACTATTTAAAGTTGTTAAATCCCAGGAGGATTGTGGAAAATTGCAAGAGGATCTTGATAAATTGGAAGACTGGGCATCAAAATGGCAGATGAAATTTAATGTGGAGAAGTGCAAGGTTATGCACCTAGGGAAGAACAACCCAAACTATGGTTACACGATGCAAGGTTCCACATTAGGAACCACCACCCAGGAAAAAGATTTAGGCGTCATTGTAGATACCATGTTAAAACCCTCGGCCCAGTGTGCAGCGGCGGCCAAGAGAGCAAATAGAATGCTAGGTATGATAAGGAAAGGAATGGAAAATAAAACAAAAGATATTATAATGCCTCTATATCGTTCCATGGTGAGACCGCACCTTGAATATTGTGTGCAATTCTGGTCGCCGTATCTTAAAAAGGATATAGCGATTTTAGAAAAGGTTCAGAGAAGAGCCACCAAAATGGTAAAGGGGATGGAAGGCTACTCCTATGAAGAAAGGCTAAAAAGGTTGGGGCTCTTTAACCTGGAAAAGAGACGGCTGAGGGGAGATATGATAGAAGTCTATAAATTAATGAACGGAGTGGAACGGGTAAACGTAGATCGATTGTTTACCTTATCAGAATATAGAAAGACTAGGGGACATGCAATGAAGCTACAGGGTAAACTATTTAAGACTAATAAAAGAAAATATTTTTTCACTCAACGTGTAATCAAACTCTGGAATTTGTTACCGGAGGATGTAGTAAAGGCTGTTAGTGTAGCTGGGTTTAAAAAAGGTTTGGACAAGTTCCTGGAGGAAAGGTCCATAAACCATTATTAAGAAGGGACCCAGGATATTAATGCTTGAACCAATACAAGCATTGTGGAACCTGTGTCCCTTGGGGAAACTGCTAGGTACGTATGACCTAGATTGGCCACTGTTGGAAAGAGAATACTGGGCTTGATGGACCTTGGTCTGACGCAGTATGGCATATCTTATGTTCTTATAACCCGTTCCCGATCCACAATAGTATACTGCCTCCTATCCCATGACTTTTTAGTTTTGCCAAAAGTCTCTGATGAGGGACCTTGTCAAAGGCTTTCTGAAAGTCCAGATACACTATATCAACCGACTCACCTTTGTCTACCTGTTTTTTCACACCTTCAAAAAAACATAACAGATTAGTAAGACAAGATCTTCCTTGTCTAAAGCCATGTTGGCTGTCTCCCATTAGGCCATGATTATCTACATGCTGAGTAATTTTGTTTATGATGGTTTCTACCATTTTTCCCGGTACTGACTTCAGGCTCACCGGTCTGTAGTTTCCCGGATCACCCCTGGAACCCTTTTTAAAAATTGGCGTTACATTGGCGAACATCCAATCTTCAGGTATTACAGATGATTTTAATGAAAGTTCACAGATTACTAATAGCAGGTCTGCAATCTTATATTTCAGTTCTTTCAACATCCTTGGATGTATTCCATCTGGTTCAGGTGATTTGCTACTGTTCAGTTTATCAAGTAGTTGTAACACATCTTCCCGGTGTAGCGATATTTCTCTCAATTCCTCTGCAGTATCACCTTTAAATACCACTTCAGTCTTGGGTAACATCCCTACATCTTCCTCAGTAAAGACCGAAGCAAAGAATTCTTTCAGTCTCTCTGCTATAGCCTTGTCTCCTCTTACTGCCCCTTTTACCCCTCTATCATCTAACGGTCCAATTGACTCTCTCACAGGGTTTTTGCTACGAATGTACTTGAAAAAGTCTTTATTTCACGTTTTTGCTTCCATAGCAAGTTTCTTCTCAAATTCTCGCTTTGCCTGCCTTATCAATGCTTTGCATTTAACTTGCCAGTGCTTGTGCTGTTTCCAGTTTTCGTCGTTTGGCTCTTTTTTTTCCATTTCCTGAAAGATGCTTTTTTGGCAACAGCCTCTCTGACCTCACCTTTAAACCATGCTGGCAGTTTTTTGGACTTCCTTCCACTTTTCTTAATGCGTGGAATACAGCTGGCATGGGCTTCCAGGATAGTATTTTTAAACACCTAAGCTTGATGTAAGTCTTTAACCTTTGCAACCGCTCCTTTTAGTTTTTTCTTAACTATTTTCCTCATTTTATCATAGTCTTCCTTTCGAAAGTTAAAAGGTAGTACTGTGGATTTTCCTTACTATCCCTCCTGCACTAATTAAATCAAAGGCGATTATGCTATGATCACTATTGCCAAGTGGCCCCAACACCCTTATCTCTTGCACTTGATCTGGTGTTCCACTAAGGACTAGGTCTAATATGGCTTCCCCTCTGGTCGGTTCATGAACCAGCTGCTCCAAGAAGCAGTCATTAATTTCATCTAGGAACTTTATCTCCCTAGCATGTCCTACCGTGACACTGACCCAGTCGATACCGGGGTAATTGAAATCACCCATTATTATTACTGTGCTGTTACTTTTGTTAACTTTTGTTAGCTTCCTTGATTTCTTTGAGCATTTCATCATCCATTTGTTCGTTCTGGCCAGGTGGTCGATAGTACACCGCAACTGCCTTCACCTTCCCCTTCATACATGGAATTTCAATCCATAGAGATTCTACAGCAAATTTTGTTTCCTGCAAAACTTTAATCCTTTGTGACTCAGTGCCCTCTCTAACATAGAGCGCAACCCCTCCACCAGTTTGATCAGTTCTATCATTACGATATAGTTTGTACTCTGCTCTAGTGCAAGTAGTTGCTCAAAACTCTTTGCAATGCCAGAACTTTGAGAAAGAAACCCATTAGAGTCTTGGTGAGATTGTGAAGGAAGTTAGTGACTCTAAGACTGTGATTGATCACCGCGTGAAATACAAAATCTCTGTTCATCAGAAACTAGAATAGTTTGAAAATAAATTTAGGGGGTTAAATTTGAGAATTTTAAATTTTCCTCAGGCTGTAAATGTTTCTCCTTTGGATACTTTCAAGAAATATGTGTGAGTACTATCCCGCATGCGCCAGCGTTTTTTAATTCAGTGAGATGTTGCTGAGGTTCCGACGCTGTTTTTATGGTTTTTAGGTACCCATCGTTGAATATCTACTAAAGGTGGTATCATTTTCAGTGCAACATAACAACGATGTTAGCATGTTCTAATACGGTTCTTTCAGCATAAAGTGAGCCAACCCCTGAAGAAGATTTTATCGAAACACGGCCTGTGTCGGGTCAGGTCTCTCTTTATATGTATGGAATAATAAAGTTTTGGTGAGAACCTACACCTGCTACGTCTCTGTACTGTGTTGCTGATATCTACGTGGCAGTGTGCTGTCTTTGGTGTCCCTGAAAGGGCCAGGGACCAGTCCTGTCAAGGGGGAACCGGGTAGGAAATGTCCGGGGGCCCCCCAGGGATTAGGAGCGAGCGGAGTCCCTTCAAAGAAGCCTAGGAGCATGAAAGAGCGGCAGGAACAGTCGGTGACCTCAGAGGGGATCCCCTCGGAGGATGTGAATCCAGATTTGGAAGGAGAACTCAAGGAGCAGGAGGACCAAGCTAGAATGGTTCATGTTTTCCAGCAAGACGAGTTGTCGGCGCTTATTGCTGAGACACTTAAGGCGCTTAATATGCCGTCGGTGGGACCGGCGGAGGATTCCACCTTAGAGGACCCGCTGTTGCAGGCCATTCAGAAGACGCAAAGGGCCTTTCCGGTGCACAGAGTAGTGCGGGAAATGATTCAAGAGGAATGGGACATGCCCGAGGCAGGGCTTAAAGGGTCCAGGATTATGGCCCGCCTTTACCCTTTGGTGGACCAGGACCGGGAGTTGTTTAGGTCTCCCAAGGTGGATGCAGCGGTCTCGGCGGTTACCAAGTAGACCACAGTTCCGGTGGAAGGGTGCCACTCTCAAGGATGCCCAAGACAGGAAGCTGGACACCTTGTTGAAACAGGTGTTCAATGTCAATGCTTTATCCATTCAAGCTTCTATTTGTGGAGCATGGGTGGCCAGAGCCTGTCTTCGGTGGTCTCAGCGGATTCAGGGAGAGCAGATGGAAGAGTCAGCTGGAGAGGCGTCCAGGTTGGAATACATGGCTGCTTATTTGGCTGATATTCTTTATGACCACCTTCGAGGATTGTCAAAGAGTATGGCATCTGTAATAGCAGCAAGGCGGTATCTGTGGCTGCGTAATTGGGCGTCAGATGGTTCCTCCAAGGCAAGGCTTGGTAAGCTTCCTTTCAGGGATAAGCTACTTTTTGGTGAAGATTTAGATAAGTTGGTAAAGGATCTAGGGGAGTCTAAGGGCGGGAGACTGTCTGAGGAAAAGCAGGGGTGTCCGTCTCCGACGATCAAGGGTCAGCAGAGGGAGTTTTGCCGTTTCCGTTCTCCACAGTTTGGGCAATTTCAGAGGACGTTTTCCCTATAGGAACCAGGGGTTTTGGAGATTTCGAGGTGCAGTCAGGGGATTTGCTGCCTCCTCTTCCTCGAACCTTAGGAAGTCACAATGAAGCCAAGAGGACCGAGGCAGGACAGGTGCCCATGGGAGGTCTATGGGATTTTTATCCGGCCTGGGTTCAAATCACATCAGATCAGTGGCTGTTGGAGGTCATTCAAGAAGGATATGCTCTAGAGTTTCAACGCTCGGTGATCGATTCTTACGTTCAATCTCCTTGCAAGGCATGCAGCAAGTGCGAAGCAGTGCGGGAGACCTTGCAAAGACTACTGAACCTAAACGCAGTGGTGCCGTTACCTCCAGACCAGTGCGGCTGCGGTCGGTACTCCAGATACTTTGTTGTACCAAAAAAGGAAGGCTCTTATCGGCCAATTTTGGATCTCAAGAGAGTAAACCGCTGTCTTCGGGTAACTCATTTTCATATGGAGAATCTGAGGTCTGTCATCGTAGCGGTAAGAAAAGGAGAATTTCTTACTTCTCTGGATTTGTTGGAGGCTTACCTGCACATTCCGGTTTGGTTGGAACATCAAACGTTTCTCAGATTTGCAGTTCCCATGGGTCATTTTCAATTTTGGGCATTACCGTTTGGCTTGGCAACGGCTCCACGAGCTTTCACCAAGGTGATGGTGGTAGGAGCGGTGGCATTGCGAAAGGAGGGAGTGTTAGTTCACACTTATGTAGACGATTGGTTGATTCGAGCGAAATCCAGGAAAGAGAGCGAGTTGACTACAGCCAGAGTGGTAGAGTTACTACAGAGTCTTGGTTGGGTGGTCAGTGTGGCGAAACTTTGTGCTACCTTTATATTTTACACAGTATAGGGAACTGCATCTCCTATCTGATGTTGCACTGCATGCGGAGTCTGGCTTCTTGGAGTTTTGGTTTAATTTTTGTCTATATATTTCTCGTATTGTTTTGTGCTCATTTATTTATGAAGATCTGTCTGTATTGTGTGTGTGTATGTACAACCAATGCTGCACCGTTACATCGTGTGGGTTCTGTGCTCACCCTGAGTGTGCAATGAGGCGCCCAGGACCAGATCCACAACACCTTCCATGGCTGATGGAGGCCAAGCGGGAGTTTCAAAGCAGTGTTAATGTGTAAGATAGCTAGTTTCTGCACAAACACCATGGATATCCCAGTCAGGTTCAGCACCCCCCCTGGGAACCCCCACCAGGGCTCCCCCCCCCCAAGCAGCAAACATGGTCCCCCATCAAGAGATCCACACTGTACCTCCCTGCAAAGGTGGCAGTAGAGGGCAACATCAACCCCAGTCCTGCTGAGGAATGAACACCACCCCCACCCCACACCACACACAGCCACAACACAATAGCAGACAGACATAGGACCAGGATAAGGTAAGCTGCACCCCACCACGAGATATTCCCCTGCAGCAAGCCAACAACCACTGCACCCTGCAAGCTATTCCAGCAAGACACATACCAGCTACAAACAGTCTGCTGGTTAGTCCATAGTGCATGTTCCCAATGGAGACACATGCACCCAGAACTGGTCTACCAGCAAGCAGATAAATCAGTGACTGGGCCCCAAATAGAAACCCATATCTATCACATGAGAGAAATACTGTATAGCACTATGGGGGTACCTAGCCATGCTGTGGTCACTGCACAGTCAGGGTGAGCGTGATCTCCCAGAAGGACATGCTTTGGCCACCCTGTCTGTGTAGGTGGTGGCCAGACACTACAATGTCCCTGCCAGTGCCCTATGCCCGGTGCAGATGCATCCTGGCCAGGCTACCCTGTCCTGGCTATACCCATGGTACCTTGCACCTCATTATGCACATTGGCAGGCCAATACTGGCAACAGTGCTGGCAGTGTGGGCTGTGGAAGGGGCTTGCAGCCAACACCCACTGTATAGCCAGACACACACTTCCACACCTATGCCATCATGGTGCTACTATTGAGGAAGTAATTAGCCTTGCCCACCAAACCGGTCCTGAGCACGGCAAGGCATGGATATGGTACGTAGTACAGCTGGGGGTCACTCCCCAGGGTGGTAAACACCGTCAGAGGCCAGGCCTGGAGCACGCACCGCAAACACCTAACAGATTGTTCGGATGGGGTCAACTAGCAGTATGTGCGTAACGTATGGATATCTAGCTGCCTGTGCTCCTAGCAAACATCTCAGAGCTGTGTACCATATACCTCAGGTGTAGGGTGACATTGGTAAGTTATGCAAGTGCTAGTTTTGGGAGATGCATGCAGGGTCCAATGGTCTGCCTCTCCAGGAGACATTGGCCAATGAGGCCTGTGGGTGTGGGTGTGTCTGCCCTTGATGGCTGCTGCTTTACGGCACAGATTCCCAACTCCAGTCCAGGTTTGCATCACACTGTTCTGGTTTTCCTGCTGTCCCTCATGGATATGCATGAGCTACATCTACATACCATGGGTGTGGTGCATAGATATACAGCCCAGGCATTTGCATGAGTGGCATTATAGAACCTGACTGGTGTGTGCCCCACCAGGGCTGCATTTGGGTGATTCTGCTCTGGGTATTGCCATTGCATATGTCCAAGCCAGGAAAGGTGTGCCCTTACTATCACTGTTTACTTGGGGGAAAAATATGTGGGCAAGATTGGCAGTTGCCCCAGTTGGGCTTATGAACCTGTGACCTTCTGCTCTTGCATGCAGTGTCTGCATGCACTGCACCACTGTGTAGCCACAGATTGGGTGGATTCCCTGGCATGTCCATGACTGTGGATCCGGCAGGGCCTGTCTGTTGCAGTCTGTTGCAGTGGATGGTGGCAGCCTGCACATGGCTAGCTAGGCCTCTGTCTTCTGTCGCTAGCAGCCACTGCCCCCTGCACCACATGTACTCGTCCGCCAACATGCTGGCATGAGCACCTCCCATAAAAAGCAGGTGACCTGATTGGAATGTGACAGTACGGGACTGCATTTGGGGTACTTGGCTGTGGGTAATGCCCATTGTTGTGGTGTGTGTGCGTTGTTGGGTAAAATATGGGTGTCTTCCCCATGCTTATGTCACCTGCAATACAGGGGTGTCTGCGCTATCTGTGTTTAGTGGTGGGTAAAATATACGGACTGGGCTGGCAAGTGCCCCAGCTGGGCTTTGAACCTCTGACCCTCTGGTCCTAGAGGTACTGACTTTGTCCGCTGCACCACACTATGGCCACAGAGACAGTGCAGCCCCTGGAGGTAGTAAGCCTGGCAGGATGGAGTCACAAACCCTGCTCTACGCAATTTTACTGTGGGCATATGCACCCTGTCTGGTGACAAACGTGCACATCAACCACGGAAATGACCACGGGAACTGGGGGAAACAATATCACCACGCTGGGCAACAGTGATATTAATGGGCAACCATAGCAAACACTCCCAGGACAGCTCCACAACAGGAAATGTTGTTTGGAAGAGTCTCCGCTCCGTAAACCCTTCCAAAATTCATTTCTTTTTTCTGGAGCTTTGTTGGGTGTGTTTTCTGTATTTGCCCATCACTATCATTGTTCCCCAGCTGAATTACTATTTTTAATAGTTCTGTTGTGGTCATTTCCTATTTTTATGTGCACTTTTGTACTGTGCACATGTATCACACTGCTCACGTTTTGCTGGTTTCCCCGGTTTTCCTGTACATTGCTGACGGAAATGGTTTCTCTTCCCTTTAAATGCTTTCTATCGCGAGTGTTTCACTCGCGGTAGTTTTTACATGCAAATTTGGGCCCGATACTGTGCGGGGACCCTCTCCCCTCCCACTCTCCACCCATTGACCCCGTCCCTCCACCCCTCCGGAGCCTTCCTCCGCCCTCCTTTAGCCGTTCCACGCCTCTATCGGACATTTGCGGGCCCGCACTTGTACGGGGCCCTTTGGTGTGCCGCGTACCTGTGCGGGGGTGACACACACGTGTGCGGGGCGTTTAAACGCGTTTATGCGCGTTTCAGTGGCGTGTTGCCGTGCGCTATTTTGCGGCGCGCAAATTCGCGGACTTTAGTAAACATGCCCCATAGTGTGCCTACATTGGTAAGGTATATACCACAAAGTATAGTGTTCCTCTGTGGGTTCATTTTTACATATACTTTAATGCAGACATTCACCTGATTTTATACATGCAAGTGGTTGACTAAACTTAGAAAGTTTTGTTACTTTACTTCATTTTATCTTATTATATTTTATCAGTAGATGCACTAATATTACCATACATTAAAATATTGTGTCAACAGATGACCCATCCTGTTCCCCTCTGCATACTACCCAGTGCAGGCTATAAATAACTCTGTCCCTGTTTGACTTAACAGTTAATGATATTCATATTTATATCTCAAGATCTGGCTCAAGATAATATCATCCTCAAATGTTCTCTTGGGCTTCTGCAGCTAATATGAAAAAAAACTGCAATTTCCTGGGTCATGCTATGTCTTCGTAACTGGAACTGATGTTTCAGCCACCATTTTGTGGCTTTTTTCAGGGTGAAGTAATTAAGCAGTGGATGTCTCTTCTTTTATATAGTAATCCTCAAATTGGATTGGTGGGATTAAGAAGGGAAACTTGAATTTATCATACTAACTGTGGGAGCCCAAGAGAACATTTGAAGAAATTCTACAGAGAGTGCATCTTTAAATTCACCAGAGAAACTTCCAATCTATCGGAAAAAAGAGGTCTCCAGTCTTTCTCCAAAAGACTTTCCCCTCCAAAATTCAAATTCAAATTTCCCACCTCAATCCTACCAATCCATTTTGAGGACTACTATATAAAAGAATAGACATCCACTGCTTAAAGACTTCGCCCTGAAGAAAGCCACAGTATGGTGGCTGAAACGTCAGTTCCAGTTAAAAAGACACAGCATAACCTGGAAAACTGCAAGTTTATATTATTATCCTGTTGCACAATGTGCTTGCATTCCAGCAGCTTGATTTTTATCACTGTTTAATCTCCAGCTGTTACCATTTTTTCTTCCAAGCAGAAGAACTGATTATTTCCCCTTAAAAACCTCTCATAACATGAGATGGGGATTGCGCATCAACATGCCTTGTGAAAAACTCCCTAATGAAATCATTTATACAGTCTACCAACTATTTATCCTCAAGAAGGGTGTAGTTGAGCCACCATGATGGCATCTGTTTGGATACAACTTCAGCCCGAATGGATACCGCCGTGTGATCAGAAATGAGAATAGGATATTTGTGGAGGTTGCTCCCCTTAAGCATGTAGGGAGGAGATATTCATCATCAGTGGCTAGCGACTGTAAAGTGGCTAGCCGTCGCTGCTGAATTGTGACCATGGATAGCCAGGGCCATATTCGATTACCAGCATTGAATATCCAGTTCTCCTGGATAGCACCACAGGTAAGTGGGCAGCAGTGATAGGTCTGCAAATTACCTAAATGGCTTTGAAAATCTCCACCACAATGTTTAGGCACAAGAAAATAGTCAAGTCTGGAGAATGTCTGTTGGTGAGCAGAAACAAAGGTATAATTGCATAATCCCTGCCAGTTGCATTGTCTGCTTAACAAAGACCTTCTTACTCAATGGTCTTCAAGAAATTATGCAGTCCCCCCCCCCCCCCCATATGTTTTGGTGCTCACTAGTCTACAAATAAACTGCCATCAAGATGGCTGATTAAAATCCCAGCTATAATTTTTGTTACATTGAAGTATTCCCATAACAATTCTGCCACTTCACAAATGAACACATAGTTGCTACCCTAAATCAGTGCCACAGCCAGCGCCATCCCAGCCTGTTATCTCAAAACTGAATTATATTGCTATTTTAATATATATAGTTGTAGTAAGAGAGAATTATCCCTGATACTAATATGTTGCTGCTTCACAACTTCATTTTTGCCCCAGTATTCTATATTGGCATCTGTCCTTTCAATATTTTTATGCCAATATGTAATAGCGAAGGGCCCGCAACGAATAAAACCAGGTTTGAATTCTAGTCAATAGACTCCTGGTTTTATTCGTTGCGGGCCCTTCTAACTGTGGCTCAAATTATCATAACATGCTCAGTGGAAAAGTTTTACTTTCTTATCAGAAGCATTCTTATCAAAAGCAGAGCAAAGCAGTTTCTCTAACAGCTACTAGTATTTTCTGTCTGCTTCTGCTATAATATTCCAAAGTCAGTTATAATATTCTAGTGGAAGGGAGGGGGACTCAGGCCTAATATACGGGCCTCGGCTACCTACAGGATGAACTAGGCCATCGCCTATCACATTCCCCCCTTTTGATTATTCACACCCGCAAGTGAGAAAGGGTGCGAATCAAATCACACATATAGTAAAGTACTTTAGACTATGGTAGAGGAATCACTCCGTGGTATAGGGTAGTAGTCCCACATTGCTAATATTTGTGCTGCTGCCTTGCGGTCAATAATATTATCAATAATGGAGTGTAGCATACGCAAGCATAGGGGAAGGAAACATGGGATACATAAGCAAACAGTTACAATCAACAATACAAGCACTATAAGTGTCTTCAGGCCTCCTAGGCCTGAAAACCAAGAACCAAACCAGCCATCTAGTTGCAAGCCATGCCACTTTTGGACTGAGACATAAGTTTGCTTTCTCATGTGACTGGCTATATCTTCTACAACCTGTCCTTCATTATCAATTTGCAAGCAGCAGTTAGTTAAATTCAGCTTGCCACATACTCCTCCTTCAGCTGCAAGCAGATAATCTAAAGCTAAGTGATTCTGGTAAATGGCTGTACGCATCTGTGTGGCTTGTTTAGCTAACAAGGTTAGCGCGCTACTAGTTTCATTGGTTATAATTTCAACAACAGCTTGCAAACGTATAATACGGTCTAACATATATACAGGGGTGCGGTAGCCCCAAGAACCATCTTGCGCCCAGGTAGCAGGTCCATAGTAAGAAACAATTCTCTCTGGCGGCCATTCTTCATTTGTCCCACTGACCGATTTTCAGAGCCTCTCGTCTCTGTCGACTTTTATATACAGGAAACCCTAATTGTTCTCCGTGGGAAAGGGGCAAAAGAAAGAAAGATGGTCGTATAGTTCCTTCTGCTCCTCCCCATTTGGCAGGGAGTTTAGCATATGCTCTGGTGCCACAAATCCAATATAGTCCAGGTGGGGCTTGCCAAGTGCTGTGTGTAACCAGATTTGTCCATATCCTGGCCAAATATGGAAAGATGATCAGAGGATTAGAAAGTTCTGGAGTATTGGCACCTGACCACCAAGAAGTCTTTCCAGTAGTGGCATTGTAATATTTCTGGTTCAAACAGACCAACTGTCCTACTAATGCAGTCAATTGTGGTCCTGCTCGTACAAAACATAGTCTACCCAATATGGAGTGGGCGAGGACCCATTCATTGGTAGTGTTATGCACATCAGTTTGGTTATATGGTACGGAATAGTTTAGTTCTTGTGCTTCCCAAGGCCATTGGTCTCCCATCTGAGTTCCTCCACAAAAGAGACAGTCCGAGACATGGAGGCTGGATGCCACAGCTCCAGCTAGTTCGATGAACAAATTCTGCGAAGCATGGGGAACAACAAATTCTGCCTTCATGGCCTCATGGAAGGTATGATGTATACGTTAAGGTGAAGAAACATGAGTCTTTACATTCAGCTGGATGAATACAATGGTTCCAGGATCAGTTCCACCTCCTGCTATGCGCAGGCCGAATCTAAATCCTTGCTTCCACTGGCTGGGGTCGAAAATCTGAAGTCATAGGGGATTGCAGGTGCTTTTCTTGCACTGTTCAGGTTTCAGTAAGGGTAATCTTTCCAGCAGTGCCTTACGATTATCTCCAGTCTGTCCTGTAGGGCTACCAGACCAGGTAGCATAGTACACACAATCCCATTTCGGACAGAAGTAGTCTGCTTCTGCTGATTTACTATATGTTGTTGGGGAATATATCCCAGTGCATATTCCCCAGCTGTACGCACCTTCAGGACACATATACTTCTCATCATAATAGTAAGCTTGTTCCCATGATCCACACCTGTAGTAATTATTTCTATTAATCAAGTCACAAGCATCAAAATACAGGTAAGCAGGTTGGTTAGGATCAGAGAGTTGACTTGTGGCGTTGATGAGGGCCCCATCTTAATCATTCCATCTCAGTTCCAGGACATAGTAAGATGGATTCTGTCGAGGTCTGAAGCAAGTACGAGTCTTTCCCTTTGTGCAGACATTCAGTTCTATATCATTATAGATACACCGGCTGACTATACCAGTACAAGTATAGTAAGAGTGATAAAGTAAAGTCTGAGTAACTTGCATACCAGTTCGGGTGGTGGTTATACAGGCTGCACAAGGGGGCAAAGCAAGAGTGGTTCTCAAGGGTCCCAGGGCTACCGCAAGAAGGAAATAGCAGCAATTAGTAATCCTCATGATTATAGTCTTTGATGATTAATGAGGTAGTTAATGGTTGATTGAGGTAGATAGATAGAGGATAGAGTCTGAAATGTAGATGTTCAGGAGCAAACTGGCAAAGTCTTTATGATGATGGATCTTGTCTTCGCAGCGTGAGTAGCAACGGTGATACAGGATTAGCGATCGAAGTCCAGGGGCGACTCTCAGGAACTGCTGCTGGTTTCACTCGACTGTGATGGATCCAGGAGTCGATCTCGGCCACTTTAACTGCTGTTGGGGTTGATAGCAAAACGATATACGGTCCTTTCCAATGAGGCGCCAACGGTGTCTTCTTCCACTCCTTTACCCACACCGAGGCTCCAGGCTTGAAAGGATGCAATGGCTCTGTTAGATTGATAGGCAACTGGTCCTGCACCCAGGTATGAAGGCTCTGCAAAACAGAATTTAGAGCCAACAATTCTTGCCTAGTAATTACAGATCCAATTTGATTCATATCTCCTCTTATCCCCTGTACTATGGGTGGGGGCCTCCCATACAAAATCTCAAATGGGGATACCCCTAATGGCGTGGTGGGGGCTGAACGTATTCGGAGAAGGGCTATGGGAAGAGCTTGGGGCCACTTCAAGTGGGCTTCCTGACAAAGTTTGGATAACTGAGATTTTAGGGTTCGGTTCATTCTCTCCACTTTCCCTGAACTTTGGGGCCTGTAGGCTGTGTGTAACTTCCATTGTATTTGCAGGGCATGGGCTAGTTGCTGGGTTACTTGTGATATAAAAGAGGGCCCATTGTCAGACCCCATGGTCAAAGGTATTCCGAATCGGGGGATAATCTCATGGAGCAAGGCTTTAGTGACTTCTCTGGCCTTCCCAGTTCTGGTGGGAAAAGCTTCCACCCATCCAGAAAAGGTACAAACTAGGACTAGCAAGTAGCGATATCCATTTGCTCGTGGCATTTCTGCAAAGTCTATTTGGATATTTCCCATGGGGGTCACTCCTACTGACTGAACTCTTGGGGGAGGTACAGGACCTTGTCGGGCATTGTTCTTGGCACAGGTCACACATCTTCGGGCTACTGAGGTGATCAAAGGTCCCAGCAGGGAGATATAGAAGTATGGCTTCAAAGCATTGGCCATCTTTGTTTTTCCATAGTGTGTGGCTTGATGAAAGGCTTGGACCTAGGGCCTAGGGCTTCAGGGATCACGGTCATACCAGGGGTTGAGCTCCCTTCAGGCGGTGGCAATACTATCCATCCAGTTTCTGATAACTGCCCCCCCTCCTTTTGACAGTAATGGTCCTTCTCTACTTGGGTATATCTGGGTGTCCATACACTCAAAGGTACTGGAAATATGGCTGCTTGAATCGTTACATTTGGGGTAGTAATTTGTCCTGCAATGGCTGCTTCTCGGGCTGAGGCATCAGCAAATCTATTTCCGCGGGATACATCTCCATCTCCATCTCCAGTTTGATGGCCTCGACAATGCATCACTGCTACGTGTTTGGGGGCCCATACTGCTTCCAGCAAAGTCAATATTTCTGGACCATACTTGATAGACTTGCCCCCTGAGGTGATCAATCCACGTTCCTTGTACAGGGCCCCATGGGCATGCAGTGTTGTAAAAGCATATTTAGAGTCCGTATATACATTCAGGCTGATTCCTGTTCCAAGTCTGAGTGCTCGTGTTAGAGCTATCAATTCAGCCTTCTGTGCTGAGGTTCCTGGGGCCAGGGCTGATGATTCTGCTACCATGTCTAGGGTCACCACTGCATACCCCGCACATCGCTGTCCTTCCATTATGAGGCTACTTCCATCCACAAAGAAAGTTTTGTCTGGGTGGCTCAAGGGAATATCAGTTAAGTCCGGGCGACTTGAATATACAGTGTCCATTACTTCTAGGCAATCATGGTCAGGAGGGCCTGGACCGGCTGGCAGCAGGGTAGCTGGGTTCAGAGTTTGGCTGACGCTCAATTGCAATCGCGGATTCTCACATAGCATACTTTGATACTTCAACATTCGAGCGTTGGTGAGCCAGTGGTTTCCTTTGTGTTCCATCAGGGTTAGAACAGAGTGTGGTACAGTGACTCGCAAATTTTGTCCCAAAGTGAGCTTGTCAGCTTCGCTTACTAAGAGGGCTGTGGCTGCTACAGCTCTCAAGCAAGGTGGCCATCCTTTGGCAACAGGATCCAGTTGTTTTGACAGGTAGGCCACAGGTCGCTGCCAAGACCCAAGAGGCTGGGTTAAAACTCCCAATGCATTTCCACCTGATTTATGGACATATAGACGAAATGGCTTCTGCACATCCGGTAGTCCCAAGGCTGGGGATGACATCAATGCTGTTTTCAATGATTTGAATGCTTTATCTTGTTCTGGGCCCCATTCCAAGGGGGATTGTTCAGCTCCCTGTGTGACTTGGTACAAGGGTTTTGCTATGAGTGCAAAATTTGGTATCCATATTCGGCAACAGCCTGCAGCTCCCAAGAAAGCTCGCACCTGTTTTCTGGTAGTGGGGGTTGGGATGCGGCATACTGCTTCCTTTCGCTCAAGTCCTAATTTCCGGGTTCCCTTTGACAAATGGAACCCTAGGTATTTCACTTCTGTCTGGCATAATTGCGCCTTGGCTCTTGAGACCTTGTATCCAGCTTCATTCAAAAGGTGCAAAAGATCACTAGTAGCTTGCACACAATCAGTTTTATTGTTGGTGGCTATGAGCAAATCATCCACATATTGGAGTAGGATTCTCTTTCCCGGAGTTACAGGGTAACTTGACAGATCTTGACTGAGGGCTACACTGAAGATAGTGGGTGAATTCTTGAATCCTTGTGGCAAGCGAGTCCAAGTGAGTTGTCCTCGTCTTCCTGTGGTAGGGTTTTCCCATTCAAATGCAAACAAAAGCTGACTGGCATCTGCCAGGCGTATACAGAAAAAGGCATCTTTCAAGTCCAAAACAGTGAAATGTATGGCTTCTGCTGGAATCAGTCCCAGGAGGGTGTAAGGATTTGGTACTACTGGATGTATGGTTTCAACTGCACTGTTTACTTGACGTAGATCCTGCACTGGGCGGTAGTCACCTGTCCCAGGCTTCTTGATTGGGAAAAGGGGGGTGTTCCAGGGTGATTGGCATTCTCTAAGAAGTCCATACTGCAGTAGTTTCTTCAGGTGGCGATGGATATCTTCAATTGCTGGTCGTGGGAGGGGATACTGACGCACATGCACTGGTTCTGCTCCTGGCTTAAGGGTAACAAGTACAGGAGCTATATTCTTTGCTAGGCCAGGTGGATTATTCTCCGCCCATACTCCAGGCGGGGCTGCAATGTTGAGAGGTGTACAGAGGCTTACTGCTTTGGATGCAGACGAATAGAACCGCCATTCTTCTTCTCGGGGGACAGCTAACACCATCAGGCCGGCAGGTTTTGAGTTTATAGTCATTTCCATTTCTCCCCCTTCAACAAAGGATATCTGTGCTTGAAGCTTTGCAAGCATGTCTCGGCCCAACAGGGGAACTGGGCATTCAGGCATGTACAAGAACTGGTGTGTTATCTTCTGTCCCCCTAGTTCACAGGCGCGGTTCTGCAGAAAGGGTCTCGTGGTTCTTGTTCCTGTAGCTCCCACGATTGTAACAGATCGAGAGGACACAGGGGCCACCGGCTTGGCTACTACTGAATGCTCGGCCCCTGTGTCTACCATAAAGTCCATATGCTGGTCTCCAATTTTTACATTGACCATAGGCTCCTGGAGACCTAAGAAGAACTTGGAGCCCGCTCTGGCCTATTCCTCATCATCCATGAAATCTGCTTCGGTGACTGCCACTCCCTGCATGGCAGTCTCATTTTGCTGGAACTGCTGAAACTGTGCGCGCTGCATCCCCCCTCGCTGCTGGAATCACCCCCCCCCACCCCCCTGCTCTCCTGGCGCTCCCGCGTCCCCTCCAGGGGGTGGAGCTCATGTTCGGGCACGCATCCTTCCAATGTCCTTCCTCTTTACAATAAGCGCACTGATTTGCACCTAAGGGGGGCCGAGCGCTCCCTCGGCCCCTTCCCCATCCTCTGGCTCTTCTGTTAGGATATCCTCCTCCGCGTCCTTCAACTAGTGCTGCAGCAAGCAGATCCACTTTCCTCCTCATCCTCATTTCACTTACTCTAATGCACTCTTGATCACGATTCACAAATACCTTTTGTGCAACTTCCATTAACTGTGTTGCGTTCATGCCCGCAAATCCTTCTAATTTTTGCAGTTTTCGTTTTATGTCTCCCTGGGACTGACTCACAAAAGCGGCATTCACCATGCGTAAATTCTCCTGAGCTGCTGGGTCATAGGGGGTGTAAAGTCTATAGGCTTCAGTTAATCGTTCATAGAAAGCAGCTGGACTCTCATTTGGGCGCTGAAGAACATCTGCTACTTTCCCAATATTCATAGCTCTCTGGCCTCCCTTCTTTAGGCCCTGCAGTATCGCCTGGCGGAACTGGGTGAGGGCCTTTTCTCCTACATCACTATTTGGGTCCCACCCGGGATCTTCATTTGGGAAATCTGTGGCTGCCGCCTGTCGGGGATCTAGGTTTCTCCCTTCCACTTCAGGGTTCTCTTCCAACCATCGAGTGGTCGCTCGCACTATCCGTGCCCGCTCCTCAGTAGTAAAGAGGGTAGCCAGAAGCTGGCGACAGTCAGACCAGGTGGGCTGAAGGGTTTGCATAATACTAGTCATTAACTCTGTTAAATCTTGGGGCTTTTCAGTATAGGAGGCATAATGTGTTTTCCAGTTTAATAAATCTGTTGTGGAGAAGGGCACATACACTAGACTGGTCGGTCCGACCACAACCTGACCATCGTTGTCTTGAAAGGGTAATCCTGGGACCTGTCGCAGTGGCAGTTGGTGAGCTTCTCTCGTTCTGCTTCGGAAATCATAGCACAGATTAGTGGGCTTTGGGGTGAAGCCGCTACTGGTATCTGGACTAGTGGATGACCCTGGACTGGCATCTAACTCTCCACTAGCGGAATCTTCGGGGGATGATTGTTCCACCTCAGAGCGCTGCTCAGGACTAGGGCTCCGACTTCTTCGGGGACTGGCCTGCACTTCAGATTTTGGAGGCGGATGGTCGGGTGGAGGCACCACAGCTGGAGGTACGCTCGCTTCCTCTGGCTCTACCCGGGGTATTGGCGGGGGTTCTTGAAGTACTGGCGGAGCTGATGGGACAGGAGTGTACAGAAAGGCGGGTGGATACCTTGGGATCTCTGGAGACTCTTGGGCTACATAAATAGGGGGCTTTTCTTTCTTGGCAGGGACTCTCGTGGCAGTTGCTAACATAATTTTACTCTGTCCCTCACAGCAACGCTTTATCCAAGAGGGCTGTTTCTCACATATACCTAACCAGGAGTCTATATAGGAAAACTGTTCGGGACTATAGCTGCGCACCACCTTGTGCACACGGGACACAATTTGGATATCAAAAGTACCTTCTGGTGGCCACCCGGCGTCCAGCGCCGGCCACACCCTACTACACAATATTTCTAAGCGGGTCGGTGTCATCTTCACCCCATAATCACCACTAAATCCTTTCTTAAAATTCGTGATCATACAGTTCAGCGGAGTTTGTATGGACTCCGCCCCTCCCATTATAACGTATAACGTACAAGACAGCAAACAGAAAGGGTAGGTAGGATGGCTACGGGTAAGGGGTCCGTGCAGCCCACAAAACAATGAGGGGGACAAACACCGAACACTTCCTCCTGTTCGCGACCTGAACGCGGTCGCCCGGTCAGGAACTGCGCTACTTAGGAGTCCACTCTCGCTTGGCCTGTATTGCCAGACCTCTCAATCACACATCACACAACCAAACATGTTAGCATTTCCCAATTCCAAATTCCCGGGCTAACTGACTAAACCTAAATTACCAAACCAAAAGGGTCGATGGCTTCGCCCCACGCATACTCATGCAGGGGTACTAGGATCGCCCTGAGAGTTGATCAGACTCTCGTTACCTTATTACCATACCATATCAGTCTCGAGACTCTCCCAGAGCTAACTGACTAAGAACCAGAAAAATCAATACTCACCAGATCCGGTAGCTAATGCGCTGCGCAACCAGTTCCACCTTGGGTTGAATCCTGGACTCCCCTGGGTTCGAGGTGTTGGCCAGCCGGACCCAGCAGGCCGCCGAGGCATAGCGGAACCCTCCGATGCAAGGGACCGGGCGGCGCCTGGGATCCTCTCCACGTCGGTCAGCTGTGGACCCAGCCGGACCAAACCTGGAGGTGGTAATACGTGGTAGTATTCACTTGCGCACTATTCGCGTATTACGCCTTCCCGGCCAATGCACCAAGAATATGTAATAGCGAAGGGCCCGCAACGAATAAAACCAGGAGTCTATTGACTAGAATTAAAACCAGTTTAATGTGCACAGTCTCAGGCCAATGTCACATACAAAATGTCTGAGCCCTGAGCTCAGCCAAACGACAGTTTATATATCCTTCTACATCAGTTCTACACAGACAAACTCCTCATTGGTCCTGGTGGCCCCCTCCCTCTCCCAATAGCCACCTCTGATCTGGCTTGAACCTGCTCTTATTCTGTGCAGGCCTTTCTAACTGTGGCTCAAATCCCTAGACATAATATTACATTTTTTCTACCATTGTTGTCTGACCATTTTATTCTCTGATCATGCTGGTCCCAATCTGAGGCTTCTGTCTTCCTGTCTTCTCTTAGCTCTCTTTCTATGGTCTATAGTCCATCTGCCATTTCTTGTCTCTTCTTTTGTTTTCTTCTCTTCCTTCCATCAGCCTATTTCCAGTCCCAGTCCTTCCCTCACATTCTTTCCACTATCAACCCCCTTGCATTCCCAGGACTGCCAGTGGTGTCCATTCCCTTCTAGTCCCCCTCCTTCCTCACTATCCATCTCTTTCTAATTCAAATACAAATATCAGCTCACTTCCACTCCCAGTGCCATCCTCGTGTCTGCTCCCTTCCAGTCACCCTACCCTCTGTCTATCCCCCTTCCAGTGCCATCTCTACGTGTCTGCTCCCTTCCAATCCCAGTGTCCCCTCCCTTCCAGCCTCCTCCCCATTACCCAGTTACCTACCAGTACCATCCCCAGGTGTCAGCTCCCTTTGAGCCCCCTCCTTACCCCCTCTGTCAGCTCCCTTCCTGCCACCTCCTTCCTCCCCCCTTTGTCAGCTCCCTTCCTGCCATCTCCTTCCTCCCCCCTGCATCAGCTGCCTTCCAGCCACCTCCTTCTCCCCTATATCAGCTGCCTTCCTGCCTCCACCTTCCCCCTGTCAGTCCCTTCCAGTCACCTCCCGCCCCCCCCTCTTACAGCTCACTTCCGGCCAACTCCTTCACCCGGCCAGTCCCTTCCGGCCACCCCCCCCCCCCTTTTCAGCTTTCTTCCAGCCTTCACCTTCCCTCCTCTTTCAGCTCCCTTCCAGTCACCTCCTTCCCCCTCCCCCCTTTCAGCTCTCTTCCAGCCAACTCCTGCACCCTGTCAGTTCCTTTCTTTCGCACCTGTGCTCAAAAGGAAGTGATGCTACAGGGGGTGGGATGCTGCAGCAGGGGTTTCATAGGGCCAGAGTGCTCTGCACAGGTTTCCTTTCATTTTTAAATTTGTTTTATTGCAGCCGCTGCTCTGTAAGAAGCAGGAGCAGTGGCTGCAAGGGGAAGGTGAGGCTGCACCGGGGGGGGGGGGGGGAAGAAGGGGAGGGGGGCCGGGGAATGCAAATGAAAAGCCGGTTTTCTGCTCTGGCCGCTCCCGATCTCGCGGCCAGAACAAACAAACAGGTTTTCAAAGGCTGTTTTTTGATCTCTGCCGGCAACCAGCCTGGCCACGGAAAAAACGGCCGGTTGTCAACCCTATGCATGCAGTGCAACACCAGAAAAACAGAAAGAAATGCATTTCTTTCTATATTGTACAAAACAAAAGACAGCAAATGTCAGGACTGGTATTAGAAGAGATGCAACCAGGCCAATTGCCCTGGGCCTCCAAGCCAGACAGAGTCTCAGACCCGTCTGAAACTGAAAAAGCCACAGTTTGTTAGCGGGCTCCCCTCTCAAATTCTTTCCTTGGACTAGGCCCCCACCATGTCCAACACCAGTCCTGACTCATGGCAGATGTACTTTCCAAAAACTGACATTTTCCAGTCACAAAATAGAAAATAAAATTATTTTTTATACCTTTGCTGTTGGGTCATTTTGTTTTATCTAATTGTGTTAGTCCCAGTTTCTGCTTTCTGTTTTCTTCTGAAGGTTACCAGATTTTTTTGGAGGCAAATCTGGGACATTCATCCAAACGTCAGCAGAGGGTTGGGGGGGGGGGACTTAGTTCAAGGATTGCACAATATGTAGTGGGGAAGGGAAAAAGAGTCACTCTCTTCTCTCCATCTATCTTATGAAAGCAATAATATTACATCCAATCAAACAAATCACCAAAGAAATAGAAACAGTGATGCATTTCCCCACTGTACTATGCAAAATATAAAAATTGCAGATGGAAATTCCTAAAACTGGAATATTCCAATCATTATATTGAAAATAAAATTATTTTTTCTACATGTCTGGCCATTTTTATCTCATCTCACTTCCAGTCTCTGGTTTCTTCTTTTGCCTGTATGTCTTCTCTTAACGCTATTCCAATTGTTATTTCTTTTCTCACCTCCTATCTTCACTTCCTCTCCTACATTAAACATTGATTTTTCAGCTTTATTACTTTTATATTTCTGCTTCTCTATCCCTTCTGATTTCACTCCTCCTCCTCAATCAGTCCTCAGTCTCTTCTTTCTTTACTGCATCTACCTACAGTTTTCATCTCCTTCACCCCAATCCTCCCATTTCCCATCTCTCCCCCTGCTTCCCCACCCTCTTGCTAACTCGCTGTTCTCACTATATCCCTTTTCCCTGCTTCTTGTCCAGCATTTTCCTTTCTCTTCCCTTCACTCTGCTCCTTATCCAGGAGTAGCCCAAGGGTTTCTGCCACCCCAGGCAGAGGTCCCTGCCGTGCTGCCGCCCTGCTACTGCCTCCTCCTCCTTCCCTCACCAAATCCATCTTCTCATCTTGCGGCAACAGAGACCTGAATCCATTCTGAGCCGCTACCACTTTCAGGCTGCTGCTGCTGCCACAAGATGAGAGAGATGGATTCAGGGGGAGGCAGTGGCCCGTCTCAGTTTTGAAAGCAGAAGCTTTGTGCCAATGCTTTTAAAACGGAGTCAGGCCACCCACCAGGGTCTGCGGCCCTAGGCAGCCACCTATTAGACGAGCCAGCCCTGTCCCTATCTAGTATTTCACCTTCTCCCCGGTTTCCCAACCTCCCATTCCAGCATCTTTCCTTACCCTCTCCTCCAGGTGTCTAGCATCTTCCCTTCCTTACCACCCCCCAGGTGTCCATCATCTCCCTTTCCCATCATTATCTACCCCCTCCCCCCCCACCCCCGATATCCAGCATCTCTCCCCTCCTCTCTCTTTCTCCTCTTGTTCCCAGCAGGTTGCCTGTCTCCAGCCCAATATCTGCCCTCCATCCCACTGCATGTTGACTTTACCTGTCTTCTACATCCCCTGCCCCATGGCCAGCATCTTCCTGCCACTTCCCTCTAGCCTACCTCTGCCACTGCCATTGTCTCTCTCAATGTCTATGGCAGCCATCACATGATCTTGTTCTTTCTCTTCTTACCCTTCTGCAGCCATCACCCGATCTCTCTCTCTTCTTGCCCCCCTGCAGCCATCACACAATCTCTCACTTTTCTTAACCTCCAGCAGCCATCGCCTGATGTCTCTTGCTTTCTTCTTATCCCCCCTGCATCCATCACCTGATCTCTCTCTCTCCTTGCCCCCCCTTGTAACCATCACCCAATCTCTCTCTCCTTGTCCCCTCCACGCAGCAATCAGTGATCAGCAAAAAATGTAGCAGCTTAATTATATAGTCTGGGAATCTAATGTAAAACATATTGTGTTGTGTCTGATGATCTTAAAGTAGCTAAACAGATAGAATGGGCAAAATCAAAAGCTAGAAGGATGCTTGGGTGCATACGGAGAGGAATGGCTAGCAGAAAAAAGGAGGTGATAGTGCCTCTGTATAAGTCTTTGGTGCGACCTCATTTGGAGTATAGTGTGCAATTCTGGAGACCACACCTTCAAAAGGATATAAACAGGATGGAGTCAGTACAGAGGGTGGCTACTAAAATGCTTAGTGATCTTCATTATAAAGCATATGAGGACAGACAAGGATCTTAATATATACACCTTAGAGGAAAGGCGGAATAGAGGTGATATGATTGAGACGTTTAAATACCTCCATGGCATAAATGCACAGGGGGAGAGCCTCTTTCAATTGAAAGCAAATTCTGCTATGAGGGGACATGGGATGAGGGTGATATAAACAAATGTGATATGTTTTTTGTTTTTTTTTAATTTTTGTTTTTATTGAAATTATACGATAGAAATACAAACCATTTGAAAGAAAAAACAGCGTTCACACATTAGAATCTAAAAGCAAACCTCAACCTGGGTATTATGCCTAAAAAACTCGTAGTACAATGCAAATATACTACACTAAAGTTCCCCCCCTCCCCCCAGCAATCCCCCACTACCCCCCACCATATGATAACCTATCCCTCCCCCGCCTTTCTCCCCCCCCAGCTCCCCTTCTGCACCCCCTATAGTCTACATGCCACTGCACACTCACCAAGCATCTCAGCCGTAACTCTACACGCGTTGTCCTCCTCCGCCTTCCAACCCCCCCTCCCCCACCCCCTCTCTCCATGCCTCCAACCATCTCCAAACCCCCTGCCAATATATCGCACTTTGCCCTCCTTTCCCCCGTCTCAACTCTGTTAATTTATACATCAGGCTCACCTCAGCCACTCTTCGCACAAATCCCGCCACGTGTGGCATACTCTGGCCCCCCAGTGCTGTGCGATCTCGCAACGGGCTACAGCAATACAATGATGCAGTACCCCCTCCTCCCGTCTCGAAAGATCATCATCCAGTTGATGCAACAGGCATGCCTCCGGTCTTCCATGCAAACTATGCCCGGTCATGCCATGTATCACCGCAATTACCTGCTCCCAGTACCCCTGTAACTTATCACACTTCCACCACATGTGCATCCAGTCCCCTCTTTCCGCACACCCCCGCCAGCATAGGGCATCCCTTCCCCTCCCCGCTCGATATTGACGTACTGGCGTCCAATACCATCTGTATAATACTTTATATGCATTTTCTTTAATTTGCGTGGCTATGGACACAGTAGCAATCGTCTGGAGAATCTTCTCCCAAGCCTCTACTGTCCAACACACCCCCAAATCCTCCTCCCATTGCAGCATATAGCGTAACTTGCATACACCAGTCCCTATTAGGCCTCGATAAATTCTGGACAAAACCCCCTTTTGACCCATCTGGCCCGAGCACAGAGCCTCAAACCAGCCTCTATTTTCCCAGAGATCTTTCCATATCTTCGGTTGCCTTACAAAGTAACTTAATTGTATATAGGCAAAATGATCACTCTCTTTCAGCTTATAGAGATCCTTAATGCCCTCAAACGGATGCATTCCCTGAGGGTGTATAACTTGGTGAATGTACTCCAGCCCATTTTGTGCCCATCTACGTAAAAGTAGCTCATCTGGGCCCTGTCCCCGCTCGAAACAGGCCGCGATAGGCATCCCCTGAATGTAGCCTTTATCTGGAACAAGCTGAGGCTTGTTGCGTTTCCAGATTTTCAAACTAGTTGCCACCATGGGGTTTAGTGCCTGTGTGTCAAGACCCTTAGCCCCCCTCCAAATCACCCGGTCAAGTTCCACCCCCCCCCCCCCCCCACCAACTCGTGCTCCATTTGAACCCAAGATTTCAATGTTCCTCTTTGCCAGTCATAAATCGTTTTTAGTTGCGCTGCCTCGTAATATTTGCAGATATTAGGTACCCCCAGCCCCCCCTCTTCTTTTGTCCGTTGCAATACTCGCAGTGCTACCCTCGGGCGCTTCTGCACCCATATAAACCTGTTAACTAACCGTTGTATCCTTTTCAAAGTTGTCGGCGGAACCCATATCGGGAGCGTCTGGAACAAAAACAACAGTCTGGGCACAAGCATCATTTTAACCGTTGCAATGCGCCCGAACCACGATAGGTATCCCCTTCCCCACCCATCCAACCAGCCCTCTATCTTCCCCAGAACCCTCCGATAGTTCAAGTTATATAACTCATCAATGTTATTGCTAATCCATATGCCAAGGTACCTGATACTTTCTCGCGCCCATTTGAAAGGATATTTCTTTGCCAGTACATTAACTACCTCGCTGGGGACTGCCAAATTCAGGATTTCCGATTTGTTCCAGTTGATGGTAAACCCCGACACTTTACCATATTCTTCCAGTTCCCACATAGCTATGGGGAGGCCGACCTGTGGTCTTGCCATACTTAGAATTATATCGTCCGCGAACAGGGAAATTTTATAGTCACTCTGCCCCACTCTTATGCCAGATATATCCGCCCGTTCTCTAATCCTCTGCGCCAAGGGCTCTACTGCTATCGCAAACAGTAGCGGAGATAATGGGCATCCCTGCCTTGTTCCCCTCCCTTGATCAAAAAACTGCGAGTGGGCCCCATTCACCCTCACACATGCTTTTGGATGCGCACATAGCGCCTTCACCCAAGCAAGAAACTCGCCCCCCAGCCCCACCTTCTCCAGCACCTGGAATAGAAAAGGCCAAGACACCTGATCGAAGGCCTTCTCCGCATCCAACGAGAGCAGGAGCGCCTCGTCCTTTCTCCGCTCGCTTGCCCAGATAATGTTTAAGATCTTTCGGATATTATCCGCAACCTGTCTACCAGGAATAAAGCCCGCCTGATCGTGGTGTATCAATGTTCCAATCACTTTATTGAGGCGCGTGGTGAGAATCTTAGCTAAAAGCTTGGCATCCAGGTTAAGTAGGGAGATAGGCCTATAAGAGGCACACTCCTTCGGATCCTTTCCCTCCTTGTGAATTACTGTTATACCCGCCCACCCCATTGTGTCCGCTAAGTTCCCACCCACCCGTGGTTGGTTAAATACGTTCACTAGAGGCCCAATTAACAGGTCTCCGAACTTCCTGTAGAATCTGGCAGACAGACCATCCAACCCTGGGGCTTTCTCTAATTTCAACTGCTTGATTGCCCTCCCTACTTCGTCTGCCCGAATGGGTTTGTTAATTTCCTCCTGTTCGCACTCTCTCAACGTAGGCAAGTCTATGGAGTCAAGGTAGATTCCCACCCTCCCCACCTGTGGCAGGTCCCTTGCTTTATACAGCTCCTGATAGTATTCCTTAAAAACATCCCTAATCTCCCCATCTTTAGTAACCAATTCCCCGCCCTTCCTTCGAACCCCTAATATATGAGAGCGAAGCTTCTGCTGCTTCAGCTTCTGCGCTAGATACCTCCCAGCCTTATTCCCCCCTTCAAATACCTCCTGCCTCAGAAGCTGCATCCGATGACGTATCTTTTCCGCCTGCAATTCATTGAGTTGCGCTCTCGCTAGCAACACCCGTCCCCTATATGTGTCTCCCCTCTCTTTCCCATCCAGTTCTTCCAGCTCCAACAGCCGTTCCCTCAAGAGCCGTTCTCTATCCTCCCTCTCCCTCTTTTTCCGCGCCCCCCATTTGAGCAATACGCCTCGTATCACCGCCTTGTACCCATCCCATATACCTCCCCATGCAACCTCTCCATTATCGTTAAGCCTGAAATATTCCCGGGGCCCCTCTCCACATCCTCTTGGACCCTCACATCCTCCAGCAGTGACTCATTGAGTCTCCAAAACCTCACCCCCGTCCCTTCCTCTACCACTTGCAAGCTCACCACTATCGGGGCGTGATCTGACCAGGTAATGGACTCCATTTCCGCCCCTGTAATCGTTCCCCCCACCTCCTTCGAGACCCAAATGGCATCGATACGTGAGTAGGACCCATGTACTGGCTTCTAGTATGAAAACTGTCTCCTCCCAGGATGCTGCAGTCGCCACGCGTCCACTAGGCAGTGCTGCATCACGAAGCTACGATATCTCTTTCTATCCCCCCTCTTTCCCTCCCGTTTCCCTGTAGCATCCCGGGTGGGGTTCCATGTAAGGTTAAAATCGTGATATGTTATTTTTACAATGTAATTTTGTATGTAATGACTATCTGACTCCCTTGTATGTCTGCATCCTGGGAAAGAAAAGTCTACATGGCTCGTAATACGTAGCCTGTCACAGGTGCAGAGGCACAGGGCTGACTTATCTTGTTGTACGTCTGCATCCTGGGAAGGAAAAGTCTACATGGCTAATAATATGTAGCCTGTCACAGGTGCGGAAGTACAAAGAAGTGGAGTGAGATAAGTATTAACCAATGAAATATTGACATGCTGGAATAGTATGTAATGATTTTCTGACTTCCTTTACTGTATGTCTGCATTCTGGGAAGAGAGACTACGTGGCTAATAACACGTAGCCTGATACAGGTGTATAATTATTAACCAATGAAATATGGACATGCCAAAAGAAGGCGAGCACATAGTTTACTATAAAAGAACTGTGAAACAGAGGATGTGTGTGAATGCTCATTTAAGCATTTCACCCTTCCTTGCAACAAAGTGATTAATTAAAATAACTGCATCACTGAGGAGTCTGTTATTGTGTAAAAAGTTATGTTTTCTTACAGATTGTGGACCTGTCTGGGATTGTGTCATCCCTGGAGGAGACCACCGCCATTGAGGACGGGGAGACGCGTCCCGTTGAGTTCAACGGCCTCGTGCATCAGCGACAGGGGGGGGGGCTCCAACAGTGTACTGACAGCAAAATCCCGAGACCATGAAGGAAAAATCAATACAGACTCAGTGAAGCAGACTAGGTATTAGACAGAGACAAACGCGTCAACCAAGTAATTCTGTGCACAGACCAAGGTAAGAAACAAGACTGTAAAGTATTCCCTTGGTGGTTGGGTATCAAGAAAGATTGTTGTGTGTATGAGACATGTCCTAGGCATGAAGTGAGTGCGGAGTCTCAATCCGTGGTTCCGACACATCTGCGAGGAGTGCGGCCAGAGAGAGATGAAGTGAAAAGCACATTGGTGAAACAGGTATCGATGGGTGTCAGGAATTCTAAAGGAAACTCGAGTAAGGATGGGGTCAGGGACCCCGGGGACATTCCTCTAGACAGTTCATTAGGGAGAATGTTGAAATATTGGAAAGATAATAAGAGTACTCAGGATAAAGATAAAACTAAGATGATAAGTTATTGTTGTTTTATATGGACTAAAGAGAGTATAAGGCCACCCGCAATCTTCTGTCCAAAATTTGGCACGGATGAATGGTGGTTATGTCAAATTCTTAACTTATATGTAAATAGTAAAAAAGAAACCTTTCTCCCAAGAAGAGTCAGACTATGCTGCCTGTTGGGAGGGGACGTGGGAGTCAAAGTTATATTCCATAAGGATAGTGAAAACCCAGCATTCAGAAGAATTGGAAGATAAGGATAGACAACAATTGGTTGGGTGGAACCCTCTTGATTGTCTTCCCCCCTTATATAACCCCTTCCAATCAGAATCCCCTTTAGCAACCGCTGCAAGGGATAAAATCAGAAGTTGTTCCAACTTCACAAGAACAGTCTAGAGCCTCAGCTCCTTCAACCTCATCAAGAGAAAGAGAGGAGGAGGAAATAAGAGATATTATAGAAGTGAACCCAAAGGACCCCATTAGGACTATAACATGGCCCCTGGAAGAAGAGAATACGACTTCAAGAGAATTAAAGGGTTGTCTAGAAGATATAAGGAAGTTTCCCTTTAAAGAGTCAGGGGATGTCAGGAAAAGAAAAAAAGTTTATGTAAAAGAGATAATTTCATCAAAAGAGGGAAGCATGTACCCTCTTAGGGAGGTCCCAATGGGACCCGATAATGTGGGATACGTTAATGCCCCCCTTACTAGTGCAGAGATCAGAAATTTTAAAAAGGAAATGAAATCCCTGATGGAAGACCCTATGGGATTGGCCAAATAGGTAGACCAATTCCTGGGGCCCAATATTTACACATGGGGAGAAATGATGTCCATTTTAAGTATACTATTTACTGGTGAAGAACAGGGAATGATTAGGCGGGCGTCAATAAGAGAATGGGAGAGGACAAATCCCCAGGCCGGAATATGACCCCCGCAGAACATAAGTATCCTAATGTAGACCCTAAATGGAATAATTTGGACATAAAACATAAAGACCACATGCACGTCTTAAGGGTGTTAGTAGTAAAAGGCATAAGAGAGGCAGTTCCAAAGTCCCAGAATTTAACAAAGGCGTTTGAAATACAACAAGAGAAAGAGGAGGCCCCTGCAGTTTTTCTACAGCAGCTGAGAGACCAAATGAGAAAATATTCAGGAATGGATCCAGAGGATGTCCTGGGAAAGGGACTCCTTAAAGTCCATTTTGTGACAAAATCTTGGCTAGATATAAAAAGAAAATTGGAGAAAATGGAGGGGTGGGAGGTTAAAACATTGGAGGAGTTATTGAAGGAAGCTCAGAAAGTGTTTATGAGGCGGGAAGACGAAAGACAGAAACAGAAAACCAAGATGACGGTTAACACCGTAGAAGTATTAAGGAGGAAAGACAAAATGGGTGGAAGAGAGGGAAAAGGTATATGGCAAAAGAAACATAAGAACATAAGATATGCCATACTGGGTCAGACCAAGGTCCATCAAGCCCAGTATCCTGTTTCCAACAGTGGCCAATCTAGGTCATATGTACTGTCAGACGGTTGCCTGGGTGAGAATGTTCACAGTCTTGGCAAGTGCATATGTCAATATGATTTGCAAGGGATTGTGGGCAATGCAGTCCATTCACACCCGACACAGCTGCTCACAATAATTTAGTTGTGCTCAAGTGTAAAGCCAATAAGATATTTATTTATGGGGTTATTTCTCCCAACACAGATATGCTTGGTAGTACATAAATCAGGTTACTTGCTTTCAGTGTTAAACTTGGAAAAACAAAATCAGGAAACAACATGAACTTGTCAGGCAATCAAAGCAAAAGAAATAAGACCTGGTTGGCAACAAACTGGTCTTTTCTGTAGGCTTTAGCTAATATTCTCTTAGCAATGTATCAAACAACAAACAAAAGCCACAAAGAAGAGAAAAACTGTTCTTTTCAGGTTAACTTCTTATATCTTCCCACATAGATTCAGAAGTGATTCTCTCAGAGCTCACAAGCAATTAGGTAAGGCTCAATTGCTAGCAGTTATCCAGCTGAAAACCCCTTAGCTGGCTTGCTTTCTACTGTGTGGCTAAAAATCCTACTCAGGAGCTTTTCTGAGTAGATTAAAGAACAAGTTTGTATTTCTTTGTGATGGTTGCTGTACTTTATAACAGAAAATCACCAAAGGAGTTTAGACAGAGAGCAGTCCATGTAAACACATTCTTCATCTGCCATCACCCCCTCTTCTTCAACAAGCATGGGTTCAATATCATGGATTGGCACAGATGAATCTCCCAATGGAGCACTTTCAGGAGAATACTTGTTTCCCTGCTGTCTTTCAAGGTTATAGCTAGGGCATAGATCAGTGTTCATACCTGAGCTTCCATTGCTGTTAGAGTTCCTCTCTATATAGCCTGGCCAGTATGTAGTCCAGTTCTTATGTCCAGCCTTCCAATCCAGATCCCTGGACACTGGATCTCTCTTCACATACCTTCTGGCACGGGTCTTAGGGTCCCTTCCACGTGCAGCCGTCTCCCTCACAGGTACCGTCTGGAGATTCCTAGCTCTGCAGCACCATTCCTCTGGCTTTCCCCAGTCCAATGGTGTATGCTGGCCCTTGGAATGCCTCCCAGTATACGTACTGCTCCAGCCTCCTCTAGACCTCCCAAAGGCTTTTCTCTTCTTTCTTCCAAAGGGTTTCTTGCCCTCTCTGTCCATCCGGTTTGGCTTCTGCTTCTGATGATCCTTCAGATGAAACTGAAGATGAGGATATCCAAGTTGATCATGAAGATGATGATGATGATTCTCTGTAGAATAAACTCTACCTTTATTCTGCTTTGATGAGTGCTCCACCTTAACACAGCGCAGCTGTGCTGAATCAGGCCCTGCCCTTTGAGATGAGTGCTTAGGAATTACCTCATAGCCCTCCTGATTGAACACACGTTTCCCCACTTCAGCTCCTCTAATGGCTGTTGAAAACCTGGTGCATTCTGGGACTGGTAGTCTTTTATGGGAAAATTCTGTTTTCTTATTTCTACCAGAACTGACAGGTTGCTTGTTCAGAGTCACTTCACCTTTTCTATAGCTCCTTCCTGAGCTATGATAAGCTTCCTTATCACAGTACATAGCAGTTTCCCCAAAAGACACAAGTTCCACAATGCTTGTACTGGGTCAAGCACTGATATCCTGGGTCCCTTCTTAATAATGGTTTATGGACCTTTCCTCCAGGAACTTGTCCAAACCTTTTTTAAACCCAGCTACACTAACAGCCTTTACTACATCCTCCAGTAACAAATTCCAGAGTTTGATTACACGTTGAGTGAAAAAATATTTTCTTTTATTAGTCTTAAATAGTTTACCCTGTAGCTTCATTGCATGTCCCTTAGTCTTTCTATATTCTGATAAGATAAACAATCGATCTACGTTTACCCGTTCCACTCTGTTCATTAATTTAGAGACTTCTATCATATCTCCCCTCAGCCGTCTCTTTTCCAGGTTAAAGAGCCCTAACCTTTTTAGCCTTTCTTCATAGGAGTATCCTTCCATCGCCTTTACCATTTTAGTGGCTCTTCTCTGAACCTTTTCTAAAATCGCTATATCCTTTTTAAGATACGGCGACCAGAATTGCACACAATATTCAAGGTGCGGTCTCACCATGGAACAATATAGAGGCATTATAATATCTTTTGTTTTATTTTCCATTCCTTTCCTTATGATACCTAGCATTCTATTTGCTCTCTTGGCCGCCGCTGCACATTGGGCCGAGGGTTTTAACATGGTATCCACAATGACGCCTAAATCTTTTTCCTGGGTGGTGGTTCCTAATGTGGAACCTTGCATCGTGTAACCATAGTTTGGGTTGTTCTTCCCGAGGTGCATAACTTTGCACTTGTCCACATTAAATTTCATCTGCCATTTTGATGCCCAGTCTTCCAATTTATCAAGATCCTCTTGCAATTTTCCACAATCCTCTTGGGTTTTAACAACTTTAAATAGTTTTGTGTCATCTGCAAATTTGATAACCTCACTCATTATTCCACTTTCCAGGTCATTTATGAATATGTCAAAAAGCAGCGGACCCAGCACAGATCCCTGGGGTACACCACTATTCACCTTTCTCCATTGGGAAAATTGGCCATTTAGCCCTACCCTCTGCTTTCTATCTTTTAACCAGTTCCTGATCCACAATAGTACCCTGCCTCCTATCCCATGACTCTTTAGTTTTGCCAAAAGTCTCTGATGAGGGACCTTGTCAAAGGCTTTCTGAAAGTCCAAATACACTATATCAACCGACTCACCTTTGTCCACCTGTTTATTCACTCCTTCAAAATAACATAACAGATTAGTAAGACAAGATCTTCCTTGTCTAAAGCCATGTTGGCTGTCTCCCATTAGGCCATGACTATCTACATGCCGAGTAATTTTATTCTTTATGATGGTTTCTACCATTTTTCCCGGTACTGACGTCAGGCTCACCGGTCTGTAGTTTCCCGGATCACCCCTGGAACCCTTTTTAAAAATTGGTGTTACATTTGCGATCCTCCAATCTTCAGGTATTAGAGATGATTTTAATGATAGTTCACAGAGTACTAATAGCAGGTCTGCAATCTCATATTTCAGTTCTTTCAACACCCTTGGATGTATACCATCCGGTCCAGGTGATTTGCTACTCTTCAGTTTATCTAATAGTTGTAATACATCTTCCCGATGTATCGATATTTCCTTCAATTCTTCTGCACCTTTAAATACCACTTCAGTCATGGGTAACATCCCTACATCTTCCTCAGTAAAGACCGAAGCAAAGAATTCATTCAGTCTCTCCGCTATCGCCTTGTCGCCTCTTAGTGCCCCTTTAACCCCTCTATCATCTAAATGACCAACTGACTCTCTCACAGGTTTTTTGGGCAGGGATTGGACAGGGATGGCTGCTGCTCCTCTCGCTGCTGGAGGCTCGATCCCCGGAGGGGAGAGCTGATGATGGTGGCAGGAGAGTTCTTTTGTTGAGCGCCTGATGGCGCGTTGCTTTTAAAACCGGGTGGCTGCCCCGATTGGGCAGGGATGGCTGCTGCTCCTCCCGCTGCTGGAGGCTTGATCCCCAGAGGGGAGAGCTGATGATGGTGGTGGGAGAGTTCTTTTGTTGAGCGCCCCGATGACGCATTGCTTTTAAAACCGGGTGGCTGCCCCAATTGGGCAGGGATGGCTGCTGCTCCTCCCGTTGCTGGAGGCTCGATCCCCGGAGGGGAGAGCTGATGATGGTGGCGGGAGAGTTCTTTTGTTGAGTGCCCGATGGCGCGTTGCTTTTAAAACCGGGTGGCTGCCCCGATTGGGCAGGGATGGCTGCTGCTCCTCCCGCTGCTGGAGGCTCGATCCCCGGAGGGGAGAGCTGATGATGGTGGCGGGAGAGTTCTTTTGTTGAGCGCCCAATGGCGCGTTGCTTTTAAAACCGGGTGGCTGCGCCGATTGGGCAGGGATGGCTGCTGCTCCTCCCACTGCTGGAAGCTCGATCCCCGGAGGGGAGAGCTGATGATGGTGGCGGGAGAGTTCTTTTGTTGAGCGCCCAATGGCGCGTTGCTTTTAAAATCGGGTGGCTGCCCCAATTGGGCAGGGATGGCTGCTGCTCCTCCCGCTGCTGGAGGCTCGATCCCCGGAGGGGAGAGCTGATGATGGTGGCGGGATAGACTCATATGCCCAAAAGACTAAGGGATTATATTCAAAATTGTTAGAAGAGCAACCTAACATTATAATTTGGAAAGAAGAAGAGAAAGAGTTGGTTTAGGATTTAAAACGGAGCTTGGTAGAAGCCCCAATTCTGGCCTTACCCTCACTGGACAAACCTTTTCATTTGTTTGTTACTGTAAATGGGGGAGTAGCCATAGGGGTCCTCACTCAAAAATGGGGAGGGAAGAGACAACCAGTAGCATATTTATCTAAAATCTTAGATTCAGTGTCCAGGGGATGGCCAGAATGTGTTCAAGCAGTAGCGGCAACAGCCCTATTGGTAGATGAGAGTAGGAAATTGACATTCGGAGGGGCCCTAGTAAGTACCCCACATCAAGTGAGAACCATCTTAACCCAGAGGGCTGGGAAGTGGCTCACTGATTCACAAATCCTGAAATATGAAGCAATATTAATGGAAAAAGATGACCTACTGTTGACCACAGATCAGTGTTTAAACCCAGCTGCCTTCCTATGGAGAGGTGATGGGGAAAATAAGGAACCACAGCATGATTGTTTAGACACCATAGATTACCAGGTCATGGTAAGACCAGACTTAAGGGACATCCCCTTGCATGCAGGGAAGTATTTATTTGTGGATGGGTCTTCTAGGGTGATTGAAGGAAAGAGGCGAAATGGATATGCTGTAGTGGACAGAGAAAGTCACTACCCGCTTGAAACTGGTAGATTACCCAATAATTGGTCAGCACAAATATGTGAATTATATGCTTTGAATCAAGCTTTAAAACTATTAAGGAATGGAGAAGGGACTATCTTCACGTACTCAAAATATGCGTTTGGGGTGGTACATACTTTTGGAAAAATTTGGGAGGAACGAGGCTTGATAAATAGTAGGGGGAAGGAGTTGGTACATGGAGAGATAATTCAACAAGTGTTAAAGAATCTACTGCTGCCACAAGAAATAGCAGTGGTGCATGTAAACGGTCATCAAGCAGGAAATTCTTTTGAAGCTAGAGGAAATAGGTTAGCAGATGAGACTGCTAAGGAAGCTGCCTTAGGGGAAGACCTAACCCCTATATACAATTTAACCCCAGAAGTAGTAAGTCATATAGCAAAACCCATATTTACTGAAAGGGAAAAACGACAACTTGAAGATATAGGGGCAGTAGAAACCGGAGGGGGAAAATGGGTTTTACCCGATGGCAGACAGATGGTAATCAAACAAATAATGAGTGAAATTATTTTAAATCAAGGGAGTCATTGGGGGGTACAGGCAATGTGTGATCTAGTTCTAATGAACTATGGATGAATGGGAATATACACAGTAGCCAAGCAAATATGTGAGAGGTGTATAACCTGTAAGAAAATAAACAAAAAGGTCCTTAGGAAACAACTGCAGGGAGGTAGAGACCCTGGTCTTCGTCCATTCCAAAGTATACAGGTAGATTTCACTGAGCTGCCCTTGGTTGGGCGGGTGAAGTACCTTTTGGTAATAGTGGACCATTTGACGGGATGGGTGGAGGCATATCTCATGGTAGCTGCCACAGCAATAGGCGTAGTAAAGCTAGTTTTGGAACAAATCATTCAAAAATATGGGATGATAGGTCACATTGACTCGGACCAGGGAAGTCATTTTACAGCCGATATTGCAAAACATAATGGAAACTCTGGGAGTATCCTGGGATTTCCATACTCCATGGCATCCACCCTCCTCAGGGAGAGTGGAACGCATGAATCAGACTATAAAGAAGCAGTTAGCCAAATTGATGTTAGAAACAAAATTACCTTGGACTAAGTGTTTGCCCTTAGTATTGTTAAGAATCCGAACAGCTCCTCGGAAAGATTTAGGATTGTCCCCCTATGAAATGTTATTCAGATTTCCCTATATGGGACAATTAAACGAACCTCCTCAGTTTGAAACCAAAGATAAGTTTCTTATACTTGGGCTGTTCTCTTCTTTATCTGTTCTCAGGAATAAAGGACTGTTGGCACAAATACCCCTATTGGAGTTTGCAGGTCATGGTCTCAAACCAGGACAGTGGGTCTTGATAAAATCCTGGAAGGAGTCCAAATTGCAACCAGACTGGGAAGGTCCGTTCCAGGTCTTACTAAGTACTGAGACTGCTGTAAGAACTACGGAAAAATGTTGGACTCATTATACACGAATTAAAGGTCTGGTTGAAGCTCCTTCAGATGAACAATGGAAGGTCCATGGAACTAATGAACCTCTGCGTCTGACAATAACAAGGAGAAACAGAAGAACAGAAGAGGAGTTGGTTAAAAAGGACTAATAAAAATTATAACATGGACAAAGAAAAGTGGATAGTGTTGTTATGGTGGGGAGGATCACTTACTCTGTTAAGGGGAATGACATAGGATTTAGGACGAGGAAAGGGATGGACTGATGAACAAATACAAACACGAACATGATGAGTAAGTATGTACCCTAACATATTTACTGTAACCGTACCAGAGGGAAAGGGACCAGTGAGCCTAGAATTTGATGCCTGCCAATGATAAGTTGTGACAGGGGATACTACGAAAAGTTGTGGGGAAATAGTCATAAGTGTATGTGTCCAGAGACTGCTCAGACACTGATGTTCGGGATGCCCTATTACGGGTGGTCACAAGTTTGGTGGACCACCGAGGATGGAGGATGGGTTTCCCCAGAGGGGAAGAAGCACCCAATTCAAAAGAAAATAAAAATGATAAAGAAACATAGTATTCAGCAATGTAACCCAGGAAGTTGCAACCCCATCGTGGTCACCCTCTTTGGAAGGGATGACTCACTGGATGGGACCTATGGACTAGGAATAGACATTAATGGGTAAGATCCCCTAGGAAGATTGAAGATAAGAATACCCCTCAAGAATCAGACTCAAGTCTCCATACCATTCCCCAGCATATCTTTTGAACCTAATAAGGACCCTAACGCAGTCAAAATAGTGGAAATTAAAGATTTGAGGGACACTCTAGAGGTGGAAACGGGTTATGGGGATGTGAACGCCTGGGTTGAATGGGTTAAATATACCGTAGGAAGTCTCAACCGTAGCAATTTCTACGCATGTGCCTCCGGGAGGCCCATTGCACAGGTTGTGCCCTTACCCTTGAGGTGGGATACAGATCCCAATGGAGTAAGATGCCTCATATCTCTGTATCAGGAAAAAACGGCGTAGGAAAATGAAAGTTGCAAGTCACTGAATTTTCTCTTTCCCCCTACAGACTTGAAGGAGGTAAAAGTTCCACCCACATTTCAACAGTGTTTAGAAATCACTCCGCCTGTCTCACCAGGCGGGGGAAGAACTACACGAGGGAAGTGGGGGAACTGAACACCTGCGTTACTAAACCTGACAGGGATGGAAGGAGAAGAGAGGAACTACTCCAACCTGGTAATCCCTAGGGCAGACCAGTGGTGGTACTGTGGAGGGCGGATGTTGAGACCAATATTGCCTACCTTATGGTCGGGAACACGTGCAATAGTTCAATTGGCAGTTCTTTTCACCTTGTGTTCACAGAACAGGACAAGGGGCAAATACAAAGGGAAAAGAAGAGTACCTTGGGAGCCTCATTTGATGACAGGATATATATAGATGCAATAGGAGTCCCTCGGGGAGTTCCGGATGAGTATAAAGCATGAAACCAGATTGCAGCTGGATTTGAATCCCTGTTATGGGTAATTACGATAAACAAAAATGTAGATTGGATAAATTATATATATTATAACCAACAGCGGTTTATCAATTATACCCGGGATGCAATAAAGGGGATTGCAGAACAATTGGACGCCACTAGTAGAATGGCCTGGGAGAACCGAATGATGTTAGATATGATGGCGGCTGAAAAAGGGGGCGTGTGTGTAATGTTGGGGGGGAAATGTTGTACTTCATCCCCAATAACACGGCCCCTGATGGTACTATCACTAAAGCCCTGCGAGGACTAACTACCTTGGCAGAGGAATGGGAAGAAAATTCAGGTAAGGATACCTCTCTCACTGGATGGTTGAGGTCATGGTTTGGGAAATGGAAAGGGGTGGTAGCATCTATATTTACCTCTGTACTTTTTGTAATTGGAGTATTAATTACGGTGGGGTGTTGTATAATACCATGTATAGGAGGGTTAACTCAAAGACTGATAGAAACGGTAAGCACTAAAAAATGATTGTATCATTTCCAGTGCACAAAGGTGCAATGTTATTAATGGACAATAAAGGGGAAGAGATAGAATCAGGAATGATGTTATCTAAATTAGAAGCTTCTTATGGAACTGTAGAATAAATGTAAAAAGTAACAAGAAAACTTTAAAAAGAGGGGGGAGGGGTTTGATATAAAAAATGTGATATGTTATTTTTACAATGTAATTTTGTATGTAATGACTATCTGATTCCCTTGTTGTATGTCTGCATCCTGGGAAGGAAAAGTCTACGTGGCTAGTAATAAGTAGCCTGTCACAGGTGCAGAGGTACAGGGCTGACTCATCGTGTTGTATGTCTGCATCCTGGGAAGGAAAAGTTTACGTGGCTAGTAATACGTAGCCTGTCACAGGTGCGGAAGTACAAAAAAGTAGAGTGAGATAAGTATTAACCAATGAAATATTGACATGCTGGAATAGTATGTAATGATTTTCTGACTTCCTTTACTGTATGCCTGCATTCTGGGAAGAGAGACTACGTGGCTAATAACACGTAGCCTGATACAGGTGTATAATTATTAACCAATGAAATATGGACATGCTGAAAGAAGGCGAGCACATAGTTTACTATAAAAGAACTGTGAAACAGAGGATGTGTGTGAATGCTTATTTAAGCATTTCACCCTTCCTTGCAAGAAAGTGATTAATTAAAATAACTGCATCACTGAGGAGTCTGTTATTGTGTAAAAAGTTATGTTTTCTTACAAGGGTGAAAGGTGATAGATTCAGGAGTGATATGCAGAAATATTTCTTTATGGAAAGAGTGGTGGATCCATGGAATAGTCTCCCAGTGGAGGTGGTAGTGATGAGGACAGTATCTGAATTCAAAAAAGCATGGGACAAACACAGAGGCTCTCTAAAGGAAAAAAGGGGACTGTTGTAGTTGTTGATATGGAAGGACAGACTAGATAGGCCATGTGGTCCTTTTCTGTCGTCATTTTTCTATGTTTCTATATTGATTCTTGACATTGCACACTTGATTGACATGCTATTAAGCACAACTATATATTCTGCAAAAACAAAATGAAAAAGGAAGAATCACAGCTAATTTTATTTTTATGTTATAAATAATGAGTGCAGAGGGCATTTCCCCATAGTATTCAACTAGTGTTCTCCCCAGAAATGTTTGCCACCAGGTGGCATGAAGGAGTAACTGGGTGGGCCGCATTATAAGCTGGCTGACAGCAGACAACATAATTAGTCGCAGGGCCGTACCAAGGGCTGTGCGAGCAGCGCAGTCGCACAGGGCACAAGCACAGAAGGGGCACTGATATCATCACTGGGCTTCCAGGAAGCTCAAAAAGAGAGAGTTACTGCACTTGGCTGGAGCAGAGTGGGGCTCCAGATTTGTTAGATGCACACGGTGTATTTATAGCTTGGTTTGGTCCTGATTAGTCATCTTTCCTTTTTCCATTCCTGTTCATTATTTTGCCATGTTGATTCATCAGATTATGTTAGCTGGGTGATCAGTAAAATCAGTCAGGTGGTGCACCCATTCAAGAGGTCCTGGAGAGAACACTGCCAACATCATTTTTTTTCCGATTCTGGTGTCATTTCAGTGTCAACAATATAAACCTTCACCAGTCATGGACATATTGTAAGGTGATAGAAAACCTTACACAAATTACTTTAGGGCTTATAGAGAAAATCTACCATACCATAACAGCATCAACTTCCAAAACTCACACAAGGAACCTACCTGGAAAAGTGCAGCACTCTAAGGGGGTCTGTTTACTAAAGCATGTTAGGCTTTTGCAGCTAACCTGGCACAAAAGAGCAGATAGCATGGCCTTAGCTGCAAAAGCTGTGCATTATTTATTGGAAGCATGCACAGCATTTCCCCAACAGACATTGCACCAAAATTGCATAGAGCGTGCCCTGGCAGCACCATGGATGCACATAATGCCACCTAATGAGGTGGCATTATGAGCACCCATACTTTAACTCTGAGGGTTACCGCACGCTGTTGTTGCCTGCAGTAACCATGGGTTGCACACATACCCACTCTCCGCCCATGGTTTCTGCAAATAGCGCAAAAAATTGCTGAGTTATCTGCAATTTCTCTGCATTATCTGTTAATGCACCCAGATAGCATGTGCTATCTGCCATGTTAACAGTTAACCCAGCTTTGTAAATATTCTCAAATATTTTTATTGCAGTGACCCTAAAATATCCATACACCTAGTCAGAAAACCAAACAAGCTGGATTACTATCAGTCCTTAGATAAAAACTTCATGCTAACTGAATACCTGGCAATGGTCACACACGGAGAATATATAGAGAATATAGAGTGGGGAAGTAGCCTAGCGATTAGGACAGCAGTCTAGAGCCAGAAAGCCCAGCGTTCAAATCCCATTGACACTTCCTGTAGCCTTCGGGAAGTCACTTAACCTTCCACTGCCTCAGGTACAAACTTAGATTGTGAGCCCTTTGGGGACAGGGAAATACATACTGTACCTGAATGTAACTTGCCTTGATCTCTTGGAAAGGCATGAGCTAAATACCAATAAAATATTATATAGAGATAGATCCTCATTAAGCATTAGATAGAAACATGATGGCAGAAAAGGTCTATATTGTCTATCTAGTCTGCCCTTCCATATCAACTACAATAGTCCCCTTTTCTCCTCAGTGTTTGTCCCATTCTTTCTTGAATTCCGATACTGTCCTCGTCTCTACTTCCTCCACTGGAAGACTATTCCACGCATCTACCACTCTTTTTGGAAAGAAATATTTCCACATATTACTCCTGAGTCTATCCCCTTTCACTCTCATCCTATGTCCCCCCCGTTGCAGAGCTTGCTTTCAATCGAAAGAGGCTTTCCTCTTGTGCATTTATGCCACAGACATATTTAAACGTCTCTATCATATCTCCTCTATCCCACTTTTCCTCTACTGAATACATATTAAGATCTTTAAGTCTGTCCCCATATGCTTTATAATGAAGACCACTAACCATTTCAGTAGCCACCCTCTGCACCGACTCCATCCTGCTTATATCCTTTTGAAAGTGCAGTCCCCAGAATTTCACACAATACTCCAAATGAGGTCGTACCAGAGACTTATACAAAGGCACTATCATCTCCTTTTTTCTGCTGGCCATTCATCTCTCTGTGCACCCAAGCATCCTTCTGGCTTTCGCCTTTTCTATCTGTTTAGCCACTTTAAGATTATCAGAAACAATCATGCCCAAGTGCCGCTCTTCTTTCTTGGACAGAAGTACTTTGTCTCCTACACTGTACCACTCACTTGGATTTTTGCAGCCCAAATGCATGACCCTTCATTTTTTAGCATTAAATCTCAGCTGCCATATTCTTGACCATTCTTCAAGCTTAACTAGATCTCTCCTCGTGTTATCTACTCTTTCCTAAGAGTCTACTCTATTGCAGATTTTGGTATCATCTGTAAACAGGCAAACCTTACCCGACAGCCCTTAGCAATATCACTAACAAAGATGTTAAAAAGAATCAGACCAAGGGCAGATCTCTGAGGCACACCACTGGTAAGATTCTTCTCCTCAGAGTGAGCTCCAGTTACTTTGTCACCTCCCACTCAACCAATTTCTAACCCACTTTTGAGTCCATTCCTAGGGTGCTCAATTTGTCTATAAGTCACCTGTGCGGAATGGTGTCAAAGGCTTTACTGAAATCTAAGTATATAACATTCAGGTCCAACTCACTGGTCATCCAGTCAAAGAAATCAATCAGATTTGTCTGCTTTGATTGAAGGAAAAAGCGGGATACAAAACTTGTTAAATAAATAAATAAATAAATAAGACCTGCCTCTAGTAAACCTATGTTGTCTTTGATCCTGCAATCCATTGGACTCCAGGAACCTCACTATCCTCTGTTTTAGCAGCATTTCCAATAATTTTCTCACCACAAAGGTTAGACTAACTGGCTTGAAGTTTTCAACCTTATCCTTACATCCGCTTTTGTGTAAAGGCACCGCATGTGCACTGATTCCAGTCCTCTGAGGCCACTCCCGACTCTAAAGAAGCATTGAAAAGGTCAGCCAGTGAAGCCACCAGAATGTCCCCAAGTTCCTTCAGTATTCTCAGATGTATCCCATCCAGTCCCATCACTTTGTCTACTGTTACTTTAGCTAGTTCCTCACGAACACAGTCTTCTGCTCCTGGCCCTTCATCTGTGAACACAGAATAAAAATATTTGTTAAACAATTCCACTTATCCTCATCAGCATCTATATATTTCTCCCCTTCACTCTTGACAATACCACTTTTGCCCTTCCTCCTCTTACTAACATATCTGAAAAATGTCTTATACCCCATTTTATTGCATTGGCTATTTCTTCTTCTTTTTGTATCTTTGCTTTCCTGACTACTTTCCTAGCTTCTCTATGTTTTTCAAAATATAAACGCTTGTCTTCCTCTCTCTATGATTTCTTATATTTTATGAAGGCCACACTTTTTCTTGACCTTTTCAGCTTCTTTTGAGAGCCATAGTGGCCTCCTTTTCATTTTTGCATTTATTTACCTTTCTAACAAAAGGGCTTGTTGCTCTTAAAATATTCCCTTTCAGTTTTGCCTATTGCTTTTCTGCATCCCCCAGTTGTACCCATCCCACTAATGACTCCTTGAAGTATTGTCCCATCCTCGCTTTTGAATGCCTTTTATCAGTCCTAGTCTTTACTGAACCACACCATCTGGTAGTCACTAGATGCGAGATGATCTCCCACTATGACTTCCTTCCATGAGAAACATTTTCCCATTGGTAAGCAGCAAGTCCAGTAAGGCCCCTTCATGTATGGGTTCTGTTACCAGTTGCTGGAATAGTTCTCCCTTTAGAGAATGTAACACCTGATGAGGTCAGTGAGTTCAAAGAGCTTGCTTTGAATAAAAGGCTGGAAAAAAACCATGAAATCTAACTGCAGAGCTTTACCCAAGACCACAAAAGATTCCCCTTTTGCAATACAGCACCAGAAAAAGATTTAGCTATTAAAAATGAAAACCAAAATAAATTAACACAAACTAAAAATAAAATTATGTAGACAAAAAATTACATTGAAATCCCAAAAACACAGACTCTGCATTTAATACATCAGAGAAACAGAAAGAGCTGCAGATGTCCTTGTACTGTGCAGCATCTAAAAATAAAATATGTATAGCCCAATAGTAAAAGGGGGTTATCTGGTTAACAGGACCTGCTAACTGGATAAATTTCACTGAGAGGGATATTCAGAAACACTAACTGGCCAGTGCTGTTGAATATTACATGTAGACACTGTGGACCTGTCTGGAAGGTTCCAGAGCAGTCCATGGTTGGGGCGAGGGTAGCCCCAGTACTTAGCTGTTAGCAGAAATTTTCAGTCCGCTAGCTAGCTAAGTGCCTGTATAAAGTCAGGTCATCTCAATAACTGTCCTAATTTTATGCAATTTCAGCTATCCGGATAGTAGCTAAATATTGTCGCTGTATGGATATCTGTGCCAGTCAGCACTAAAACCAAATATTCAGCACCAGAGGATATCCAGATTCTATCAATGAATATCTCATTTCACTTTTGCCCATGGTGGTAAGGCACTTTTAAAATGTTGACTGTCACAGGATGAATATCAGGCCTATGAAGTCCAAAGACAGACATAGTCTGATCACTAAACTGAAAATAAAATAAAATAAAATTTTCTATGTTTTGCTTTCTCGTCATTTTATTCTCTAATTGTGTTGATCCAAGTCTCTAGTTATTGCTTTCTTCGTCTTCTATTAACTTTGGGGTCTCTGGTCCATCTGCCATTTCTCCTCCCTCCTGTCTTCTTCACTTCCTTCTGTCTCTGATATTGATCTTTTCCTTTCAGCTTTTTTCCATTTTTCTCTATCAACTCAGATTTCATTTCCCCTTCTTACCATCCAATTCTCAATCTTCATCTTTTAAGTGCATCTTCCTACCACTGTTTAACCTTTAGTGCAGCTCTCTCACTCTCCATCTCTCTATTCTTTCCCAGGCAATTATTCCCAGTCTTTACCAAACTCTCTCCTTTCTCTTTTTCACCCTCCCTGTGTCCAGCATCTCTCCCCCTTCTCTTCTGCCCTGATTTGTGTCTCCCCCTCTCTCACCATCTGGTGCCTCTCTCCTTTTTCTCATCCTATACTTTCCATGTCTAGCATCCCCCTCTCTCCCCACACCATGTCCATTATCTCCACTATCTCCCCATGTCCAGCCTCTGCTTACTATCCTCTACACTCAGCTCTTTGGGAGCTACCGACACCTAATCAGGAGTTAGTGGGCCTGATTAGCCTGTGAAAGAACTGAGAGCAGCTGAGGCCTGCATAAAAGGCTTCAGAGCCCTGCACTGTTGAGGCATTCCTAACAGGGGCTATACATTTCAAACAAAGGTAAGAATTTGTGGGGTTTTTTTAATTGCTAGCTCTCTGACTGGGAGCTCTTAAAAGGGTTTTGGTACATTTTTAAAACAAAGTTACATTCTTTTAGTTGCTTTAATTTAAAAGGAGAAATATTTTCTTTAGTGGGGTAGGTTTAAAACTCTGTTTTAGTAACTTTCTCAGCTCTTGGGAGCTACTGACACCTAATCAGGAGTTAGTTCCCTCCCTACCCCCTCCAACTCCCACCCCTAGTGAGCAGTCTTGCTTTATAAGGCACCTCCCCAATTAACAAAACACAGGGACTTGGAACAGCACATTTTGAATATAATTAACGAGATTTAACTTCCTACCACATCTTATCCAAGTTTATTTTCCTGTTTTATGTAATACCGAACAGCCTGTTGTTCTGGTCTTTGGTTCTCTGTAAACCGCGCTGATTGTAAATAGCGCGGTATATAAAAAATTGAAATAAATAAAAAATAAATAAACTGCTTTTTCTCTGAAAGGACAGCTGGGAAACTGGCTGGTACTTTGGTAGATCTCTCTCTTTAGCTTTAACACTACTACTACTACTACTACTACTACTACTGAGAATTTGTATAGCGCTACAAGTCATATGCCTAAGCTCCACAAAAAGAACAATGGCTGGGAAAAATCATATTGCTAAAGCTGTTGCCCCCTGTTACAGCTTCTGCCTCTGTCCAGACAGATGTCCCAATGCCAGCTGAAGGTCCGGTTCCATGTGTGGGGTGCCTGCATGCTGAAGTTCTCAGGAAACAAGTGGAGGAACTCAGAGAGGAGGTGGCAAGGCTGAGGAGCAGAAGTACATTGATGAGATGCTTCTTGCAGCAACCAAGCTCTGCAGCAGAGGAGAAGATGGGTGCCTACAGAATGACGATGGTTGGACACAAGTCACCAGGGCCTGCAGAATCACCAATCCAACTTCTCAAGCCCTTGAATTTAAGAACCATTATGCAACCCTGGAAGTGGAGCAGGTGAAAGCATCCCTGGAAAGGGAAGAACCAGAGCTCAAGTACCCCAAAGTTGCAGAATCAGTGACCACAAGGAAGCGAAGGGTAGTGGTGGTTGGTGACTCTCTTCTGAGGGGTACTGAGGCGTCCATCTGCTGACCAGACTTGATGTCCAGAGAGATATGCTGTCTGCCTGGTGCCAAAATCCAAGATGTTACAGAGAGTTTGCCAAGATTCATCAAGCCTCTGACTATTACCCAATATTGTTAATCCATGTCGGAACAAATGATACTGCCAGGTATCCCTCTGAGCGTATCAAAAGTGACTTCATGGCTCTGGGACAGAGGGTGAAGCAGATAGATACACAGGTGGTGTTCTCTTCAATCCTCCCTGTTGAGGGTAAAGGCCAAAGCAGAGAGGCTCGCATCCTGGAGATGAATGCATGGCTGCATGGATTGCTGGCAGGTCATCGAGAGCATTTTGGTTTCCTGGACCATGGGATGCTGTTCCAAGGGTTGCAGAGCAGAGATGGCATCCATCTGTCCAAGAAAGGTCGACGCATCATCAGTAGTAGACTGCATTATCTACTGAAGAGGGCTTTAAACTAGATATGTTGGGGATGGGTGAAGAAAGCTCCCAGTTAAGTGAAACATTAAATACCTTTATGGAATGGGAGTGTTGCCAGAGCCAGGAGCAGCTGTAGAAGGACACAGGCCGATTCCGGGACGCTCTGACGTCATCGGGGGCACTTTAAAAACTTTGCCGCTTCTCTGCAGTGCTGGGAGTGTTGCCGGAGCCAGGAGCAGCTGTAGGAGGACACAGGCTGATTCCGGGATGCCCCGACGTCATCGGGGGCTTACGTATAAAGTGACTTGAGCCCTAGGTGCAGCTGTAGGCACCTTGTAGTGGGTATGATCTAAGGGGCATGATACAAGGGGCTTTCTTGCCCTTTGGGAGCCCCTTGGAGGCCTGTAGGAGGCACAGGCTGCTCCTTGGTGTTTGAATGACGCCTGGAAATGGGCAAACGGAAAAAGAAGTTGTTTCATGTTGAGCCTGTGGTGGGACCAATGGACAGACACGTGATAACTGTGGGAGATAATGTGTCCTCGGACCCAGATTTTCTTACTTTGCAGTGTCCGGGAGTCACCCTTAGTTCTCCAGAACGTACCCCACTTCCTCCCCCATCTACATTCATCCCATCCTCCCCAGCGGTCGTGCAGGGACCTTCTCAGCAGAGTACCCCTTTGATTCAGGAAGAAATGCTGAGGCCTGTGGTTTGGTCTCCTCCCCTGGCTGAAGCCAAGGATGTCCCCGAGTCGGAGGTATCCCTGGAGGATATATGGCGGGCGGTTATCCAGACAGAACACACCTTGGTCTCCATGGTGTCTCAACTTTGTGGCTTTTCCCAAGGGATAGCTACAAAGCTGAACATGCTGGAGGGGAGGGTTGAGTCTTTGTGTAGTCAGATTTCCAAATGTAAAATTCAGTGCACTACTCTTCAGGCAATGCACACCTCAGCTGTTAAAGATAGTTATTCTGTTCATTATAAATTAGAATTCAATGATAATACTTTTAGGGCGAAGAATATTTGTTTTTTGAATTTTCCTTTGTGTCAGTTTCTTTCCTCTGAGATATTGCTACGTAAATACCTTTGAGAGGTTCTATGTCTTTGGGGGGCTGACTCAATTTTCTAAATTATTTTATTTAACTAGGAGGATAATTTCCTCAGAGTCTCCAGAGGGGTTAGATGTTTTGCAAGCTTCTGATGATATAAATTTGACTAACTTTTGGAGGACTCGCAGGATGTTATCTCTTCCAGAGCTACTTTATTGGTTAGCTTTGTTTCTGAGCAGGATGCCTTATTTTGTGGGGCAAAGTTGCAGTTATTTCCTGATGTAGCCAGAGCGACAACTTCGGAGGAGGGCCTTTTTGGCTTTGAAACCAAGGATGTTAGCTCTGGGTGCATCATTTTTTCTTCGGTACCCTTGCAAATGTGTATTTACATTACATGGAGATAGGTTTATTTTTGTTGATTCATCTCAGCTGGAGGTGTTTCTTGCTTCTAGAGAAATGCAGGATTGATACTGTGGGTGAGATATAATGGGGTGAAAGTAATAATTGGCTGTATGTTTGAGCAAAGTTTGGCTTATATTGCAGTATTTGTTTTGTTTCATTATTGTGGTATTCCCCGTTATGTGGGCTAAGTACGATGTCTATTATTATTGGTTGTATAATACCTTGTTGTTTCTATTCTGGTTTCCTGTCTACCTGTCTGTAAGTATTTAACATATGGAAAGCAGTGTGTATAAATGCCTGTAGCATGGGAAACAAGATCCCTGAGGTTGAAGCTTTGGTGGGAGTGGCTGACTTGGATTTAGTGGCAGTTACAGAAACATGTTTCACAGAAAACCATGACTGGGATGTAACTATATCTGGCTATACTTTATTCAGAAAGGACAGGGTAGGAAGAAAGGGAGGAGGAGTGGCACTATATGTAAAAAATAAAATTAAAGATTTGGAATTACAGAGCTTAAAAGGGAGAGAGGAGGCATTGTGGGTTAAACTAGAAAGAAGGAAAGAGAAATCTATTTGCATTGGCGTGATATACAGACCTCCCTCACAAGAGGAAGAGGTGGACAGAGAGTTAATTGAAGACATACGCAGCATTGCTAGGAAAGGGGAAGTACTACTGATAGGGGATTTCAATATGCCAGATGTTGATTGGCACATTCCTGCTGCAGTATCACCTAGGAGTAAGGAGATCCTGGATTCTCTACAGGGAGAACTATTCAGGCAATTGGTAACAGACGCAACACGTGAAGGGGCCATACTGGACTTGGTGCTTACCAATGGTGAAAGTATTTCTGATGTTATAGTGGGAGATCATTTTGCATCCAGTGATCACCAGATGGTGTGGTTCAGCATTAGGACTAGGGCTGTTAGAATCCATTCAAAAGCGAGTGTCTTAGACTTTAGGAAAACTAACTTTGCCAAGATGGGCCAATACCTCAGGGAGTTGTTAACGGGATGGGAACAGCTAGGGGATGTAGAAAAACTGGGCAAAACCGAAAAGGGATATTTTAAGGGCAACCAACCTTTTTGTTAAAATGGTAAATAAAGGTAAAAGGAAAAGGAGACCGCTATGACTTTCGAAAGAAGTAGCTGAAAAGGTGAAGAAAAAGAGGGAGGCCCTCATGAAATACAAGAGATCACAAAAAGAGGAAGACGGGCATCTATATTTGGAAAAACTCAGAGAAGCTAGCAAAGTAGTCAGGAAAGCAAAGATCCAAAAAGAGGAGGAAATAGCCAATGCAATAAAATGGGGGGATAAGAAGACATTTTTCAGATATGTTAGTGAGAAGAGGAAGGACAAAAGTGGTATTGTTAGACTCAAGAGTGAAGGGGAGGAATATGTTGAAGCTGATGAGGATAAAGCAGAATTGCTTAACAAATATTTCTGTTCTGTGTTCACAGATGAAGAACCAGGAACAGGACCTCAGAAAACACCCACAAACAGGAACAGAAGCGAAGGGCATCTTGAACAATTTTCAGAAGACTGTTCGTGAGAAACTAGCTCAACTTAAAGTAGACAAAGCGATGGGACCGGATGGGATACACCCTAGAATACTGAGGGAACTTGGGGACATTCTAGCTGCTCCACTGACTGACCTTTTCAATGCCTCGTTGGAGTCGGGACTGGTGCCAAAGAACTGGAGAGAGGCTCATGTGGTGCCTTTACACAAAAGTGGAATTAAGGATGTGGTTGAAAACTACAGGCCGGTTAGTGTAACTTCGATGGTGAGTAAATTATTGGAAACGCTGCTGAAAGAGAAAATAGTGAGGTTTCTGGAGTCCAGCGGATTACAGGATCTGAGGCAGCATGGATTCACCAGAGGCAGGTTTTGTCAGACAAATCTGATTGATTTCTTTCACTGGGTGACCAGGGAGTTTGACCGAGGGAGAGTCCTAGAAGTGGTGTATTTAGATTTCAGTAAAGCCTTTGACACCGTTCCTCACAGGCAACTTCTATATCAACTGAGCACCCTAGGGATGGACCCTAAAGTTACTGCTTGGGTTAGAAATTGGTTGAGTGGGAGGCGACAAACAGTAAATCAGTGTGGTTTACATGTATACTAACAGGTACTTTTTATTCCCTTGTCCCAGAAGGGCTCACAGTCTAAGTGTACCTGAGGCAATGGAGTGTTAAGTGGCTTGCCCAAGGCCACAAGGAGTGGCCATGGGACTAGAGACCCCAGTCCCTCTGGCCTGAGGTTGCTTGTCCCCATGTGGGAATTGAACCCCTGGCCTTCCGGCCTGAGGTAACCTGTCCTATCCACTGAGTCACTCCTCCCTCCAGGTTGAAGAGCCCTAACCCTTTTAGCCTGTCCTCATAGGAGTAGCCTTCCATCCCCTTTACCATTTTGGTGACTCTTCTCTGTACCTTTTCTAATAATGCTATATCCTTTTTAAGATAAGGCGACCATGGAACAATACAGGGGCATTATAATATCCTTTATTTTATTTTCCATTCCTTTCCTTATGATACCTAGCGTTCTATTTGCTCTCTTGGCTGCCGCTGCACACTGGGCGGAGGGTTTTAACATGTTATCCACGATGACACCTAAATCTTTTTCCTGGGTGGTGGTTCCCAATGTGGAACCTTGCATCGTGTAACCATAGTTTGGGTTGTTCTTTCCTAGCATCTATGTCTAGCATTTGCCCTCTACCCCTCCACTTCAGCACCTATATCCACTATCTGCCATTCTTATGCCCTCATCTGTGTCCAGCCTCTGTTCTGAATCCCATGTCCTACATCTTCCCTCCATCCCTCTATCCCACCTTGTATCCCTATGTTCCCTCTATCCTCTTATGTCCCACACTCTTTGTCTGCTTTCTACCCCTCCACTATGAGGCCAGTTCCGTAGGTGCATGTCCAGGCCATCCAGACATCCAGAAATCTGGACTGCCCAGAGATGCAGCAGATTCTGCTCCTGCGGAAGCAGAATCGCAGCATAGGGCCTGGACGTCAAGGGTATACCCAGATTCAGGCACCTCAGAAATCCAGAGCTCTGCCTGGCCAGCTCAGCCTGGATCCTGCATGGAGCCACGGTGCCATGGTGTTCCATTGCCATGGCACTGCGGCTCCATGCCCAAACCCCGATCTGCCGCACATCACCTAGGTGCCCCTTTCCCCACAGCCCGACCCCCGATAGGGCTTGTCATGGCCGGGGTCGGGCTATGGGGACTCCCTGCCCAACTTACCATGCCAATGCCTGCCCCACCGTGCTGTCCTCCCATATCTAGGGGACTTATTCTACCTCCATGGCAGAATAAGTCTCCTGTTCATCTGCCCAGGCCCGGACATAAAGGACTGTCACCGGAATAGGCCCTGCACATCTTGGGTCAGAGCATGCCTCTGGCCCGCCCTCGTTCCTCCCTTGGCCTGCCCCCTCCCGCCCAGGTACAGAGCTCCTGCATATCTTTGCAGCATGTGTGGGGAGCTCATTCACCAGAATAGGGCCCAGATATTTAGCGGGGCATATACGTTTACCCCTGATGTTTAGCCCTACTAAATGTGGGTCCCTTCCAACCATTCCTCTCACCCCCCTTCACGTCTTGCATCCCCTTTCCAGCCATTCTCCCCAACCCCCTTTGTGTCCTGCATCTCCCTTTCCATCCATTCCTCCCATCTTCCTTCATTTTCTGCATCCCCCTTTCAGCCATTCCTTCCATCCACCTTTGTGTCCTGCATCTCTATGTTATACTGTAATACTTACTAATGTTATACTGTAATGGCTCATTGTAAACCACTTTGATTATGTGAAAGATGGTACAGAAAACTTTTAAATAAATAAATAATAAATACGTCTCCTTTCCAGTCATTCCTCTCTCATGCCCTGTATCTCCCTTTCAGCCATTCACCCCAATCCTCCTTCGTGTCCTGCAAATCCCTTCCAGCTATTCTCCCCATCCCCCTTCGAATCCTCCATCCCCATTCCAGCCATTCACCAATCCCCTTCTGTGTCCTGCATCTACCTTTCCAGCCATTCCTTCCATCCCCCTTCGTATTCTGAATCCTTTCTTCCAGCCATTCTTCCCATCCTCCTTTGTGTCCAGCATCTCCCTTCCACCCATTTCTCCCATCCCCCATTGTCCTGCATCTCCCTATCAGCCATTCGCCCATAAGAACATAAGAAATGCCAGACCAAGGTCCATCAAGCCCAGTATCCTGTTTCCAACAGTGGCCTATCTAGATCACAAGTACCTAGCAGTTTCCCCAGAAGCCTCACGTTCTACAATGCTTGTTTTGAGACAAGCAGTGAATTTCCCAGGACTCCTTTAATAATGGTTTATGGATCTTTCCTCCAGGAACTTGTCCAAACCTTTTTTAAACCCAGCTACACTAACAGCTTTTGCTACATGCTCCGGTAATGAATTTCAGAGTTTGTTACGCATTGAGTGAAAAAATATTTTCTCTTATTAGTCTTATATGGGTTACACTGTAGCTTCATTGCATGTCCCCTAGTCTTTCTTAATTTTGATGACGTAAACAATCGATCTATGTTTACCCGTTCCACTCCATTCAGTAATTTATAGACCTCTATCATATCTCCCCTCAGCCATCTCTTTTCCAGGTTGAAGAACCCTAATCTTTTTAGCCTCTCCTCATAGGGGTATCCTTCCATCCCCTTTACCATTTTGATGGCTCTTCTCTGTACCTTTTCTAATTCCACTATATCCTTTTTAAGATACAGCGACCAGAATTGCACACAATATTCAAGGTGCGGTCGCACAATGGAACGATACAGAGGCATTATAATATCCTTTGTTTTATTCTCCATTTCCTTCCTTACGATTCCTAGCATTCTACTTACTTTCTTGGCCGCCACTGCACACTGGGCAGAGGATTTCAATGTGTTATCTGCGATGACACCTATATCTTTTTCCTGGGTGGTGGTTCCTAATGTAGAACATTGCATTGTGTAACCATAGTTTGGTTTGTTCTTTCCTGGATGCATAACTTTGCACTTGTCCACATTACATTTCATCTGCCATTTGAACATTCTGTCTTTCAATTTATTAAGGTCCTCCTGCAATTTTTCAGAATCCTCTTGGATTTTAACAACTTTAAATAATTTTGTGTCACCTGCAAATTTGATTACCTCACTTTTTATTCCCATTTCAAGGTCATTTACGAAAATCTTAAAAAGCAGCGGGCCTAGCACAGAACCCTGGGGTACTTCACTATTCAACTTTCTCCATTGGAAAAATTGGCCATTTAGCCCTACCCTCTGCTTTCTATCTTTTAACCAGTTTCTGATCCGCAATAGCACACTGCCTCCTATCCCATGAATTTTTGACTTTGCCAAGAGTCTCATATGAGGGACCTTGTCAAAGGTTTTCTGAAAATCCAGATACACTACACTGACCGACCCACCTTTGTCTACCTGTTTATTTATACTTTCAAAAAAATATAACAGATTAGTAAGACAAGACCTTCCTTGGCTAAAGCCATATTGGCTGTCTCCCATTAAACTATGACTATCTACATGTTCAGAAATTTTGTTCTTAATAATGGTTTCTGCCATTTTCCTGGTACTGCTGTCAGGCTCACCGGTCTGTAGTTTCCTGGATCACTCCTGGAACCCTTTTCAAAAATTGGCGTTACATGGGCTATCCTCCAATCTTCATGGATTACTGATGATTTTAATGATAGTTCATAGATGAGTGATAGTAGTCTGCAATCTCATATTTCAGTTCTTTCAACACCCTTGGATGTATACCATCCAATCCAGATGATCTACTACTTTTCAGTTTATCAAACAGTTGTAATACATCTTCCTGGTTTATCGTTATTTCTTTCAATTCTTCTGCTGCATCAGCCTTAAATACCATTTCAGTCATGAATGACTTGCCTACATCTTCTTCAGTAAAGACTGAAGCAAAGAATTCATTCAGTCTCTCCGCTATGACCTTGTCCCCTCTTAGTACCCCTTTTAACTCTCTATCATCCAACAGTGCAGATGTTTTGCTAAGAATGTACTTGAAAAAGTCTTTATTATGTGTTTTTGCTTCCACACGCAGCTTTTTTCACATTCTCTCTGTCTGCCTTATCACTGCTTTGCATCTAACTTGCCAGTGCTTATGTTGTTTCCATTTTTCGTCATTTGGCTCCTTTTTCCATTTCTCAAAAGATGCTTTTTTGACTACAACAGCCTCTCTGAACTCTCCTTTAAACCTTGCCGGCAGTATTTTGGGCTTCCTTCCACTTTTTTAAAGTGTGGAATACAGCTGGTCTGGGCTTCCAAGATAGTATTTTTAAACAGCATTCATGCTTGATATAAATCTTTAAACTTTTCAGCTGCTCCTTTTACTTTTTTTCTTAATTGTTTTCCTAATTTTATCATGGTCTCCCTTTTGAAAGTTAAAAGGTAGTACTGTGTGGATTTCCTGGCCGTCCTTCCTCCATTTATTAAATCAAACATGATCATGTTATGATCACTATTGCCAAGTGAAGCAGTTATATATTTCATCTAGAAATTTTATCTTCCTAGCATGTCCTGCCATAACACTGACCCAGTCGATACCGGGGTAATTGAAATCACCCATTATTATTACGGTGCTGTAACCTTTGTTAGCTTCCCAGATTTCTTTGAGCATTTCATCATCCATTTGTTCATTCTGGCCAGGCGACCGATAGTATACCCCCACTGCCATTGCCTTCCCCTTTTTACATGGAATTTCAATCCATAGAGATTCTACAGCAAATTTTGTTGCCTGTAAAATTTAATCCTGTGTGACTCAATGCCCTCTCTAACATAGAGCGCAACCCCTCCACCAATTTGATCTACTCCATCATTGTGATATAATTTGTACTCGGGTATCACAGTTTCCCACTGGTTGTCCTCCTTCCACCATGTCTCTGAGATACCAATCATACCTGACTTCTCATTTAGTGCTATATATTCTAGCCCTCCCATCTTATTTTTCAGACTTCTAGCATTTGCATACAAGTATTTTAGAGGCTGTATTTTATTCATATTAATCTGGTTACTGGTAGACAGGGGTAATTTGGAATCTTTAAGCTCTGTCTATACTGTACTTGGATTACTTTTGTCTTTATTGAAACCTCTCTGTTGATATGCCCTAACTTGTCTTTTGCTAGTATCCTTTGTGAGACTATACCCGCCTTAGGCGCCCGCCTAGACATGGGGTATAGCCTGGGTTGTTAAAGGAATACTCTGTAGTCGTGTCCAAGTGTAAATTAAAGCTGGGCTTTATTCCCCTTCCCTTGAGGATTGCCTTCTGAATACATTCATCGAGGATAACACAAATAAACTGTTGCTTCACAGATAAATAAAAGTTTTTCCAAATGATACTAATGCTTCTTCTTGCTTCTTTTTAACAAAGGGATTCTATCTCATCTGAAATGCATAAAGCACACTCCATCGGTTCTGGAATGACCTCTGGGTTTGAACTTTCCCACTGCATAACATCAGGACCTGGTCCTGTATATGGGCACCATGTTTCTGTATTACTGTTTTCAGAACCTTGCCCTCGGGAGACCTCAGCTTCTAGGAGAGGATACTGCTCTGTGCCATCAGAGATACAAGGAGCTGTGCTTGGGGTTTCTTCCCACCACCTATTCCAATAGGGGTTTTCTATCACCCTGTAAGCTTGGCTTTTTACAAAAGGACCCACTTCTTTCCCTCCATAGAAGACAGGGTACTTATCTTTCTTCTGGCTGAAGATTGTTTCCAGCCCTTCCTCCGTTAGCCAAGGCTTCTTCTCTGTGGTGCAAACTGCCTTTCTCCGGGAGTACGAGACACTAGGCTTAGCTGAGCTGAAATCACTTCCTGGTTTCAGTGAGCTTTCCTGGATGTGACTTTTGCTCTCTACCTGCTTGGTTGTTTTCCTCGGCACGAGGACCCCTCTGGCTTGGAAGTCTTTTGCACTGTTCTTCCCAGCACTCTCTGGTTCAACAGCCTGCTTCCATTCAGCCCTGTTTCTCTAGGACAGCGTGTCTGTCTGTGTTTGCTCCTGAGTCTCTATTCCCTTCTGAGACTGACTCCTCTGCTCCTCCTTCTCTCCCCGATCTCCCTGATCTTCCCTCTGTGGAATTTCCCACCTGGTTTTATTTCCCTGCTTGTTGGACGTAGTACGTGACTCTTCCCTCAGGTGAGCCTGATTAGGATTCTGAATTTCTACTGCGTCACTAATGCCATGAGGAAAGTTTGTTTCTCCATTCCTTGCTTCCCTGCAACCTGAATGTATCAACTGCACATGTGGCTGTGAGGTAAGCTCTTGTTTTTCATTTCCCTTTATTATCCCAGGCTCAATGCTGTCTACCTCATGACACCTTCAAGGATACATTCTTCCGAACCATGCAATCTTGTGCGACTGTCAGCTTTCTCCTATTATCTAGTTTAAAAAGCTGCTCTATCTACTTTTTAAAGGTTAATGCCAGCAGCCTGGTTCCATCCTGGTTAAGGTGGAGTCATCCCTTCGGAAAAGCCCCTCCTTTCTCCAGAATGTTGCCCAGTTCCTAACAAATCCAAAACCCTCATCCTTGCACTATTGTCTCATCCATGCATTGAGACCCCAGAGCTCTGCTTGCCTTTTAGGTCCTGCAAGTGGAATGGGAAGCATTTCAGAGAATGCTACCCTGGAAGTTATGGATTTCAACTTCCTACCAAAAAGCCTAAATTTGGCCTCCAGAACTTCCCTACCACACTTTCCTATGCCATTGGTACCAATAGGTACCAAGACAGCAGATTCCTCTCCAGCACAAAGACCTTGCTAGATGGCGTGTGAGGTCTACTACCTTTGCACCAGGCAGGCATGTTACCAGGCAATTCTTATGCCCAGCAGTCACCTAGCTACCTACATTCCTAATGATCAAATCACCAACTATAATGCCTCTCTTAACCCTTTCCTTGGGGCACATGGCCTTGGAGAATCCTGTTCGATGCAAGAGGGTTTTACGTCACCTGGAGGACAGGTCCTAGCTACAGGATCACTTTCTGCCACACCAGAGTGATGCTCTCCCACCATGGGGGTCATTCTGAACCATGAATAATCCGTCTACACGTCTAAGTTGGATGTTTTCGGCAAGGAAACGTCTAGTCGCAATTCCGACAACAAAACGTTTTACACATAGAGACAAGAAAAACAGGTAATCTGGACGGGGGCACGGAGGGGAGGAGCATGGGCACGTTGAACTGCTTAAATGTCTAACCATTGTCCGACGAAAACATGTACGTATAACCTAGACGTCTAGGTTAGACCAGCTAAAACGTGGAATAACTGCCTATGTAGGCTAAAGTAGCAACACAGAAGGACATCTATGTTTAAATAAAGTAGAGCCTAGTCATAAAAGGATCTGGACAAGTTCCTGAAGGAAAAGTCCATAACATAGATATGGGGAAAAGAGCTACGTAGCCTGGGGTAAGCAATATAGCATTTTGCTATTTTTCAGGGATGCTACCCTGCAAATGCGATCCAGATTGGCTACGAATGGAAATTATAATAGGCCGAATGGACCTTTGACTGAAGGGAAACAATCTGAACCATGTGGAAGCAATAGGGGTCCAATGGTAGTCAGGAACAGAAGGCATTTTCACAGACAACAGATCTGATTGGTATGTAAAAATGTCTAAGTCATGCAGATAAAATCTATGCGCATGACATTTTCCAAACCTAAGTGCAAACCAGTAACCTCTCTCCACCTAAAACATCTTCCCATCAAAAAACTAAGCACCCACCTTTATCAAAGGCCAGTACACTATTCTACCAACTTTCTTGGGGGGAATAATAAAGATTTGGGAGGCCGATTTATAAACCAGTATTATTTCTCAACAATGGGTATTTCTCAATAGTGGGGTGAAAGCGTCTCCCTCTCTGTCCCACTTACTGTGAAGGTGGTTAAAAATTTATTATTTATTTATTTATTTAACAATTCTTATATACCGCACTATTTGTTATCAGTGCGGTTTACATTTAACAGAGAATACTCATATCAGAGAAGACTGATTGGATTTACATTATAACAGGGAATAGAACTTGGAGAACATGGGTAACTATTTACATATTGAAATATATCCAGATAGATGTGGAATACATAAACTATATACATAGGGAATAATAGATGATGCTTAATCAGAGAGTATGTAAGATGCTGTAAGGCTGGCAAGAGAATGCTTGGGACTTGAGCGTTATGTTGTGTATGGGGCTCTAGTAGGGGAAAGGGGATGGTTTCTTTGAGTCAGGGTAGCCGCTTGAGAGAAATAGAGCAGAAAGAGGTGGTGTTTTATTGCTTTCCGGAATTGTAGAAGGTCTCGGATCTCTCTGATTTCTGGAGGGAGGGCGTTCCAACATTTTGGTGCGTAGTGGGCAAAGGTTCTTCTCCTGGTTGTTTGTGAGCACTTTATGGAGTCTTTAGAGATAGTCAAGGTGTTGTCGGTTGCTGTCCTTCTGGCTCTAGTTTTTGGAGTAGGTGTGATCAGTTCCTTGAGAGAGTTGGGGGCGATGTTGTTGTTGAAAATTTTGAATGTTATTAACAGAATCTTATATGTTAGCCTAGAGTATATCGGTAGCCAATGGAGCTCCTTAAGTATTGGTGTGATGTGGTCTGATCTGGCTAGACCACAGAGGACACGGGCGGTGGCGTTCATAGCTTGTTGGAGAAGATTAAGAGTGTTTTTTGGTAGGCCATACAAGATTAAGTTTGCGTAATCTAAATGAGGTAGAATGAGGGCCTAGAAGATGGTTCGGAAGTCGTTAGCAGGTAACATAGGTTTGAGATGTCTCAGAGTTCTAATTTTGTTGTAGATAGACCTGGTGGTGTTTTTTATGTGTTCCTTGAAATCGAGATGTTGGTCCAGAGTAATGCCGAGATAGCGTATGGTCTTACGGCTTGGAAGCTCCGCATCTCTTACTCTTAAGATGGAGGGAGGAGAGAAGCTTTTGTTCCTTGATATGAAGAGTACCTCTGTTTTCTTGAAATTAATGTGGAGGTTTTGGGTAGTTTAGCCAGTCTGTAATTGCGTTGAAGCAGTTGATAAGGTTGGTGAATTCCGGATGTTTGACTTTGAACGGGGTAAATAGCAAAACATCATCAGCGTAGATAAGAGTAGAAATGTTGAAGGATCGGATGATGTTACATATCGGCTGCATATATATATTAAACAGCAGAGCCGATAGGGAGGAACTTTGTGGGACACCTTGTTGTTGGTGGAATGGTGCAGAGGTTTTAGAACCAACCCGGACATGTTGCCAGCGCTCCGATAGGTAAGATTTACACCACTCCCAGGCAAGGCCGTGAATGCCCTTTTCCATGAGGTGGGTAAGTAGTTGGTTGTTATTGACGGAATCAAAGGCAGCTGAGATATCCAAGAAGATGAGAGCAAAACCATCTTCTGCGTTGTCAATTCCTCTATTCAGGGTGTTTGTGAGGGTGGTGAGCAGTGTTTCTATTCCATGCGATTCTCTAAAACCGTGCTGGCAGGGGTCGAGGGGTGCTGCTATGTCAATATGTTGTTGGATTTGTCTGTAGACGACATTCTCGATTATTTTAGCGAGTAGAGGAATGCTCGAGATGGGTCAGTAAGATTCTGTCTTTGATGGGTCAAGTCTGCTGTTCTTTAGGAGGGGTCTTATTGAAGTTTGTTTGAGTAAAGAGGAGAATGAGCCAGTTGCAAAAGATAGACGGATGATGTTTAGTAGAATTGGTCTGAGTTCAACTCGAAGGGTCCGGATCCAGTGTGCTGGACAGGGGTCGTTTGGGGCTGTAGAGGTATTGATGCTGGCAATGAGGTTTTGGATATTCTTCTCTGCAGGAGGGGTAAAATGTGTGAGTGAAGTTTGTGAGTTGAGAGTTAGGAAGAGAGGGGACACGGTGCTGGCTGAATAGTTGCTGAGAGGGTTTTGGCTTGAAGGAAGTCGGCATATGACTGGGGGGGAATTGGGACAAGTTGGGTGGGGGAGGGTTCCTTGGTAAGGGATTTCACTAGGTTGAATAGGTCTCTGGGTTTATTGATTGAGCGCTGAAGGAGCTGGGCATGGTATTCACTCATTCTGAGGTAGATTGTCTCACGGTGAGACTTCAGGAGTTCAAGGTAGGCTAATTTGTGGGTCAGGGATCGGGAGCGTCTCCACTTCCTCTCGTGCTTCCTGAGGTTGATGAGGGAGGCACGAAGTTCTGCTGAAAACCATGGAGCATGGTGTCTTCTACTTTTACATCTGTTGTGGGTTTCTGAATTGTTGGCGGATGTTGGGTAGGCGAATTCCTTCAATGCGTTGTTCCAGTTGGTGATTGCTTCTTCAAGGTTGGCAGACTTCTGATGAAGGGTTGGAAGGACCTTTTTGGAAAATTCTTCTATGGCAAGAGGTCTGGGGCGTGGTGTGGCTGAGGGTCTAGAGGCATCACTGTTTGGTGCAGGAACATGTTGTGAGGGTATTTGGAAAGTAATCAGGTTATGGTCGGACCAAGGGACAGGACTGATTGAAATATTGAAGCCCGAATCGTTGCTAGCTGTGGTGCTAGGAGAGAAGATTAGGTCTAATAAGTTTCCTTTTTGGTGCATTGGGGCAGTCACCAATTGTTTGAATTGTAAATCTTGCATTGCATCAAGGAAGGCAGCTGCTTGCTCAGGTTGCAGGGATGGCAGGTTGAAGTCACCGAGTAGCCAATTGGGATTGCGTGGGTTGGCTGGGTTGCAGGCTAGGTCAATGAAGGTGGAGATGTCATCAGGAGATGAGGAGGGGGCTCTATATATAAGGTTTATGGTGATGAATTTATTTGCTATGGAGAGGATGTCGGCGTGTGTAGTACTCTTGGAGGAGAACATTTGAAATTTTAGATCTGTTTTGGCTAGGATAAAGACCCCTCCGCCTTTGCGGTTGGATCTATGGCAGGTGTAAATGGAGAAATTAGGAGGGATAAGTTGATTTATAAGAGCAGCATCAGAATCAGATAGCCAGGATTCTGTCACCATGAGTAGGTCTAAGTTGTGAATGGCTATAAGATCAGTGATGACTGGCCATTTCTTGCGGACAGAGCGGGAGTTTATGAGTGCACATTTGAGGACTTGATGGTGGGTTGCTTTGGTGTATTTAGATTGAATAAGGTCTACATACAAGAGGTGTGAATGACGAGGCTGATGTGGTAGACCTGTGGCTGAGTGGAAGGGGTTTTCCTGGTTTTTTTCTACCCAGATTGTAGATGGTGGGGATATGAGTGTGTCTGTCCACTAGGGCAAGGGATTTTTGTATGGCGTTTGCCAAGAGGAAGAGCATGGTAAGATTAAGTAATTGGTAGGCCATGGTGGTTGTGGTATATGAGGGGCTGAGGCAAATTTACAGACTGGAAAGTTATGGCAATATAGAGTAGTTGCAAAGTTACAGAGTTATTGAGCATGACGTTGCAACAACATTAAAGACTTACTAGAATTGTAAGTTACAGAGTAATAGAATTGTAGCAAGCAATAAACAGGTGAGAGCATAAGTGAAAGTTACTGGGTGAGAACTGTTATAATGTTACATAATTATTGCAAGATACAGGCTATTCGATAGCATGGTTGCTAATAAACATTAATCCTACGGGAAAACATGAATGAGCTTCAATTAATAAGAGTACCTTGTTCTTTTAAAATCGAAATGCTCAGGTCAGTATGTGAGAGAGCTCCGAAAGACTTGCGAGGGAGACCAGAGCTGTGGCATTTCATGCTGCACCTTCAGGCGCGGGAGAGCCGGCTGGCCCGTTGGTTTAAATATTGCACATGTCTACCCCGATTGGGCGAGGAAGGCCGATGGGATGGCTGCAGCTCCACTTGCTGCTGTATACTCGATCCTCCGGAGAGAAGAGCTCAGTATGGTGGAGGGAGGAGTCCTCAGATGAGTACAATGATGAATGGACACTCTGTGAGTAGCTAGAATAAAGGATTGACACAGTCTCTGTTATTAAGATCGAGCCTGATGAAATCGATGATCTGCTGAGGATACTTGTGGGACTCGTGTTTGGATCGTTGGATCAGCAGGGCTGTAGCTGGAACGAGTCACATTATTTTCCTGAAATGCGTTGTTTCTCTTTGTTGCAGGTCCACTCCTAAGGGCCATGCCAAAGGGCCCTCTGGCGAGGCCCTCAGGCGCAGGCCCGACAGGCGCGGGCCCACCTGGCGGCGGCTGCCTTTTAGCACTGGTGATTTCCTCCTCCCACAGCCCCGATTGGGCTGGAGGATTGCAGAGCACAACCTCGGTCGGGGAGCAGCAAGATGGACGCTGCAAAGGGGTTTCCCGCCGGCGGCGGCTGCCTTTTAGCGCTGGTGATTTCCTCCTCCCACAGCCCCGATTGGGCTGGAGGATTGCAGAGCACAACCCCGGTCGGGGAGCAGCAAGATGGATGCTGCAAAGGGGTTTCCTGCCGGCGGTGGCTGCCTTTTAGCGCTGGTGATTTCCTCCTCCCACAGCCCCGATTGGGCTGGAGGATTGCAGAGCACAACCCCGGTCGGGGAGCAGCAAGATGGACACTGCAAAGGGGTTTCCCGCCGGCGGCGGCTGCCTTTTAGCGCTGGTGATTTCCTCCTCCCACAGCCCCGATTGGGCTGGAGGATTGCAGAGCACAATCCCGGTCGGGGAGCAGCAAGATGGACGCTGCAAAGGGGTTTCCCGCCGGCGGCGGCTGCCTTTTAGCGCTGGTGATTTCCTCCTCCCACAGCCCCGATTGGGCTGGAGGATTGCAGAGCACAACCCCGGTCGGGGAGCAGCAAGATGGACGCTGCTAAATAAATCTGAAGACGCCTTTGGAGCCATATTCACATGTCAGAACACTCAGTAGTGTTGCCATTCAGGGGGCGTGTCCACGCCGGAGTTACACGTTTTGATGTGGTTAGACGTGCAATGACATATACGTGCAAATACACAGAATACCGTACACCCGTGTACGTCTAGATTCACGTTTACGTCCGACTCCTGCGTTATACTTGCATAGCCGCTACAGTTGAAAACGTGTAACTTTTCCTGTGTGCTACACCTCTTGGATATTTTGGGAACTTATCTTGTGCAACATATCGGCCTCTATAGCAGCACTACCACTGACACGGTAGGTACAAACTAATGTAACTGTGATGGTATATGTGCTGGGGCCTGTGCCCCAGATGCTTGTCTGTGGTACATGTGGCCCTGTGGAAGACAGTGGTATGCATGGACCTGTGTGCCTAGGCCAGGTGCCCTGCGCAGATACCCACCACAGTGCAGGCTGGTGTAGGCATGTCACTGTCTGGGACAGGGACTGACTGGCTTGCATGTGGGCATGGCAGGTCCTTCCAACACCACATCCCCAGCCCCATACTGTGGTCACTGTCATGTGAAAGATATGACCGAGCAGACATGCAATGATTATTTCGTAAGTCAATATATCGCGTCACATCTGTACAATAACTAAACACTATAACATGTCTGTGGAGGTATAAAAACATGTCAACAATGGTGCAGTAACCATCACAAAATCCACATCAGCACATGCAGTGGTGTTCCAACATATTCATTCAGATGCACATGCACAGTGTAAGTTGCAAGAAGATAGAGTGCTGCCCCAGATGCACAGTAACATCCCTGGCAAGTGCCCAACAGCAATCCAAGATGTTAGCACGGAGCACATTGGTGTGGTGGCAAACAGCGTGTCCTGGCCAAGAGCAAGGCAGACAGGCAAATAAAAGAAGACCTATACAATGTCCCTCTTCTGCCACACACATGGCTGTAGTCTCCTGTTGCTCCACACATATGAGGACATCCAGCGATGCAAGTCACACACAGGGAAAAACACACAAACACAATGTCAGCTGGATTGTCACCATACAGCGATTATGTGTTTCCCTGCTTCACATGTAAGCACCAGTACACAATGTCCACAACGCAAATGATGTGTGCAACCATACATGTCCCGTAAAGTCTGTTATTGAACCCATGTGCATGCACAGTCATGTGTGACCTCTCAATGTGCCACAGTATGTCAAAGGGAAAATGTGTTTCCTGCGATGAACCAGACACCCAGCCAGAGCATGGCAGCACCAGTTTATTGGGCATCCTCGGTATGCACAAACACCCACTCTAATAATAATGTCCATCATAGGCATGTGTCCCTCTCACATAGGTCCATCACCATATGGCACCATCTCTCAGGGATTGTGGCATGGTGTTGCTGTGTCCTCCAACAAATGGGTGACGGTGACTGCACATGCAGTGTAGCAGATGTGCTGCGTGTGTCGCCTGTGCTCTGTGGTAAAAGGAATAGAAACACCATTATCGTATACCTCACACAACATTAGGTCACACTGCAGGGAGTGCAATATCAATATGCACAGAATGAAACGTCAGACATGCAAACATCACAGTATCACAACACAAAGCACATTGCATGTGAAGGACAGTAAGAAATGGCACTGCAGACCAGGTTGTCATCTCCACATGGACATGTCCATGGGCATGTCCTACAGGCATCTCACAGGTCCACATGATGTCCAGCAGTACTGGTGGACATAGACCCCACAAGGAAGTATGACGAACTAAACAGCTAAACACAAACATGTAAAAGATGTTATCAGTCACAAGGGATCCAAGGTGCAAACCACCGTCTGTGTGCAGCATGTGTCTGATAGGGACTGTCCGAGGATGTTAAAGGCTCCAAGATGTCATACTACACGCAGATGATGTCCGTGAAATGTGTTGAATGACCATGTCTGCATGTGCAGCCATCATTGTCACATGTTTAAAGTATGGTGATGTGTGAAACTGCAATGTTGATGTGTATTGGTCTGTCAGCACACCAAAGATATGTCGGTCAACAACACAGAACACATGTTCACAGGTCAACATCAGAAAGGTAGCACATTGAACATCCCTCTACAGGTGACCAGACACATCCCATCACCAGATAATGCAATATGCCTGCACAGTGGATCGGTACAATGTCACGCACAAAACACACACACACACACACTGTAAGGCAAGGTGAGCATGCCTCCAGTAGCATACGGCCTGTCTGGCATGAATTTGAGATCAGTGGAAACAATGCTATTAGCCCATGCAAGGATACACTGATGTTGGCTGATGCCACAATGTCAGGGAAGGGTGTACGTACTGTGCACCACAACAACTCCTATCAGCTGTAGACACACACAGCTAAGTTGGTTGGGTCCCAAGTACAATGGTGCAAAAATCATAAACTGTTGAGATAAAAATGGCCATAGGCATGCCAACATGTACATATGGGGTAAGGGAACGCATGCCAAAGAGGTGTATAACAACATATGTGCAGAGGTCAGATAACATCACACATGTGCTCTGCTGTACTGTGCTGACAGTACATGCATGACAGGTGACACAACAGCCTCAGCACAGACGGCATTCATATTTGTTGAAACAATGCCTGTATGTTATTTCCAAGTCACACCTCTGTTGTGACTGTGTATGATGGCCAAGTCACATGTAACTGCCATGTAGTTACCTGTATGTCTCACAACCACAGTCTGCTGCATGTTGAATGACGTTCACAAATTAGTCACCGCATCACAGCAGCAGGCAGGCCAAACAGCATATTCTGTAGAGTCACAAACACAAGAGATACACATATGTCAGGATGTAGTGTTGGAACACACATGGCAGCATGTACATGTATACCCATATGCATTCCCCCACGTATGCAGGACTGCATGAGAAGAGCTCATCAATCAGATGTTGCCTAATCGCTGTGCCCACACCTGTGTTACCATGGCCACGTACACGAGGGCACATAGGATTATCTTCCAGATCCGAATTAATGTCGACTGGGATATTGTGCCTGAGAGCAATGTTGTGCAGGATGCAACAGGCCAGAATGATCGGTGCCACAGCCATGGGTCGCTATTGTAAGGCCCCTCCGGTCTTATCTAGACACTTGAAGCGACTCTTCAATACACCAAAGGTGCCCTCAATGACTGAGCGGCTGGAGGCATGGGCCTCATTGTACCTCATCTCTGCAAGTGTCTGTGGAAAACACACAGGGGTCAGCAACCAGGCCCGACACCCATACACACACATGCACTCAATCAGGTAGGTGCAACCAAACAACGTAACGAAGAATGACACAAACATAGGACGGTACATGATGGCACACAACACCTATGCAACAGTGTCTGGAAGTCTGAGACACAGAACACCAGGGAAGGGCAATGACGGCAAAACACATCATCTGTGTCCATACTAAACACATGAACAACTACCTGTACACAAAAAGCATTAATCGCCAGTCGTGAATGCATCAGGCAGACATACGCCAACACACGTTTGATAAGGTGAGAGAATCATATGTGTGCAAACATGTGAAGGCCAAAGATACCGTTGACACACAGCAGGTGTCACTGCAACATATACATGATGAGTACAGTTAAGATGTTAGAAACGACAAAACACTGTTGACATACAGGAAGCATACATGTGTGTCAGAATGTGGCACCACAAATATAACAACATAACATGGTCAAAATGGTGAGAGCTGAATGGTCCACAAACCCACAGTAATGCTGCAAACACTGATGAACCAAATCTACACCCCCCCCCCCCCAAATCACCACACACACAGAGATTGCATACACACACACACAGAACTAAGGACACATCACCAAGGCTGACATGTGCGTATCCGGTTAATCAGAGGCTGAGAACCACATGTGCCAACAAAGACATGTTGCACACCACCATATGATGAACACACCATATGTGCCCATATGTTCTCTGTCCAAAAGGTTTGTGCAACATAGCACCAGTACCAAACACCCATGGAAACCGCATGCGTGCATGGTCACACAAAAGACCTACGACACACAAATGGAAGACATATGTCACCGTTAAAAATGCCAAAGGGATGTGAACACGTCCCCGGAGACAGTGATATGGTGTGATAGCAGGTACAGCTCCCAAAAATGTCAGTTTGCCACCACCAAAACATAAAGAAGGGGATGTAGAGGTATCATCTGCTAATGTGACCCAGAAAATTATGCAATGACTGGGTAGTGATATGCCATTGCATGATATCCAGTGTCCTGAATGTCCCTGAAAACTGGGTTGGGTCTGCATCAGCACATGTGTTGCATGTGACATGAGATATGCAGTCAAAAATGTGTCACACCAAACCATATGTGACCCTAGCCCATCTGTGATAGTGGACGAGCACCCCAGAACACAACAATACCATGTGCACAGTAGAGATGAGAAATACCTACCCAGCAGGACACAGTCCTCAGTGTCCACTCTCAAATTGGTCGAACAATGCCGAATGATGCAGGATATAGGAGTCATGGGAGGACCCTGTAAACCTAGGAACCACATTCAGAATATTCATATTTGCATCACATACAACCTACACATTCAGGGAATGGTATTGTTTGCGGTTGTGGAATACTGCCTCCCTGTCTCTGGGTGGGACCAGGGCAATACGTGTGCAATCAATAGCTTCCATCACGTGTGGTATCCCTGCAATCTGCTCAAAAGCCTGGTTCAGGGCCCCCCACTGTTGCCTATTGTTAGGAAATACAATGTAATTCCTTACCCGGCTGACCATGGCCTGCAGTACCTGGTGGAGACAGCGTGAGAAGGTGGCCTGGCTCATCCCACCTACTGTGGCCACCGATGGCTGGAAGCAACCAGAGAGAAAGAAATGTAGGGCACTCAGGAGCTTGACCAAACCTGGTATGGCATGAGACCGGCCAGTCAGGGGCTCGAGGTCAGATCCTCAAAGAGCTCCCAATAGACTCTGTGCTCAGACGGTAGAGGGAGATGACCTGGTCCTCACGCATGCCCTGGAGCATGGCCCTGGGCCTGTAGAGGCAAGGCTGTCGAGGGCGCACCTCTGCACACCTATAGCGCTGTGCTGGCCCATCCCCGGCATGTGCAGCCTCCACAGCTGCAGGTCTGTGTTGCTGCAGGACTGCACCCATGCCCTGTGCCACACCTCCATGGACACCATCTCCCTCCTCAGGCAACTGAAGCTCCATCTCACCATGCAACAACCGGATAGCACTAGCAGCAAACACAAAGTGAGCCATCATGGACAACAGATAGTGCAAAGACACATCGCCTAAAATGGTGTGGGAATGGGCAAATGATTAGAACAAACATTACACACCTGTGCATGCAGCAGCACACACCAGCAGTGGCATATCAATGATGAGGTGCGTGCCCCCCTGGGTGGCGTGTAGTCATAAGGAACGTGCACTATCCATTTCACTCACTGCGTGCGTTACGTGCCCTGTGTATGTGTAGTGCATGTTGCGACCGTGCGTAATGACTGCGCCATGCGTGGCATGCCATAACATTGCATCATGCCACTGGAAATACATGTAATGCCTGTAGATGGCACATTACGCATACGCAAGCACAATGCATGCGCGTAACATGCCATGCCGGCGAATGCGCACTGTACTGTGCATACCTGCTCCCATGGAGGCGTCATGCATTATGGAGTGGTAGGCAGGCGCAGCATACATGCACATGGCACCCTCAGAAACGTAATATTAAAACGAACGCCAACCTTCCTAAACCCCAACGTTCCTTACTATTCCAACATTGAAATAAATCACTAATTTAACAAAGGCAAACAGGCCTCAGAGAAATCTTACCCTTCACTTGGCGAACCGAGTCACCATAGGGTTAGATGGAAAATTCCACATCACGGGCCAAAAAGCCTTTCACTGTTCTATTATAACAATTTAATTACACCAATTATCAATAATCAAATTAAACCTAATTAAAAATCACCTAAAAGTACTTTTTTGGGATTTCAAAAGAGTTCATTATCTTAACCACACAACTGAAAAGTGTGTACAGAATGCCCAATACGGGTGCTATCAGGCCTCACCCGAGGCTCCGTAACCTACAAAAGATAAGGAGAACCTTTCAAAGTAAGTTATGATAACATGAAAAATGTAAATAGCATAGTCAACTTAAGGTTCTGCTGAAATCTCCCGCACACGCTTGACATCAAGGCCGCGCACACTTTTTCAATTCCTTAATAACGAATCCAATAGTCTCAGTTTGGAGAAGCAGAGTCAATGCCACGAAAGTTCTTAAAAGTCCAACAAAAGCTTTTGTTTCGCCTAATAGGCTTCTTCAGGGACAGTGGACTCAAGCACGATAACTACAACTCCACAGCTCAAAGACACATTCAAACGGACAATAAATGCCTCCAACCTGACCGTTGTCAGGTTTGAATGTGTCTTTGAGCTGTGGAGTTGTAGTTATCGTGCTTGAGTCCACTGTCCCTGAAGAAGCCTATTAGGCGAAACAAAAGCTTTTGTTGGACTTTTAAGAACTTTCGTGGCATTGACTCTGCTTCTCCAAACTGAGACTATTGGATTCGTTATTAAGGAATTGAAAAAGTGTGCGCGGCCTTGATGTCAAGCGTGTGCGGGAGATTTCAGCAGAACCTTAAGTTGACTATGCTATTTACATTTTTCATGTTATCATAACTTACTTTGAAAGGTTCTCCTTATCTTTTGTAGGTTACGGAGCCTCGGGTGAGGCCTGATAGCACCCGTATTGGGCATTCTGTACACACTTTTCAGTTGTGTGGTTAAGATAATGAACTCTTTTGAAATCCCAAAAAAGTACTTTTAGGTGATTTTTAATTAGGTTTAATTTGATTATTGATAATTGGTGTAATTAAATTGTTATAATAGAAAAGTGAAAGGCTTTTTGGCCCGTGATGTGGAATTTTCCATCTAACCCTATGGTGACTCGGTTCGCCAAGTGAAGGGTAAGATTTCTCTGAGGCCTGTTTGCCTTTGTTAAATTAGTGATTTATTTCAATGTTGGAATAGTAAGGAACGTTGGGGTTTAGGAAGGTTGGCGTTCGTTTTAATATTATATTTCCCTTCCTTGCAGTTGTTTTCTGGTTAGTACCCTCAGAAACGTTACATGTCTACCCAAGTACCAGGCCTGTGATGTATATGTGTCACCAACTATGCTTGCATATAGCTGTGGGAGAACAATGGGGGGACGTAGGAGCGGGATTACGTAACCTTAGCAAACACATGTTTCCGCACGGCCCAGACACGCGACACATGCCGTCCCACGATACATATGGGCAGCCCTTGGTGGCAATGTGCACAGGTACCTGTACGCATGTCCTGCATCGGGTAATGCCATGCCCCCTTCATGTTACATGCGTTGCACGTGAACAAGGCACACGGCAGGTGCACGAGGGGAAGATGCCGGCCGTGCCATAGACAGTACCAATGCGCCCGGTGAGACATAATTGACTAAGCAACCCAGACACATAGGTATAGCATATGGCTGTTATGTGGTACAGGTAGACAATGTGATGGCAGGGCCCCCAATCACAGATGACAGGTAATGTTGTGCAATGTGTACGTTGAATGGGATAACGCGCCATGCATGTGCTATGCGCTGTACACATGTGTAACACACACGTGTAGTGGTATGGGCATGTGCAACATGCCCTCAATGTGCACCAGGCATGGCGCATCATGTGGACGTGCTGCTCCTGGCGTGCATGCATGACACGCCCTGTGCATGTGCAACACGTGCTGCAACACACAATATGCATGCAGAATGTGCACTACACCATGCCATGCGCATTCACAAGGTCCACTACACATGCACAATGCACGGTACACTGCGTCCTGCGCATTCACAAGGCGCACTGCACATGCACAGATGGTGGAAGGTGTATTGTAGGGGAGACATGCGGTGGAGGATGGTGATAGTTGTGAGAGGCGAACGGCGGAAATAGCTACAAGAAACATGCAGGGTGAGGAGACAACAGGCCACCAAGATGGGGAAACGCCTAGGCAGCAGTCCCCAGAGGCCGTTGGGATGCAGGAACCTGAGGAGGTGGTAGCAGGGCCATCAGGGGTGTTGCAGCCCACAGAAGAGCAGCCAGAAAGGGCACAACCTGCTAAGAGAAAGAGGAAGTGCGTTCCTGTGGAGGCACGAAAAAGGGCAATGCGATTCAGCCAGCAGGAGAATAACATCCTCCTAGCAAATGTGCTTGAACACTCTGATGTGCTGTATGGTCGCCTCAGCACAAAGACACCATTGAGCACAAGAACCATGGTGTGGGAGGAGATCCAAAAGGCTGTGTGCGAGGCTGGTGGACCACCCAGGGACATAGTAAGCCTCAGAAAGAGGTTCAACGATATCAAGCAAGGTGTCCGTGCACACATGATGGCAGAGAGACGCCATGCAATGGGCACAAGTGGGGGAACAGCAGTTGGCTGAAAGACTTGGGCCCATATACATCCATGTACTTCCCCCAGAGCTGGACACAGCTCACTGACGTGCTGGTAAGTGTGAGATATGTATTCCAAAAACAGCTACCAAACTATCACATGGACATGCTGTCCCCACAAATAAATGATGCATGCAGCATGCACTGCCACACACCTATCAGGTAACACATGACAGTCAGCAGAGTAGTGCCGCACAGACACCCGTGTTATACTGCTCCTAATCCTGGTGTGATGGCCCTCCAGTACAGCCAAAGCAGAGGGACAAGTACAGCAACCATTGGAGGACCTATCTGACCCAAGATCAAGGCCAACAGTCAGATGGCATCCTTTTTACATTAAAAGATCATAGATCTCAGTGCCTCTTGTCCTCACTGCCCCCTTTTATCCTTCCCCCTCCCCACCTCCCTCTCTCCCCTCACTCTCACACTGCTGGACAACTGTCCATCCACTCACCATTTTGAAGCCTAGTAAGTCTATCTCCTCCTCCAGCAGGACTACTGGCTCTCCTGACCCTATTCCCTCCAAGTGACATCATACACCCTCCCTTGCTCCACCTCTTCTTATCCACACTATGATCAACTCTAGTCTCTCCACCGGTACCTTCCCTCTTCCCTGGAAGCATGCACCTATTCGCCCAATCCTAAGAATCCATCCCATGACCCTCATCCCTGCTCACTATAGGCCCTTCTCTCATCTCCCCTTCCTTCCTAAAATACCTGAAAATGTGGCTTTCACTCAATTGTCCCACCACGTGGACACCATTAATTTGTGTCACCCTCGCCAATCAGGCTTTTGCCCCCAGACATAGCTTAGAAAGTGTCCTCATCGCCTCCCCCAATGAATAGCATGTCGCATATGATCATGGTGATATCTTTGGGGGGGGGGGGTCCCCTGGACCTATCAGCAGCCATCGTTCTTGTTGATCATTCTCTCTTTCTCTCCCATCTACATGATGCTGGGCTCTGGGGCACTGTCGTCCGATGGTTCCATTCCTATCTCCTCTCCCATTCATTCTCTGCCCTCTCTCACTCCTCTTCGAGTGCCTCCTCTGACCGGCCTCCCTTACAGTGTGGTGTTTCCCAAGGCTCTGTATTGGCCCCTCTCTTGTATAATGTATGCCTAGTGCCTCTCACTCTTCTATTCCTGCAATCCTGTATCCTGGCTTTTCCTGATGCAGATGATTTTGTCCTTCTCCACCATGCCTCCCCCATTTTTCCTGATCTCTCTCCCCTGAACCCCTGTCAAGTCGCTGTTTCTAGCTGGCTTACTACTGTGTTCACCTGAGTAAGCCAAGACCCGTGCTAGTTGTTTCCCCCATGGTGGTCCTCCTCCACAACTGGCTCCATCCTTTGCCGGTTCTTCCATTCATTTAGTCTCTTCCTTCCGGTATCCTGGTGTCCTCTGTGACACTGACCTCTCCTTTCACGATCACATCCCCAATGTCACTAAAATGTCCTACCTCCATCTCCATCACATCTGTGCCATCCGTCATTTTCCCACTCCCCATGCTCTTACCACTCTTACACTCAAAATCGTCATCTCTCGTCCTGATTTCTGCAACTCAGTACTATCTGGCAGTCCTCACACACAAGTAGGTAGACGCCAACGCATTCAAAATGTAGCAGCACGTATCATTACCCACTCTTCCTGCTTTGATCATATCATCCCACTTCTCCTCCGCCTTCACTGGCTCCACGCAGATTATCGCATCCGTTTCAAGGTCCTTACCCTCGTGCACCAGGTCACATATACACGCACCCCTCAATATCTTGCCTACCTCCTCCATTCTCACACCCCCAGTCGTACTCCACGTTTACTTCATATAAATCGTCTTCACTTCCCATCCCCCTCCCGGGCCCATCTCCAATCTACCCGCACCTCCGCTGTTACAGTATTGGACCCGCACGCTGGAATTCGCTACCTACATCCCTCAAGCTTGTACAGCATTATTGTAGCTTAACATCCCAGTTGGAACCCCACGTATTTTCCTCTGCTACCAACCATCCCTCCCTTTCTGCATGATCCCATGTCCTCCCATGTGTACCTCTCTTCTGTCTGGTATGCATGATCATCTCTTTCCTGTCCTTTTCATAGTGTAATGTAATTTCTTTCTCCAGGCCATCGGCCGTCTACTTTGATTTTGGACTATTGTACACCGCATTGCATTTATTTATTTATTTGGTTACATTTGTATACCGCTTCTTCCAGCGATCAGTAGCGGTTTACATTACATTTAGGCACAGCAAACAATTTCTTACCAGAATCAAAGTATCAACATCTGCATTTCGGTGATTTGAATTTATACAGCTTGAAGTATTTACAGTTGCATTTATGCAGTCGGTTTGTACAGCTTGGGTTATTTACAGATTCATTTGCAGCATGGACTATTTACAGTTTCATTTACACTAATTACAGCTTAGTCTAATTAGTTTTTTGTTATGCATTATATTATGTTGTAGTATTCCTGGAATAGGTATGTTTTTAGTTTTTTCCTGAAATCTTGCAGGTCGTTGTTTGCTCTTAGTGCGTCCGGTAGTTTATTCCATTGCGTGGGAGCTATGTAGGTGAAGGTTCTGTTACTTGTGGAGGTTTTGACTGTGTGGATGAAAGGTGGTACATGTAGGGTTTTTAGGTTGTGCGTTCTTCTGTTTCTGTTATGCGGTTGAGCTGTGATAAGCGTGGAGAGGTAAGATGGTGCTATGTTGTGTATCAGTTTGAATGTGGTTACTATTATTTTGTATCTTATGCAGGCAATAATAGGAAGCCAGTGTAGTTCAATTAGTATTGGTGTGATATGGTCGGATAGTTGTCGCTTCATTATGATCCGGGCTGTAACGTTTTGCGCCATTTGTAGTATATTGAGGGATTTCTTTGGTAGGCCTTGGAGAATGGCGTTGCAGTAGTCTAGGTGGGGTGTGATGAGCGCTTGTGCTATTGTTCTGAAATCGGTCTGCTCAATAATGTTGCGTAGAGGTTGGAGGATTCTTAGTTTGTGGAAAATTGCCCGGTTCAGTAGTCTTAGGTGTTTTTCCATTTTAAGGTTTTTGTCGAGTGTTACTCCTAGGTATTTTATCTCGTTTTTGATGTTGTATGAGTTATTGTTCAAGGTGATGGTTGAGGGGGGGTTGAAGTCCTGGTTTTTAGTGATGAACATTACTTCAGTTTTCTTATGGTTTATGGACATGTTGTTCTGTTGAAGCCAGGTTAGTGCATCCTTCAGGCATTCTTCCAGGTGGCTATAGTTCAGGTTGTTTGTGTCCAGTTGAGAATATAGCATTATGTCATCCGCATAAATGTGGTAATTAATCTTGTGTTTCTGAAAAATCTTACATATGGGTTTCATATAGAGGTTGAACAGGGAGGACAATGCAGAGCCTTGCAGTATTCCCTGTGTTTGTGGGAAAGCCATTTGAATTGAAAGGCGGTCTATCAAGGTCAATAAAACCAAACAACATAAACATGTTGCAAAGCACACCCTGTTAACCAACACCACATCCTGTGTTCCACATGCAACCGACACATCCTGTAAAACTGGATGGCAATAGAGCCACACACATATGGTGTATCTACACACACATATGTGTGACCCCATGGCCTGTGTGACTGCCACATGCATGGACCTGTCCTCCCCCACACTGTCCAATGGTCAATAACATCATCAGGTGGGGACGTATCCCATTTGTGCCCTGTGATAGCATGGTAACATACAATGTGAAGGTGGCATGTAATGGCAATGAGCAGGAACACCACATCTAAACTGTGTACCATGTCTCTCCCCAGGCGACACACAGGTCATGCAAACTGAGGAGACAGGGAAAGCTGAGAAGACAGGTGAAGAGGCCCAGGCAGAGGTGTGTGATGTACAAGGGACACCAACTGCTGCTGTGGAGGCCCCAGAGGGAGGTGAGGTGCGTGGAGAGGCAGAGGAAGAAATACACCTCTACCTCTCAGGGAGCAGCAGCACAGAGGACCGCCAGGATACAGCCACCACTGATTCAGTGTCCAGGATGCCAGCAAGCCAGCCGATGCCCAGATCTGAGGCAGGACCCTCACAACCCGCCATGAGGGAGGTGTTGCAGGAGATGCGCAACTATACCACCACATCCCATGCTGACCTTGAAGGTGGGTTAAAGACCATAATCTTGCATGTGGTGGGATGTCACCTCTACTCCCAGACATGACAGTGAGGGAACACAACCTCACACTAACAGTGCATGTCCCCACGTACGTGATCGTCCAAGGTCATGAGTCTTGAAGGACTAGAAAAAAGGACTCTTACTTCTGGAGAGAGATCTACAATTGTGAGTATATACTTCTGGGAATTTTCAGAAAGGAATTCTTTCTATTAAAGCTATTTAATCTGTGAACCCACTATTTTTTTGGTAAATCAGTCAGGGCCTAGTTGCAGCAATTTAAGTTTAAATTTAAAACACAGAAGAGAGCTTTCTGGTTAAATTTGGAACCCAGCAGAGAGTTGTAGTTTAAATTTAATAGTCACTCAGGGTCTAGAATCAGCAAAGAACTTTTAGTTTAAATTTAAAACACAGAAGAGAGCTTTCTGGTTAAATTTAGAACCCAGCAGAGAGCTTGTAGTTTAAATTTCATAATAAGTTAGAGCCTAGCAGCAGCAAAGAGCTATAATTTAAATCAAATAAGAATATAGCTTATCTCAGCTGCACAGGACAGGGTACTGTGTAGCAGCCCTCTTTTAATAAGTGTTATTTCCCTCCCTCCCTCCTCACACCCACCCACCCACCCCTGGGATAATCGTAGCTTTATAGGTACTTACACATCTTAAAAGACAGGAGGTGCTCTCAGGTGAGCTTGTTACCCAAATCAGACATACACTAAGGACCTGAGATTAATTAAGCTTCAGGTGAACAAGGTATATTAAACGTATTAGGTACAGTTTTATTGGTATAAATATCCATAGCAACCCTTAGTAAGTAAAGAACTTAAAGATCTAAACAAAAACTTAAAACTCAGATGCAGACAGCAGTCCAGCAGCGGGATGGGGGCTTTCCAGTCTTTTGCATTGAGTGTCACATGTATGATTTTCTCCCAGTTGGTGAGAGGTCTTACGTGTACACTAGGTTCAAGGAGCTCTTTGCTCTCAGGGAACGAGTCCGTTCTCTAGAGGCTAGAGTAGCAGACTTGGAAAACATAAGAAAGACAGAGAGGTACATAGACGAGACCTACAGGGATATAGTCCTGAAGTCCCACCTCCAGTCTGGCAGCATCCCTGTTGCCATGGAGGAGAGAGGTCACGTGACAGGAAAGCATCACCCTGGTGTGGCAGGAAGTGATCCTGTAACTAGGACCTGTCCTCCAGGTGATGTAAAACCCTCTCGCACCGAGGAAGTTTCTCCAGGGCCATGTGCCCATGAGGGAATGGTTAGGACAGCCGTTATAGTTGGTGATTCGATCATTAGGCATGTAGATAGCTGGGTGGCTGGTGGACGTGAGGATCGCCTGGTTACATGCCTGCCTGGTGCAAAGGTAGCCGACCTCACGCGCCACCTAGATAAGGTCTTAGATAGTGCTGGGGAGGAGTCTGCTGTCTTGGTACATGTCGGTACCAATGACAGGAAAATGCGGTAGGGAGGTTCGGGAAATTTAGGCTTTTAGGTAGGTTGAAATCCAGAACTTCCAGGGTAGCGTTCTCCAAAATGCTTCCCGTTCCACGTGCAGGACCCAAAAGGCAGGCAGAGCTCCGGAGTCTCAATGCGTGGATGAGACAATGGTGCAGAGATGAGGGGTTTGGATTTGTTAGGAACTGGGGTACATTCTGGGGAAAGGAGGGGCTCTTCCTTAACCGGGATGGAACCAGGCTGCTGGCATTAACCTTTAAAAAGGAGATAGAGCAGCTTTTCAACTAGATAATAGGGGAAAGCTGACAGTCGCCCAAGAGCAGATGGTTCGGAAGAATGTATCCTTGAAGGATACTACCAAAAGCAGAGAGATTCCAAAAAAGAGTAAAGTAGCCCAAATGCCCTCGAGTATGGAGCAGACAGAGCTTAAAGATCCAAAATTACCCATGTCTACCAATAGCCAAATTAATATGAATAAAATACAGTCTCTAAAATGTTTGTATGCAAATACAGAAGTCTAAAAAATAAGATGGGAGAGTTAGAATATATAGCACTAAATGAGAGGTTAGATGTGATTGGAATATCAGAGACATGGTGGAAGGAGGACAACCAGTGGGACACTGTGATACCTGGGTACAAACTATATCGTAATGATAGACCTGATCAAATTGGTGGAGGGGTTGCGCTCTATGTTAGAGAGGGCATTGAGTCAGAAAGGATTAAAGTTTTTCAGGAATCAAAATTTGCTGTAGAATCTCTATGGATTGAAATTCCATGTAAAAAGGGGAAGGCAATGGCAGTGGGGGTGTACTATCGAGCGCCTTGCCAGAATGACCAAATGGATGATAAAATGCTAAAAGAAATCAAGGAAGCTAACAAAAGTTACAGTGCAGTAATAATAATGGGTGATTTCAACTACCCTGGTATCGACTGGGTCAGTGTCACGTCAGGACATGCTAGGGAGATAAAGTTCCTAGATGAAATAAATGACTGCTTCTTGGAGCAGCTGGTTCATGAACCGACCAGAGGGGAAGCCATATTAGACCTAGTCCTTAGTGGAACACCAGATCTAGTGCAAGAGATAAGGTTGTTGGGGCCACTTGACAATAGTGATCATAGCATGATCGCCTTTGATTTAATTAGTGGAGGAGGGATAGTAAGGAAATCCACCGTACTACCTTTTAACTTTCGAAAGGGAAACTATGATAAAATGAGGAAAACAGTTAAGAAAAAACTAAAAGGAGCAGTTGCAAAGGTTAAAGACGTACATCAGGCTTGGCTGTTGTTGAAAAATACTGTCTTGGAAGCCCAGGCCAGCTGTATTCCACGCTTTAAGAAAAGTGGAAGGAAGACCAAAAAACTGCCAGCATGGTTTAAAGGTGAGGTCAGAGAGGCTGTTGTTGCCAAAAAAGCATCTTTCAGGAAATGGAAAAAAGAGCCAAACGACGAAACCTGGAAACAGCACAAGCACTGGCAAGTCAAATGCAAGGCATTGATAAGACAGGCAAAGGGAGAATTTGAGAAGAAGCTTGCTGCGGAAGCAAAAACGCAAAGTAAAGACCTTTTCAAGTACATTCGTAGCAAAAAACCTGTGAGAGAATCAGTTGGTCCATTAGATGATAAAGGGGTTAAAGGAGCACTAAGAGGCGACAAGGCGATAGTGGAGAGATTGAATGAATTCTTTGCTTCAGTCTTTACTGAGGAAGATGTAGGGATGTTACCCATGACTGAAGTGGTATTTAATGGTGCGGAAGAATTGAAGGAAATATCGATACATCGGGAAGATGTATTACAACTATTAGATAAACTGAAGAGTAGCAAATCACCTGGGCCGGATGGTATACATCCAAGGGTGTTGAAAGAACTGAAATACGAGATTGCAGACCTGCTATTAGTAATCTGTGAACTATCATTAAAATCATCTCTAATACCTGAAGATTGGAGGAACGCCAATGTAACACCAATTTTTAAAAAGGGTTCCAGGGGTGATCCGGGAAACTACAAACTGGTGAGACTGACATCAGTACCGGGAAAAATGGTAGAAACCATCATAAAGAATAAAATTACTCAGCATGTAGATAGTCATGACCTAATGGGAGACAGCCAACATGGCTTTAGACAAGGAAGATCTTGTCTTACTAATCTGTTATGTTTTTTTGAAGGAGTGAATAATCAGGTGGACAAAGGTGAGTCGGTTGATATTGTGTATCTGGACTTTCAGAAAGCCTTTGACAAGGTCCCTCATCAGAGACTTTTGGCAAAACTAAAGAGTCATGGGATAGGAGGCAGTGTACTATTGTGGATCAGGAATTGGTTAAAAGATAGAAAGCAGAGGGTAGGGCTAAATGACCAATTTTCCCAATGGAGAAAGGTGAATAGTGGTGTACCCCAGGGATCTGTGCTGGGTCCGCTGCTTTTTGACATATTCATAAATGACCTGGAAAGTGGAATAACGAGTGAGGTTATCAAATTTGCAGATGACACAAAACTATTTAAAGTTGTTAAAACCCAAGAGGATTGTGGAAAATTGCAAGAGGATCTTGATAAATTGGAAGACTGGGCATCAAAATGGCAGATGAAATTTAATGTGGACAAGTGCAAGGTTATGCACCTAGGGAAGAACAACCCAAACTATGGTTACACGATGCAAGGTTCCACATTAGGAACCACCACCCAGGAAAAAGATTTAGGCGTCATTGTGGATACCATGTTAAAACCCTCGGCCCAGTGTGCAGCGGCGGCCAAGAGCGCAAATAGAATGCTAGGTATGATAAGGAAAGGAATGGAAAATAAAACAAAAGATATTATAATGCCTCTATATCGTTCCATGGTGAGACCGCACCTTGAATATTGTGTGCAATTCTGGTCGCCGTATCTTAAAAAGGATATAGCGATTTTAGAAAAGGTTCAGAGAAGAGCCACCAAAATGGTAAAGGGGATGGAAGGATACTCCTATGAAGAAAGAAAGGCTAAAAAGGTTGGGGCTCTTTAACCTGGAAAAGAGACGGCTGAGGGGAGATATGATAGAAGTCTATAAATTAATGAATGGAGTGGAACGGGTAAACGTAGATCGATTGTTTACCTTATCAGAATATAGAAAGACTAGGGGACATGCAATGAAGCTACAGGGTAAACTATTTAAGACTAATAAAAGAAAATATTTTTTCACATCAACGTGTAATCAAACTCTGGAATTTGTTACCGGAGGATGTAGTAAAGGCTGTTAGTGTAGCTGGGTTTAAAAAAGGTTTGGACAAGTTCCTGGAGGAAAGGTCCATAAACCATTATTAAGAAGGGACCCAGGATATCAATGCTTGAACCAATACAAGCACTGTGGAAACTGTCTCCCTTGGGGAAACTGCTAGGTACGTATGACCTAGATTGGCCACTGTTGGAAACAGAATACTGGGCTTGATGGACCTTGGTCTGACCCAGTATGGCATATCTTATGTTCTTATGTTAAGCTAACAAAAGTTACAGCGCGGTAATAATAATGGGCGATTTCAATTACCCCGGTATCGACTGGGTCAGTGTCACGTCAGGACATGCTAGCGAGATAAAGTTCCTAGATGACATAAATGACTGCTTCTTGGAGCAGCTGGTCCATGAACCGACGAGAGGGGAAGCCATATTAGACCTAGTCCTTAGTGGAACACCAGATCTAGTGCAAGAGATAAGGGTGTTGGGGCACCTTGGCAATAGTGATCATAGCATGATCACCTTTGATTTAATTAGTGGAGGAGGGATAGTAAGGAAATCCACAGTACTACCTTTTAACTTTCGAAAGGGAGACTGTGATAAAATGCGGAAAATAGTTAAGAAAAAACTAAAAGGAGCCGTTGCAAAGGTTAAAGACTTACATCAAGCTTGGGTGTTGTTGAAAAATACTATCTTGGTAGCCCAGACCAGCTGTATTCCACGCTTTAAGAAAAGTGGAAGGAAGTCCAAAAAACTGCCAGCATGGTTTAAAGGTGAGGTCAGAGAGGCTGTTGTTGCCAAGAAAGCATCTTTCAGGAAATGGAAAAAAGAGCCAAACGATGAAACCTGGAAACCGCACAAGCACTGCCAGGTCCAATGCAAGGCATTGATAAAGAAGGCAAAGAGAGAATTTGAGAAGAAGCTTGCTGCGGAAGCAAAAATGCGAAATAAAGATTTTTTTCAAGTACATTCATAGCAAAAAACTTGTGAGAGAGTCAGTTGGACCACTGGATGATAGAGGAGTTAAAGGGGCACTAAGAGGCTACAAGGCGATAGCGGAGAGACTGAATGAATTCTTTGCTTCGGTCTTTACTGAGGAAGATGTAGGGATGTTACCCATGACTGAAGTGGTATTTAAAGAAGCAGAAGAATTGAAGGAAATATCGATACATCGGGAAGATGCATTACAACTATTAGATAAACTGAAGAGTAGCAAATCACCTGGGCCGGAAGGTATACATCCAAGGGTGTTGAAAGAACTGAAATATGAGATTGCAGACCTGCTATTAGTAATCTGTGAACTATCATTAAAATAATCTCTAATACCTGAAGATTGGCGGATCGCCAATGTAATACCAATTTTTAAAAAGGGTTTGAGGGGTGATCCGGGAAACTACAGACCGGTGAGCCTCACGTCAGTACTGGGTAAAATGGTAGAAACCATCATAAAGAATAAAATTACTCAGCATGTAGATAGTCATGGCCTAATGGGAGACAGCCAACATGGCTTTAGACAAGGAAGATCTTGTCTTACTAATCTGTTATGTTTTTTTGAAAGTGTGAATAAACAGGTGGACGAAGGTGAGTCGGTTGATATAGTGTATCTGGACTTTCAGAAAGCCTTTGACAAGGTCCCTCATCAGAGACTTTTGGTAAAACTAAAGAGTCATGGGATAGGAGGCAGTGTACTACTGTGGATCAGGAACTGGTTAAAAGATAGAAAGCAGAGGGTAGGGCTAAATGGCCAATTTTCCCAATGGAGAAAGGTGAATAGTGGTGTACCACAGGGATCTGTGCTGGGTCCGCTGCTTTTTGACATATTCATAAATGACCTGGAAAGTGGAATAATGAGTGAGGTTATCAAATTTGCAGATGACACAAAACTATTTAAAGTTGTTAAAACCCAAGAGGATTGTGGAAAATTGCAAGAGGATCTTGATAAATTGGAAGACTGGGCATCAAAATGGCAGATGAAATTTAATGTGGACAAGTGCAAAGTTATGCACCTAGGGAAGAACAACCCAAACTATGGTTACACTATGCAAGGTTCCACATTAGGAACCACCACCCAGGAAAAAGATTTAGGCGTCATTGTGAATAACATGTTAAAACCCTCGGCCCAGTGTGCAGCGGCAGCCAAGAGAGCAAATAGAATGCTAGGTATCATAAGGAAAGGAATGGAAAATAAAACAAAAGATATTATAATGCCTCTATACCGTTCCATGGTGAGACCGCACCTTGAAGATTGTGTGCAATTCTGGTCGCCGTATCTTAAAAAGGATATAGCGTTATTAGAAAAGGTTCAGGGAAGAGCCACCAAAATGGTAAAGGGGATGGAAGGATACTCCTATGAAGAAAGGCTATTAAAAAGGTTGGGGCTCTTTAACCTGGAAAAGAGACGGCTGAGGGGAGATATGATAGAAGTCTATAAATTAATGAACGGAGTGGAACGGGTAAACGTAGATCGACTGTTTACGTTATCAGAATATAGGAAGACTAGGGGACATGCAATGAAGCTACAGGGTAAACTATTTAAGACTAATAAAAGAAAATATTTTTTCACTCAACGTGTAATCAAACTCTGGAATTTGTTACCGGAGGATGTAGTAAAGGCTGTTAGTGTAGCTGGGTTTAAAAAAGGTTTGGACAAGTTCCTGGAGGAAAGGTCCATAAACCATTATTAAGAAGGGACCCAGGATATCAATGCTTGACCTAGTACAGGCATTGCAGAACCTTTGTCTTTTGGGGAAACTGCTGGGTACGTATTACCTAGATTGGCCACTGTTGGAAACAGGATACTGGGCTTGATGGACCTTGGTTTGACCCAGTATGGCATATCTTATGTTCTTATGTTATGTTCTTATGTCTGGGAGGTGAGGTCACAACCGAAGGAGAACTAAAATATGGGCCACATAGGGGCAGGTGTGGCTAATGTGCGCAGATGCCTAGCAGGGACGGAGGCGACATTTGATGGTAGGTGTTGTGGGGCATGCAACTTAAAGGGTCCAGGTCAAGTCCAGATGATACCTGGTAATGAGAGAACAAAGGACAGCAAGGCCAAAGAGAGATACAAACCATCCTGGCAGGTATCAGCTTTCCCTCACCACCACAGCAGGGCTGGCTCACAGCAAGCTATCCATGATTCCAGCTGCCACACAGGACACAAGCAGGTTGTTTAAACAGTTGCAGCATTGCAGCCTGTCATGTGGGTCAGAGCAGGATAGCGTACTGGAGGACATTCCCGGACCCCTGTCCTCACCTCCCCACAGAACTATCTAGGTGTCAGATCTGGGAGTACCTAACTGCACAGAGTCTATGACTGGTCAGTAGAGGGGTGGCTATCTCATCACCTCTTGTAGTCTGGGGCGTCTGTAGGTAAGCTGTTTGATGCCCTACCCTTTGTATATGTGCATGAACAGAAGATACTAGCAAGCACAGCCCTCTACCCTCCCTCTACCATACCTTTGTCAGCTTGTGTGAAAAGAGAGATTTCTATCTGTTTGGGCCTGTAAGTCCTTCTGTGCTGCTTCTCCTGTTTAACGGTTGATGTCTGCCTGCGTTGAAGGTCTGTTACCAAGCTAGCACAGCACATGCCATTGTGTAATTCCTGCATGACATGTCCACTTCCCCATTCCAGTAGGCACATCTGAAACTCACAACTATGGAAAGGCAGGTGCCGTGACAGGCAGCACAAACATATGTGATACTGGAGCATCATGTACAGCAGACTAACCCACACACACCATGTACATGATGTCTGAGCAGTACCCACAGCCTGCGCAACACCCTACCCACGCCTCCTGTGACGGCCACACAGTCCCCCCACCGACCCCGATTGACCCTGTGCTGATCCACAGTCACATGCATTGCCACAAAAACCACATAACCTCAGGTGGTGTCACAGCACCCCTATCACTCCCATTGCACCCACAGCCACCCTGGCTAGTCTCACCTCCTGTCACATGTTCACTGAGGATGTAGCAGCACACCTTATCACATACCTGAACCCCTGGCAGCACCTGAACCCCTGGCAGTGTCCACACCTGTCCCCAGGCCCCATACCCTCCACTATAGTGCCCTCCATACCACATATTACCTGCCCAGCACTTTCCACAGCGATGCACCTGCACACAAACAGCATGCTTTGTGGAGCACTCTAAGCTAGTACCCCTCCACCCACTGCACACTCCCGACACACACCCCATATCACAACATCATGTGTGACATGACATGGGCATGTCCACACCTTCCCACCCTGGCCAGGAACCCCCCTCCACATCCCTCCTGCTCTCGATGGCAGGTGACATCTTTGTTGGCCACCTCACAACTTGCCACACATTCATGTGGTTGGCATACACCTCTCACATTCAAGCCACACACACATACACTGTATAGTTTCCATATGCTGTGTGTTGCCCTGTGACAACCACTGCTTTTGTGCAGTACGTCCTCACATTAGGCAGGTGGCAAATCAGGGTACACAATGGGGCATGGTGATGCAACTGTCATTTATTTATTTGCACTTATTTATATACCACCCCTTCCAGAGATCCTATAGCGGTGTATGAAAACTATATATATATATATATATAAATATATTATACACACACACACACACATCACTATGGTGTGATGTAGCACATGTGGTTACAGGGATAGATGATAGGGGAAACATCAGAGAGTGGCCTGCACACATGGTGTGACACCTGCCCATGAGGGTGGACCTATCATCAGTGACACCACTGCAGATATGTCCGCACATATGATGTGGTGACTGTGATCTTCCTGCTGTGACATAGCTGAAGCTATGACACACCATGGATGTTGCAACAGTGGAACCAGTAGTCCTCTGACGGGAGGGATGTGCTCAATATATGCAATGGGCACCCTATATGTCAGTTGGAGGTGGTCTGGCATTTACCACTGCATGTCAGCTACGTATGGGGTGGTCACGCACTGGTCAACCTGTGTGTGGGACATCTGTCATAGGTGATATCAGATGTCAGTCGGTGCCATCCCTGTCCTAGCATCTGGTGATGGACAGGAGATCCCGGACACATTTCCCAGATGTAGATGTGTGCGAGTGGTGTGTGCTATGTTCCCTGGTTCCTGTGGAGGCCTCTCACCTGCTTGCCCTCATCACCATATGCTCTCTGATGTGCAACCTGGCCTAGCTGATGGTGGGGTTATGATGGGTTAGTGGCAGAGATATGTGTATGCAGTGTGTGAAGGATCAGCATGGGCATCGCTGGTTTGGGAGGATGTGGAACGGCAGCTATGCAGACGTGCTCTCACATTTATGGTCACACACCATCTGCATATGCGACTGCTCAGCCACATGCACACATGTGCGATGCACATAGTACTATTGGTCCCCATTGTGCTGCTGTCATCCCTCTGTCATCCCTGAGACTCTAGTTGCATGTGTTATCATGGCATGTATGAACTAGGAATCACTGGTTGAACCATTTTATCACGCAGGCATCCCACAGGAGCTGCAGGGTTTCCAGCAGGACATGGCACAGGTGCGGGACATCAGCCTGCAAAGGGCCCGGGGGACTGATGCATTCACTGACGCCATCCAAGCTACGGTGGCAGTCTTAACCCGGCTGACGGAAGTGATGGAGGCCATGTCTGGAAGGTGGCAGCAGCCAGCAGCAGTAGCAAGGGGTGGTCGGGGGCCAGAATGGCGTGGACGTGGGCGACCACGCAGGCAGTAGTGATGGGGGAGGCTACCCATGTGTCACTGTCAATAAAGGCAACCAATTTCGGTAACTCCTGTAGCCACGTGTCCAGTGTTGCTGTCTCTGCTCTCATAGATATTCTGTCACCTATACTGTCATCTTGGTTACATATCCCTTGCCCTGGTGATGTACCTCTTTTGGCATGACATTCCCTGTCCCCATCTCATGTCGCTGTGGGTGGGTGTTGTGTCTGCCCTGTTTCCGTTCTGCACATCTATGTCAGGGCTTGGCACATGTGCCGTGCACTGTGCCATGTTTGCACTACTGGCATGTTCTTGCCACCAGGCATGTGCCCATGTATGCAGTACATAGCAACACATGGGTACATCCCTGTGGCAGTGGGATGCATATAGCAGTGGAAATGTCTATCCCCCATGCCTGCTGTGAGAACTGTGCCATGTATGTGACAAATGTATTGCACTCATACACACAGGGACATGCTCTCATGTGTCAAACTCTGTGCAGCTGCATGACAGGAAATGAGGCACATGACCATTGAGATGTGGTTCATATGACAATATATATGTTTATATAAAACTATCGTACAAACAATATATACACATTTTAGTATTCACAATATAAAAATAAACATACAAATACAAAATTAAAATGGCCAGCTGCCAAATGTACATTTGTACAAACATAGACATGCGGAATGTTGGGTGACGTGTGAGCATTCCAGACATATAGAAACATAGAAATATGACGACAGATAAAGACCATATGGCCTATCTAGTCTGTCCTTCCATATCAACAACTACAACAGTCCCCTTTTTTCCTTTAGAGATCCTCTGTGTTTGTCCCATGCTTTTTTGAATTCAGTTACTGTCCTCATCTCTACCACCTCCACTGGGAGACTATTCCACGGATCCACCACTCTTTCCGTAAAGAAATATTTCTGCATATCACTCCTGAATCTATCCCCCTTCACCCTCATCCTATGTCCTCTCATAGCAGAACTTGCTTTCAACTGAAAGAGGCTCTCCCCCTGAACATTTATGCCACAGAGGTATTTAAACATCTCAATCATATCACCTCTATTCCGCCTTTCCTCTAAGGTGTACATATTAAGATCCTTAAGTCTGTCCTCATATGCTTTATAATAAAGACCACTGACCATTTTAGTAGCCACTCTCTGCACCGACTCCATCCTGTTGACATCCTTTTGAAGGTCTCCAGAATTGCACACTATACTCCAAATGAGGTCGCACCAAAGACTTATACAGAGGCACGATCACTTCCTTTTTTCTGCTAGCTATTCCTCTCCGTATGCACCCAAGCATCCTTCTAGCTTTTGCCGTCGCCTTTTCTATCTATCTGTTTAGCTACTTTAAGATCATCAGACACAACCACGCCTAGGTCCCACTCTTCTTTAGTGGACAAAAGTACTTCACCCCCTATACTATATTGCTCCCTTGGATTGCTGCAGCCCAAATGCATGACCTTACATTTTTTTAACATTAAATCCCAGCTGCCAAATTCTAGACCATTCTTCAAGCTTAGCTAGATCCCTCCTCATGTTATCTATACCTTCCTGGGTGTCTACTCTATTGCAGATTTTGGCATCACCCACAAAGAGGCAAACCTTACCCGACAGCCCTTCCGCTATATCACTAACAAAGATGTTAAAAAGAATCGGACCAAGGACAGATCCCTGGGGCACCCCACTGGTAACATCCTTCTCCTCAGAGTGAGTTCCATTTACCTGAACTCTTTGTCACCTCCCACCCAACCAATTTCTAACCCAAGCAGTAACTTTAGGGTCCACCCCTTGTTTATAAGTCGCCTCATCGGCCATCCGGACCACGGCGTCCACCACCTACGCCATGGTCCGGGTCTGCTCCCGTTGGCCCAGAGATACGGCACACAGTGCCACAGACAGAGTGCGTGCGTGTTCACCCCCACACAAGCACTATGTGCATGGTGTCTGTGTGGAGGCATCCGCACACATCCTGTCTGCGGTACTGTATGCCTCCCCTGCGACCAGGCGGGCAACATCACCAGGGCCATGGTGCAGGTGGCAAGGACCCCCAGTGCCCTGTGCAGTCATGTGCCACATGGAACTGGCCACGACCTGGTCAGTGGGGCAGGATGCACCCATGGTGGTGTGTGCATGTGGCGAGCCCACACGCACACTTGCAGGTGCTGCCACATCACGCACCACCAGGGGTACATCCTGCCTCATGCCCTCCCCACTTGCACCATCCCCTGTGCCCCCGCCACCCCCCACTCCCCTCCCCCTCCTCCTCCCCCTCCCCATGCTCACCAACCACACCCACCCTCTCCTCCCATCACTCCCCTTCCCATTCCCTCACCCGCTCCCCTACCTGCCCCTCCCCACACACAACACATCCTCCCCTTCCTCCTCCGCCACCAATGCATTCTCCACCTCTACCTCCTCCTCCAACACCTCCATCACATCCTCCTCCGCCTCCAGATCCTCCTCCTCCACAGACACATCCTCCACAGACACCTCCTCAGCCTCCTCCTCCACCACCTCCTCCTCAACGTCCTCCGTCTCCTCCTCCTCCACCTCCTCTGCTTGCTGCTCCCGCTCCTGTGGCACTGGCACCTGGGCCCCTGTTCATCATCCTCTGCCTCTGTGAAGGGAAACGGAGATTGGCACATCAGTCATGTGTTCATCAGTTAATGCGAACATGGTATGTGCCACCCCAAACTGCTGGTGCATTGCAACATGCTGTTGTGTGCCATGCCAGCTGCATCACTCACCATCCACTGGGCCCATCAGTTCTTGCTGCAGTCACAGCAGCAGGAATTCTGGCCTCCAGCGCCATGGCTCCCGGGCCTTCTTCCGAAGATCCTCTACCTGCAGATACAGAAACAGATGGCAACTATTGGGTGGCACACATGCCTGTCCCTCACACAACATAGTAAATAACATAGTGACTGACAGTACATTAAGACCATTATCGCCAGATATACATGCGTGTGTGTGGCTGGAGAATTCTCCTGCTGTACACTAACCATCCAATGTTCTCTGTCTGTGCGGTCATCTGCCTGTGTGCATGTGAAGCTTGGCATATGTATGTCACCTCCAGGTATTATGTGTGTTCCCACTCAGGCATTCCTGGTTTACCTGTTGGCCTACGTCTGATCACATGTGCACCCCATGACATGTGTGTTAGTGCCCTGCTGATGATCATGTATATCCTCCAGGCTGGGATGCTGTATCGAGTATTGGCCCCCATCCTACATATATGTGCTGTATACGCAGATCTGCCACATCTGCCGACATGACACTGACATGGGGCTGTCATATGATGTTCAGGCATCTGCACATGCCACAGTACACATTGACGACATTGCTGCACATGTGCCTGGCTGGTGCTGACAGGTGTCTCCCAGCAATAACATGTGTGGCCAGCCACATGGCAGATGCTATGTGATGTGGCAGCATCCGCTGTTGTGACACATGGGCATGACATCACTAGACATGCGCATCCACTGCAGGGCTGCACAGCAGGTGCACACATGCAGCATGGGAATCCCAGTGTCAGCATGGCAGACATGTTCTGTCATATCAACCATCAGCCTTTTGGACCCATGGGACTCACATGTCAACTACACATTGTGTTGGATAGCTCATCCCATGACATGTTCAGTACTGTGTGACATTGGGAACACCATCTGGTGCATAGCATGCTGTGTTTATATAGACCTGCACAATGGACACGCCAGATATTGTGTCACCGATGGGTGACACCATACCTGGGACATGTCCGCGATCCATTGTCTCAACACCCTGGGTATGCCATGCCTGTGAGGATGTGTCATGTGGGTCCATGTGTTACAGGTTGCCATCCACCCTTATCTTTGCACAATGCTGCAATAGGAGTGTGGGTGTGTGTATGTCTATCCATTGTTTTGTGGCTGCCTACACCTCACTGGGCCCACAATGTCCCACTGTTTCCAGCGTTAGCCTGTATATGTGCATAATGAGGAGCAAGGTATTGTGGGTATGGCCCAGACAGGGAGGACTGGGTAGGATGCATCTGCAGAGGGCGTAGGGCAATGGCTGGGACATTGTAGTGTCTACCACCTGCATGGACAAGGTGACCACAGCACATCTTGCTGTTAGGGCACTCTCACATTGACCAAACAGTGACCATGGCACGGCTATGTTCCCACATAATATCTGTCTCAAGTGATATATATGTGCCCCCTGTTCTAGAGGGTCAATCACTGGGGCACCTGCTGGGTGCGCATAGTTCCACTATGAACATGCAAGATGGACTGGCTAGTGGCGTGTCTGCGGTTAGTTTGTGCATGGCTGGAACACCTGGCGTGGTACAGCAGGTACAGGCTGACTGTGCCTGCTGCTGGTGAATGTCAGACCATGGTTGGGGGCTGCGGAGGCTCCTAGTACTACCTATGGTCAGCCAGTGGCCTAGCAACAGGTCCAGATCCGGTCTGACCCCCTGATGACATCCACAACCTAAGGCACCTTGGGTCTAAGGTACCTCAAGAATGGTAAGATGCATTAGGTTGACAGGCATGAGCTGGAAAGCAGGGGAACAGCTGTAGTCCTAAAACTGGTGGGAGCACAGAGGAAGGGCAATGGAAAGGTAGTCTACTGTAATGCGCAGTATTGCGGCATATGTGTGTTGCATATGCCCATACAGCACAATGCGTGTTGCAGTGCCGAAGACACGCAGTGCTCATAATCATGCATGCGACATCTGTTTGGGACGTGCGCTGTTATGCACCATAATCTGACCACATATTGTAAGGCGCTTAGATGTATCTCATAAGGCACGTAGAAAGGTCTGTAATGTCACGCACGTTATTGTGCGCGCTGCGCGTCAGATGCCCTGCTATGCATGTTCTCCACAACGCGCGTATGATGCAACACGCGAACGCCGCACTACTTCGTGATAATCTAGCAGACATGATGGCCACTTGGTGGAACATATTTGCATTGTGCTTGTTGTGGTTGTTTGGGATAGTGGTTGCAGACGTGCATGGAGCCAACATAGGTTGTGGGTTTGAATCCCACAGATTCCTTTTCCTTTCTTTTTGTTTGTTCTGCCCTCCTTACCATACAATAGCTCCAGCTTCATCCCTTCTCCACACACCCTTCCTTCTCTTCACTGTACACTGCAGTGACCCTCCATGCAGCCTATCCGTCACATGCTAGCTGTTACATATGCTCCCTTTCTTTGGGTTGTCTGGGTGGGCAGGTGGCTCGGTGGTTTGGTATTGGTGTTGGTAAGCTGTATTTGGGCTCTTCAGTGTACCAGTTCAATTCCCTCTTACTCCTTTTTGGATCCCTTGCCCATTTTGCCCTTATACACACACCATCCACACAGCTGGCCCTTCAGACCAACCCCTGACGCCCTTTCCGTTACCATTGTTTACTCCTCTGCATGCTGTGTTCACTGCACACCATTTCATGGTGTGTGTGCATGTGTTAACTGTGGCTCACGTCCCCATTACAGACTGCGATATCAGCTGCCTGTGGTCTATGGCCTTACACCTACGGCTCCATTTCTCATGTGGCACCATGTCTGCACATCTCTCAGCGCATCTTCTACTGTTTGCGCGCCTTTGATTGTAGCCCCTTCAGATGCTGCTGCTTCCCGTCGGCTGTGACGTTAACACGTGGTAGATCCAGGGCGCACTAGGCGTTAGGCGCCTTGTAACGCACGTTACCTGCCACAGCTTGCTTTAACGATGCACCGCTCACTCCTTTATATGGGCATCCGTAACATTACCGGGGAAATTAATGACGGTAACATTACCGCGGTTTAGTAAATATACCCCTTTGTCACTAGTGGTTTCATTACTTGTGACCCTTTGCTGCAGCAAAGAATAAATCCGCTTTTGCCTTACATATTGTTGTGTTCTGTATAATTTTCCCTGCTGAAGTTTGAATCCTATGTGAGAGATAGGATTTGGGGTTCTTACAACACAATTTCAGGAATCTGCTATTTGCACTTGGAGATCCACATAGTGCAAACATTTTAGGGGATGTAATGGAAACATGGTTTGAGTAAGCCAAAAATCTACATGTATATAGAAATTTCCACTTCAGGTTTTACACCAGATGTGAGGTATGAATAGATTTTTAAAAAGTGCTTGTTTAGGCTAAGGCTTTGCACGTGGAAGTTGTCAAATTACCAGTTCTATGTGGATGTGCCATTGCTTCCATGTGGAAGTTGCCATTTTCATGGCACTCAGTTTTTCCATGTGTAGATTTGTAAAATGGCTCCTTCTGCTGTGCATGACAGCAAATTCACATGCATTACTGCATATCCTTACACTGTATGTATTTTACAAAAGACTCCACATTCTGCAGATACTTTTGCAAACTAATGCTGTTTGCCTGCATGTTCACACCTAAACAACTCTTTTCTCACAAATACATTCATTCTAAAATTGAGCTTCAAATCTTGTACCAAATTAAAATCCCCACTTAAGGGGGTCATGTGATGACAGCTGCCTGAGTGGATGCCATAGAACTGAGCTCCTCTCTGTCCCCATGTGATATGGAAAAGCCAGCTGATATTTGCTGGACTTTTGGGGCCGCTGCATTTCCAGAGCAGGCGGAGGGTTGCGACCCCGGGGGGGGGGGAGGGGAAATGCCGACAAAGATGCCTAAATTGAGCAAGGAGAGGGTACAAGATGGCAAAATGCCATCGGACCAAGGAGCCCTGATCATCACTCTGCATGATAAGACGGTGCGAGAGCTAACACAGACCATTACCTCAGCATTGGCTGACAAACTGACCCGGCTGCAAAGCTTGATCAACAATAAAAAGGGCAGTCTTGAGTCACAAACTGCACAGATCCAGCAGGTAGAGGACCTCATGGGGTGGCAGGAGCACTGGCAGCCCTTGTGGTCGCAGTAAAGCAAGACTGGCAGTCTCTCCTAGACAAACTTGATGATCTGGAAAACAGAAGTAAACACAACTCCATAAGGTTAGTGGAGCTCCCAGAAAACGTGAAAGATGAGGAGCACTGGAAGATAACTGAAAAATGGCTGCCCCAGCAGGTGGGTCTCCAGATAGCGAGAGAACATATGGTAGTGGAGCGCGTGCATCAGGTGGGCCTGAAGTGAGAGGAAGCAGAGAGGTCCTGCCTGGTGATAGCATGTGTCCTGAACTTTGCTGAAAAGCACAGGCTGATGGCTCTCTATTGGGCTAAATGGAATCTGTCGTATCAGGGGAAGCAGATCCTCCTATTCAACAATTATTTAGTGCGTATGTCTCAGGGCTGTAAGGAGGGGCATTTGCTTCACCTTGCTGATCCCAGCGTGAGTTTGGATCACCTATGCTAACCGGACACAACAGCTGGACACTCTGGCTGCCTTAAAGGACTTTGTGGACAACCTTTTGGCATAGTGAGTAGAAGAGGAGTGTCGCTGGTTTGCTCTCTGTCGGCGGTTAGAATTACTTGTTTATGTTCATGTTCATGGACGGGATAAGAGCCACAGCCCCGGGATGAAGCTGGGGGCCTGTGAGCTCTTTCTTTTTCTGGGTTGGGGGAACTGTGACCTGAGCTGCGTGACTGGGACTGGATGAGACCACTGGGTTTGAGGAAAGAGGGAAGAGCAGCGATTGAGGACAGAGAGATGGGAAGGTCAGAGCCATGGAAAAGATTCAAATCAGCAGCATGAGCGGTGGTAGCTCATGGTCACCCTGAGGCTGTACTCAGACATTTCTTGGTGATGTGATGTGATGGGGGGAGGGGTGGCATTGTCCACTGCTTGGAATGGTGGTGGGAGAGATTTGGTTGAATGGGGGAAGGATGCCAGTGATGACTGAGTGCAGGAGCTGTGAGGGGATGAGGGGTCCAGAGAGTGGTGGCACCATTGGGTCAAGGGATGGGGAGGTATGGGCTGAGAGGTGTGTGGTTGTGGGATAGATGAGGAGGGAGGTGGGGGAGAGGAGAGGAGGGAGAGGATGGGGAGGGGTTGAGCCACTCCAGGGGCCAGAAGCAACAGAGCAGGAGCGGAAGTGGGAGGCAGCATTCAGCTGGGAGGCGCTGTGCGCACGCTGCACATACATATAGAGTGTGCAAGGGGCACGTAAGACATACGAGGAAGTTTGATAAGCTAAAGATACTGGCACTTAACATTGCTGGCATACACTCACCTGTTAAACATAAGCTGCTAACCTTTTTCCGCAAAGAGCATGCAGGAGACACATCTGAGCGAAGGGGAACATCACAAGCTGTGTAGGAGAATTTGGGGGCGGCATCCTTTAATGGGAGGCAGAGGGGTGTGGCCATCCTGATCCACAAAAGGGTTGCCTTTGTGATGCATAGGAGTATGGCGGACCCAGAGGGACAATATTATATCCTGGGAAAGGAGTTCCAGGGGCAGAAGGTGGCACTATGCAACATATACGCCCCTAACATTTAGGGCTTTCCTCCACTTTATTGGAGAAACTGGCGGGGTTTGATGAATATCAGCTTATCACTGGGGGAGATTTCAACTTGCCAAGGGATCCAATGGTGGAATGCAAACCTCCCAGGCCCAGCTTAAAGAAACCAGGCAAGAAGGGGGTGAACTTCCTCATCAAGGAGTTGGGGCTCTTGGACGTGTGATAGACCTTGCACCCATGAGAACTTGATTTAAGGTTCTACTCAGCCCCCCATAATAGCTAAACACAGTTCAACTATTTGCTTATATTGAAGGGCACATTTTGGGGGCTGCATAGAGTGAACACTGATGATCTGGGACTCTTAGACCATGCGCCCTTATGGATGAAGATTCGACTGTGGGGTGGGAATGTGTGAACGGGGAAGAGACCCTGGTGGATGAACTCCACTCTCTATAAAGAACCCGGGTTCCATACCCACCTGCAGGAAGCCTGGTAGAGGTACTGGCAGGAAAACAAGACAGAGGGGATGGATAGGAGAGTTATCTGGGAAGCGGTGAAGGCAATCATAAGGGGAGAGATTTTGGCATATGCGGCCCGACAGAAAAGGCAGGGGGACAAAACGTTGTTCACACTCTCCAGGCAGCTGCCCTGCTTCCAACATCAGAACACTAAGAGCCTCAAGGCCAAGGAAAAAGACCAGTACTAGGAAGTGCGTAAAGCCATTAACGATTTGCTAAACCAGTAGACAGAGGGGGACATCAGGCTTTATAAATACCAGCTCCACCATTGTGGTAATAAAAGCAGTAAGCTTTTGACTAAGCTAGTGAGCCCAGCAAAAAAGAAAAATGTCATCATCAGAATACAGGATACTCGTGGGGGGCGTCAGCAATTCTATGTCTATGTTATATGACGCTGGGCCTAGGGATGAGGAAGACGGGGGAATTTTACAAGGACTTGGAGATGCCTGTGATCGAGGAGGAAGGGCTGTGGGTCCTTAATGCCCATTTTACGAGGGCAGAAGTGTTGCTAATCATACACTCCCTTAAACTAGTGAAGACACCTGGGCCGGATGGGCTAGGGGCAGGATTTTATATGATTCTGAGCGAGAGGGTAATATCGCCCTTCCTGGTGCACTGTTCAGTGGCACTGGAGAAGGGAGACCTAGGGGGGACACCAGAATCATGCCATGGTGGTGGTATTGCCAAAGCCTGGAAGGGACCCCAACTGGTGGGGTCCTACAGACCCATTTTTCTGTTAAACCAGGATATAAAACTAGTGGTGGCTTTCTTGGCTAGGTGCATGGGTCGGTTCCTCCTGGGACTGGTGCATCCTGATCAAGCGGGGTTTGTGCTGGGTCGCTTCGCGTCCACCAATATACTGCAAGCACTTGCTGTCCTGTATGAGAGTCAGGGGAGGAAGGGGAACAAGATCATCATGAATTTGGATGCTGAAAAGGCATTTGATAATGTCTTGTGGGACTACTTATTTTGGGTGGTGGAGAAATGTGGTATAAGAAGGGCATTTTTGGACTGGGTGAAGGTGCTATATTACAAGCCCACAGCACAGATCCTGGCCATTGACGGACTGCCTCAGGCATTTCAGCTGAAAAGAGGCACGCGACAGGGATGTCCGCTAACACCCATGCTTTATTTCGTTCACATTGGAACCCTTGGCAATACGGGTCTGTCAGACTGCTGAGTGGGATGGTATTAGGACAGGGTGGGGAGATCTGTAAGATTAACCTGTACACTGATGACATGCTACTATTCCTTAGCCATGCTAGTCAGGATATTGGAAGGGTGATGGATATCATTACTAGCTTTGGGGCCTTCTTGGGTCTGTGCATTAAATGGGAAAAATCAGAAACTATGCCAGCTTCGCAGTCATGTACCTGCAGGAGACGTGGGACTTCCCGTCAAATATCTCAGCATATATCTTCATGCAAAAAATGCAATGTGTGCCTTTGAGTCAGTCCTGACTCCTGGTGACCCAGAAGCTCCTGGGTTTTCTTGGCAGTGTCACTGGAAGTAGATTGCTAGGCCTTTCTTCTGAGGCAATGGGGGGTTAAGTGACTTGCTCAAGGCCACAAGGAGTGCTAGTGGGAATTGAACCCTGGTTGCTTGGTTATCAAGCCAGTGTTCTAACCACTAGGCTACTCCTCCACTTCATGCAGACCCTTGGAAAGTCTATCAATGGAACATTGGAGACAGGTTAGAGAGCATGAGGGGTCTGTGTTATCGTTGGAGGGACCTGCCCCTGTCCCTTTTGGGGAGAGTGGTGTTTGTCAAGATGGTCATGCTCCCAAGGCTGTTATATCCCCTCCAGATGCTGCATGTTTGGGTGTGGGGATGGGAAGAGCGGCTCTATAAGAGCATAACTGGATCTTTCCTATGGCGGGGTAGAGGTTCCAGGATTAGCTATGCCAAGCTAGTGATAGATAAGGAATTGGGGGGGCTGGGCTGCCCGACTTGCAGTTGTACAACGTGGCCACCCTCCTATGCTGGGTGCATAAGTTGTGTGCGGAAGGAGGGGGTATGCACCAGTGGGGTTTCTGGATAGTAGCTATGCACCTTATGGGTATCTGAATCTACTGCAAGCTACACAAGTCTGGCACAATAAGCTGGGGGGAGGCAACAGGTTTTTGGGGCCCCTAAAAAAGCATGGGACTGGTGGAGAACTAAAGTGGGGGGGGGGCACAGGGATGGTCCCCCCCCCCCTCCGCCAATGCATGGGGAACCCGGAGTTTCCCCTGGGAATGGAGGGAGAAACCTTTAAGATCTGGGAGCAGCAGGGCTGCAAGTATGTAAGTCAGCTGCTCAAGCTGGGGGGGTGGGCAGTTCCCCACTTTTGATATGGTAAAGGAGAAGTGGCAGCTCCTGAATAAGCACTTCCTAGTTTACTTGCAGAGCCGACACTATATCATGGAGAGGTCTGGGGGAGTACATCACCATAGATAAGACATTTCTCTCCAACCCCTGTATGGCTCAACAAAATGTCTCAACAGTATAAAGTGGCGTATAAAGTGGTGAATGGAAGGCTGGGGGATGGAAAGGGCCATTACTGGGGCTTGGGCAGCTAAGCTAGGGGACCAAGTAAAGGAGGTGACCATCTGACGCCTTTTTGCAGAGATGCCACAGCTCTCCCCTGATGTTACCTTGCAGGAGATGCAATATATAATCCTTCACAGGACGTACATCTCCAGAGCCCAGGGGGCACAGCTGAAACTCTAGGAGCAACATAGGGTGTTGGAGGGTCATACTGATTGGACCCATGTGGCCTTATTACTGGGAGAGGACGCACCTCTGAGGGAGAGGGGAGTGGGGCCCCTGGGAAGGATGTTTGCATGAGTGATCTTAATGCTTGCCAGGAAGGTGATTTTGACTAAGTGGGTGGACAAGAGAGCACCTGAATGTGAGATGTGGGCAACCCGCATGCAAGAAATAGCTGAATGGGTGTCGAAAGCATGCACTGGGCAGAGCTTGGTGGCTACGCAAAAGTATGTTGAATTGTGGAACACCTTTGTTGTTGGGTTATAAAGATGGCAGTTGGGAACAAGGAGGAGTGGCTTAGAGAGAGAGGGCGGGGGGGGGGAAATAAATTTGGAAAAGGAGCCAACAAGCATACACAGGAATTTTGGTGGAGGGGCGGAACTCCCACCCCCAGCAGACATGCAGGGCTTTTTGAGAAGTGAGTTGTTGAGTAGAGGGGATATCATAACTGTAACAGGGGGAGAGAGAACTGAACTGACAGGTGGGACTATGTTTAGAGTTTGTTAAAGTGTATTTTGGACTTCGTATTATTGGACTTGTAGGGCCCAATATTCAGCACCTAGCTGTTAGTGCTGAACCTTAAACCTGGATATTCAATGCCAGGTCATATGTGGCCCCGGCAATGAATATCTGGGGTCGCTGCACAGCCTCCGATGTTATAACCTAACCGGGGTAGCAGAGATATTGAGCTGATGCCTAGTTAGCGACTATCGCTGCCCACGATATGTCCCAGAACACCTATGACACACCCTGATGCTAAACGGTTAGCATTGGGGAATATAACAGTGTTAGTTGGGGATATTCAGCAGCACTAACCATGTTAGTGCCATTGAATATCCCATTCAGTGGCATTTATATGGTTTACAGATCTGCAAACCATGTAAATGCCTTTCAATATCGGGCCTGTACTGTATGATGTGTTGTTGATTTCAATAAAGATATTAACAAAAAAAATTCCCACCTAAAATAACTAATATATCACCAAAAAGCCAAGTGTTTCAAAAATTCGGAGGATTCTGTACTGAAGGTGTAAATAGAACATAGCGTGATTTTGAGTGAATCTAATATAATCTGCAGCACCATCCATGATTGTCAAACATCTGGGTCAAGACTATATTGAGAAAAGTATGGCAAACCAAAATGGTGACTCATTTTTCTCTATGGCTTTGGAGAATGCATTAACCGCATAACCCATAGTGGTTAACTTAAGAGTTTATTTATATAAGAGATGGGTCTCTTGGAAATGGATAATATCTGCATGCTTTTTTTAAAGATATCATTACTTTCTTAATGAGATTACTGAGTCTTTTCATATTGAAAAAAACAAATTTTCCATCTGTAATGAATGTTGATCTTCTCACAACGGAAAAGGACAGCAGCCAGTTTTCTTAAAGGCAGATTAATGAGTAATCTAAGAGGTCACTAAAATACTTTATCCCTGGGCAAGTTTTATTGAGATGGCACATCCTACAGTAGATATTATTTCACTTTATTTATTAAAACGTGTTACATTGTCACAGATAGGGGGTGCTCTAGTGTCCAGTCACGTCAGTACTTGGGCCACTGCAAGGATAGTTCTCTCTTTTCAACCATAACCCCCTGGTACTTTTAACAATGCTCAGACTCAGAGCTGTATCATAACTTCAAACTCAGTCTTTTACTTCAAAGGATCATCAAAAGACAGGATTATAAGATAACCCAAAACATCAGTGCTTTCATACACAATGCAACTATAAGCCATGTTGTTCATTCTCAGCATTGCAAACCTCCCTGATACACTCAGATAATGAACTTCAGGTGTTCCGCATCTTTAGAAGTTAATGCATTTCCTATTCCTAACCCAGGAATGTCCTATATTCAGCATAAAAACGATGGTACAACACTACGAAAGCAAGAGCCGCGCAAATAGCAGAAACCAGTCCAAAGGCGTGGTATGGTGGAAAAACGAAACCTTTATTAAACAAATGCCAACCCGACACAGGCCGTGTTTCGTCACACTTTGTCAGGGGTTTTACTGGCATATACTCTATGAATGATCATAAAGAGAAAAGGTCTCGTAACAAACTGTTTCAGACTACTGTGAATCTGTATATTCTTCTCTTCAACAGCCAACACTAGTAACTGTCAGTAACAATAGAGGATCCTTGACTGGGCAACCAGGGAGTTGGACTGAGTGAGAGCCCTAGATGTGGTGTATTTAGATTTCAGTAAAGCCTTTGACACTGTTCCTCACAGGTGACTTATAAACAAACTGAGCACCCTAGGGATGGACTCTAAAGTTACTGCTTGGGTTAGAAATTGGTTGGGTGGGAGGCGACAAAGAGTACAGGTAAACAGAGCTCACTCTGAGGAGAAGGATGTTACCAGTGGTGTGCCACAAGGATCTGTCCTTGGTCCGATTCTTTTTAACATCTTTGTTAGTGATGTAGCGGAAGGGCTGTCGTGTAAGGTTTGCCTCTTTGCAGATGATACCAAAATCTGCAATAGACACCCAGGAAGGTGTAGATAACATGGAGGAGGGATCTAGTTAAGCTTGAAGAATAGTCTAGAATTTGGCAGCTGGGATTTAATGTTAAAAAATGTAAGGTCATGCATTTGGGCTGCAGCAATCCAAGAGAGCAATATAGTATAGGGGGTGAAGTACTTTTGTCCACTAAAGAAAAGCGGGACCTAGGCGTGGTTGTGTCTGATGATCTTAAAGTAGCTAAACAGGTAGAAAAGGTGATGGCAAAAGCTAGAAGGATGCTTAGGTGCATACGGAGAGGAATGGCTAGCAGAAAAAAGGAGGTGATAGTGCCTCTGTATAAGTCTTTGGTGCAAACTCATTTGGAGTATACTGTGCAATTCTGGAGACCGAACCTTCAAAAGTATATAAACAGGATGGAGTCAGTACAGAGAATGGCTACTAAAATAGTTAGTGATCTTCATTATAAAGCATATGAGGACATACTTAGGGGTATGTTTACTAAACTCTGGGAATGTTACCCACGATAAGTTCCCCAGTAATGTTACGGATGCCCATATAAAGGAGTGGGCGGTGCATCGGTAAAGCAAGCCGTGTCAGGTAACGTGCATTACAAGGCGCGTAACACATGGTACAGTGCACCATGGACCCACCGCACGTGAACACCACAGCCGATGGGAAGTGGCAGCGCGTCCGAAGGGGTTGCAATCTAAGGCACGCTGACAGTAGAATACGCGCTGAGGGATGTGCAGACATGGTGACACATAAGAAACGGAGCCATAGGTGTAAGGCCATAGACCACAGGCAGCTGATATCGCAGTCTGTAATGGGGACGTGAGCCACAGTTAACACATGAAATGGTATGCAGTAAACCCAGCATGCAGAAGAGTAAACAACGGTAACGGAAAGGACGTCAGGGGTCGGTCTGAAGGGCCAGCTGTGTGGATGGTGTGTGTATAAGGGCAAAATGGGCAGGGAATCCAAAAAGGAGTAAGAGGGAATTGAACCAATACGCTGAAGAGACCAAACACAGCTAACCGACACCAATACCATACCACTGAGCCACCTGCCCACCCAGACAACCCAAAGAAAGGGAGCATATGTAACAGCTAGCATGTGACAGATAGGCTGCATGGAGGGGACACTGCAGTGTACAGTGAAGAGAGGGAAGGGTGTGTGGAGAAGAGCCATTGTATGGTAAGGAGAGAAGAACAAATGAAAGAAAGGAAAAGGAACCTGTGGGACCCAAACCCACAACCTATGTTGGCTCCACGCACGTCTGCAACCACTATCCCAAACCACAACAAGCACAATGCAAATATGTTCCACCAAGTGGCCATTGTGTCTGCTAGATTATCATGCAGTAGTGCGTCCTACGTGTTCTGCGTTTGTACACGCATTGCGGAGAATGCACGTAGCAGGGCGTTTGACACGCAGCGTGCACAATAACGCGTGTGATGTTACAGAGCTTTCTATGTGCCTTATGAGATATGTCTAGGCACCTTAGCATAAATGGTCAGATTATGGCACGTAACAACGCACATCCCAGACATCACTCGCGTTATCATGCACGCTGCAACGCGCATTCACCATAACGCACGAAAGATGCAACACACGTACATCGCAATACTGCGCACTACAGTAGATTACCTGTCCATTGCCATTCCCCTGAGCTCCCACCAGTTGTAGGACTACAGCTGTACCCCAACCCCAACCCCAACCCCAACCCCAACCCCAACCCCAACCCCAACCCCAACCCCAACCCCAAACCATGGTCTGATATTCACCAGCAGCAGGCACAGTCAGACTGACCACCCCCAGGACAGGGAGGCACACATATATTACCTGAGACAGATACTATGAAGCACTATGTGGGAACATAGCCATGCCATGGTCACTGTTTGGTCAGTGTGAGAGTGCCCTAACAGCAAGACATGCTGTGGCCACCTTGTCCATGCAGGTGGTGGTTGGGTACTACAATGCCCCAGCCATTGCCCTACACCCTCTGCAGATGCATCCTGCCCAGTCTGCCCTGCCTGGGCCATACCCACAATACCTTGCTCCTCATTATGCACATTTGCAGGCTAACGCTAGTAATAGTGGGACATTGTGGGCCCAGTGAGGTGTAGGCAGCCACAAAACAATGGATAGGCATACATACGCACGCACGCACACACACACACTCACACACCAATTGCAGCTTTGTGCAAAGATAGGGGTGGTTGGCAACCTTGCCCGCCACACTGGTCCTGATCACAGTGCCGACATTGCCAGACTGTGCAGGAGGTAGTAGTAGTGCTCCGGTGGTGACTGCCGCTCCATGCTGGGGCCAACAGCCTGATTCTGCATGGAGCTTCGGATAATGGAGCCTGTGTGAGTGGGTGTTTGCACCCCTTTTGGCCGCTGCTTTGGGGATTGCACATGTTGTTGTTGTATCTGCATTGTAGGGTAAAATATAAGAACATGCTCTGCAGGATCCGCAGCTGGGACCTGAACCTGTGACCGGCTACTCCAAGATACACTGGCTGTGTGTACTGCACCACACTGTTGCCACAGAAGCACAGCAGTCCCTGGGGCTACCTTTACTTCACCTCAGCCAGACCTTTTCTGTTGCACTGCACACTACGTACTGGTACAGGGCATGGCCTGGGTGCACTGCAGGCAGGTGCCACTGCTCCCTCCAGCACCAACACATGCCCCCCCTGCCATGCTGCCTGGCCATATGCTGTCGGTGCTAGTAGTGCGCAGTCCCAGGCCATCCACTGTGCAGGTAAGCGGTCACCTAGGGAGCAGGGTTTGGGGTGGGGAGGCATAATGGACATCCCTCCATTACCGCCTACCAATATTATGTCCCTTCCACATGGGGGAGGGATGGCTGGGGGGATGTCAGGTCAGTGCCCTAGCAACTATTGGCTAGAGTGCACCAGGTAGATGTAGGTGGATTGTGTTTGGCCTTGGTCAGCTGCTGTCTTGCTGATTTCCGGTTTCTATGTTCCTATGTGCCACCTAGGCGACAGCCTAGTCCACCCTATGCCCCAGCTGCCCCCACTACATGTCCCGCCTGCAGTCCCCTATGCCCCATTGCCATTGTGGCCTTTCATACTTGGGCACTATGCTGTTGCTGCATATGGATCACTACTATCACTTTACTTGGGCTCCCTGCCTATGTTGTACATTGCTGACGCTGAAATGGTTTCACCCTCCTGCATATCTGCATCTAATGATAGGTTTTCAATCCCGGTAATGTTCAGCCCTTCAGTACCCCGCGTTAGTGTTGCAGGAGCTTCTCCCCGACCACTCTCCGCCCATTGACCCCTTCTCTCTGCCCTCTCTCTGCCCCCTGCAGGACCTACCGTGGACGGTGACGTTAACGAGCGTTAGGTACCCTTAACGTACGTTAACGTTATCTAACACGCGTTAACGTCACCGCTGCTACGTTAACACGGTTTAGTAAACATACCCCTTAAGGATCTTAATATGTACACCTTAGAGGAAAGGTGGGATAGAGGTGATATGATTGAGACGTTTAAATACCTCCATGCCATAAATGTACAGGGGGAGAGCCTCTTTCAATTGAAAGCAAGTTCTGCTATGAGGGGACATGGGATGAGGGTGAAGGGGGATAGATTCAGGAGTGATATGCAGAAATATTTCTTTACGGAAAGAGTGGTGGATCCGTGGAATAGTCTCCCAGTGGAGGTGGTAGAGGTGAGGACAGTATCTGAATTCAAAAAAGCATGGGACAAACACAGAGGATCTCTAAAGGAAAAAAGGGGACTGTTGTAGTTGTTGATATGGAAGGACAGACTAAGATAGGCCATGTGGTCTTTTTCTGTTGTCATATTTCTATGTTTCTATAATGCACAGTTTGTCATCGCAAGATGCGTTAAACATTAATGAGATGCAAAGCATGCAAATGCATGCTAAACACCTCATTAACATACACATTAAATAGCACAACTTGTAGTGATTACCTTAAGCCATGTTATTTGGGGAAAAATAATGCCAGCTCAAAGTTGGCGTTATTTTTCCACTGGGAGCATCAGGCTTCTAACACATGGTCCTATGCGCTCTTAAAGGGACTATTTCTTTGCAGTACTCTCCCCAAATCAAGACCCCTCAATCCCCAGAACACTCCCCCTTGACATCCCCCACCCCTCCAGTCAACCATTTTATACCTCTTCCACTCTCTGAAACCCCTCAACCTGAGAACTCTCCCCACCTCTGCAAGACCTCCCACCTGTTATATAGGCCTCATGGGCCAACCTCCACATGCCGTTGGTGGTCAAGGAATCTTCAGGCAGAAGCAATCTCCAGTCGCTCCTGTCCATTACAGTGCCGGGTTCAAAATGGAACCCATGACCCTTCGCAGTAGTTTCATTGTACTACCTCTGGGATGGATCCCTAACAGTAGTACCGTGAGGTTACTGCTAGGAGATCATGGGCATCTTTTTTACCTGGTGCAATGATGGGCAAGAGCTAGCATTTATTTTCTATTGAAATAATGCAGCTTATAGTGCTCACCTGGCCAAAAAATAATGGTAGTCTTGAACTAGCATTATTCTTCTGTTGGAATAATGCAGTTTGCAGTGCTCTACGAAAGCTGGCATTATTCCTTTACCGTAGTAGTCACTAACCTCCAGTATTGAGTTACTAACCTGCACTACCGAGTCCCAGGGAGGGGGTGTTTGGGGGTGTTTCTGGGCATGGCTAGGGCAAAGCAAGTGGCTGCATGCTCAAAGCATATTTCGCTTAGCAGTCAGGACGTGCCAGACACAACAGCTAAATGTCTCACTCTACACCTGCTACAAATGATGGATAGGTAAGGGACTCTGCTGTCCATGCTGACCATGGTTTGCGATTGTGACTGGAGTAGCTTGCAGTGGAGGAAGATTGTGGTGCCCGTCATCTATGTCTACCAAACAGTCTTTGTAGCGAATCCCCTGTCTCCCCCTCCCCAGGAGTGCTCACCATAGTCCATTATATCGCAGTTGGTGGCCCCTTCCTCTCAACCACCCCAGTTCCCTTCCTTTTACCAATGGGGCACCTCCTGCCTTGCTGTCATGCGGGAGAGGAGGTATGTCAGTGGCCTATGGTGTGAGTCAGTGTAGCTGTGAGTGTTTGTCACTGTCTCTGTCTGTCAGTGGTGCACAGAGCACTGCATGTTGGTGGTGGTGGCACAAGGATGTTGGTGGTGGGTAGGAAACATGGATGCTGTGTCTGCCTGTTTTGCCCTGGTCCTGAAGGAGGAGGCCCACAGTGGGCACAGGAGGGAGAGGCCACCCATACCAGAGGGTGTACCGAGCAAGATTTCAATATATGGACTTCACAGATTAACAGAATCTGACCCGGTTCATGTTTGATAACATCTCCTCCTCCACTTCACTACACAGAGAGGTCAGCCCATACCTCTACACATAAAGGTGACCACAGCTCTAGCATTCCTGGCCATCGGCAGCTTACAAGTGGTGCTGGCTACCATGGCAGGACTCAGCCAATCAGCTGTGTCCTTAGTATCTCCAAATTCTTGTCAGCATTTCTCACCATAACCGTGAACTACATAGTCTTTCCCATCACTGTGCAGTAGAGGCAGCAGACCATGAAGCACTGGGTGTCAGACTGCACACATGTAGCCCTCAAGATCCCAGAGTGAGAGAACCAACCTACAGAAACAGGAAGACCTTCCACTCTATGAATATGCAGGTGGAGAGAAATATCCAGGGTGAGATACCTGCTGCCTTTCCATGCTTCCCAGGGTCATGCCATGATTCTTATATCCTGTCACAGTCAGGCATATACAGTATGAGTGCTTTACAAGCAGGGAAATCACCTGACTTCTAGATAAGCAGGCAGAGAACTTAGGCCACTGGTGTCGAGTGTATATAGGGTGTCAGGGTCTCTACTGCACCCATGGATGTAGAATCCTGAAGATGGTCAGATGCTCCCAGATGCAACATAAGACCATTCTCCAAGTCCAAACAAAATAACATCAAAAAAGCACAAACACAGTCTAAGCTTAGTCCATTGAGTTAGCTATGCAGTACTCCTTTGTTTTTAAACTGTGTAGCTTTGGCCGTCCATCAATCCAGTTTGTCTGGGACCCCCCTCCACCTTTCCTCTTGATTAATCAGAGGGGGAGTTGCTCCCTATGTCAATCAGTCTCTTATTTATAACTCCAACCTCTCAAAAGTTCCAGCCTGGGTATCCAAGTAACCCTTAGGCTATGGCAGCAACCACCCTATCAGTATTTCATTTCACACTGACCCGCCAATGCTGCCAAGAACAAATAAATCAAAAACTCAAAATAATCAACAGTTAAGGCTTTTCTTTCCCACATAGGCGTTATAAAAGAATCTCCAAAGAAACAATTGGGGGTTTTCTTTTAACTTATCTGCATCTTGTGTCCTCTGGTAAGCCTGACAAACTGTTATCATCCCGTAGGTTCTGTTCCATAGCCTCTATTTCCATGGTCTCTGCAGAGCCCTCAATTTCCAGCTCCCAAGGCTCTGTCTCCATAGACTCACTGGATCATCTGCTTGTTCCTCTCTCCTCCCCTCCTCTAGCCTCTGTTACTCTTTGTACTTTCTGTTTCCTGTGTCTCTCAAACTCCTCCCTCCTGGCATTTCTCCTGTTCTGCAGAGTCTTAAAGAGCCCTCCCCCAGGAAAGGATTTCCATTTCTCAGGATTCCCTATCTTCCGCTTTGGTAACCAGGTCTTCAGATCCCCCTTTCTCTCTGGGGTTCCCTGTGTATCCTGGAGGTATTCCCCCTCCTTATGATATTGCTACTCTCAATGAGTCAGCAATTCGGGATAAGGTGTCTGCATTACTATGCTGCTTTCCCGCCCTATGCTCACTGATAAGAGTATGCCTGAAGGGCTAGATACCAATGGGTTAACCTAGCATTATGGTCTTTCATCATGTTAAGCTACTGCAAAGGGGCATGATCTGTCACCAGAGCGAAATGGCTTCCTACCATATAATAATTCAAAACTTCTATGTCCCACTTTATGGCTAGACATTTTCTCTCTCTATAGTGGCATAATTTCTTTCGTGTTGTAATAGCTTCCTACTCAAATACATAACTGAATGCTCTTCCCCGTTCTGTCTCTCTCAGAGGATTGCCCCTAATCCTACTGTGGATGCATCTGTTTGTAGGATGAATTCACAAGAAGAATCAATGCCCTGGAGCACCGGTTCCCTACATGATATATTTTGCAGGCCTTTGAATGCTCCTAGGGTATCTTGCATCCACCTAAACTGATTAGGCTGGGCTTTCTTAAACATCTCCGTTAGTGGGTGGGACAACTCTGCAAACTGAGAAATTTGACAATAGTAACCCACTATGCCTAAAAACCCTCTCAATTGCTTCTTAGTAAGGGGCAGAGAAAAGGACTGAATGCTTTCCACCTTATCTATGAGTGGTTTAATCTTCCCGAACCCCACTAGATGACCTAGATACTTGACTTCCCTTTGGGCAAAGGAGCATTTCTGAGGGTTTACTGTCAAATCTGCCTCCCTAAGTGACGTGACCACTGTAGGGCTGGTACCCCTGCAATTCTACATGCAAATCTCTGGCCTGCTCTGCAACTCAGGCCTGAACCAAACTGAACCAAACAAGATGGATTCTACACTTCACTTTTGCTGTGTTCAGCTATAAGCCTGTCCTTCATGCAACTGCTTGCACAGCGTTTCTAAGTGTGCATGCATACAGAGGCTATTGTCCGTGGCTGGCCTTGGACACTTGTACATGCCCAGAAGTTACATACTGTTGCTTCTGCCTGACTTTTACCATGGCTCCTTTGTTTGCAAGACGCTGCGCATCATCTACCTTCTGATTTGCTGAGAACACCTCAGACTGCCTGCTGCCAACCAATCATCGGACCTATGACGGAGGATTCTCACACAGAATTCTGCATTCTGCGCTGGAAAAGTTCTGAGTTCTAAGTAGCGGTGAGAGAAGGAGTTGGGGGTTTTTCTCCCCACCTGGACATAGACTTCTGCACCGGTCCTGCTGCTGTGCACTGCGTACCTGATTCCTGAGCCCTGAGCCTTTCGCCAGACGTGTGGGCTAGGCCGTCCTCCACAGGTCTGAGATAAGACTTTCACTGATCCCTCCGGTTCGGACTTACTGCGGCTCGCCTGACGAGGCTAGAGCCCGCACCAGCTAGAAGCTGCTTCTGAGTGCCAACGGAGCTAAGGTACTAGCTTATCTCTCCTCTCCTGGAAGGGCAAAGGGGTTAGCAATATATTTCTTACTTTTCCTAAGTGCAGAGCGAATCAGTGACGTCTGATTACTAATTAGTGATTTATTACGTTGTCCAATTGTATATCTGTACAATAACAAATTGTTACTTTATGTTTCTAATTAGCCATATATATGTGTGTGTATATTTTTCTATTTGGTTGCCTATAATAAAGTCTAATATATATCTGCAGAACAGAATTCTTTCGTGGCTCATTGCCAGAATAACTTCCGAACCTTGGGCTGTATATTAGTAGCTATCTCCCCTAGACAACAACAGAGAGTCTAACTTATTTTTTGTGCTACGAATATACCCGACATATGGGGGTCTCTTCCAAGGGATGAGTATTTCTGAATGTGCCTCTCAGAATTTGTGTAATCTTTCTGTTTATGCTACGGTTATGAAGCCAGAGAGCATTGTCCGTGAGACAGACGACAGAACCCAGATTACAGGCTCTCTGCCTTAGAGAATTCTCTAGCCGTGCCCTGTGTTTGTTTTTACAGATTTACGATGGTTTACACAGAAGGCTGGCTGGATCAGGTTTCCGCTCTCGGGCAGCGGAATGCTTTGGATCAAACAGAAGTGCACCTTCTGACTGGTTGTAGCTCTGAACTGGCCGCCCAGACCAGGAGACTAACAGATTTCGCCGCTCTTTATGAGCGACGTGAGAATGCGTTGACGGCTCAGTTAAATGAGATAGAGACTGCTCTGATTGCAGCACGTCAGCGCATGGTTAATCTCGAAAGAAAGCTATCTGTTGCATGTCAAGATTGTGGGCAGGAAATACAGAGAGTTAACCTCGAAATCCAGCAAGCTGACTGTTTTGAATTAGCGTGCATGTCCACTTCTCAAAGTAATGAGACAGAGTACAGGGAGAATTTCAGCCCTCTCGGCTTCTCGAAGTACCAGAGGGTAGATGACGACAGGTTGCCACTGGAAACCCTGCCCAGTGTAGAACGGCAGCTTTTCCAGAACAGAGTCAGTTCTCTCCCATCAGCGCATGAGCACAGGAGAGAAACTGGGCGGAGTGAAACACCCTACTCTCGACCCCTCCCCATACAGGGAGCGGTGGAGGGGGGGGTGAGAAGTCTCCCTGGTGATGGCACACTGTACCAGCAGCGACCACCAGAGGGAGCTGAAGGGACGAAAAATTCCTTATGCTCCCGTGTCCTGCAAGGGAAACACACAAATGAAGGTGCATCTGTCGCACAATTACAAATTATCAAGACCTTGCGGAGCATGGTCACTCCTTTTGAGAAAACTGGTCATGCCACCATAAATGAACATTTAGCTGCTGTCAAAGATGCCTTTCGGGCACTGAACATTACCAGGGGGGAGGACATGGTTCTGTATCTTCCATGGTCCTTCGATGTGCCTTGTCAGCAATTCATTCGGGCCATGGCAGATGATGAAAAGAAGGACATTGTCATTTTTGAACAGGCACTAAAGAAACATTATGGGCCATACCCTGATGATATTGCCGCAAAGCAGGCAGCATTTAGTATGACTCATAGGAAAAATGAAACTCCCCGAGAGTTTGCTTACAGACTTAGGCAGACTTTCTTCCAGAGTGACCCTTCCTGGGAAACAATAGAACACCATCAGGAGTTTCGTAATCTTTACTGTCAGTTGCTCCTTCCATCTATCAAACCTTATATGTCTGACAAGCGTCACGAACCCCTGTCACGTGTGATAGAACATGCTGAGTGGATTTGGGAAGCTGTTCCCAACATGAGAGCAACCAATACTGGCAGCACAGTAAGGGCTCCCAGCAAGGCCAGAGAGCCAAAACAGTGTGTTAGTGCTGTAAAATCCACTCTTTCGTTAGAAAATAACTCTACTCCTTCTGTTCCACAGAATCCTCCCAGGCCACCCCAGAATAACCAGTCATCTGGGTCTAAGCAGCGCTCTGGGAATCAGCGTTTCACTCCACAGAACCGGAACTGGAAGAAAAAGCCTGGTTTTGACAAATACCTGGAACTGGAGAAGAGAATAAGCGAGCTGACAGATATGATGAAGGCTAGCATTGCATTCAGCTCCTCACAGGAGGCTCCTGCTAGTAGCGCACCTCCTAAGCCCCGAGCAAAACCTCAAAAGCCGGAGGAAGAACTGGTTGACTCCTCTTCCCCTTCTAAGGCGACTGAATGACTAACCGACTTTGTTTCTGTCCCACAGGTCACTATTGCACAGGTGCAGCCAGCCGTGGATGCCACCCCAGGGACACAGAGTGACAGTCCTGCCATGGACAGCGAGGGTCCAGCCTTTGACACCATCAGGAAGCACAAGTACTTTCTGGGTAAACTCAAGCCAAAAGGACAGAGGTACACTGTTCCTGTTACAATTCAGCAGGCTTTTCTCTGTGAGGGCCTGATAGATTCAGCCTCTGAGGCTACCCTGATTACCTCGAGTCTCTTTGATAGACTCACTGCTTCCTTGGGGAGTCAGAGGACCCTACCCGTCACACCCAGTGATTTGTCACTCGCAGCTTATGGGAATCAGCCCATAGAGTCTATGGGGCAGGTCTGGCTTAACCTCCAAATTGGAAAATTACAGGTGAAACATCCTGTAATCATTACTAAGTGCCCTGGGGAAGAATTATTGATTGGCAATGAGCTCCTGAAACGGTTACGCCCCATTCTGGACTACGTCCAGGAAGTGATCTGGACACAGGTCACACATCCCATACCTTATGCTAGGGTAAAACATGACAGCAGAGTCAGTGGTCCTTGTTCGGTGGAACGCACAAACAAGTCCATCAGGATTAATTTCCAGAGGTCAGCTGATCCCCAAATCCTTCAGCTCCAGTATGAAAGGGCTGGAGATGAGGATCAGGGCATCAGCGACGTGGTTGCAATTGCAGTCGGTTCAGTGGCTAACATTGTCCTTGATACTGACTGCCTGCAGATATTCCTGAAGGAACCTGTGGAAGGTTGTGAGGTGCAAACCCCTCCTCCATCCCATCCCTGCCTAGATCACCCTAGGAGACTGACGGACATATTCTCGGCTGAGAAAGGTCCCTTTATATATGTGCAGGTGGGCATGTCCCAAAAGGAAAGGGCCTACCTATTACCCCACTGTGACCACTCCCTCATCAGTGAGACTCTTTTCTATCGGCTCAAACAACAGCTTACCCTTGATTGGGTAATGGGAGCGAAGACTTCGTTCCAAGTGCCTGGGGAAGGGCTCAAGACATTAATGGGCTACTGCAATCTCTCCTTGCAAGTTGGGGTCAAAGGTTTTCGGCACACCTTCTCCATCATCAGAGGACTTGAGGTGCCCCTCTCCTTAGGCTCAGATTGCCTTGTTCGACTGAGAACTTATGTGGATTTCGTGAACAACATCCTCTGGAGTAGGATGGAAGGAGATCCGGTAGATTTCTCTGGTGCCCGCCCATCCCTACGGGCTGGTCAGACTATTCCTCATGTCTGTGAAGTGGTCTGTGCAGAAGACATCCACATACCTGGGAGGGTACAGGATTGTCCCCTGCCGATACAGGTGACCCGAGGACATGTGTTCTCCGACAACTTGGTCTTCTTCAGTCCAAATTCCCGTTTTGAGGAGCTGGGCCTAGCCATGGGTCCCATACCCTGCATGGAGGCCACAGCTCCCTCCTTACACTTATTGCTCACCAATCCAAATCCAGATCGCATTCACCTTGTGAAAGGCGAACCCCTGGGATTCCTAGTGGGAGAATCGTTCCCAAGTGTGGAATTGAGTCTACAGATTATTGGGGAAGCCCCTGTTCCCTGGAACATCTGTGAAGGGGGGGGACCCCTGCGTGTGTTCGATCCTCACCCCGAGGCCTCCTCACCTTACAGTTTGTCTGGCCACATAGTGCTGTGACCTCACAGGTGGACCTCGAGTCTGACCATCTGATTTTGTCAAGTAAACTTGATGAGGCTGTTAGTTCCCTCACCCACCAGGGGGGGGAGCCCCAGGCTGTCCAAGCCATCCAGGTCTCCTCTCTCCAAGATGAGATTGAGGAGAAGGTTGAAATACCTTCAAACAAACCTGTTCTGGGATTTGATGAAATGGTTGCGGAAAAACTTGCTGCAGCAGACACCTGCACTGATGAGTCAGAAAAGGCACAATTAAAAGAACTGCTGTACCGTCACAAGGACCTGTTTGCCACTGACACTTATGACTGTGGTCTCACCGACCTACATGTCACCCGTATTCCTACGGATCCAAACAGTAAACCTGTCTTTGTGAGGCAGTATAAAATCCCATTGGCCTCCTATGAATCCGTTCAGGAAATCATTAATTCCCTGGAACAAAAGGGAATTATACGTCAATGCAACAGTACTTACAATGCCCCACTGTGGCCTGTCATCAAGAAGGACTCTAGCTGGCGCTTAGCTTTGGACTATCGCCAGCTTAATAAAAAGGTACCTCTATCCAGATGGCCTATGGCACATCTGGAACAGAACTTAGCCACCATCAAGGGTGCAAGGTACTTTACAAGCCTGGATCTGGCCTCAGGATTTTGGACTATACCTGTCCATCCCGACGATCAGCATAAGCTGGCTTTTACCTTCGGTAGGCGACAATATACTTGGAATCGGACACCGTTTGGTTATTTGAATGCCCCAGCAGACTTCAATATTTTCCTGCATAAAGCTTTGCCTGATGCTGAGACTAGAGGCACCCTCGTCTATGTAGACGACATTCTGGTGAAGAACACCAGTTTCACTGACCATTTGCAAGAAATAGAGCATGTCTTCCAGCAACTGAAAGCTGCGGGAGCAAAGCTGTCCTTGTCAAAGGGCCAATGGTGCCGGAAATCCCTCAATTATTTGGGTTACGAAGTTTCTGCTGAGGGACTGCGACCTCAAAGGAAGAGAATTGCGGCCTTGCAACAACTCAAACGTCCGACCAACGTGAGTGAGCTGCGCTCATTCTTGGGCATTTGCAATTATTCACGCCAATTTGTGGATCAATATGCGGAGATTTCCCAACCCCTGGTCAAACTCCTCAAAAGAGATGAACCTTGGGTATGGAATCCCGACCATGAGGCAGCTCTAGAAGAGCTGAAGGCAGCTTTGAGTCGAGCTCCCTGTCTTGCCTATCCAGAGAGTGGCAAAGAATTCTTCGTGGAACTAGGTTTCACCGATCACTCTATGAGTGCTGTTCTGTACCAGATGCATGACACAGATAGGAAAGTTATTGCCTATGCCAGCAAAGCTTTAACAGAAGTGGAGAAGAAATACTCTGACTGTGAGAAATCCTTGTTGTCCACAGTCTGGGCCCTCCAATATTTCCGCAGTTATATCCAAGGTGAGAGGTTGGTTGTTGAGACTCATCACCAACCCATCAAGTTCCTAGGCAGTGATCGGATTAAATCGGGACAAGTGTCAAACAGTCGCATTGTCTCCTGGACCTTAGCACTTCAGGGCTGGCCCCTGGAGGTCAGGTATGCTCAAAACCGCAAGGATGCCGCCGCACAGGGCCTGGCTGAATTGCACGATTGCACTGCCAGAGAATCTTTTGTGGGTGATTTAGACACCAAAATGGAGTCATGTATGCCTGAGCCTTCTCGTCATCGTCCTTATGATGAGAACCTCTGTAAAGGCTACCCCAAGGTGTATGTGGACGGTTGTGCTTACCGTCGAGAGCCTGACCATGAACTGGTAGCAGGTATAGGTGTAGTTTGGAACCAGAACCACCCTTGTGAACCCTTCAAGTACCGTCTGGGTACCAAGACTAATCAGTATGCAGAGCTAGCTGCAGCCCTGGCAGCTCTCCAGTCTGCTGCTCAGGGAGGGGTTCACACCCTAACCATCTGTACTGATTCAGACTACGTCCGACAGAATTTTGTTTCCCACTTACCCATTTGGAAAGCTAACAATATGCTGAATTCCAAAGGGAAACCTGTCAAACATGCCGGATTGATTCTGGCCTTGGACAAGGTAGCTCATGAAAATGACATGACCATCTACTGGAAGAAAGTGAAAGGTCATTCCCGTGTTGATAACCCTGACAAGATTGGAAATGATCTAGCTGATCAGCTTGCCAAGGAGGGTGCTGTCTCTGGAGACCTCTGGCAGTTGGAGGCTCCCGAGACCAATGGGCTTCAAATGGTGACGGCGGTTACCCGACGACAAGCTCAATTATCCACCATGCCCCCTGTGGTTCAATGGTGTGGCGAGAGCACAGATCTCGACCTCGTGCAAGCCCAGAAACAAGATCCTACTCTTGGACATTTCTACCTTTTTCTGCAGAACCCCCAGGAACACCCATTAACTCTGGAGGATTGTCAGGACGATGAGGAACTGAGAATCCTCTACATCTCCAAGGACATGTTCCAACTCCAGAAAGATCTGTTGATACGGACGAGTAAGCATGGTATTGTGCAATGGGTGGTACCTCGGGCCTTCCGTGGAGTTATGTTACAGCACGCTCATGATGAACCTTGTGCCGGTCATAGAGGTGACCGAATAACCTATGAAACATTGAAACAAGTGGCCTACTGGCCCCACATGTACCAAGATGTACAATTGTATACTAAAGGTTGTCTGACCTGTTGCAGATTTCAACCTGCAGCTCCTTCTCATAGAGCACCTTTGAGAAACAGAGGTCTGACCATGCCTTGGTCTGATCTCCAGATTGATTGGATCGGCCCCGTGCCCCGATCCTCTCGAGGCAACAAATATATGTTGACAGTTACCTGCTTATTTACTAAGTGGGTCGAGTGCATCCCAGCACCCAACTGTACCGCCGAGACCACGGCCACCTTGTTGTTAAACCATGTTTTCAGCAGGTGGGGCCTCCCCATGCGAGTGGAATCCGACCAGGGTTCCCACTTCACGGGACAAGTCATTAAGCATCTGTGGAAGGTATTAGGTGTGAAGGCCAAAGTCCACATTGCTTATCGTCCACAATCCTCTGGACAAGTGGAGAGAGCAAACAAAACTATCATCAGTATCTTGAAAAAGTATGTTTCTTCCTCTGGGAAGGACTGGGACATCAAACTGCCCTTGGTCCTGATGGCTATCAGAGCCACGTGTCATCGTGCTACTGGTGTGTCCCCTTTTGAGATGATGACAGGTAGGGACATGGTTTTACCCCTTCATCTTCTTTACAGGACTAATGATGTGAATCTCGCTGCTGCTACAACTGCTCATGAATATGTTGCCCATTTAAGACAACACTTGCAAAGTGCCTTTGCCTTTGCCCAAAAGAATTTGGACACTGCTGCTAGGGGTAGGAAGACCTACTATGATTTGAGGACTACCTCTAAAGAATACCAGATTGGCGATAAGGTATTCTACTGCAATTTTGGTAAGAATAAGGTTAAAGACTGTAAATTTCTACCTAGCTGGAACGGTCCATTTCCTATTGTGGATAAAGCCTCCCCTGTTGCTTATCAAATTCGAATGAAGTCCAGTACTGAGAGGGAAGGCTCCCTTAAATGGGTCCACATTAATCAGCTTAGACCGTGTCATCCCAGTAAGCTCCTTCCTGAAGAATCTCTTGCTGAAGTGAGTGATTTTAACCTTCAGGCAGCATAGCCTGTTTGTTTTCTTTTACAGATGGAGTCCCGGACTTTGAAGGTCCTGTTCCTGATGTTTGCGGGATCCGAGGTTGCCAGATTGATTGAGCCTGGCCCTCTTTCTGGTGTCGTGCTACAGGATACGCCTGGTTTCCTGATTACACATTCCCAGACTGTCACACAGAAAGTTTTTGTGTCCCTAGATCCTCGACCTGTTTTACAGAAGCATTTTGAATCGTCTGTTGCACGCATCACTAATATACGTGGTGCCTAATCTTGGCATGTGCCAACGCTCTAAAGACATTCATTGGTTATGTCCTGGTAAGCCTTTCCTGAAGGACACTTCTACAGCTCTTTGTGGGTTGTCTGCTGAAAATGTGAAAGAACAATGTAAAGTTACCATGACCAAGTACGATGACTTTTCAGAGACGAAAGTTGCTGTTGTCAACAATGTTTGGCTGGTTAGCACCCCTTTGAGTGAACTCCTGGTCACCATGAATAAACATGACATTCATAATAGAGTTCCTCTACCCTGCAATGTTTGCTTGATTGATGTTCCCAAGAACTCCATTGTTAATGTTGGTGGAGTTTCCTTGTTTTATCTTGATGCTGACCCTGTTTCGACAGAGCTCCAGATTTTGGATGTGTTTCGCGGTCATGAGATTGACTTCACTGCAGCCTTGAACTATCTTTTGGACTATAAGGACTCTCACACAGTTGAACTGTCCATTGACCAGGACGCCCTTGCCATTGCTGATTATAACTTTGATTCACGAGATGTGGACATTTTACAAACTGATTTTATGTCACATGTCATTGTTCCTGGTCTTTTCTTTCTGTTGGTGCTCCAGTTTCTTATCTCTTTGTATCAACAGAGGCAGATTCGTACTCTTCGTCGCTCTATGCATCCTGCACCTCTGCTGCCTGCCATGCGTCTGCAGGATTTGCTGGAACATCACACTTTTGAATAAGTGTCACCATTTTCTTTGGAAGTTATTCATTACTCTTGATTGAGTTGTTTTTTTTCATAGATAGCATGTGTTTATTTTACTAACAGTTACACATTGCTTCTCATTACTTTTGAGTGTTCACCTTGGTGTTACACTAACCCATTATATTGCATTACTGCTATGCATTTTTGGTTTGGATACGATATATACTCTTGAGTTTGAAGTTAACATGTCTTATCTTAATTGATTTGACTTGCCTGTATCTATGTCCTTTTATTTTGACTTCTTTTATTGCTTGAGTGTATTCACTGTATTATTCCTCATGCAGTATTGCTTTCATGCATATTGTGCTTGAGGTATTATCCACTTATCATGCATTAGTCAATCATTTGTCATTTGGTTCTGACCTGCACGGTAGTACTGCTAGTTAGGCTTTGTACGATGGAGTGTACTCCCTTGTAGCATCCTCCATCTTACAAGGGGGGGGAGATGTAGGGCTGGTACCCCTGCAATTCTACATGCAAATCTCTGGCCTGCTCTGCAACTCAGGCCTGAACCAAACTGAACCAAACAAGATGGATTCTACACTTCACTTTTGCTGTGTTCAGCTATAAGCCTGTCCTTCATGCAACTGCTTGCACAGCGTTTCTAAGTGTGCATGCATACAGAGGCTATTGTCCGTGGCTGGCCTTGGACACTTGTACATGCCCAGAAGTTACATACTGTTGCTTCTGCCTGACTTTTACCATGGCTCCTTTGTTTGCAAGACGCTGCGCATCATCTACCTTCTGATTCGCTGAGAACACCTCAGACTGCCTGCTGCCAACCAATCATCGGACCTATGACGGAGGATTCTCACACAGAATTCTGCATTCTGCGCTGGAAAAGTTCTGAGTTCTAAGTAGCGGTGAGAGAAGGAGTTGGGGGTTTTTTCTCCCCACCTGGACATAGACTTCTGCACCGGTCCTGCTGCTGTGCACTGCGTACCTGATTCCTGAGCCCTGAGCCTTTCGCCAGACGTGTGGGCTAGGCCGTCCTCCACAGGTCTGAGATAAGACTTTCACTGATCCCTCCGGTTCGGACTTACTGCGGCTCGCCTGACGAGGCTAGAGCCCGCACCAGCTAGAAGCTGCTTCTGAGTGCCAACGGAGCTAAGGTACTAGCTTATCTCTCCTCTCCTGGAAGGGCAAAGGGGTTAGCAATATATTTCTTACTTTTCCTAAGTGCAGAGCGAATCAGTGACGTCTGATTACTAATTAGTGATTTATTACGTTGTCCAATTGTATATCTGTACAATAACAAATTGTTACTTTATGTTTCTAATTAGCCATATATATGTGTGTGTATATTTTTCTATTTGGTTGCCTATAATAAAGTCTAATATATATCTGCAGAACAGAATTCTTTCGTGGCTCATTGCCAGAATAACTTCCGAACCTTGGGCTGTATATTAGTAGCTATCTCCCCTAGACAACAACAGAGAGTCTAACTTATTTTTTGTGCTACGAATATACCCGACACCACTTGAGTCAAATGGGTGTCCCAGTCCTTGCTAAAAATAATATCATCAATGTAAGCCATGGCGTAGTCTTGGTGCCCACGTAAAAGGGCATCAGCCAAGCGCTGGCAAGTTGCAACAGCCCCATTGAGTTCAAAGGGCATTCATCTGAATTGATATACACCCACTGGTGTACTAATCACAGTTTTAGGCTTCGATTCAACTGCCAGTAACCTTTTGTTAAATCTAAAGTAGTCAAATATTGGGCTGACCCTAATTTCTCTAACAAGTCTTCTATGCGTGGCATGGGGTAGGCATCAAATTGTATTATCGCATTTACTTGGTGGAAATCAGTACAGAATCTCTGTGTCCCATCTGGTTTTGGAACCAGAACAATAGGACTATTCTAGGGACTTTTTGATTCCTCAATAATGCCCAATTGTTCCATCTCCCACATCTGTCTAATTACCTCTTATCTCTTCATTTCCAGTAACCTATAGGGATATTATCTGATCACTTTCTCTGGGGATGTGCAGATCCATTGTGTATACCCTGGAATGGGTGACAATACATCCTCAAATTGGCATAAGATCTCCTTAACTTCTACTTCTTGACTGAGTGTCAAATTTGGGTTTATCTTGGGTGCCACTACTTTCTTGATCTCTGCAATTTGGGGTCCTAGGTCCTCCTCCTGATCTGCGTGCACCTCAGCTACCCATGCCTCCCGTTCTTTCCAAGGCTTTAATACATTTATGTGATATATTTGTGTTTTGCCTCTTTCATTCACAATGTCATAATCTAAAGGTCCCAGTTGGCACTGAATAACCATGGACCCTCTCCATTTTGCTGTGGATTTATGGGGGATGCATGGAATAAGAACTAATACTTTTTCTCCTACTTGCAGATTCCTAGTTTTTGTGTTCAATTCATAATGCTGCTTTTGCTGCTCCCGACTTCTTTGTAATTTCTTGTGAGCTACCTCCGTCACCTTCCTTAGCTTGTTTTTTTTAGATTACAGAGGTAAGTCAGTGTAACCTGAGGTTACCAATTTGGGTTCACCCATTGTACCCAGATTATATCCAGGATTCCTCTGGGAGAACGACCATATACTAATTCAAAAGGAGACACCCCTAAGGAAGCCTGTATGCTTTCCCGAGAGGCATATACTACAAAGGGCAGTAATTGATCCCCATCTGCCCACACCCCTTCCAAGCCCCTCCTGAGCATACTTTTTAGGATCTGATTATATCTTTATACCAATCCATTGGTTTGGAGGTGATATGCAGATGTAATAATGTGGTGAATCCGAAACGCATCCCATAGCTACTTAAGGGTGTTATTTATTTATTTATTTTCATTCTCTTATATACCGCGCTATTCTGCATCAGTGCGGTTTACATTAAACAAACTGAAATTACATTGAACAGGGCATTATAACTTGGAGATAACTATTTTACAGGGAACATGGGCTATGGAGGGTTAAGTGGCTTGAAATTTGTACCCTGATTGTTGGACTTGAAATTTGTACCCTGATCTATGAGGACTTCCCGGGGAAATTCAATTTGGCAAAACAGTTTTACTAATTTCCATGCAATTGCCCTGGCTGAAGCAGTTCTCAAAGGGATAGCCTAGGGAAACTGCATAGTATGATCTACAATCACCAAGATGTAGACAAAATCTCGCCTACTCTTCTCTAGGGGTCACTATATCCATACCTAGATGGGCCATGGGTTCTTCTATGATGGGTAGCGGTTTCAGTGGGGCAGTGGAAGGAAAAGTAGGGGCGACCCTTTGACACTGAGGGCAACTTGCACAATATTCCTTTACTTTCATATACACTCCAGGCCAATAAAATCTATTTAATATCTGCTCTAATGTATTATTGAACCCCTTATACCCGATAACGGATGCTCATGGGCCAATCTGATAAAGAGGGGTCTGAACACTGGAGGCACCACTAGTTGCTGTTGGATTTCTGCACTAAGCTTATTTTCAGCAATTCTATACAGTAGTTCCTCTTTTAGCTCAAACATAGGCCTTTCTTCTTGCTTTGGATTCATGGCACGGTCAAACACATACACCAGAGTGGGATCTGCCCCCAGCACTTGGGCAAAAGATGGAAATTTATCCAGTACATCTTGGGGAATCTTTTCGGAAGGCCTTTGACAGGGTCCCTCATCAGAGACTTTTGGCAAAACTAAAGAGTCATGGGATAGGAGGCAGTGTACTATTGTGGATCAGGAACTGGTTAAAAGATAGAAAGCAGAGGGTAGGGCTAAATGGCCAATTTTCTCAATGGAGAAAGGTGAATAGTGGTGTACCCCAGGGATCTGTGCTGGGTCTGCTGCTTTTTGACATATTCATAAATGACCTGGAAAGTGGAATAACGAGTGAGATTATCAAATTTGCAGATGACACAAAACTATTTAAAGTTGTTAAAACCCAAGAGGATTGTGAAAAATTGCAAGAGGATCTTGATAAATTGGAAGACTGGGCATCAAAATGGCAGATGAAATTTAATGTGGACAAGTGCAGGGTTGTGCACCTAGGGAAGAACAACCCAAACTATGGTTACACGATGCAAGGTTCCACATTAGGAACCACCACCCAGGAAAAAGATTTAGGCGTCATTGTGGATACCATGTTAAAACCCTTGGCCCAGTGTGCAGCGGCGGCCAAGAGAGCAAATAGAATGCTAGGTATGATAAGGAAAGGAATGGAAAATAAAACAAAAGATATTATAATGCCTCTATATCGTTCCATGGTGAGACCGCACCTTGAATATTGTGTGCAATTCTGGTCGCCGTATCTTAAAAAGGATATAGCGATTTTAGGAAAGGTTCAGAGAAGAGCCACCAAAATGGTAAAGGGGATGGAAGGATACTCCTATGAAGAAAGGCTAAAAAGGTTAGGGCTCTTTAACCTGGAAAAGAGACGGCTGAGGGGAGATATGATAGAAGTCTATAAATTAATGAACGGAGTGGAACGGGTAAACGTAGATCGATTGTTTACGTTATCAGAATATAGAAAGACTAGGGGACATGCAAGGAAGCTACAGGGTAAACTATTTAAGACTAATAAAAGAAAATATTTTTTCACTCAACGTGTAATCAAACTCTGGAATTTGTTACCGGAGGATGTAGTAAAGGCTGTTACTGTAGGTGGGTTTAAAAAAGGTTTGGACAAGTTCCTGGAGGAAAGGTCCATAAACCATTATTAAGAAGTGACCGAAGATATCAATGCTTGACCCAGTACAAGCATTGTGGAACTTGTGTCTCTTGGGGAAACTGCTAGGTACATATGACCTAGATTGGCCACTGTTGGAAACAGAATACTGGGCTTGATGGACCTTGGTCTGACCCAGTATGGCATATCTTATGTTCTTATATGTTCTTATGTTCTTAATTAATAGATTTGGCTGACAAGAGCTGCCTCTAGTGCTGCCTCAGATCCTGCAATCCATTGGACTCCAGAAACCTCATTATCCTCTGTTTTAACAGCATTTACATTAATTTGCTCAGCACAGAGGTCAGATTAACCAGCCTGTAGTTCTCAACCTCTTTTCCTCTTTCACTTCTCTCCAAGGGCTGGAACTAGAAGGGAGCTGATTTTAGGGAAGGACCAGAAGGGGTTGGGGCTGGGACTGGCGGAAGAAAAAAAGAAGTTGGAGGAGTGAGGATGGAGAGGGGAACGGATATTTTGTGTGGGAGGAAAGAAAAATCTATGATTGGTGGAATATTGGGAGAGTAAGTGGGAAATGAGGATGGAGGGATGAAATTTGAGTGGATGAAAAAGGATAAAAAAAAGAAATGGAGGAAATAAAAGGGGAAAGATAAGTACAGTATGTTAGATGCAGATGTAGAGAGAATGGAAAAAACTAGAAGAGAGAATAAAGGACAAATGGACAGCAGACAATGGAGAGTTAGCAGAAGATACAACGAAAGCAGAAGAAAGCAAGTGGGGCAATTGTAACTGAAAAAAAAATGCCCAAACAACAAAAGGTAGAAAAAACTTTTATTCTGAATTTAATAACTGGAATATGTCAGCTCTGGGAAATGTGCATTGCTGATGTTCTGCATTTTGTTTAGAACAAGAGGAAATTAATTTATACTTTTATTTCTCTAGTGTTGTTGTACATTCTGAGTTTTGCTTTTGGGGTTCCCAGTTTAATTATTGTCTTCATATTTCTAAATTGTGATCCCTTGTACTATTTGGTGATGGACTATGGGGTATGTTTACTAAAACCCCGCTAATGTGCGTGCCCCGGTAGTGTGCGGGTGCCATATAAGGAGTGGGAGTTCCCCGCTAAAGAAGAAACGCTGGAATTTACATATGCGCTAAGGTGCGCGGCGCCCTTGTGCGCCCCGCACCTTAGCACATCAGACAGCTGCGCGGGAGGCATATGTGTCACGCTGATGGGCAAGCAACAGAGCAGAGCCACAGTACAATGGTTAAGGCACATAACAATGGTGCAAGAAGCAGGGGTTTGATCCCCCACAAAGCCCAATAAAGACAGCTGGCTGAGACGTTAATTTATGAGGCAGTGAAATAATGGGCCGCATAAGGCGGCGCGCTAATGTGTTTGGAGGCATATGAATGATGGGTGGCATAAGGCGGCGCGCTGATGAGCAAACAACAGAGCAGAGCCACAGCACAATGGTTAAGGCATGCACCAATGGTGCAGGGATCAGGGGTTTAATCCCCCACAATGCCCAATGAACAAGGCTGGCTGGGGCAATGTGTATTATGGGGAAGATTGCTTTAGGAGGCATTTTAATTATCAATAATAGCAAACGCACTCTCAAAGCGTGTCAACATAAGGCGTCCTATAAGGCACATAGTAAAGTGCACTGTCCGCCACGGCACCCTAACATGTCCCCTATAGAGCACCCTATAATTTGCGTCACAGGATAATGTATAGTGCACCTTATATGGACGGGAGCCAGAAGGTGCCCTATAAAGCGCCCTCAGAGGCACCGTATGGGTACAGTACGCTGAGGGTGTTTTTGCTGGCATCAAAAATGTACATAAAAAAAGATGATGCTATGGCCAACCCTATCAAATAACCCCACTGTGGGTTTGAACCCATAACCTCTGGCTTTATAGGCAGTGACACAACCATTGGGCTACAGCTCCATAGCTACTAGCAAGCCCCTGGCTGCCTGCAGAGAGCCTGCACGTCACCACACAGACAGTCTGCTGCAGCCACCAGGACAGGGTTAGCCCACCCGTACCCATGATGCACTGCACATGCAAATCAGCTGTCCACAGATGAACACAAGATGGGGAATGCACCCCCACAGCACCTCGGCCTGGTAGGAGGGAGTGACCGGGTGCACCCCCACAGCACCTCGGCCTGGTAGGTGGTACTGACCGTGTGTTTTACTAGCACAGAGTAGCTACACACCGTCACATTGTGCGGGTACTGTGCTCACCCTGAGTGTGCGATGAGGCGGCCAGGACCAGGTCCACAACACCTTCCATGGCTGAAAGAGGCCATGCCGGAGGTCCAAAGCAGTGTTAAAGTTTCAGATACGTAGTTTCTGCACAAACACCTTGGATATCTCTGTCTGTTTCAGTCAGGTGTAGCCCCCATGGACCCCTAGGTGGGCCATGCACCCCCACCACCCCTTCCCCCCCCCCAGGGCCAAGGGTGGCAAACAGGGTCTCCTATCAATAGATCCACCTTCTACCTCCCTGCAAAGGTGGCAGTAGAGGGGACCATCAACCCCGGTCCTGCTGAGGGACATACACCCCACAGGGCAGTCAATGCAGCTCTATACATATCCATAACACAATAGCAGACAGACATTAGGCCTGGATATAGTAAGCTACACCCCAACACTATCTGATATTCTCCTGCAACAAGGCATCAGCCGCTGCACCCTGCAAGCTGCTCCATCAAGACACACACCAACTGCAAACAGCCTGCTAGTTAGGCCATAGTGCATGTTCCCAGTGGAGATGCATGCACCCAGAACTGGGATGCCAGCATATACAGCAAGCAAATAAATCAGTGACTGGGCCCCAAAAGGAAACCCATATCTATCACATTAGAGAAAAGCTATATAGCACTATGGGGATGCCTAGCCATGCTGTGGTCACTGCACAGTCAGGGTGAGAGTGAGCTCTCGGCGGGACATACTGAGGTCACCCTGTCTGTGTAGGTGGTGGCCGGGCACTAAAATGTCCCAGTCAGTACCCTATGCCCTGTGCAGATGCACCCTGGCCAGGCCACCCTGTCCGGCCTATACCCATGGTACCTTGCTCCTCATTATGCACATTGGCAGCACAATACTGGCAACAGTGCTGGCAGTGTGGGCTGTGGAAGGTGTTTGCAGCCACCACACACTGGATAGACAGACAGCCACCCCCACACCTATGCCAGCATTGTGCCACTATAGAGGGGTTCAGCAGCCATACCCACCACACCAGTCCTGGGCACAGTACAGGCATAGATATGGTACGCAATACTGTTGGGGGTCACTCCCCAGGGGGGTTAACACTGTTGGAGACCAGACCTGCAGCACACACCGCAGACATCAGAATGATTGTTATGATGGAGCTCAATGAGCAAAATGTGCTTAACGTAGGACTTGCTATCTGCCAGTTATCATAGGAAACGTCTGATAGCTGTGTACCGTATACCCAGGTGTAGGGTGGCATTGCTAGGGTATGCATGTGGTAGTATTGGGAGATGCACGCAGGGCCCAATGTCCTGCCTCTCCAGGAGGCATTAGCCAATGGGGCCTGTGGGTGTGGGTGTGGGTGTGTCTGCCCCTGTTGGCTGCTGCTTTACGGCAGAGGTTCCCAACTCCAGTCCTGGTGTGCCAAACACTGTTCGGGTTTTCATGCTGTCCCTCATAAATATGCATTGAGCTACATCTGCATACCATGGGAGTGGTGCATAGATATGCAGCACAGGCATCTTTAGTAGAGGCAGCATGGAACCTGAATGGTGTGGGGCCCTCCAGGACTGCATTTGGGAGACTCTGCTCTAGGTAATGCGCCTGTGTATGGTGTCTGTGTTTGGTGTGGTAAAATATAGGCGTATTAACCATGCATATGTTCTCAGCATTAAATGTTTGTCCTTACTATCACGGTTTATTTGTGGGAAAAATATGTAGACAGGATTTGCAGTAGCCCCAGCTGGCCTTTGAACCTGTGACCTTCTGTTCTTGCACACACTGTCTGTGTGCACTGCACCACCATGTTGCCACAGATATGTTGCAGTCCCTGGGGAGTCCATGACTGTACATCCAACAGAGCCTGTCTGTTGCGGTGGACTGTGCCAGCCTGCACAGGCCTAGGCCACTGTCTGCTGTGGCTTGCAGCCACTGCCCCCTCCACCACTTGTACCCTTCCGCCAACATGCAGACATGTCCTTATCTGGGAAAAAGCATATGACCTGATTGAGTTGTGGCACTCCAGGACTGAATTTGGGGTACTCGACTGTAGGTAATGCCCATTGTTATGGTTTGTGTGCGGTGTAGGGTAAAATATGGTTGCTTGAACCATGCTTATGTTCTCTGCAATAAAGGAGTGTCTTTACTATCACTGTTTAGTGGTGGGTAAAACTATGGGGACTGGGTTGACAGGAGCCCCAGCTTGGATTTGAACCTGTGACCCTTTGGTCCTATAGGCACTGGCTGTGTCTGCTGCACCACACTGTGGCCACAGAGACAGTGCAATCCCTGGAGATAGGAAACTTGGCCGGACGAGTCAGAAACCCTGCTCTGCACAATTTTACTGTGGGCTCATTTACCTTGTATGGAGACAAACGGGCAAATAAACCTCATAAAAAACCTTGAAAAAAGGGGCAAACACCCATAACCAAGCTGGGCAAAAGTGATAGCAATGGGCAACAATAAAAAACACTCTCAGGAAAGCTCCAATAAAATGAAATGATTTTTGAAAGGGTCTACGGAGCGTAGACCCTTCCAAAAATCATTTCTTTTTTTTTGGAGCTTTCCTGGGGGTGTTTTTTATTGTTGCCCATTGCTATCACTATTGCCCAGCTGAATTGTAATTTTTAACATTTTTGTTGTGCTCATTTTTGATTTTTATTTGCGAGTTTGTTCTGTGCACATGTTTCACACTGCTCACGTTTTGTAGGTTTCCCCGGTTTTGCTGTACATTGCTGACGGAAATGGTTTCTCTTCCCTTTAAATCGTCTCTAACGCGAGGTTTTCACTCGCGGTATTTTTGGGTCTATTTTCAGCCCCGCTCCTGTGCGGGGAGCCTCTCCCCTCCCACTTTCCACCCATTGACCCCGTCTCTCCGCCCCTCGGGGGCCTTCCTCCGCCCTCCGTACGCCTTTCCCCGCCTCTATCGCACATCAGCGCACCGCACACGTGCGCGGACCCGTTAGTGTGACGCGCACGCGTGCAGGGCACTTAAGAGCACTTAAGTGCATCATTGCCGTGCGCTACTGTGCGCCACGCACGTGTGCGCGGTTTAGTAAACATACCCCTATGTTTTGCATGTGTAACCAAGCTGCAGTATTCTGTTCATGTAATTTCAATGTGACAGACCCACTTGTTCTCTTTCCCCTGTAGGAGATATTTTGGTATTCTCTGAGATGTATTTGTTTAATATTTGCAGTGTTGCCTTTTAATAGGTAGGGTTTGGTGCTTTGTGAGTCCTGGTAGTGCTGTTACGATACGGCGGGTTTGCTATGGATTCCAAATGAGCAGGGTGCATGATATTTCCTAGTCTGCCTGGCAGTTGACACTGGAGTATAGTAATGTAGAAATCTGGTAGTCTCTTTATCTTCACTGCCCATGCAAATGGTATTGAGACACTCATTAAGAAGCATGTCTACTAAATGTTAATGCATCTTCACAAATGTTAATGTGCGCTAAGTGCAGCAACACACATTTAGTAAACATGCTCCTAAGTCATTGCCAGGACAAAAAAAGAGGCTTGTGAAGGGCTCCTTTAAAATTTAAATAGGCAACATATACATTTTAAAATAAAATAAATTAAATTTATGCAAATGAGGTCCATTGGCTATGGGTTTAATTCTGTTCAGCAAATCGCAGGTCTGGACATCCAATCTAGACGTCCAAACCTGCTATTTGCCTGGCCAGCATTGGGAAAACAGAGCTCCCTGCACATAGAGCTGAGTTGTGTGGGGAGCTCTGTTTGTGGGCAGGTGGGGGCAGGCTGTGAGTGGCGCCAAGACACCGGTTCTGAGGTCAGCCCTGTATGTGTAGAGTCAGCCATTTGCATGGGGGACTTATTCCACCTCAGAGGTGGACTAGGTCGCTCTGGACAGAAGACCTGGACAGGCAGGTAAGAGGATACAGGGGGTTCCCCACAGCCCGACCCCAGCCACGGCAGGCCCAATTGGGGGTCAGGCTGCAGGGAAAGCAGTTTGTGGAGTTCTGCTGGGGATCACGGCTCCTGCATGGAGCCACAGTGCCATGGCAACATGATACCATGACTCCATGCAGGAGCCTGGCTGGGCTAGCCAGGAGTTTGTTGGACATCCGGGCACCCAGAATCAGGTCATGGCCTGGATGTCCAGGCCCCGTTCCCAGTTCTGACCTCGCGGGCACATCTAGTCCCGTGGGATCAGAATCTGGTGCAACCAGTGCACGTCCCGATTCTGGGCGCCTGGACAGGAGGGGGACTTCCAGATTGGAATGGGCCTCTATGCAAATGAGACCAACAGCTCATGCTTCCAAAAAAATAAGTGCAGTAAGGCAGTAGGGCAGTAGTGCAGGATTCAGTGCCTGCAGGTCAGATCAGGCAAGGGGGGAGGGAGAGTACAAGAGGTTTAGTCTTCATGCCCCATTAAGCCACTTTCCCCTCCTCAGTCCCCTATACGTGTGCTCCCGCATACTGTATTAAATCCAAACATATATCTGCATCCACAGAACTCACCAGTTCTTCATCTCAATAAGAGCAACAGAACCCTTTCCATACTGGGCATACTGTGAAATAATACAAAAGAACTAAAAAAAAAACCCAGTCACACAGGACTCAGAACAAATATACTGACTTCCAAAATTCATACAAGGGCCCTCTCTAAGAAAAGGCAGCACCATAAATATTGTAATTGGCTCTAGGAACATCAATACACCTACTGGGAAAACTGAACAAGCCAAATTACTAGATTGCTATGTAGAAAATTCATACTAATAGACTATCTAGTCTCAGAACACAGAGAAACCCTCACCAAATACAGAGTAAGAGACCATAAGCTAAATAGAAATATGTAGATAAAAATTAAACCAAAACTCCAAGAAACCTAAGGTTACCAGATAGCCCCGATTTTTGGGGATTGTCCCCGATTTTAGAGCTGTGTCCCTGCCTCCTACCTGATTGGCAACCTCCTATCCCTGATTTCAGCAATGGGGACAGAGTAGAAAAAATTGTTTATTTTCAATATAATGATTTGAATTTGCATCCATTATCTTTTTATTTTGCACAATATGGGGGAAATGCATCACTATTTCTAGTTCTCTGTTGATTTGTCTGCTTCTAAGTGCTATTGTTGCTCTCATGGAATGAATGGGGGAGCATGCATAAATTGGTAGTTTTGATTTCCCTTCTGAATTCTCCACGTGAAGCAGAACTATAAGCCTACAAATACAATAACATAAACCCAGGACTAGATTAACCTATTCTTTATAATATGGAGCCAGTTGGAAAAACTTTCCAAAATGTAGAAGCGAGCATAAGATACTGGTTGTTCTATATGACCAAGGTTGGCTTAGAAGGTAGGCCAGTGAGACACCAGCTCAGGGTACACCACAATAGGGGTACAGGAAGTCTGCCTCACTGGCTCGCTCCAAGCCTACCAATCTGACTCTGGAGCCACAGCTATGTTAAACATTAACATAGCCGAGGGAACATCTGCTTTTGCTCTTGCACCTGTATTACTGTTTTATGTTTTATACAGCCAAGGGAGCAAAAGCAGTTGCTCCTATGGCTGGGTTGCTGCAGAGAGGGGGGGTGGCTGGGACTGGAAATCGGCTGATAATGGGGCTGTTGTGGGGGTCTGGCTAGAACTGGAAATGGGCTGATGCTGGGCCTGGGGGAAAGGATTGGGACTGGCAGTGGGCTAATATAGGGGCTGAGGGGGCTTACTGATACTGAAAATGGGCTGATATTGGGGCTGGTACTGGAAAAGGGCTGATGCTGAGATGAGGGGGGAGCTGAAAACGTAGTTACTCACCTGTAACAGGTGATCTCCAGGGACAGCAGAAATCAGTTCTCACTTATGGGTGACATCAGCACCGATGGAGCCTGCACGGAGTAATTTCTCAGCTTTCAAAGAAAGCTTTTGGGATTGCTGCTACGCATGTGTGGTCCTCTTCCCACCCAAAGGTGCCATCTTGCTCAGTCAGGTCCCATAGCTAGAGCCCTACTAAGCAGATGGCAAGGGAAGGATAAAAAAACTGCAACTCTTCAGGGGAGGTGGGAGGGTAGTGAGGACTGATTCCTGCTGTCCCTGGAGAACACCTGTTACAGGTGAGTAAGCCCACTTTCTCCATGAACAAGTAGGAAGTCAGTCCTCACTTATGGGACTCCCCAGCTACAGGCTACCGAACCTGTAAGCCAAAAATGCCTCCACGAGGCCGTGAGCAGAAGCCAATGTCCGAAGGAAGCCCGAGTCCTTGGGCCCTCGGGGCAAGCTCTCGGTAGCTGCAGAAGAAGGGTCGGCAGGCAGGAGTTGCTTATACCCCGAACAGACTACGGATTACAGCCTGGCCGAAGGCACTGTCCTGGTGGGACTCCCTCTCCAGGCAATAGTGTGAAGCAAAGGTATTTGCTGAAGACCAGGTCGCAGCCCAGCAGATGTCTGTCAGAAGCCCTGAGCACAGCAAAGCCACTGATGCCGCCTTGGTGCGGACGCCATGCGCAGTGACCTGATGATCCAGCGGGGCGCCCACCTTTGCCTGGGTGAAGGCTATGCAGTCCACCACCCAGATGGAGAGGGTGAACTTGGTAACTACCAGCCCCAGACGATTGGGATCGTAGCCGATGAAGAGCCGGTCGGACTTGCAATGACCATGGGTGCGCTGCCAATAGAAGGCGAGAGCACTCCTGCAGTCGAGTGTATGCAGAAATTCCGATGCCCGATCGGAGTGAGGTCTCGGGAAGAAGGTCGGCAGAACCACCTCCTGATTGAGGTGAAAATCTGAGACAACCTTTGGTAGGAACTTAGGGTGGGAGCGAAGGACCACCCTGTTCCTGTAAAACCTGGTGCAGGGGGCCTCGGCCATGAGGGCTTGCAGTTCGCTGACTCGCCACGCCAAGGTCAGTGCCACCAGGAAAACCACCATCCAGGAGAGGTGCCGGAGCGAGCCTGTCGCCATTGGTTCGAAGGGCAGCCGCATCAGCTGCATGAGCATGATGTTCAGGTCCCATTCCGCCAGGGGAGGCCGGATGGGGGGATTGGAGAGCAGGAGGCCCCGCATGAAGTGGGAGACAAGAGGCTGGCTTGAGAGGGGTTTGCCATAGACGGGCAAGTGGTTGGCTGAAATGGCGCTCAGGTGAACCCTGACCGAGTTGGACTTCAGCCCCACCTGGGAGAGATGAAGAAGGTACTGGAGGACTCAAAGGGTGGAGCAGGAGAATGGGTCGATCTGGAGCTCGGAGCACCAGATTGAAAACCGCCGCCACTTCAGGCGTAAGCCCACTTCATTGAGTCCTTCCTCAATGTGAGGAGAACGTCCTTGATCTCCACTGGGAGGTACAGCAAAGCTAGAGAGACCCGTTCAGCCGCCAGGCCATCAGGGATAGCGAAACCAAGTTCGGGTGAAGCACCCTTCCCTCCTCCTGCATCAGCAGACCGGGGGCACTACCCAGAGAAACCGGAGGCTCCGACAAGAGCCGTAGCAGAAGCGGGAACCAAGGCTGTCGAGGCCACGAAGGCGCCATGAGAATCACTGTGGCTCAGTCGCGCTGGATCTTGTGGAGGGTCCTCGCAATGAGAGGAGTGGGGGGGAATGCATACAGAAGCCCGGAGGTCCAGTTCAGAACGAACACATCCAGGGCCACCCTGCTCGGGTGTGGTATTGGCCCGCAGAAGCGGGGTAGCTGCGCATTGGTTGGGCTGGCAAACAGGTCCATGGATGGAGTCCTCCAGAGGCGGAACAGGTGGAGAGCCATCTCTGGACTCAAATGCCATTTGTGTGGGCGGAGAAGCCTGCTGAGCCTGTCTGCGAGGACATTGTCTTGGCCCGGGTGGTAGACAGCTCGTAGGGTCATGCCCCGACGCACTAAGAAGGAGCAGAGGAGGACCACCTCTGACAGAGAAGGCAGGAGCCCATGCCCCCCTCCTTGTTTATGTGGAACTCAATTGTCAGTCTGCCCAAGCACCAATCTGCCCTTCAGGTGGTACTCGAAAACCTTCAAGGCCAACTGGACCATTCGAAGCTCAAGCAAGTTGATCTGATGTTGAGATTCCTTGGGTGACCACCGCCCATGTCTGCAGAGGTGGTCGCAATGGGCTCCCCAGTCCAACAGCGAGGTGTCCATCGTCAAGATGAGTTCATGTGGATGAGTCTAGAAGGGCATGCCCCGAAGAAGGCTCTGGGGGTTCTTCCACCAGACTAGAAATTCCACTGGGCTGCGAACACCTGGACAGGGTCCCAGAGGCAGCCCGAGGCTTGGGTCCATTGCGCTCTGAGACACCACCACTGGGCCGCTCACATGTGCATGCGAGCATGGGGAACAATGTGGACAGTCAAGGCCATGTGCCCCAGGAGGCGCAGCATGGTCCGTGCTGAGACCGTGGAATGGCCTTGGACCTCAGCAGCCAGAGTGCAGAGTCAATCCGTGTGAGCTCAAGGCAGAAAGGCAGTCGCACATTCTGTGTTGAGAAGAGCGCCAATGAACTCCAGGGTCCGCACCGGTGTGAGGTGAGATTTGTAGTATTTGATCAGGAAACCGAGTCGCTCGAGGAGAAGGACCGTGCACGATGCCGAAAGGTTAGCCTCCTCTACCGAGGCACCTGAGACAAACCAATCGTCTAGATAAGGGTAGACGGTTATGCCCTGCAGCCAGAGGTGCGCCATGGCCGCTGACAGGCACTTGGTGAAGACTCATAGGGCAGACACGAGTCCGATGGGGAGCACTTTATACTGGAAGTGTTCTCCCTACACCCTGAAATGCAGGTACTTCAAGTGCTTGGGGTGGACTGGAATGTGGGCGTAAGTGTCTCTGAGATCCAAGGAGCATAGCCAATCACCCTGCCAGATGTAGGGCAGCAAGAAGCCAAGGGATAGCATTTTGAACTTCTCCCGCACCAGAAACTTGTTCAGATTCCTGAGGTCGAGGATGGGGCGCAGGCCCCCCGTCCTCTTTGGAACAAGGAAGTAACGGGAATGAAATCCCTGACCCCAGAGGTGTGGCGGAACTCTTTCAACCGCTTGCTAACCAAGGAGGTTGTTCAGCTCTTGCTGTAAGCAAGCCTGGTGCGAGGGAAGCCAAGTAGGTTCCGCCGGGGAGAAGGGAGGAGGGAGTCTGTCGACGAAGATGATACCCGTCCCGGAACACCTGCAAGACCCAGGTGTCTGATGTCAAAGCCGCCCATTCGGGGGCAAAGAGGGACAGGCTTCCTCTCATGGGTGGAAGCGTCCCCGGGGGGCAAGAGGCTATGCTTTCAGTGTAAAACCCTGGGGCTGGCAGGGTGGCGCCGGTGGTTGAGTCTTGAGCCCCTTGGGTTTCCAGTCCCCCTGAGCTCCCCCTTTGCCCTAAGTACTGGTAGGCGGGTATGTTGGGTATCCCCAGTAGGGGAGCCCTTTCCTTTAGAAGAAAGGCTTTTTGGTGTGCTGCTTCTTCATGGGAGTGAGGAGGTTTTGCGAGAGAGACGGGTGCGAGTCACAAATTTCGTCTCAATCTCGGCTGACTTGTCCTCCATGGGCTTGCCAAATACCTGTTAGCCAAGGCAGGGGACATCTAGGAGTTTCTTCTGGACCCACTGCTCCAGGTCCAAAGACTGGAGCCATGCCTGATGTCAGGCTCTGATGCCAGCTGCTGCTACATGGGCGGAAGACTCAAGCCCGTCATATGCGGTCCGGGAAAGTTATTTTGAGCAGTCTGCGACTGACCTCAGGAGTGTCTGGAACCTGAGAAGGCACTCCCCACCAAGGCTCACGGAGAACCCGCCAAGCTCTTTGGTGAGGTCGCGAAGGAACATACCCATATATAGCTGGTACGCCTGGATGCGGCACGCCAGCATGGATCCCTGGTAAGCCTTGTGCCTGAGGGCGTCGAGGGCACGGGACTCTCTACTGGGCAGGACCGAAGAGTGTGACTTCGGGCTCTTCTGTTTCTGCATCGTAGACTCGACTACCATGGAGGTGTGAGGAAGCTGGGTCTTCCGAAACCCCAAACCGCGCTGGACCCTATACATGGCATTGAGTCTTTTACTGAGAAGCAGCCGGGAAAGGATGGACGGTACTGGAACCATAAGAGACTCCCTGGGTGGAGACTCGTACTGTAAAATGTCAAGTTCTTCTGCCCGTTTCTCTGCCCTCGGCTCCTCCTCGGTCTGTGTCAGCAGTTTGAGGGCCCGAGCCATATCCCGCACAAATGCCAGGAAAGAGGTGTCCTCAGGAGGCGACCATCTTTTCGAGGCGGGCAAGGACGGGTCAGAGGGAAGATCCCTATGGGCGCGGGTCTCTGGGGAAGTGTCCCCATTGATTCCCATCCTGAGAGGTCTGAGAGGGACTCGGAGTCAGGCTGATCCCCGCGCCCCCTGGCCGAGGCCCGCTTGGAGCAGAGGCACTGGCTCAGGAAGACCTCACCCTCAATGAACGGGACCAGTGCCGAAGACCCTCATGAGACCCGCGGCTCACGGGGGTTTCCAAGGCAGTTTTCAGGACCCCAGTTGGGTGACTCCTGGTCTCGGGGTGCGAGCCAGCTGTGCTGGGTAAAAGCACCTGCTGGGCAGCTAGGAAGGCAGAAATGCTGTGCTCCAGTGCCAGCATACAGGACTCCCACTCAGGAGTGGGTCCCTGCGAAGCTGACACCAGGGTTACTGGGTCTGGTGTAGAGGAGGAGAGGGGGTCCTCACCAGGATGACCCTCAGAAGACTGGGCGCCATCGCTGGAGGCCTCTGTGTCTGTACGAGGTACCTTTTGAGGCCGCTCCTTGTCTGACTCTCGGGAACGCTAAGGGGGGCTAAGGGAATGAGCACGAAAGGCCGGATCACAAAAAAACTTTTTCCGAGGGACGAGACAACTGCTTACTCCTTATCATCCGCAAAGCTCTGGCCAGGTGGAGCGGATGAATAGGACAATCAAAGGTCACTTAAGAACATAAGAACATAAGATATGCCATACTGGGTCAGACCAAGGTCCATCAAGCCCAGTATTCTGTTTCCAGCAGTGGCCAATCTAGGTCATACGTACCTAGCAGTTTCCACAAGAGACACAGGTTGCACAATGCTTGTATTGGTTCAAGCATTGATATCCTGGGTCCCTTCTTAATAATGGTTTATGGACCTTTCCTCCAGGAACTTGTCCAAACCTTTTTTAAACCCAGCTACACTAACAGCCTTTACTACATCCTCCGGTAACAAATTCCAGAGTTTGATTACACATTGAGTGAAAAAATATTTTCTTTTATTAGTCTTAAATAGTTTACCCTGTAGCTTCATTGCATGTCCCCTAGTCTTTCTATATTCTGATAAGGTAAACAATCGATCTACGTTTACCCGTTCCACTCCGTTCATTAATTTATAGACTTCTATCATATCACCCCTCAGCCGTCTCTTTTCCAGGTTAAGGAGCCCTAACCTTTTTAGCTTTTCTTCATAGGAGTATCCTTCCATCCCCTTTACCATTTTGGTGGCTCTTCTCTGAACCTTTTCTAAAATCGCTATATCCTTTTTAAGATACGGCGACCAGAATTGCACACAATATTCAAGGTGCGGTCTCACCATGGAACGATATAGAGGCATTATAATATCTTTTGTTTTATTTTCCATTCCTTTCCTTATGATACCTAGCATTCTATTTGCTCTCTTGGCCGCCGCTGCACACTGGGCCGAGGGTTTTAACATGTTATCCACAATGACGCCTAAATCTTTTTCCTGGGAGGTGGTTCCTATTGTGGAACCTTGCATCGTGTAACCATAGTTTGGGTTGTTCTTCCCTAGGTGCATAACCTTGCACTTGTCCACATTAAATTTCATCTGCCATTTTGATGCCCAGTCTTCCAATTGATCAAGATCCTCTTGCAATTTTCCACAATCCTCTTGGGTTTTAACAACTTTAAATAGTTTTGTGTCATCTGCAAATTTGATAACCTCACTCGTTATTCCACTTTCCAGGTCATTTATGAATATGTCAAAAAGCAGCGGACCCAGCACAGATCCCTGGGGTACACCACCTTTCTCCATTGGGAAAATTGGCCATTTAGCCCTATCTTCTGCTCTCTATCTTTTAACCAGTTCCTGATCCACAATAGTACACTGCCTCCTATCCCATGACTCTTTAGTTTTGCCAAAAGTCTCTGATGAGGGACCTTGTCAAAGGCTTTCTGAAAGTCCAGATACACAATATCAACCGACTCACCTTTTTCCACCTGATTATTCACTCCTTCAAAAAAACATAACAGATTAGTAAGACAAGATCTTCCTTGTCTAAAGCCATGTTGGCTGTCTCCCATTAGGTCATGACTATCTACATGCTGAGTAATTTTATTCTTTATGATGGTTTCTACCATTTTTCCCGGTACTGACGTCAGGCTCACCGGTCTGGAGTTTCCCAGATCACCCCTGGAACCCTTTTTAAAAATTGGTGTTACATTGGCGAGCCTCCAATCTTCAGGTATTAGAGATGATTTTAATGATAGTTCACAGATTACTAATAGCAGGTCTGCAATCTCATATATCAGTTATTTCAACACCCTTGGATGTATGCCATCCGGCCCAGGTGATTTGCTACTCTTCAGTTTATCTAATAGTTGTAATACATCTTCCCGATGTATCGATACAGTCAAACCTCGGTTTTCATGATTAATCCGTTCGAAAAAGTCTGACTAAAACCGAAACGTATGAAAACTGAAGCAATATTTCCCATAAGAAATAATGTAAATCCAATTAATCTGTTCCAGACACCCAAAAATATTCACAAAAAATACATTTTATAGAGAATAACTATATTTTTACATACAGAAAACAATGAGAAATAAATATAAATGACTAATGAAATGGATAAATGAACATTTAACATCACTGAAAGCAAGCTAAGTACAGTACTGTACAGTACAGTATGTTAACATCTGGCCTTAGCCACCCCTGACAAGCTGCTGTGCCCAGCTCTCTTCGGAATCACATTGAATTCAGTCCATTAAAATACCTTTACATTATCTGCTCAATGCTTCAGAATGGCAGAAAATCTTAATGATATAGCTTCAGACGTACCCTGCAAGAGAAAGAACTGCCTCCCACATTCATGCAACATCTCCTGCTTACGTTGACAGCTTTTCTTCCCTGCTACCGGGACAAAATCTTAGTCAAAAGACGTTGAAAACCGAAGCAATGCATGAAAACCGGGACAAAATCTCAGTCAGAAAAGACGTTGAAAACCGAAGCGTATGAAAACCGGGGCAAATGAAAACCGAGGTTTGACTGTATTTCCTTCAATTCTTCCACACCTTTAAATACCACTTCAGTCATGGGTAACATCCCTACATCTTCCTCAGTAAAGACTGAAGCAAAGAATTCATTCAATCTCTCCGCTATCGCCTTGTCGCCTCTTAGTGCTCCTTTAACCCCTTTATCATCTAATGGACCAACTGACTCTCTCACAGGTTTTTTGCTACGAATGTACTTGAAAAGGTCTTTACTTCGCGTTTTTGCTTCCGCAGCAAGCTTCTTCTCAAATTCTCCCTTTGCCTGCCTTATCAATGCCTTGCATTTGACTTGCCAGTGCTTGTGCTGTTTCCAGGTTTCGTCGTTTGGCTCTTTTTTCCATTTCCTGAAAGATGCTTTTTTGGCAACAACAGCCTCTCTGACCTCACCTTTAAACCATGCTGGCAGTTTTTTGGACTTCCTTCCACTTTTCTTAAAGCGTGGAATACAGCTGGTCTGGACTTCCAAGATAATATTTTTCAACAACAGCCAAGCCTGATGTACGTCTTTAACCTTTGCAACTGCTCCTTTTAGTTTTTTCTTAACTGTTTTCCTCATTTTATCATAGTCTCCCTTTCGAAAGTTAAAAGGTAGTACTGTGGATTTCCTTACTATCCCTCCTCCACTAATTAAATCAAAGGCGATCATGCTATGATCACTATTGCCAAGTGGCCCCAACAGCCTTATCTCTTGCACTAGATCTGGTGTTCCACTAAGGACTAGGTCTAATATGGCTTCCCCTCTGGTCGGTTCATGAACCAGCTGCTCCAAGAAGCAGTCATTTATTTCATCTAGGAACTTTATCTCGCTAGCATGTCCTGACGTGACACTGACTCAGTCGATACCGGGGTAGTTGAAATCACCCATTATTATTACTGCACTGTAACTTTTGTTAGCTTCCTTGATTTCTTTGAGCATTTCATCATCCATTTGGTCATTCTGGCAAGGCGCTCGATAGTACACCCCCATTGCCATTGCCTTCCCCCTTTTACATGGAATTTCAATCCATATAGATTCTACAGCAGATTTTGTTTCCTGCAAAACTTTAATCCTTTCTGACTCAATGCCCTCTCTAACATAGAGAGCAACCCCTCCACCAATTTGATCAGCTCTATCATTACGATATAGTTTGTACCCAGGTATCACAGTGTCCCACTGGTTGTCGTCCTTCCACCATGTCTCTGATATTCCAATCATATCTAACCTTTCATTTAGTGCTATATATTCTAACTCTCCCATCTTATTTTTTAGACTTCTAGCATTTGCATACAAGCATTTTAGAGAATGTATTTTATTCATATTAATTTGGCTATTGGTAGACATGGGTAATTTGGGATCTTTAAGCTCAGTCTGCTCCATACTTGAGGGCATTTGGGCTACTTTACTCTTTTGTGGAACCTCTCTGCTTTTGGTAGTATCCTTCAAAGATACATTCTTCCGAACCATCCGCTCTTGGGCGACTGTTGGCTTTCCCCTAATATCTAGTTTAAAAGCTGCTCTATCTCCTTTTTAAAGGTTAATGCCAGCAGCCTGGTTCCATCCCGGTTAAGATGAAGCCCATCCCTTTGGAAGAGCCCCTCCTTTCCCCAGAATGTTCCCCAGTTCCTAACAAATCCAAACCCCTCATCTCTGCACCATTGTCTCATCCACGCATTGAGACTCCGGAGCTCTGCCTGCCTTTTGGGTCCTGCGCGTGGAACAGGAAGCATTTCAGAGAATGCTACCCTGGAAGTTCTGGATTTCAACTTCCTACCTAAAAGCCTAAATTTAGCCTCCAGAACCTCCCTACGACATTTTCCTATGTCATTGGTACCGACATGTACCAAGACAGCAGACTCCTCCCCAGCACTATCTAAGACCTTATCTATGTGGCGCGTGAGGTCCGCTACCTTCGCACCAGGCAGGCATGTTACCAGGCAATCCTCACGTCCACCAGCCACCCAGCTATCTACATGCCTAATGATCGAATCACCAACTATAACGGCTGTCCTAACCCTTCCCTTATGGGCACATGGCCCTGGAGAAACTTCCTCTGTGCGAGAGGGTTTTACATCACCTGGAGGACAGGTCCTAGTTACAGGATCACTTCCTGCCATACCAGGTGATGCTCTCCTGTCACGTGACCTCTCTCCTCCATGGCAACAGGGATGCTGCCAGACTGGAGGTGGGACTTCAGGACTATATCCCTGTAGGTCTCGTCTATGTACCTCTCTGTCTGTCTTATGCTTTTCAAGTCTGCTACTTTAGCCTCTAGAGAACGGACTCGTTCCCTGAGAGCAAAGAGCTCCTTGCACCTAGTGCACACGTAAGACCTCTCACCAACTGGGAGAAAATCATGCATGTGACACTCAATGCAGAAGACTGGAAAGCCCCCATCCCGCACTATGACACAGGATTGGGCTACAGATTGGACAGAAGCCCTTCCTTTTGCCCTTATGGCAGTGCGTAATTCCCCCCAGCGTACTCGGGGAGGCCTGACACCATATGAAATAGTTACTGGACGTCCAGCTACTTCTCCACATGAATTGGCAGTTATCCCGGATCCTCAATTGTTGCGCAGCGATATTTTGTCCCATTGCTCACGGTTGCACTCAGTCCTGTCTGTTTCCCCTTTGTTGCAGGTGAAGCCTGTGTGTATGCATGTAGTTATATGTGGCTCTGGTCCCAATTACAGACTGTGATCTGATCTGTACACACCAGATCTGCATGTGCATTTCATCATGGTTACTGTTGGGGGTTTGCCTATCCTGACAGCCAGCAGGCTTCTTGTGTGATGCCCTGCAGTATTTTTGTATGCAGCCTTTGCTAATGAGCTCACATTGGTGGTGTGGCCTACCGGTTTGTGCATTGGCATTTGTGCTAATGGTCATAGGTTGGATTCCTCTCTGTTCTCTTTCATTCGTATGCCTGTCCTGCCCCACTACTTTTCATTCCTGTGACAGTCATATCTGTGCAGATCTGTGCTGTGGACACATTGTACCCTTATCACAGTTGTCAACCATCCTTCTGTCCATCTATATGTTTCTGCCAGCTGTGTGCCGTCCTACCCTGATGTGCATGCTGCTACCCCACGTCCTACACTGCTACACATCTCTGCATTGCAGCTCTCCCTGGTTGCCTCTCCTGTGTGTGCTCTGCATAGCACTGCTACTCCACTGTCATCCTGACATTACACCTATCCTGCCACTTCTACCTCCTCTGCTGGACACGTCTTCCCATCCTCTGCCACACACTGTCATTATTGCATGGTACATTACCATCACTCTGTGCATCGCTACAGCTGCCCCCAATATGTTTATCCATTTTTCCAGCTGCCACATGTGCTGGACACAGATTTGTCTGATCCATCAGCTCAGATCTACTTCCTTCCATTACTTATGCATTGTCTTTCCTTGCTGCTTTGAGCGGTGTTAGGGTTACATCTGTGTTTGGCCCCTATCACTCTTGCTTTTCAAATTGGGGGACCTTACTGCTCTTAGCCAACGTTTTTGGGTTCACATATACATCCTTGGGGCATTGTACGCCAAACCTTAGATTCAGGCAGCTTATGGGGTGCCTACTATGGTGCCTTCAGAGTTGGCAACCTTTCAACATGGCCTCTGGGGCATATTATAACCCGCCTTGGCTGACGCGGTTGTTTAGGATGTGCCCTCTGGTGCACCCTAAAAGGTGCATTTGTTTATGGCACTGGGGTGCGGGTATTTTTAGTTGGCAACACAGATTGTTGTACATCTTCTGACACAGGGCAGGGAACAAACCAGCCACATCTACTACAGTGCATCCGGTGTCGCCATCATCCACCTGTTGGGGGACACAATACCATGGAACTATCCCTGGGAAATGGTGCCATAGGACGTTTGACCTCTGCGAGTGGGACACAAGCCTAGAATGGACAGTATTATTGTTGGAGTGCTACTTTGGCCATGACAGACCTGTCCAACACACTGTTGCTGCCGTGCTCTGGCTGGGAGTCGTGTTCATCACAGGAGACACACATGACCTTTCCAGTTCTGTGGCATATTGGGATGTGACACTTGACTATGCATGCCCAGGGTTTCAAGGACAGTCTTAACCTGACTTGTTGGATTGCAGACACACTTTGCACTTTGGACACTGTGTACTGGTCCCCACGTATGCAGCAGGGACTGACATTGCCGCTGTATGTTGTACATTCCTCCAATGTTGTGTTGTTGTGTTCTGGCCATGTGTGTGACATGGAACACAGGATACGCTCATCTGTTTGGTTCAACACAAGCATACAGCCATGCGTGTGGCATAGGGGGAGCAATGGAGAGGTCCTGTTGTCTAGGTCCACCTACTCTCCACTTGGACATGATACAGTTTCTGCCACAACACCGCTTTACTGCACATCAACAGCTTGGATTGATGTTTTCGCTCACCAGGGGTGTTTCCGTGCATGTGTGGCATCACTGTATCATGTTGAAACGTACACGGTGCATGTGCAAATGACTGACTATGTTGGGGAAACACAGCATGCAGCAATATGACTTCCGTGTGGTTTACTGTAAAATGTTTCCCCTTACTTTCCATCTCTATATACTGGTTCTTGTGTTTGTTTACTGTACAGACGTAATGCTCAACATTGATTTACAAACCTTGCATTGCATGTCTGCACAGTCCTATTTATCCCCTGAGGTAGCGACACTCACATTGCCCCGTTATATTTGGAGTGTCGCAGTGTGAGTGTCCATTTTCTTCCTTCAATTGTGCATTCCATGTACCGTGATATATGTGTACAGGCACTGTATCCACACCAACCAGTGCAGGGGGACCTTCTGCATAGTGTTATCTCTGCATGTTTCTGCAGGTAGTTTCTTTTGAATTCTCTCTGTGTTCATGTGCCTCTGCTACCTGTTAGCATATCCTCATTGTGCATTTGACGATTGTTTAGGGTTACATTGTTGCAGCTTAGATTCCTATATCAGGCATTATATGACAGCTGAAACATAACTTTCGATATGTGATTTTAAACTTTCAACATTTTTACAACATATGCTGTTCAGACAACGGTGGCTTGCTTTGGTCAGATGATCATTCTTCACTAGCGCTTGTAGTCCCCCACCGCTCATCCCTGTGACATGCATCGACCTATGTCGCCCTCAACAGCTATCCCCCTGAGCAGCACCTGGGTATTGCATTCCATCTTGCCCTCCATGCCACAAACCTGCTGCTGGCCATTTCCACTATTGGCACACAAGCATGGTGCATCAGATATGGTTTCCACACATTGCACACAGCATGCACATGACCAATGACTTTGGGACATGTTCCACATTGGCACATCACAGGGACAACATGGGACTCGGACGCCTACACACATGGGCAGCCCCCACAACTGCGTGTGGAGACAGTCCATGTATAACACCCATGTTTACCTTGCATACACATACTGATCTACACACATATGCCATGCTTACGTCCACAGTCTGTGTGTAAGGGAGACACATGACCATTGTGATTTTGTAGCAAAATTGTATTTACAAGGTATGTACAACGGGTACATGAACATATTCACATGAACACTTTGGAACATAACATATGCCATACTGTGTCACAACAAGGTTCATCAAGCCCAGTGTCCAGTTTCCAACATTGGCCAATCTACATTGTAGGTACCCAGCTGTAATGTTGGGTCTCGGAAGACGGGACAGCACAGGGCACGTGTGTGGGTGCCACAGGGGCCATCAAACGCTCCTGGGACGCCCATCAGTGGATGGCTGTTGAGATGCAGCGTCCCTACCCACCACACGCTGCATCTCGACAGACACCCACCGAACGGAACCTGCCAGCACCCGCATGGTGCGTTCCAGGGCCCCCAGGCATTGCACCACGCCGTCCATTGCCACAGACAGGTCCTGTATGCACCTACCACCACATACACACATGGTGCCAGGTGTGTATGTGGTGGCATGTGCGTGGGCCCTGTCTGTGGCAATGGGTGGCGTAGCCACACCCACACGGGCACCATTCCCACACACATGCGGGGGCTGGCAGTGACCCACATTGTCCTGTGCTGTCCTGTGTTCCATCCCTCCCTCCCCACCCTCAACAACAACCACCTCCTCCTCCCCCCTGGCACCTCCCACCCACCCTCAGCGCACTCCACGCTCCCCTCCTCCTCCTCCCCCCCCGACATGACCCACACACACTCACCCTCCCCTCCCACCCCACCCTCCACCTCCTCCATTCCCCCATTGCCCTCATCTGCCTCAGGGGCCTCTGCTGCCTCCTCCCCTGGCACCTCCTCCTACTCTTCCAGAGCCTCCACCACCTCCACTGCCCCCTCCTCCTCCTCCTGCTCCTCCTCCTCCGTTCGGCGTTGGGGAGTAGGCCTTGTCACTGGGCATGCAGATGATGATGTGCCCTCACCAGCAGGATCCTCCTCTGTGGGAGATGACAGTCATTAGCACACTAGTATGTGAGTCACATAAATAGTAATTACACTTACCTGGTAATTATAGTTCCTTGAGTGACGACAGTTTAGTCCTCCACCTCTGGGTAGTGCACCTCCTCCTGCAGCTTGGAGACTGGACGAATCAAAACTTGGCATCTCTGGCAGTAGCGTGCTGGAAATCCTCCTCAGCTCCAGTGAACTATTGACAAAGCAGACTCAAAAGAGCAACAAACAAGTCGCCAACACTCTAAACCAAACTTAAAAATTCTAATAGGACATACACCTTCCCTAAAGACGGAAAGGATGAGGGGTTTTTTTTTCTTTTTTAAGGAAACGCTCTCCTCCTGCCGAGCCAAAAATCGCCAATGAGAGAGAGGAAAAAAACCAAGAACTATAGTAGGGATAGGAGAACTGGATCTCCTATCAAGAACACTCACCTGTAAAGACATCCCCAAGATCGACAGTGTGCCACACCAACATACCAATCTCAGGGCGGGAATGAGGACTAAACTGTCGTCACTCAAGGAACTACAATTACCAGGTAAGTGTAATTACTATTTCCTTATCGTTCCTCCCGTTTAGTCCTCCACCTCTGGGATGTAGCAGAGCAGTACTAACGGGAGGGGCCTTGCCAGCCAGCACACAAAACCACTGAACCAAAACTGGCATCACTCGCCGCTAGCACATCTAGCCGATAATGCTTGCTGAAAGTATGCAGCGACGACCAAGTTGCTGCCTTGCAAATTTCCGCCGGTGGAACCAGACTGTGTTCCGCCCAGGAAGCTGCTTGCTTTCTAGTAGAATGAGCTCTCAATCCTATCAGAGCCAGTCGCCCGCGCAACATGTAAGCAGAGACAATTGCTTCCTTAATCCACCTGGAAATGGATGCTTTTGAAGCAGCCTCCCCTTTTCTGGGACCACCAAAGAGTACAAACAAGCGATCTGACTTGCGGAAGGCCTCAGAGACCGCCAAATAATGACGCAACACCCTATTTATGTCTAAGCGGCTAAGACCCTTGTCAGAAGCCTGCTCTCCTCCCGCTCGCAATACCGGAAGGGACACCTCCTGGTTAATATGAAATGGGGAAGCCACCTTAGGCAAAAAGGAAGGCACCGGCCTAAGAACCACTTTTTGAGAAGAAAAACGCAGAAAGGGCTCTCTACAAGAGAGTGCCTGAAGCTCTGAGATGCGCCTAGCCGAAGAAATAGCCACCAAAAACACAGTTTTAAGAGTCAAATCCTTCACCGAAGCTTGGATTAAGGGTTCAAACGGACCTTTCCCAGCGCTCGTAACACCAAGTTGAGGTCCCACAGTGGTACCGATATCCGATGCGCTGGACACAATCTGGTAAATGCTTTAAGAAAATGCGCGATATCGTTGTGCGCTCCCAGCGCTATGCCCTGTACCTTACCTCTATAACAGGCTAAGGCCACTAACTGTACTCTTAAAGAACTGGCGGCCAGTCCTTTATCGAAACCATCCTGCAAAAAATCCAAAATCACCGGAACAGATGCCGTGGCAGCACGAATCTGACGTCTGGAACACCAGTCCTCAAAGATTCGCCAAACTCTCACATAAGCGAGCGAAGTAGAGCGCTTATGGACCTGAAGCAAAGTCGCCACGACCGACCTAGAGTAACCTTTCCTTTTTAACCGCGCCCTTTCAATGGCCAGGCCGTAAGCGAGAATTTCTCCACCCGCGACATCCGAAGCGGGCCCTGGATCAGTAGTTCCTGAGACAACGGAAGCCGCCACGGAACTCCGTCTAGCAATCTTACCAGGTCGGCATAGCACGGTCGCCTGGGCCAGTCCGGCGCTATCAACAGCACTTGCCCCCGATGTGCTTCGATGTGCTGAATTACTCGCCCGATGAGCGCCCACGGAGGGAACATGTAAAGAAGACCCGGCGAGGGCCAAGGCCGCATCAGAGCGTCGATTCCCTCTGACATGGGTTCCCGTCTTCTGCTGAAAAACCGACTCACTTTTGCCGACTGGAACGTGGCCATAAGATCCATGATTGGCGTTCCCCATCGAGAGACCAACTGTGCAAACACCTCGGGATGGAGTTCCCATTCCCCGGCATCCACTTGAACTCTGCTGAGAAAATCTGCCGTTACGTTGTCTTTTCCAGCGATGTGTGCCGCCGAGATCGCCTGTAACCGAGACTCTATCCAGGAGAACAGTCTCTCGGATTCTTCCTCTATGCTTGCACTCCCGGTACCACCTTGTCGATTTATGTATGCCACGGTCGCGGCATTGTCGGACAGTACTCGAACCGCTCATCCCGTCACCTGGACTTTGAAACTCTGGAGAGCCAGAAACACTGCTCTCAGCTCTAGCCTGTTGATCGACCAGTTGCTCTCCTCTGGGGACCAGAGGCCCTGTGCAAAGTCCATCCCGCAATGCGCTCCCCAGCCTGCGAGACTTGCATCCGTCAACAGCGGAATCCACGTCGGCTGTTCCAAGGGCATCCCTGCTCTCAAGGAAGCCGGACGCAACCACCACTGCAGATCCCGACGGACTCGCAGTGGACAAGGAAGCCGTTTGGACTGATTGGACCAGCAGTGAAGTAAAGCCGTCTGCAACGACCGCATATGAAATCTGGCCCAAGACACTATGTCCAACGTCGCCGCCATTGTCCCTAGTACCTGAAGGTATTTCCACGCTGACGGAGCTGCGAGTTTCCGAAAGTTCCGCACCAAACTTCGTAAGGCTAGAGTTCTCCGCTCCATTAGAAACACAGATCCTAGCCGAGTACTCGAGGATCTGAGTTGGCACCAGGTGACTTTTGACTGGGTTGACTACCCAGCCCAGAGTTTGTAAGAGAGACACCACCTTCTCCGTGGCTCGTACACTCTCGACCTGTGACTTTGCCCGAATCAACCAATCGTCTAGATACGGGTGGACTAAAACTCCTTCTTTCTGCAGAGCCACCGCCACAACTACCATTATTTTGGTGAATACGTGTGGCGCAGTCACCAAGCCGAAAGGCAGGGCCTGGAACTGGTAATGACCCCCAAGGTAGCGCAAAACACAGAAACTTTTGGTGGGACTCCCTGATTGGGATATGGAGATAGGCCTCCGTGAGATCGAGAGCTGTCAAAAACTCCCCTTGCCGAACTGCGACAATGACCGACCGCAGTGTCGCCATACGAAAGTGCGGCACCCGGAGACAGCGATTTACTCCTTTGAGGTCTAGAACGGGATGAAGAGAACCATCCTTCTTTGGCACCACGAAATAAATAGAATAGCGACCCATGCCGTATTCTGCTGATGGTACCGGAATGACCACTCCTAATTGCAAGAGACGGTCCAAGGTTTGCCGCACTTGTAGCGCCTTCTGAGGTCCCCTGCAAGGAGAATGCACGAAAGAATCCAACACCGGTCTTGCATGATCTAAGGCATAACCGTCGCGAATGATCTCTAAGACCCACTGATCTGACGTTATGTGGGTCCAGGCAGAAAGAAAACCTCGGAGACGACCTCCGATCGGTTGAACTTCTGCCAGGACCCGCCGCCCTTCACTGCAGCTTACAGGAGGTCCCGGAGGCCGCCGCTGTGAAGCCTCTACTTGCACCGCGAAACCCACGAAATCCCAAGGCTCGAGACGCAAATCTCCCCCTTTGGGATCCCGTGAAACGGGGTGAACGAAACCTCCGAAAATCCCTGTACTGACCTCGAAACGGCGAAGAAGACTTTCCACGCCTAGGCTTATCCTCAGGCAGTCTACCTCCCTTGGATTCTCCCAAATCCTTAATTAACTTATTCAGATCTTCGCCAAACAGCAACTTCCCCTTGAATGGAAGCTTGCCGAGCCGTGCCTTAGAGGACCCATCGGCCGCCCAATTTTTAAGCCAAAGAGACCTACGCGCCGCTACCAAAGAGGCCATACTATTCGACAAGGATCTAATTAGGTCATAGTGAACATCCGCCAAATACGCTGAACCAGACTCTAAGCGCTGTAGCCCACGCACTTCGTCATGTTCTAAGGACACCGACTGCCTCATTTGCTGGACCCAGCGAAGACAGGCCCTTGCCACCCAAGCTCCACAGATGGAGGCCTGCAACGCCACTGCCTCTGCCTCAAAGGATTGCTTTAACAAACCATCCATTTTCCTATCTTGCACCTCTTTCAAGGCTGCACTGCCTTCCACCGGAATTGTGGCCTTTTTAGTGACCGCTGACACTGCCGCACCCACTTTCGGCGATCAGAATTTCTCCTTGTCCTTATCCGCCAGAGGATACAGCTTGTTCAAAATCCTGACTCCCTTGAGAGCGGCTTCAGGATGATCCCACTCGTTCTGAATCATCTGATCTATTACCTTGTGGATAGGAAAGACTATCTGCGTCTGACGCACCGCCTGAATGATGGGATCCACGCCATCTTCCTCCTCAACCGGTTGCTCAGCTGATAGCTTAAGCTTCTGAAGAGCTTCCGAAATTAGAGCCGACAGCTCCTCTTTTCTAAATACTCGAATGATCTTCGCCTGATCCTCCGGTTCAGGAAGTTCCCCTTCCTCTAATTCTTCCATCTCTGCATCCATATCAAACTCAGCCTCATCGCCCTCCTGCCATTCCGCTTCAGAAAAGGAAGGACCAGTAGGTCGCGGCCAATTGGTCGCCTTCACAAATACAGATTCTCGCTCCGGCAGGCCAGAGTGCACGCTAGAGAAAGGGTTAGGCAGGGACCCGAACATCATACCCTGACGCCTGCGACAAAAGGCTTGAAGCATAAGCAATACAAACTCTGGACAAAAATCATCCATTTGCGCTGAAAAACCAAGATCCGATTGTGCAGCAGGCTTACCAGATATTGTTTCCGGGGGCGTAGCGGAAGACCTCGCTATCTCCATGTCACCTTCAGCACCAGCCAGCGCACCTGGTGAAATTGAAGCCATGGAACTCTCCAGCTGCTGTTCCATATGGAGGGAAACTGTCGCACAGCGCTGACAAATACCTGATTCTGAACTTGAGCCCCTACGAGAACCACAAATAACACATTGGGAACTCGTGGACATGGGCGAAAAGACTTTGAAGGATCCTAGGATCCTCTGACCCCAGCAAGCAAAGGACCCTGGAGGCAGAGCAAGCCTGTCGCAATAAAATGCTTACTGCACCCTATTCCAGACCACGAACTCTCTCTCACAGCTTTTCTTTGAATCCTTTCTTTTTTTTTTTTGCACTCAGCCTGCAGAAAGATCCCGAAGGCTAAGCTCCCCTGAGAATAAAACAACCCAGCAACAGCGCTAATTGAAACCCCCCAAAACAAAAAATCAGAGGCTAAAGGAAAAAAAACAATAAAGGGTTCAGAGAAAGGAAAAGAATCCCAAAGAAATACCTAAGCGGGACTTGCAGAACAAATCGTGAAGACAATTTCAGGCTTGACAACTAACGCTGCTGCTGCGGTGAGAAAAGCGCCGAGGAAACTGTGAGCTGAAAATGGCCGCGGTGCCTCACAGCGTTTTGGCGTGCTGTGCAGACGGCCTACTAGAAATTAACGGGCAGTTAATGTGGCCACCGAAGGGGCCCTGCTACTGTTTACCTGCTGCCCCGGACCGACGTGGCTCAACTCAGAGGAGCCGCGACCGCTGCTTCCACGAGTCAGCCCTGTCTCCTGACAACGAGACAGGAGACTGGGAGTGCTCTTGCCGTCGTGGCCGGTGGTCTCATAGAAAAAGAGCCGCCAGAGTGCCGCTGAAGGAGCTCTGCCCCGTACAGTCCAGGGGTCAGAGATCCCGAATCAAACGGTCCAAAACCAAAAGGTATGTGGCTGGGCAGGGAGGGACTGCTCCAAACCCCCCTTAAACAATTTCCTCTATCTTTTTTTTTTTTTAAGTGACCAAACCCAATTTAGAGAACAATTGCAAATGAACTTAAAACAACCAAACTAAAATAATCCAATGAATAAATGAACAAAGAAAGCAAGCCAAATTAAGAAATTTGAAAAAATTTGACCAAATTAAACTAACTATCCTGCTCCTTATCTGTTTCTCTAGTGAGCCCAGCACCTAGGCTCACTACGTCCTCCTGCTGCATGGAGACTGGACACACTGGAGCTGAGGAGGATTTCCAGCACGTTACTGCCAGAGATGCCAAGTTTTGATTGGTCCAGTCTCCAAGCTGCAGGAGGAAGTGCACTACCCAGAGGTGGAGGACTAAACTGGAGGAACGATAAGGAACACATGTAAATAGTTTGGCCCCACACAGGCTGGTGGGCCACTGTGACATTATCTACAGAGCTGCAGAGGTCACGGCACTCACCTCCACGTTGGGACATTGCCCACCTTTGTAGATGGTCAAGGACCTCTGGGCATCTCAGCCGCATCTCCTGGCCCTTTTTCCGTAGGTTCTCTACCTAGGGGGGGAAAGCAATGGGAGGGTGCATTAATGACCATATCTCTCTGGTGGGTGGCCAACACATATCACACATCTCTGTGCGCAGCATCGTGCTGCTCCTGCTCCTCTGCTCAGTATGTCCTGTACTAACAGTTGCCAGTGCCACCTGCATGTGTGGCTGTGGGTAGGGCCATGTGTGCAGTGACACATATGTGTACTGTGCATAACACCCTGGATACACCATACCCTGTCCCTGCATTCGCCTTGCATGACATGGCAGCACCATGCCACGTGTGTTTTGGCCATGCTGGTGTTTACGGGAAGTCCTCCCTAACCCCCTGTATGGTCTGTCAAACACGCATGTGTTTGCCTGACCTAAACATATCAGCCAACACACCCGCCATGGCACCATGATATGCAAACACGCATGGGTGATGTTTCCTAACATACAGCGGAAGGTGGGTGGCCGTGTGCACCTTGCCAGATGCCAATAACATGACACCTGCCGTTACACTGTACCTCTATGGTCATGACTGGGGCCTCCTTTGATCAGGGCAGTTATGGCTGACTACAACAGGGGCATGGCCCGCCACACCTAGCTGGCCTGTGAACATCTGTGTGTCTATCTGGGGTTGTGCCAGAGCTGTGCACCACAACAGGTGCATGTACCCTTACACCAACATATATATTGTCGTTCCTAGAGTGGAATAAATCACATCTTCACAATCCCCACTCCACAAACACATAACATACTGTTGCACATCGTTCCATATTCATTATAGTTCAACATTCATGTATATATATCATTGTTAATTATATGTTGTTAGAAACACATTACTGCACAGAAGGTCTCAGTAGCCAGGGGCTTACAACACGCATACACAGACTAAACTGTCATAATACACAAGCCCTTATAACATCAATGACCTTCTGTGCAGATCCCAACAAGCCACCCAAACACAATCAATGAGACAGCACTTAAACTTCAGAAACATGCTTTGCGCCTCAAAGGGTGGCCGTCCTGCTTCCCATTCCCCGACACATCAACGCAGAGCTCATAGGCGTTTCACATGCATCCTTGCTTCATCAGGGGAAAAGCAACTGTCCAACAGGCGATATAACCAACATGACATCCACAATTCCCTGGCTGTTTGCCTTGCTAACGTTGGGTAGGGGTGAGTACGGGGCCTGAGTTGGGTGTGCTGGATTGTGCTGTTGGTTTTAACAGATTGTGTATTTCATATTGGTTATATGTTTTGATGGACAGTTGCTTTACCCCTGGTGATGCAGGGATGCTTGCAAATATGCTCTTGAGTTCTGAGTTGAAGCGTTGGGGAATGTGAGGCAGGACAACCACCCTTTGGGCCACAAAGCATGGTTTGGAGAGTTAAGTGCTGTCTCATTGATTGTGTTTGGGTGCCTTATCGGGATGTGCACGGAAGGTCATTGCTGTTATAAGGGCATGTGCATTATGACAGTTTAGTTGGTGGTATGCGTGTTGTAGGCCCGTGGTTACTGAGACCTTCTGTGCAGTATTGTGTCTTTAACAACATATTATGAACAATGAACATTGATATATATACTCGAATTGTGCAAGATAATGAATATGGAAACATTTGAAACATGACTTCTTGTTTTTGTGGAGTGGGCAGTGTGAGGTTTTGTACCCTTACACCAGCATTTATAATGTTCCTCTGCAATCATTTACGGCCCTCCTGGGGAGTGACCAGATGTGTGACCACAAACTGAGTACACATCAATGATATATGGATTTGTTTCACACCTTCTTGATCAGGTCTCAAGGCTCCTGTGGGTGGGATGGTTTACAGCACATCCACAGCTGCACCTACCATACAATCAGGATCCAGAAAAGACATGTGTCATGAGGTCTGGGCCTCAGGGGAATAAGGCAAATGTGTGTCCAAACACAGCATCACCTACCGCAATATCTAGATGCCATACCCACCTTTGCAATCAGGTCTCAGGCCCCCTGAGGGCAGGGTGTCTTAGCACACATCATCAGCAACATACACCATATCAACAGTGACTGACAGGACACTTTCAGCAGGTCTCTGGACTCCTGGGGATAGGGTAAATTATATAATATCAACAGCAGCAGAGACCATATCACCAGGGTGACTGACAGCCCACTTTGATGGGCTCTCAGGTCTCCTGGGGGTAGGGTGGAATCTAACAAAGCAACAGCAGCATAAACCATATCACCAGGGTGACTGACAGCCCACTTTGATGGGCTCTTGGGACTCCTGAGGGTAGGGTGGAATCTAACAAACCAACAGCAGCATAAACCGTATCACCAGGGTGCCTGACAGCCCACTTTGATGGGCTCTCAGGACTCCTGGGGGTAGGGTGGAATCTAACAAAGCAACAGCAGCATAAACCATATCACCAGAGTGACTGACAGCTCACTTTGATGGGCTCTCAGGACTCCTGGGGGTAGGGTGGAATCTAACAAAGCAACAGCAGCATAAACCATATCACCAGAGGGAATGACAGCCCACTTTGATGGGCTCTCAGGACTCCTGGGGGTAGGGTAGATGTTTTAAGCTGCAAATGCGCTCACAACCATATCACCAGAGGGACTGACAGCCCACTTAGATGGGCTCTCAGGACTCCTGGGGGTGGGGTGGATGTTTTAAGCTGCAAATGCGCTCACAACCATATCACCAGGGGGACTGACAGCCCACTTTGATGGGCTCTCAGGACTCCTGGGGGTAGGGTGGATGTTTTAAGCTGCAAATGCGCTCACAACCATATCACCAGGGGGACTGACAGCCCACTTTGATGGGCTCTCAGGACTCCTGGGAGTAGGGTGGATGTTTTAAGCTGCAAATGCACTCACAACCATATCACCAGGGTGAATGACTGAGCATTTGGATCAGGTCTCAGGACCCCTAGGGGTAGAGCAGATGTGTGACCCTGCAACTGCAGAACCTACCATATCAGCATGATGTTTACCAAACCTCTTTAGGCAGATCTAGGGGCTCCTTGTGTTACGGTGTATTTTAACACATCAACAGCAGCAGCTGCCATAACACCAGGATGACATCTGGAACTCTGTGATCAGGTCCTTAGCCTCCTGGGGATAGGGCAAACCACTTTGATATGATACATAGGCGGTATATCACGTGGGTTTAACTAATAAACATAAATGGGATAGAATGCCTACACACAGCAACATGCACACCTACAATCCACACTGGATATGTATATGTATATATTGACCTGTCCCCATACACTTACCTCACGTGGGTAGTCTGTAAGACGGTTAAAGCGCCTTGTGACGCGGTCCCAGGCCCTCTGCACACGCCCCAGGTTCTGTCGCCTTGGGGATCCTGGGAAAAGTTTGTTCTGCCTAGTGCAGATCAGCCCTGCAAGGTGCCTGAGCTCCCGGTTGTTAAAAGCAGGCTTTCTCAACCGAGTAGCCATTTTCTGCACTGCCTTGCTCACACACACACATAGCAGCACCTCCACAACTCAACCTGTGCAGCGCACATCATTAAGGTGTGCTAGTAATGTGCCTGTGCCATGGCTGGTAGACAGGAAATGATGGCACAATCAGTTTATATGAAGATCTATGCTGCAGACACACATTGCAGTGATGTGTCTGAACACAGTTTGCTTATTATGCATTTATCTTGGTGTTGGCACACTGGGGTCTTGAATACATCACCACTGGCTGTGAGGGCATTGTATTAACCAGTGTGCTATGCCTTTTCACATAGCAATAGCTGGCTAAACAGTTACACCAGGGGGTATGTTTACTAAACCGTCTTACTGTGCACCCAGCAATAATGTGCAGGATGCCATAAGGAGAGTGGGCGTTCCGGTCTAAATGTAGCAATCGCGCAATAAGTTGCATGGCGCACATTATCACACGATAGAGGGAGGCGTGCCACGTTAATGCGCAGTAATCTTAAGTAGGTGCGCTGACATGCAAACAAAGCAGCAGAGTTGTAGCACATTGGTTAATACACTGACTGATGGTACTGGGGTCATGGGTTTGATCCCCCAGTGTGCCTAATGAATTAGGCTGGCTGAGGCATTATCCTTTATGTTTAAGCAGTGCTTTGTGAGGCATTTTATTTGTATTTTTATTAGTGCTGCCAGAAAACACACCCTCACAGTGCCGTAACCTAAGGTGCCACATAAGGGACTCCAGAGGGCACATTATAAAGTGCACTGTCTGCCAAGGCACCCTATAATGTCCCCTATAGGACACCTTATAAGGCACCTTATAAGGCGCCTTATGAGGCACCTTAAGGTTACAACACTGCGAGGGTGTTTTTGCTGGCAGCACTAATTTACATTAAAAATAGGCAAGGCCTTGGACAGCCTTATCAAATAAGCCCACCGTGGGATCAAACCCATGACCTCTGGCTCCACTGAAGGACTGCACGTCACCACACAAACATTCTGCTGTGGTTACCAGGATAGGGTCAACCCACCCGTACCCATGATGCACAGCACATGCAAATCAGCAGTCTACAGATGATCACAAGATGGGGTATGCACCCCATAGCACCTCATCCTGGTAGGGGGAACTGACTGAGTGCACCCCCACAGCACTTCAGCCTAGTAGGGGGTGCTGACGGTGTATGTTAGTGGCACAGAGTAGCTACAGACTGCCACACTGTGTGGGTATTGTGCTCACCCTGAGGGTGAGGTGGGGCGGCCAGCACCAGGTCTGCAGCACCTTTCATTACAGGAATAGGCCATATGGGATGGTGGGGTGTATAGTACAGTACAGTATAGTTAGCTCCTGCAGACACATCTAGGATGCATCAGTGTCCATCTGTAGTTATCAATCAGGTCTGGCCCTTATGGGCTATGATGTACCCAGAATAGTACATATTCTGTCTTGATGCCATGGCAACATGCTGTAAGTGACAGGGGGTTGTTTGGACCCATAGGTAGATTATGTACCACCACCCAACCCACCCTCTGTGGCTCAGGGTGGGAGACAGGATTCCCCCACCAACAGATCCACATTCTACCTCCCTGCAACAGTGGCAGTAGAGGGGGGCGATTAACCCCAGTCATGCTGGGGAACAGATACCCCACAGGACAGCCATTGCAGAGCTGTACACATCCATAAGGCAATAGCAAACAGACAGTAGACTTGGAAATGTTCAGCTGCCCCCCACCACCATCTGATATTCCAGCAGCAAACACAGTGTGTCATCAGCCATACACATACAACTGCAGTCTGCTAGCTAATCCACAGTGCATGTTCCTGGAGAAGATGAGTGCACCCAAAACTAGGATGTGAGCACACCCACCATGATTATGCCTCAGAAAAGAAAATCCATACATCTCACTTGAGAAAAATACAACATAGCACTATGGGGGAACCCAGCCATGTCATGGTCACTGCTCGGTCAGGGTGAGAGTGACCTCCCAGCAGGACATGCTGTGGCCACCCTGTCCATGCAGGTGGTGGCCAGGCACTACAATGTCTGAGCCATTGCCCTATGCCCTGTGCAGATGCATCCTGGCCAGGCCACCCTGTCCAGGCTATACCCATGGTACCTTGCTCCTCATTATGCACATCGGCAGGCTGACACTGGCAACAGTGCAAGCAGTGTGGGCTGAGGAAGGTGTTGGCAGCCACCACACACTGGGTAGACAGACACACACTCCCACACCTATGCCAGCATTGTGCAACTATACAGGCTTTTAGCAGCCCTGGCCACCGCACCAGTCCTGGGCACAGTGCAAGCATGGCTATGGTACACAATACTGTTGGGGGTCACTCCCCAGGGTGGTAAACACTGTCAGACACCAGACCTGAAACACACTCCACAGACATCAGAGAGGTTGCTATGATACAGCTCAATGAGCAGATTGTGCTTAACCTAGGGATTGCTATCTGCCAGTAATCATAGCAATCTTTTGATATATGTGTACTGTATTCCCAGGTTTAGGGTGGCAGTGCTATGGTATGCAAGTGCTAGTATTGGGAGATGGTGCTGCACGCAGGGCCCAACATTCTGCCTCTACAGGAGGCTTTGGATAATGGTGCCTGTGGGTTCGGGTGTTTCTGCCCCTGTTGGCCGCTGCTCTAGGGCAGAGGTTCCCAACTCCAGTCCTGGTGGGCCAAACACTGTTTGGGTTTTCATGCTGTCCCTAATGAATATGCATGGATACATCTGCATACCATGGGGGCGGCGCATAGAAATGCAACATAGGCATCTTTATTAGAGACAAGATGACGCCTGAATGGAGTTTGTCCCTCCAGGACTGCATTTGGGAAACTCTGCTCAAGGTATTGCACATGTCTATGGTGTCTGTGCTCTGTAGGGTAAAATATAGGCATTTCAGGCATGTTTATGTTATCTGCAATAAAGGTTCCCTCTTTATTACTGGGTAAAATATGGGGACTGGGAGCCACAGCTGGGACTTGAACCTGTGACCTTTGGCTCCTGAACACACTGGCTGTGTGTACTGCACCACACTGTCACCACAAGGACAGTTCATTCCCTGGGGATACCATGACTGTTCGTCAGACAGGGCCTGCCTGTTGCAGTGCATGGCACCCACCTAAACAGGGCTAGGCCATGGTCTGCTGTGGACAGCTGACACTGCCCCCTCCACCACCAGTACTCCTCTGTCGCCATGCTGACATGCCCTTCTGCTGGTGGTGCACAGTCTCAGGCCATCCAGTGTGCCAGTAGGCGGCTGCTTATGGTGTGGGTTCTGGGGTAGGGGTGCCTGCATAGACGTCCACGCTTCCCCCCAGCACCGCCTGCCAATGTTCTTTGCCCTTGGGGGTACCTGCTGGGTACTATCCCCTGTTGACACTGTGGGAAAAGCACTTATGCCCATGTTGGGCCCTCATCAGTTGCTGTCTGGCGGCTCTACTGTTTAAGCATTCCTATGGGCCACCTAGGCATCACCCTAGTCCGCACTGTGGCCCAGCTGCACCACAGCATGTGCCGCCTGCAGCCCTCTGTATCCCCTTTTCCAGCATCTGTCCAGTTGCCCGTTCCGACATGCCCACCCTGCTGTTGCGGGACATGCGCACGCCATAGGAAACATGTCCAATAGAAAGGGAAAACCATGATCAGCGCTATTTCACTGTGGGATCATTCACCTTGTATGGGAACAGAGCATAGACCCTTCCAAAATTAATATCTTTTTTTGGAGCTTTCTCGGTAGTGTTTTTTGATGTTTCCCATTAATATCACTATTGCCCAGCTTGGTTATGTTTTTTTTACATTTTGTTGAGGTCATTTTCAATGTTTATTTGCCCTTTTGTTCCGTGCACATGTATCACACTTATCACTTTTTGTAGGTTTCCCTGGCTTTGCTGTACATTGCTGACGGTTTCTCTTCCCTTTAAATCTGCTCTAATGCCAGGGTTTCACTGGCGTTAGTTTTCAGCCCCAGATTCCACAGCGTTAGTGTGGAGGGAGCCTCTCCTATCTGTTTGACTGTCTCTGTTCTCTTCTCTGTCCTATCATATAAATGGCGTTCTTTTCTGTTTTTCCTCAAATGATATAGTATTGTAAACCGCTCTAATGCCTCTGGCCTGAGCGGTATATCAAATTTGAAATAAACATAAACATAAACATAAACACTCTCCACCTATTGACCCTCTCTCTCCGCCCCTGGGGAGCCTTCCTCCGCCCTCCGGGAGCCTTTCTCCGCCTTCAGCGCTCGTTTGCGCCGCTGCGTGCGCTATCACGCGCTAAGGTACCTTATCATCCGGTAAAGCGCCATTATCACGCGATAACGTGACTTATCGCCCGATAACATGACAGCAGCGCAAATAGCGCCCTTTAGTAAACATACCCCTTAGTCTCTCATGTTTATTGCTAATGCTCGGCGTAATACTTGCATCGTGCCAAAGAGATCTTCCTTCTGGAGTTCATAAGATGTAATAGGTATGAATAGTTTGTCAAGATGTGCTTGTAAATTCTTCTTTATCAAGCCTGTCATTTCCAGAACAATGGGAAAGATTTCTCTATCTTTCTGCCACATTTTCTGTCTCTGTCTGCATTTCTTGGTATTTCAGGATTGCCTCTCCACGCAATTCACAGAATAATCACTCAGTTCCGACACTTCTATTATCAATGCTGTTTTAGTATTTGTCTCCTTTACCACTATGTCAGGTTTCATCGCATCCAGTTTCTTATCCTGGTAATGGGAATGTCCCAGGATATCATAACCTGTTCTTTCTCTGTTACTCTCTTAGGGTCAAGATCCCAGTGCTTTTCAGGGACAGTGATGTTGTAGTGTTTCCAGAGGAGGAGGTGTGCTCCTTTGTTGTGCCTTCCTGTATAGAAAAATTTCACCATCAGAACTTCACAGCCTGCTATTAGGTGAGTCACTGTTTCCAGCTCTTTCTTACAGTATCGACATATGTCTGTTTTGCCAGTTTTTTCACTACTCGCCATAAACCATCTTGTCTGTAATCCGCTGTCCTGGGCTGCCACTATCAATTTTTCATCCTTGGGTTTCAGTTCACCTCTCCTCAACCATTCATGTGTCCAGGGCCGAATTTACCTATACGCCATGTATGCCATGGCGTAGGGCCCACAGCTGGCAAGGGCCCACAAAAATGGAAGTTAGCTTTTTTTTTTTAAATAAAAGAAAAAAAAACCCTGCTGGCTGCCGCCGCGGGGCCCCCTCTGCTGCCGCGGCAGCATGGACTGACCCGCGGGGGCCCCCTCTGCAAGGTCGATCCGTCCCTCCCTCCCGCCCTCCGTGTAGGCTGTGAGAGGCGCGAAGGGAGCGTGTCTCCCTCGCGTCTCTGTTAAGCCCGCAGGGGCTGATGGGAAATTTCCCATCAGCCCCTGCGGGCTTAACAGAGACGCGAGGGAGACACGCTCCCTTCGCGCCTCTCACAGCCTGCACGGAGGGACGGATCGACCTTGCAGAGGGGGCCCCCGCGGGTCAGTCCATGCTGCCGCGGCAGCAGAGGGGGCCCCGCGGCGGCAGCCAGCAGGTTGTTTTTTTAAATTAAATTTTGCTTTAGGCCGGGGGGGGGGGGGTGGGGGGGTAGGACGGGTAATGGGCTATTGGGGGGGCGGGGGCTGGGACACCAAAGTGGCATCGGGTCAAAACGATGAAGGTGGGCTGATGAGGTTAGGACTGGTAATGGGCTGGTGGGGGGGTTAGAACTGGTAATGGGCTGTGGGCTGATGGGGGCTGTCTGGTAATGGGCTATGGGGGGGCTAGGACTGGAAATGGGCTGGGGGGGTTAAGACTGGAGGTGGGCTGATGGGGTTAGGACTGGTAATGGGCTGTGGGCTGTTGGGGGGGGGGTTAGAACTGGTAATGGGCTTTGGGGGGGTTAAGACTGGTAATGGGCTGTGGGCTGATGGGGGCTGTCTGGTAATGGGCTAAGGGGGGCTAGGACTGGAAAGGGGCTGGGGGGGGGGTTAAGACTGGAGGTGGGCTGATGGGGTTAGGACTGGTAATGGGCTGTGGGCTGATGGGGGGGTTAGGACTGGCAATGGGCTATGGGGGGCTGACTGGAAATGGGTTGATGGGGTTAGGACTGGAAGTGGGCTGATGGGGGGTTAGGACTGGTAATGGGTTATAGGGGGGGCTTAAACTGAAAATGGGGTGATGGGGGGTTAGGACTGTAAGTGGGTTGATGGGGGGCTAGGACTGGCATTGGGTTGGGGGGTTGCTAGGACTGGAAATGGGCTGATGGGTGGCTAGGACTGGAAATGGGCTGATGCAGGGACTAGAATGGAATGGATGCTGGGTGAGGCTGGAACTAGAAGGGAGCTGATGTTGGGGGAGGATTAGAATGGGATGGGGCTGGAAGAGTAAAATGGAGAAGGGAAAAATATTTTGTGTGGGAGGGATAAAAAATCTACAATTGGCCGGGTATTGGGAGAGTAAGTGGGGATTGAGGATGGAGGGGTAAAATTTGAGTGGATGAAATAGGAATGAGGAAAGAGCAAAAGGAGAAAGATTAGTATATTAAAGCAGATGTAGAGAGAGAATGGAAAAAAACTAGAAGAGAGAAGAAAGGACAAATGGACAGCAGACGATGGAGAGTTAGCAGAAGACACAAAGAAACCAGAAGAAAGTGGCTGGAGCAATTGCAGCTGAAAAAAATGCACAAAAGGTAGAAAAATATCTCTTTATTTTGAATTTATTAATTGGAATATGTCAGCTCTGGTAAATGTGCATCATTAACGTCTGCGCTTTGTTTAGTACAAGAACAAATTAATGTATAGTTTTATTTCTACAGTGTTGTACATTCCAAGTTTGGCTTTTGGGATTCCCAGTTTAATTATTGTCTTCCTGTTTCTAAATTGTGATTACTTGTTTGGTGATGGTCTATGTTCTGCATGTGTAACTGAGCTGAGGTGTTCTGTTTATATAATTCCTATTTGACATTGCCACTTGTTCTCTTTCCCCAGTAGGTCATGTATTGTTGTTCTCTGAAATGTATTGGTTTAATATTTGCAGTGTTGCCTTTTGATTGGTAGAGTATGGTGCTTTGTGAGTCCTGGTAGTGCTGTTAGGATACGGCGGGTTTGCTATGGGTTCTAAATGGGCAGTGTTTGTAGTAGTTCCTAATGTGTCTGGCAGTTGGCACTGGATTATAGTAATGTAGAAATCTTTTAGTCTTTCTTTATCCATACACTCATTAAGAGGCACGTTTACTTAAAGTTAGTATATGGTAACATTATGCAAATATTTATGCAAATGAGGCCCCTTATGCAAATGAGGCCCCGCACCCCCCTTGGGCTGCCCCTGCTGGGGGCCCACAATTTGTGTTGGCGTAGGGCCTCACTCAAGGTAAATCCAGCCCTGCATGTGTCCGTTCTTGATTGACAAAAGGTTCTTGGAGTAACACTCTGTATCTTCCACTGTATTTGTGCATTTGCCACTTTTTTTTTCCGTTTTGCAAATTCTGTTATGTCCTTTCCCGTGCGTGCCTGTGGATGCTCACTCATTGTGACCAAAGCTCCCAAATGCTCACCAGCTAGCTACAAACCAAAGTCAAGCTACGGACCAGCAAACTAAGCATGCTCAACCATTAACAGAGCAAGTCACCTAAGAAATTGTCGGTTCTCTCGCGAGAGCAACGCCAGATCATCGTCTCACGTTTCTAAGGAGATGCGCGAGCGCTTTTTTCTCGTTTCCTTTCTACAGTAGGGAACCTCAGTTTCTGAAGTTTTTGGTATAGTATGCAAATTAGGCCACTTCTCTATAAAACAGACCAACCCTAAAATGCATTAAAATGTATGCATATTATTTTTAAATGTCGCGCTTGGTTCTAAACGTGATGAGATGTTAATAAGCAGAGGATACTAAAAGCGTGAAACAAACATAAGCACGTGATTGAAACGCTATGAAAAACGCAAAACCTCCCCTCCCCGGAACCTCGCTTGGGGGCTGGTTGAGCTTGCACAGGCGCAGTAAGCGAAGTTCAGTGTTCACGCAGGAGAGAAAAGAGGAGGGAGTCAAATTGGGAGGTTGCCAGGAAGGAATCTACTGTGTTGTGTTATCGCTGCACTTCAGTCTTGAAATCGTTGAATGCTGAGGACACGTCACCCCCTTTTTCATACATTTTTGTTATTAACTTAAATTCTTATAGTCGGAAAAGAGGCAAGCAATATAAAAAAACACACAAAAAACTCCCCCCCCCCCAAAAAAAAAAACAGCTAGCAAGCTCTGGGAGAACGCGGCCTTCATTGGCTTTTCTGTCAACTGCTCCGTGACTGAGGCCTTCCTGTCAGCGGCCTGCACCGGAATTCTTCGGTCGAACGAACCAGAGACTTTCAAGGAGTGGTAGATTGCTTTGGGACCAAGGGTGTTTCCTTCTTTAAGGGGCACTACTCTTTTTATCTTCCTCTCACAGGAAACTAAGCCCTTTTCGAAGAAAAAGCGGGAAGCCGAGCTGAGTCGAGCCGTCCCTATGCTGGAGAACTTCTGAACGGGCTCCTGTGTCACAAGTGTTCCTCGAGCCAAAGAGAAACTCTGTGCCCGAGGAGAGATTCCTTCCCTGCCAAAGATCGTCACGTAATACTAAGGCGCCAGCAACTGAGGGGAGCAAAAGCTGTGGTTACCCGGCGGAACAATCGCAGGCTTGCCATTCATGCATCTCTTTTCGGAAATCCGTTTTCTTCATCTCTGCGAGCATCCTCTTCGGTAGTTTATCTTCTGCTATTCTTCGGATCATTAGGGAGGAAGCAAGTTAGCAGCTCCCATTGTGCCCAACTGCAAAAGACAGGCTTGGACGAGAGTAGAATACACGGTACCTTGAAACAACCTTTGGTCGTGATTTTTATTTTTTTTTACAGTTTTAACATAATGTATATTCTGCACTCTTGAGAGCGTGTTTATGATCAGATTACTGGTACATTTGTTGGGAGAGGGGGGACATGTGAAATCGGGGGTCAACCCCCGCCCGGGATTAAGAAACACCTTTTTGGATTATAAAACTGGTTGTGAGTTTTATTTGCCTATTTGAAGTGATTTGAATATGGCAGCGCTATGTGGATTATCACCATCATTATCAATACAATCGTTTTTATCTGCTCCTGAGAAAAGACCTAAGAGCCAGTTACTTTTGTGCAGATATTGAAAAGGGAGAACTACTAGTCGTGGAATAAGTGCCTGCCGATCCATGCGTGGGATTACAACGTCCGGTTGGTTTTACACTTGGCGGTTGGGCAAGGGCTAACTTATGTATTTGAAGTTGTTTTGGATGGAAGTTTCTTTCAGCACCTTTACTGTGGTTTAGGACATTATCGAACTTTCCTTTTAACTTGGAATTCGATTTTTAAGTGTCTGCAATGAACCCGGTGAATGCCACCGCTCTTTACATTTCAGCGAGCCGCCTGGTACTGAACTACGACCCCAGGGACCCGCAGTCTTTCACGGAAATCAACAAGCTCTTGCCTTACTTCAGACAATCACTCTCGTGCTGTGTTTGCGGTGAGATTGTTTAATTTATATGCTCCTCTGGTTATATTGGTGATATTATCTGTTTAGTTGTATCTTGTGTAATGGTAATAATGATTCTTACCACTAAAGTCCTGAGCAATGTTGCTCTAATCACCCATTATACCCCCTCCTCGACCCTGACTGTCCCCCACAGCTTTCATTTTGACCCCTAACTAGTATTTTTTCCACAACTTCAAAATGAAAAAGATGTCCAAAATGAACTGTTTGTTTCAAGTATTTTGCTGATTTTGAAGCATTTGTTTACCTCTTGTTCTGTTTGGAGAGGAAACTTATTGAAACCCATTGCAGTGGGCACAAATACACATCATTTGGGATTCGGTTTCCTTTTTCTGCAGGAAGACTTGAAGTGCTTTAGGGCCAGCACCTTAAACCATTTTTCTGTTATGGAAATCTTTTGGAAAGTGCTCAACCAAATTTATTTCCTTATAATCCCTCCAGTCCAGTCCCAACCTCAGGGTTGTCACCTCTCACCAGCAGCTTGGAGACTGAGCATGCCATCTTCGATGACATCAGTGTACATAGGCAGCTGGCACCAGCCCCAGTAGCCTCAGTCGCCTCAGTCTCCAGGCAGCTGGAGAGAGCTGATCCCAGAGTCCTGGACTCACTGAAGGGACAACTAAGGAACATCTTTTTTTATTTTCAGTAATTTGGCTCAGAATTGAATGGGGTGCTATTGAGGATACCTTTTTATTCTGCCTGATTGATAAAGTGTTTGCTAACCCCCCCCCCCCAACAAAAAAAAAACAACTGAAGTTCAGTTTGGGCAGTTGGGGCAAGATGCTTTCCTAGGGGTGAAGGGAAGGCTTGTCGATCACTTTACCAGCAGACACGGTGTCTCACAAACCCATCAGCGGGTGAGGAAACACTTGTGTAGAGAGATCCATTGATCGAGGCCCTTATTTTTATTTATTTATTTATTTAAACAATGCTTATATACTGCTTTTCACCTGGTCAAAGTTGTGTACATTCTGGTACGGTATATATTTCCCTTGTCCCCGAAAGGCTCACAATCTATGTTTTTGTACCTGAGGCAACAGAGGGTTACGTGGCTTGCCCAAGGCCCTTGTCTGCAGGTCCCAGCTCATACCCAAAGCTGGTAAGAGGGATGAACGTGAGAGCAGAGGAGCATCTTTGTGGCAGACCCCGGTATAGACAGAGCGGTCTGCTTGGCCTGGGAGGTAAGCGCAAGTGTTGATGTTTTTGTGTTTCTTTTTATGGGCCTTCTGAGCAGCACTTGCAACCGCATGGATGAGGTCATTTGGTGAGCGTGGGAAACACTGCCATTTTGTATCAGTATGGGGGGGAGGTTAGCTCTGACACAGTGCGACATTTCCTTCATGTTTTTTTTTTTGGTTTTCCATTTGGTTTTCTGCTTTGACTGCCTTGATTTGGAGTTCTAAAAAAAAAAAAAAAGATTTTCAGCAGAGGAGTGGTTTTTTTTTTTTTTTTTTTGCCTTATTTGCCTGTGCCCATTAATTAAGCCTGCCAGTGTCTTGACCAGTAGGACTGGGAGGGACAAAGGGACTCTTCCCTTCTCCTGGGTCTAACATGTCTTTGAAGGCCATGTGCCTCATGTGTGGGTCTAGAAGAAGCTTTTTCTCAGCTGCTGGTTTTTATCGTGGCTGTGAGGCAGAGTCCATATCAGCAGAGGAAGGCTTTCTGGAGGAGAGTGCAGTTAAGGCTGGGTGAGCAGGAACCTTAGCGGTCTCTAAGGTTGACTTGCAGTCTGCAGGGGGCTGCGGTTCGCCTGCCACTGTGATGGTAGCCCTGACCATTATAAAGGAGGGTGCTAGGCCAGGCCTGCCAGTGCTGGAGTGTAAGGGTAGGGAGTTTTTTCTGCTCAGCCTTCTGCGTCTCGTGGGTTGGCTGTGGTTAGTGGCCAGAAGGGATTTTCTCCCAAGTTTGTGCTCATGCATAAGGCGTTCTGCATAAAGCAGTGGCGGGGGGGGGGGGGGCAGAGCCCTCCGAAGCACTGTAGAGAGCAAAAATGAGAGGGCTGCCTGAGACTGGGGCAGCTGAGGAGACGTCTAGTGCCAGTTGGCGGCATATGAATAGGGGATCCATGGGGGGAGTCAGGGTTCTTCTATTAGGAAGACCTGGAGGGGGGAGGCTGACCTCTGGGTCGAGCCAGGGAACTTGAAGAAGGGGAGATTCTGCAGGAGGAGTCTCTCATTCTGTGCGTATTCTGCAGGGAGGAGTTGTCACGCTCATACCCCAGTCTTTGAAGACACCGAACATAGTGGCAGGAGTTCTGCAAGAGGAAGATCTGCTAGAGGATCTGCTTTTTCAAGCCGTTGGAAAGACCAAGTTAGTGTTTCCGCTGCATAGGATTATTAAGCAAATGATACAGGATGATTGGGAGATTCTGGAGGCCACCCTAAGAGGCACATTGACCATGGCTTGGCTCTATTCTTTGCCAGAGCAGGAAAGAGATCCTACGCTCCCCTGAGGTGGATGCGGCGGTATCAGTAGTCACTAAGAAGACTACTATTTCGATGGTAAGAGGGCAGTACTGCCTTCAAGGATGTACAGGACGGGAAGAGACTTTGTTGGAGCAAGCATTCAATATTAATGTGCTGTCTTTGCAGGCGTCTGTCTGCGGAGCATTCGTAGTCAGAGCATGTTTGTGCTGGGTGCAGGGAATCTTGGATAGTGTTGGCGAGGTGTAGGCTCCGCCACCAGAAACTGCTAAACTGGACTCCGGGGCAGCCTAATTGGCGGATACCTTCTACAACCATATTAGGGGTCTGTCCAAGAGTATGGTCTCTGTTGTAGCCACATGCTCTTTGTGTGTAATTGGTCAGTGGATGTCTCCAAGTCATGTTTGAGCAAGCTTCCCTTGAAGGGTAAGCTCCTGTTCGGAGAAGCACTAGATAAGTTGGTAACAGACCTGGGGGAGTCTAAAGGGGAAAGGCTCCCTGAGGCTAAGCAGAAGCCGGGGCGTTCGTCCATGCCATTGCCATGCCAGCAGCTGGATTTCTGTCGCATCAGTACTTTGTGCCTTATCAGAGAGGACATTTTCCTTCCTATGGGCAGGCTTTTTGCAGTTTTCGAGGAACAGAACGACATTTATACTTATCCTCCTCAGCCACAACCAAAAAGACAATGAAACAAGGGAGACCTGGTCAGTGTAGTTCCCATGGGAGGTCGGCTGCCTGGGCCAAGATCACTTCCAACCAGTGGGTCTTGGAAATCATCGAGAGGGTTACACATTGGAGTTTGCCTGTCCTTTCGTGGATGCCTTTGACCGGTCTCCCTGCAAAGTGTCCAGCAAGGTCAAGGCCATGCTGCGGGACAACCTCAGTCTGCTTCGGCAGCTGGAAGCCGTTGTGGAAGTTCCCCAAGGCCAATGTGGCTATGGTCAATACTCCTTTTGTTTCATGGTCCCCAAAAAGGAAGGATCTTTTTAGCCCATCTTAGATCTCAAGCATAAAAAATCTGTGTCTGAGTACCCCATTTCTGTATGGAGACCCTCGGATCTATGGTCATGGCCGTCAGCGCGTTCTGATCTCTGGATCTCACAGCAGCCTACTTGCATATTTCTGGACGATTGGCTCATCGGGGCAAATTCCACAGAGAAGAGCGAGCAAGCAAGCTACGGCAAGAGTTATCGAGTTCCTACAGGACCTTGGCTGGGTTGTCAGTTTTGCAAAAAGCCGCTTATCGCAGTCACAATACCTGGTGTATCTGGGAGCTTTCTTCCAGGCGGACATAAGCAGGGTGTTCTCGCCTGTGGAGTGGATGCAGACATTGCAGCAACCAATGAAACAGTTCCTCTGAATTAACATTACCACAGCCTGCCATTATCTTCAGCTCTTGGGATCCATGGCGGCGGTCATCAAGTTGGTGCCTTGGGCCAGGCCCACGTGAGACCTTTACAGAGGGCCTTGTTGTGGAGGTGGTCGGCGCAATGCCACCTCTTCACGCACCCATTACCCTGTCAGAGGGCTGCACAGTGGTGGTTGAGACTGGAGAAACTGTTAGCATGCCCCTGGAGACACCCATCTGCGTCCCATTGATGACTGATGCCAGTCTTGGGCTGGGGGGCCCATTGTCAGGATCAGATAGCGCGGGGTTGTTGGTCCCCAGAACAGAGTTCTTGGCCCATCAACCACCTGGAGATGAGAGCGATGTTCCTGGAGCTACAGGAGTTTCACGCCCTATTGCACAGGAAGACGGTGCGGGTGTTCTCGGAAATTGCCATTCAGTGGCTTACATCAACCGGCAGGAAGGCACAAGCAGCATGCAACTCGAGAGCGAGATTAGCCTGTTGGAATGAGTGTAGGATAATCTTCAGGCACTCTCAGCGGCTCATGTCGCAGAGACAGAGAGCGTAATGGCTGACTATCTCAGTCGGTTTTGGCGTGGACCCATTTTGCGCAGGTGGTGAAGCGGTGGGGTCTGCCTTCATGGATCTGATGGTGACTTTACATCTGCCAAGGTGACCCGTTTCTTCAGCAGAAGAAGAGAACGAATGTTAGAAGGTCTGGAAGCCTTGGTACAGCGCTGGTCCACAGATGACCACCTCTGTTTGTGGGTGCTCATAGGGAGCATAGTGCAGAGGATCGAGGCACACCAAGGCCTAGTCATTCTCATTGCTCCCAATTGGCCAAGTAGACCGTGGTATGCAGATCTGGCGTCTACCTCTCTGGCCTGACCACCTTTCACAGGAGCCGGTCCAGATTCCTCAAATGGATCAGTTCTCGCTTATGGCTTGGCTCTTGAAAGGGCAAAGTTGAGAAAAAGAGGCTATTCTGTCTCGGTGGTATCAACATTGTTGAAGGCCTGCAAGCAGCCCACCTTGCTTTCTTATGTCCGAGTTTGAAGGATATTTGAGGCCTAGTGTATGGAGAATAAGTGTCGTCCTCTGTCAGCGCCAGTGCTGCAGCTCATGGCTTTTCTACAAGCGGTTCTGGAAAAAGGCCTGGCCTGCGGGTATAGGTGGCAGCGATAACCTGTACTCGCATTAGGGTCCAAGAAATCTCCTTGGGGGCTCATCTGGACGTCGTTCGTTTTCTTAGAGCTGTTAAGCAGATGCGTTCTCTCGTATGGTCGATAGTCTCTCCTTGGGACCTTAATATTGTTTTATCGGTGCTGGCGCCAGAGCCTTTTGAGCTGCTGGGTGCTTGTACGTTGAGGATTGTATTTCTGGTGGCTATTTGTTCTGCTAGGAGGAATCCAAGCTGCAAGTGCTGTTGTGTCAGGAACCTTTCTTTCCATCTCCAAGGAGATGGTGGTTCTGAGATGAGCACCCTCTTTTGTGCCCAAAGTGCTCTTGGCTTTTCTTTTGAGTCAGCTGGTCACTCTGAGGTCTTTTTGGGGATGAGCAAAGTGCAAGAGGACCCAATGCTGCATCTTCTGGACATGCGACAGGCCTTGCAGAATTACATGAAGAGAACGGAACAATTTAATCTGTTTATCCTGTTTTGGAGGACTCAAGGCTGGCCTGGTTCTGTCAGAGTGGCCATCTGGGGGTCTCTGCATACGTTTTGTGAAGCATTACAGTCTGGATGTACAGGCAGTGGGAGACATGAGGTTTGGTTCAGCAGTGATTCAGGCTGGACTCGCAGGTCCCTCTCAAGGTTAGTACTGCTATGGTACATCCCAGAGATCGAGACTGGTCTGGAGGGACGATAAGGAAGGTGTGAAATTAGGCCTTACCTGCTCATTGGCTTTCCTTTAGTACCTCCAGTCCAGTCCCATACTTTCCCTAGTTTTTCAGTGATAGCGATCCCAGGCCTGAAGAAGTTCATCTTTAGACTGGTCGTCAGGTGATCTTCGGAGGATGGCAGTTGAAGTGTTGAAGCTCCCTGGGGGGCTATTGCCTTATTCTTCATCTTCCTTTGTTATTTTCTTTAAGGGGCACATTTTGGAAAAAAAATAATATAGAAAAGAGCGATCAAGGTAATGATAGTGTTGTTTCTTAGACAAAACTTGTCAAAGATGTCGTAATCTCAGAGTAGACATGTCTGCTCCAAGTTGTTGATGGGTAAGTTGTTTCTTTCTTTGGAGAGGGTGGCCTTGCCTGATTTTTGGGGGAATTATGGTGTTTAACGTTTATTATATCTCATTGTCTTAATGGTTGCTCCTGTGGATATGCTTTGTCAATAGTTCACTGGGGCTGGTGGGTGATGCCAGCTGCCTGTGTACACTGATGTCGTCAAAGATTACATGCTCAGTCTCCAAGCTGCTGGTGAGAGGTGACAACCCAGAGGTTGGGACTGGACTGGAGAGACTCAAAGAAAGCCAGTTAGCAGGTTCAACTTATTTTCACCTTGTTGCCTTTTAAACAAGGTACAGTGCTATTGAAATCTCTGTACTTTTTTTTGTTAAAACTGTGTATAGTTTCTTTAAATCCAGAATAAAATTTAATTGAGCCTTTGATGTAGAAACATTATTTGTGGGATGTGGGCAATACTTCTTGATTGTAATGAAAATAGTTGATTTAAAATGTAGATGTTGTATTACTTAAAAAGCTATCAAGTTGGGTATCTTATTTTAATGGAACTTATGCCTTTTCAGTTGTCGTTCAGTGTGGTTGCATTCAGGTACAGTAGATATTTGACTGTCCTCAGAGGGTTTAACAGTCTAGTGGGCTGTGCAATAAAGCCTGCTATCCTTTATGCATAAGTTAGTACACTAAATAGTGTGTAAAAGCCAAGCTATCTTGGGTGCTTTTATATAATTATGAGTTTTGTGTACAAGCTAACAGTGTGCAAACCCTTGAGTAGACAGCAGTGCACTTCTCATTTAAAAGCCATTGTAATGAAGATGCTAGTTATTCAATGTAGATGAAGTGTACAGAAGAGAAAAAGGTTGAGCACATGGTTTTCTCACACTGGAGTTTTAATTCAACATCTGAGGATGCATAGAAGGTTATCTGTTTTGTGGTCAGTGCTAGTGAGGATTTTGCTGCCGCCTTCTCTTTACTGTAAGCTTACAACTCATAACATTTTCTAGTTTTGTTGTAGTGGGTGCCCAGAGTGGGAGGGGTCTGAAACAAAGAAATACTGGACTTTTGACAGATATGCATATGTTTTCTAAAGGAAATATCTTTTTACAGAAAGTTGTAGATCTGTGGAGTAACCTCCCAGCAGAGGTGGTGGAGACAAGAACTGTATAGAAATTCAAGAAAGCAAGGGGCAAGCAAAGAGGATCTGTAATGGAATGAAGAGGATTGTAGAGATTACTGTTTTGGTATGGATAGGCAAATTGGATAGGCCTGGATGGTCTTTATCTGCCATCATTTTTGTATGTATGTGTTTTTTTTCTGTTGCAAAAAATGGGATCACTAGAAGTTGAACATGCTGGAATGCTATTCTGCTAGGGTTGCAAACTTTTCCACAGACTTTTTTAACTGGACACCTGCCTGAGCCTGGGGATGGGGATATATTGTATAAAAATGTTAATTCCAGGGCATTCCTCCAGTCCATCCAGACTAGTGGGTTATGTTCACCAACCAGTAGGTAGAGACTGAGAAAACACGTTCTCAGGTCACTATAAATACCCTGTGCCCACTGAACTGAGCCAGTATTTTCTCAGTCTCCAGCAGGTGGTGAGCATAGCCTGTGGACTCCGGAGCTTTGCTGAAGGCCTTTGTTGGGCCTGGGGTGCAGAACCCAGAGGATCCAGGTCTCTCCCCCAGGAGCCCCCTCTGAAACACTCATGCTTTTCCTCCTCCCCAACTTTTGGGAGGGGACTGGAGGTGGAAGCGCTTGAGCTTGCCTTTTCTGCCTCTGTCAGACAACAAGAAAAAGAAATAGAGAGCGTTATAATACAGGCAGAGCAAAGTGAAATACACAGTGCATCAAGGGGACCGGCGGGTTTCCGGTCCCCGGTAGAGGGGCCAGCCGGATAAGTCTGCTGAGGTACCGGAGAGCTTTTGTTTAATTTTTCAATTCTGGCTGGGGGAGATACAGCATGCACTGATGGCCACATGGATTGCGACTGGTGCATACTATGTGGCAGCCGCAGGGCACAGCTCTCAGACATCGGGCTGTGCCATGGCTTCTAGAAATCAAGTGAAGGACCTTGCAGAGGCCCAGGATTTATTTATTTAAACGTATTTCTATACCGCCTTATCCTGCAATCAAGGCGGTCTGAACAGCAAACAATCAATAAGATACAGTGTATAGTGTGCACATGCAGTGAGTAGTGTATGCGTGTGAGTGTGTCTGGACGTTGATTCTTGTGGTGCTATTTACAGCGTGTGCTATTTCCGAGCAAGATGGGGAGCAGGATGTTTCCGAGCAAGATGGGGCAGACATGCTGGGCAGCGTGGTGGCCTCATAGGATGGCAGGTGGAAGCAGATTTGAATGACTTTTAGTGATTTTATTATTCAGTATATCTGTGGGTCAGCACTGAGAGAAGCCAGTTTCTAGCAGCTGAGCAGGTGGTTAGACTGATACAGCAGTGCAGATAAGCCTGACTCCCCTATACCTCACCTTAATCTTACAGCCAGCATGATGGAGACCTGTAGGCCCGGTGTTGCTTGGAGTTTGGGTATACTCAGGTTCCTAGGGCCAATAGCTTGCCATGTTTCCAGTGCTGCCACTCATGGGTTGGTTCCTAGTGCTTGGTGGGCCAGAGAGTAGACAGGACACCATGAGCCCTGGGGGGGGAGGGGGTAAATTTGGGCCCAATGCCCCTTCCCTTTTGCTGTTCTATCTGCTGTACTGAGCTATCTATTTTTATTTTCAAGATTTGATTTTGTTTTCTAAGCCACTGTTCAATTCAGTTGGCTGTGTTTGGTGCTATGTATTGCCTTAATAAAGCAGTATCTTAGACTTTTTTTTTCAGCAGCTGGGCCTCAGGCCTGCAAAGACAGCTGGGCTTTCCCTTCACAGATTTAAGCCGTCATGACTTTGTTTTTATTGCTGCATGGCTCAAGGTTCTTTTCCACTGGCTTTGAGCAGCAGCTTCTGAAGTAGCTCATGGGCTGCTTTCATACCTTAGCTGCTTGGCAGCCTGCTCCATGGAGATCCAAGGCCCACGCCTCCCCTATGGGGGATTTGGGGACCTCAAGCATCTCTGCCATTGTCGGTTAGGGGACAAAGTGCCCCATGTTGTCCCTTCCTCTGAAAGCCCAGCCTTATCCCCCATGGGGGTTGTCTGGTATGATGGAGGAATCCTTCCCAGAACGTGAATCTGAGGAAGAAGGGGAGACTACCGTCATAGAAAGCGATCCATTTGTGATCTGCTTATTTCACAGGAAGAATCTCCCTGTGTGACATGATGGCTTTTCTGCCTGACGCTCAGCCTGCTCCTGTTTAAGTTTTGAAAATAGACCCTATTCTGGAGGGCATCGGGCAGCATCCTGAATTTTTTTTTTCTTGAGCTCCCATGCATTGGCTCTTAGTCTTCTAGTGGGAGATTCTCTGATCTGGGTCTTAGTTGGCCTAAGGTAGTGCTTGACAAATCCCAGGTTGCCATGGCGACCAGACATTTGCACCTGGTGCCTGGGATTTACTTGCCTCCCCCTTTTAAAATAATAAATGCTATCGTGGGGCAAAAGATAGCTGCAATTGTGGCAGAGACTCCTTCCCTTTCTGACTGCAGGCAGAGGGCTGCCTGCGGGATCCCATCTCCCATGGACAGAAAAGAACAGCTGATCAGATCCTGCCCCCCCCAACAAAAGAAAAGGTTAGATGTGCAAGGGGAGTGAATCAGCAAAAAACTAAAGGGTCAGTAGTTTAAAAAAAAAAAGAAAGAAAAAAAAAAAAAGAGGAATGGAATGGACAGCAGGCAGGTGGGAGTGTTAAAGGGAGAGTTGTGGGGATGGGGGAGGAAGAGTGCAAGGTGTTGGAGGTTAAACGGATGAATGCATGGGGATAAAAGGGCATAGTGCATCCCCCTGTTCCCAGAACACACACAAGCAACTCATCTCTACATGATACACATACCCCAGCTCCACACTGCATACATGTAGACACCTCACCTTTGGACCACATATGCGTGCACGCTGTCTCTCTCATTCACACACAGACCACAGGCATCACACCATGGCACACCACACACAGGTTCTGCAGCTCACAAACACATGCACCGGTGCCTTTCACCCCACCCACACGATGGGTACTCGCTGCCATATTCCACACACAAGAGTGAGAGGCAACGGGAGGGGTGGGGACGTAAGGAGGTCACAAGCACTGGTTCCTAAGATTTTGTCCTGGCTCCTAAATCCACACAATTTGTCAGGGCCTGCCCTAAAGTCCTGTTTGTTATACCCTCTGCCCAGGGAGAGCTGGATTTACTTTTAAGGTTTCTTGTATGGATGCTGGTCATGGTGGTGACAAAGCACATGACCATCCTGATGGAAGGGGATGCGCTTGAAGAAGCTCATGATAGGAAGGTAACAGCCCCCTTAAGAATGCCTTTGTGGGCTCTGCTTTGGGCTCTGAGGCAGTTCTCTGTGGGGATTTGGTAGCCTGCGCACTCTTGTGCTAGGTTCAGCAATTGCTGGACAACTGTGAGGCTGTGAAATTGGAGATAGGTGCTGCATATGTGGCAGATGCCCTACATGACTTGATCAGGACCTCCTCCAAGTCCATGGTAACAGTTGTTCCTAGTCGTTCCTCCAGTCCCGTCCTTCACCTCTGGGTTGTGCTCCCCTTCCAGCAGCTTGGAGTCTGAGCACATCATCTTGATGACCCAGGGGTATATATACTGCTGGCACCTCCCACCAGCTCCAGTATCTGTCTCCAAGCAGCTGGAGGGAGCAGTAAGTCAGGGTGCTAGGCTTCCTGGAGAGACAGATTTATTTATTTAGCTGTGTTTATATACCGCTTTTCACCGGGTCAAAGCGGTTTACAATAAACAAGGGGGGATGCATTTAACAGGGTTATTTGCAATTGCAGGAGGGAAAGGGGTATACCATCACCAGGGGGAGTATAACATATTTACATTCTTGCGAGATGTCTTCAGACATGGTTACATTTCTGATTCTCTCTGCAGTCACATTCATGGATCGGATTTATTTACGGTTCTGGGTTTCTCTGTTGTCTTAGTCCTCCTTGGAGAAGTTCATTGGGTGCTGTTCTGTGTCGACCCTAGGTGCTCCCGGAAGAGAAGGGTGTTTATCTGCTTTCTAAATGTAGATAGGTCATTGTTGCAGTGGACTTGAGTTGGAAGGGAGTTCCAAAGTGAGGGTGCATAGAGGTCGAATGCACGGTTACAGGTCTGATTAAATTTTGTTCTGTCATGCGGCACAATGAGTGTATTCATGGTCTGTCTTGTTGGTCTTCCAGCGTTCGTCCGGGTTAGCATTGTTTGTTGATAAGATGGAGGCTGTTGGTGAAGAGCCTTATGTATTAGAACCAGTGTGTTATATTTTATTCGTGCTTCTAGGGGGAGAATATGGAGTTCTCTTAGGACAGGAGTGATGTGGTCATGCTGCTTTACCTTCTGAATGATTCTCGCTGTTGTGTTGAGGGCAGTTCGAAGTGGGTTGATGGTGGTGGTCCATGGTAGATTGCATTACAATAGTCTAAGTTCGGTAGGGTCATTGCTTGCATACCTCTGCGGAAGTCTTGAGGGTCTATGAGTGGTCTGAGCCTTTGTAAATACTGATCTTGCGGCTTTAGCAACCTGCTGTTTAAATGAAAGTGTTGATCAAGGATGACTCCTAGATATTTTACATGTGTTTGGACTTTTGTTTTAGTTGCGTCTAGAGTGATGAATGGTGGTTGGGGGGGGGGGTGAAGGTTTGGTCCTTGGTTACAAATAACGCTTCCGTTTTTTTTTAGGTTTATGGCGAGATTGTTTTCTTGTAGCCATTTGGAGACGACATTGAAGCAGTCCATTAGTTTTGGATTTGTTGGATTGATAGTTGTAATGGGTACATAGAGCATGATGTCGTCTGCATACAGGTGGAAGTTGATATTATGAGACCGTATTATCGCACAGATGGGTTGAAGGTAGATGTTGAAGAGTGTGGCTGATAGGGATGACCCTTGTGTATTCCTTGAGTTTGATGAAAGGGTGGGGAGGTAGCGGAGATGGTTCAAATGAGTTGTCTGTTAGGCAGGATTGGATCCATTATAATACTTTGTCCTGTATGCCAATCTCTTGTAGTCTGCACAGGAGGATGTTGTGTGCAACTGTGTCGAATGCTGCAGAAATGTCCAGAAAAATCAGTGCATAACCAGCCTGTTTGGCCTGTATCCCTTTGGTTAGGTTGTTAAGGAGAGTGACCATGAGGGTTTCAACTCCGTAGGAGGGGCAGAATCCATGCTGCTGGGGATCCAGGGTGGTGTTCAGTTCCAGGTCATCTTGCAGTTGCTGTTGGACTATTTTCTCAATTATTTTCGCAGTGAACGGTAGGGGTCCGATGGGTCGAGATCAGGTTTTTTTGAGGGATGGTCGTATGATGGAAGTTTTTAGGTTGTTGGGCATTTTGCCTTGTTTTAATGAAGCATTTACTATGGTTGCCAGAGCAGCGCTAAGTTCTTGTTTTGACTTTTTTATCCACTCTACTGGGCAGGGGTCAAGCGGGGAGGTTGTGATGTTTAGTCATGATATGGTTGTTTTGATTCTTTCTTTAGAAATAGTCGTGAATGTTCCCCATTCAGAGTTTGTGGTTAAAGTAAGGTCACTTCTTACTGTTACGGGTTGCAGGCTGGGTGGTTGTTGAAGCTGCTTGTATTGTGCCGCTAGTTGTGGTTGTAAGCTTGGGAGTTGGCTCACAGTGTTAGGGGTTTTCATTAACCTCTTGACAATATCGAACAGCTCACGTGGTTTGTTAATTGATGACATTATAATCTTTTTGTGATATGCCCTCTTAGCATTGTCTGTTTCAGTGCGGCATTTGTCGAGCTCATTCATGTAGTTTATTCTATTTCATTCTTCGACTTTCTCCATCTTCGCTCGATGCATCTGAGCTGTGTCTTTAATTTCCGTAGTGTGGGTGTATACCAGCACGCCATTGATGGTCCTGGTCTGTTTCCTATGTGGGTTGTCGTTGCTTGTGCTGCTGGTGTGATTACTGTATTCCAATTGCTGGTCAAATCTTCTATTTCAGTCGATTCAGTCTGTATTTTTGGGAGTACTTTTGGGTACAGATAAGGAGAGAGTAGGGTTTTATTTTCTTTTATTTTCCTTTATCTTCCTTTCTCGCCTTCTGGTACCTTTGCCGGCTTTGCCTTCCAGCGGGAGCTGCAGCTTGCAAGCCAGCTAGGTGTCTGGAAGTATTTGGGGCAGGGGAAGGGAACCCCCCTCCCCCCTCATCTCCGAGTGAAGAAGGAGGCTTCGGACAGCCGGAGGTCCTTGTCACTGGAGCAGCTCCTGATTCCATTAGCGGGCGAGGAGCCGCTGACCGGAGGAGCCAGTTTCTGAGGGGCAGTTCCTTTTGCGCCATTCCGCCTTGCTGCTGAAGCTCTTCAATGCAGCTGAGCATAGGAGCAGGACGGCAGCACGAGTGCGGCAGGAAAAAAGCCGCTGACATGTGGCTGCCGACCGTGTGGTGGGTGAGGCCTGCTAAGTGTGCCGGTGTTGCCGGGGGACTCATACCTTCCCTTTTTGCGTTCTTTGGCAGCTGCTCTTGCTCTTCGGTTTGGACACTGGCGTTTGGTTTTTCAGGGGCAAGTGGAGGCCTTTTGAAAAGCTAAGGACAAGAATGTTGAAGAGTATATTTAATTTTATTTAGTTGAAACCCCCCCCAAAAAGGCAACAAGGAAGGATATAGTTCTTTGTTTAGCTTTATGTTCTTTTTGTTTTCTTCCTGCTTGTTTCTTAGGTAAGAAAGTGAAGGAAGTCAGAGTCTCATCTTGCTCCATGCCGTCCAGACGGCAGTGCTTAGTGTGCGGGACTCAGCGAGGAGCGGTTTTGGACGCGGGCATGTGCAGGGGATGCACCATGGAAGCCGCGTCTTTGGAATTAGGGAATACAGGTGAGTATGAGCCAGGAGCACCCTCTCCCCTTATCCCAGGAGTCAGGGGAGTCCACAGAGGCGGTGGTCGGGGCTGGGAGCTCCACTTTCCCGAGGCCAGAGTCTCCTTCCTGCCCCCAACTCTCTATCAGACCCTCCACTTCCCAGGGGGTGAAGGAGGGGGGAAGCTGGGGAGGTTTCTCACCAGAGTTTGTCTTGCTGTTGCATATGGTGTTCTGTCTGCGCCAGCAAGAGGTGCTGGGGCCTGCGCCGGTGCAGGAGTGTGTGGTGAAGCTGACCGCTGATCCGAGGGAGATTGGACTCATAGCGGAGCTGGCGTAGCAGGCCAGGCTCGTGGACAACGGGGGACAACTTTCCCCTCAGTACAAGTCCCAACTTTCCCCTCAGTACAAGTCCCAGGACAGAGAGGCTCTAGACCTGGAGATGGAAGAGGAGGATGAAGAACTTGGAAGAGGGCAAGATCCAGGATCAGGAGAAGCAGGCATGGATTGTTCATGTGTTCTGCAGAGAAGAGTTGCTGGTGCTGATTGGCGAGTCCTTAAAGCCCTTAATATCCCCACAGGCCTACCAGCAGAGGAGGAATCTCAGGAGGATCCACTGCTGCAAGCAGTACGGAAGACACAGAAGGTCTTCCCAGTCCATTCGGTAGTCAAGCAGATGATCCAAGATGAGTGGAACCTGCCAGAGGCCGGTCTGCGGTGGGGTGCGAACCATGTCGTGCTTGTAGGAGAGAGAATTGCTTCGGTCCCTGAAGGTTGATGTAGCGGTGTTGGCAGTGACCAAGAAGACTACAATCCCAGTCGAGGGCAGCGTGGCTCTCAAGGATACCCAGGATAGGAAGCTGGATACATTATTAAAACAAGCCGTTGATGTCAACACCCTCGTTCTCCAGACCTCGATGTGTGGGGCCTGGGCCTGCCTCCGTTGATCGCAGCGAATTCAACAGCCAGGCAACCTATCCAGGAACTCAGCAGGGGAGGCTGCAAGAATAGAGTTGGGTGCAGCCTACCTTGTAGACACTCACTATGATCTCATTAGGAGCCTTTCGAAGAGTATGTCCTCGGATGTGGCAGCCCACCGCTATCTCTGGCTCTAGAATTGGGCGGCTGATGGTTGCTCCAAGGCCCGTCTCAGCAGACTCCTCTTTAAGGGGAAGCTGCTATTCGGGGAGGACCTGAACAAGTTGGTAAAGGAGTTGGGGGACTTGAAGGGAGGAAGGCTTCCGGAGGATAAACCAAAGCAGAGTCGCAACACCACTCCTGTGCGGTCCCAGCCACGAGAGTTCTGGAGGATTTGGACTACCCGTTTGGTACCTTATCAGAGGGGGTGTTTTCCCTTGAAGGGTCAGGGGTTTCGGCAGTTTCAAGGAGTGGGTAGAGGATTTAATGCCTCATCCTCGGGACCTAGGAAAACACAGTAAAGCGAGGGGGGCCCAGGTGGGGGTGCTGCCAGTGGGGGATCGGCTGCAGCAGTTTTACTCCACCTGGGCCCGGGTCATGTCCGATCAGTGGGTCCTGGAGGTCATCCGAGATGGCTACACCCTCGAACTAGCACATCCAGTCCTCTGTCCAGTTTCCCTGCAGGGCCTCAGTCAAGGCTGCAGCAGTAAAGGAAACCTTAATGCGGCTTTTACTTCTAGGGGATGTGGTCCCGGTGCCTGAGGACCAGCGTGGCTGTGGTCGATACTCCATTTATTTTGCGGTGCCCAAAAAGGAGGGCTCCTTTTTGACCATTTCTCGACCTCAAGCAGGTCATCTGTTGCCTGAGGGTTCACATGGAGACGCTGAGGTCTGTTTTCACATGGAAACTCTGAAGTCCGTGATTGTAGCGGTGCAACAGGGAGAGTTTCTGACATCTCTCTGACCTCACAGAGGTGTATTTACATATTCCCATCCGTGAGTAGCATCAGCAGTTTTTGCGGTTTACGGTACCAATGGGGCACTTTCAATTTCAGACATTACCATTCGGCCTGGCGACGGGCCCGTGCACCTTTTACCAAGATCATGGTGGCTGCGGTGCTACGCATGGAAAGGATTCTCGTCCACCCGTACCTTGACGACTGGTTGATCCGAGCGAAGTCCCAAGGATGAGAGTCTAAGGGCAACGGCCAGAGTTGTTGGACTCCTAAGGAGTCTAGGGTGGGTGATCAATCTGGCAAAGAGCAGATTGGTTCCCTCTCAGGAAATCGAGTATCTCGGGGCAAGATTCGACACCAGCAGGGGCAGGGTGTTATTGCCAGCTCAGAGAGCAAGGGAGCTATGGTTAGAAACTGTCTCAGCAGACGCCTTAACGGTGCCCTCGACTTGGCATTATCTGCAGGTGCTGGGGACCATGTCAGCTATGATTGAGTTAGTGCCTTGGGCCAGGGCCCACATGCGACCACTTCAGCGGTCCCTGCTCCATCGCTGGTCCCGTCAGCCCTTGTCCGTGGCACTCCCCTGTCTGCCGGCGACCAAGGGGGCCTTGCAGTGGTGGCTCCGACCAAGGAATCTGGAGCATGGCATGCCCCTCGAGTCCCCCACTGTGGCTGCAGTTGACGACAGATGCCATTAAAAGGGAGGAGTAGCCTAGTGGTTGGGGCAAGGTACTTCAGGCCGGAAGGTCGGGGGTTCAAATCCCACTAGAGGACAGCAACCTTGGGCCGGAAGGACTGGGGTTTCTAGTCCCACAGATGCTCCTTGTGGTCTTGGGCAAGCCACTTAACCCTCCATTGCCCATGTTCCCTGTAAGTATTAGTGTATGTGTCTCATATCCCTGCATGTTAAATGTATCCCCCAATTGTGTTGTGACCGCTTTGATTGAAGGATAAGGCGGTATACAAAACTATCTAAATAAATAAATAAATAAATACAATTCTGACTGGTTGGGGGCTCACTGCGAGGGATGCTTTGCCCAGTGCCTCTGGAGTGCACAGGAGGCCCAGTGGTCCATCAACAGATTGGAGATGAGAGTGGTAGCCCTGGCTCTGAGCGTTCGAGCATTGGGTCAGCCAGAGGGCGGTCCGGGTGCTATTGGACAACGTGACCACGGTGGCCTACATCAACCGTTAAGGTGGCACAAGCAGTCCTCTCTTGGAGGAGGAGGCAGAAAGCCTGCTGGAGTGGGCCGAAGCCCATCTAATGGCCTTGTTGGCGCAGCATGTAGCTGGAGTAGAAAACGTCACGGCAGACTACATGAGCAGGTGCAAAGTGGATCACGGCAAGTGGGAGCTCTGTCAGGAGGTGTACGAGCAGGTGGTGCGCTGATGGGGGACTCCCATCATGGACCTCATGGTGCAATGGAAGTCAGCTAAAGCGAGCAGATTCTTCAGCCGAAGAAAGGAAAGTATGTCGGAGGGCCTGGATGCTCTGGTTCAGAAGTGGCCCACGGAAGGTCTTCTGTATGTGTTTCCTCTGTGGGCTCTCATAGGCAGGGTCCTCCCAGTGAGTAGAGGCCCACCCAGGGTGGGTAGTTCTCATAACCCCAGACTGGCCACGTGCCCGTAGTATGCTGACCTCATGTAGCTGCTGGTCGATCGTCCATGGCGCCTTCCGGTGAGAGACGATCTCCTGGCTCAAGGCCCCGTGCGGATGCCATAGGTGGATCGGTTCTCGCTTACAGCCCTGCTATTGAAAGGGCAAGGCTGCGTAAGCGAGGATATTTTGGGTAGTGATTTCCACGTTGCTGAATGCCCGCAAGCGTTCGACCTGCCTCTCTTATGTGAAGGTCTAGTGCGTTTTTGAGGGCTGGTGTGGAGACCAGTAGAAGAGGCCCCTCGCGCTGTCAGTTCCAGAGGTATTGGATTTCTTACAGGCGGGGTTCGAGAAGGGCCGCTGTCAGTTCCTTGCATATTAAGTTGGCAGCTATTTTTTATTACAAGGGCAAGGTTCAAGGGAAGGCTTTAGGGGAACATGCAGACGTAAGTCCGTTCCTGAGGGCAGTGCGGCCCCAGCAGAGGTTGTCGGTCCCTCCTTGGGACCTTAATCTTGTGTTGGATGCTCTAGCTGGGGAACTTTACGAGCCGATGGAGCGAGCCTCTTTGAAGGACTTGACTGTCAAAGCAGTTTTTCTGGTTGCTATCTGTTTGGCTAGGTGTATTTCGGAGCTTTAGGCTCTGTTGTGTCGTCCGCCGTTCATCTTCTCCTTTAAGGAAAAGATGGTCTTGTGGACGGTACCTTCCTTTTTGCCCAAAGTGGTTTCGTCCTTTCATGTGAATCAGCCCGTCTCTCTCCCTTCCTTCTCCAAGTTTGGATGGGGTGAACGATGCGCGGTTACGCCATTTGGATGTGCGCAGGGTTCTGAAGCGTTATCTGGATCGCACAGCGGCGTTCCGCAAATTGGAGTGCTTGTATTGTTTGATGGGCCGTGTAAAGGTGAAACGGCAGTCAATGCTTCTATCTCCAGGTGGATCAGGGAAGCCATTGCTTCAGCATATATCCAGAAGGAGAAGGCTCCGGTAGGGTTCCGGGCGCACTCTAATTTAGTCCAAGCGGCCTCATGGGCGGAATTTAGTATGGTTCCGCCGCTGGGTATTTGTAGAGCGGATACTTGGTCTTCTCTGCATATGTTCGCCAAGTATTGCTGGTTGGATATTCAGGCAGCAGGAGATGCTGGGTTTGGGGGAGCAGTACTTCGTTCCAGTCTTGCAGACTCCTCCCAGGCTTGAACTGCTCTGTTACATCCCAGAGGAAAGGGACTGGACTGGAGGGACGTTTAGGAAAGAAGAGTAATTAGGCCTTACCTGCTAATTAGCATTCCTGAAGGAACTCCAGTCCCTGATCCCGCCCAGTTTAGGTTTCAAGACAGGTGTTGCTGTCCTGAAGCTTTAAGCAGGCAAGAGAAGAAAAAGGTTCTGAAGACTCCTTGCTGAGGGTTCCGGTGATGAGGCGGTGTGGACAGGCAAAGTGCCCTGGTGGTTGATTGGGTAAGGGCATATGCAGTATCAGGTAAGCCGCCTCTTCTTCGGGGGGGGGGGGGGGGTGGAGTCCATTCCGGGGGAGGCGGGCGGTGGTAGTCTGCAGTTTTGGAGTTAGTTATTGTTAGTTTTAGGTTGATCTTGCTTAATTGTCTCTCCATTAAGTCTGCTTTGTCAATAGGATACTGGAGCTGGTGGGAGGTGCCAGTGGTATTTATATCCTAGTGTCATCAGAAAGATGACATGCTCAGTAGTCTCCAAGCTGCTGGAAGGGGAGCACAACCCAGAGGAAAGGGATTGGACTGGAGTTCCTTCAGGAACGCTAATTAGCAGGTAAGGCCTAATTACTCTTTTCTAAGTGTTTATCGGATGTCATAAGAACATAAGATATGCCATACTGGGTCAGACCAAGGTCCATCAAGCCCAGTATCCTGTTTTCAACAGTGGCCAATCTAGGTCATACATACCTAGCAGTTATCCCCAAGAGACATAGGTTCAATGCTTGTATTGGGTCAAGCATTGATATCCTGGGTCCCTTTTTATTAATGGTTTATGGACCTTTCCTCCAGGAACTTGTCCAAACCTTTTTTTAAACCCAGCTACACTAACAGCCTTTACTACATCCTCCGGTAATAAATTCCAGAGTTTGATTACACGTTGAGTGAAGAAATATTTTCTCTTATTTGTCTTAAATAGTTTACCCTGTAGCTTCATTACATGTCCCCTAGTCTTTCTATATTCTGATGACGTAAACAATAGATCTATGTTTACCTTTTCCACTCCATTCATTAATTTATAGACCGCTATCATATCTCCCTCAGCCGTCTCTTTTCCAGGTTGAAGAGCCCTAGCCTTTGTAGCCTCTCTTCATAGGAGTAGCCTTCCATCCCCTTTACCATTTTGGTGGCTCTTCTCTGTACCTTTTCTAATAACCCTATATCCTTTTTAAGATACGGCGACCAGAATTGCACACAATATTCAAGGTGCGTTCGTACCATGGAACGATACAGAGGCATTATAATATCCTTTGTTTAATTTTCCATTCCTTTCCTTATGATACCTAGCATTCTATTTGCTTTCTTGGCCGCCGCTGCACTTTGGGCGGAGGGTTTTAACATGTTATCCACGATGACGCCTAAATCTTTTTCCTGGGTGGTGGTTCCCAATGTGGAACCTTGCATCGTGTAACCATAGTGTGGGTTGTTCTTTCCTAGGTGCATAACTTTGCACTTGTCCACATTAAACTTCATCTGCCATTTGGATGCCCAGTCTTCCAATTTATCCAGATCTTCCTGCAGTTTTCCGCAATCCCCTTGGGTTTTAACAACTTTAAACAGTTTTGTGTCATCTGCAAATTTGATAACCTCACTAGTTATTCCCTTTTCCAGGTCATTTATGAATATGTCAAAAAGCAGCAGACCCAGTACAGATCCCTGGGGTACTCCACTATTCACCTTTTTCCATTGGGAAAATTGGCTATTCCTTATCGTTCCTCCAATTTAGTCCTCTACCTCTGGGTTGTGCACCTCTTCCTGCAGCTAGGAGACACTGGGCATGTCAAAGTCGTGACATCACTGGATATAGCCTGCTGGTATCTCCCATCAGCCTCCAGTGTGTCCACTCTCCTTGCAGCAGGAGGACATAGTGAGCCTAGCTTCTGGGCTCACTTGGGGGGAACAGATAAGGAGCATTTAGTGTGACAAATTCTATTCTGATTTTACTTTTGATTTTTACCTTTAATTTACTTTTAATTTTACTTTTAATTCAGTTACTTTTGGTTAATTGGGAATCAGGGATTAGTTCCCTTTAGTTAGGAGCAAATTTCCTTATTTACCGTAATTTTAAATTTGAGCCTGGTTCTTTAAATTAGTAGCAGTTCTCGCCTTCCCTCCTTGTCAGTTATTTTCACTTGCTGCACGCATTTGCCGGTGCGGATCTCTCTCCCTTGACTGTACGGGAGAGAGCTCCGGGACCCGTACCGCCACACTGAAGCTGTGTGAGACGGAGCCTCTCCGTTGCTGCAGGATTTTAATTTTACTTTGTGGAACCGGCTGAGCGATCCTCGCCGCGGCTGCCAAGTGCATCAGCGTGGCTTGAGGATCGGATGAATTCAAGGTGGTAGGAGCAGGCTGTGTGGCTTTTGGCCCTGCAGGTAAGGCCTTCAGGCTCTGTCGGTCTGCTGAGGCCTCATTTTTGCAGCGGCTGTTGTTCTTGGCGCCAAAATTCATTGGCGAAGGGTCGGCCATTTCCTCTCTAGGTATTTGGATCGCATGGCGAGAGTTGCAGTGAGCTGCCTGTGTGAGGAAAACAGGCAGAATAGCTAGATTTTTGGGCGTAGTGTTTGTTTGTAGTTTTTTTTTTTTGAGGCTCAGGGCGTTCCTCAGCATTAAGGGGGACTATTGTCAATCCTCTTTATAGAATAAATAAGAATAAACTTAAAAACAAGACAGCAGTTTTGGCATTGATACCACATGGTCTTTCCCTCCTAATCATGTCTCTGAGGAGCATCTGTTAAGGCCCAGGATATTAGGCAAATTGCCAGCTTTTAGGTTCAAGGGCAGAGCCCTAACTTGTAGTTGGACAGAGGGAAAGCCTGGAAGTGTGCTTTTATGTATTCTATAGTGAAAGTTGCCCAAAATTCACAGGGACAGGTTTAGGAAACCTTAGGATATAAATAAATAGACTGGCAGTTAAACTGTTAACCAAGACATGCCTGTGCTACGGTCTATGGCCACCAGAGGGCAGCTGGTACACTCAATAGTGCCTTTCTCTGACTGTGGGTATGCAGCCATTATTCATCAGGTTCACACAGGCAACAACCTCTAAGACCTCCATTTGCAAGGTGGTCGGTGTATTCCACTGCTATTTCTCTGACTGCAGGAAGGCCTGGGGAGGTGCTTGTGTGTTTCATAGCAACACTTAGCAGGCCCTTCCCAGGAAATTCTCATCTATTACTAGAGCAGGGTTTCTTTTCATTTAATTTCTCTGGTTGTGGTTAATGCACAGCGTCAGGGGCTGTGTTGGAAACTCGCTTTAGTGAGAGATAGCCTTGTTCATTTTTAGCTAACACTGTTGCTTTTACTTTTGATTTTTACCTTTTGCGCCTGAATTCCAAGGATGGGACACTGTTTGCTTCCAGGGGTTCTACTTTCTATTTTGCTCTTCAGCTCCCTGGCAGATGCAGTAGGCTGGCAGTGGGTGGGCAACGCCTCCTGCAATGCAGAATCCCCCAGGATAAGGGGGGGAAGGACAACTGGGTGCAGTGGGGGCTGGTAGCTTCTTGCAAAGCTATAGTAGCAGTTCGGGTAATTTTAGCTGATCTGCTTTGATTTCATTGGAGTTGGCGGAAACTTGGTTTTTGGAGTCCTGTACAAGCAAAGAAAAGGGGGGCATAGCTATGTTGATTTACCAAAATCTCCTTCCGCTACCCATAGAGGGTCCTATAAAGTGTTAGTCGGTTTATATGGCAGGATAATATTTTGGCTTAGCTGCTGTGATATATCGCTATGTTCCGCTGTAAACATATTCAAGTCAAAAGGAATTATGGTGATAACTCTCTTGGACTGTTGTAACAGGTGCTTGGGTGAGCGCCATGGCCAGTCCACAGATGTGGAATGCTCTGCCATAAGCATTATGTCATGGGAAGGATTTTATAGTTGTGTGGTTTCTTAATGGAAAATGTTCCCGTTTAGTTTGGCTTTGCCCAAATTATACGATTTTACGGTAGATTTGTAATGTCTTAATTTTGGCTATATGTGGTTTAATTTTACATATGGAAAAGGCAGCTCAGCGGAGAAGGGTTGCAAAATAGAACTCTGGCCTTTGAAGCTATCTATGCTCCCATTCCATTTATCAGCGGTTCTCCAGTAGGGAGAGTCTCTGCTAGTGTTCAGCGAATGCCTTAATGAGGGGCCAGAAGCATGCAGCCAGGCTAGTTCTCTAGCAGCAATGGCAGCGGCTCAGACTCTATTTATTTATTTAGCTGTATTTACCGTATTTTTCGGACCATAAGACGCACTTTTTCTTCACCAAAAAGTGGGAGGAAAAGTGCCTGCGTCTTATGGTGCGAATAGAAGAAGTTGCAGAGCGGCAGCGGGTCCCCCGGGACCTTCCGTGTCCCTGGGGACTGCATCATCCCTCCCCCGCCCCGTGTCCAGGCTTTCAGGGCCGCGAAGAGAGTAGTATTTCCCTCTCGTGGCTCTTTTAAGCCTGCCAGGGCTGATGGGAATTTCCATCAGCCCCGGCAGGCTAACAGAGCCTCGAGAGGGAGATCACTCTTCTCTTCGCGGCCCTGAAAGCTGCTGCTGATGGAGCTCAGAAGATGCTTTGCCGGGCAGATGGGAAGGGGCCGTGGGACAGTTGATTCTGCCGCTGCCACGGCAGCGGCAGCAGCAGAAGCCCAGGGTTTGTTTTTCATTTTTAAATTTACTTGGGCTGATGGGGGGAGGGGGTTAGGACTAGTAATGGGGGGGGGGGTTAGGACTGAAAATGGGGTGATGGGGGGATAGTACTGAAAATGGGGTGATGGGGGTTAGGACTGCAGGTGGTCTGATTGGGGGTCTAAGACTGAAAATGGGGTTATGGGGGGGCTAAGAATGAAGATGGGGCGATGGAAGGGTTAGGACTGGAAGTGGGCTGTTGGGGGGCTTAGGACTGATAATGGGCTATGGGGGGGCTAGAACTGGTAATGGACTGGGGGGGGGGGTGCTAGGACTGGAAATGGGCCAAGTAGAAGGGGGAGCTTGAACTGCAAATAGCTGATGGGGACAGGATTTTGGAATGGAAATGGGCTGAGTGGAAGGGGGCTTGGAATGGAAATGGGCTGATGGGGAGGGGGCGTGGAAAGGAAATGGGCTGTGAGGGGAGGGAGCTAGGACTGGAAATGGGCTGATGATGCGGGGACTAGAAGGGAGCGGATGCTGGGTGGGGCAGGAGCTAGAAGGGAGTTGATGTTGGGGGACGATTAGAATGGGATGGGGCTGGGAGAGTGAAATGGAGAGGGGAAATATATTTTGTGTGGGAGGGAAGAAAAATCTACAATTGGCCGGGTATTGGGAGAGTAAGTGGGGATTGAGGATGGAGGGGTAAAATTTGAGTGGATGAAATAGGAATGAGGAAAGAGCAAAAGGAGAATGATTAGTATGTTAAAGCAGATGTAGAGAGAATGGAAAAAAACTAGGAAAGAAGAAAGGACAAATGGACAGCAGACAATGGAGCGTTAGCAGAAGACACGAAGAAGGAAAACCAGAAGAAAGTGGCTGGAACAATTGCAACTGAAAAAAAAATGCACAAAAGGTAGAAAAATATCTCTTTATTTTGAATTTATTAACTGAAATATGTCAGCTCTTGGAAATGTGCATCTTTAACGTCTGCACTTTATTTAATACAAGAGGAAATCAATTTATAGTTTTATTTCTACAGTGTTGTACATTCTAAGTTTGGTTTTTGGGGTTCCCAGTTTAATTGCCTTAGATGGAAGTGAAGACTGTATTTTATACGAAGACAGCGAAGAAAGTGATGTCAGTGATTGTGACCAAATGAGCTTCATGAATTCTGACTCTAGCGAAGAAGAGTTCTTGGGGTTTTCCGAAGACTAGAGTACTCAAACCTTTGTCTTTATGTGTTAATGACAGTGATAATGGTTCTTAATGCCACTGTTGACTGCTGTTCAGTTTATATGGTTCAAATATTATTCTGTTATACTTTATTAAATATTTTATTACACTATTTGGTTCAGAATATTTTTTTTCCTATTTTTCTCCTCTAAAAACCAGGTGCGTCTTATGGTCGGGTGCGTCTTATGGTGCGAAAAATACGGTATATCCCGCTTTTCACCGGGTCAACGCGGTCAATTGGGAGATACATTTAACACGAGGGGATATGACACACATACGCTAATACTTACAGGGAACATGGGCAATGGAGGGTTAAGTGGCTTGCCCAAGACCACAAGGAGTAGGCATACTTCATATGCTGGGCTTACAAGATGGCTTCCGCGCTGATCGGCATCAGCCAAGGTGACTGCCGGTTTAGACTGTGAATGTGGAGTCAGCCTGGAGGAGGGGCCTTGCGTTCTCTGGACAATGCCCTGCATACACTGAATCCCTTCAATTCGATCAGCTGCTGGCAGGACACAAGGCACTCTCGCATGCTTTTTTGCTTCAGTGGTCTAAAAGTGGAGTCTTTACCAGGTGGTATAATGGGAACTTGTCTGCAGTTTTCTCGGCTTCTTCTTCATTGCTGCTGACTCAATTGCCACTGCGGAATGAGAGCAGTATTTCATATCACCAGGTGCTAGTTGAACTTAAAATATAAAGTCCATCTTTGTGCAGTCAGACGGAATGGGGCGTTACTCTAGCAGGAAGGCCGTGGATATGCCTGTGTTTGGGAGTTCTTTCTACTTCATATTATTGGCACGGAAAGAGCGTCTCTTAACATATGCTGAAGGGATTTTTGGTTTAGAGGTGTCTTTGTAAAAATAAGTAAATAAATAAATTAATTAAAGAAAGTATTCAGCTGTCCTGAATTCGCCTGTTCTTGATTGACATTTTGAGGCTAAGCAGGGGCAGGCCTGGGTACTACGTAGGTGGGTGCACACCTTGCTCTACCAGGGGGTGTGGACTCACTGTATGGAACAGAGCCCTAGCACTCTTCTTTATCGCAAGATAGGAAAGTAGATGGTTCACTGACGCGATCGTTGGGGGCAGTGCTCTGGCCTTACAAGCTCCCATTTTTGGAGCCTGGGGTGGCGAGAGCATGCTTCAGGTGGTTGCAGTGTTTTACGGCAGTCTACTCGCCTGGAACAGGAAAGGATCAGGGAGTTGAATCGACTAGAACCTGATCTGCTTTATGGGGCAAATGTGCATTATGGCTTAATTCAAGCGCTAGCTAATATTATTGGCTTCCTTGGGGTTCACCAAGAGGTCTCTCTGGTGGAGGAATGGGGCAGCTGATGGTTCGTCCAAGTCGAGGGTCAGTAAGCTCCCAATTAAGTCTTTGTCTTGTCCTTTCCCCGTGGGCTCTCATAGGGCAACTAATTGGCGTATCGAGGCTTTCGGAGAAAGGTACTCTTGGTAGCGCCCGGTTGGACGAGGCGGCCGTACTAGGCTTTTCTCATTCGCCTACTCGACAGGCTTTTCCTAGAAGTTGTCGGTAGCGGACGTTCTGCTGCGGCTAGGTCCGTGACGAATGTCTCAGATGGATCAGTGCCCACCTACGGTTTGGCCTTTGTATGGGCGGGGCTCAAGTAGAAGGGTTATTCTGCGGCAGTCTTCGCCGCCTTGTTGAGAGCAAGGAGGCAGGCTGCTTCTGCCACGTAGGTCCATGCTTAGCGCCTTTTGGAAGGCTGCTGTTCACGGCGGCAAGTCCGGGCGACAAAGGTGTCTGTATCCTTGGTCTGAGTTCTCTGCAGGACAGTGTCTGAAGGAGCTAGCGGCCAGTTCCTTAGAGGATCCAGCGGGCGACTGTTTCCGGCTGTAGAGGTTCTGTGAAGGGAATAGCGCTAGGTGTTTGGATCGATGTGTGATCCGACTGTGCTCCTCAAGGAGAGTTCAGGTGCCGCCGGGGGGATCCTGATTGGGCCTTAGAGGTGTTAGCTAAAGAGCCCTTTGATTCTTTACTCCAGGCGTCGGTAAAGGATTTGCTGTTATAGACAGTGGCTTTGATACCTCGTCGTTCGGTGCGACGAGTTTCGGAGTTTCAGGCGTTGTCATGTAATGAGCCGTTTTCACCCTTTCTGGATAGAGGGTGGTGTTTGCGAGCAGTCCTGTCGTCCTTCCAAAAGGTGGTATCTGATTTTCTCCTGAGCCTATTGGTTTCTCTTCCAGTTCTCGGTTTTTCTGGAAGGGGAGGTTTTTATTTGTAGCTTACGCTGATAGGAAACATTACATGCAGGGTGCGATGTTCGTTTCTTTGTTTTTGTGTGCTGGTTGGAGGTCCCCACAAAGGGGAAGCAGCAGCGAAGGCGGCCATTTCGCACTGGGTTAAGGCGGTGGTTGCCTCAGCTTTCTGCTGGCGAGGTTGTATGATTCCGGGGGGGCGTTCTGACTCTTGCTACCAGGGCACAAGCGGCTTCATGGGTGAATCACTGTGTCATTCCACCAGGGGGGATTGGTAGAGCAGCTTCCAGGTCGTCTCTTCATTTCCTCAGTAACCACTACTGCCTAAATGTTTTGGCAGTAAAGGAGGCCTGTTCTGGGTCGGCGGTGTGGTGAGTTGGCTGGTTAGGTCCCTCTCAATGATTACTGCTCTGTTACATCCCAGAGGTAGAGGACTAAACTGGAGGAACGATAAGGAAATAGAAATTACACTTACCTGGTAATTGTCGTTCCTTGAGTGACGACACTTTAGTCCTCATTCCCGCCCAATAGTGTGATTTCTTCAGAGTTTTATTTTCAGGCGGAGTGGAGCATCAATCTCAAGGAGTAGACAGATCCTTTCAGTTTCTAGATCGCAGTGAGTATCCCTCTCTGTTCTTTCTTTCTTTTCTCTTATTTAAATGAGGTGATGGTATAGGATACGTGTTTGCATAGGGGGGACATGAATGTAAAGTTTAAAAAAAAAAAAAAAGAGAAAAGAAAATATAAGACGGATACGGTTAAAAAGGCTCCTCCGGTTGAGGAATGGGGAGTTATTTAAAGGTATGGTTTAGTTACTTATTTGTTGTTCCTTTGAGTTTGCTTTGTCAGTAGTACACTGGAGGCTGATGGGAGATACCAGCAGGCTATATCCAGTGATGTCACGACTTTGACATGCCCAGTCTCCTAGCTGCAGGAAGAGGTGCACAACCCAGAGGTAGAGGACTAAACTGTCGTCACTCAAGGAACGACAATTACCAGGTAAGTGTAATTTCTATTTTAGCCCTATCCTCTGCTTTCTAGAAAGGGGGGCTGTTACTTCTGGAGAGAAATCTGAAATTGTGAGTATATACTTCTGGGAATTTTTCTGAAAGGAATTTTTTTTTCTTTTAAAGCTAATTAATCTGTGAACCCACTATTTTTTGTTAAATCAGTCAGGGCCTAGTAGCAACAGTTTAAGATTCAATTTAAAACACAGAAGAGAACTTTCTGGTTACTTTTCATACCCAGTAGAGAGCTGTATTTTAAATTTCATAGTCACTCAGGGCCTAGCATCAGCAAAGTACTTTTAGTTTCAAATTAAAACACAGAAGAGAGCTTTCTGGTTAAATTTAGAATCCAGAGACAGACAGAGAGGTACATAGATGAGACCTACAGGGATATAGTCCTGAAGTCCCACCTCCAGTCTGGCAGCATCCCTGTTGCCATGGAGGAGAGAGGTCACGTGACAGGAGAGCATCACCCTGGTGTGGCAGGAAGTGATCCTGTAAATAGGACCTGTCCTCCAGGTGATGTAAACCCCTCTCGCACCGAGGAGGTTTCTCCAGGGCCAAGTGCCCATGAGGGAAGGGTTAGGACAGCAGTTATAGTTGGTGATTCGATCATTAGGCATGTAGATAGCTGGGTGGCTGGTGGACGTGAGGATCGCCTGGTAACATGCCTGCCTGGTGCGAAGGTAGCGGACCTCACACGCCACCTAGATAAGGTCTTAGATAGTGCTGGGGAGGAGTCTGCTGTCTTGGTACATGTCATAGGAAAATGTGGTAGGGAGGTTCTGGAAGCTAAATTTAGGCTTTTAGGTAGGAAGTTGAAATCCAGAACTTCCAGGGTAGCGTTCTCCGAAATGCTTCCCGTTCCACGCGCAGGACCCAAAAGGCAGGCAGAGCTCTGGAGTCTCAATGCGTGGATGAGACAATGGTGCAGAGATGAGGGGTTTGGATTTGTTAGGAACTGGGGAACATTCTGGGGAAAGGAGGGGCTCTTCCGAAGGGATGGGCTTCACCTTAACCGGGATGGAACCAGGCTGCTGGCATTAACCTTTAAAAAGGAGATAGAGCAGCTTTTAAACTAGATAATAGGGGAAAGCCGACAGTCACCCAAGAGCGCATGGTTCGGAAGAATGTATCCTTGAGGGATACTACAAAAAGCAGAGAGGTTCCAAAAAAGAGTAAAGTAGCCCAAATGCCCTCGAGTATGGAGCAGCAGACAGAGCTTAAAGATCCCAAATTACCCATGTCTACCAATAGCCAAATTAATATGAATAAAATACAGTCTCTAAAATGCTTGTATGCAAATGCTAGAAGTCTACAAAACAAGATGGGATAGTTAGAATATATAGCACTAAACGAGAGGTTAGATATGATTGGAATATCAGAGACATGGTGGAAGGAGGACAACCAGTGGGACACTGTGATACCTGGGTACAAACTATATCGTAATGAGAGAGCTGATCAAATTGGTGGAGGGGTTGCGCTCTATGTTAGAGAGGGCATTGAGTCAGAAAGGATTAAAGTTTTGCAAGAAACAAAATTTGCTGTAGAATCTCTATGGATTGAAATTCCATGTAAAAAGGGGAAGGCGATGGCAGTGGGGGTGTACTATCTTCCGCCTGGCCAGAATGAACAAATCGATGATGAAATGCTCAAAGAAATCAAGGGAAGCTAGCAAAAGTTACAGTGCAGTAATAATAACGGGTGATTTCAATTACCCCGGCATCGACTGGGTCCGTGTCACAACATGACATGCTAGGGAGATAAAGTTCCTAGATGAAATAAATGACTGCTTCTTGGAGCAGCTGGTTCATGAACCGACCAGAGGGGAAGCAATATTAGACCTAGTCCTTAGTGGAACACCAGATGTAGTGCAAGAGATAAGGGTGTTGGGGCCACTTGGCAATAGTGATCATAGCATGATCACTTTTGATTTAATTAGTGGAGGAGGGATAGTAAGGAAATCCACAGTACAACCCTTTAACTTTCGAAAGGGAGACTATGATAAAATGAGGAAAACAGTTAAGAAAAAACTAAAAGGAGCAGTTGCAAAGGTTAAAGACGTACAACAAGCTTGGGTGGTGTTGAAAAATACTATCATGGAAGCCCAGACCAGCTGTATTCCACGCTTTAAGAAAAGTGGAAGGAAGTCCAAAAAACTGCCAGCATGGTTTAAAGGTGAGGTCAGAGAGGCGGCGGCTGCCAAAAAAGCATCTTTCAGGAAATGGAAAAAAGAGCCAAACGATAAAACCTGGAAACAGCACAAGCACTGGCAAGTGAAATGCAAGGCATTGATAAGGCAGGCAAAGAGAGAATTTGAGAAGAAGCTTGCTGCGGAAGCAAAAACGCAAAATAAAGACCTTTTCAAGTACATTCGTAGCAAAAAACCTGTGAGAGAGTCAGTTGGTCCATTAGATGATAAAGGGGTTAAAGGAGCACTAAGAGGCGACAAGGCGATAGCGGAGAGACTGAATGAATTCTTTGCTTCGGTCTTTACTGAGGAAGATGTAGGGATGTTACCCATGACTGAAGTGGTATTTAAAGGTGTGGAAGAATTGAAGGAAATATCGATACATCGGGAAGATGTCTTACAACTATTAGATAAACTGAAGAGTAGCAAATCACCTGGGCCGGATGGTATACATCCAAGGGTGTTGAAAGAACTGAAATTTGAGATTGCAGACCTGCTATCAGTAATCTGTGAACTATCATTAAAATCATCTCTAATACCTGAGGATTGGAGGATCGCCAATGTAACACCAATTTTTAAAAAGGGTTCGAGGGGTGATCAGGGAAACTACAGACCGGTGAGCCTGACATCAGTACCGGGAAAAATGGCAGAAACCATCATAAAGAATAAAATTACTCAGCATGTAGATAGTCACGACCTAATGGGAGACAGCCAACATGGCTTTAGACAAGGAAGATCTTGTCTTACTAATCTGTTATGTTTTTTTGAAGGAGTGAATAAACAGGTGGACAAAGGTGAGTCGGTTGATATTGTGTATCTGGACTTTCAGAAAGCCTTTGACAAGGTCCCTCATGAGAGACATTTGGCAAAACTAAAGAGTCATGGGATAGGAGGCAGTGTACTATTGTGGATCAGGAACTGGTTAAAAGATAGAAAGCAGAGGGTAGGGCTAAATGGCCAATTTTCCCAATGGAGAAAGGTGAATAGTGGTGTACCCCAGGGATCTGTGCTGGGTCCGCTGCTTTTTGACATATTCATAAATGACCTGGAAAGTGGAATAACGAGTGAGGTTATCAAATTTGCAGATGACACAAAACTATTTAAAGTTGTTAAATCCCAGGAGGATTGTGGAAAATTGCAAGAGGATCTTGATAAATTGGAAGACTGGGCATCAAAATGGCAGATGAAATTTAATGTGGAGAAGTGCAAGGTTATGCACCTAGGGAAGAACAACCCAAACTATGGTTACACGATGCAAGGTTCCACATTAGGAACCACCACCCAGGAAAAAGATTTAGGCGTCATTGTAGATACCATGTTAAAACCCTCGGCCCAGTGTGCAGCGGCGGCCAAGAGAGCAAATAGACTGCTAGGTATGATAAGGAAAGGAATGGAAAATAAAACAAAAGATATTATAATGCCTCTATATCGTTCCATGGTGTGACCGCACCTTGAATATTGTGTGCAATTCTGGTCGCCGTATCTTAAAAAGGATATAGCGATTTTAGAAAAGGTTCAGAGAAGAGCCACCAAAATGGTAAAGGGGATGGAAGGCTACTCCTATGAAGAAAGGCTAAAAAGGTTGGGGCTCTTTAACCTGAAAAAGAGACGGCTGAGGGGAGATATGATAGAAGTCTATAAATTAATGAACGGAGTGGAACGGGTAAACGTAGATCGATTGTTTACCTTATCAGAATATAGAAAGACTAGGGGACATGCAATGAAGCTACAGGGCAAACTATTTAAGACTAATAAAAGAAAATATTTTTTCACTCAACGTGTAATCAAACTCTGGAATTTGTTACCGGAGGATGTAGTAAAGGCTGTTAGTGTAGCTGGGTTTAAAAAAGGTTTGGACAAGTTCCTGGAGGAAAGGTCCATAAACCATTATTAAGAAGGGACCCAGGATATCAATGCTTGAACCAATAGAAGCATTGTGGAACCTGTGTCCCTTGGGGAAACTGCTAGGTACGTATGACCTAGATTGGCCACTGTTGGAAAGAGAATACTGGGCTTGATGGACCTTGGTCTGACCCAGTATGGCATATCTTATGTTCTTATAACCCGTTCCCGATCCACAATAGTATACTGCCTCCTATCCCATGACTTTTTAGTTTTGCCAAAAGTCTCTGATGAGGGACCTTGTCAAAGGCTTTCTGAAAGTCCAGATACACTATATCAACCGACTCACCTTTGTCTACCTGTTTATTCACACCTTCAAAAAAACATAACAGATTAGTAAGACAAGATCTTCCTTGTCTAAAGCCATGTTGGCTGTCTCCCATTAGGCCATGATTATCTACATGCTGAGTAATTTTGTTTATGATGGTTTCTACCATTTTTCCCGGTACTGACTTCAGGCTCACCGGTCTGTAGTTTCCCGGATCACCCCTGGAACCCTTTTTAAAAATTGGCGTTACATTGGCGAACATCCAATCTTCAGGTATTACAGATGATTTTAATGAAAGTTCACAGATTACTAATAGCAGGTCTGCAATCTTATATTTCAGTTCTTTCAACATCCTTGGATGTATTCCATCTGGTTCAGGTGATTTGCTACTGTTCAGTTTATCAAGTAGTTGTAACACATCTTCCCGGTGTAGCGATATTTCTCTCAATTCCTCTGCAGTATCACCTTTAAATACCACTTCAGTCTTGGGTAACATCCCTACATCTTCCTCAGTAAAGACCGAAGCAAAGAATTCTTTCAGTCTCTCTGCTATAGCCTTGTCTCCTCTTACTGCCCCTTTTTACCCCTCTATCATCTAACGGTCCAGTTGACTCTCTCACAGGGTTTTTGCTACGAATGTACTTGAAAAAGTCTTTATTTCACGTTTTTGCTTCCATAGCAAGTTTCTTCTCAAATTCTCGCTTTGCCTGCCTTATCAATGCTTTGCATTTAACTTGCCAGTGCTTGTGCTGTTTCCAGTTTTCGTCGTTTGGCTCTTTTTTTTTCCATTTCCTGAAAGATGCTTTTTTGGCAACAGCCTCTCTGACCTCACCTTTAAACCATGCTGGCAGTTTTTTGGACTTCCTTCCACTTTTCTTAATGCGTGGAATACAGCTGGTATGGGCTTCCAGGATAGTATTTTTAAACACCTAAGCTTGATGTAAGTCTTTAACCTTTGCAACCGCTCCTTTTAGTTTTTTCTTAACTATTTTCCTCATTTTATCATAGTCTTCCTTTCGAAAGTTAAAAGGTAGTACTGTGGATTTTCCTTACTATCCCTCCTGCACTAATTAAATCAAAGGCGATTATGCTATGATCACTATTGCCAAGTGGCCCCAACACCCTTATCTCTTGCACTTGATCTGGTGTTCCACTAAGGACTAGGTCTAATATGGCTTCCCCTCTGGTCGGTTCATGAACCAGCTGCTCCAAGAAGCAGTCATTAATTTCATCTAGGAACTTTATCTCCCTAGCATGTCCTACCGTGACACTGACCCAATCGATACCGAGGTAATTGAAATCACCCATTATTATTACTGTGCTGTTACTTTTGTTAACTTTTGTTAGCTTCCTTGATTTCTTTGAGCATTTCATCATCCATTTGTTCGTTCTGGCCAGGTGGTCGATAGTACACCGCAACTGCCTTCATCTTCCCCTTCATACATGGAATTTCAATCCATAGAGATTCTACAGCAAATTTTGTTTCCTGCAAAACTTTAATCCTTTGTGACTCAGTGCCCTCTCTAACATAGAGCGCAACCCCTCCACCAGTTTGATCAGTTCTATCATTACGATATAGTTTGTACTCTGCTCTAGTGCAAGTAGTTGCTCAAAACTCTTTGCAATGCCAGAACTTTGAGAAAGAAACCCATTAGAGTCTTGGTGAGATTGTGAAGGAAGTTAGTGACTCTAAGACTGTGATTGATCACCGCGTGAAATACAAAATCTCTGTTCATCAGAAACTAGAATAGTTTGAAAATAAATTTAGGGGGTTAAATTTGAGAATTTTAAATTTTCCTCAGGCTGTAAATGTTTCTCCTTTGGATACTTTCAAGAAATATGTGTGAGTACTATCCCGCATGCGCCAGCGTTTTTTAATTCAGTGAGATGTTGCTGAGGTTCCGACGCTGTTTTTATGGTTTTTAGGTACCCATCATTGAATATCTACTAAAGGTGGTATCATTTTCAGTGCAACATAACAACGATGTTAGCATGTTCTAATACGGTTCTTTCAGCATAAAGTGAGCCAACCCCTGAAGAAGATTTTATCGAAACACGGCCTGTGTCGGGTCAGGTCTCTCTTTATATGTATGGAATAATAAAGTTTTGGTGAGAACCTACACCTGCTACGTCTCTGTACTGTGTTGCTGATATCTACGTGGCAGTGTGCTGTCTTTGGTGTCCCTGAAAGGGCCAGGGACCAGTCCTGTCAAGGGGGAACCGGGTAGGAAATGTCCGGGGGCCCCCCAGGGATTAGGAGCGAGCGGAGTCCCTTCAAAGAAGCCTAGGAGCATGAAAGAGCGGCAGGAACAGTCGGTGACCTCAGAGGGGATCCCCTCGGAGGATGTGAATCCAGATTTGGAAGGAGAACTCAAGGAGCAGGAGGACCAAGCTAGAGTGGTTCATGTTTTCCAGCAAGACGAGTTGTCGGCGCTTATTGCTGAGACACTTAAGGCGCTTAATATGCCGTCGGTGGGACCGGCGGAGGATTCCACCTTAGAGGACCCGTTGTTGCAGGCCGTTCAGAAGATGCAAAGGGCCTTTCCGGTGCACAGAGTAGTGCGGGAAATGATTCAAGAGGAATGGGACATGCCCGAGGCAGGGCTTAAAGGGTCCAGGATTATGGCCCGCCTTTACCCTTTGGTGGACCAGGACCGGGAGTTGTTTAGGTCTCCCAAGGTGGATGCAGCGGTCTCGGCGGTTACCAAGTAGACCACAGTTCCGGTGGAAGGGTGCCGCTCTCAAGGATGCCCAAGACAGGAAGCTGGACACCTTGTTGAAACAGGTGTTCAATATCAATGCTTTATCCATTCAAGCTTCTATTTGTGGAGCATGGGTGGCCAGAGCCTGTCTTCGGTGGTCTCAGCGGATTCAGGGAGAGCAGATGGAAGAGTCAGCTGGAGAGGCGTCCAGGTTGGAATACATGGCTGCTTATTTGGCTGATATTCTTTATGACCACCTTCGAGGATTGTCGAAGAGTATGGCATCTTTAATAGCAGCAAGGCGGTATCTGTGGCTGCGTAATTGGGCGTCAGATGGTTCCTCCAAGGCAAGGCTTGGTAAGCTTCCTTTCAGGGATAAGCTACTTTTTGGTGAAGATTTAGATAAGTTGGTAAAGGATCTAGGGGAGTCTAAGGGCGGGAGACTGTCTGAGGAAAAGCAGGGGTGTCCGTCTCCGACGATCAAGGGTCAGCAGAGGGAGTTTTGCCGTTTCCGTTCTCCACAGTTTGGGCAATTTCAGAGGACGTTTTCCCTATAGGAACCAGGGGTTTTGGAGATTTCGAGGTGCAGTCAGGGGATTTGCTGCCTCCTCTTCCTCGAACCTTAGGAAGTCACAATGAAGCCAAGAGGACCGAGGCAGGACAGGTGCCCATGGGAGGTCTATGGGATTTTTATCCGGCCTGGGTTCAAATCACATCAGATCAGTGGCTGTTGGAGGTCATTCAAGAAGGATATGCTCTAGAGTTTCAACGCTCGGTGATCGATTCTTACGTTCAATCTCCTTGCAAGGCATGCAGCAAATGCGAAGCAGTGCGGGAGACCTTGCAAAGACTACTGAACCTAAACGCAGTGGTGCCGTTACCTCCAGACCAGTGCGGCTGCGGTCGGTACTCCAGATACTTTGTTGTACCAAAAAAGGAAGGCTCTTATCGGCCAATTTTGGATCTCAAGAGAGTAAACCGCTGTCTTCGGGTAACTCATTTTCATATGGAGAATCTGAGGTCTGTCATCGTAGCGGTAAGAAAAGGAGAATTTCTTCTCTGGATTTGTTGGAGGCTTACCTGCACATTCCGGTTTGGTTGGAACATCAAACGTTTCTCAGATTTGCAGTTCCCATGGGTCATTTTCAATTTTGGGCATTACCGTTTGGCTTGGCAACGGCTCCACGAGCTTTCACCAAGGTGATGGTGGTAGGAGCGGTGGCATTGCGAAAGGAGGGAGTGTTAGTTCACCCTTATGTAGACGATTGGTTGATTTGAGCGAAATCCAGGAAAGAGAGCGAGTTGACTACAGCCAGAGTGGTAGAGTTACTACAGAGTCTTGGTTGAGTGGTCAGTGTGGCGAAAAGCAGGTTGAGCCCGTCGCAGAGCCTAGAATACCTGGGGGCTCGCTTCGATACAAGCGTAGAAAAGGTTTTTCTGCCTCAGCTGCGCGTGCAAGGCTTAAGAAAACTAGTCTGCAGTTTTCTGGGGATGACGAATCTCATCGCTTGGCATTATCTACAGTTGCTTGGTACCATGGTGGCGACACTCGAGCTAGTCCCATGGCAAGAGCCCACATGCGTCTGTTGCAGAGAGCATTGCTCAGAAGGTGGTCACACCAACAGGACCCCCTATTTCAGAGGCTTCCCTGTCTGCCGGAGACACATCAGGTGCTCCAGTGATGGTGTGCAGCCAGGGTGCCTGGTAGAGGGAATACCCTTGGAATCACCCTCTTGGATACCTCTAACGACGGATGCCAGTCTCGTAGGCTGGGGAGCTCACTGCGAAGGATGGTTCGTTCAAGGACAGTGGACCGAGCTGGAGAAGGTTTGGTCAATCAACAGATTGGAATTGAGGACAGTAACGCTAGCACTTTGAGCTTTTCGACCTTGTCTGCAGGAAAAGCGATTTGTGTGCTTTGACAACGCGACCGCAGTGGCCTACATCAATCACCAAGGGGGCACCAGCAGTGTATTACTGGAAGCCGAAGCCGAACAGCTATTTGATTGAGCCGAAGTGAATTTGGTGGCTTTGTCGGCATCACATGTAGCAGGGGTAGACATTGTGGTGGCTGATTTTTTTAAGTCAGGTCAAAGTGGACCCAGGAGAGTGGGTTCTGCATTCGGAAGTGTTTGAGATGGTAGTGCGCCTCTGGGGGACGCCAGTAATGGATCTGATGGCAACCTTCGAGTTGGCAAAGGCCAATCGATTTTTCAGTAGAAGATGAGAGAGAATGTCGGAAGGCCTAGATGCTCTCATACAGAGGTGGTCAGAAGAACTACTGTTGTACATGTTTCCACCTTGGGTGTTGATAGGTCGTGTTCTACAGTGAATAGAAGTACACAGAGGACAGGTAATATTGATCGCGCCAGATTGGCCGAGGCGGCCATGGTATGCAAATCTGATAAGGCTCTTAGTGGACTGGCCATGGCACCTACCGATTGGAAGGGACCTGTTATTGCAGGGTCCGCTGCACATGCCTCAGGTGGATCGATTCTCGCTTACGGCTTTGCTCTTGAGAGGGCGAGACTGAGAGCGAGAGGATACTCCTCAGCGGTGATTTCCATCTTGTTGAGGGCAAGGCGGAGGTCTACCTCTTTGGCGTGTGTTTGAAGTGTGGTGTGCGGATAAGAGTGTTGAAGCGTTGAGAGCTTCATTCTCGCAAATTCTGTCTTCCTTCCAGGATGGTTTTGAGAAAAGCTTAGCAGCAGCATCGTTGAGAGTACAGTTGGCAGCTCTCTCCTGTTATAGAGGAAAGATAAAAGGGGAGGCGCTGGGAATGCATCCAGATGTTTTTTGAGAGCGGTGTCTCTTTTAAGGTCGCATTGTAGGCCGACGATTCCGGCATGGGATCTACATTTGGTGCTGGAGGCGTTGGTACGTTTGAGCCTCTGTCTAAGACGTTGATAAAAGACCTTGCCCTCAAAGTGTTTTTTCTGGTGGCTATATGTTCTGCTTGGAGGATTTCAGAGTTGCAGGCTTTATCCTGCAGAAAGCCTTTTCTGTCCTTTTATGATAAAGTGGTGTTGAGACCAGTTCCATCTGTAGTAGCTGATAAGAATGCAATAAATAATACCCGGAGTCGGGCAAAGATTCAAGCCGGTTTAATGTGCACAGGCTCAGATTGCAGTAGCATTCAAAATGGTCTGAGCCCAGAGCTCGGAAAAATGACAGTTTATATACTTTTCTCCTCCAGTCTAATACAGGCAAAACTCCTCATTGGCCACAGTGGCCCACTTACACTCATCCAATAGACATCTCTGACCGGGCCCAGGACTCGCTCCCCCTGCTTGGGTCTTACTAGCCACGGGTCAGCAACTAGACATAACACTAAACATAATACTTTTACTACAGTATATTTTGCTACTTCTGCAAGGTCAGTTAGCTTGCATAGATAGTGGAAGGCATATCAGAAGCATTCTCATCAAAAGCAAAACAAAGCAAGGCCAAACAAAGCAAGGCTAAGATGTATCTCTAGCCCTGGCTCAAAACACTAAACAATCTTCATAATGCTAGACAAAATATTCTTACACTGTTCAGTTTCTCTGCTATATTTTCATCCTAATTACGAGGTCAGTGCACATCTAGCAAAGATACAGTGGCGCGGCATTCTACTGAAACAGACATCTGGCTTACCTAAACAATAAACAAGAAAGTTTTAATTCTCTTATCTCCAGGAGAGCAGAACATGTTATCAAACCAGAATAGAACAGTATGTCTTTCTAACAGCTAACAGCATTCTGTAAGTTTCCAAAATCAGCAATAACATTTCAAAGCAGGAGAAAAAGGGCTTTAGGCCTAGCTTCAGGCCTAGCTCTGCTACATACTAGGCCATCGCCTATCACACATCCTTTTTTGCCCAAGGTGGTATCGGCCTTTCATGTGAATCGGGTGGTTTCTTTGTCAGTTTTTGAGGACAGTAGCAAGGAGGCAGATTCTGGGAAGCTGCATTTCTTAGACGTGCATAGGGCATTGAAAAAAGTATATGCGGAGAACAGCGGGGTTCCGCATTATGGACAGGCATTATGGAGGGGCAAGAAAAGGAGAAGCAGCTTCAAAAGTTTCTTTTGCCAGATGGCTCAAAGAGGCTATAGCTCGACGTACGTTTTGGAGGGCAAGACAGTACCAGAAGGACTTAGAGCTCATTTGACTAGGGCGCAAGCGTCGTCGTGGGCCGAGTACAGTTTAATGCCGGCTGTTGAGATCTGTAAGGCGGCTACTTGGTCGTCTTTAAATTATTTTGTCAAGCATTATCATCTGGATGTTCAGGCAGAAAGGGATACCTGTTTTGGATCAGCGGTCCTTCAGGCTGGTCTAGCCGGTCCCTCCCGTTGAAGAGTATCACTGCTTTGTCACATCCCCAGAGGTTTGGGACTGGACTGGAGGGATGATAAGGAAGGTGAAATTAGACTTACCTGCTAATTGTTGTTCTTTGAGGAACTCCAGTCCAGTCCCGCATCCCTCCCTAATGTTATTTCTTTTGGACTATAGCCTGAAGTGAAGAGGTATGGTATTCTAAGTGGTAAGCTGGAGAAACAGCTGTAAGGGTTGCGGTCCATAAGGGGAGGGTAAGAGAATGGGGTTCTGATGGGGTCATGATAAGAGCATAAGAACATAAGAACATAAGTTATGCCATACTGGGTCAGACCAAGGTCCATCAAGCCCAGTATCCTGTTTCTAACAGTGGCCAATCTAGGTCATACGTACCTAGCAGTTTCCCCAAAAGACACAGGTTCCACAATGCTTGTACTGGGTCAAGCATTGATATCCTGGGTCCCTTCTTTTTTTTTTTTTAATTAGAATTTTACAAAACTTACAAAAGCAAGCATAAAGAAACATACAGATGATCTATTAATAAAGAACATAGCAAAAAGAAAAACGATAAGGCAATACATCCTTCCTAGCCCACAATATGGGGAGATTATAGAAAACCACAATATGGAAAGGAAAAAAAAACCAAGAGCCATAACTCTTGAATTCTAGACAGCTATATTAACAAACCACCCACCCCAGTCACTTGGTGCCAAGCCCCTCTTTGTCACAAAGAAATACCTCAAGCTGAGTAGGATAAAAAAAAACAAACCTAGATCCCTGAAAAGTTATCAAACACTTACAGGGATATCGAAGAAAAAAAGTAGCCGATAAGGCAATCACCCTAGGTTTAAGGGCCAAAAAACCCTGTCTCCTAGTCTGAGTTGCCTTACAGACATCCGGAAATATTTGCACTCTAGCACCACAGAAAGGTACAGACATGTTCTTAAAGTAGCTCCGAAACACAAGAGCTCTATCCTGGTCAGAAAGAAATGAAACCACCAAAGTGGCTCTGGAGAAAATATTGTCTTGCGAGTCCTCCAGGAATTTGGTGAGTCCAAGGCTAACTTGGCCTTGAACTTCATCAAACCCTCCCGGGGAACCCTGAGACAATCCTCTACCAGTCAAATAATAAAGTTTAGAGAGACAAATGGAGTCAGCCGAAGCCAAGCCCAAAACCTCTCTAAAATACTTCCTCAGTAAGATTTCAGCTGACAGCAAACGACAATAAGGAAAATTCAACAACCGAACATTCTTTGCACGAAACATATTATCATACTGTTCCATCTTATGGTGTAAAACTAAACTATCTTTAATATGAGAAGAATTCACAGCTTTAAGAGCCTGACACTGATTTTCACATCCAATAACCTGATTAGAAACAATCTCCACCTTATTATCCACTTCTGTCAACCGAGTAGTAATCTCCGAAGAGAAACTACAAAGTTGCACAACAGTGGGTACCAAGGAACTTTCAATACGAGTAACCACCTTCCAGATATCGGCCAGAGTTACCTGATCCTCAGGCACTATTCTGGCTTCTCCCGGAACGGGTGCCCATACAACTGGTTTCAGTTTTTCCCCCGTTCCTATCGGGGTACTCTGCTGAAACCGCGTACCCTCTGAAGCAGGCAAAGGAGGAGATATATAGACTGGAGGAGAAGGTGGTGTCCGGTCCGGGAAACTCAAAGACACCGGAGAGGGCCGGAGCACAAGAAAGTCAGGGTCAAGCGTTGCATCCACACCAGACAGTACCTTAACATGTCTGTCCATAGGGCCCACCGCAGGCTCAGCTGCCGCTGCTGACTCAATCTTCTTCTTCCGTTTTCCCATCAGGATCTCCACAGCCGGAGGACGCCCCAGGTACTATGCTCCTTCGATGCTCCAAGGGGCTCCCAAGGGGCCTGAAATGCCCCTTGTATCTAGCCCCTTTTATCGCTGTCCCGACTAGCGTCTCCGGCTGCGCCAAACCAAGGAACTTTTGAAGAGACCCCCGATGATGTCGGGGCCGCCGGAGCAGGTGCCTGCCACACCGGACCTCTGCGCTGCCTCTCTGGTCTCTCCCCCTGGGTCCCTTCTTAATTTAATTTAATTAACAGTTTCTTATATACCGCACCTTCCAGAGATCAGGTGCGGTTTACATGGAACAACAATGTAACAGGTCAACGTCTGTTAATACAGAGAACAATTTAAAACAACTTATATTACATTACATAGAACAGCCTTAAACCGTAACTTCCTTATCGTCACTCCAGTCCAGTCCCTTTACTTCTGGGTTGCGTAACCCTTCCAGCAGCTTGGAGGCTGAGCCCATCCTTTTTGAGGATGGTGCGGTATAAATACCAGTGGCACCACCCCCAGAGCCCTGTATTCTCAGCCTCCAAGCAGCTGGAGGGTTCCGTAAGCCACGGGCTTACTGGAGTCTTCCTTTCTTTATTTTCACCCTAGATTTTATTTTCAATTTATTTTCAAGTTAATCTGTTGATTTCCTTTGATTTGAAATAAGGGGTTTCTTCTTAGCTCTGTTCCTTTAAGGTTTCCTGTCTTCATCCCCCCCCCCCCCCTCCCGGCCAGTTTACCAGCTCCACGGAGGAGGAGGTTTGCCTTCTGGGTTAATCGCGAGGGCTCCTCGCTCTCTCCTACAACCGGCTACCCGCAGCAAGGAGAAAGATAGTCTGATTTCCTTTGTCTCTTCTCCCCAAGCCGGTCCTGCCTCGCGCCGAAGCCCTCAGGCGGCTGAGCGCTTGAGGCAGCAACAAGGGGCTCTCCCGCGGTCTCCAGAGGAGGGAGAGATCGCGGAGTAGTCTGGGAGCGATCGGAGAATTCGCAGCCTGCTCCGGAGCCGAGGGCAATGCCGTGCTAATCCCGGCGCTGGCAATTTGCTCGGCGGCGCGAGCAGAGCCGACGGCTGCCGTTTTCGACTCCACGTGGCTCAGGCCTTCCACGTGCGAGCGGCTGCAGCGCTCCCCTCTCCACCGGAGATTCGCTGAGCATCTTCAAAACCGCAAGTACTGGGAACTTTTCCCCTGGGTTTGAGTGCTAGTATTTGTTTTTAATCTGTAGGTTACTTGAATTTTATTTATTTATTTATTTCCTTTCCTGAACGGCATAGTGAGTGAGGGGGGCCTGGGGGGGATCTAACTTATTTTATTCCCTAGAGGCCTCTCTCAGCCCCGTTGGTTTTGGTAGCTTTTTGAATTTGGAAGGGCATAAGGGCCCTTTCCTTTCCAGATGGGAAGAGCCTCTCTAGAGTGGACATGACTGGCAAAGCAAGGTGCCCTTCTTGTGGCACTCGTAGGGGCACTGATTCAGAGTCAGGAGTTTGCAGGGCTTGTGCTGCCGAAGCAGCTTCTGCCGAGCAAAGTGTTCTTTTACCCATGTCCCAATCCACTCAGGGGTCTGGGGACCTGACGGGAGGGGTGAAGGTTTCCCTTCCTCCCCCTCCCTCTACCACGGATTTGCCGGCTTCGGCCCTCTCCCCCTCCCCCTCTGCTGTGGGGGAGGAGAGTTCCGGGGACCCCTTCTCCCCCGAGTTTGTCCTCTTGCTGCACAAGGCTTATTGCTTGCGCAGGCAGGGACTCGAGGCTGGTGAGCCGAGTGTACTAAAGGGGAGTGAAGGGGGAGGAGCCTCCAGACCATGGAAGTCAAGCTCCCAAGATTCAGTCATCCCTCCTAAGCGTGCACGGCTACTGAGTGAGGAACCTCCCACATCCTTCTCGCAGGATACTCCGGAAGAGGAGTTTTCGGATAAGGATGTAGGGGAGGATGGAGAAGAACTTGAGGAGGGAGAGATTCCAGAGGAGGATCAATCCCGCATAGTGCGTGTCTTTAGGCGAGAGGAACTCTCAGGGTTGATTAATGAGTCCCTTAAGGTTCTCAATGTATCTTCGGAGGTTCCATCAGAGGAAGAAGGGTTGGAAGACCCTTTAATCCAGGCTGTGAGGAAGTCTCAAAAGGTCTTCCCGGTTCACAGAGTAGTACGCCAGATGATCCAGGAGGAATGGGATCAACCAGAGTCAGGCCTGAGGGGAGTGCGCTCAATGTCTCGGTTGTATCCTTTGCCAGAACCGGATAAAGAACTGCTGAGGTCTCCCAGGGTGGATGCAGCGGTTTCTGCAGTGACAAAGAAGACGACTATCCCGGTAGAGGGTAGTGCTGCCCTGAGGGACGCTCAGGATAGAAAATTGGACACTTTACTGAAGCAGGCCTTTGACGTCAGTGCTATTGCCTTGCAGGCCTCGGTTGCAGGGGCCTGGGTGGCCCGGGCTTGTTTGAGGTGGTCCCAACAACTACAACTAGCCGAGTCCCCCTCGGGGGACCCCCAATCTATTTCAGCCAAGTTAGAGTCCGGGACTGCCTACCTGGCAGACAGTCAGTATGACCTCATCAGGAGCCTAGCTAAGAACATGGCCTCGGTGGTAGCAGCTAGGCGATATTTATGGCTCCGCAATTGGGCAGCAGATGCCTCGTCGAAGGCGCGCCTGAGTCGTCTGCCCTTCAAGGGGAAGCTACTGTTTGGCGAAGACCTGGATAAGTTGGTTAAAGACCTTGGCGAATCTAAGGGAGGCAGACTCCCGGAGGACAGACCAAAACAAACTCGCTCGCTGGCTCCGGCCCGTAATCAACCGAGGGATCCCCGGAGATTTCGTCCAGCCCGATCGAACCCCTTTCCTAGGGGCCGTTTCCCTTCGAGGGGTCAGAATTTCCGAGAGTTTCGGGGGGCAGGAAGAGGCTTTGGGTCCTCCTCCGCCTCCGCGGGACCCAGAAAACTTCAATGACAAACCGGGGATCCAGGGGGGCGGACTGCTAGTGGGGGGCCGGCTAAGACTTTCTTCTCGCCTGGTCCCGGGTCACGGCCGATCAATGGGTCCTGGAGGTAATCCGAGAGGGTTATGCTCTCGAATTTGCAAAGCAAATACTTCCGGCCTTCATTCAGTCTCCCTGCGGTTCCCCGGTAAAGGGGGCAGCGATAGAAACAACTCTTTCTCGACTCATAGTGCTCGGGGCTGTGGTCCCGGTGCCACCGGATCAATGCGGTTCAGGTCGGTACTCGATCTATTTTGTGGTACCAAAGAAGGAAGGTTCTTATCGCCCGATCCTGGATCTAAAGCAAGTCAATCGCTGTCTCAAGGTACCCCATTTCCGGATGGAAACTCTAAGGTCCGTCATTGTGGCCGTAAGGAGCGGGGAGTTCCTGACGTCATTAGATTTGACAGAAGCCTATTTACATATACCGGTCAGAAAGTCCCACCAACAGTTCCTGAGGTTCGCAGTACCCAGAGGTCATTTTCAATTCCAGGCTCTGCCCTTCGGTCTAGCCACGGCTCCAAGGACCTTCACCAAGGTGATGGTGGTAGTGGCCGCGGCCCTACGAAAAGAAGGAATCCTAGTTCACCCTTATCTGGACGATTGGCTGATAAGGGCAAAGTCAGAAGAGGAAAGTCGCTTGGCCACGGCCAGAGTGGTGGAGGTTCTAGAGGAGTTAGGGTGGGTCATCAATCGGGCAAAGAGCAGGTTGAGACCCTCCCAGGAGCTCGAGTATCTCGGGGCAAGGTTCGACACCAGCAGGGGCAGGGTGTTCCTGTCCAAGTCAAGATCAAAGGACCTAAGGGGCCTAGTCACGAGATTCCTGAACAGGCGAAATCCTACGGCGTGGCATTACCTTCAATTGCTGGGGACCATGGCTGCGGCAATAGAGGTAGTACCATGGGCCAGGGCTCACATGCGGCCCTTACAACGGGCCCTGTTGCGTCGGTGGTCCCATCTGCATCACCCTTTGTTCATGCAATTACCCTGTGCTCCTCGAACCAAGAAGGCCCTCCAGTGGTGGCGGTCCCCAAGGAAGCTGGATTGTGGGATGCCTCTCGAGCCCCCGCAGTGGTTGCTGCTGACGACGGATGCCAGTCTAACAGGCTGGGGAGCGCATTGCGAGGACCGGTTCGTCCAGGGCCAATGGTCGGCGTTGGAGTCGCAATGGTCAATCAACAGACTGGAATTAAGGGCGGTAGTCCTTGCACTCAGAGTTCTCGAGTCCCTGGTGATACGAAGAGCGATTCGCGTCCTCTCCGACAATGTCACCACGGTGGCTTACATCAACCGCCAGGGTGGCACAAGCAGCCCCGCCTTGGAGAAGGAAGTGGACGGCCTATTCCAATGGGCCGAGATCCGCCTGGAGGCCCTTTCAGCTCAACACGTGGCCGGCACGGACAATGCTGCGGCCGATTACCTCAGCAGGTTCAAGATAGACCACGGGGAGTGGGAGCTGGAGCAGGAGGTCTTCGACCAGATAGTAGCCCTTTGGGGTCCACCAGTCATGGATCTCATGGCACGGTATGCGTCCGCCAAGGCAAGCCGATTCTTCAGTCGTAGGAAGGAAAGGATGTCCGAGGGCTTAGATGCTCTGTCCCAGAAGTGGCCGTCGGAGGGTCTCCTGTATGTGTTCCCCCCATGGGCTCTCATCGGAAAGGTTCTTCAGCGAGTGGAAGCTCACCAAGGTTTGGTAATCCTCATAGCTCCGGATTGGCCTCGCCGCTCCTGGTATGCAGATCTGGTGAGGTTGATCGTCGACCGGCCTTGGCGTCTGCCCCGCAGAAGGGATCTTCTGAGGCAGGGGCCGGTTCGGATGCCTCACGTGGATCGATTCTCGCTTACGGCCTGGCTATTGAGAGGGCGCGGCTCCTGAAGCGGGGTTACTCGGGATCTGTAATCGCGACCCTGTTGAGTGCCCGAAAGCGCTCGACCTGTCTCTCCTACGTAAGAGTCTGGCGCATCTTTGAAGCATGGTGTGCGGAGCACCGGAGGAAACCTCTTTCAACCTCTATCCCGGAGGTTCTGGAGTTCTTGCAGGCGGGTTTTGATAAAGGCCTAGCGCACAGTTCCTTACGGGTCCAGTTGGCAGCCATCTCTTGCTATAGAGGTAAGGTCCGCGGGAAGTCATTAGGGGCCCACGTGGACGTTGCCAGGTTCCTAAGAGCAGTTAAGCGTCTACGCCCCCAGCAGAGATCTATCATCCCCCCTTGGGACCTCAACTTGGTACTAAATGCCTTGACCAAGAAACCTTTTGAGCCGGCGAAAGAAGCCTCTCTAAAGGATTTGACACTGAAGACGGTTTTTTCTGGTCTCTATTTGCTCGGCCAGACGTGTCTCTGAACTTCAAGCGCTGTCCTCGCAGCCCCCCTTCCTTTCATTCTTCAAGGACAAAGTGGTCTTACGAACGGTACCTTCCTTTTTGCCCAAGGTCATCTCCCCCTTTCATGTGAACCAGACAGTTACCCTCCCGTCGTTTTCAACGGAGGGGCATGGGGGGAGAGACAGGAAGTTGGAACTCCTGGACGTTCAAAGAGCCTTGAAGCGTTACCTCTCCCGCACGGCGCCTTTCAGAAAGTCCGACCGCCTGTTCATTCAGTTTGGAGGTCCGCACAAGGGGGAGGCGGCAGCCAAGGCTTCCATCTCCAGGTGGATCAGAGAGGCTATTGCTTCCGCCTATATCCTCAAGGGGAAGCAGGTTCCGGGGGGACTGCGCGAAGCGTGAACTGCTCTGTTACATCCCAGAAGTAAAGGGACTGGACTGGAGTGACGATAAGGAAGAAGTAATTAGATCTTACCTGCTAATTATTGTTCCTGAAGGAACGACAGTCCAGTCCCTGATCCCACCCGGTTCTCCAATTGGCGTAATAACCCTAGGGCTATTGTGAGGATCAGCGGACCGAATTCTGGGCTAGGACAAAGCGGAAGGGTCTCTTGGTGCAGGTCCGGCGGACCGGGGTGAAGGAGGGCTCGGTCAGGCTCAGGTACACCTCCTCCGGCCCCCCCCCTCCCTCTTTTCCTCCTTGTAAAAAAAAAAAAATAAAAATAAAAAGGATTGGGAGAGTTAATGCGGTGTTTTTGGGTTGTTGTTCATATAAGCTATTAATTGATTTTCATTAAGTCTGCTTTTTCATTAGATTACTGGGCTCTGGGGGTGGTGCCACTGGTATTTATACCGCACCATCCTCAAAAAGGATGGGCTCAGCCTCCAAGCTGCTGGAAGGGTTACGCAACCCAGAAGTAAAGGGACTGGACTGTCGTTCCTTCAGGAACAATAATTAGCAGGTAAGATCTAATTACTTCATCTTAATTACCTTACTTGAAACATTATGAACTGTTTACATGGAACAGAGAGAAAACTATATACAGCTGTGAGTGAAACATGTTTGAGTCGTAATATATAAGCATTTGGGTTTCAAATCCTATGTCAAGACTGAATTGACTTAAGAGGACTGGCCTTATATTATCCGTTTTCTAGTTGGGTAGGTGTGTTTGACAGAGTTCCGTAGTGTGAGATGAACAGGTGTGTTTTGAGTTTTTTGCGGAATTCGATGATCTCTGAGAGAGAGCTAATTTCGTCTGGAAGGGCATTCTATAGAATGGGGGCTGCATGTGAGAATGCTTTATTGTTTGTTGTCTTTCTGGCTTTTATAAATTCCTTTGGAGTCTTTAGTTTGTTAGTGTGATCTCTCCTGTGTTGAGATTTGGCAGGTTCTTTAGTGATTAGGTTGAATATAGGTAGAGCCATGTTGTTTAGAGCAGTGTTTCCCAACCCAGTCCTACGGGGCACACCGGCCAGTCAGGTTTTCGGGATATCCCTAATGACTATGCATGAGATATATATGCATTAGAGATATCCTGCCAACCTGACTGGTTTGTGGCCCTCCAGGGCTGGATTTGGAGACCCCTGCCTTACACCTCTGTCATTTAAGATTGTGAGTGGGCAAGGTGCAGATGTCCTAGACATCGAAAGGGTATATAGAATGTGACACATTCCTCCTCGATTCTCACCACCACCAAAATATTGTCTATTGACTTTCATAATGGTTCTAGCCGCAGCATTTTGTGCAATTTGGAGTCTTTTCAAGTTTTGTTTTGTTGTGCCTAGTAGTGTTAGATTTGCAAAGTCAAAATGGGGAGTAATATGGCTTGTATTATGCGCTGGAAGTCCTGTAAGTGCATTAGTGGGCAAAGTTGCTTTAGGACTTTAAGTTTGAAGTATACTTTCTTCGTTGTGTTTCTTATATGTGTTTCCATGTTAAGGTGTGTGTCAAGTATTACACCTAGATATCGTACCTCATTTTTTAATTTGATTTCTTGGTTTTGTAGAGTAATGTGTGTGGGGGGTGAGTATGAGAGTTTTTTTGTTACAATTAGGGCTTCTGTTTTTGCATGATTGATGTAGAGGTTATTTTCTTTTAGCCATGTAGAGAGTTCATTAAAACATTCTGTGAGCAATTGAAGTGGTATGTTGGGGGTTGTAAATGGGATGTACATCATTATGTCGTCTGCATATAAGTGGTAATAAACCTTGAATTTTTTAAATATATTGCAGACATGCTTTATGTATATATTAAAAAGGAGTGCTGATAATGCCGATCCCTGAGGGAGACCTAGTTCCTGATTGTATGTCTCAGATGTCAGGTTACCAATTTTTACTGTTTGTGTTCTATTGGTTAGATAAGAAGTAAACCAATTAAGAACTGTTGATTTTATTCCTATTTGATTGAGTTTGTTGAGCATTGAGGCATGGTTAACGCTGTCAAATGCCGCAGAGATGTCTATGAATAGGAGTAAAAATGCTTGCTTGGGATTGTCTATTCCTCTTACAAGGGTGTCAATGAGTACTGTTAAGAGTGTCTCAACACCATGGCGTGGGCGAAAACCATATTGTTGTTCATCGAGTGGGGCTGAGGTGTCAATGTATTCTTGGGTCTGAATTTGTACAACTTTCTCAATTAGTTTTGCCATGAAAGGAATACTTGATATGGGTCTATATGAATTAGGTAATGTTTTGTCAAGGGTGGCATTTTTAAGTATTGGGCGGATCTGAGCATGTTTTAGTGTTAAAGGTAGATATCCAGTTTTTAGTGATAAATTGATTATAGGTAGTATGAAGGAGGATAAAATTGGGAGGGAGTTCTTTATCCAGGATACTGGACATGGGTCTAGGTAGGATGTTGTTGTGTTGATATTTATTATGGTGTTCTTAAGTACGTCCTTAGTTATGGGGTTGAACTCAGACCATTCATCTATATAATGGGTTTGATATGTGTGTATGATGTTAGGTAGAGGAGGATGGAACTTAGTTTTATTTATGTAGTAATTAGCCAATATTTGAGGTGAGATTTCTGTGATATCATTACTGGAGTTGTTAGTGTTGTTCGTTAGTTTTTGAACAATTGAGAATAATTCTCTTGGTCTGTTTAATGAGTTTGTAAGGATAGATGCGTGGTGATTTTTCTTGGCATTGTCTATTGCTTCCTTATACAATTTAAGTTGATTGTGGAATATCTCACTATTAATGGAGTTTTTATGTTTCCGCCATATAACCTCAGCTTTTCTTAGCCCCTTTTTCAATTGTTTTAATGTGTTAAACCAAGGGGCATTACCGACCCTTGTATGTGTGTTCTTTCTACTGACATGGTTATTAGAGGCTGCATGATTGAGAGTTTTATGCCAGTTTGCTACAGCATCATCCAAATCAAGTGGCGATGGGGATAGATGAGGGATTATTAAATCCAAGAACTCTTCTTCATTAAATTTTCTGAATCTTGAGGTTGGGATATTTGTTGGTCTATTTTTATCTGTTGTGATGTTGATTGTAATGTTGAAGTTAATGAGATGATGGTCCGACCATGGAATTGGGGTGCATTTGAGTGTGGTAGGATTAAATGGTTTGTGGAGTACTTCGGGGAGGAGGACGAGGTCTAGTGTATTTCCTTTTGTTATGTGTTTCAGTGTTAATTATTTGGTGATAATCCATATCTGTTATTGTTTCTAAGAAGAGGGTAGAATATGATGCTGGCAGGGAGGGGAGGTTAAAATCACCGAGCAAAATTATTGGATTGTTGTCAGTGGAGGAACTGAGGAGTTCTATTATGGTGTCTAAGTTTTCTGATTGTTGGTCAGGCGGTCTGTAAATTAGACAGATTCTAAGATGGCTTACTTTCATAATGATAGCGTCAATGTTTGTAGATAAGTTAGATGGTTGTTTTCTAGCTTTTAGAGCTTTTTTTGTCATCATTAAAACACCACCTCCTTTTTTGTGGTCTCTATGTGTATATGAGATGTCGTAGTCTTTATTATTTAGCTGATTTATGAAGACATTATCTGCATCTGTTAACCATGTCTCTGTGACGCACAGTATGTCTGGTTTTAGGTTAGTTAAAATGTCTGTGAAAATGGTGAGTTTATTTTTCATTGATCTAGCATTTATTAGTATGAATGATAATGGTTTTGTATTTTTAATGACATTTTGGTTATTTGGTTGGGGAGGTATGGTATAGTTTATGTGGATTAGTCTACTGTGGTTCACTTTGGGATGATAGTAGTTCCATGGGGTTGGATTAAATCGAGGTAAACTGTGTATGATTGGGATGTTTTTGAAGTTGTTGTTATTTAGGCTGTGGGTCAGAATGATTAATGTTGTTATAGTGATGCTGATGTAAAGTAGCCTTAGTGTGGGGGAGTTTGTGAGAGCCATTTCTTAATAATGGTATATGGACCTTTCCTCCAGGAACTTGTCCAAACCTTTTTTAAACCCAGCTACACTAACAGCCTTTACTACATCCTCCGGTAACAAATTCCAGAGTTTGATTTCACGTTGAGTGAAAAAATATTTTCTTTTATTAGTCTTAAATAGTTTACCCTGTAGCTTCATTGCATGTCCCCTAGTCTTTCTATATTCTGATAGCGTAAACAATCGATCTACGTTTACCCGTTCCACTCCGTTCATTAATTTATAGACCTCTATCATATCTCCCCTCAGCCGTCTCTCTTCCAGGTTAAAGAGCCCTAACCTTTTTAGCCTTTCTTCATAGGAGTATCCTTCCGTCCCCTTTACCATGTTGGTGGCTCTTCTCTGAACCTTTTCTAATAAAGCTATATCCTTTTTAAGATACGGTGACCAGAATTGCACACAATATTCAAGGTGCGGTCTCATCATGGAACGATATAGAGGTATTATAATATCTTTTGTTCCTTATCGTCACTCCAGTCCAGTCCCTTTACTTCAGGGTTACGCAACCCTTCCAGCAGCTTGGAGGCTGAGCCCAACCTTTTTAGGGTGGAGCGGTATATATACCACTGGTGCCACCCACCAACTCCAGTATTCTCAGCCTCCAAGCAGCTGGAGGGTTCCGTAAGCCTAGGGCTTACTGGAGTCCTATATACCTCTTTACTCCGTTTTTATTTAATTTAATTTAATTTAATTTATACCAATTGACATAGTCTCTTTTATTTTTGCTAGTATTCTTACCTTTAGTGGATTTTCCTCCCTCTTGCCGAACTCCTTCTCTTCTCTCATCCTCCCCCCCCCCCCCCGGCTCAGCCCGGGTGCTGGAGGTGATCTCTCGCTGAGCTCACAGCAGCGAGGAGGAAAAGAACAGAGCTCCTCTCTTGCCTGACTGCAGCGAGCCCTATCCGTCCTCGCGCCGAAGCCCCGCCGGCGGCTGAGCGCTGGAGGACGCAACGCACACGTGAGGGGGTAGAGTTCCTGCACAGCGCCCTTCTCCTGCTTGCGCCGCCGCGCCAAAGGACAGCGCGGCGAGAAGAGAAGCGCAGGGGGTGTTGCGAGGCCCAGGATCGTTCGGGCCTCAGTCCCCTTCCTCCCCTTCAGCGCCGGAGCGTGAGGGAAGCAGCACAGCCGGTGTTGCAGGCTACTCGATTAAGGGCTCCACGTGGTCGCGGCCTACCACGTGTTGAGCCCCGACGGAGAATCGCGGTCTCGGACCAGGGGGAAGCTCCTAAACCGCAAGTATACAGCTTATGCTGGCAGAAAGTTGGTGAAGGTTTTCGGCTCATTAATTCTTTTATTTAATTTAATTTAATTCAATTTAATTCTATTTAAGGGGAAAGTCCCTTTAACAGTGCTTCTTGTTCCCGGAGATCTTCCAGGGCCTAGCAGTCTAGTAGGGGGCCTTTAATTGCCTAAATTTAATTTTGTTTATTGTTTTATTTACTCCATCACGGAGTTCATTTTTAAAGAGATAATTATCTGTCAGGGGGGCAAGTAGGTGTGCTCTATTATAGAGCTCTCTGAGGACGATGGCGGGCAAACCGAGGTGTCCATCTTGTGGCACTAGGAGGGGTACGGCATCTGAGGCGGGGGTCTGCAGGGGCTGCGCTGCTGTTGCTTCCTCTGTAGAACAGGAAATCAGCCTTGCCATGTCTCAGGCCTCGCAGGGGTCCTCGGATCCCTCGGAGGGGGAAGTAGCGACCCAGTTGTCCCCTCCTCCTCGCTCAGAGGCCCCCCTCCCCCCTATACCTCCCTCCTCCCTTCCCTCAGGAGAAGGGGGAGTCGGGGACTTCTTCTCCCCTGATTTCATCCTCTTACTACACCAAGCATATTGCCTACGTAAGAAGGGTCCTGGTCCGGGGGAAGCGGGCCCTTCGTCCGAAGGTAAGCTCGGCAGACCCACGAGGTCTAACACCCAGGACTCTGGGATACTCTCGAAGCGCCCCAGACTTGTGGTGGAAGAGACCCTCACTCCGCTTTCCCAGGACTTGCCTGAAGAGGAGACCTCGGATAAGGATTTAGAGGACGAAGAGGAGGAGCTGGAGGAAGGAGAGATCCCGGAGGAGGACCACTCCCGCATAATCAGAGTATTCCGGCGGGAGGAGCTGCCCGCTCTTATAAACGACTCCCTGAAAGCTCTCAACGTGGCCTCGGACGCCCCCGCGGAGGATGAAGCTCTGGAGGATCCCTTGATTCAGGCCATCAGAAGGTCCCAGAAGGTCTTTCCTGTCCACAGAGTTGTGCGTCAGATGATTCAGGAGGAATGGGATCAACCAGAGTCAGCGTTGAGAGGGGTCAGGGCCATGTCTCGGCTATACCCTCTTCCAGAAGCAGACAAAGAGCTTCTGAAGTCCCCCAGGGTAGATGCGGCGGTTTCGGCAGTAACGAAGAAAACCACCATCCCAGTGGAGGGCAGCGCAGCTTTGAGGGATGCCCAGGATAGAAGATTGGACACGCTCCTTAAGCAAGCCTTCGACGTGAGCGCTCTTGCCTTACAGGCCTCAGTTTCGGGTGCCTGGGTGGCGCGAGCCTGTTTGAGGTGGTCTCAGCAACTCCAGGCAGAGGAGGGCTCCCCCGAGGGGGTTCTAGCCAACGCGACAAGGCTGGAATCAGGTACGGCCTTCCTGGCGGATAGCCAGTATGACCTCATCCGGAGCTTAGCAAAGAACATGGCCTCGGTGGTGGCAGCCAGACGCTATTTGTGGCTCCAGAATTGGGCCGCTGATGCCTCCTCCAAAGCTCGACTGAGTCGCCTTCCCTTTAAGGGGAAACTCTTATTCGGAGAGGATCTGGACAAGTTAGTAAAAGACCTGGGTGAGTCCAAGGGCGGCAGGCTGCCAGAGGACAGGCCCAAACAAACACGATCTTCTGCCCCAGCTCGGAACCAGCCTAGAGAGCCTCGGAGGTTTCGCTCGTCCAGACCTAACCCGTTCCTCAGGGGTCGTTTTAACGCTAGGGGTCAAGGATCCCGAGGGTTTCGGGGTAGAGGTTTCTCATCCTCAGCCTCCTCCTTTTCGTCGGGCCCCAGAAAGCAACAATGAGATACAGGGGGCCCAGGAGGGAGGATGGCCTTTAGGCGGGCGCCTGAGGCAGTTTCTTCCCGCCTGGTCCCGAGTCACATCCGATCAGTGGGTGCTGGAAGTGATTCGAGAAGGATACTCCCTCGAATTTGCAAAGCAAATACTTCCAGCCTTTGTACAGTCCCCCTGCGGTTCCACAGCAAAAAGGGAAGCCATAGAGTCGACTCTTTCCCGCCTCATAGATCTCGGGGCCGTGGTGCCTGTGCCACCAGACCAATGCGGTGCGGGTCGGTACTCGATTTACTTCGTCGTCCCAAAAAAGGAGGGTCTCTTTCGTCCGATCCTGGACCTAAAACATGTCAACCGCTGTCTCAAGGTCCCTCACTTCAGGATGGAAACTCTGAGGGCAGTGATAGCAGCAGTGAGGGCCGGAGAGTTCTTAACGTCGTTGGATCTGACAGAAGCGTACTTACATATCCCAGTCAGAAGGTCCCATCAGCAGTTCCTCAGATTCGCGGTCCCTCGAGGTCATTTTCAATTTCAGGCGCTACCCTTCGGTCTAGCGACGGCGCCAAGAACCTTTACCAAGGTGATGGTGGTGGTAGCGGCCGCCCTACGAAAGAAGGGAGTTTTAGTGCACCCCTACCTGGACGACTGGCTGATTCGGGCAAAATCGGAAGAGGAAAGTCACCGAGCTACAGCCAAAGTGGTTCAATTTCTGGAGGAACTAGGATGGGTCATCAATCGCACAAAGAGCAGTTTGGTTCCTTCCCAGGAGCTCGAATATCTCGGAGCAAGGTTCCATACAGGCAGAGGCAGGGTTTTTCTGTCCAGCTCAAGAATAAAGGACCTAAGAACCCTAGTCTCACAGTTCATGGCCAGGCCAGTTTTGAGAGTTATCTAGGTTTAAGTCAAGTCTGCTTTTACAGTAGCTTACTGGAGTTGGTGGGTGGCACCAGTGGTATATATACCGCTCCACCCTAAAAAGGTTGGGCTCAGCCTCCAAGCTGCTGGAAGGGTTGCGTAACCCTGAAGTAAAGGGACTGGACTGTCGTTCCTTCAGGAACAATAATTAGCAGGTAAGGTCTAATTACCTCTTTTCCTTATCGTTCCTCCAGCTTAGTCCTCTACGTATGGGTAGTGCACCTCCTCCTGCAGCATGAAGACTGGACCAATCAAATTTCAGCATCACTGGAACCAGCATCCTGGCTATCCCTTGCACTCCAGTGTGTCCAGTCTTCATGCAGCAGGAAGATGTGTGTGAGCCTGCTGGGCTCACAAGTCTGTTAGTTTTAGTTTTAGCTAACCTTTTATTTTTTGTTTCCTTTGTCCCTATTGGGGATTCCTTTTTTTTTGTTAGGAGAGATATTCCTGTCTCTTTAAAAAAAATTTCTGTGCTAAACGGCACTCCGGAGGAGGGGGGGGCTCAGCCGAGGTCTCTCTCCTGTTCAGCCACAGGCCGCTTGCTGTTTTCATTGCCTTCTAATTTCCTTTGGGCTTGGATCTCTGTTCCCTTGACTGGTCGGGGCAGAGCTCCTTCGCGGCTGGCCAGCGCTTCAGTTTTCGATCAGGTAGGACTCTGTGCGCTTGGCACTGCTGACGGGCTTCGCGGAGGCAGACACTGTTTGTGCCCCTGTCACTGTCTTGGCCCCTCTCGCGTGTTTTGGCCTTTGATTTCTTTATTTATTTTTTTTTGACGACTTTTGTGCGCGGTTGTCCTTTGCCCGAATCCGGCCTCTCCGGGACGGGGCCTCCTTGTTTAGCGCTCCCGGGCATTTTGGCGCCAAAATTCTGAGCGAGCCTGAACTGAGGGAGAAGCCGCGGCCATTTTGCCCGTCGCGGTTATTTTCTCCGGGCAGTCCACGTTGCCGGGTTCGGTTTCCCCGGGGTATTAGGCATCCGCTACGGCGGGCCTTTTCTCTGCTCATCGGTTGGGCTTTGGTTTACTTTGCTTTCTTTTGATTTCTTTTATTTCTTTGATTCTTATTTTGCCAATCTCGGGGCTCTCTCTTGAGGGAGTGTTTGGGCTGCTGGAGATTGATGCTTCATGGACTAGAGCACGTGTTTATTTTTTCTCAGCATCTTTAAAAAAAAACAAAAACAAAAAAACAAAAGAAGAAACAACCATTAAATACAGGCAGCAATTTTTCAAAAGCCCATAGAAGGCAGAGGCTGCGGTTTTATCCTTATGAGCGGGCTCCCAGCCTTGTGTTAGTGGCCCGCTGCTCCTCGGACTCCGTCCTGTCTACCGTCCTATCTGCGGTCCGGTACGGTATTTTTTCATCCGTGGGGGACCGTGTGTTTTTTTTGGCTTCATGCCATCGGGGTCCCTGTGTGTCATCTGTGGCTCTCGGAGGGGCGCTTCTTTAGAGACGGGGTCTGTCAGCGCTGCGCCTCTGTATCCCTCAGTATGGAACAGCGGCTGGAGACTTCCTTGGCGGTTGCTTCGGAGTCCTCTACCGCGACTATGGCGACGGACTCACCCTTGGAAGGCCCTTCGGGAGCGACCCCCTCTCTTCCTGTCGGGGGGACGCCGGCGGATCTCCGGGGTGATTCCTTCTTGGAGGATTTTTCTCCCGACTTTGTTTTGTTAATGCATCAAGCTTTTTGTCGTCGGCGACAAGGATTTGCTGTCGGTTCCCCTCCTGGTCAGGGGGCGACCGCGCAGCCTACTGCTTCGGGCAGTGTTTTATCTGGTATGCGAGCGGCCAAGCGGCAGCGCCTGCAGGAGCCCTTGTTGTCCGATTCGGATTGGATAGAGGGTGAGGAACCGGACTTAGACGTCGAGGAGGAGGCATTAGAGGAAGGCGAGCTCCCGGAGCCCGAAGATCAGGCGAAAATCATTCGCGTCTTTCGCAGGGAAGAGTTACCCGCGCTCCTTTCTGAGGCGCTTCAGACTCTTGGCCTCGTCCCACCACCGCCGGCGGCGGAAGAAGATGGAGTGGATCCTATCATTCAGGCGGTCCGTCAGACACAGGTAGTCTTCCCCTTGCATAGTGTCATTGATCAAATGATACAAGCGGAGTGGGATGCCCCGGAATCGGGGCTCAGGGGGATGAAAATCATGCATAAGCTTTATCCGTTGGCGGACAAGGACCTCGACTGATTCCGTTTGCCTAAGGTGGATGCGGCGGTCTCGGCTGTAACTAAGAAGACCACGATCCCTGTTGAAGGTAGTGCGGCCTTGAAAGAGCCTCTGGACCGCAAAATGGATGGTTTGTTGAAACAATCGTTTGAGGCGGACGCGGTAGCGTTGCGAGCCTCCATTTGTGGGGCTTGGATTGCTCGAGCCTGTCTTCGCTGGGTACAGCGTCTTGGTCAGGCGGAGTCCGCGGAGGCCGAGGACTTGAACGAACTTCAGCGCTTGGAGTCTGGGTCGGCGTATTTGGCGGATGTCCATTACGACCTTATCCGTGCGCTTTCTAATAGCATGGGTTCCTTGGTGGCGGCTCGCAGAGCCCTTTGGTTGAAGAGTTGGGCGGTGGATGCTTCTTCTAAATCTCGCCTGGGTAAGTTACCCTTTAAAGGCAAGCTCCTCTTTGGTGAAGATCTTGATAAGTTGGTCAAAGAGCTGGGGGAATCTAAGGGCGGTCGCCTTCCTGAGGATCGTCCAAGGCGAGGTAGATCCCTTCCTTCCCCTCGGGGGCAGTTTCGGGACTTTCGTAGATTCCGGTCTCCCCGCTTTGTGGGAACGCAGCGCGGTAGGTATCTCTCGAGGTCTCCGAGCTTTCGAGGTTTTCGAGGGGCCTCTAGAGGATTCGCGGCTGCGGCCTCTTCTGCCGCTCGCAAGCCCCAATGAAGGGCTGCGGGTCCAGGCAGAGGTTACTGCAATTGGGGGTCGTCTTCAGCAGTTTCACTCGGCTTGGGCCCGTATCACGTCAGATTGCTGGGTTTTGGAGATTATTCGGGACGGGTATGCGTTGGATCTAGCCCGGCCCGTTCTCGATTCTTTTGTGGCATCCCCCTGCCAGGGTCCTCTCAAGACCGCTCAGATCCGGCAGACTCTCGATCGCTTACTCCGGCTAGGAGCAGTGGTTCCTGTTCCGCCGGAGGAGTACGGTCTCGGCAGATACTCCATTTATTTCGTGGTGCCAAAGAAAGATGGTGCTCTTCGTCCTATTTTAGATCTCAAGGGCGTGAATCGTTGTCTTCGAATGTCACATTTTCGGATGGAAACGCTGCGGTCCGTAATTGTCGCCGTTCGCAAAGGCGAATTCCTTACCTCTCTCGACCTGACCGAGGCCTATCTCCATATTCCTATCCGGCAGTCCCATCAACAGTATCTCCGATTCGCTCTTCCGTGGGGTCACTTCCAGTTCCAAGCCTTGCCTTTCGGCCTGGCCACCGCTCCTCGGGTGTTCACCAAAGTCATGGTGGTGGTAGCGGCGGCCTTGCGTCAGGAGGGGGTGTTGGTTCATCCTTATCTGGACGATTGGTTGATACGCGGCAAGACTCGCTCGGAGTGCGAATCAGCCACGGCGAGGGTCGTCGGGCTTCTGCAGTCCCTCGGCTGGGTTGTCAACCCCGGCAAGAGTCGTTTGGATCCGACTCAGTTGCTCGAGTACCTGGGGGTACTATTCGATACTTGCAGAGGGACTGTGTTTCTTCCGGAACGGAGAGTGTTCTCTCTCCAGGCTCTAGTGCGCCGCTTTCGAAGGACCTCAGCCCCGTCGGCTTGGCGCTATCTACAGCTCTTAGGAACCATGGCGGCCTCCCTGGAAGTGGTGCCCTGGGCTCGCTTCCACATGCGTTCCCTCCAGAGGGCCTTACTCCGCCGCTGGTCCAATCAGGTCGATTCATTGAACAAGCAACTTCCCTGTCCACGGATGGTTCGCAATGATCTGAAATGGTGGCTGCGCCCATCCTTGCTTCGTGCGGGGATGCCCTTGGAACAGCCCGACTGGGTTCCGCTGTTGACGGATGCCTGTCTAACGGGCTGGGGCGCGCACTGCGGGGAGCAAGTGACGCAGGGTCTCTGGTCCCAGCAGGAGAGCGGCTGGTCGATCAATCGTTTGGAACTGAGAGCCGTTCGGTTGGCGCTGCAAAGTTTCGAGGTCCAGGTAATGCGCCGGGCGGTGCGAGTCCTATCCGACAATGCCGCGACCGTGGCTTACATAAATCGGCAAGGCGGTACCGGCAGTGTAGCCTTGGAAGCGGAGGCCCAGTTGCTCTTTGCGTGGACAGAGCCTCGGTTGCTGACGATCTCGGCAGCGCACATTACCGGGAAAGACAATGTCACAGCGGATTTTCTCAGTCGCGTTCAGATGGATGCCGGCGAATGGGAGTTGAATCCCACCGTGTTCCAACAGTTGGTACATCGTTGGGGTCAGCCTGTCATGGATCTGATGGCCACCTTTTGGTCGGCAAAAGCTTCTCGCTTCTACAGTCGCCGGCGAGAACCCATGTCCGAGGGCATCGATGCTCTGTTGCAGACCTGGCCCTCCGCGGGACTTCTTTATGTGTTTCCCCCGTGGCCTCTTCTGGGTCGCGTGATTCAGCGCATCGAGTCTCACAGGGGACCAGTATTGCTGATAGCACCGGATTGGCCCCGTCGTCCCTGGTATACCGATCTGGTTCGACTGCTGCTCGATTCTCCGTGGCGTCTTCCTCTTACTCCAGATCTGTTGTGCCAGGGTCCTCTTCGCATGCCGCAAGTGGAGAGATTCTCGCTTACGGCCTGGCTATTGAACGGGCGAAGTTGAGGAAGAAAGGTTATTCGAAGTCCGTGGTGGCGACGTTACTTCAGGCGCGTAGGCGGTCCACTTCGCTTGCTTATGTCCGGGTTTGGCGTATCTTTGAGGATTGGTGTTCCAGGCGTCAAGTTCGGGCGGCTACGGCCTCACTCCCGGTGGTGTTGGAATTTTTACAGGACGGTTTTGATAAGGGTTTGGCCGCCAATTCCTTGCGGGTGCAGTTAGCGGCTCTTTCCTCTTTCCTGGGCTCCCATGCCGATGTGATTCATTACCTGAAGGCGGTTTCTAAACTGCGTCCTCCGCGCCGTGTTTCCGTCCCGGCGTGGGACCTCAACTTGGTCTTGCGGGCACTTACGGTTGCCCCGTTTGAGCCTCTTTCTCGAATTTTGGTAAAGGATTTGACCCTTAAGACGGTGTTTCTTGTAGCGATTTGTTCGGCGCGACGCATTTCCGAGCTTCACGCTCTTTCTTGCAGGGAGCCTTTCCTATCTTTCTCAGAGCAAAAGGTGGTGCTGAGGCCGGTGCCATCCTTTTTGCCTAAAGTGTCTTCTCCTTTTCACTTGAATCAGGTGATCTCGCTCCCGGTGTTGCACGCGTCAGGCGGGCAAGCCTCTGATTGCGGTCTTAGTCGTTTGGATCTTAAAAGAGTGTTGAGTCGGTATTTAACGGTTACCGAAACTTTCCGCAAGTTCGATCGTTTATTTGTCCTGTTCGGCGGTTCCAGGAAAGGTGAAGCGGCAGCGAAAGCTTCCATTTCTCGGTGGATTAAGGAGGCAATTGCCTCTGCCTATTTGTTACGGGGCGTGTTGCGCCGATGGGCTTGAGGGCTCATTCTACCAGAGCTCAAGCGGCGTCCTGTGCGGAATATAGCCGGGTTTCGCCGGAGGACATTTGTAAAGCGGCGACGTGGTCGTCCCTACACACTTTCAGTAAGCACTATCGTCTTGATGTCTTGGCGGCACGGGATGCCTGTTTTGGTTCCGCGGTCTTGCGTGCCGGTTGGCAGAATCCCTCCTGTTAAGGCTGCTCTGTTACATCCCATACGTAGAGGACTAAGCTGGAGGAACGATAAGGAAATAGTAATTACACTTACCTGGTAATTGTAGTTCCTTGAGTGACGACAGCTTAGTCCTCCTTCCCTCCCTTGGAATGCTATTATTTTCGCCTCAGTCTTACAGGTAGGTCTTTCAAGGGTTTCTTCTTTGTCTTCTTTGTTCTCGCTGACTGCTTCTGGTGCGACAGGCGAGGGACCCTTGGTTGACTGTTTTTTGTTTTTTCCTTGCCCTCTTATAGGGCTGGATGCAGTCTCCCGTGATTGCGGTAGTTTTCATTATATTGCAAAAAAAACCAAAAAACTCTACTACGGATGTTCCGCATCTTGCATGGCATATTAAAATATTGATTTTTTGTCTTAAAGGTTAGCTATCTGTTTTGAGTTTGCTTTGACAGTAGTTCACTGGAGTGCAAGGGATAGCCAGGATGCTGGTTCCAGTGATGCTGAAATTTGATTGGTCCAGTCTTCATGCTGCAGGAGGAGGTGCACTACCCATACGTAGAGGACTAAGCTGTCGTCACTCAAGGAACTACAATTTCCAGGTAAGTGTAATTACTATTTATTTTCCATTCCTTTCCTTATGATACCTAGCATTCTATTTGCTCACTTGGCCGCTGCTGCACACTGGGCCGAGGGTTTTAACATGTTATCCACAATGACGCCTAAATCTTTTTCCTGGGTGGTGGTTCCTAATGTGGAACCTTGCATCGTGTAACCATAGTTTGGGTTTCCCTAGGTGCATAACTTTGCACTTGTCCACATTAAATTTCATCTGCCATTTTGATGCCCAGTCTTCCAATTTGTCAAGATCCTCTTGCAATTTTCCACAATCCTCTTGGGTTTTAACAACTTTAAATAGTTTTGTGTCATCTGCAGATTCGATAACCTCACTCGTTATTCCACTTTCCAGGCCATTTATGAATATGTCAAAAAGCAGCGGACCCAGCACAGATCCCTGGGGTACACCACTATTCACCTTTCTCCATTGGGAAAATTGGCCATTTAGCCCTACCCTCTGCTTTCTATCTTTTAACCAGTTCCTGATCCACAGTAGTACACTGCCTCCTATCCCATGATTCTTTAGTTTTGCCAAAAGTCTCTGAGGAACCTTGTCAAAGGCTTTCTGAAAGTCCAGATACACTATATCAACTGACTCACCTTTGTCCACCTGTTTATTCACACCTTCAAAAAAACATAACAGATTAGTGAGACAAGATCTTACTTGTCTAAAGCCATATTGGCTGTCTCCCATTAGGCTATGACTATCTACATGCTGAGTAATTTTATTCTTTATGATGGTTCCTACCATTTTTCCCGGTACTGACATATCAGGCTCACCGGTCTGTAGTTTCCCGGATCACCCCTGGAACCCTTTTTAAAAATTGGTGTTACATTGGTGATCCTCCAATCTTCAGGTATTAGAGATGATTTTAATGATAGTTCACAGATTACTAATAGCAGGTCTGCAATCTCATATTTCCGTTCTTTCAACACCCTTGGATGTATACCATCCGGCTCAGGTGATTTGCTACTCTTCAGTTTAATAGTTGTAATACATCTTCCCGATGTATCGATATTTCCTTCAATTCTTCCGCACCTTTAAATACCACTTCAGTCATGGGTAACATCCTTACATCTTTCTCAGTAAAGACCGAAGCAAAGAATTCATTCAGTCTCTCCGCTATCGCCTTGTCACCTCTTAGTGCCCCTTTAACCCCTCTATCATCTAATGGACCAACTGACTCTCTCACAGGTTTTTTGCTACGAATGTACTTGAAACAGTCTCTATTTCGTGTTTTTGATTCCGTGGCAAGCTTCTTCTCAAATTCTCTGTTTGCCTGCCTTATCAATGCCTTGCATTTGACTTGCCAGTGCTTGTGCTGTTTCCAGGTTTCATTGTTTGGCTCTTTTTTCCATTTCCTGAAAGATGCTTTTTTGGCAACAACAGCCTCTCTGACTTCACCTTTAAACCATGCTGGCAGTTTTTTGGACTTCCTTCCACTTTTCTTAAAGTGTGGAATACAGCTGGTCTGGGCTTCCAAGATAGTATTTTTAAAGAACACCCAAGCTTGATGTAAGTCTTTAACCTTTGCAACTGCTCCTCTTAATTTTTTCTTAACTATTTTCCTCATTTTATCATAGCCTCCCTTTCGAAAGTTAAAAGGTAGTACTGTAGATTTCCTTACTATCCCTCCTCCACTAATTAAATCAAAGGCGATCATGCTATGATCACTATTGCCAAGTGGCCCCAACACCCTTATCTCTTGCACTTGATCTGGTGTTCCACTAAGGACTAGGTCTAATATGGCTTCCCCTCTGGTCGGTTCATGAACCAGCTGCTCCAAGAAGCAGTCATTAATTTCATCTAGGAACTTTATCTCCCTAGCATGTCCTGCCGTGACACTGACCCAGTCGATACCGGGGTAATTGAAATCACCCATTATTATTACTGCGCTGTAGCTTTTGTTAGCTTCCTTGATTTCTTTGAGCATTTCATCATCCATTTGTTCATTCTGTCCAGGCGGTCGATAGTACACCCCCACTGCCATCACCTTCCCCTTTTTACATGGAATTTCAATCCATAGAGATTCTACAGCAAATTTAGTTTCCTGCAAAACTTTAATCCTTTCTGACTCAATGCCCTCTCTAACATAGAGCGCAACCCCTCCACCAATTTGATCAGCTCTATCATTACTTTCATTACGATGTAGTTTGTACCCAGGTATCAGTGTCCCACTGGTATGTCTCTGATATTCCAATCATATCTAACCTCTCATTTAGTGCTATATAGTCTAACTCTCACATCTTATTTTTTAGACTTCTAGCATTTGCATACAAGCATTTTAGAGACTGTATTTTATTCATATTAATTTGGCTTTTGGTAGACATGGGTAATTTGGGATCTTTAAGCTCTGTCTGCTCCATACTCGAGGGCATTTGGGCTACTTTACTCTTTTGGAACCTCTCTGCTTTTTGTAGTATCCTTCAAGGATACATTCTTCCGAACCTCCGTAAAGGGGGAGGGCAGACCTTGGCAGGGCAAAAGGAAGTAAGAGCTTTGTTTCAGGAAAATTAAAGATAGGGCAAGTTTTCTTAGTTAATAGTTTCCTGTTGTCAAAGTTTGATAGTAATGTTTGCTACTTAATTGTTGTTCCGGTGAGTCTGCTTTGTCAATAGGTTACTGGAGCGAGGAGGCGGTCCCTCGGATGTTTGTACCAGTGTCATCAAAAGGATGACATTGCTCAGTCTCCAAGCTGCTAGAGGAGGAGCTAAAACCCCAGAGGTTTGGGACTGGATGGAGTTCCTCAACGAACAACAATTAGCAGGTAAGTCTAATTTCACCATTCTGCATTTCCTCCTATAACTAGAGCTTATTTTTTACCTGTGAAGAAAGTTGGTCAAGATTTACCTGTTCCTGATGTTCCTGATAATTTGTCAAATTTTCTTGAAAGTTTCTGTGCTGGCTCGATCTACTTTAATGGGTAGTTTTGTTTTTGAAACCGATCTTTCCAGGGTTTTGTCATCGTATTTTAAGAATCTTTCTGTACCTTTTTATGGGCGAGGCTATAAGAATTTTTCCTGATGTGAGCCGCGCTACACAAGAGCGAAGACATCCGTTTTTAACTATGTGACAAGAGACAGTTGCCTTGGGGGCCAGTTTCCGTTTATGCTATCCCTGTAAATGTTTTGTTTCGTTTGTGGGGATAAAATATATTTTCTTTACACCTGAGCTACTCTGGTCCTTTTTGGACCTTAAGAAGTCGCCGACATTGGCGGTATTGGGTGGGGGTGGTGTTGATCAGAAATAGGCAACGCAGTGTATTGTAGTAGTACTGGGGTCTGTGCCTATTGCCAATATATGGATTTTAGTGTTACTTGTTTCTTTTGGTTTCCCCACTTGATAGTATTCTGCTCTCTTCATTATTGGGTTGTAATTAGAGATGTACTGTAGTTGTTTTGGGGGTCCCCCCCCCCTTTGCTATCTATTTTTGTTTCCTTTATTTTACTACTCTTATGTTTCTGTCACAAGAATTATACTTGTAACATTGTTAAAACTTATAAATAAAAAAAATATATATATATGGTAGATCCTGGCAAGTGGGAGATTGAGTCTTCATGTATTTCACTTTGCTAGCACAAGGATCAGGCCTCTCAGTATTCAACCTAATGGCAACTCGCGAGAATACCAAAGTAGAAATCGTTTCAATTGCATGAAGGAGCTTCAAGCAGTTGGCCTGGATGCTCTATTTCAAGTATGGCTCCAGGAGGGGCTTCTGTATGTCTTCCTTCCATGGCCCTTGGCAAATTGCCTCCTAAGCAGGATTCGGTCTCGCCTGGGCTGGGTGATTGTGGTGATCTGAATGGCTGCATAGACCATGGTACGTGAATTTTCTGCACCAGTTGGCAGGGACCGTGCACCTGTTAACTCAAGAGAAGGGCCTTCTTTGGTAGGACCCCCACGTGATGGAGGATCCTATTCCCTTCGTACTTCTAGTTTGGCCCTTGAGAGGCGACAGCTGCCTGAGAGGCTACTCGGGTGTAGTAGTGGCTACCCTTCTTAAAGCCCATAGGGCCTCTACTAGTGTGTGTGTGAGTGTGTGTGAGTGAAGCGTTTTCAAGAGGTGGTGTTAGTATCGGGCTCTAGAGACTCAGAAGGCAGGCTTAGCTGCCATGTTGTCTTCTCTTTATAGTCTGGCTTGGACCAGGGTTTTGCCCTGAACTCTCTCCTGGTTCAGGTAGTGGTTTTAGTGTGCCACCAGGGACATGACCAAGGTATGTTCTTGCAGCACACTCTGATGTCTCCTGCTCCTTGAAATATGTGAAGCAGATTCGTCCGGTGGCTTCCCAGTGCAGTGTCTCTCTGGTACTGAAGGCCCCAACCACATTTGAGCCACCATGCCTTTCCTCAAGAATTTGACCTTTAAGGTGGTCTTACTGGCCTTGTCCTGCAGAGAGCCCTTTAATTATCTTGATGACTTCAGTCTCTTTGAGCTATATCCTGCTTTCTCACAAAGGTGCTGTCCCCTTTTCATCTCATTCAAATCGTAGTGTTGCCCTCCTTTGGAGGAGGACCTTCTGGAGGAACCTCCTATGATCTGCTGGACGTGAGGAGGGTATTGGTCAAATACTGGAGATCACAAACTCCTTTTGTCTGTTGGACCATTTTTGTACTTTTCGGTGCTCCACAGAAAGGACAGGCGGCAGTTAAGTCCTTGATTGCCAACTGAACTAAGGAGGCTATAGGTTCAGCATATTTTCTGGCTGGGAAGCTGGGCTTACTTGAGAGCAGATAAGGAGCAGTTAGATTAGGTTTCGCTTATTTTTGGGTTGAATTGGCCCTAGTTGGTATTTTGTATTTTGTCCCTTTTTGGGGGGGGGGGGGAGCTGTACCTTTTGAATTTTTTTTTTTTTTTTTTTAAAGGAAGAGTGTTGCCTCTTGTGCCTGGCCCTGCTTCCCTCTCTGCCTTTATTTTCTCCTATTCAGTTCTCTGCCGGCAATGATCTCTCCCTCCTGATCAGTATGGGGAAGAGTTCAGCAGCACGAAGAGCCAGCTTGGGTTCCGGCAGCACAGAGCTGCCGCGATTCTGCTGCCGTGCTTGAATTTATTACCGGAAGGCTGCCCGTCGGCTCCCCGTTCACAAGCGGAGTGGAGCCGTGTGGTTTGCAGCGCCGCGGTGCCGGGAGCACACATTTCAGCTCGCTCTGTGAGTAGGGGAGAAACAGCTGTTTTTTTGTGAGGGGGGGACGTTCGCAGATGCGCCGAGCAGGGCCCGAAGGTTTTTGGTGACTTGTTCTGCCTCACAGGCAGGGGTGGCCATTTTCTCAGCGTGCCTTTTTTTTCATACAGGCAGCTGCATGCTGCGGCACTCAATTCCCTTTAATTACAGGCGCTTCAGTTTTTGGATGCTTATTTTTTTCTTTGTTTTTACTTTTGTTTATTGTTTAGTTGCCTTTCTGTTTCTTTGGGGTCTTTTATAGCAGGTTCTCTTGTGGTGAGTTGTTACTCAGACGGTTCTACTTCACTTCCTGGATCAGGGGGCAGAACCTCTTCTTTTCTGCTACTGGTCAGGGTCTTTTGCTGGCTGCCTTGGCTATTAAAAAAAACCCAACCCAGATAATTGGAGAATAGTTTAAATTAAAAAAAACAAACCCAAAGGAATAATTCAGTTACGGAGGCAATGGCCTCGTGCCCGCAATGTGTCGTGTGTGGTACCCGACCCTGGCATTTGCCGAGGCTGTACGCAGGTGTCTACCAGCGTGGAGCAGCAAATGGAGGTTTAAGGTAGGTCAGGATTGTCAAGTGTCCTCAACTGGATTGGATGCGGAGGGGCTGCAGTCTCCTATACCAGCGGCTGGGTTCAAGGCGGCAACCGGTCCGACGGGGGGGGGTCCTTTGACTGCGGGGCCGCAGCCCGGGGATTTTTGTCCTGACTTTGTGTTAATTATGCATCAGGCGTTCTGTTTGCGACAGCAAGGAAAGGTGCCGAAGGGCCTGTCGCTATCTGTGGCACCTCAACAGCCAGGTCCGGCTGAGCCAAGTGCCAAACTGATGACTTCACTGGATATAGCCTGCTGGTCTCTCCCATCAGCCCCCAGTGAACTATTTACAAAGCAGATTCAAAAGAGCAAAAAATCAGTAACTTTTTTTTTTTTAAGACTTATTATATTCAAGGGCACGCAGAACATATAACCTATCTACCTACTACTCCACTTCCAGAAGGAAAGGGACTGCTTCCTGCATGCTCTCCTTTCCGTCGAATGCCTAGCCCTAAACATTCCAGAGCAATATAGCAATATATATAACAATATGTAACAATATCTTTTTTTTATTTTTTTTTCCCCAGTGTGGCCTGGTCCTTCTTCTCCGCCTGGTTCTTGGACTTCTCTCAGTGCTGCACCAGTAGATACATTGAATGACATCACTGAAAGTTGTTCATATTTGCCTACACCTGTTTGTGAGTGAGCATAACCCACTTGTCTAGACTGGTGTATCAGGAATCAAAGAGAGAAAATTTCAGTTAAATAAAATTTCCTTTTCCTTATCGTCCCTCCAGGCCAGTCCAGTCCAGGTTACCAATGGGTAGTCGGCCCTCTCCAGCAGCTGAGGACTGAGCATGACAGAGTCTTGCCGTATCAGTATATGAGCTACACCCATAGCACCAGACTCCAGTCTTTCAGTCCTCAGCAGCTGGGGAAGAGCTCCAATTTCTGGGTTTCCTAGGGGAAGGATGAAAAAAAAGGGATAGGGTAGATGTGAACAATAAGAGTGGAACAAAGTAAGTCACTTGGTGCAAAGTTTTACAGCTGGATTGCTCTGGCAGGGCTTAAATCCAGGGAAAGGTGACAGAAAGGGGGCTAGGAGCACTCCGCTCCAGAAGGGGGGTTGAGTGAAGGGGCAGCAAGAGGCAGGGCCTGCCTTTGTTCCGGGACCCGATTTTCAGGAACTGCCTGGGCTTGAAGTGCCTGGAAGCCCCAGGTCACTCCCCTTCTCTCCCCAGTGGATTGTCAAACTCCCATTGGCTACGGGGATCCCTGACTATCTCCATACCAGTGATATTGTGAGCAAGGTAAGGGGGCTGCTGGCTCGCTGGTCGGCTCAAGCGGCAAAACAACTCACCTGTGTTCGGTGCCTCGAAGACGCCCGTTATAGTATCGGGGCAGTGTGTGGCTCTCTTCTTCGGTCCATAGCTACTCTCCTGACTCAGTAGTGCATGCTCCCAGCATTAGTGGTGTGGGAGCAGCTGCGGCTTGTGCTCGGCAGGCTTGTCTCACACGTGTTTTCGGCAGGGAAGTCGACTACAGTGGGAGTTCGTAGCCGCAGTCATGGAGAGCATGCAAAAGGCATCAGGGGGTGATTTAGCAAGGCCAATGATTCCGTGGAAATGCCGGGAACCGGTGCCATTTCCCCTGCACAGGAGAAGCGGGGAAAAGGTAAGATGAAAGCAAAAAAAGCCGGTTGGGATAAGTTCAGTACCCCAGACAGGGGTACAACATAAGATATGCCATACTGGGTCAGAACAAGGTCCATCAAGCCCAGTATTCTGTTTCCAACAGTGGCCAATCTAGGTCATACGTACCTAGAGGTTTCCCCAAAAGACACAGGTTCCACAATGCTTGTACTGGGTCAAGCATTGATATCCTGGGTCCCTTCTTAAGGTTCATGGACCTTTCCTCCAGGAACATGTCCAAACCTTTTTTAAACCCAGCTACACTAACAGCCTTTACTACATCCTCCGGTAACAAATTCCAGAGTTTGATTACACATTGAGTGAAAAAATATTTTCTTTTATTAGTCTTAAATAGTTTACCCTGTAGCTTCATTGCATGTCCCCTAGTATTTTTATATTCTGATAACGTAAGCAATTGATCTACGTTTACCCGTTCCACTCCATTCATTAATTTATAGACTTCTATCATATCTCCCCTCAGCCGTCTCTTTTCCAGGTTAAAGAGCCCTAATCTTATTAGCCTTTCTTCATAGGAGTATCCTTCCATTTCCTTTACCATTTTGGTGACTCTTCTCTGAACCTTTTCTAAAATCACTATATCCTTTTTAAGATACGGCGACCAGAATTGCACACAATATTCAAGGTGCGGTCTCACCATGGAACGATATAGAGGCATTATAATATCTTTTGTTTTATTTTTCATTCCTTTCCTTATGATACCTAGAATTCTATTTGCTCTCTTGGCTGCCGCTGCACACTGGGCCGAGGGTTTTAACATGGTATCCACAATGACACAAATCTTTTTCCTGGGTGGTTGTTCCTAATGTGGAACCTTGCATCGTGTAACCATAGTTTGGGTTGTTCTTCCCTAGGTGCATAACTTTGCACTTGCCCACATTAAATTTCATCTGCCATTTTGATGCCCAGTCTTTCAATTTATCAAGATCCTCTTGCAATTTTCCACAATCTTCTTCGGTTTTAACAACTTTAAATAGTTTTGTGTCATCTGCAAATTTGATAACCTCACTCGTTATTCCACTTTCCAGGTCATTTATGAATATGTCAAAAAGCAGCGGACCCAGCACAGATCCCTGGGGTACACCACTATTCACCTTTCTCCATTGGGAAAACTGGCCATTTAGCCCTACCCTCTACTTTCTATCTTTTAACCAGTTCCTGATCCACAATAGTACACTGCCTCCTATCCGATGACTCTTTTTAGTTTTGCCAAAAGTCTCTGATGAAGGACCTTGTCAAAGGCTTCTGAAAGTCCAGATACACTATATCAACTGACTCACCTTTGTCTACCTGTTTATTCACACCTTCAAAATACATAACAGATTAGTAAGACAAGATCTTCCTTGTCTAAAGCCATGTTGGCTGTCTCCCATTAGGCCATGACTACCTACATGCTGAGTAATTGTATTCCTTATGATGGTTTCTACCATTTTTCCCGGTACTGACGTCAGGCTCACCGGTCTGTAGTTTCCCGGATCACCCCTGGAACCCTTTTTAAAAATTGGTGTTACATTGGCGATCCTCCAATCTTCAGTTATTAGAGATGACTTTAATGATAGTTCACAGATTACTAATGGCAGGTCTGCAATCTCATATTTCAGTTCTTTCAACACCCTTGGATGTATACGATCCGGCCCATGTGATTTGCTGCTCTTCAGTTTATCTAATAGTTGTAATACATCTTCCCGATGTATCGATATTTCCTTCAATTCTTCCGCACCTTTAAATACCACTTCAGTCATGGGTAACATCCCTACATCTTCCTCAGTAAAGACAGAAGCAAAGAATTCATTCAGTCTCTCCGCTATCGCCTTGTCGCCTCTTAGTGCCCCTTTAACCCCTCTATCATCTAATGGACCAACTGACTCTCTCACAGGTTTTTTGCTACGAATGTACTTGAAAAAGTCTTTATTACATGTTTTTGCTTCTGCAGCAGGCTTCTTCTCAAATTCTCCCTTTGCCTGCCTTATCAATGCCTTGCATTTGACTTGCCAGTGCTTGTGCTGTTTCCAGGTTTCGTCGTTTGGCTCTTTTTTCCATTTCCTGAAAGATGCTTTTTTTTGTCAACAGCCTCTCTGACCTCACCTTTAAACTATGCTGGCAGTTTTTTGGACTTCCTTCCACTTTTCTTAAAGCGTGGAATACAACTGGTCTGGGCTTCCAAGATAGTATTTTTCAACACCACCCAAGCTTGATGTAAGTTTTTTTTTTAACCTTTGCAACTGCTCCTTTTAGTTTTTTCTTAACTATTTTCCTCATTTTATCAGTCTCCCTTTCGAAAGTTAAAAGGTAGTACTGTGGATTCCCTTACTATGCCTCGTCTACTAATTAAATCAAAGGTGATCATGCTATGATCACTATTGCCAAGTGGCCCCAACAACCTTATCTCTTGCACTAGATCTGGTGTTCCACTAAGGACTAGGTCTAATATGGCTTCCCCTCTGGTCAGTTCATGAACCAGCTGCTCCAAGAAGCAGTCATTTATTTCATCTAGGAACTTTATCTCCCTAGCATGTCCTGCCGTGACACTGAACCAACAAAGAAAACGGCGCTAGCCACTCAATCGAGCAGAACCAAAAGAGGAAGCGGCAGGTTCAACACCCAACACCTTTATAATTACAAATTAAGTGGCCTAAACCCAACACAGGACCGTGTTTCATATATCACTTCATCAGGGGTTATCAGGGCACACTAAAAAAACATATAAATCATAAAATTACATTAGGAAATAAATTCAATTAAAGTTAAAACAATAAATATTCAAAGGAGGGTTAAAACAAAAAAATATATAAATATAAACATAAGAGAACTACATTACACATAAAAAGAAGACTATATTGGACTATACCAAGCAACTTAAGTCTCAAAGATAACTAAAAACATAATCTATCACTCCAACTCTGGTTAAATCCAAAAAGATAAAAACATAATAAATATCTAATTAAAAATCATAAGGATAATACATGTATATATAAAATCTGTTGTAATACATCAATCTATGAACCACATCATAATAAATAAAATTATACAAAAATATATAGTGGAATACAATTAAAAATACAATGAAAAATAAAAGATCAAAAGAAAAATGAATTACTTAACCAAACACTTATAAATATAAATTACTTAACCAAACACTTATAAAAGAACCCACATAAAAGAACAGAGAATAGAAGGGATGAGGAGACCAAAGAGATGAATGTAATTAAAACCTAATAATGAGCACTTGATAAATTATAAAAAAGGACATTACCTGATAGGTGTGTGATGTTCATAGACTTCAGGCTCTATGAGTCAATGGAAGTCACTAATATCTAAAAAACCTCTGGAAATAGAAACATGAATTGGAATTTATGCAAAGTTTTGAATGCTACCCCAATCAAATAAATTATCTCATAAAAGGAGGGATGATTAAGAGAATAAAAAATAAATAGATAAACCTCCCATGAACTAATAGCAAAGGGAAAATCAATAAAAAGTTTAATTGAAATCCATAAAAGATTACTATAAACCAAAAGCCTATGAAAATTTAAAAAATGTTTTTATATATATATTTGTACCTCAAACGTTTGAAACATGATAAAAAAAAGGGGGAATAATATAAAAAGACCCTCATCTGTCGGCTATATAAACCGCACTTTGATGCTGAATTAAAATGCCATAAGGACGGCTAACTAAGGGTACTTGAAGGTTATTGGGAACCGTAGCAATAATGTTCAGGATAATAACATATTTCTATGAAGGCCAAAATTGATTTCCCCTCTTACAAACCAAATGTAAAAAGGTGAACCAATAAAGTTCATTAAATCAACGAATGTGTAAAAAGAAAAAGAAAAACACCGGCACAGATGTGTAGGTAACTCAAAATCAAAACCACGTAGGAAACCATTAGGGAACGTAGAGCGCTAAAAGGCTCCTATAAACTATACAGGGATTCAAAGAAACGCCGAGTAATACCTATTGAAAGTAAAGAATATGCGTGTTTAACCTTTCATTAACCATGCTTGTACAAAGCCAGGGGGGTAACCTTGTATCACGCAATCCACTTCGAGCAACTGTCCCAATGCTATTACTTCGTAAAACCTTGAAATGACGTAAATTGTCCCTTATAAAATCGAGGATGCATTAAAAACTGAAAGAAACCCTACTAAAACAAAGGCCAGGGAACCGTTACAATTTGTCACATATCCCACTTTGGACAACGACGGCAAACCCGCTATTTGTACTGACCTTAGTTCTACTGAACCATCCCATATAATTAATATATCATTGATATATCTTATCCACAACCGGACATTTTCTTTATATAAATGATCCTTCAAAAATAGTTCTTCAAAATTATACACACAAAGATTTGCAATATCCGGCGCAAACGAGGACCCCATGGCTACCCCCTTAATCTGCTGATAGACCAACTCTCTAAAACAGAAGTAGTTTTTACAAAGTGCAATCTCTGCTAGTGCGAACAAAAAGGCAGTGGGGATGCGCTGATGGGTTTCCCTATTTAAAAAACATTTTTCAACAATGCGTAAAGCTTCTTTTTGTGGCACATAGGTATACAGTGATTCTACATCTAAAGTCACCATAATCGTATTGGGACCCAAATTGTTAAAGGAGGAGAGAATCTCAATCACATGAGCTGAGTCTCTGACATATGACCACATTTTGAACACAAAAGGTCTAAGGATGACATCTAAAAACTTCGAGATGGGTTCTAACAAGGATCCTATAGCCGAAACTATGGGTCTCCCAGGAGGGTTATCCAAAGATTTATGGATCTTTGGTATCACATATATAGTGGGCATAATGGGATTTTTGACTATAAGAAAATCTTTCTCCTTTTTTGTGAGATGACCAGTTTCGTAGGCAATAAGAACTAAATTGTCTATATTACTTTTAAGAACATTAGTAGGATCTTCATCTAATCTAAAGCAAAACTCTTTATCATGTAGTTGTCTATTAATTTCTGCAATATATTTATCTTTATCAAGGACAACAACCGCGCCCCCCTTATCTGCAGGTTTAATAATAATCTTGGAATTAGATTGTAAAGATTTTATGGCTTTCCTTTCACCCAAAGTCAGGTTGTTAAATGGTAAACGAGTATTGACTTTTAAGTCATGTACTTGTTTAAGTACGAGTCTCTCAAAGGACTCTATTAAAGGATCAGTTTGTGGGGGCGGCAGCCAAGTTGAAGCTTTACTAATGACCGATAAAGTATCTGTTGAGGTAGCATGATCTTTAAAAAAAACCCGTATTCTAAACCTATGAAAAAATGATGTTATTTTGACTTTATCAGGAATATGGTTTAAGTATTCGTTGTTTTCAAAGGTCAGTACAAATAGCGGGTTTGCCGTCGTTGTCCAAAGTGGGATATGTGACAAATTGTAACGGTTCCCTGGCCTTTGTTTTAGTAGGGTTTCTTTCAGTTTTTAATGCATCCTCGATTTTATAAGGGACAATTTACGTCATTTCAAGGTTTTACGAAGTAATAGCATTGGGACAGTTGCTCGAAGTGGATTGCGTGATACAAGGTTACCCCCCTGGCTTTGTACAAGCATGGTTAATGAAAGGTTAAACACGCATATTCTTTACTTTCAATAGGTATTACTCGGCGTTTCTTTGAATCCCTGTATAGTTTATAGGAGCCTTTTAGCGCTCTACGTTCCCTAATGGTTTCCTACGTGGTTTTGATTTTGAGTTACCTACACATCTGTGCCGGTGTTTTTCTTTTTCTTTTTACACATTCGTTGATTTAATGAACTTTATTGGTTCACCTTTTTACATTTGGTTTGTAAGAGGGGAAATCAATTTTGGCCTTCATAGAAATATGTTATTATCCTGAACATTATTGCTATGGTTCCCAATAACCTTCAAGTACCCTTAGTTAGCCGTCCTTACGACCTTTTAATTCAGCATCAAAGTGCGGTTTATATAGCCGACAGATGAGGGTCTTTTTATATCATTCCCCCTTTTTTTATCATGTTTCAAACGTTTGAGGTACAGATACATATATAAAAAATTTTTTTTAAAATTTTCATAGGCTTTTGGTTTATAGTAATCTTTTATGGATTTCAATTAAACTTTTTATTGATTTTCCCTTTGCTATTAGTTCATGGGAGGTTTATCTATTTATTTTTTATTCTCTTAATCATCCCTCCTTTTATGAGATAATTTATTTGATTGGGGTAGCATTCAAAACTTTGCATAAATTCCAATTCATGTTTCTATTTCCAGAAGTTTTTTAGGTATTAGTGACTTCCATTGACTCATAGAGCCTGGTGAAGTCTATGAACATCACACACCTATCAGGTAATGTCCTTTTTTATAATTTATCAAGTGCTCATTATTAGGTTTTAATTACATTCATCTCTTTGGTCTCCTCATCCCTTCTGTTCTCTGTTCTTTTATGTGGGTTCTTTTATAAGTGTTTGGTTAAGTAATTTATATTTATAAGTGTTTGGTTAAGTACGGTAATTCATTTTTCTTTTGATCTTTTATTTTTCATTGTATTTTTAATTGTATTCCACTATATATTTTTGTATAATTTTATTTATTATGATGTGGTTGATAATTGATTGATGTATTACAACAGATTTTATATATACATGTATTATCCTTATGATTTTTAATTAGATATTTATTATGTTTTTATCTTTTTGGATTTAACCAGAGTTGGAGTGATAGATTATGTTTTTAGTTATCTTTGAGACTTAAGTTGCTTGGTATAGTCCAATATAGTCTTCTTTTTATGTGTAATGTAGTTCTCTTATGTTTATATTTATATATTTTTTTGTTTTAACCCTCCTTTGAATATTTATTGTTTTAACTTTAATTGTATTTATTTCTTAATGTAATTTTATGATTTATATGTTTTTTTAGTGTGCCCTGATAACCCCTGATGAAGTGATATATGAAACACGGTCCTGTGTTGGGTTTAGGCCACTTAATTTGTAATAATAAAGGTGTTGGGTGTTGAACCTGCCGCTTCCTGTTTTGGTTCTGACGTGACACTGATCCAGTCGATACCGGGGTAATTGAAATCACCCATTATTATTACTGCGCTGTAACCTTTGTTAGCTTCCTTGATTTCTTTGAGCATTTCATCATTCATTTGTTCATTCTGGCCAGGCGGTCGATAGTACACCCCCACTGCCATCACCTTCCCCTTTTTACATGTAATTTCAATCCATAGAGATTCTACAGCAAATTTTGTTTCCTGCAAAACTTTAATCCTTTCTGACTCAATGCCCTCTCTAACATAGAGCGCAACCTCTCCACCAATTTGATCAGTTCTATCATTACGATATAGTTTGTACCCAGGTATCACAGTGTCCCACTGGTTGTCCTCCTTCCACCATGTCTCTGATATTCCAATCATATCTAACCTTTCATTTAGTGCTATATATTCTAACTCTCCCATCTTATTTTTTAGACTTCTAGCATTTGCATACAAGCATTTTAGAGACTGTATTTTATTCATATTAATTTGGCTATTGGTAGACATGGGTAATTTGGGATCTTTAAGCTCTGTCTGCTCCATACTCAAGGGCATTTGGGCTACTTTACTCTTTTTTTGGAACCTCTCTGCTTTTGGTAGTATCCTTCAAGGATACATTCTTCTGAGCTATGCGCTCTTGGGCGACTGTTGGCTTTCCCCTATTATTTAGTCTAAAAACTGCTCTATCACCTTTTTAAAGGTTAATGCCAGCAGCCTGGTTCCATCCCAGTTAAGGTGAAGACCATCCCTTTGGAAGAGCCCCTCTTTTCCCCAGAATGTTCCCCAGTTCCTAACAAATCCAAACCCCTCATCTCTGCACCATTGTCTCATCCATGCATTGAGACTCCGGAGCTCTGCCTGCCTTTTGGGTCCTGCGCGTGTGGAATGGGAAGCATTTCGGAGAACGCTACCCTGGAAGTTCTGGATTTCAACTTCCTACCTAAAAGACTAAATTTAGTCTCCAGAACCTCCCTACTACATTTTCCTATGTCATTGGTACCGACATGTACCAAGACAGTGCTGTCTTGGTACATGTCGGTACCAATGACATAGGAAAATGACCAATGACATAGGAACTCCCCAGCACTATCTAAGACGTTATCTAGGTGGCGCGTGAGGTCTGCTACCTTCGCACCAGGCAGGCATGTTACCAGGCGATCCTCACGTCCACCAGCCACCCAGCTATCTACATGCCTAATGATCGAATCACCAACTATAATTCCTTATCGTCACTCCAGTCCAGTCCCTTTACTACTGGGTTGCGCAACCCTTCCAGCAGCTTGGAGGCTGAGCCCAACCTTTTTGAGGATGGAGCGGTATAAATACCACTGGGACCACCCCCTAACTCCAGTATTCTCAGCCTCCAAGCAGCTGGAGGGTTCCGTAAGCCTAGGGCTTACTGGAGTCCTGCCTTATCCTAAGTTAGCTAATTTGTCTTAGTTAGTTTTCTTGTCTTCTTTTTGCTTAAAGAAATTGTTTCTTTTTATTTGATCCTGTACCTTTAATTTTTTCCTGCTTCTCTCTCCCCTCCCCCCCCCCCCCCCACGGCCCGGGCTGGAGATCGGAGGACTTGCCTGAGCTGCCTGCTGCAGGGGGAAGAAGGCTCTCTTCTGTGCCGGAGTTATTTAATTTCCAGGAGCTACCTGCCTCGCGCCGAAGCCCCCGAGGCGGCTGAGCGCTGGAGGCAGCGACGCGAGGGGAACCTGCTTGCCCCCCCCCCCCCCCGGTGCAGCGGGGTGCGGCCGAGCTTCCCGAAGCCCCGAATCAAAAAGCCGGCAGTTTCGGAGGGCTCTCAAGCGGCGGCGTCTACAGCGGTGGCGACGCGGAGCCCGCCCCCCTCTTCCAAGCGGTAAAGGCCCGAACTTAAGCGGTGGGCAGACGCGCGATCCTCCGTGCCGGACTCCACGTGGCCGAGGCCTAGCACGTGTTGAGCCGACGGAGAGGAATCGCGCTGCGGGCCCCGCTTGCAGAACAAACTACAAACTGCAAGTATTAGCCTGGATCGGCAGCATTTCCTTTTTTAATGTTTAAATTTTACTTGATTTTAATTGATTTTAATTGATTTTACCCTTTATTTTATTTACTGTGAGCCTGCCTTTCCTGCAGCTCCAAGGCCATACTATTGCCCGCGAAAACGCTGACATTACTTGGGGGAGGGGACTTCACTGGGAGAGCGGACCTGCAACATTTTTTTTTACACATTATTGGGGGAATTTAGTTTGGTTGTCTTGTGGGGTGATTGTGGGGTCTTCCTCCTACAGCGCATTGATTAGACCGGGTCACTTACGCTCCGCCCCATTGAGCCTCCTGGAAAGCATGGCCTCTAAGTCAAAGTGCCCATCCTGTGGCACACGGAGGGGCACATCCTCAGAGACAGGCATCTGTAGAGCTTGTGCGGCAGTCTCCACCTCCGTAGAGCAAGAACTCAGCTTGCCCATGACCCAAGGACCTCAGATGCACGGGGACCCCCTGGAAGCGGAGGTGGGGGCCCAATTAACCCCGACGGCTAACTCAGAGGCTCTCGCACCCCCTCCGTCCCGGGCCACGGCGGATGGGGGGGTCGGAGATCTCTTCTCCCCTGACTTTATCCTATTGCTACACCAGGCGTACTGTATGCGCAAGCAGGGACTTGGACCAGGCGATACAGCTCCCACAACAGAAACCAGACCAGCCAGACCTAGGAGAGCGAGCGGTCCTGATTCAGGGGTACCCTCCAAGCGTTCCAGACTAATCAGCGAAGAGATCCTCCCACCCCTTTCGCAGGGCACCACAGAGGAAGAGGCCTCGGAAAGGGAGCTGGAGGACGAGGAGGAGGAGCTGGAAGAAGGAGAGATCCCAGAGGAGGACCATTCTCGCATTGTTAGAGTTTTTCGCCGAGAAGAGCTCCCTTCCTTAATCAATGAGTCACTAAAAGCCCTCAACGTAGCCTCTGACTCCCCGGCAGAGGACGAGGCACTAGAAGATCCCTTGATTCAGGCCATCAGACGATCCCAGAAAGTTTTCCCTGTCCACAGGGTGGTACGTCAGATGATACAGGAGGAGTGGGATCAACCAGAATCAAACTTGAGAGGAGTACGAACCATGGCTCGCCTCTACCCTCTTCCAGAGTCAGACAAAGAACTGCTGAAGTCCCCCAGGGTGGATGCAGCGGTATCAGCAGTCACCAAAAAGACCACTATCCCAGTGGAAGGCGCCACGGCCTTAAGAGATGCTCAAGACAGGAAGTTGGATACGCTCCTGAAACAAGCCTTTGATATAAGCGCTCTCGCCTTGCAGGCCTCTGTGTCAGGAGCTTGGGTGGCTCGGGCCTGTTTAAGGTGGGCTCAACAGATCCAGACAACGGAGGGATCATCGGCCGAAACACAGGCCAACTCGGCTAGGATGGAGTCCGGAGCAGCCTATTTAGCAGATAGTCAGTATGACCTCATCAGAAGTTTGGCCAAGAACATGGCCTCAGTGGTGGCGGCTAGGCGGTATCTTTGGCTAAGAAATTGGGCAGCGGATGCCTCCTCAAAATCGCGCCTGAGCCGACTTCCTTTTAAGGGGAAGCTGTTGTTCGGTGAAGATTTAGAGAAGTTAGTCAAGGACCTAGGAGAGTCGAAGGGAGGCAGGCTTCCGGAAGACAGACAAAAACAGGGGCGCTCCTTTCCCCCAGTGCGTACCCAGCCGAGGGACTCCCGGAGGTTTCGACCAACTAGGCCAGCCCCCTTTTCCAAGGGCCGTTTTCCCTCCAAAGGTCAAGGTTTCAGGGGGTTCAGGGGAGCTGGCAGAGGCTTTGGTGCAGCCTCTTCCTCCTTCTCGGGCTCCAGAAAACAACAATGAGATGACGGGGGTCCAGGAGGGAAGGCGCCTGATAGGCGGTCGCCTGACGCTCTTTCTTCCCGCCTGGTCCCGTGTCACGTCCGATCAATGGGTCCTAGAGGTTATCAGAGAAGGCTATGCCCTCGAATTCGCACAACAAATACCCCGGCCTTTGTCCGATCCCCCTGCGGATCCGCTGCAAAAAGGGCGGCGGTAGAGGAAACCCTCGCACGCCTAAGAGCGCTCGGAGCCGTGATCCCCGTGCCGCCAAACCAGCGCGGCTCAGGTCGGTACTCTATCTATTTCGTGGTGCCAAAGAAGGAAGACTCCTTGCGACCGATCCTGGATCTAAAACAGGTCAATCGCTGCCTCAGAGTGCCGCACTTCCGGATGGAGACTCTACGTTCTGTCATAGCAGCCGTCAGGGAAGGGGAGTTTCTAACATCCCTCGATTTGACAGAAGCCTACTTGCATATCCCGGTCAGGAAGTCTCACCAACAGTTCCTGAGATTCGCCGTCCCAGCAGGCCACTTTCAATTCCAGGCCCTACCCTTCGGCCTAGCTACGGCTCCCAGAACATTTACCAAGGTAATGGTGGTTGTAGCGGCCTACCTTCGGAAGGAGGGAATACTAGTTCACCCTTACTTAGACGATTGGCTGATCCGGGCAAAGTCCGAAGAAGAAAGTCTTTCGGCAACGGCCAGAGTGATCCAGGTCCTAGAGGACTTGGGATGGGTCATCAACCGAGCGAAGAGCAGACTGACCCCCTCCCAGGAACTCGAGTACCTGGGGGCAAGATTCGACACCAACTGTGGCAGAGTGTTCTTGTCACGAACAAGGTCAAGGGATCTAAGACTTCTAGTGGCTCAGTTTCTGGCCAGAAGAAGCCCCTCGGCGTGGCACTATCTTCAGCTTCTGGGAACAATGGCGGCGGCAATAGAGGTAGTACCATGGGCCAGGGCCCACATGCGACCATTGCAACGGTCCCTGCTGCGGCGGTGGTCGTCCCAGCATCATCCTCTCTCTCTACAGTTGCCTTGCGCTCCGCGGACCAAACAGGCACTCCACTGGTGGAGATGCCCAAGGAACCTGGATCGCGGGATGCCTCTAGAACCCCCTCAGTGGGTACTATTGACGACAGATGCCAGTCTATCAGGCTGGGGAGCACACTGCGGAGACCGTTTTGTCCAGGGGCGCTGGACACCGTTGGAATCGCAATGGCCCATCAACAGACTGGAATTGCGGGCCGTCACCCTAGCTCTCAAGGCCTTCGAAGCCTTGGTACAGGGACGAGCGATTCGCGTCCTCTCCGACAATGTCACCGCGGTGGCCTACATCAACCACCAGGGAGGCACCAGCAGCCACGGCCTCGAGAAGGAGGCGGACACCCTCTTCCAGTGGGCGGAAGCCCACCTGCAGGCACTTTCTGCTCAACACGTGGCGGGCGCGGACAACGTCACGGCCGACTTCCTCAGCAGGTGCAAGATAGACCACGGAGAGTGGGAACTGGAACAGGAGACCTTCAGCCAAATAATAGCTCGCTGGGGAGTCCCAGTCATGGACCTCATGGCACGCTTCTCGTCAGCCAAGGTGGACAGATTCTTCAGTCGCCGGAAGGAAAGAATGTCAGAGGGCCTGGACGCCCTCTCCCAAAAGTGGCCTTCGGAGGGCCTCCTCTATGTTTTCCCCCCGTGGGCTCTCATCGGAAAGGTCCTCCAGCGGATAGAGGCACACCAAGGATTGGTAATCCTCATAGCCCCGGATTGGCCTCGCCGACCCTGGTACGCGGATCTGGTGAGGATGATCGCCGACCATCCTTGGCGGCTCCCTTGCAAGAGGGATCTGCTAAGACAAGGTCCGGTGCGGATGCCACATGTGGATCGGTTCTCGCTTACGGCTTGGCTATTGAAAGGGCACGGCTCCTGAAACGAGGTTACTCAGGGGCAGTAGTCTCAACTCTGCTGCAGGCCAAGAAGCGCTCGACCTGTCTATCTTACGTACGAGTTTGGCGCATCTTCGAATCCTGGTGCGCTGAGCACCAAAAGAAGCCACTCTCGGCCTCCGTCGCAGAGGTCCTGGAGTTCTTGCAGGCAGGGTTGGACAAGGGTCTGGCCCACAGCTCCTTAAGGGTCCAGCTCGCGGCCATCGCTTGTTACAGAGGCAAGGTCCGTGGCAAACCCCTAGGGGCCCACGCGGATGTCTCAAGGTTCCTAAGGGCGGTGAGACGCCTACGTCCACAACGGAGGTCGATCATCCCCCCTTGGGATCTTAACCTGGTGCTAAATGCCTTGATCGGGAATCCCTTCGAACCATTGAAGGAGGCCTCCCTAAAAGATTTAACCCTAAAGACTGTCTTCCTAATAGCCATTTGTTCGGCCAGAAGGATCTCGGAACTACAAGCGCTGTCCGCTCAGCCACCCTTTCTGTCATTTCTCAAGGACAAAGTGGTTCTGCGCACAGTTCCCTCCTTTTTGCCTAAAGTTATATCTCCCTTTCATGTGAACCAGACGGTGACCCTCCCGGCCATCGCCAAAGAAGGGTTGGAAGCCAGGGATAGCAAGCTTCGACTTCTCGACATCCGGAGAACCCTGAAGCGATACCTCTCTCGCACAGCACCCTTCCGAAAGTCCGACCGACTATTCATTCAGTTCGGGGGTCCACACAAAGGGGAGGCGGCGGCCAAGGCTTCTATCTCCAGATGGATCAGGGAGGCAATAGCCTCCGCCTATATCCTAAAGGGGAAACAAGTTCCCGTGGGCCTGCGGGCACATTCTACTAGGGCGCAGGCTACCTCTTGGGCGGAATTCAGTCTAGTTCCCCCCCTGGACATATGTAGGGCGGCGACTTGGTCCTCTCTCCATACCTTCTCCAAGCATTACAGGTTAGACGTTCAGAGTGCAGCGGACGCTCGTTTTGGCCTGGCGGTTCTTCATTCCGGTATGCCGGAACCCACCCAGGGGTGAACTGCTCGGGTACATCCCAGTAGTAAAGGGACTGGACTGGAGTGACGATAAGGAAATAGTAATTAGATCTTACCTGCTAATTAGTGTTCCTGAAGGAACGACAGTCCAGTCCCTGATCCCTCCCGATTCCGGCTAAAGTTAAAATCTATTGCTTATAGGAATGCATCGGAATGAACGCGGACCTTCGGAACGAACGCAGACCATCTGAACGAGCACAGACCCGCGGCGGCAAGCTCGGGCAAACCCACTCCAACCGTTGCCATTCCTCTTTTCCTTTCCTATGATATCCAAAAAAAAAAAAATTTTTTAATTAATTCATTAAATAAGTGAGTGCTTTATATCTCTTAAAATGTTTTGTTAGGTAGGTTGTGTACAATAGTTGGTTATACCTGCTTTTTCATTCGAATACTGGAGTTAGGGGGTGGTCCCAGTGGTATTTATACCGCTCCATCCTCAAAAAGGTTGGGCTCAGCCTCCAAGCTGCTGGAAGGGTTGCGCAACCCAGTAGTAAAGGGACTGGACTGTCGTTCCTTCAGGAACACTAATTAGCAGGTAAGATCTAATTACTATTTGCTGTCCTAACCCTTCCCTTATGGGCACATGGCTCTGGAGAAACTTCCTCGGTGCGAGAGGGTTTTACATCACCTGGAGGACAGGTCCTAGTTACAGGATCACTTCCTGCCACACCAGGGTGATGCTCTCCTGTCACGTGACCTCTCTCCTCCATGGCAACAGGGACGCTGCCAGACTGGAGGTGGGACTTCAGGACTGTATCCCTGTAAGTCTCGTCTATGTACCTCTCTGTCTGTCTTATGTTTTCCAAGTCTGCTACTCTAGCCTCTAGAGAATGGACTTGTTCCCTGAGAGCAAAGAGCTCCTTGCACCTAGTGCACACGTAAGACCTCTCACCAACTGGGAGAAAATCATACATGTGACACTCAATGCAAAAGACTGGAAAGCCCCCATCTCGCTGCTGGACTGCTGTCTGCATCTTAGTTTTAAGTTTGTGTTTAGATCTTTAAGTTCTTTACTTACTAAGGGTTGCTAGGTACAGTTTTATTAGTATAAATATCCATAATACGTTTAATATACCTTGTTTACCTGAAGCTTAATTAATCTCAGGTCCTTAGTGTATGACTGATTTGGGTAACGAGCTTCACCTGAAACACCTCCTGTCTTTTAAGATGTGTAAGTTCCTATGAAGCTACGATCATCCCAGGGGTGGGTGGGAAATAACACTTATTAAAAGAGGGCTGCTACACAGTACCCTGTCTTGTGCTGCTAAGGTAAGCTACATTCTGATTTGATTTAAATTATAGCTCTTTCCTTATTGTTCCTCCAGTTCAGTCCTCTACCTCTGGGTTGTCAATCTCCTCCTGCAGCTTGGAGACTGGTATGTCAGAATGATGACATCACTGGATATAGCCTGCTGCACTCCTACTTCCATCCCAGTGTTACCAGTCTCCATGCAACAGGAGGACTTGACGAGCCTTGTAGAAGGGCTCTCTAGAGGAATTGATAAGGAGCCTATTGTATAGTGAGGTTAGCTAAGGGGGTTAGAATTTGGCTGTTTAATTGGCAGTGGTTCTTTAAAAAAAAAAAAAGGAAGATTACAAAAGTGCCTCCCGGCTTTCTTGCTCCCTGCCTGTGCCTGTTGGTGCATTTCAAGGGTTCTGGCTCGGGAATTTCGAGTTTCCCCCCCTGCGGAGCCCAGAGGTCTCTCCTCCCCGGACTCTTCGGGGGAGAGCCCATCTTACAGAAGTAAGCATTTTCCGGACAGCAGTGCCTGCCTTACCGCGGCTTAGCTGCCTGCACTAGATCACAGCGGCAGAGCTTCGGGCCCGGGTCTGGAGGCACAAAACAGCTTGATTTTAGCAGGGCAGCTGCAGGCCTGGCCGGTAAGAGAGGAGTAGCCTAGTGGTTGGGGCAAGGTACTTCGGGCCGGAAGGTCGGGGGTTCAAATCCCACTAGAGGACAGCAACCTTGGGTCAGAAGGACTGGGGTTTCTAGGCCCACAGATGCTCTTGTGGTCTTGGGCAAGCCACTTAACCCTCCATTGCCCATGTTCCCTGTAAGTATTAGTGTATGTATCTCATATCCCCGTGTGTTAAATGTATCCCCCAATTGTGTTGTGACCGCTTTGATTGAAGGATAAGGCGGTATACAAAACTGTCTAAATAAATAAATAAAATAAATAAATCCACCGGCGTCAGGCTGCTTTTCTGCGGGGGGACACCTTCTCTGGCAGTACGGGGGCACTCGCGGTGCTTTTGGTGCCTTTTTTCCCGCTTTGCGATTTTTCTCGGCGGCCATTTTCTGTGCCGCGGAGCAGCCGCGTGGTAGCGGGGAGACTGCCGATTCAGTGACAGGCCAATCAGGGGTCTTATTTCTTCTGGCTTTCATTTCTTTTAATTGTTTTAATTGTTTTTTTGGGGGGCTTCCCTTGTTAGTTTGGTGGTAGTTTGTCTTTTCAGCCATCCCACAGGGAAGGGGGGGGGGCTGAAGGGGAACTCTTTTCCCGAGGGAGCAGTGCATTCAAAAAAAATAAACAACTAAGCAGAAGACTGACTCTCTCTTCGGGTTTGCCAGGCTGCTGTTGATTTGTTAAAAAAAAAAAATATATACAAGACTGCACGAATAGGTGAGAGAGCTTAAGGTAAGCCCCTAGGGGTCTGGCTAGGCTGATATATGGCTGCCAGACCTCAGTGTATTATGTGTGGCACTAGGAGGGGCACGATAGCTGATACCGGGGTTTGCCAGGGCTGTGCGACCCTCTCATCTGTGGTGGAGCAGCAGATGGAATTGCAGGAGTCCCCGGAGGCGCAGGGACCGGCGTTGGAGGAACTGGCGGGGCCCTCCGGCGTCTCTCTGCTAGCTCCGGCGCCGGGTCTCAGTGAGTTTAGTCCTGAGTTTGTGCTGCTTATGCATCAGGCTTTCTGCCTGCGGCGACAGGGCAAAGGAGCAGGCTCCGGGTTGCTGGCATCTCAACCTCAGCAGCTGGGGGCGGCCGAGGAGCTAGACGAGGGGCTGCCGGCGCCTAAGCGAGCGAGGGCTAGGGACCCTGCATTGGCGGAGGGCGACTGGCCTGAGGCCTCAGCTCCGGAATGGGATCCGGAAGAGGGTACACAGGACCTGGAAGAAGGTGAGATCCCTGAACCAGAAGATTAAGCTAAGATAGTTAGGGTCTTCCGCAGAGAGGAGTTGGCGGCCTTGATTTCGGAGACCTTGCAGATTTTAAATCTTGCTACACAGGCAGCGGTAGAAGATGAGATTGAAGATCCCGTCATCCAGGCAGTTCGGCAGACACAGGTGGTGTTTCCAGTTCACAGGGTAGTTGACAAGATTATTCCAGATGAGTGGGATAAACCGGAAGCAGGTCTGCGGGGCATACGGACAACGAATAGATTGTATCCTTTGGCCGATAAGGATAAGGAAAGGTTCTGGGCACCGCGGGTGGACGCGGTGGTATCGGCGGTTACGAAAAAGACCACCATTCCGGTAGAAAGAAGTGCGGCCTTGAAGGATACCCAGGACCGTAAGGTTGACGGTCTGCTCAAGCAGGCTTTTGAAGCAGATTCTATTTCGCTGCAGGCCTCCATCTGTGGAGCTTGGGTGGCCAGAGCGTCTCTGCGATGGGCCCAGCGACTGCGTCAGTCTCCGCATTTGGATCTCGAGGAGCTAAAGGAGCTGGATCGGGTGGAGTCTGGGGCAGCCTGCTTGGCGGATGTGCATTATGACTTGATCAGGGCGCTGGCTAATAGCACAGCGTCTGTGGTGGCCGCCCGTAGATCATTGTGATTATGGAATTGGGCGGCGGACGGACCTTCTAAATCCCATCTTAGCAAGCTTCCATTTAAGGGTGGTTTGCTGTTTGGAGAGGATTTGGATAAGTTAGTGAAGGACCTGGGTGAGTCCAAGGCAGGTCGACTTCCAGAGGATAAGCCGAAGCAGGGCAAGTCAGGCCAAGGCTTTCGGGGTCAGTTCCGAGATTTCCGGAGATTTTGTTCGATGCGGTTTGGTAGTTTCCAGAGGGGCCGGTATCAGTCTCGAGCCCAGGGGTTTCGCGGGTTTCGGGGGGTGAATAGAGGGTTCTCCTCCGACCCTGCTTCCTCATCGCGTAAGTCACAATGAAGCGAGGCGGGTCCCGGCAGAAGGGCCTCCCATAGGCGGGCGGCTTCGGGAGTTTCTTTCCGCTTGGACCCACATCACCTCCGACCAGTGGGTGCTGGAGATAATTCAGCACGGCTATGCTCTGGAGTTTTCAAGACCCGTGCGGGATTCCTTTGTCATGTCCCCTTGCAGGGGCCCCAAGAAAACGGCAGCGGTTCGCAGAACCTTGGAACGACTCCTTCAGTTGGGAGCCGTGGTAGAGGTCCCCAAAACCGATTACGGCATGGGTCGGTACTCGATTTATTTTGTGGTGCCGAATAAGGGCGGCACGTTTCGGCCCATCCTAGACCTGAAGGCCGTGAACCGTTGTTTAAGGGTGCCGCATTTCCGGATGGAGACCCTGCGGTCGGTCATAGTGGTGGTGCGTCGCGGGGAATTCTTGACGTCTCTGGATCTTACGGAAGCGTATTTGCACGTCCCCATCCGGTTAGCTCATCAGAAATTTCTGCGGTTCGTTCTTCCTTGGGGTCATTATCAGTTCCAAGCCTTGCCTTTCGGTTTGGCCACGGCGCCGCGGACCTTCACCAAAATCATGGTGGTGGTGGCAGCGGCGTTGCGCAAAGAAGGCATTCTCGTCCATCCTTATCTCGACGATTGGAGGAGAGTTTCCGGGTGACAGACAGGGTGGTGAAGTTTTTGCAGGGTCTTGGTTGGGTGGTCAACACGGCCAAAAGTCATTTGAAGCCCACCCAGAACCTCGAATACCTTGGTGTCCGGTTCGACACCAGAAGGGGGCAAGTGTTTCTGCTGCAGAAGCGGGCCGAGGGCTTGAGGTCCCTGGTCAGGCAGTTTCTGTTGGTGTTAGCACCGTCGGCGTGGGATTATCTCCGGGTGCTGGGCACCATGGTGGCGACGCTAGAAGCGGTGCCATGGGCCAAGGTCCATATGCGGCCTCTCCAAAGAGCGCTACTCCGCCGCTGGTCGCATCAGGCCAATTCCTTGAACAAGCGGCTTCCTTGCCCGATCAACGTCAGGCGCTCTCTTCGTTGGTGGTTACTCAGGTCGTCACTGACAGCCGGCATGCCGCTGGAGCAGCCGGAGTGGCTTCCGTTGTTGACGGATGCCAGTCTAGCAGGCTGGGGAGCCCACTGCGGGAGCCAGTTTGCGCAGGGGCTTTGGTCTCCTCTGGAGGCCTCATGGTCGATAAACCGTCTGGAACTTCGAGCTGTTTTCCGGGCTCTTCAGGCGTTCAAAGATGTGCTGCGCAGTCTACCCGTACGGGTGCTCTCCGACAACTCGGCGATGGTGGCGTACATCAACCGCCAGGGGGGCACGGGAAGTGCTGCAATGGAGGAAGAAGCGGACGAGTTGTTTGCCTGGGTAGAGATTCGGTTGTCCGCGATCTCGGCAGCGCACATTGCAGGGAAGGACAATGTCACAGCAGACTTCCTCAGCAGAGTTCAGGTGGATGCGGGGGAGTGGGAGCTGCATCCCGACGTTTTCACACAGATAATAAATCGTTGGGGAACTCCGGTGATGGACCTCATGGTGACTTTCCGGTCGGCAAAGGTCGCCCGGTTCTTCAGCAGAAGGCGAGAAAGGATGTCGGAGGGCATAGATGCGCTGTTACGACAGTTGCCGTCCGACGGTCTTCTATATGTCTTTCCACCATTGGCATTGATAGGCAGAGTAGTTCAAAAGATCGGAGCGCACACGGGGAAAGTCCTGTTGGTGGCGCCCGACTGGCCAAGGTGCCCTTGGTATGCGGACCTAGTGCGCCTCTTGGACGGCGTGCCCTGGCGGCTTCCGGTGAGGGCGGATCTGTTGCGGCAGGGTCTGCTGTTCATGCCTCAAGTGGATCGGTTCTCGCTTACGGTATGGCCATTGAGAGGGCTAAGCTGAGAAAGAAAGGCTATTCGTCGGCGGTCGTGGCAACCTTGCTTAGAGCATGAAAGCACTCGACATCTTTGGCGTATGTGCGGGTCTGGCGTATTTTTGAGGATTGATGTTCTAGATGTCAGGTTCGGGCGACCTCTGTTTCCGTTCCGGTGGTCTTGGAGTTTCTGCAGGGCGGGTCTGATAAAGGTCTTGCAGCCAGTTCCTTGCGCGTCCAGTTGGCAGCCCTTTCCTGTTATCTTGGCAGGGTCAATGGAGTGCCCTTAGGGGCTCACCCTGATGTGAGTCACTTCCTAAAGGCAGTCGCTAGATTACGGCCAGCGTGTAGGGTGTGCATTCCGCCGTGGGATCTCAATCTCGTCCTCGCGGCGTTAGCCAAGTCTCCCTTTGAGCCTTTGCGTCATGCATCAGTGAAGGATTTGACATTAAAGATGGTGTTTCTGGTGGCAATTTGTTCGTCTAGAAGAATTTCGGAGTTGCAAGCGTTATCGTGCCGGGAACCATTCTTATATTTTTCTAGGGAGAAAGTGGTTCTACGTCCGGTTCCGTTCTTTTTGCCTAAGGTGGTATCTCCTTTTCATTTGAATCAGTCGGTATGTTTGCCCGTTTTTGGGTCTCTGGAGGGCGGCGAGTCGGATCGCAGCCTTCGTCGTCTCGATGTGAAGAGAGCATTGCGTCAGTATTTGAGGGTAATGGATTCCTTCCGTAAGTCGGATCGGTTGTTTGTATTGTTTGGTGGAGTGCGCAAAGGTGAGGCAGCGGCTAAGGCTTCCATCGCTCAGTGGGTTAGAGAGGCAATAGCTTCCGCTTATTTGCTTCAAGGTCGGGTTGTGCCCGTCAGATTGCGGGCACATTCCACCAGAGTGCAGGCGTGTTCCTCGGCAGAGCACAGTTTGGTTCCGCCGGGGGACATTTGCAGGGCGGCGACTTGGTCGTCGCTACACACTTTCAGCAAGCATTACAGGCTGGACGTAGCAGCGGCTTCGGATGCTCGTTTTGGGCCGGCGGTTTTGTCCGCTGGCTGGAAGGGTCCCTCCCAATGATTACTGCTCTGGTATATCCCAGAGGTAGAGGATTGAACTGGAGGAATGATAAGGAAATGATAATTACACTTACCTGGTAATTGTAGTTACTTGAGTGACGACAGTTCAGTCCTCCTTCCCGCCCGGATGTTTCTAGGAGGTTCCAGGTTTGGTGGCGAGCAGAAGAGTGTTACAGGTGAGTCCAGATTCCTTAAATTTGTTGTGGTGTTCACTTTCTCTCTGGCAGCGCAGGGTGTAAGAAAGCCTTGCCGGAGGGGGTGGATGGTTAGGCGGTCAGTATAAGTTGTTACAATGTTTATGGTTGGCTACTTATTTGTTGCTCCTGTGAGTCTGCTTTGTTAATAGTTCACACTGGGATGGAAGTAGGAGTGCAGCAGGCTATATCCAGTGATATCATCATTCTGACATACCAGTCTCCAAGCTGCAGGAGGAGATTGACAACCCAGAGGTAGAGGACTGAACTGTCGTCACTCAATGAACTACAATTACCAGGTAAGTGTAATTATCATTTGCTGCTGCTAGGCTCTAACTTATTATGAAATTTAAACTACAAGCTCTCTGCTGGGTTCTAAATTTAACCAGAAAGCTCTCTTCTGTGTTTTTAATTTAAACTTAAACTGCTGTTCCTTATCGTCACTCCAGTCCAGTCCCTTTACTTCTGGGTTACGCAACCCTTCCAGCAGCTTGGAGGCTGAGCCCAACCTTTTTGGGATGGGGCGGTATAAATACCACTGGTGCCACCCACAAATTCCAGTATTCTCAGCCTCCAAGCAGCTGGAGGGTTCCGTAAGCCTAGGGCTTACTGGAGTCCTACCTTCACCTAAATTAGCTAGTTTTCGTTTTTTAGCTTCTTATTTTGGTTAGGGAACTTTCTTGCCTTTTGTTTTTATTTCTCCTTCTACTGTGTCTTTAATTTTCCCTGCAGTTTCTCCCCTCCTTTCTCCCCCCCTCCCCCTCTTGGCCGGGCCGGGGATCGGAGGTGGTGCTTTGATTGCCTGCTGCAGCGAGGAGGAACAGACAGATCTCCTCTCGCTGCCGGTTCTGCCTGCACCTTCCCAGCCCACTACGAAGATCTGCCCTGCAGTGCGCCGAAGCCCCCGAGGTGGCTGAGCGCTGGAGGCAACGCCGCGAGTGTGCTCTGTCCTCCAGACCCCCCCCCCGGAGCAGCGGGGCGCGGAGGCGAGATCCGGAGCCGCGAACTCAGCGCTTTCAAAAGCGGTGGCGTCCCTCGCTGATCGGGACGCGGATTCCAGCCCCTTTTCCTCTTCGGCGGCGTGTTTAAAGCAGCACAGAGGGCAGAATCGCGATCCTCTGTTCCGGACTCCACGTGGTCGCGGCCTACCACGTGTTGAGCCAACGGAGAGGAATCGTGGAGCTGGGCCTGATAAACAGCAAGAAGACCCAAACTGCAAGTACTAGCCTAATTGGCAGGATTTGGTTGCTTTTCCTTTAATTTTAAGTTTAATTTTAATGCTATTTTAAATTTCTTTGTTTCCTGTTACCTCCGGGATTTCTGGCTATAGCTTGTGGAGGGGAGAGCACTTAGAAAGCTTTGGTGCCCCCCTTTCTCCCGCAGCGGTATTACACAGTTTTTGTTTTTCTGGTACAGTTTATTGCTTAGGCCTGGGCGCCCAAGCATATCCTTAGTAATCCTCCTGGAGAACATGACTGGCAAATCAAGGTACCCATCCTGTGGCACGCGGAGGGGCACTTCCTCGGAGGCAGGAGTCTGCAGGGGTTGTGCTGCAGTGGCTACCTCCGTGGAGCAAGAAATTAGCTTGTCCATGGCCCAGGCTTCTCAGGGGTCCGGTAACTCCCTGGAGGGGGAGGTAGGATCTCAGTTTCCACCTGCTACTCACTCAGAAGTACATGCCCCCCCTCTGTCCCTCCCCCCTCTTCCCGCCGGGGAGGGGGGGGTCGGAGATCTCTTCTCCCCTGATTTCTTTCTTTTGCTCCACCAAGCCTTATGCATGCGCAAGCAGGGGCTGGGGGCAGGGGAAGCGGGCCGCCGGCAGAAGGCAGGTTAGCCAGACCTATGAGGGCAAGCGGTCAGGATTCAGGGATACCACTGAAGCGCTCCAGGCTGATGAGTGAGGAAATCCTCACATCCCTTTCCCAGGGCACGCCAGAGGAGGAGGGCTCTGAAAAGGATTAAGAGGAGGAGCTGGAAGAGGGGGAGATCCCGGAGGAGGACCATTCTCGCATAGTTAGAGTTTTTCGTCGAGAGGAGCTCCCTGCCTTAATCAATGAGTCCCTGAAAGCCCTCAACGTAGCCTCAGACTCCCCAGCAGAGGACGAGGCGTTGGAGGATCCCTTAATCCAGGCCATCAGGAGGTCCCAGAAAGTTTTCCCTGTCCACAGGGTGGTGCGTCAGATGATACAGGAGGAATGGGATCAACCAGAGTCAGGTTTGAGAGGGGTCCGAGCCATGGCTCGCCTCTACCCTCTCCCGGAGTCAGACAAAGAGCTGCTGAAGTCCCCCAGGGTAGACGCGGCGGTATCAGCAGTGACAAAGAAAACTACCATCCCAGTTGAGGGCAGCGCGGCCCTGAGGGACTCTCAAGATAGAAAACTGGACATGCTCCTTAAGCAAGCCTTTGATGTGAGCGCCTTGGCCTTACAGGCCTCCGTCTCAGGTGCATGGGTAGCGCGGGTCTGTTTGAGGTGGTTGCAGCAACTCCAGGCAGCCGAGGGTTCCTCTGAGGTTGTGCTAGCCAACTCAGCTAGGTTGGAATCCGGGGCGGCCTACTTGGCGGATAGTCAATATGACCTCATCAGGAGCCTAGCCAAGAACATGGCCTCGGTGGTGGCAGCTAGACGCTATTTGTGGCTACGTAATTGGGCTACGTAAAGAGAAACTGTTATTTGGGGAGGACTTAAATAAGTTGGTAAAGGACCTTGGCGAATCCAAGGGTGGCAGGCTTCCGGAGGACAGGCCGAAGCAAGGGTGTCCCATAGCTCCGGTACGTAACCAACCCAGGGATTCCCGGAGGTTTCGTCCCGCCAGGTCAAACCCCTTCCTTAGGGGTCGATTCCCTGCAAGGGAGCAAGGCTTTCGAGGGTTTCGGGGTGCAGGCAGAGGTTTTGCGGCCTCCTCCTCCGCCTCGGGACCTAGAAAACAACAATGAGATAACGGGGGTCCAGGGGGGAGCACTGCCGGTTGGCGGTCTCTTAAGGCAGTTTCTTCCCGCCTGGTCCTGGGTCACGTCCGATCAATGGGTCCTGGAGGTGATCCGAGAAGGCTACTCTCTCGAATTTGCAAAGCAAATACTTCCAGCCTTTGTGCAGTCTCCTTGCGGTTCTCCAACAAAGAGGGCGGCAATAGAGGCAACGCTCTCCCGACTTATAGAGCTCGAGGCCGTGGTTCCAGTACCTCCACACCAGTGTGGCACCGGTCGGTACTCGATTTACTTCGTGGTACCAAAGAAGGAAGGTTCCTTTCGCCCGATCCTGGATCTAAAGCAGGTCAATCGCTGTCTCCGGGTGCCGCACTGCCGCACTTCCGGATGGAAACCCTGCGGTCGTTTATAGCGGCCGTAAGGGGCGGGGAGTTCCTAACGTCGTTGGATCTGACAGAGGCTTATTTGCATATTCCGGTCAGAAAGGCCCATCAGCAGTTCCTGAGATTCGCAGTGCCTTGAGGTCAGTTTCAATTTCAGGCTTTGCCCTTCGGCCTAGCTACAGCCCCAAGGACATTCACCAAGGTGATGGTGGTGGTAGCGGCGGCCCTACGAAAGGAGGGAATACTAGTGCACCCCTATCTGGACGATTGGCTGATCCGGGCAAAGTCAGAAGAGGAAAGTTGCTGGGCAACGGCCAGAGTGGTACAAGTCCTGGAGGAGTTGGGGGTGGGTCATCAATCGCGTAAAAAGCAGGTTGATTCCCTCCCAGGAACTCGAGTATCTCGGAGCAAGGTTCGACACCAGCAGAGGCAGGGTCTTCCTGTCCAGCGCGAGGGCAAGGGACCTCAGACTCTTAGTCACGCAGTTTCTGGGCAGACGGAACCCTTCAGCGTGGCATTACCTGCAGTTGCTGGGAACCATGGCGGCAGCGATAGAGGTAGTACCATGGGCCAGGGCTCACATGCGTCCGTTACAGCGGTCCCTGTTGCGTCGTTGGTCTCCTCAGCATCACCCATTGTTCCTGCAGCTACCCTGCGCTCCTCGAACCAAGCAGGCCCTCCGTTGGTGGAGGTGCACAAGGAATCTGGACCGCGGAATGCCCCTCGAGCCCCCACAGTGGTTGCTATTGACGACGGACGCCAGTCTAGCAGGCTGGGGAGCTCATTGCGAGGACCAGTTTGTCCAGGGACGTTGGACGGCGTTGGAATCCCGATGGCCCATCAGCCGACTCGAATTGAGGGCCGTCGCCCTGGCGCTCAGGGCACTCGAGTCCTCAGTGCTAGGAAGAGCTATTCACGTCCTCTCCGACAACGTCACCGCGGTGGCTTACATCAACCACCGGGGCGGCACCAGCTGTCCCGCCTTGGAGAAGGAGGCGGACGCCCTGTTCCAGTGGGCAGAAGTTTGGTTGGAAGCGCTCTCAGCGCAGCACGTGGCCGGCACGGACAACATCACGGCCGATTACCTCAGCAGGTGCAAGATAGACCACGGGGAGTGGGAACTGCATCAGGAGATCTTCGAACAGATAGTAGCCCTTTGGGGCCCCCCCGGTCATGGACCTCATGGCGCGGTTCTCGTCCGCCAAAGTAAGCCGATTCTTCAGCCAGCGGAAAGAGAGAATGTCCGAAGGCCTGGATGCCCTAGCCCAGAAGTGGCCCTCCGAGGTCCTCCTCTATGTTTTCCCTCCTTGGGCTCTGATCGGAAAAGTCCTCCAGTGGGTGGAGGCTCACCAGGGTTTGGTAATCCTCATTGCCCCGGATTAGCCTCGCCGCCCCTGGTATGCGGACCTGGTGAGGTTGATCGCCGACCGGCCTTGGCGGCTTCCCTGCAGAAGGGACCTGCTGAGGCAAGGGCCGGTTCTAATGCTCCACGTGGATCGATTCTCGCTTACGGCCTGGCTATTGAAAGGGCGCGGCTCCTGAAGCGCGGTTATTCGGGGGCAGTAATCGCGACCCTGTTGAGTGCTAGGAAGCGCTCGACTTGTCTCTCCTATGTAAGAGTTTGGCGCATTTTCGAGGCATGGTGTGCGGAGCGCCGAAGGAATCCCCTTTCGTCTTCGGTCCCAGAGGTGCTGGAATTTTTGCAAGCGGGCTTCGACAAGGGCCTAGCGCACAGTTCCTTGCAAGTCCAGCTGGCAGCCATCGCGTGCTATAGGGGTAAGTTCTGCGGAAAGTCTTTAGGGGCTCACGCGGACGTGTCCAGGTTCCTAAAGGCGGTTAGACGGCTTTGTCCGCAACGGAGATCGGTCATCCCCCCCCTTGGGACCTCAACCTGGTACTAAATGCCCTAATCGCGGAACCGTTTGAACCAGTAAAGAAGGCCTCCTTGAAGGATTTGACTCTGAAGACGGTGTTTCTGGTCGCTATTTGCTCGGCCAGACGGGTCTCCGAATTGCAAGCCCTATCGTCTCGGCCCCCCTTTCTGTCTTTCCTCAAGGATAAGGTGGTCCTGCGGACGGTGCCATCCTTCTTGCCTAAGGTTATCTCTCCCTTTCATGTCAACCAGTCGGTTACTCTCCCATCCTTTTCCGCAGAAGGGCCAGAAGGGAGGGATAGAAAGCTCCGTCTCCTCGACGTTCACAGGGCCTTGAAGCGTTACCTCTCCCGCACGGCACCCTTCCGGAAATCCGAACGGCTGTTTGTGCAGTTTGCAGACCCTCACAAGGGGGAGGCGGCGGCCAAGGCTTCCATCTCCAGATGGATCAGGGAAGCGATTGCTTCCGCCTATATCCTTAAAGGGAAGCAGGTCCCAGGGCGACTGCACGCTCACTCAACTCGGGCACAGGCCACCTCTTGGGCAGAGTTCATCCTAGTTCCCCCTCTGGACATTTGTAGGGCAGCGACTTGGTCCTCTCTGCACTCATTTACCAAGCACTACAGGCTGGACGTGCAGAGTGCAACTGACGTTCGGTTTGCACGTGTGGTTCTGCGGTCCGGAATGGCGGAATCTCGCCCTGACTTGAACTGCTCTGGTACTTCCCAGAAGTAAAGGGACTGGACTGGAGTGATGATAAGGAAGAAGTAATTAGATCTTACCTGCTAATTATTGTTCCTGAAGGAACGACAGTCCAGTCCCTGCTTTCCCCCCCCCCCCCCCCCGAGTTCAGGTTTCCATTCCGGCCGATTAAACAGGTGCGGAGCCCCGATCCGAGAGCGGGGCCAGTTCTAAGTAGAGGGTTGCTGTGGAAGGAGGGTCCGGTCAGATCAGGTAAACCGCCTCCTCCCTTGGCCCTACCTCCTTTATACTCTTTCAAAAAAAAAAATATATATATATATATTTTTGTTTGAGGTGTGTTATTTTCATTTAGGCTATTTATGGAAATCTAGTTAAGTCTGCTTTTACAGTAGATTACTGGAATTTGTGGGTGGCACCAGTGGTATTTATACCACCCCATCCCAAAAAGGTTGGGCTCAGCCTCCAAGCTGCTAGAAGGGTTGCGTAACCCAGAAGTAAAGGGACTGGACTGTCGTTCCTTTAGGAACAATAATTAGCAGGTAAGATCTAATTACTTCCTACTAGGCCCTGACTGATTTAACAGAAAATAGTGGGTTCACAGATTAATTAGCTTTAATACAAAGAATTCCTTTCAGAAAATTCCCAGAAGTATATACTCACAATTGCAGATCTCTTTCCAGAAGTAACAGTCCCCTTTTCTAGTCCTTCAAGATCCTAAGGAGTTGATGGAACCTGTTTTTTCCCCGTACTTTATCCTTTCATTGCACAAAGCTTATTGCCTCAAAAGGAAGCAGTCGGATTCTTCAGGGCCTTATAGTACGTTGCCAATTTTCCTGGTGTGGATGCCCTGCTGGGGGATGACCCCGGGAAAGACTGTTCTGCGGAGGTGCATGGGGTAGATGACAGCAGCGATTGGCTGGGTTGTGCGTCCCTGCATGCACGGGTGTCAGAGGAACTGGGGGACGTCTTCTCTGAGATTGGGGCTGATCTGTGGGGCCTGGACTTGGAAGAAAGCAAGATTGCCCCAGTTGAGGACCCTAATGTCTTCTGGGTGTTACACCAGGAGGAGCTGGGAGCGCTCATAGCTCATTCCCTGTCAAAGTGATGGAGCAGTGTGCTACAAAAGAACCTGAAAAGAAAAACCAGAGTAAGAGATGAAAAATATTATAGCAGAATAGTGGCGAGATATTGCACAACACAGTGACATAAGTGGTTAGCCAATTGGTATTGAGTCATGGGCGTGGCTGCCACAGTCTTTTCTTTTTTTGTCACACCTCGTATATGGCTGACGTCTTTTATGATCTGGTAGCCTCGAAAACAAACAATGGCTTCCATGATTGCAGCTAGGCGGTTTCTCTGGCTTAGAAACTGGGCGGATGCTTCCTCCAAATCCTGGCTCAGTAAACTCCCCTATAGGGGCAAGCTGCTCTTTGAAGAGGCACTAGACAAAATTGTGAAGGACTTGGGTGACTCCAAAGGGGGGGGGGGTCGTCTGCCAGAGAATCGGCCTAAGAGTCTGAAACAGGGAGGTCCACAGAGGGGACAACCCAGAGTTTTCCGGAGGTTCTGGGCAGCTCGGTTCGCACCCTACGAGAGAGGGCAGTATAGTACTAGGGGGCAGCCCTTTCGGGGGGTCCAGGGGTTTGGACAGGGCTATTATGTGGCTCAGCAAGCCCTGGGCAAGAAACCCCAATGAAGCCAAGCAGGCCCAGTCTGAGGTGGCAATAGGGGGTCAGTTACAAAGGTTTTATTCCAACTGGGCCGCCATAACAACCGACCAGTGGGTCTTGGAGTTTATCTGACAGGCTATGCGCTGGAGTTTTTGAGACCTTTGACCAAGGCATATGTTGCCTCATTGTGCCGAGCACCGGAGAAGATGGAAATGGTTTGCTCCACTCTCCAGTGCTTATTACAACTGGAGGTAGTGGTATCGGTGCCCCGAGACCAGTGCGGATCCAGTCGATACTCCATTTATTTTGTGGTGCCCAAAAAGGAGGGGGTCCTTCCGACCCATCCTCTATCTCAAGCACATGAACCGCTCCTTGAAAGTGCTGCGTTTTCAAATGGAAACATTGCGCTCAGTGATATTGGCGGTGAGGCAGGGTGAGTTCCTGACGGCACAAGATCTCACAGAAGCCTATCTGCACATACCCATCAGGCCAGATCGCCAGCGGTTCCTGTGGTTCGCCTTGCCCATGGGCCATTTCCAGTTCAGGGCTCTGCCATTTGGACTGGCCACCACGCTGCGCACTTTCACAAAGGTGATTTTAAGGCCCCCTCATGTAGGGAACCCTTTCTGCAATTTACGAGGGAGAAAGTGGTTCTGCGGCTTGTGCCGTCTTTTCTTCCGAAAGTGGTGGTGCATTTTCACTTGAATCAAGTGATTTCATTGCCTGCCTTTCCGGATCTCGGAGGTTAGGCAGAAGATTGGTTGCTTCATCAGCTAGATCTCCGTAGGGTTCTGCGGAGATGCTCCATGCCTTTTAATGTCTTTTCAGAAGACGGACCGGTTGTTTGTCCTGGTCCGCGGTCCTCCCAAAGGAGAAGTGACCTCCAAGGCCTCAATCGCCCGGTGGGTGAAGCAGGCTGTCAGTGCGGCATTTGCGGCACATGGGAAGATCCCGTCCTTGGGTCTGCAGGCCCATTTGACTCGGGGCCAGGTGGCATCCTGGACAGAGCACTATCTGGTTTCTCCAGTGGACATTTGCAGGGTGGCAACTTGGTTGTCACTTCACACCTTTTCAAGGCATTATCGGTTAGATGTGCAGGCGGCAGTGGACGCAGTAGTGGGTGCCTCGGTGCGTCAGTCTGGACTTGCGGGTCCCTCCCAGGATTAGGTACTGCTCTATTATGTCCCATTGGTAACCTATATTGGCCTGGAGGGATGATAAGGAAGGAGCCCGCCCAGATAAGTTGATAAGTGTGTTTTTGTGTGTTTGCGTAGGCAGAATTTGAGCGTTGTCCGTCCTGCTGGGGGATATTCCGTTAAAGTGGGTTTCCTACACAAGTACTTTGCGCTCAGGATTGTGCATGTTTCTGTGTAGTGGGGGACAATTGAGCCAGTGGGTCCTGCTCTTCATTATGTCCCTTCATGGGGTATAATGTAACTGGTGCTCATGGGTCACGTAGTTCTTCAAAGAAGTAAAGGGGGGAGAATGCTTTCATGCTTTCTGTCTCCCTCTCGGAATAGGAGGCAGTATTGGTGTTAAATTCTATGTGGTTGGTTTTTTTTCTACGCTTTTCAAGGTTTGTTAGGAGTAAAAGGTAATAAGCTGCTTTGACAAGAGTAGACTGGAGTCTGGTGCTGTGGTTGGAGCTCATATACTGATACAGCAGGACTCTGTCATGCTCAGTCCCCAGCTGCTGGAGGGGGCTGACCACCCATTGGTAACCTGGACTAGCCTGGAGGGAACTCGAGGAAAGACAATTAGCAGGTAAGATCTAATTTTTCATTTTATTTCTATTCCTTTTACAGAAGCATTTGTTAGCTAATTTAGGCCTGGATGGGTCCTGAGATGATAGTAATTAATTCAGCTATCATGATGATCACCTTCCCCTCTCCTCCCCTTTAGAACAGAGCATAGTGGAAAGATACCAAACCTTTTCCCATTGTGTTGGGTGCCATAGGCTTGATTTAAAAATAATTTTCAAGCACACCTTGATAAATTATCCATCTTACGAACTCCAGAAGAGGCAGCTCATTGGCAAGATTCAAGTACTATACCAAGCCATTAGCAGTAAGTTTGAGAGACTGAGATTTCATATACCCTGGCTTAGGCATGAGTTTCATAACTATCATGGTATGCGCAAAACTAATTCATTTGGAGAAATTGCCCCCAGAGTATAACTGAGGGGTGGTTTGAATTAAGAGGTCTTCCTACATAGGAGTAAAGTCTTGAGTCCATAAAAGGAGCAGAATCTCCATAGAGGTTTTGTAATGGACATGCTGCATTCACCAACAAAGCAAGTCTAGAATTAAATGACAGGGTCAGCCATCATGTTTTTATGACTCCATTTGCAAGTCTTTTAGCATTCAGTATTTTGTCTCTGAAAATGAGCGGAAGATCTTCAGATTGTCCTGTTTTAGGATATGCCATGTCAATCCCTGGACATAGGACACTTGTGGATCTCGAGAGCAGTCCCAGGGGGCATGCATAAAGTGACTGGATTGGAAACTGGTTGAATGGGAGGCAAAAGAGGGTAGTAGTAAATGGAATTCTCTCAGAAGATAAGGGTGTTAACAGTGGTGTGCCGTAGGAGTTGGTCTTTGTTCCTGTTTGTTCACAAAAAAATAAAAAAAAGGTTGCAGAAGATCTGTCAGGAAAGGTTTGTCTATTTGCAGCTGATACCAAACTTTGCAACAGGTAGACACCCTGGAAGGATCTACCGAAGTTCGAAGAAAGGTCAGGAATCTGGCTGAGATTTAATGCTCCAGTCCAGTCCAGACATGTGGGCTATGCTCATCCACCAGCAGGGGGGAGATTGAGAACAGAAAGCTCAAAATTTTCCCTTAAGTAGCTTGTGCTTTCCTGCAGAGCCAGTATTTTTCAGTCTCTAGGAGGTGGATGAGCATAGGCCTGTGCTGGCTTTGTTGTTTTTCCTTAGTTAATTTCTCCTCCAGCCACTTCTCAGTTCCCTCTGGGCAGTAGTAGACAGCTGCTATCCCCCCCCCCCCTCTCTCCTTTGGGAGGAGGCTAGGGGTTGAGCTCTCTGCTGCTTGAATAAACAAAAAAGAAGTATCCACAGGCAGCATCGGGAGAGGCAGCAGCAGAACAGCTAGACTTCCAGGAGGATGAGGGGGTTCCTGCATGGTGCACACACAGTTGACCCAGAGAGGGACTGTTGTGCAGCTTGTGGCAGCAGTAGTAACTTGCTCTCTATGGTAAGGCTCTGCTGCATCTGTTAAGAAGAGCACAGCTGCTATGGAGAGTTTAGTTGGCAGCCCAGCTGCATCAGAGGCAGCTTGCGAGGGCGGGGGGGGGGGGGCGGCTTTCTGTTCGCAATTGCCCTTTGGGGGAGGCCAGGACACCTGCTGTTTGGCGGGAATGGCAGCCATCTTGTCTGTTACTACTTCTTCTTCCTCGGAGCATAGAGAAACTCCTTTTTTCAGCTGGTGGCCCTGAAGCCCCTCTGGGTAGTTGGTGAGGGTCTGAATAGCAAGGGCAGTCCCCTTTTCCTTATCATCCCTCCAGTCCAGTCCTGACAAAGCAGGTTGTCCCCTCCCACCAGCAGGTGGAGGCTGAACATGTTCATACCTTTGGTGATGTCACCCTATATAAGTGTCTCCTACCACCCGCCAAGGCCAGTATCTCAGCCTCCAGCAGCTTGGGGGTCAACCTGTGGTAGTCTGCATGGGTAGGACTAGAGGGCAGTTCCTTATCGTCACTCCAGTCCAGTCCCTTTACTTCTGGGTTACGCAACCCTTCCAGCAGCTTGGAGGCTGAGCCAAACCTTTTTGGAGGTGGGGCGGTATAAATACCACTGGGACCACCCCTCAACTCCAGTATTCTCAGCCTCCAAGCAGCTGGAGGGTTCCGTAAGCCTAGGGCTTACTGGAGTCTTCCTTTAACTAAATTACTTTAAGTTTACTTTTAAATTTATCATTTTGTTCCTTTATTGCCTTTAGTTTCTTTGATTTCACCTTTAAGTCAGCTAGGTTTTTCAGTGCTGCTCCTTTAATTCCTCTCTGCTCTCTTCCTCCCTCCCTCCCTCCCTCCCCCCCCCCCCTCAGGACGGGCCGGGCGCCGGAGGTAGCAGGGTGCAGGCTGTTTACCGGTGATATTCTGCTTTTCCCCGCCTTGTTCTGCCTCGTGCCGAAGCCCTTAAGGTGGCTGAGCGCTGGAGGCAGCTCCGGGAGTCAGATTTCGTCCGTCGGGGCCCCCCTCCCGCAGCTGAAGGACGCAGCGGTGATCCCCGGGTCTCCCGATCGCGGAGGTCTCCCGATCGCGGCGGAGGAGTTTCATCGGCGGAAGAGTTTCTCTGCCCTTCAGGATCCATCACTCTCTACCGGCAGCCTTTCTCGGCGGCGCTTTTCTTCCGGGGGGGAGAACAGAAACCCGGAGAACGCGCTCGCGATCCCCCGTTCAGTCTCCACGTGGTGAGGCCTACCACGTGTAGAGCTAACGGGCAGAGATCGCTGAGTCGGGTCCACTGAGCTGCAAAAACCGCAAGTACCAGGGAGCATTACTCGCAGTTTGCTTTGTGTGCCATTGCTTGTTTTTTAAGTTTTACTTAAGTTTTAATTTGTAGTTTGCTTAAATTTTAACATTTCTTCTGCTAATTGGTTTGGCCTCTGGGCAAGAGGCGCTGATAGAGTGCTAAGGGTCTGGTTCTCCCTCTCTCTCTCTCTCCCTATCCCTCAAGGATAGATTAGATCCAAGGAAGGAGGAAAATCAATTCTTTACTCTTTCTGCTATCCTGGGAGCTGGGGATTTGAACAGTGCCTTTCCTTCCAAACAGGGATTTAGGTACCTGGAAACAAGAGCATGGCTGCTAAGCCCAGATGTCCTTCCTGTGGCACACGTAGGGGCACAGCCTCGGAGGCAGGAGTCTGCAGGGGTTGTGCTGCAGTGGCTGCCTCCGTGGAACAAGAAATTAATTTGGCCATGTCCCAATCCTCTCAGAGTGCTGGAGACCTCTTGCAAGGGGAGGGGGGGTCCCAGCCCCCTTCCACCTCAAACTCAGATTTACCCACCCCCTCCCCCCCTCCTTCTACTCCCCCTCCCCCGGGGGAAGGGGGTACAGGGGATTTCTTCTCTCCAGACTTTATTCTTTTACTCCACAAGGCCTATTGCTTGCGCAAGCAGGGTTCGGGCTCAGGGGGGAATGCCCCGACGGCCGACACCATATCCAAGAGGGCAAACATCCCTGACTCAGGCCTCCCACCTAAACGCCCACGCTTGGGCGGGGAAGAACCTCTCTCCTCCCTTTCCCAGAGCTCTCCAGAAGAGGAGGGCTCGGACAAAGACTGGGACGGGGAAGAAGAGGAACTGGAAGAAGGGGAGATCCCGGAAGAAGATCATTCCAGGATAATTAGAGTCTTTCGGCGGGAAGAACTCCCGGCCCTAATTGATGAGTCTTTAAAAGTTCTCAATGTATCCTCAGAGGCACCAACAGAGGAGGAGACGGTGGAGGATCCGTTAATCCAGGCCATCAGGAGATCACAGAGGGTCTTCCCTGTTCATAGAGTGGTGCGCCAGATGATCCAGGAAGAATGGGATCAACCCGAGTCTAGTCTAAGGGGAGTCCGATCCATGTCTCGCCTATACCCTCTCCCAGAGGCAGACAGAGAGCTACTGAAGTCCCCAAGGGTGGATGCAGCGGTTTCAGCAGTCACTAAGAAGACTACTATTCCAGTGGAGGGCAGCACAGCCTTGAGGGACTCTCAAGACAGAAAACTAGATACCCTCCTAAAACAAGCTTTTGATGTGAGCGCCCTGGCATTGCAGGCCTCGGTTTCTGGGGCTTGGGTGGCGAGAGCCTGCTTAAGGTGGTCTCAACAACTGCAAGCAACAGAGGGCCCATCTGGCGAAGCTCAGGACCACTCTGCTAGACTGGAGTCCGGAACAGCCTTCCTGGCGGATAGTCAGTATGACCTCATCAGAAGCCTAGCCAAGAGCATGGCCTCGGTGGTAGCAGCTAGACGCTATCTGTGGCTACGGAATTGGGCAGCGGACGCCTCCTCGAAGGCACGCCTGAGCCGCCTTCCGTTCAAGGGGAAACTGTTATTCGGAGAAGATTTGGAGAAATTGGTAAAGGACCTTGGCGAGTCTAAAGGGGGCAGGCTGCCCGAAGACAGACCAAAGCAAGGGCGCCCTGTACCCTCAGTGCGTAACCAGTCCAGGGACTCCCGAAGGTTCCGCCCAGCTAGGTCAAACCCCTTTCCCAGGGGCCGGTTCCCCTCTAAGGGACAAGGTTTTAGAGGGTTTCGAGGAGCAGGCCGAGGTTTTGGCTCGTCCTCCTTCTCCTCCTCTCAAACAAATAGAAAACAATGAGGTGACGGGGGTCCAGGGGGGAGAGCCGTCGGTGGGCGGTCGCCTAAGGCGTTTTCTTCCTGCCTGGTCCCGGGTCACGTCCGATCAATGGGTTCTAGAAGTCATCAGAGAGGGCTACTCTCTCGAATTCGCAAAGCAAATTCCTCCAGCCTTTGTTCAGTCTCCCTGCGGTTCTTCAGAAAAGAGAGGGGCGGTAGAGTCAACCCTCTCCCGACTGATAACGCTCGGGGCCGTAGTCCCGGTGCCACCAGACCAGCGCGGTTCCGGTCGGTACTCGATTTACTTCGTAGTCCCAAAGAAAGAAGGCTCCTTTCGCCCGATACTAGATCTAAAACAAGTCAATCGCTGCCTCAGAGTTCCACACTTCCGGATGGAAACCCTACGTTCGGTCATAGCAGCAGTCAGGGGCGGGGAGTTCTTAACATCCCTCGATCTGACAGAAGCCTACCTGCATATCCCGGTCAGGGAGTCCCATCAACAATTCCTGAGATTTGCGGTGCCAAGGGGCCATTTTCAATTCCAAGCCCTTCCCTTCGGCTTAGCTACGGCTCCAAGGACATTCACCAAGGTGATGGTGGTGGTAGCGGCCTCTCTACGAAAAGAGGGAATTCTAGTACACCCCTACCTGGACGATTGGCTAATCCGGGCAAAGTCCGAGGAGGAAAGCCACTCCGTGACAACAAGAGTGGTTCAAGTGCTAGAAGAATTGGGGTGGGTCATCAATCGAGCGAAGAGCAGGATGACGCCCTCCCAGGAACTAGAGTACCTCGGGGCAAGGTTCGACACCAGCAGAGGCAGGGTCTTTCTGTCTCAATCAAGATCAAGAGAGCTAAGAATCCTGGTAACTCAGTTTCTGGCCAGACGGATCCCCTCGGCGCGGCATTATCTGCAGGTCCTGGGAACAATGGCAGCGGCAATAGAGGTGGTTCCATGGGCTCGGGCCCACATGCGGCCGCTGCAGAGGGCCCTATTGCGTCGGTGGTCGCCGCAACATCACCCCCTATCAATGCCGTTACCTTGCGCGCCACGGACCAAACAGACGCTGCACTGGTGGCGGTCCCCGAAGAATCTGGATCGCGGGATGCCCCTCGAGCCTCACCAGTGGTTATTACTGACGACGGATGCCAGTCTGACAGGCTGGGGAGCTCACTGCGAGGGCCAGTTCGTTCAAGGCATCTGGTCTCCACTGGAAGCCCAATGGCCCATCAACAGACTAGAATTGCGAGCTGTAGGGTTGGCGCTCAGGGCTCTAGAGGCCTTAGTACAAAAAAGGGCAATTCGTGTACTCTCAGACAATGTTACGGCGGTGGCTTACATCAACCACCAGGGCGGCACCAGCAGTCCCGCCTTAGAGAAGGAGGCGGGCGCTCTGTTCCAGTGGGCAGAGACTCGGTTGGAAGCTCTCTCGGCCCAGCACGTGGCAGGAATAGACAACGTCACAGCAGACTATCTCAGCAGGTGCAAGATAGACCACGGAGAGTGGGAACTGGAGCAGGAGACGTTCAACCGTATAGTAGCCCATTGGGGCCTCCCAGTCATGGACCTCATGGCGAGGTTCGCAACCGCCAAGGTGGATCGGTTCTTCAGCCGGCGCAAGGAAAGGATGTCCGAAGGCCTGGATGCCTTGGCCCAGCATTGGCCCTCGGAGGGTCTACTCTATGTGTTCCCTCCCTGGGTCCTGATCGGAAAAGTGCTACAACGAGTGGAGTCCCATCAGGGATATGTAATTCTCATAGCCCCGGATTGGCCGCGCCGGCCTTGGTATGCGGATCTGATGAGATTGATCGCCGATCGGCCTTGGCGTCTTCCTTGCAAAAGGGACCTGCTGAGACAAGGTCCATTGCGGATGCCTCACGTGGATCGGTTCTCGCTTACGGCCTGGCTATTGAAAGGGCGAGGCTCCTAAAGAGAGGTTATTCAGGAGCGGTCATCTCTACCCTGCTAAACGCTAGGAAGCGTTCGACCTGTCTCTCCTATATTAGGACTTGGCGCATCTTCGAAGCGTGGTGCGTGGAGCACCGACGAAAACCCCTCTCCGCTTCAGTCCCCGAAATTCTGGAATTCTTACAGGCAGGTTTTGACAAGGGCCTAGCTCACAGCTCCTTGCGAGTTCAGCTAGCGGCAATCGCATGCTATAGAGGGAAGGTCCGCGGAAAGCCCCTAGGGGCGCACTCGGATGTCTCCAGGTTCTTAAGGGCGGTAAGGCGCCTGCGCCCTCAACAGAGGTCAGTCGTCCCCACTTGGGACCTCAACCTAGTGCTTAACGCTCTGATCAAGGAACCCTTCGAACCAGTGAAGAGGGCCTCCTTAAAGGACTTAACCCTGAAGACAGTCTTTTTGGTCGCGATCTGCTCAGCTAGGCGGGTCTCTGAACTCCAAGCGCTGTCCGCTCAGCCCCCCTTCCTACTGTTTCTCAAGGACAAGATAGTTCTACGTCCGGTCCCCTCCTTCTTGCCCAAGGTCATTTCGCCTTTTCATATGAACCAGGCAGTTCACCTTCCGGTTCTCTCCGCCGAGGAGGGCGGAGGTAGGGATAACAAACTGCGACTCTTGGATGTCCGGAGGACCTTGAAACGCTATCTCTCCCGCACAGCCCCTTTCCGCAAGTCCGAGCGACTATTCGTTCAGTTTGGGGGTCCACACAAGGGAGAGGCGGCGGCCAAGGCCTCTATCTCCAGATGGATCAGGGAAGCGATCGCTTCCGCCTACATCCTGAAACGGAAGCAGGTGCCAGCGGGGCTCCGGGTGCACTCCACCCGGGCTCAGGCTACTTCTTGGGCAGAATTTAGCTTGGTCCCTCCAGTGGACATCTGTAGGGCGGCAACTTGGTCTTCGCTACATACGTTCACCAAGCACTACAGGCTGGACGTCCAGAGCGCAGCGGATGCTCGGTTTGGTCTGGCGGTCCTTCAGTCCGGTTTGCCGGATCCCACCCAGGGTTGAACTGCTCTTGTACATCCCAGAAGTAAAGGGACTGGACTGGAGTGACGATAAGGAAATGGTAATTAGATCTTACCTGCTAATTAGTGTTCCTGAAGGAACGACAGTCCAGTCCCTGATCCCACCCGGTGAGGACCTAGCAGTCAGAAGGAAACTCGGGACCGAGCATGGGGCCAGTTCAAGATGAAGAGACACGGGAGAATAGCCGGATCGGGCAACCTTAAGCATTGCTCCTCCGTCCGGTCCTCCTCTCTCTCTTTCGCTCTCGCCCTCCCCTTCTCTCTCGCTCTCTCTCTTCCTTGCACTAACCATTTTCTATTAAAAAAAAAAAATAAAAATATATATATTTAGAGATAGGTATTGTGCATAGTTAGACAATGTTGGATAGATAAGTTTTTATGTTGATGGCTAATGGAAACTCTGTAGATCTGCTTTTTCAGTCGAATACTGGAGTTGAGGGGTGGTCCCAGTGGTATTTATACCGCCCCACCTCCAAAAAGGTTTGGCTCAGCCTCCAAGCTGCTGGAAGGGTTGCGTAACCCAGAAGTAAAGGGACTGGACTGTCGTTCCTTCAGGAACACTAATTAGCAGGTAAGATCTAATTACCATTTAGCTAAAGCCATTATTGTTCACAGCCATGCAGCTTAACATGGAGCTAAATTAAGCTGAAGCAGACTGGTCGGAGCTGATCCCTTGAATGGGACGCTGACGGGCCAATGCAGTGCTGAGAGCTTTCCAGGGGTCCTGAGGGACCGGGGTCATTCAGTCGGTCAGGTCCTGCTTAAGAGGAGCTGCCTGCAGAAGTTATGTAATCTAGCTCAGGACCATTGACAGCCAGCACTGCGTATAAGAGGCAAGTGAGTGTATTTTTTTTTTTTTTTTTGTCAGAGCACCGGCGCCGTGGACGGCTGTGGAGGGGGGGGGGGTGGAAGTGAACGTTGGCCTTCCTTCCTTCTCTCTAGGGGATGAATGCAGATTCAGTGAGTTCAGGAGCACCGCGTTTGTGTTCGACCATGCCGTCAGTTAAACTGGCCTGCACCATGTGGGGGCGTGCCGCTCCAGTCTTTCGGTGGACAGGATTTGCAAGTTCTGTGAGCAGGAGACATGGTCGGCCGCCAACGAGCTGGAGGGCCATGCGCCTGAGGCAACAGATAGAGGAGAGAGCAGCAGCAGGAATTGCGCTCAGTAGTGGGGCCTTCTCAGTCAGCGATTTTTGTGGGAAAGGAGGCCATTTCCCTGAGGGGTTTCTCAGAAGAGGAAATGGTGGCCGTACAGACCTCGAGTAGGAAAGAGCCTATGGGGGAGCTCTTGGAGGAAGTCAGAGGAGGTCTGCTGTCTTTTTCACTGGATTTTATTTTATTGTTACACCAGGCATATTGCCTTGGCAGAGCAGAACTGAGAAGTCTGAAGGGCTCTCCCTGGCAGAGCAGGTGATCTGCTGCCAGAAGGGGAGCCGGTATGCAAGAGGCCTCGCTTGGAAGCACCATCCTGGGGTATGCCTGGACAGGTATTGTCTGAGATTTCAGAGGACCCCTTGGAGGGCACCTCAGACATGTTGGATGAAGGTCCTATGGCGCTAGAACCAGAGGACAGTGACATATCCCCAGGTGAGGATCCTCATTTGGTCACTGTTTCATAGAGGAGTTACCAGCGCTTATTGCGCATTTCCTGAAGCCTCTTAACATGGCGCAGGGGGCTTCACTGGAGGAGCCCTTGGAAGATCCTATCTTGCAGTCTTGCAGGTGCTCGCAGGTTGTCTTTCTGGTGCATTCGCGTGATTCAGCAGATGATTGAAACGCAGTGGGAAGCACCAGAGAGAGGCTGTGGGTCAGCCAGGCCATGCTGCGGCTTTACTTATTGCCAGAGCATGATAAGGAAAGGTTCTGGTCTCCCCAACTGGATGTGGCTTGTTGGCGGTGACTAAGAAGACTACCATCTTGGTGGAAGGCGGAGCGGCATTAAAACATCTGCAGGACAAGAAACTGGAAACGCTACTGAAGCAGGCCTTTGATGATAATACATTGGTGCTCCAGACGGCTGTTTGTGGGGCCTATGTCTCCGAGGCATGTTTTCGCTGGGCACTGGCACTTCCAGGGTCAGGTCCTAATGCAGAGAAGGCGGCTCGCATGGAGTTTGGTGTGGCTTTCCTGGCAGATGCCTTTTATGATTTGATTCGTGGCCCAGCCAAGGGAATGGCATCTGTAGTGGTGGCGTGCTGTCTTTTCTGGCTCCGGAACTGGGTGGCAGATATCTTGTCAAAGACAAGGTTGAGCAGGCTCCCATTCAAGGGTAAATTGCTTTTTAGTGAAGCCTTGGAAAAGCTTGTGAAGGACTTTGGGGAGTCCAAAGGAGGTAAACTTCGGAGGATAAGCCAAAACTGGCTAGAGGTGCGACACAGTCGAGGGGACAAGCTAGGGACTTCCAATGTTTCCAGGGCAGTAAGGTTTCCAGTGTTTCAATGGGCACGTTACTCCCAGAAGGGGTACCCCCTTTCGAGGGGGTCAAGGAGTGTGCAGAGGTTATTTCTCGGCTGCCTCTTGGCCCCTAAGAAGAACTTATGATGCGAGGTGGACCCAGGATCGGACTGAGCCAGTAGGAGGTCAGCTAAGGAGGTTCCTGTCTGCCTGGGTCCAAGTCACGTCTGACCGGTGGGTCTAAGGCCTTTGTAGTGTCCCCTTGCCGGTTGGCAAGAAAGGAAGGAGTGGTACAGGAGGTGCTTCAAAGGCTACTGATTCCGATTACCTCGGGGCAGTTAGGAAGCGGTCGCTACTCCATCTACTTTGTGGTGCCTAAGAAGGAAGGAACATACAGATTGATCCTCGATCTCAACCCTGAAGTTAATACCATGGGCCAGATATCTCATGTGTCCTGTGCAAGAGGGCCTTACTCCATCGTTATTCGCATCAGAACGATTCTGTGTACAAGCATTTTCCCTGTCCCTGGCGGGTCAGGTAGTCCCTTCAGTGGTGGTTTTCGTCTATGAAATCTGGTGGTAGGATTGCCACTGGAGCAACCGCAGTGGATCCCAAGGTGGCCAGCGGTAAGTCTCGCAGACTGGGGAGCCCATTGTGGGGATCTCTTCGCACTAGGAGCTTGGAGCGAGCAGGAGGCCCCCGTGGTCGTTCAACTGTTTGGAACTGCGAGCGGTGGTTCTAACACTTCAAGCGTTCGGTACCGCAGTGAGAGATCGAACAGTTAGGGTATTGTCGGCCAACTCCGCGACAGTGGCCTACCTCAGTCAACAGCAGTACATGGGAAGCGCTACTATGACGGAAGAAGCAAGAGTCCTGTTGGAAGAGGTGGAGCCGCGACTACAGACGATCTCAGCAGAGCACCTTGCAAGAACGGATGATGTGATGACGGATATTTCGGTAGAGTTCGGGTGGATGCCAGAGAATGGAAGCTTCTTTCGGAAGTGTTTGCACAGATAGTCGTCAGGTGGGATCCTCCGATTATGGACCTCATGACAACTTTTCAGCCAGCCAAGGCAAATAGCTTCTACAGCAAGAAAGGATATTGCAGGGGATCGGTACTCTGTTGCAGCAGGGGTTTTCTCCGTCTCCTTTGTCTTTTCCCTGTGGGTGCTCATAGGACGAGTGGTCCAATGCATCCGGGGAGAGTACTGTTAGTGGCTCAAACGGGCCGAGGCGTCCGTGGTAGGCTGAGTTAGTTCGGCTGCTTGACGGGGACCCTGGTGATGGCCGGCAATGGCAAATACTTTGTCCCAGGGCCCTCCTCGATTACCTATAGTGGATCGGTTCATGCATAGGGCTTGGCCATGGACTGGACGAGGGTAAGGAGGAAAGGCTGTTCTGAAGCCGTGCTTTCGTCCTTACGTCGAGTCGGAAAGTCCAGTTCGTTAAGGTTACAGCTAGCAAGACTGGCGTATTTCATAGTTAAAGTCCAAGGAATGTCCTTGGGGCTATCATGTCAATGTGGTGCGTGCTTGTGTTTCTATCTGCGGTTCTAGACTACAGCTTCACGCAGTATGAGGTGGCATCCGTGTGGTCCCATCTTGGTTTTAAGAGTTTTATCTATGGAGCCTTTTGAGTCCTCGCAGCAAGCTTCGGGCAAAGGTGTTGCCTTAGACACTGAGTTTAAAGGCCATCGGTTCGACACGACATGTTTCAGAGCTGCAGTCATTGTCCTGTCGAAAGTCAGGTGGTTCTTTTCTAGGGAAAAGGTAGCATTGAAGCCTGTACCGTCGGTTGGTCAAAGCTAGCTTGTTTTTCATGCGAGTCAAGCAGTGGCGTTGCTCGTATTAGGAACTGCGGGTAGGAGCGTCTCAGACCGTAATTTATGTTGTTCGGACTTTAAAAGAGTTCTACGTTAATTCTTTACCGGGTTCAGAGTGTTTGTTTCTTCTCTTGGGAGGTCTCCGTAAAGGAGCAGCGGTCCCTAAAGCGGCAATTTCTGGTTGGGCCCGGGTAGCCATAGCATCAGGATATATTGTGGTTTTTTTTCTAGGGTGTCCGGTGCCAGTGGGGTTGCAGGCTTGCCCTTCTGGTGCGCTAGCGACAAATGGTGCAGGGCACAGTGTAGTTTTGCCAGTGAAGAGGGTCAGAGCGGCCTCTCGGTCATTTCTTCATATTTTCAGTAACATCTATTGTCTGGAGGTGCAGGCAGTGCCTGTTCGGTTCGATGGTGTGGCGAGCCGGTTGGAAAGGTCCCTCCCAATGATTACTGCTCTGTTACATCCCAGAGGTGGAGGACTGAACTGTAGGACCGAAAAGGAAATAGAAATTACACTTACCTGGTAATTGTTGTTCCTTGAGGGAATACAGTTCAGTCCTCATTCCTGCCCGGGGATGAAACTCAGAAGCGAGGCGTCGGTTTGGAGGGGGTTGCCGGTCCATAAGGGGGCAACGTGTTCTGTCAGACCGGTTGTCTTGAGAGTATCTTTCTTTATATGATCTCTTTTAGTCCTCCTTCCTTCCCTCTATCTGTCTTTCTTTGATCTGTGGGCAAGAGGATGGGGTCAAGGAGAAGGGTGTTCTTTGCCTTTTATTTCGGGGCACTGTAATTTAAAGGTCAAGCATAGTATTGTAATTAATTCCTTAACTGCTCATTTGTTGCTCCTTTGAGTCTGCTTTGTCAGTAGGTCACTGGGGGATGATGGGAGAAGACCAGCAAGATATACCTTGTGATGTCACGAGTTTGACTTGTCCAGTCTCCATGCTGCAGGAGGAGGTGCACTACCCAGAGGTGGAGGACTGAACTGTATTCCCTCAAGGAACAACAATTACCAGGTAAGTGTAATTTCCATTTTGAAAGTGACAGAGGTCTTTCGGTGCTTGGAGTGTCTTTGTGCTCTTTGGACCTCGCAAGGACGAGACGGCAGTCAAGGTGTGTATTTCCTATTGGATTTGGGATGCTATTGAATCTGCGTACTTGCTGAATAGGGCTTGTGGTCCCGTCGGAGCTCCAAGTCCATTCTACCAGGGTCTAAGCTGCCTCTTGGGTGGAATTCAATCTTGTTTCACCGCAGGATATTTGCAGGGCAGTGACATGGTCATCATTCCATTCCTTTTTGCATTATTACCGACTGGATGTGCAGGCCCATCAGGATGCAGATTTTGGGGCTCAGGTGTTACAGGCTGGAGTTTCTTTATCCAGCCTGCGATAGTAGTGCTTTGTTGCGTCCCATGCACTGGAGGAATGAACTGAAAGGTGAAATTAGACCTTACTTGCTAATTTTCTGTCTTTCTGGTCTGTTGCCATCTCAGAATTTCCTCCAATTGCAGGCTATTTTAATCCTTGCTATCTGTAGAACAGGGCCAGGGATATTCTTCCATACACAGTGGTGCTAGGAAGAAAGGTTCCTTACAGCATATACTGTGTTCGTAGCTGAATTTGGTCCCTCTTTCTTTACTTGGACCGTCTGGTCTGTTATTGCATTGGTCATACAGGCAGGGCCAGACCAAGGGTTTCTGCTGCCACCCGCTCCTCCCTCCCCCGAGCCATGCCACCTCCTCCCCCGAGCCATGCCACCCCCTCCCCCGAGCCATGCCACCCCCTCGCACACTGAGTTGTGCTCCCCCCCATGCTGAAGTGTGTTACCACCGATTCCAGAGGCAGGGTTTAGAAGGGGATGTGGCTCAGTTCGGCAGCAGGTTAAGTGCTTCAGCACACATGGCCTGCTTCTTCTGACCCCCTCTGACATAACTTCAGGGGTTCAGAAGTGGCAGGTCATGTGTGCCAAAGCACATGGCCTGCTGCTGAGCCTACAGTAGCCGACCCCTCTCTGCTGCTGGAATCGGTGGCAGCGGTGGGCAACTCAGCATGAGGGGGGGGAGGGCAACGCAGCTCAGTGCACGGGGGGGAGTGTCAGCAGGCCATGTGTGCTGGAGGACATGGCCTGCCGCCCACAGAGATTTTCCGCTCGAGGTGGCTGCCTAATGGATGGGCCAGCCCTGCATACAGGGGGAGTTCCTTAACTCACCAAGTTGTATTGTTACTTCCTTATCCTGCTAGACCAGTCCAGATAAGTGGGTTTATGCCTCCTTGCCAGCAGGTGGAAGCAGACCTGAGCAACTTTCCTGGATATCATCAATAGTTATATGCGCTAGTGCAACACTGAGAGAAGCCAGCATTGTCTGCCACCAGCAGCTGGCAAGGGGTATGTGTGTGTGTGTGAGTGAGAACCGGTGCAGCAATCTGATAGGTATGGCTCTCCTCGTCCACACCTTGGTGTGGAGGCCTTGGATTTATTTATTTAAAAACATTTCTATACCAAAATATGCAAAGTGCATTCCTTATCGTTCCTCCAGTTCAGTCCTCCTGCAGCTTGGAGACTGGGCATGTCAGAATCGTGACATCACTGGATGTAGCCTGCTGGTCTCTCCCATCAGTCCCAGTGTGTCCAGTCTCCATGCAGCTGGAGGACGTAGTAAGCCTAGGTGCTGGGCTCACTTGAGGAACAGATAAGGAGCAATTTAGCTAGGGTTTAGTTGTTACAAAATTTGCTTTGGTCCCTTTAACTTATTTCTTTTGGTCCCCTGGGAGCTATCTCTTTAAAAAAAAAAAAAAAAAAAAAAGACGCCGGCCTCAGTCTGTGCTTCATTCCTTTCCCCCTATCTTACCGGGACAGCTCAGCTCACAGGATCTCTCCCCCTGGGCTGTACGGGGGAGGGCCCCGCAGGGCGAACGCACTCTCACAGATCGTGGTGCTGTCCGGCTCCGGTTCACCGTGGGGAACCAAGTCGGTAATCCTATCCAGCGGAGCAGTTCTTGCCGTGGATGTTGCTCGCGGCAGGGTTGAGCGACATCATGGCTTGTAGGGCTGCACTCCCGAGCGGTAAGACACATTTTCCTTATAGTCTCGGCAGCGCAGGGAAGATTTTGGTGACCGCGCAGGGGGACGTTGAGCCTGGGAGCACTTGCTCAGCTTTTTTGGTGCCAAACAGGCCCGACAGCGTTCGCCGCCCTTTTTACCACGTGGCAAAGCTGTGTGGCGTTTTGTTGTGGCGGCCTGCGCTTGGGGGGGAGCAGCACGGCATGGCCCTGATTCAATGCTTTTAATTTCTTTTAATTCCTTTGCCTCTGTCATTTCGGCCATAGTGTCGAGATTGCATCTCGGAGTGTTTTCTCCGGACTTTGTTTTAATAATGCATCAGGCGTTCTGTTTAAGGCGTCAGGGAAAAATACCTGAGCCCTTGCCACTTACGACTTTATGCAGCAATCCAGGATAGGAGAGGTTGGTAGTATTTCCCCGAGGCCCCCAAAGAGGGCACGACCTCTTGACCTTTCTCCTTCAGATATGGAGTGACAAGAGACAGATGAGGCCGAGTTAGAACTCGAATCAGGTATGGAGGAACTGGAAGAAGGGGAAATACCTGAGCCGGAGGATCAGGCGAAAATCATTCGGGTATTCCAGAAGGACGAGCTTACGGCACTCATCATGGAATCCCTCCAGACGTTTAATCTTGCTATGGCGCATCCAGCGGAAGAAGAGGATGTAGAGGACCCTCTCATTCAAGCGGTGAGACAAAGCTCAGGTAGTGCTTCCCGTTCACCGGGTGGTAGACTGGATGATCCAGGATGAATGGGATCAGCCAGAAATGGGACTAAGAGGGGTCAGGACAATGAACAGACTCTATCCCTTGGCAGACAAGGACAAAGAAAAGTTTCGCTCACCGCAGATTGATGCGGCAGTGTCAGCGGTTACAAAGAGACCACTATTCCGGTGGAAGGTAGCGCAGCCTTAAAAGATGCACAGGACAGGAAAGTGGATGGATTATTGAAACAAATGTATGAGGCTAACGCTTTATCCTTGCAAGCTTCCATCTGTGGGGCTTGGGTGGCGAGAGCATGTCTGCGATGGTCCCAATGCTTAAGGCAGTCTAGTCAACTAGAGCAGGAGAGTTTGGGGGAGCTGACACGGCTCGAATCTGAGTCTGCATATTTGGCAGATGTACACTACAATTTGATCAGAGCCTTAGCAAATAGTATGACTTCGTTGGTAGCCGCCTGGAGATCCTTGTGGTTAAGAAATTGGGCGGCTGACGGCTCTTCAAAGTCGTGCCTCAGTAAGCTTCCCTTTAAAGGGAAGTTGTTGTTTGGAGAAGATCTAGACAAACTGGCTAAGGATTTGGGAGAGTCCAAGGGCGGAAGACTCCCGGAGGATAAGCCTAGGCAAGGGAAGTCCTTACCGGCCACTCGGGGAGAGTTTAGAGATTTCAGGAGATTTCGTACTTCTCGCTTAGGTGGTTTCCAAAGGGGAAGATTTACTTCTCGAGCCCAGGGGTTTCGTGGGTTTCATGGAGCAGGTAGAGGTTTCGCAGTGACCTCCACAATGTCAAGTAGAAAAGCACAATGAAATGAGGCGGGTCCCGGTAGGAAGCCAACCGATTGGAGGACGGCTTCAGGAGTTTCTTCCTGCCTGGGCCCAAATAACGTCTGACCAATGGGTGTTGGAGATAATTTGCGAAGGTTATGCGCTGGAATTGGTACGTTTGGTACTGGACTCGTTTGTAATGTTACCCTGCAAAGGTCGACAGAAAACACTAGCGGTTCGCCATACATTAGATCGGCTCTTGCAAATGGAAGTAGTTGTGCTGGTTCCAACAGCAGATTATGGTGTAGGTCGCTATTCCATTTATTTCGTGGTGCCAAAGAAAGTCTGGTCTCTCCAGCCTATCTTGGATCTAAAAGGGGTGAACCGCTGCCTTCGAGTTCCGCATTTCAGGATGGAAACGTTGAGATCGGTCATTGTGGCGGTTCGCCAAGGAGAGTACTTGACTTCTCTCGATCTTATGGAGGCGTACTTACACATCCCAATCAGAGTGACTCATCAAAGGTTCCTGAGGTTCGCTCTTCCCTGGGGACATTACCAGTTCCCTTTGGTCTGGCGACGGCTCCACACACCTTCACCAAGATCATGGTGGTAGTGGCGGTGGCGTTGTGAAAGGAAGGCATTCTAGTTCATCCTTATCTCGACGATTGGTTGATTTGGGCAAAATTCAAGGCCGAGAGCGTACAGGCTACAGACAAGGTGGTGATGTTTCTGCAGAATCTCAGCTGGGTGGTCAACTCGGCCAAGAGCCGCTTGGTTCTGTCCCAGGATCTCGAATATCTGGGGGTACGGTTCGACACACGGAGAGGAGCGGTGTTCCTGCCGGACCATCAGGTTCAAGTCCTTCGACAGCTGGTACGCAAGTTCATGTCCACCCCGGCACCCTCAGCGTGGCGTTACCTTGGCGTACTGGGGACAATGGTGGCGATCCTGGAGGTGGTGCCATGTGCTAGATTTCATATGCGGCCATTACAGAGAGCACTGCTTCGCCGATGGTCGCATCAGACCGACTCGCTGAACAAACGTCTTCCCTGTCCTCCCCGGGTCAAGCGGTCACTTCAGTGGTGGCTGGATCCAGGATCTCCGAAGGTGGGCATGCCCTGGAACAGCCAGAGTGGCTCCCATTGTTGACAGATGCGAGTCTCGCGGGATGGGGAGCACATTGCGGAGATCTCTTCGCGCATTGGACTTGGACTGTCCAGGAGGGCGAATGGTAAATCAACCGGCTGGAGCTGTGAGTAGTGCTTCTAGCGCTACAGACGTTCGAAGCCACGGTGAAAGGCTGAGCGGTGCAGGTACTTTTGGACAACTCCGCGACGGTGGCCTACATCAATCGGCAAGGTGGAACAGGAAGTGTAGCCATGGAAGAGGAAGCAGGGGCTCTGTTTGCTTGGGTAGAACCTCGACTACAGGCGATCTCGGCGGCGCATATTGCTGGAAAGGACAATGTGATGGCAGATTTTCTTAGCAGGGTCCGAGTGGGAATGGGAGCTGCATCCGGACATGTTTGCGAAAATTGTCCGCAGATGGAGGCCGCCAATGGATCTCATGGCGACATTCCAGTCAGCGAAAATGAGTCGCTTCTTCAGCAGGCGGTGAGAGAGGATGTTGGAAGAGATGGACGCCCTGATACAACAATGGCCGTCTCAGGTCTCCTCTGTCTTCCCTCCCGTGGGCGCTCATAGGGCAAGTAGTTCAGCGCATTGAAGCTCATCAAGGAAGAGTGCTGTTGGTGTCTCCGGACTGGTCGAGACGCCCGTGGTATGCCGATCTAGTTCGGTTGCTCGATGGGGATCCTTGGAGGTTACCGACATCGGAGAATCTGTTGCTTCAGGGTCCGCTTCAAATGCCTCAGGTGGATCGGTTCTCGCTTACGGTTTGGCCATTGAAAGGACAAGGTTGAGGAGAAAAGGTTACTCTGGAGCAGTCATCGCAACTTTACTTCAAGCCAGAAAAAAGTCCACATCTCTCGCATATGTGCGCACATGGCGTGTTTTTGAGGACTGGTGTTCACGGCGACAAGTTTGCGCTGCTACGGTATCCGTTCCCTTGGTGTTGAGCTTCCTGCAGGACGGGTTTGATAAGGGTCTGGTAGCCAGTTCTTTAAGGGTCCAGTTAACATCTGTCTTGCCATAGAGGCATAGTTCAGGGAGTGGCTCTGGGTTCTCACGTAGATGTGCTGTGTTTTCTTAAAGTGGTATCCAGGCTGCGGCCCTCTTGTAGAATAATGGTTCCGCCGTGGGATCTCAACTTGGTTTTAGGGGCGTTAGCTAAGGAACCCTTTGAACCCTTAAGCCAGACGTCAATTAAAGACTTAACCTTAAAGACAGTGTTTTTGGTAGCCATCTGCTCGGTGAGGCGGATTTCGGAGTTGCAGGCATTGTCATGTAGGGAGCCGTTTTTGTCCTTTTCCAGATAAAAGGTGGTGTTGCGACCAGTTCCATCCTTTTTGCCAAAGGTAGTTTCTCCGTTTCACCTAAATCAATCGGTTTCCCTTCCAGCTCTAGGTACGGCGGATGGGAACGTCTCAGACCGTAGTTTATGCCGCTTGGACATAAAGAGAATGCTGCGGCAGTATTTAAAGGTTTCAGAAACTTTCTGCAAGTCGGAACATCTGTTCGTGTTGTTCAGAGGTCCCCGTAAAGGGGAAGCAGCGGCGAAAGCGTCCATTTCCACATGGATTAGAGAGGGCAATTGCATCAGCATATATTTTGCAAGGTTGCCCAGTACCAGTGGGCTTACAAGCTCACTCTACTAGAGCACAAGCGACACCCTGGGTGGAGCACAGTTTGGTTCCGCCAGTAGAAATTTGCAGAGCAGCCACCTGGTCGTCTCTTCATACTTTCAGTAAGCACTACCGCCTGGATGTTCTGGCAGCGAATGATGCTTGTTTCGGGTCAGCGGTGTTGTGATCCGGGTGGAAAGGCCCCTCCCAATGATTACTGCTCTCTTACATCCCAGAGGTGGAGTACTGAACTGGAGGAATGATAAGGAAATGGAAATTACACTTACCTGGTAATTGTTGTTCCTTGAGGAACTCCAGTTCAGTCTTCATTCCTGCCCGGGGATAGATTCTTCAGCAGTTGATGATCAGTTGGGGGAAGTGCAAGGCTCCCGGTGGATATAGCCCTTAATTGGCTCAGGATCACTCTGATCCTTTCTATTTCTTTCTTTTCCTTGTCTCTGGCTCGGCGTGGGGGGGGGGGGGGGGATGGGAAAGTGCAAGAAGCAGTCCCCTTCTTTCTGGAGGGGGTGGGGTTAGTTATCAGTTAGTTATAAGTTCAGGTTGAGTATAAAGTTGAAATTCATATGATAGCTACTTATTTGTTGCTCCTTTGAGTCTGCTTTGTCAATAGTTCACTGGGGCTGATGGGAGAGACCAGCAGGCTACATCCAGTGATGTCACGATTCTGACATGCCCAGTCTCCAAGCTGTAGGAGGAGATACACTACCCAGAGGTGGAGAACTGAACTGGAGTTCCTCAAGGAACAACAGTTACCAGGTAAGTGTAATTTTTCCATTTCATGGCTGTGTACAATCCATAAAAGAATGGTCATCCTAGACCTTAAAAACACAACTCGCACACAGAGACACACACATACGCACACATATATGAACACTGCTATCAGACAGAATTTGCTTTGATCCTAACATGTTTCCCTACAACATGTGGGGAACAGGAACGTTTTCAGAGCTCTTCTAAAGGCTAATAAATTTTGTTCTTTTCTCAAACCTCTGGAAGCTTGTTCCACCAAACAGGAGTAGCTATAGGAAAACACCTCTCTCCCCACTTTGCTGCACTTGCTGAGGACCTGGAACCATCAGCAACTGATTTTTGTCTCCATTGCAGATCCTTACCTGGTTGATACATTAACCAATACCACAGATATCCTGGCCCTTGATTTAAGCATCAACACCAGAAGTTTAAACACGTTACCCTGTTCGTTAGGGAGCCAGGATTGATCCTGGAAGGCCCTTTGGAGCTTCGAGCAAAGGTATGCCTTTAACTCTATAGCTGACATCCATCCATGATTCAACACTGTTTCACACGTGTTACTAGCGCTTGTTTGTCCTGGAGCAGCAGCTGAACATTTTGGGGTCCCTGAGTGGGGCTGATAAGTTGGGCCCAGGTCCCCCTTCCCTCCTGCTGTCCCCTTAATATCCTTGGATCCCTTGGGGTCCAAGTTGATCCCTTTCTTCCTTTTTCTTTTTTTAAGCTTTGTTTTTTTGCCACTAGTTTCTATGGGAGCTGTCTTGCTGCATAAAGCAGCTTTAAAAAAAAAGGCCAATTAGGCCTTATCCAGCAGTGGAGCTTTTCTGGCCTATGCAGGCCTTCGGTGGTGAAGAGATGATTCAGGTTTCCCTGACTGGCTTGACAGTCATGGGGTTTCCCTTTTCAGATCTTTGCCACTTAAGTGATTTTTGCCATGGTCGCTTTTTTATCACGGTTTTCAATGTTCTTTTTCGGTGGGCTTATTTCAGTCAATATTTGCATTTTTACCACAGTCGCGTGGAGCAGGGCAGGCATGCCACATGTCCACTCCTTTTGTCCCTAATATGATGGGGATGTAAGGGCCCCTTTTTGGGAACCTGACAGGTACTTGTGATCTGGATTGTGCCACTGTTGGAAACATGATACTGGGCTTGATGGACCCTTGACCTGACCCAGTATGTCATATTTTAGGGTTTTAATGTGGACATTATGGCCGCCTCGGTTCTGCTGTCTGCATCCCAAGACTGCTGTGGAGCAGGTATTTTCTGTGCAGGGGGTAGATGAGATCTTGTTCTTCAGCTAGAGAGGCCATGTGGGCCATTCGGGGCCACAGGAGAGCTTCTCACCCGGCAGAGACCAGCAGCTGCTGCAACAGCTTATGGGCTCTGTCTTGAGTCTTGCCTAACTGCGTGGCAACCCCCTGCAGGGAGATCCAGAGCCCTTGCTTTCCCTATGATGAATCTGGGCTCTTGTGTGCCACTGCCATGGCTGTGTCTTTGGCTAAATGCCCCCACCTTGCCCGTTTATCACCTGGGCCCTCTTCTGAGAGCCCAGCCTTGTCCCCTAAGGAAGTTGACTTGGCAGCAGAAATCAATTCCCTTAATTCGGGAGGTGAGTTGGAGAGGAGGAAGGTGGCTCCCCCTTCTGGAGGGCGAGGGGCCCATAGGTGTTCTTTATTTTCAGCCAGGAGGATATCCTGACATTGATTTTGCGTTACAGTGAAGGTTTGAAGAGCCTGTTTCAACCCACCATCGAAGGAAAATCCCATTTTGGAAGGCATCAGGTGCCCTTCATAGTTTTTCCCACTGCCTGAGATGCTGGAGAACATAAGAACATAAGATATGCCATAATGGGTCAGACCAAGGTCCATCAAGCCCAGTATCCTGTTTCCAACAGTGGCCAATCTAGGTCATACGTACCTAGCAGTTTCCCCAAAAGACACAGGTTCCGCAATGCTTGTACTGGGTCAAGCATTGATATCTTGGGTCCCTTCTTAATAATGGTTTATGGACCTTACCTCCAGGAATTGTCCAAACCTTTTTTAAACCCAGCTACACTAACAGCCTTTACTACATCCTCCGGTAACAAATTTCAGAGTTTGATTACATGTTGAGTGAAAAAATATTTTCTTTTATTAGTCTTAAATAGTTTACCCTGTAGCTTCATTGCATGTCCCCTAGTCTTTCTATATTCTGATAGCGTAAACAATCGATCTACGTTTACCTGTTCCACTCCGTTCATTAATTTATAGACCTCTATCTTCCTTTGCGTCCCTCTAGTCCAGTCCCGGAACCATAGAGTTGTGAACCTCCACCAGCAGCTTTGGAGACTGAAAGATGTCATCGCTTTGATGTCACTGGTATATCTAGGCAAACACCCCCCCTTTCCACCAGTACTTTCAGTCTCCAAGCAGCTTGGAGGTTCTGAGCCCAGGGCTGGGCTCAGTGAGAACAAATAAGCAGAGCTTGGGTTTTTGAAATTTACTCCTTTTGGTTTATTTTCCCTGTTTGATTTGGTTACTTCGTTTTCTTTTATGTCAGATCTGCTGCTGCTGTAAGGGTTTCTGTGTCTGAGGACCTTTATTTTTGTTTCTAAAGGATCAGGGAGTTCTTCCCCCTCCCTCTCTGCATTGCCCCAGCGTCTAAACGAGCACAGGGGAGACAGTGCTGATCCGTGGCCTCCCTGCTCCCGAACCCGCGTTGAAGGGGTGAGGAGCAGGTGGAAGACGGGCAGTTGCAGCAGCAGCGATGCAGGGGCTGAGAAGCCTGTGAAGGTTGTGCCCAGCTCAATCAGAGCAGAGAGCCGCCGGAGCTGAAGCCGTTAAAAAGGCTGTGCTCCGGTGTCCTGTTGGCTCCTTTCCCTCACTCCCCTCCTCCTCCCCTTCCCCCCCCGGGATCGGCAGCAGTGGTAAATACCCACGCAGATCTGCTTTGGGGAGCTGGTTTAAACTGGGAGGGGAGGCTTCGCGTCGGCTCCCGGGGTTGCAGGGTGCTCGGGGCCTTGCCGCGGGGGGTGCGAGAGTGTGCTTTTTTGAGCGGGAATGCTGGCAGCGGCCATTTTGAGGGCCGCGTTTTCAACGGCAGGATTTATTTGGTTTGGTAGACAGCCTTGCTCCTGGGCTCACTTGGGGGGAGCAGATAAGGAGCATTTAGGGTGCAAATTCTAGTCTGATTTTGATTTTTGCCTTTAATTTACTTTAACTTTATTTTTGATTCAGTTGCCTTTGATTAATTGGCAACTGGGGATTAGTTCCTTTTAGTTAGGAGCAAATATCCTTATTTACAGTGATTTTAAATTTGAGCTGGCCTCTTTAGGTTTGTAGCAGCTCTCGCCTTCCCTCCTCAATTGCCTGCTGCAGGCATTTGCTGGTGCGGATCTCTCTCCCTTGACTACGGGAGAGAGCTCCGGGACCCGTGCATCCGCACTGCAGCTGTGTGAGACGGAGTCTCTCCTTTGCTGCGGGATTTAATTTTACACTGTGGAACTGGCTGAGCAGTCCTTGCCGCAGCTGCCAGGTGCATCAGCGTGGTTTGAGGATCGGAGCACTTCAAGGTGGTAGGAGCAGGCAGTGTGGCTTTCTGCCCTGCAGGTAAGGCCTTCGGGCTCTGTCGGTCTGCTGAGGCCTCCTTTTTTGGGGCCATTTTCTCTCTGGGTGTTTGGACCGCATGGCGAGTTGCAGTGAGATGCCTGTGTGAGGAAGACAACAGGCAGAATAGCTAGATTTTTGGGCCTAGTGTTTCTTTCTTTTGTTGGTAGGTTTTTTGAGGCTCGTGGGGATTCCTCAGCTTTCAGGGGACTGTTGTCAGACCTCTTTATTTTTGAGTTTGTTCTTAGTTTATAGGACAGCAGTTGTGGCATTGATTCCACATGTTCTTTCCCTTCTAATCATGTCTCTGAGGAGCATCTGTTAAGTCCCAGGATGTTAGGCAAATTGCCAGTTTTAGGTTCCAGAGCAGAGCCCTAACTGGTATTTGTAAGGAAGGACAGGCCCAAAGGCCTGTGTTTCACAGGGACAGGTTTAGGAATCCTTAGGATATAAAGAAGTACATAGCAGTTACCTGTCAATCAAGGAGTGCCTGGGCTAAGGTCTATGGCCACCAGAGGGCAGCGGATGCACTCAATGGGGCCTTTCTCTGACTGTGTGTATGCAGCAGTTTGATTGCTTATTCTCTGTAATGCTGCAACTCCTGTTTATATAACCAAGATTGCAGCTCTTAACTTCTGTATCGTTTGTTGGTCTCTGTTGCCCTAACAGCCACAGCTGCTCATGCTTTACATATAGTATTCAGGACCCCCATCCCTGGGGGGTGGGGGGGGGGTGGTAAAATACAAAATTGTGTTACTCCTTAGATTCACACAGGCAGCAACCTCTAAGACCTCCATTTGCAAGGTGCCTGGGTGTTTCCTAGCTTAAGGGGGGATCACTTATCCTGCCCTTCCCCGGAAGTTCTCATCTATTTCTAGAGCAGGATTTCAAAAGGAAAAAAGAAACTCTTTAGTGAGAGAGAGCCTTGTTCATTTTGAGCGAACACTGTTGATTTATTCGGGGGCTTTTGGTGCCCTGAACCCCACGAGCTGGATGCTATTTGTTTACTTCCAGGAGTTCTGCTCTCTATTTCGCTCTTCAGCTCCCTGGCAGACGTAGCAGGCTGGCAGGGGTGAGCAACGCCTCCTGCAACGGTGAATCCCTCAGGATAAGGGGGGAAGGAAAGCGGGGTGCAGCGGGGCCTGGTAGCTTTTGCAAAGCTATAACAGCAGTTCGGGTAATTTTAGCTGATCTGCTTTGATTTCATTGGAGGTGGCCGGAACTTGATTTTTGGAGTCCTATACATCCTTTCCCGTCCGTGCCCAAAACTCTCGTGATCCCAACTTCTGACTACATATTCCTATCAAATGGTAGTTAGTAAGTGAATATAGCAGACGGAAAATCACTATTAGAACAGAGTGCATAGGATGGGTGCAATTTCCTGAAATGTGCAAAAATGTAACCCAGCTGCAGAGTATGGATTAGACTTTTTCAGTAGGCCTTCAAAGGTTGTTAAAAAAAAAAAAAAAAAAAAAAAAGGGGCCTAGCTATGTTGGTTTACAAGAATTTCCTTCCGCTGTCCATAGCAGGTCCTATAAGGCGTTAGTCGGTTGATATGGCAGGGTAATATTTGGGCTTAGCTGCTGTGATATAGCGCTATGATCCGCTGTACACATATTCAAGTCAAAAGGAATTATGGTGGTAGCTCTCTTGGACAGTTCTAAAAGGTGCTTGGGTGAGCGTCTTGGCCAGGCCCCAGGTGTGGAATGCTCTGCCATACGCATTATGTTATGAGAGGGGTTTTATAGTTCTGTGGTTTCTTGAGGGACAATATTCCCGTTTAGTTTGGCTTTGTCTGATTTCTAAGGTTTGGCGGTAGATTTGTAATGTCTTCATTTTGGCTATATGTGGTTTCTTTTCCTTCTGTAAAAGGCGGCTCAGCGGAGAGAGGTCGCTGAATAGGACTCTGGCCTTTGAGGCTATTTTGGCTCCCATTCCATTTATCAGAGGTTCTCCAGTACGGAGAGTATCTGCTAGTGTTCAGCGCCTGTCTTAATGGGGGCCAGAAGCGCGCAGCCAGGCTAGTTCTCTCGCAGCACTAGCAGCAGCTCAGATTCTGGAAGGCATACATCAGATGCTGTGTTTGTGGGATGGCTTGCACGCTGCTTGGCATCAGCCTTGGAGCTCCATCGGCCTGTATTAGATTCCTTTGTCCAGTCCTCCTGCAGAGCTCCGCAAAAGTTTCAGGCGGTCGCAGGAACGCTCCAGCGGCTGCTTCAACTTAAAGCGGTGGTGCCGGTGCCGGCAGCCCAATACGGTTGATACTCCCTCTACTTGGTGGTTCCAAAGAAGGAAGGCTCGTTTCGCCCGATTCTGAATTTTAAAAGGGTGAATCGGTGTCTGCCCAAAGAATTCTCCCGGAGCATTCCTTAAATCCCGAAAGAAACCGTACTGACATACATGATAAGTTCGATCAGCTACTGGCAGGACACAATGCACTCTTGCATGCTATTTTGCTTCATTGGTCTAGAAGTGTAGTCTTTACCAGGTGATATAATGGGAACTTCGCTGCAGGTTCTCGGCTTCTTCTTTGCTGACTCAATTGCCACTGCGGAATGGGAAAGCTGTATTTTCTAACACCTGGGGCTAGTTGACCTTAAAAAAAAAAATTAAAAAAAAAAAATGGAATGTCCAGCTTGGTGCAGGCAGACGGAATGGGGCGTTCCTCTAGCGGGAAGGCTGTGGATTTCTATGCCTGTCATAGGGAGGTCTTTCTGCTGCATTGTGTTGGTGCGGAAATAGCTTCTCAACATCGGCTGAAGGAATTTTTGGTTAAGAGATGTCTTTGTAAAAAAAAAAAATGTATTCAGCTGTCCTGAATTGGCCTGTTCTTGATTGACATTTTGAGACTAGGCAGGCGCAGGCCTCGGTACTACGTGGGTGGGTGCACACCTTGCACTTCCAGGAGGTGTGGACTCACTGTCTGAAAGAGAGCCCTAGCGATCTTCTTTAGCGCGCGATAGAGTAGGTGGTTCACTGAGTCGATCGTTGGGGGCACTGCTCTGTCCTTACAGGCTCCCATTGGGGGAGTCTGGGGGGACGAGAGCATGCTTCCGGTGGTCGCAGTATTTACGGCAGTCTACTCGCCTGGAACAGGAAAGGATCAGGGAGTTGAAGTGACTAGAGTCTGTTTTATGTGGCAATTGTGCATTATGGTGTGGCAAATGTGCATTATGGTGTGATTCAAGTGCTGGCGAATATAATTGGCTTCTTTGGGGTTCTCCCGGAGGTCTCTCTGGTGGGGGAATGGGGCGGCTGACGGTTCGTCCAAGTCAAGGCTCAGTAAGCTCCCAGTTAGTAGTCTTTGTCTTGTCCTTTCCCCCGCTGGTGGCCTTTTGCTCTGCTTGGAGGAGTTCAGAGTTGCAGGCGCTGTCTGGTAAGGAGCCGTATTTGTCCTTTTTCAGTCGCAAGGTAGTGTTGCGCACGATCCCAGCTTTTTGGGCAAAGGTGTTTTTGGTTTTTCACGTCTCCAGATGGTGTCTCTTCCGTGGTTTTCGGTTACATCTTTTGGACGTTCGACGGGTGCTTAAGAAGTATCTCTGTAGAATGGCGTTTTTCAGGAAGTCCGACAGGTTGTTTGTCGCCTTTGGAGGCCCGCGGAAGGGAGAGGCGGCGACGAAGCCCTCGTTTTCGCGGTGGCTAAAGGAGTCTATTGCATCGGCCTACCGGTAGAAGGGTAAGGTGGTTCCGGTTGGTTTGTGTGCGCATTCCACCAGGGTGCAGGCGGTGTCTTGGGCGGAGTTCCGTTTAGTGCCGGTCGAGGAGATTTGTAGGTTGTTGGGCGGCGACTTAGTACTTGCTGCATTCCTTTGCGCGGCACTTTGTTTGATGTGCAGGCGCGAGTGGATGGACGTTTTGGGTTCAGCAGTACTTCAGGCTGGGCTTCAAGGTCCCTCCCGTTGATATTCACTGCTCTGTTACATCCTCTATGGTTCCGGGACTGGACTAGAGGGACGCAAAGGAAGGGAAAATTAGACTTACCTGCTAATTGTTGTTCCTTAAGGAACTCTAGTCCAGTCCCGGATCCCTCCCAGTATATTACGCGGCGTGCAGCCTGAAGTTTAAAAAAAAAAACAAAAAAAAAAAACGAAAGGAAAAGGACTACAGAAATCTGGATGACAGGGAAATGGATTGAGAGACAGGTTTTCGAAGAGAATTTGTCCTGTTCTGGAGGTACACGGGAAAGTCACCGGGTGACCCTTTTTTGCGCAGCAGTGCCCTGTAGGCTCTGGAGGGTGGTTATTCCGTCTTTAGGAGCTAGACCTTTTTGGTTGAGTTATGGGGACGTATTGTTCCTGGGCAGTTTTAACTACTTCTGTTCCGTTATGCTTAATTCGGTAGCTACTTATTGGTTGCTCTGCTAAGTCTGCTTTGTCAATAGGTACTGGTGGAAAGGGGCGGTGTTTGCCTAGATATACCAGTGACATCAAAGCGATGACATCTTTCAGTCTCCAAAGCTGCTGGTGGAGGTTCACAACTCTATGGTTCCGGGACTGGGCTAGAGTTCCTTAAGGAACAACAATTAGCAGGTAAGTCTAATTTTCCCTTATCTCCCCTCAGCCGTCTCTTTTCCAGGTTAAAGAGCCCTAACCTTTTTAGCCTTTCTTCATATGAGTATCCTTCCATCCCCTTTACCATTTTGGTGGCTCTTCTCTGAACCTTTTCTAATAACGCTATATCCTTTTTAGGATATGGCGACCTGAATTGCACACAATATTCAAGGTGCGGTCTCACCATGGATCGATATAGAGGCATTATAATATCTTTTGTTTTATTTTCCATTCCTTTACTTATGATACCTAGCATTCTATTTGCTCTCTTGGCCGCCGCTGCACACTGGGCCGAGGGTTTTAACATGTTCTCCACAATGACGCCTAAATCTTTTTCCTGGGTGGTGGTTCCTAATGTGGAACCTTGCATCGTGTAGCCATAGTTTGGGTTGTTCCTCCCTAGGTGCATCTCTTTGCATTTGTCCACATTAAATTTCATCTGCCATTTTGATGCCCAGTCTTCCAATTTATCAAGATCCTCTTGCAATTTTCCACAATCCTCTTGGGTTTTAACAACTTTAAATAGTTTTGTGTCATCTGCAAATTTGATAACCTCACTCGTTGTTCCACTTTCCAGGTCATTTATGAATATGTCAAAAAGCAGCGAACCCAGCACAGATCCCTGGGGTACACTACTATTCACCTTTCTCCATTGGGAAAATTGGCCATTTAGCCCAATCCTCTGCTGTCTGTCTTTTAACCAGTTCTTGATCCACAGTAGTACACTGCCTCCTATCCCATGACTCTTTAGTTTTGCCAAAAGTCTCTGATGAGGGACCTTGTCAAAGGCTTTCTGAAAGTCCAGATACACTATATCAACCGACTCACCTTTGTCCACCTGTTTATTCACACTTTCAAAAAAACATAACAGATTAGTAAGACAAAATCTTCCTTATCTAAAGCCATGTTGGCTGTCTCCCATTAGGCCATGACTATCTACATGCAGAGTAATTTTATTCTTTATGATGGTTTCTACCATTTTTCCCCGGTACTGACGTGAGGCTCACCGGTCTGTAGTTTCCTGGATCACCCCTGGAACCCTTTTTAAAAATTGGTGTTACATTGGTGATCCTCCAATCTTCAGGTATTACAGAGGATTTTAATGATAGTTCACAGATTACTAATAGCAGGTCTGCAATCTCATATTTCAGTACTTTCAACACTCTTGGATGTATACCATCTGGCCCAGGTGATTTGCTACTCTTCAGTTTATCTAATAGTTGTAATACATCTTCCCGATGTATCGATATGTCCTTCAATTCTTCTGCACCTTTAAATACCACTTCAGTCATGGGTAACATCCCTACATCTTCCTCAGTAAAGACCGAAGCAAAGAATTCATTCAGTCTCTCCACTATCGCCTTGTCGCCTCTTAGTGCCCCTTTAACTCTTCTATCATCTAGTGGACCAACTGACTCTCTCACAGGTTTTTTGCTACGAATGTACTTGAAAAAGTCTTTTACGCATTTTTGCTTCCGCAGCAGGCTTCTTCTCAAATTCTCCCTTTGCCTGCCTTATCAATGCCTTGCATTTAACTTGCCAGTGCTTGTGCTGTTTCCAGATTTCGTCGTTTGGCTCTTTTTTCCATTTCCTGAAAGATGCTTTTTTTGGCAACAGCCTTTCTGACCTCACCTTTAAACCATGCTGGCAGTTTTTTGGACTTCTTCCACTTTTCTTAAAGCGTGGAATACAGCCGGTCTGGGCTTCCAAGATAGTATTTTTCAACAACACCCAATCTTGATGTAAGTTAACCTTTGCAACTGCTCCTTTTAGTTTTTTCTTAACTATTTTCCTCATTTTATCATAGTCTCCCTTTCGAAAGTTAAAAGGTAGTACTGTGGATTTCCTTACTATCCCTCCTCCACTAATTAAATCAAAGGCGATCATGCTATGATCACTATTGCCAAGTGGCCCCAACACCCTTATCTCTTGCACTAAATCTGGTGTTCCACTAAGAACTAGGTCTAATATGACTTCCCCTCTGGTCGGTTCATGAACCAGCTGCTCCAAGAAGCAGTCATTTATGTCATCTAGGAACTTTATCTCTCTAGCATGTCCTGCCGTGACACTGATCCAATCGATACCGGGGTAATTGAAATCGCCCATTATTATTACTGCGCTGTAACTTTTGTTAGCTTCCTTGATTTCTTTGAGCATTTCATCAACCATTTGTTCATTCTGGCCAGTCGGTTGATAGTAAAAAAAAAAAAAAAAAAAAAACCAGTACGAAACGTGTAGTACTCAGAAGGATAGACGTTTATTGAAAAATCATGCGCCACTGGCCCGACACAGGTCGTGTTTCATTGACTTCATCAGGGGCTTGAAGTGGACTTAAAAATTAAAAACATATAAAACATAATAAAACATATCCATTAAGATCAATAAATATAGACATAACGACCTTAAAATGGAACCATAAAAAATGTGATGATGGTAAAGGCTATATATAAATGTAAAACACAATCTTAAAAATATAAAATTATAAATAAGCAAGAAAACGATCAGGTTGTATATAAATGAATAAACAAATATAAATAACATTAGAAACATAAAAAATATAAAATATAAATGATATTTAATAACTATATAAATAAGTTAAGACCTGAACTAAAAAACAAAGAGAACACATACCTTCTTATATCCTTGAATATAATTGTGTATCACTACACCTTTTGAAAGGGAGGAAGAAAAACATACATGAATGAAATTGCACACCATTAGCACCAAAGTAGGAACCATAATAGTCACAGAAAAATTACTAGGAGAAGATTCAAGCGCACACGGGGAGGATCAGTGGAACCTAACCGATAACTAAAAAAATATATATATAAGCATAAATCTATTTAAAATTTGAACATGGATATGTCTAAAAAAACTAGAAGGGATCAGCCGGTTCAAAAATGCTTACACAGTTTAAATCATTATAAAAAGAATGAACTGAGAAAGTAAAACTGTCAGATTTTATTACCCATTTTAGTTATTACCTGTAGAAACAGATTTTCAGTACGAAGGAAAAGGGAACTACTCCTATTCACTACATAGCTCACTCAGAAAACACTTTTAAATTAAACGATGAAAATCACTTTAAATCTCCGGCGTTTACACTAAAATCAGTGGCGCATGATTTTTCAATAAACTTCTATCCTTCTGAGTACTCCACGTTTCGTACTGGTTTTTTGTCTTTTATACGTGGTGTTGTGCTTTTGTGTTGGACCAATCAGTCGATAGTACACCTCTAATGCCATCGCCTTCCCCTTTTTACATGGAATTTCAATCCATAGAGATTCTACAGCAAATTTTGTTTCCTGCAAAACTTTAATCCTTTCTGACTCAACGCCCTCTCTAACATAGAGCGCAACCCCTCCACCAATTTGATCAGCTCTATCACTACGATATAGTTTGTACCCAGGTATCAGTGTCCCACTGGTTGTCCTCCTTCCACCATGTCTCTGATATTCCAATCATATCTAACCTCTCATTTAGTGCTATATATTCTAACTCTCCCATCTTATTTTTTAGACTTCTAGCATTTGCATTCAAGCATTTTAGAGACTGTATTTTATTCATATTAATTTGGCTATTGGTAGACATGGGTAATTTGGGATCTTTAAGCTCAGTCTGCTCCATACTCGAGGGCATTTGGGCTACTTTACTCTTTTTTGGAACCTCTCTGTTTTTGATAGTATCCTTCAAGGATACATTCTTCCGAACCATGCTCTCTTGGGCGACTGTTGGCTTTCCCCTGTTATCTAGTTTAAAAGCTGCTCTATCTCCTTTTTAAAGGTTAATGCCAGCAGCCTGGTTCCATCCCGGTTAAGGTGAAGCCCATCCCTTCGGAAGAGCCCCTCCTTTCCCCAGAATGTTCCCCAGTTCCAAACAAATCCAAAACCCTCATCTCTGCACCATCGTCTCATCCACGCATTGAGACTCCGGAGCTCTGGACGGGAAGCATTTCGGAGAACGCTACCCTGGAAGTTCTGGATTTTAACTTCCTACCTAAAAGACTAAACTTAGCCTCCAGAACCTCCCTACCACATTTTCCTATGTCATTGGTACTGACATGTACCAAGACAGCAGACTCCTCCCCAGCACTATCTAAGACCTTATCTAGGTGGCGCGTGAGGTCCGCTACCTTCGCACCAGGCAGGTATGTTACCAGGCGATCCTCACATCCACCAGCCACCCAGCTATCTACATTTCCTAATGATTGAATCACCAACTATAACAGCTGTCCTAACCCTTCCCTCATGGGCACATGGCCCTGGAAAAACTTCCTCGATGCAAGAGGGTTTTACATCACCTGGAGAACAGGTCCTAGTTACAGGATCACTTCCTGCCACACCAGGGTGATGCTCTCCTGTCACGTGACCTCTCTCCTCCATGGCAACAGGGATGCTGCCAGACTGGAGGTGGGACTTCATCTCCCAGTGGAAGCATCCAGAGTTGCTTCTCAAGGCTCTGAAGGCCCTGGCCTGTTTGTATCTGCTGTGTCAGGGCAAGTTGGATCCACATTTTGAATGGCCATAAGTGGATGCCCTAATCTTGGTGGTGACAAAGTACACCACTATTTTAGTGGAAGGTAGTGCAGCGCTGCGGAAGCTGCATGATAGGAGGTTGGAGACTCTCCTGAATGCATTTACAGCTTCAGTTTCAGGCTCCTGGGGCAGCTCTCTGTGATGGGTTAGTAGTAGTCCGGAGGTGGCCTGCCTGGAGTTGTGGGCTTTGTTTCTGGCAGACAATCTTGTATGATTGGATTAGGGAAACTTTCAGATCTGTGGCAGTCGTGGCTAGGTGATGGCTTTGGATGCGCAACTGGTCAGCATAAGTAGCCTCCAAATCTTGGCTTAGCAAGCTTCCCTTTTAAGGGGGGCTGCTATTTGATGAAGATCTGGAGAAACTGGTGAAGGATTTAGGCGAAGCCCATCCACAAAGTTTGCCGGAGGAGCGACCAAAGGGTATTCACTCAGCATCTTGCAAGAATTCTTTAGGGGCCTGGAAGCATCCACGTGGGATCAAGGGCCCTATTCCAACCCAGTCTACTTATGGATCATGGCCAAAAAAGGTCCAGCCCTTTCAGGGGTACCAGCATACATGGGATTCATCCTCTGCCGCCTTGGGAGCAGGCAAATCCTCCTAGTGAGATCTGGTGGGCCCCTTCTGAGGAACCACTAGTAGGGGAACAGCTCCAGCATTTTCTCCCAGGACCAGCAGGATGAGTCAGTCACAAGTGGTGACGTCATCCGACGGAGCCGAGACGGAAGTACTCTCAGTAGCCCAGAAAGCTTTAGCCCCCTGGGCATGACTAGTGGCCCCGCCTCCCGATCCGCCCCTAGCTGGCCAGAATTTGTCTTCCGCCTTGCCAGCAAGACGTGATTTTCTACTACTCTCACCTACCTCGACCATCATGAAGAAACCGGGCTTCAAAAAATGTCCGGGGTGCTCCAGGAAGATGGCCAACGCAGATTCCCATCAATTTTGCGTCCGCTGCCTAGGTAAGGAGCACCCCGTCGAAGATTGCCTCTCCTGTGCCCGCATGTCTCCACGGGCTCTGAAATCGCGCAGGCATGCCCTCCTGGACTCAGCAGATCCCGCTGCTGCTTCAATCCTGAGCACCGCGCCTTTAAGACATTCTTCCGTTCCCAGTCCGGCCGGGGACGAGCCTGCTTCAGTCTCCGTTCCCCACCGTGAAAGTGTGCCTCTGCCTGCCTCGTGTCTGCCCATGGAAGCCGCCATCTCTGATCAACTTGACTCTGCCCTGCTTCCTGCCTCTCTTCCGGTTCCTGCCCTCCTGCTCTTCGACCCTGAAGATCGCGTCAGCCCCGACAGGCTCCGGCACAGGACCTCTGGCTCTCACAGGATCACAGAAGGGCAGCACAACGCAGGACCATCTCACTACCAGGCTCAGCAGCGCAGTGCCTCCCGCAGCTGTGCCAGACGGTCCCGGAGCCAGAGCAGCAGATGAGCGGGGAGCCGGCGCAGATCTCATCGGAGCTGGCGCAGACCTTCTAGGCACAGATCCAGCGGCAGACATGACTCCTCGAACCGGCGCAGATCGCACAGCCGGCGCGGCTCACCGAGTCGCCGCAGATCACCAGAACGGCACGGCAGTGCTCATCACCATCACAGCAGGAGAAGAGACAGAAGTTCACGGAGGAACTCCAGATCCCCCTCTCGGCGCAGTGACAAATCGCGCAGCCTGGACAGGAGCACTTCAGGGCACAAACGTAGCAGGAGCAATTCCTCAAGAGACGAATACCTCTCTACACCACAAAAGAGGACACGACACTCTTCTAGCTCCTCAGTCTCCAGTCAGGGGGCTGTCTCTTTATCTTCATCGTCCTCCTCATCAGTCTTGGAAGACTTGCCCTCTCCAAAGGATGACAATCAGAACCCTGCTACCGGTGTCCATCCCTCAGCTGCACCACATCAGCCCCCTGAATCTATCCTGCTCCTTACAGGCATGTTGCAGGAGTGGGCTACCAAACTGTCCAGCATGGCTTCTACTCCATTATTGCTGACAGCACCCCAACCTGCGTCACCAACGCCTGAAGCACCGCCCCCCATGCAAACTTCTGCACAGGGAAGCGCCACAGAGTTATCTCCCTCGGCACAGGTTTTGCCTCTCAGGCTCTCTCTTTCCACGGAGGCCTCTGATATCCCTGCCGAGGTTCCCGCCCCTCCGGAGGACCTGACATACTACAAGTTCGTCCGCAAGGTTATTTCCTCACTGTCCATCGTTCCTTTGGATACCCCGGACAAGCGTAACGAAGTTCAAAGCGCTCTCAAATTCGTGGACACTCCCAAGACCGTCGCCGCACTGCCTGTGCACCAGCTTCTCCAGGACAATCTATCCAAGATGTGGCAAACTCCCGCTTCCAATCTGACCTGCCCACGCAAACTGGATTTTAAATATGCAGTTCAGCCCCTACCGGGTTTTGACAAGCCGCAACTCCCACATCAGTCTATCGTGGTTGAGTCGGCTATCAAGCGCTCCAAAAATTCACGCACCTCCAGCAATGCACCACCCGGTAAGGACAACAAACTCCTTGATGATGTGGCAAAGCGTGTTTACCAAGGGGCCACGCTTAACGCCAGGATAGCGGCCCACCAATTCCAACATGCCATCTACCAGGATTTGCTGGTGGCCAACATCAAGTCTTCCGTCACCCAACTTGCTGAAGTTACGCCGGCTCTCCTTACATCCCTGGCAGACCTCGAAGACTGTACCAGGCATCAGGGACGAGCTGCCCACTACGCTTTCGAGACAGCTGCGAGAATCGCAGGATCTGCCATTTCCGCCCGTCGCCTGGCCTGGCTTAGGGCCTCAGGCTTACGAACGGACTCTCACGACAAGATTGCGGATACCCTTGCACTGGGGACTCTCTCTTTGGTGACAAAGTCAAGGACACCGTCAACGATATGCGGGAACGCTGCACCACTCTTAAAACCCTCGAGGAGGGTACAGATCGCCCCTGCACTTATTGTAAGGGAAACTCGCTAAGCTACTCAACTCACAAGCGTTACAATTCCTACCGGAAATGGCAACAACCGTGATGCAAGCAGCAACCCTACCAGCAGTCTTACAGGCAGAAACCGCGGCAGCGGGAGCGCACTCAAAAGAAAACCACATCTGCCCCGGCTAAGAGCAATCCTAGTTTTTGACTCTTCGCCCTGCCCCCACCTTCCGATGGGGGGTCGCTTGTCTGCCTTCCAGCGTTCCTGGGAGAATATAACGACGGACCGGTGGGTGCTCAGCATCCTCAAGCAGGGCTACCGAATAAGATTCTCTTCGCTACCACCTCAGCGCCCCCCGCCGGCGATCAGCATCCTCCCCCAGCATCTTCCAGCCATGACCTCCGAGATCACAGCCCTTATACAATCCAGGGCCATCGAACCCGTTCCACCCAACGAGGTCAATACGGGGTTTTACTCGAGATACTTCCTCATTCCCAAGAAATCGGGGGGTGCTAGGCCAATTCTCGACCTGCGAAAGCTCAACAAGTGCATTACCAAGGAGAAGTTCAGGATGCACTCTCTCATCCGTTCTGCCCCTCATCCAACCCGGGGAATGGCTAGCCTCCTTGGACCTTCAGGATGCCTACACCCATGTTCCAATCCACCCGCATCACAGGAAATTCCTACGCTTCAAAGTTGCAGAGAAGCACTACCAATACAAGGTTCTACCCTTCGGCCTTTCCCCTGCCCCCAGAGTCTTTACCAAGTGTGTGGCAGTAGCGGCCGCTCATCTCCGCAAGCTCGGAGTGTGCGTGTTTCCCTACCTGGACGACTGGCTGTTCACCGCAACTTCTCCCACAGATCTTCGGAGAGCAGTCAAAAGAGCCACGTCGCTGCTAACCTCTTTGGGCTTTCTGATCAACTACGGGAAGTCTCATCTCTCTCCTTTCCAGCAGTTGGAGTTCATTGGAGCTTTTATAGACACCACCCGGGCAGAGGCCTTCCTCCCCAAGGGCAGGATGGGCACCATCATACATCTAGCCCTCCAGGTGCTCCGCTCCCCCCAGTCCACAGCGAGAACTCTCCTGCGCCTCCTGGGTCACATGGCGGCCACCACCCATGTCATTCCCCTCCCGAGGCTGCACATGCGTGTACTCCAGTGGCACCTACGCTCACACTGGTGCCAACACTAGCAACCCTTGACTGCACTGATCCCCATCGAACCCCTAGTGGCCCAGGCTATAAGTTGGTGGACCAGCCAACACAACCTGTCGCAAGGCAGAGCCCTACGCTCACCTGCACACCAAGCCACTGTGACCACAGATGCCTCCAATCTGGGCTGGGGTGCGCATTGTGCCGGCGCCCACACTCAAGGCTCTTGGTCGCCTTCAGAAAAAGAGCTACACATCAACGTCCTCGAGTTCAGAGCTGTCCGCCTCGCACTCAAGGCCTTCCAGGACTGCCTAAAGGGCAAAGTCGTCCGGATCCTGACAGACAGCCAGGTGGCCATGTTCTACATAAACAAGCAAGGGGGCACGGGCTCAAGGCCCCTGTGCAAGGAGGCCCTCCGCACCTGGCGCCTTGCCAGTTCCTACCAATGCAGTCTCCACGCATGCTACCTGCCAGGAGAGGAGAACGTCATAGCCGATCGCCTCAGCAGACAGCTGAACCCACATGAGTGGACCCTTCACAAGGAGGTGGCGCAGTCCCTCTTCGCGAAGTGGGGTCTTCCAGATATCGACCTCTTCGCGTCTCGGCAGAACGCCAAATGCCATCTGTTTTGCTCCAAGAGACCCGCGCGGCACAGAGTTGCAGCAGACGCCTTCGACGTGGCGTGGAACCAGTGGCCTCTGGTGTATGCCTTTCCACCCATTCCCCTCATCGCACGGACTATCCAACACCTGATCAGGGACAAGGCAGTGGCCATCCTGGTGGTCCCTTACTGGCCCCGGCAAGTCTGGTTTCCATACCTACATCGCCTGGCGCTGGAATCGCCCATTTGCCTCCCCTTGAGGCCAGACTTACTCTCACAGGACAACGGCACCATCCTCCACCCCAACTTGCAGATATTATCGCTAACGGCTTGGAAGCTGAAAGGCTAGCCCTGGCACCACTAAACCTCTCATCTGAAGTACAGCGAGTCATCCTGGCAGCCCGACGCCCTTCTACCAGAAAGTCCTATAGCCTCAAGTGGCGTCGGTTCAGCATCTGGTGTGAGACGGAGCGCCTGGACCCCTACTCTTGTCCGGTCCCATCTCTCCTTCAATACCTCTCTGTTCTCTCCTCGCTTGGCCTAAAGACCCAGTCCGTAAAGGTCCACCTGTCCGCCATAGCGGCTTTTCACCATCGCATCGGGGACACCTCAATTGCGGCTCTGCCTCTAGTTGCCCACTTTATGAAAGGACTACACAACCTACACCCCCCCCTGTCCGTGAACCAGTGCCTCCTTGGGACCTCAGTATCATCCTGGATCAGCTCACGGGGGCCCCCTTTGAGCCGCTGCACCTAGCAGATCTGAATTTGTCTCCTGGAAAACTCTGTTCCTTGTTGCCATTACTTCGGCCAGATGGATCAGCGAGCTTCAAGCCCTTGTGGCCTACCCACGGTATACCATTCTCCACCAGGACCGTGCATGTCAATCAGGCCATTGAACTGCCCTGCTTCCTACCGGGCCCGCACTCAGACTTGGAGCAGCAGCGCCTTCATACCCTGGACTGCGTCAGGGCCATTCGGTGCTACTTGGAGCGGACTGCCCCTCTACGCAAGGGCTCCCAGCTCTTCGTCTCGTACGACCCCAACAAACCTGGTCGCCCTGTGTCTAAGCGCACCTTGTCCATCTGGATCTCCTCTTGTATCTCCTTATGCCTTTCGCTCGCGGGAGCACCGCCCGCTTCAGGAGTCCGGGCTCACCACTTGCGGGCTCTTGCCGCCACCATTGCCAATCTCCGCTCCATCCCCATCCCTGAGATCTGCAGAGCAGCCACCTGGGCCTCCATACACATCTTTCAACGCCATTACTGCCTGGATATGACAGAGCATGCTGGCTCAGCCTTCGGCCTAGCGGTGCTGTCCGCGGCCAACAAACGAGTACCAGCACCTGAGCAAGTCTAAGCCTCAAGGTGCCCGCTATCTACTCGTCAGCGCCCATTTGGTCGCCTGAGACTGTTGTCTAATGACTCATTGCACTGTGGTTTCTCTAATGACTTATTGCACTGTTTGCTACTCTTCAGCGCCCCAGTTGGTCGCTGTCCCTGTTGTCTATTGCACTGTCTTCTTGCACTGTTGACTGTTGTTGACTCCATTGTCATTGCACTCTTGATTGTTCACGGCTGGTTGCCTTGTCACTCATGTTACTTGCACATTGTTGCCATGTTTTCTGCCTGCGGTGTTGCACATTAAACCTAACCTGTTGCACTTTAATGCCCCGCCTACTTATTCTTATCTTCGGCCCTCTCCCCTGACGCCGCCAGAAGTGCAGCTCGGGAGGCACCACTTGTGGCTGACTCATCCTGCTTGTCCTGGGAGAAAATTGAGTTACTTACCTGTAACGTGAGTTCTCCAGGGACAGCAGGATAAGTCAGCCACACCTTTCCGCCCTCCTCCCCAGCTTGGGGGAGTATATATATAGGGCACGACCTCTTCAATCCGCCACCTAGCTCCTGGCGTGCCTCAGCTAGAGAAATCCTGGCTAGCTAGGGGCGGATCGGGAGGCGGGGCCACTGGTCATGCCCAGGGGGCTAAAGCCTTCTGGGCTACTGAGAGTACTTCCGTCTCGGCTCTGTCGGATGACGTCACCACTTGTGGCTGACTTATCCTGCTGTCCCTGGAGAACTCACGTTACAGGTAAGTAACTCAGTTTTCTCTTGAAATGCACCTAGATTACTTTGGACCAGTTGGTGCTGGACATTTTGGGGCAGAGCAAAGTCAGTGCTGCTATTCCATCTACTTTCTGGTGCCCAAGAAAGTGAAATCCTTTTGGCCCATTCTCGATCTAAAGGCACACTTTCAAATGAGGACTGCTCCATTATTGTGTCTGTGTGACAAGGGGAGTTCCTCACCTCCCTGGACCTGACCGAGGCCTACTTTTCATAGTTCCATCAGGGACCAGCATCAGCAATTCCTCTGCTTTTGCATCCTGGGTTGGTTCAGGGCTCTGCCCTTTGGCCTGGTCACAGCTCCCAGCACTTTCTTGAAAGTAATGCTGGTGGTAGCGGAAGCCTTCCTTTGACAGCAGGACATCTGGATGCACCTGGACCTAGATGACTAGCTCATCCGGTTGGATTTATTAGAGAAGTCTGGGGAAGAGACAGCCCTGGTGACCAAGTGGCTGAAGTGTTTGGAGCTAGTGATCAATTTCCCCAAGAGCAACCTTGATCCCACACAGGAATTGGAGTATTTGAGGGCACATTTCGACATCCTATAGGGGCGTGTCTTCCTCACGGCAGAAAGGATGCTTAAGCTACAGACCTAGCTGATGGAGTTCTGTCAGCAGCCTGCTCCTCAGACATAGGACTATCTGCAGCTTCTGGGGTCCATGGCATTGACCCTGGAGTTGGTTCCATGGGCCAGGACGCACATGTGTCTGCTTCAGATGCATCTTCTATCCCTATGGTCTCTGATCTTGCAGCTTTTTGAGCAAGCCCTTCCCCTTCCCGGGGTCCTCAAGGATCAGTTGGCTTGGTGGCAGGAGGACTCCTATCTGTGTGGCATGCCACTAGAATCCCCAGATTGGGTGGTCCTGATGACTGATGCTAGCCTGAAGGGTTGGGGAGTGCACTGCTTTGGTCAAATGAGACAGGAGGTTTGGTCCTCACAGAAAGCCTTCTGGCCTATCAGTTGGCGGGAGGCCAGAGCGATCCATTTGGCCTTGGAGAGGTTTCAACTCTTGTTGAGGGAAAAGTGGTCAGGGTCTTTTCTGACAACGCAACGGCAAAGGCATATGTCAACAAGCAGGGAGGGACCCAGAGTGCCAGGGTGTCGCTTGAGGTAGCTGCTCTGAGCAGAGGAGCCACCTGGTGGCTCTGAGCAGAGGAGCCACCTGGTGGCTCTGTTGGTGTCTCACATGGCTTGTGTGGACAACATTCAGGCTGGTTCCAGAGAATGGGAGCAGAGTCAAGCATTCCAACCCATAGTGAAGACATGGGGTCTCCCAATCTTAGATCTGATGGCCATGCACAACAATGTGAAGGTGAGCAGCTTCTTCTCTTGCTGCAAGAACCCGCAAGCAGTGCACTTAGATGTCCTGTTTCAAGTGTAACCCCAGAAGGGGGTGCTGTGCATTTTCCCCCCCCCATGGCCTCTAGTGAGCTACTGAATCAAATGCATCCAGGCTTAGTGATTCTGGTCACCCCGGATTGGCCCTGCAAGCCCATGGTACACGGACCTTAGAGCTGCTCTGGTTCCCGTAGGAGAAGGGACTTCTTTGTCAAGGTCCCCTGGTAATAGAAGACCCCACTCCCTTCGCTTACAGCTTGATAGACTAGCTAAGCTACTTGGTGCACTGCCATCAATACTCTCTTCAAGGCCTGTAGGGCTTCTAAGTCCTTAGCCTATGCCAGAGTGTGGAGGTGTTTTGACAGCTGTGTATCTGTCCCTGAAAGCTGGGACAGCAGACATCGCAGCCATGCTAGCCTTTTTAAAGGACAGGTTTGGACCAAGGCTTGGCCCTGAACTCGGCTAATGGAAGGGGTGGGGGGTTTGCCAATGACCCGAGGGAGGTCCCCCCGCACAGCTGTTAAGCAGCCTCACATATGAAGCCTTTGACCAAGGAAGAGTATGCAGCCTCCATGGGGTCGCTGGATTCCTTAGGGACCCTGAATGGCCCCTCTGACATTTTGGACAAGCTTCCGCAGAAGGACTTGGAGAAATGGTGAGATCCCTGCAGTGGAAAAGCTGAATCAATCAGTGATCCTTCCGGTGTTACCTGGGGCTGGGGGGATGAGAGATGATCCCCTTCTGTATCGGCAGGACATTTGCTGTGTTCTGCAGGGTTACTTGAAGACCGAATCCTATCGGAAATCAGATCATTTGTTTGTACTGTTTGGCGGATCGCATAAGGGAGAGGCAGCTGCCAAAGCCTCTATTTCACAATGGGTGAGGGAGGCCATCTCCTCAGCATATTTCCTGAGGCGTAGATCTCTGCCTCTGGGGTTGAGAGCCCACTTGACCAGAGCACAGGTGGCATCTTGGGTGGCGTTCAATTTTATCCCACCAGTGGATAGAGCAGCAGCTTGGTCTTCTCTGCATTCCTTTGTGAAGCATTACCGGTATGAATGTACAAGCATCGGCCGATGCCCGGTTTGATTTGGTGGTGCTTCAGGTCAGGCTTGCGGGTCCCTCCCATGTGTACTGCTATGATACGTCCCACAGGTACTGGGACTGGACTGGAGGAACAATAAGGAAAGTGAAATTAGACCGTATCCTGCTAATTGATGTTCCTTGAGTTCCTCAAGTCCAGTCCCGAACCCTCCCTTTGGTGCTACTGGCTTAAGAGCATCACTAGTCTTTCCAGGCCTGAAGAAATACATCTCTTTTGGATAGGTCTGGAACTCGGAGCTGGATTTTTGGGAGTGTGAAGTCTCCTTTCAAAATTAAAAACATAAATAAACCTGTACACAATTAAAAATTAAACATATAAATCATAAATATATCGATATGAATATGAACATAAAAAATCATGTAAACATATTTCCATAAATTATAAAGAATAAAACAAGTATAAACAGCAATAACATATGCAACTAGACAAAATTAAGAACAGGAAATATAACATGTTTTTAATTTTGTGCATGGTCATTCATTTTAATATGTTTGTTTGCAGTTCTCAGCCCCCTGAGGAAGGCGTTTGCCGAAACGCGTTGGGGCGTTCCTTTAATAATAAAAGCGCAGTGACCACAATACCTCTTGCCCTGTGTGTTTTCTTTGGCTGCTTGCAAGTAGGTGCTCCTTTTCTGGTTGGTGGGAGGTGCCAGCTACTTATCCAGTCTGATGTCATGGAAAAGACGACATGCCCAGTCTCCAAGCTGCTGATGAGGTGAGATTACCCACAGATATTGGGACTTGATTGGAAGAACTCTGGGAAGATCAATTAGCAGGTACGATTTAATTTCACTTTGAATTGGGTCTCAGATGCTTTGAATAAAACAGCTTCAATTAAAAGAAAAAAAAGAATCTTCCCCAGCCCTTTGTGAGTGTCTGGGGCCTCCCTGATAGGGATTCCCTTTTTGGGACTCTCATTCTGCAGCACTTTAGGGTGCAATTTTTTTTTTTTTGTGTGTGTGGGGGTTTTTTTTTTTCCTCAGCCTGATGTGAGCATGGCCTCTAGCAGTGTTTACTGCAGCTGCAGTTTTTTGCTTTCAATTTGGGGAAATGTTAGTGAGTTTGGGGTGCTAAGACAAGATGAGGGCTTGTCTATGTGCACCAATCTTTGGTCCTGCAAGTGGCTGGTCCAGACTCACCTAGGCTTTCTGCAGTGCACTATTTGAGTGGCAGTAGTGGTTGCAAGATCTTCCCAGGGGAAGGCTCTCTACTCTGGGAACGATTGTGGATATTCTTTATTGCTTCTGGCAGTGACAGTTTTTTTCCCCTGACCTCTGGACCAGGGGGATGTTATCCTAGATACATGCGGATTCTGGTAAGGGTGCTCCATCCAGCACTTTCTGATTCTAGAGCTGGTTGTCTTCGGACTCCAAGTCTCTCTTTCATATGGGGCCCTTTGGGTCTGTTGTTGAATTGGTCCAGTGGAGGGTGATTCCATCTCCTGGACCTCACCATAGCATTTCTCACTTTGCAGCTCACCTGTCCCTTTCTCAAGGCGTAAAGATGATGGCATTGCCTTTCTGCAGGCAGAGGGCCTAGTTGTGCATGCCTGGATGATGAGCTGACCTGATTTAGTGTCCTTGGTGAAGGATGCAAACAGCACAAGCCTGCGGAGCTCGAGTTGGAAAATATGGAGTCGAGAGACAGCAGTCCTAAGAGCAGGCTGATTTACCTCCAGGATGTGAGGTCCTGGGAGTTGGTTACTATTCCCCTGTATGGCGTTCACTGTTAACAGAAGATTTGTTCAAGATACTGCTGACTCAATGCATTTGATTCTCAGGCAGCTCAATGTGTCTAATTACCTCTGGCCCTCACGTGTAATTTTGATTTACATGCATATTCTTGAATTAGAGTGCACAAGCACTTGATTGAGATGCACTGCCTAGTCTGATCTCCAGTGTTCCCTTTCATTCGATCAGGCTCTTCCTCTTCCTCTTCCCCGGGAGATCAAGGAGTAGGTGAAGTAGCAGATGCAGTTCCACTCTGGCTATGGGAAGCAGCTGAAGAGAGGCTTGTCGGCTTGACTTCCAATCAGAAGGGCTGAAGGTGTGAGACCTGATCTAGTTGACCCAGGGACTATCAACTTGCAGGGCCCTAGGGAAGATCTTCCATGTGGAGGCTACAATAGTCACATTGACTCTGTAGCGGCTTTCACCTTCTTTAAGGGCTGAATGTTCTTGAACATGGCCCTGATGATCACATGTGTTTTCTGTGACAGAGCTCATGAGTCATACAGCTGTAATTTTTGGCGGAGGAACATCTGATTGCTCTAGCTGAAGCATATATTGCAAGCTTCCAGTTCAGATGCCTGGGTTATGCTGATCCACCAGCAGGGGAAGACTGAGAATGTTCAGCAAGCTCAAAACATTTCCCTTAAGTAGCCTGAGCTTTCCTGCACAGTCAGCGTTTCTCAGTCTCCAGCAGGTAGATGAATATAGGCTTGTGCTTGCTATTGTTTTTCCTTAGTTCAGTGCAGGGCTGTGATTTTGGGGTGCAGAACCTGGTGGCACTGGGTCCCTCCCCTGGCTGCTGCTCACGTTCCTCTGGGCAGTAGCAAACAAGTGTTTCTCCCCTTCTCCTCCCCAACTTGGAGGCTGCGGGTAGAGCTCTCTGCTCCTACTTGAATCCATTAAAAAAATAAAAGAAAGGATCAGCAGACAGCATTGGGAGAGGCAGCGGCAGCACAGCGGGACCTCCAGGAACCAGTGAGTCAGAGCGGGGGAGGTTCCCGCATGGCATGCACATGGCTGATCTGGAAAAGGGGACATTTTGCAGCATGCGGCAGCCACAGGAGCTTTCTCTCCGTGGTAGGCCTCTGTCGCATCTGTGTTAAGGAGAGCATAGTTGCCACGGAGATCTTAGCAGGGAGTCATCTATGGTTCTTATGTTGCGTGGTCCTGCCTACATTGGTCGCAGAAGATTCCAGAGACAGCCTTCTTGGCTGATCTCCTCTATGACTTGCTTAGGGCCTCAGCCAAGTCAATGGCAACTGTGGTGGCTGCTAGGTGGTTCTTGTGGCTTCGGAACTTGTTGGAAGATTTGGCCTCCAAGATGAGATTGAGGAGGCTTCTGTTTGGGGAGGATTTGGAGAAGCTGCTAAAGGACCTGGGAAATACTAAGGTTGCGAGGCTCCCAAAGGACAAGCCCAAGTTGGCAGACTTGGGGTCAGGCCTAGAGGCACAGAAGTTCCACCTGGTTCTTTGGGTAAACCCACAGAGATCTCGTTTCTCTCAAAAGGCCTCTCCTTTTGTGGAGACAGTCACAGTGGCAGAGGAGGGATCACAGGTGGCTCCATTGTCACCAAGCCCTCCCAATGAAGGTTTGAGGGCCCCTGTGAAGGAGCAGTGGATAGGTGGTTGCCTGACCTGACTTTACCCCGCCTGAGCCCAACTTGCGACACTCTTGAGTCCTGAAAGTCATACACAAGGGCTACGTCCTTGTGTTTGCCAGACCTCTCATGGACACCTTCATGGTGCTTCCTTGAGTTCCCGCCGAGGCCTTGGCGGTCTGGGAGATGCCTGACCACCGTCTACAGCTTGAGGCTGTAGTGCCAGTGCCCCCAGAAGAGTGGGGGCTGGGGCATTACTTAATTTACTTTGTGGTCTTCAAAAAGGAAGCTCCCTGGCACCTCATTCTGGATCTGAAAGGGGTAAATGGATCCCTCCTGGTACTGCGTTTTCCAATGGAAACCTTGTGATCCGTCATTGTGGCCGTCTTGCAAGGGGAGTTCTTGGCATCCCTGGATTTTCCCAAAGCATATCTGTATATTCCGATTCGTCCAGAGCATCAGTGCTTTTTGCGTTTTTTGGTTCTACAGGGGCATTTTCAGTTTCAGGACCTCCCCTTTGGGCTGGCCACTGCCCCTCGGGTTTTCACCAAGGTGATGGTGGTGGTGGTTGCAGCCCTTTGGAAGCAGGGCATTCTGGTGTCATCCGTATCTGGACGATTGGTTGATTCAAACAAAATCCTTGCAGGAGAGTTGGAAGGGCAATGGCCTGCATAATTCACTGGCTGCAGGAACCTGGTTGGGTCATGAATTTCGCCAAGAGTTAGCACAGTCCCTGGAGCATGTAGGTGCCTGCTTCAAATGCAGCAGGGCAGGATAGTGCAGCTGCAAGGGCAGGTACAGAGGTTGTAGGTTATTCCCTGCCGAGGGCTTTGGACTACCTGCAGGTGCTCAGCTTGATAGCAGTCTTCCTGGTTAGTACCCTGGGCTAGACTCCGCATGTGATGTCTCCAGGTAGCACTCTTGGTGCAATGCTCTTCGCAGGTGCAATCGATGCAGGTTCACCTTGTTCTACTGGGATGAGCCCAGGAGCGTTTGGACTGGTGGCTCAACTCGACCTACTTGCGGCCGTGATGCCCCTCGATACCCTGGACTGCCAGTCTCTTTGGTTGGGAGGTTCATTGCCAGGCTCACGTGACCGAGGGACAGTGGTCTCCGGAAGGAAGCCTCTGGTCTGTCAATCGCCTGGAGACCAGAGCAGTTCATTTGGCCATAGTGTTTTTCCTTCCCACAGTTTGAGGGCAGGCCATGAGGGTGCTAACTGACAGTACCACAACTGTGGCATTCATCGATCGGCAGGGGGGCACTTGGGCCTCTGCCCATTGCAGGAGCAGAATCGCCTTCGCCACCAGCAAGCTCCATCTGCTTTTGCTGTTGGCAGCACATGTGGCTAGGAGAATGTTCAGGCGGATTGCCTGAGCTGCCATCTCTTGGACCCAAGAGAGTGGTCCCTGTCTGAAATGGCTATTCCACCTGATGGGTAGGGCATTGGGGTGTTCCCATGATGACTTGAGGGCAACATTGGCGATTGCCAAGACACCCAGGTTCTTCAGCAGACTCTGGGCCAGGGCTGGACCAGCGCATCAAATACCTCTGCCATGTGCTCCCCGAGGTGGGCTTTTCTCTGTTCCCTTCCATGGCTGCTGATTGGGCATGTTCTCCAGAGAGTCGAGGCCCATGCAGATTGTGTGGTGTTGGTGGCCTCTCTCCCAGATCTTTTGGCTTTCCTGTAGGATGGCCTTGAAAAGGGTCTGGTGCAGGTAGCAGCCCTGGCTTGTTTCTGGGGCTGGGTACAGGGTGTGTCCCTTGCCTCTCACCGGGATGTAATCTGTTTTCTTCAGGGAATCAAGCCTTACCATCCCCTGGTTCCATGCTAGGACCTTAACTTGGTCTTCTCTGTGCGTGCGGGAGCCTCCTTGAAGGATTTAACCCAAAAGGTACTGATTTTGGTAGCTGTTTGCTTAGCACGTCACATTTTGAAGCTGTAGGCTCTCGTGCAGGGAGCCTTATTTGGTGATCACAAAGGAAAAGGTGATCCTTTGTCCGGTTCCTTCCTTCTTGCCGAAGGTTGTTTTTGTGTTCCACTTTAATTAGGCAGTGACCTTCCAGCCTTTGCTGGCCCCCTGGACTCTGCTGAGTCTAGGGATTTACGCTTATTCTATATGTCCGCAGGGTGCTTAAGCAGTATTTGAAGGTGACTGAGGCCTTTCGGCGCTTGTGTTCTTTAATGGGCGCCTCGAGGGTGAGGTGGAGGCCAATATATCTATTTCCCATTGGATTCAGGGTGCTGTTGAATCCACGTACTTGCTGAAGGGGTGCATGGTCCCGTCAGGGCTCCAGGCCCATTCTACCAGGGTCCAAGCAGCCTCTTGAGCAGAGTTCAGCCTTGTTCCGCCACAGGATATTTTCAAGGTGGTGACATGGTTGTCACACCATTCTTTTTTGTGTCATTACCAGCTTGATGTGCAAGCCCATCAGAACGCAGATTTCGGGGCTTGGGTGTTACAGGCCAGAGTTTCTTTACCCACCCCGTGATAGGTACTGCTTTATGTCCCATGCATCTGGATTGGACTGGAGGGATGAACTGGGAGGTGAAATTAGACCTTACCTGCTAATTTTCCTAGAGTCCCTCCAATCCAGTCCAGGATCTTCCTGGGACTTGACTTCTGTCTTTCTGGTCTGTTGCCTGTTCTAAAGACGCTGTTATCTGGAACAGGAGATCTACGGGTCAGTTGGTTGTGACAGTTCTCCCTTCATTTCGTTGTGGTTGTAGGGGGTTCTGCTGTGCTGTTGCACGGTTTGCTCTCTTTATTGTGGACTTTGGTCCTTTTGGGGGAGGGGGGTGAGTGGGTTGGGTGTCCAGTTTTGACAGAAGAAAAAATAAATTAATTCATTAAGACAAGTCGAGATACTTAATGACCAAGTGTGCATGCTGTTCTGGTGCACAACTTGTTGCAGAGCTGGTGAAGCTGTGGGGTTTCAGAACTCCGTTCTGCTGCTCTGTGAGGTTCATACTGGCTTTGCAGGGAAACACAGACTACTTAATGGAAAAGATTTGAGCTTGCTGTTCAGTCTCCCTCTGTTGGTGGATGAGCATCCACCATGAGCATAATTCACACGTCTGGACTGGACTGGACTGGAGGGACTCCAAGAAAGAAAATTAGCAGTGTCTACTTTCCCCTTCATTAGCATGTGGTCCAGTAGTGCGCACTCTGTGTCAGAATTGCCTGAGTTCTGGTGAAGTAAGAATTCAGCCCTCCCACAACGGATATCTTAGTGCAAAGACTTAGCCTTCTAGTGCTCCATGTGTCCTCTCTCTAGTGGATTCTGTTTGTGGAATGGTTTCAGGCACTGGGGAATTCTGTGAATGGCAGGCTGGGAAGCTCTTATGGAATAGCCCGGGGGAGGTATGCTTTGTGGCCTCCTCTCTAACTGTGAGTGGGCTTCATCCGTTATAGGAGCCCCCGGATTGATCTTGTGCACTGTTTCAGGAATGCTTAGACCAAATGGTGTGTTTTTTCTCTTCTTTGTCAGGTATGGACCTACAGAAGAACTGTGGCAGGGAAAGTGGTTTCCTGGTGCCTTGTTTGAGAATCAGGTATGGAGCGAGGCAGAACAAACCATAGAAGGCGAATTGTAGAATGCAAACCTTTATTGGCTTCTCAATAGGTTCTACTTCTGCAATGGGCCTTTGTCAGGAGTATGAGAACCTGTTGTCTAATTAATTGGTTTCTGTGACCTTCATACAGGAAAAAAACAATGTGGCTTCGGCGATATGAACTATAGTATTGAAGATGTCCTGACGAAGGCCCACCTTCGGGGCAGAACATATTGAGACACCAATAAAGGTTTGGATTCTGCAGTTCGCCTTCTGGTTTTTCACCTCGCTCTGCACCTGATCTCCGTATTCTTGCAAGTATGTGTGTTGCGTCTTTGGACGTTAGGCTTTCTTCTTTGGGCCCTGGCCCCGGCGGGTACATGCTGGTGTGTGTTAAGCAACTTGGTGCCTCCCTGCTTGAGATATGATGAGTCTTGGTGCTTTAGCTGATGTTAAAGCCTTTTAGCTGTTCCATCTTGGACTGCAGATTTACCTGGAAATCTTGGGGTTTGAGTGGCAACCCTGTTCTTCTACAGGCCGTGCCCCCAAAGGATGCTTGGGGACTACCTTGGCGACACATTTTTCAGCAGGAGTGATGTGGTTCTGTCCGCTTGAGTGTCCTATTGAGTCAGAGGACTTCGCTAGTAAAGGACCCTGTGAGGAATCCTTAGGGGGTCCGTGTATGAGGCCTCTCTGGGGAGGTTGATGAGCCTCAAGTCAATACCGTGAAAAATGGTAGAAACCATCATAAAGAATAAAATTACTCAGCATGTAGATAGTCATGGCCTAATGGGAGACAGCCAACATAGCTTTAGACAAGGAAGATCTTGTCTTACTAATCTGTTATGTTTTTTTGAAAGTGTGAATAAACAGGTGGACAAAGATGAGTCGGTTGATATAGTGTATCTGGACTTTCAGAAAGCCTTTGACAAGGTCCCTCATCAGAGACTTTTGGCAAAACTAAAGAGTCATGGGATAGGAGGCAGTGCACTACTGTGGATCAAGAACTGGTTGAGAGATAGAAAGCAGAGGGTTGGGCTAAATGGACAATTTTCCCAATGGAGAAAGGTGAATAGTGGTGTACCCCAGGGATCTGTGCTGGGTCCGCTGCTTTTTGACATATTCATAAATGACCTGGAAAGTTGAATAACGAGTGAGGTTATCAAATTTGCAGATGACACAAAACTATTTAAAGTTGTTAAAACCCAAGAGGATTGTGGAAAATTGCAAGAGGATCTTGATAAATTAGAAGACTGGGCATCAAAATGGCAGATGAAATTTAATGTGGACAAGTGCAAAGTTATGCACCTAGGGAAGAACAACCCAAACTATGGTTATACAATGCAAGGTTCCACATTAGGAACCACCACCAAGGAAAAAGATTTAGGCGTCATTGTGGATAACATGTTAAAACCCTCGGCCCAGTGTGCAGCGGCAGCCAAGAGAGCAAATAGAATGCTAGGTATCATAAGGAAAGGAATGGAAAATAAAACAAAAGATGATATAATGCCTCTATATCGTTCCATGGTGAGATCGCACCTTGAATATTGTGTGCAATTCTGGTCGCCGTATCTTAAAAAGGATATAGAGTTATTAGAAAAGGTTCAGAGAAGAGCCACCAAAATGGTAAAGGGGATGGAAGGATACTCCTATGAAGAAAGGCTAAAAAGGTTAGGGCTCTTTAACCTGGAAAAGAGACGGCTGAGGGGAGATATGATAGAAGTCTATAAATTAATTAACGGAGTGGAACGGGTAAACGTAGATCGATTGTTTACGTTATCAGAATATAGAAAGACTAGGGGACATGCAATGAAGCTACAGGGTAAACTATTTAAGACTAATAAAAGAAAATATTTTTTCACTCAACGTGTAATCAAACTCTGGAATTTGTTACCGGAGGATGTAGTAAAGGCTGTTAGTATAGCTGGGCTTAAAAAAGGTTTGGACAAGTTCCTGGTGGAAAGGTCCATAAACCATTATTAAGAAGGGACCCAGGATATCAATGCTTGACCCAGTACAAGCATTGCAGAACCTGTGTCTTTTGGGGAAACTTCTAGGTACGTATGACCTAGATTGGCCACTGTTGGAAACAGGATACTGGGCTTGATGGACCTTGGTCTGACCCAGTATGGCATATCTTATGTTCTTATGTTATGTTATGTACTATGCATTCTTGGCATATTTGGTATCCATCAAAGGGTATCTATCCTTTCCAAAATGTCCCTTCAGTCCAGTCCAGTGGGTTATACTCCTCTACCAGCAGGTGGAGACCGAGAACATAGTTTAAAGTGAGCTATAAGCAGCCTGTGCTTGCTGAGCAAGCTAGTATTCTCGGTCTCCAGCAGGTGGATAAAGGAGCATAGCCTGTGTGGTTGATTCTTGTGCCGTTGCTAGTCCTTCAGGCCCAAAGTGCAAAAGCTGGTGGTACCCTGTCCCTCCCCCTTCTTCCCCAGCTGCTCCCTCTGGGAAGCTTCTCCAGTCCTCCTCCCAACCCTTGTGATGAGACCAGGAGTGGAGCAACTTCCTGTGAAAAAAAAAGCAGCAGGAAGAAAGTGCTCAGATTGGCGGCCGTGGCGATTGTGGGTAAGTCTGGGTTTGGCTCTAGGGAGGGCTGCTCTTGCTTGGGGGAGTCTCCACTGAGCCAATGGAACTGTCTGGTGTGTTGCGTGTGGCAGCTGCAGGGCACAGCTCTCTGATATTGGGCTGTGCCGCAGCTGCTTGAGTGAGTACTCTGTGGTTGTACATGGTCCCGGGGGCCAGAACTGAGCAAAGCTGATGATGGAGAGCAGTCCTGGGCTCCCGGGGATAGCGGCGGGACTGCTGTTTTGTCAGTAACCACCGCCATTTAACTCCTTAGGGACAGTGCCCAGGAGTCTATGGAGCCCTCCTTTTTTGCAGCCTATGGCTGATTTTTTGCTGGGAACATCGACTGTGATTGGGGGGGGGGGGGGGGAGAGCAACGGGTGGCCTAAGGGCTCCCCTTTTTCCCCCAAATCTGTTTTTACTCCTCCAGACTTTTTTATTGCAGCGCGGCCTAGGGGAGGACTCCTCTGTTTCTCCCAAGACACCTTTGGATAAGGGTTCGGGGACCTCAGTGGTGGCTAAGTGCAAACGCCAGGATAGGTCGGAGGAAGACATGGACATTGACTCCATGGGATTCTTGCAGTCACTGTACCCCTTGGAATGTATGGCAGACTCTATGGGAGGACCAGTCATCAGAGGAGACAGAGAAAGGGGAGTTCCTGGTGGGGGAAGATCCTACAGTTCTTCTACCAGGATGAGCTTCTCTCATAAGAACATATGCCATACTGGATCAGACCAAGGTCCATCAAGCCCAGTATCCTGTTTCCAACAGTGGCCAATCTAGGTCATAAGTACCTAGCAGTCTCCCCAAAAGACACAGATTCCTCAATGCTTGTATTGGGTCAAGCAGTGATATCATGGGTCCCTTTTAATAATGGTTTATGGACCTTTCCTCCAGTAACTTGTCCAAACCTTTTTTAAACCCAGCTACACTAGCAGCTTTTACTACATCCTCCGGTAACAAATTACAGAGTTTGATTACACGTTGAGTGAAAAAAATATTTTCTCTTATTAGTCTTAAATAGGTTATCCTGTAGCTTCATTACATGTCCCCTAGCCTTTTTATATTCTGACGACGTAAACAGTCGATCTACTTTTACCCGTTCCACTCCATTCATTAATTTATAGACCTCTATGATCTCTCCCCTCAGCCATCTCTTTTCCAGGTTATGGAGCCCCAACCTTCTTAGCCTCCCTAATTGCCAAGTCCCTGGTGGTCCTACACATTGCAGAAGAGCCAGGATTTGAACCTGTGGAGTCTCAGGAGGACCTGCTTATGGAGCGCATCTGTCAGCCCCTGAGCTCCTTTCCTGTCCATAGGGCTTTAAAAGCTATGATCACAGAGGAGTGGAACTCTCTGATGGCCTCAATAGATTCCAGTGGGGCGGATCCTGCTGACAGTTTCAGTGGCTCGGTTGGAGTCGGCCTTTCTGGCGGTCTTACTTTATGGTTTACTGTAGGCCTCTTCCAAGGGCATGGCAACGGTAATCTCCAGGAACAAGCAGGAATGTAGTCTTCACATATGGGTATCGTTGGTACCGACGTAGCCTGCGTGGGAACGCTCCCCAGCATCCAATTAGAAAGCTTTTGGGAGCATCCCACAGCGCCTGCGTACTGCCTTCCCGCCTTTCCCAACTGCCTCTCTCCAGTTCTTTGTTTTCCGCGGAGCCAGCAGGTCGTCGTTCCTGTCACCGCAGAAAATTTCCTTTTTTGTCCTTCTTTTTTGTGGTCGTGTCTGCCTTCCTCGACGCATTACCGGTACCGCCGGTTCTTCTTTCTTTCTTAAAAAGTGCACCAAGTGTGGCGGTACCATCTCCATCACCGACACCCATGAGTGGTGTCTTAAATGTTTAGGTCCTGACCACTCCATCACGGAATGTATGGCCTGTGCCATGATGTCCAAAAGAGGTCGGCAGAACCGAGCTGCTAAGCTCAGTGCCCTGTTTCCCTCCGATGCAGCCTCGGTTGCATCGACGTCTTCCAGGGTTTCCTCTTCCTCCCGTGGATCTCGGGTAACTAAACATAAGTCTAGCCAGTCCTCAAAGGGTAGATCTCCTTCTAAGCATCGAGATACCTCTGGCGTTGCCCTTGAGGATTCTGCACCGGCAAAATTGCCCCAGCAGGAGGCTTCAGCTTCCAAAGCATTATTGGGGCTCCAGGACGTTCTCGAGGCCTCAACCTCGGCAGAACTACTGGTGCCATGCTCTGGGGTACTGGCTGTTTTCTCCGGTACTGACATCCAGGCATCGGCAGCGTCGATAGACCAGAGGTTCCTGGCTATTGAACGCAGTCTGGCGGCTCTCCTTGCGGCATCGACACCCTCGGAACCACGTCAGACAGTTTAATGGGTACCGGCACCGACTCTGGCACTGGTATCGGTACCGGTACCGGTACCGACAGCATCGGCATAGACATCGGTATCCACATTGCCGGCACCCAGTCATGCGATGCCCTCCGGTACCGATACACCGGTACCGATTCCCCCCGGTACCAATTTCGGTTGGTACGGGTATCGGGCTCTTCAAGAGCACCCGGACAGAAGGTACTTCGAGTCCTCAGAAGAATCTGAGGATTCTGACAGTTCTGTCGATGCGGGAATACTTCTCCCAGAGGAGCCTTCCTCCCCTAGACGAAGGATGTCTCCTCCAGAGGATATTTCCTTTTAGGACTTCATCAGGGAGGTGGCTTGAGGTCTGCCCATTACTGTGGCTCCTGAATCAGAGCCCAGAGCAAAGGAGTTGGAAATTTTACAATATCCCAAAGCTCCTAAAGAGGCAGCTACTTTGCCTATCCATGAGATCTTGCATGATTTCATGCTAAGAATGTGGGAAACGCCTCTTACCACCTCTCCTCACTCACATAGACTGGATACTATGTATTGAGTCCCTCCTTGTCCTGGTTTCCAGAAGACTCAGCTTCCTCACCACTCTATTGTAGTGGAATCAGCTATGAGAAGGATCAGGAGTGCAAAGAGGCATGCCTCTAATCCTCCAGGACGTGAGTGCAGAACTTTGGATGCCTTTGGACGTCGTACTTTCCAGGCTTCCATGCTTTCTGCCAGGATCAGTTCCTATATTTTATATATGGGAATGTTCCTGAATGAAGTCACAGGAGATTTAGAGGTTTTAAGCCCTCTTCTTCCTGAGGATAGAAGGCAGGATTTTCTCACACTGGTCAAACATGTCCAGGATGTCTCTAAATTTGTCAACTGTGCAGCTTTCAACTGTTTTGAGTGCATAAGCAGAATCTCTGCCATTGCCATAGGCGCACGTAGAATTGCTTGGCTCCAGGCATCTGATTTGGAGCTCTGGGTACAAGACAAACTGGCCAATATTCCTTGTACTGGTGAGAACCTGTTTGGCAAGGATTGGCAAGAAAAAGCCAATGAGTTGGATGCCGACAACTCCACCTTGGATAGATTATTATCCAAGGCCACAGCTGATTCTACAAGAAAGAAATCTTTCAAAAAAACATTCTTTTCCAAGAAAAGGTTTTATCCTGCTTATTCCCAGCAGGGACGCTCTGCAGGTCAACCTGGCCGGAAAAGTCAGCAACCACTCAAACAAAGGAAAGCAAAGACTGCTAAGCCTCCACCGTCTCAGCAGTCTCAGCCTCCACAAGGCCTTTGACTTTCATCTAGAGAACTTAACCTTCCTGGCTCTCAATGGAGCAGAGCCTTCCACCATTCCAGGAAGGTTGTGTCACTTTGCCCCCAGATGGGGGCAGATAACAGTAGAACATTGGACACTCTCCATCATAAAGGAGGGGTACAAGCTCCATTTTTGGACCATGCCCCCTCCCACAATGGTAAGACAGTTCAATTCTCAGACCTCTCTCATCAACCTATTAGATCAAGAGGTCACTTTGCTTCTTGCCCAAGGGGCAATAGAAGAAGTACCCATTCCTCAACAGGGTACAGGGTTTTACTCCCCCTATTTCCTTATCCCAAAGAAAACAGGGAGAGACAGACCTATTTTAGACCTCAGAGAATTGAACAAATTCCTGTTCAAAGAGAAATTCAAGATTTCTCTGGGACCTCTGCTGCCATACCTTCAGAGTCAGGATTGACTTTGTTCTCTAGATCTCAAAGATGCGTACACTCATGTTCTCATCCATCCAACCCACAGAAAGTTCCTTCGGTTCCTTTTTCAAGGAAAGCCCTACCAATAAAGGGTGCTTCCTTTTGGCCTGGCCTCAGCACCAAGAGTGTTCACGAAGTGCATGGCTGTGGTAGCAGCATTTCTCCGCACTCTAGGGATATTCGTCTTCCCCTACTTTGACGACTGGCTGATTCGAGCCCCATCAGAGTCAGAAGCCAGGACTTCCCTATCTTGCACAATGCGTATCTTTCAGTATTTGGGTCTGGTCATAAACATCCCAAAATCCAGTCTAACTCCCACTCAGTCTCTAGAGTTCATAGGAGCTTTGCTGGATACCAAAAAAGCAAGGGCCTATCTTCCTCAGTCCCGTTGCCTTCGCATAGTGCATTTAGCTTCTCAAGCAGTGCTAAGACCTCATCTCACTGTTCGAGAGATGTTACAGCTACTAGGCCACATGGCATCTACAGTGCATGTGGTCCCTTATGCTCGCCTCCATATGAGAGCAGCTCAGTGGACTTTATCCACTCAATGGACTCGGGCATCAGGGTACCTGTCGGACAAAACAGCAAACACAAGTCGCCTTATTTTGTCTCTCCAATGGTGGCAGAACCTGTTGCTGGGGTCCCCATTTCAACAACCTTTACCCCAAGCAACTCTCACAACAGATGCTTCACCAATGGGTTGGGGAGCTCTTCTGCAAGACCTCTCCACCCAAGGCACCTGGACTCCACAGGAGACTCATCTACATATCAATTCTTAGAGCTCAGAGCAGTCTTCCTTGCTCTTCGAGTGTTTCACACCCTGCTCAGCTACAAGACAGTCCTCATTCATACGGACAATCAGGTAGCCATGTTCTATGTGAACAAGCAGGGGGGAACAGGGTCTCTGTTGCTTTGCAACAAAGCTTTGCGACTATGGGCCCTCGCCAGAGAGCATCAGATTCATCTCCTGGCAGTGTATCTTCCAGGCATACAAAACTCTTGGGCAGACAGACTCAGTCGAGATCTGCTTCCACACGAATGGTCTCTACATGCAGACCAGGTGGCCAATATTTTTCAAATTTGGGGAACCCTGGACATAGACCTCTTTGCAAGTCCGTTGAATGCCAAACTTCCCCTGTTCTGTTCCAGAATTCCGGCTCAGGGCTCTTAGGCCAGGGATGCTTTACTCCTTCACTGAGGGCAAGACTTCCTTTATGCCTTTCCACCCATTCCCCTAATTCCCAAAACCCTGTTCAAGCTTCAGAGAGACAGAGGGCGTATGATTCTCATAGCTCCACATTGGCCACGGCAAGTGTGGTACCCTCTGCTCCTACATCTCTCTCAAGCTCCCTCCCTGCAGTTAGGATCTTCTCCAGATCTCCTATCACAGGAAGACGGAATGTTATGGCATCCCAATCCCCAGTCTCTGCATCTCAGAGCTTGGTTGCTGAAGGCCTAGATCTTCATGATCTTAACCTCTCTCAGCAAGTAAGGGATGTCCTTTATGCTTCCAGGAAGCCATCCACAAGACGCTCTTATGCTTTGAAGTGGAAGAGGTTTACCATATGGTGCTCGCAGAAGGGTCTTAACCCCCTTGCGATACCTCTGGAATCATTGCTGGAGTATCTCCTTCATTTATCCAATGCAGGACTTAAGACTAACTCAGTAAGAGTCCATTTGAGTGCTATTGCAGCTTCCTTCAAGCCTCTGAATGGACAACCTATTTCCTCTCATCCTCTTATAGCTATATTTATGAGAGGCCTTCTGCTAACTAAGCCTCCCATTAGGCCACCACCTGTGGCATGGGACATAAACTTGGTTCTTGGTCAGCTTATGAAGCCACCTTTCGAACCCTTAGCTACTACCACCTTGAAATTCCTTTCTTGGAAGGTTATCTTTCTCATTGCAATCACATCAGCACGTCGCATCAGTGAGTTGCAGGCACTGGTGGCTGATCCACCTTATACAAGGTTCCATCATGACAAGGTAGTCCTTAGGACTCATCCATACTTTATACCAAAGGTGGTCTCGCCTTTTCATCTAAACCAAGCGGTCTACCTACCTGTGTTCTTTCCAAGGCCTCATGCATCAAATGCAGAAAGGAATCTTCATACTTTAGACTGTAAAAGAGCTTTAGCCTTTTACTTACAAAGAACACAGCAACATAGAAAGTCCTCTCAACTCTTTGTTGCTTTTGATCCTTCTCATTTGGGACTTTCAGTCTTCAAGAGAACACTGTCTAACTGGATTGCTCAGTGTATTTTGTTGGCCTATCAGAGTAAGAATCTTCCTCTGGAGGGCCATGTCACAGCTCACAATGTGAGAGCCATGGCAGCTTCAGTGGCTCATCTGCACTCTGTGTCTATCGACGACATCTGTCGAGTAGCCACCTGGGCCTCGGTTCATACCTTCACAGCCCATTACTGCTTGGACAAGGACTCCCGCCTGGATGCCTTGTTTGGTCAGGCTGTTCTCCAACACCTGTTCCATACCTAATCAACTCCTACCCACCATCCTTGGTTGGATGCCAGAGATCCATGGGGGGAAGTGGAGCCCTTTCACAGGGACACACAACTTCTGGGGTCTCTCCCTGGCATCTAAAACTAGGGAGTCCTCATATGTGAAGACTACATTCCTGCTTGTTCCTGGAGATAGCATAGTTACTCACCTGTAACAGGTGATCTCCGGGAACAGCAGGAATTTAGTCTTCACAACCCACCCACCTCCCCTATGAGTTGTATCTCTCTATCTCTTTCCCTCTTTGTCTCAGCTTTAAAACTCAACTGGAGAGAGGCAGTTGGGAAAGGCGGGAAGGCAGCACGCAGGCGCTGTGGGATGCTCCCAAAAGCTTTCTAATTGGAAGCTGGGGAGCGTTCCCATGCAGGCTCTGTCGGTATCGACGATACCCATATGTGTAGACTAAATTCCTGCTGTTCCCGGAGATCACCTGTTACAGGTGAATAACTATGCTGTCACTGCATGGAGGTTATTCTGTCTGCTCAGTTGTTGATGTGGCATCCAAGACTAGGCTTAGCAGGCTCCCCTTTTCAGGGAAGTTGCTGTTTGCTGAGGACCTGGAGAAACTGGTTAAGTATTTGGGGGACTCCAAAGTTAGCGAGCTGCTGGAGGATAAGCCCAAGGGAGTTGGGTGCAGGGCCCCTCTGTGTGGTTGGGGTTGCAACTGGTGTTTTTGCTGTCGCGGGTGTTTAACCCGCAGAAGTCCTAGTTCTTGCAGTGGGATTCTTTTGTGGAAGCTCCCCAGTGAAGGTGCGGAGGCTCTGACAGGAGTTCAGCCTGTGGGCAGCTGTCTGCAACAATTCTTCCCTGTCTGGACAATTCACATCAGATTCCTTAGTTTCCCAGGCCTATTCCGCATGCCTTCATGATGTCATTTTGCCGGGCCTTCACAAAGTCTTGGGTGGTAGAGGAAATGCTCGAGTGCATGCTGAGCCTGGAGGTGATTGTCCCAGTCCCACGTGCAGACTGGGGCTTGAGTCAGTATGCCATCTATTTTGTGATTCCCAAGGATCACATGCCCAGTTCTCAGTCTGAAAGGGGTCAACAGGTCCCTAAAGGTACTGCGTTTTCACATGAAGACCTTATGCTCACCAAAGATTCATGTGGTTCACGGTGCCCAGGGGACACTTCCAGTTCCAGGCCTGCCCTTCGGCCTTGCCACTGTGCCTTGGGAGTTTACCAAGGTCATGGTGGTGGTAGTGGCAGATTTGTGCAGGCAGGGGTCCTCATTCATCTGTATTTCTGGACGATTTGCTCATATGGGCAAAGTTATTCTGAGAGAGGGTCGAGATGACGAAGCAGGTGATTTGTTGTCTCCAGGACTTGGGCTGGATAATCAATCTGGCCAAAAACAGGCTGGATCTGCCTCAGTCCTTGGAATATCTGGGAGCCCAGTTCAACACCCTTTGGGGATTGGTCTTCCTTCCTGATGGCAGGATTGCAAAATTGCAAGCCCAGATCCGAATGTTACGGAGGGTTTGCCGCCCAAGTGCATGGACTACCTCCAAGTGTTGGGCTCTATGGCAGCCACATTTGAGCTTGTGCCTTGGTGGATCTTCTTTTGTGGTGTACCCCACAGTGGCAGTGTATGGAAATTTGCCTTTCTCTCCGTCAGCCGGCTTCGGGAGAGCCTGTGATGATGGCTGACTTCGGAAAAGCTCACAGTGGGCATACCTCTCAAATCCCTGGATTGGGTAGTGATGAACCACGGATGCCAGCCTGATGGGCTGGGATGGACATTGTTTGTCTCAGGTGGTTCAGGGTCAGTGGACCGCAGAAGAGAGCTAGTGGTCGATCAACCACCTGGAGACTAGAGCAGTGCAACTGGCATTGGTAGAATTCCTGCCTTGATCTGCTGCAAGGTGGTGTGAGTGCTGTTGGGCAGTGCAATGGCGGTGGCTTACATCAACAGACAAGGCAGCAATCTAGAGCGCAGCCGTGGTGGCGTAGGCGATCCCACTGCTACAGTGGGCAAAGGCCCACTTGCTGGCGCTTTTAGCCTTCTGTGTGGCCGGGAAGGACAATGTTCAAGTGGATTATCTAAGTCGCAGTTCTCTGGATCTCGGGGAGTGGGAGCTGTCGCAGTTGGCGTTTCAGCGAGTGGTGGCAAGCTGGTGGCAGCTGGTGATGGACTTGAGGGTGACTTAGGCAAATGCCAAAGCCAAGCACTTCAGCAGGCACAGGGCGCACATGTCTGAAGGACTGGATGCCCTGATTCAGCCTTGGTTGAGTGTGGCCTTGCTCTCTGTCTTTCCCCCCTGGCTGCTGATAGGTTGTGTCCTGCAGTGGATAGTCTTATTGGGGGAGAGTGGTTCTTTTTGGTCTGCACTGGCCTCGACATCCCTGATATCCCATAAAATAACCAGGTACCTCTCCATCTTCCTCATTAATATCAGGTCAATTCGAAACAAAATACCTCTCATTCAAGATATCATTTCTGAAAACACACCTGACTTAATCTGTATCACCGAGACATGGCTATCAGACTCGGACCAAGTACTGATCAGCCAACTTAAACCACCAAACTACCAAATTTTTCACACCCATCGTACATCCAAAAGAGAAGGAGGAGTTCTCATAATCATTAAAGAGGACTTAAAAGCAACCCTACAAACCTCAAACACCAAAAACCTAGAAATTGTAACCATACAAACAAAAAATCTCCACATCTGTCTAACTTATAGACCACCTGATGCAATAATAGACAGCCTGTAAATGATAACAGAGATACTATGCTCATCCACCTACAAACATCCTATATTACTGCTAGGTGACCTCAACCTAGCATCCCTCCCTACCAACCAATCAACAGCATTCCTATCAACCATCCACAACTTGAACTATCACCAAATTATAGATACTAAAACACACAACAAAGGCAATACACTGGACCTGGTATTCTTACCTAACACAATCCATAATAGATATGATCCTAAAACACTTTTTTTTTTTTCGTAGTCCCGCTCTCTGGAACTCCCTTCCCACCGCCCTCCATCTTGAACCACATCATCCCACCTTCAAACATGCCCTGAAGACCCACCTCTTTTCCCTTGCTTTCGACCTTCCCTCCTCCCAGCCTTAGCCTCTTCCCTTGTGTTTGTTGTTCTCTACCCGCACTCTCCTCTCTGTCCTATATTGAATTGTAATTTCCTTTTCATCTTCTGGCCTTGTGCCTTACTGTACTGAAGATTTTATTGTAAACCGCTCTGTTTATCACTGAAGGGCGGTCAAGCAAATAAATAAACATAAACATAAACCAGTACCCTGGTCCAACCATTACCTCATAAAATTCCAAATCCCCATCCAACAGACTGCTATCCCACAACAATTAAACTCCACCCAACTGCGTAGGTTTAAGAAATTTAACAGAGAAAACTTAAACCAAACAACCCAACACTTATCCACACCTACACCCAACCTTGATTTATTTATTTACCATTTCTTATATACAGCACTATTCAGCATCAGCGCGGTTTACATGGAACAGAACAATCAGACAGGGTACATAAGTCTGAGTTTACAATTAACATGGGAACCAAACTTGGATAACAAAAGGTAACTACTTACACAACGGTGATGAAGCTATAGCAAAATGGAATGATACAGTATCAAAAGCTGCCACCTTAAATGTATGCCACCTTAAATGTATACCCCCTACCACCACAAAAAAACACAATGCATGGTTCAGGCCGAAACTTAAGCAACTCAGAAAAGAACTATGCAAAGTGGAACGCAAATGGTGCCACTCAAAATCCATAACAGATCAATCCTTATACATGGCCAAACTAACACATTACAGAAAAACCATAAATGATCTGAAGAAAGAACACTACTCTAATATTCTATCAAAGTCCATCAACTGCCCAAGAGAACTCTTCCAAATCATAAAATCCTTAACCAATAATAACACAAACAATGACACAACAGATACCACTATTGACCCCCAAACTCTGGCCAACTTCTACAAAGATAAACTAGGGCAACATATCCCAAAACAATATAATCAGGATGTCCAACACCCAACAACAATCTATACATGGTCAACATATTCTCCCTTACTTCTAAGGACATGCTAGAGAACGTTATCACCAAGGTCAACACAACCACCTCATACCTAGATCCCTGTCCATTAAGCTGGATAAAGGCGACCAAAGCAGAATTTACTCCCCTCATTCTCTCTATCATTAACACGTCTCAACAACTTGGATATATGCCTCCAGCCCTTAACACTAGAAGCCCCAAAGTGCGTCAATTGACGCAAATGCATCTTCGAAGTTGTATACCAGCGCCACTGCTAGAACCATGTCAGTCATGTTCCATGACTTTGTTAGCAAGGTCAAGATGTTCAAATATGTGCATTGAAAATTAATGACAGATGCACCACTTAGCGGGAAAATGAATTTATACCTAGAAGCCCCAAAGTACGTCAATTGATGCACTCGATTGTCTTGGATGCATCAGTTGACGTACTTTGAGGCTTCTAAGTATAAATTCATGTTCCCAGAACAGTAGGAGCTATTCTGCTTGTCTGATGCTGAGAATCGGAGGCGGGGGAGAGAGTCGGCGATCAGAGAATCTCTGTGTGTGTGTGTGCTGTCCGGTGAGGTGAGAGAAGTGCCGGGAGCTGTTCTGCTGGTCTGATGCTCCCGACGCTCAATTAGGACTCCCTGCTGGGACTCCCTGCTGAAAGGGGTCTTCCAAACTTGCCAGTCCTGCTGCTGCTGAGAATCGGAGGCGGGGGAGAGAGTCGGCGATCAGAGAATCTCTTTGTGTGTGCTGTCCTGTGAGGATCGGGCAGGTGAGAGAAGTGTTCTGCTGCCTGGCTGAGACTTCGGGGGCCTGTGCTGCTGCAGCCATTGCCACATGGCTCTGGAACGCATGCTCAGCTCTGCGTTCCAGGTTGCCTGAGCGGGAGAGTGGTGTTTCTGGTGGCTGTGGCTGGCGCCTTTACTGGAGGCTTTTTTTTTTGTGGATCCTTATTGTATTGTATTCTTTTTTTTTTTTTTTTAAATTCCTATGCCCGATGTCCTCTCTGGGTGTCTGGCTGCATCTTGCCAACAAGATTCTTCAATAAAGGTATAAGTGATGTTAAATGTTCATTTATCCATTTCATTAGTCATTTATATTTATTTCTCATTGTTTTCTGTATGTAAAAATATAGTTATTCTCTATAAAATGTATTTTTTGTGAATATTTTTGGGTGTCTGGAACGGATTAATTGGATTTACTTTATTTCTTATGGGAAATATTGCTTCAGTTTTCATACATTCGGTTTTAATCAGACTTTTTCGAACGGATAAATCATGAAAACCGAGGTTTGACTGTATATAATAATAATGACAGTTAAACTGTCAACCAAGAAGTGTCTGTGCTACGGTCTATGGCCACCAGAGGGTAGCTGGTACACACAATAGTGCCTTTCTGTGACCGTGTGTATACAGCCATCATCAGATTGATCATTCTCTGCAAGTCAGGGAAGAAATAACCACAGGTCCACCTCATGGGCACTCAAGGGTTAGTGACTAAACAAGCAATTGTAGTGTTCTGCAAATCAAGATTATATGACCAAGATTTAAAGCTCTTAACTTCTGTATCGTTTCTTGGGCTCTGGTGCCCTAAAGGCCATCGGATGGCAGCGCTGCTCATGAATCACATATAGTATTCAGTGCCCCCTTCCCTGGGGGGGGGGGGGGGTGGGTAAAATACAAAATCGTATTCTTCATCAGGTTCACACAGGCTGCAACCTCTAAGACCCCCACTTGCAAGGTTGTCTGTGTATCCCACTGCTATTTCTCTGACTGCAGGAAGGCCGGGGTTTGGGGGGGGGGGTGCCTGTGTGTTTCATAGCTCCACTTAGCATGCCCTTCTCAGGAAATTTTCATCTATTTCTAGAGCCTGTGCTGTCAGAGCAGGGTTTTAAGCACTTAGCAGGGGCACTGACCCGTCTGTGCCATCTTGTTAAAGGGCTCGTGCTGAGGGTGAAGAGAAGGACGTCTAGGTAACACAGTCTGGGGCTTAGTGCTCCAGGGCACTGGAAGGTTTCATAGAGGAAGTCAATACTCTGTGTATGCTCCATGCATTCAGCCTATGTTCCTTATCGTTCCTCCAGCTTAGTCCTCCACGTATGGGTAGTGTACCTCCTCCTGCAGCATGAAGACTGGACCAATCAAATTTCACCATCACTGGAAACAGCATACTGACTACCCCTTCAACTCCAGTGTGTCCAGTCTTCATGCAGCAGGAAGATGTTAGTTAGCCGGGCTGGGCTCACTAGTTAGTCAGTTTAGGGATTATATTTCTAGCTAACCTTTTGTTTTTTCTTTCTTTGTCCCTATTGGGTCTTCTTTTTCTTTGATATAGGAAAGAGTACCTGTTTCTTTAAATTTTTATTGAGAACCGGCACTCCGGAGGAGGGGGGGACCCGGGGGAGGTCTCTCTCCTGTCCAGCCTAAGCCGCTTTCCCTTTGCTTGCTTTTAAGTAGTAACTTGGTAGGATCTCTGTTCCCAGGGCTGTTCGGGGCAGAGCTCCTGCGGCGGCTGTCCAGCGACACATCTCCGGTGAGGTAGGAGTCTGTGCGCTTGGAGGTGCCGGCGAGTTTCTCGGGGCAGAGTCAGTTAGAAAACTGTTCCTTGCCTGCGCTCTATCACGTTTTTCTTTCTTTTCCTTCATTTCTTTAGTATTATTTTCTTTGTTTTTTACTGTGTTCCTGGACTTTTGGGCTGCGGGGAGGGGCATTCCGCATCGTCGGGGTTTTATCCGGGCTGTCTGCCTCGGCGCCAAAACGGCAGCGCGCCAAAAGTTCTTGAGCGGCCGCGGCCATTTTGAGAGCCGCGGCTTCCATCAGCGTGCAGCACACGTGGCTGTATTGGGCTAGCCCGGGGTCCAGGGATCCTCTACGGCGATCTGGTACGGTGGGCCTGCGTTGTTGCATTTTCTTTAATTTCTTCATTTGTTTTTCATTTTTCATTTGTTTTTTTTCGGAGTTCTGCAGTCCCTCAACTGGGGGAGGGTCACAGCTGCTTGGCTCTACCTCTTTTCTTCCAGAAGGGCTGTCTGCTTTACCAATTACTATTAATACTATTGTTTTTATTAATGCTATTTCTGCTACTAGGCAGAAAACGGGCAGACTCCAGTTGCAGAGTTCCTAAGTAGTGGCAGCCGCCCAGAGCCTGGCTAGTGTGCTGGTTCTTCTGGGATAGAGCGTTATTTCCCTTCAGGATCGAGGGGCCACTTGATCACTCTTGGGGGCCGAGTGGTTACGGTTCCATGCCATCGGGGTCCCTGTGTGTTATTTGTGGATCTCGGAGGGGCGCTACTACAGAGACAGGCATCTGTCAGCGCTGTGCCTCCGTATCCCTCAGTATGGAGCAGCGGCTGGAGAGCTCCTTGGCGTCTTCTGCTCAGCCAGGTCCCGCCGCTGTGGAGATGGACTCGCCCTTAGAAGGTCCTTCGGGGACGGCTCCTGCTATTTCTTTAGGCGCAGGGGAGCAATCAGACCTCGGGGGTGCTTTGCTCTTGGAGGAATTTTCCCCAGATTTCATTTTACTGATGCATCAGGCGTTCTGTCGTCGGCGCCAGGGAGTTGGAGTAGGTTCCCTTCCTGTTCCAGTAGCAACCGCGCAGCCTGCTGCGGCGGAGAGTGTGTTGTCTGGCGTCAAGGCGCCCAAGCGACAGCGCCTACAGGAGCCCTTCCAGTCTGAAGCGGATTGGCCGGAGGGTGAGGATTCGGAATTGGACATGGAGGCGGATGGGGAGGCCTTAGAGGAAGGCGAGCTCCCTGAGCCAGAAGATCAGGCAAAGATCATACGTGTGTTTCGCCGGGAGGAGTTGTCCGCGCTCATTTCAGAAGAACTTCAGACTCTTGGCCTGGCCCCTGAGCCGACGGTCGAGGAGGCGGATGGTGCGGACCCCATCATTCAGGCGGTGCGTCAAAATCAGGTGGTTCCTTAGCAGAACTCCAGTCCAGTCCCTTTACTCTCGGGTTGCGCAACCCTTCCAGCAGCTTGGAGGCTGAGCCCATCATCGTTTTGATGATGGTGTGGTATAAATACCACTGGCACCACCCCTAGGCACCAGTATTCTCAGCCTCCAAGCAGCTGGAGGGCTACCGTAAGCCAAGAGCTTACTGGTCTTTTAGTTCTTTTATTAACTTTTTATTTAATTGCTTTAATTTCTTTGGGTTACCTTATTTTAGTTGAGGGAGTTCTTTTCTACTCCCGGGTGTTCTTTCTCTGAATCTCTACTTCCTTTCTCTCCCCCCCCCCCCCCTTCCCGGTCCTCCGGAGTCCGTGGGAAGGAGAAGGTTGTTTCCTGGGCAGCAGGCCGCTTCAGGCATCCCCCCCACGCGGGTGCGGCATCTGGTACTTCAGTCTCTGCTCCTCTCTCTGTTGCCTCGCGCCAAAGTCCCCGAGGTAGACTGAGCGCTGGAGGCATCCCCACGCTGAAGCCCCTGTTCGGGGGCTGAGTACGGGGACAGCAACGCTACTCTCCCGGCCTCACTGCCGCCTCGCGCTTTCAGCGTCTTCCCAAGCTGAGCGCTAGAGGAAGCGGCAGATCGTCGAGGCATTTTTGCCCTAACGGCTGGGGGAGCCGGCAGTGAAAGCAAGTTCGCTGGCCGCACAACCTGACTCCACGTGGCTGAGGCCTACCACGTGGAGTCTATCTTCAGTCAGCGGATTCAACGTGCCGAGCGCGGCTCAGGGAACATCGGGTCACAGAAACCGCAAGTATTTCAGAGTCTTAAGATCTCTGACTGTATTCTTAATTTTTAAGATTTTAGGCAATTTATTCTTTTTATTTTATTAACTTTTATTCCTTTTTATTTTTGCTTATTTGGGGCTTGGGTGGGTCCTCGCATACCCCCCCCCCCCTTACTGTACCTAAGAAAGTTTTGTTTTCTTTTAGTTTTAATTCAGTTTAGTTTCAGGTTTGATTTTTGGTCCTTTGCCTTTGGTTCTCCGGATCCTCTCTATCAGGGGGGGAATCTTGAATACAAATCCTAGAGAGGAGGAAGAATGACGGGGAAATTACGCTGCCCGTCCTGCGGCACACGCAGAATGGCGGATTCTGAGGCAGGGATTTGCCGGGGTTGTGCTGCTGAAGCAGCTTCTGTTGAGCAGGAGATTCAGTTGGCCATGGATCAGCCTGCTCAGGTCTCTCAAGGTCCCGGGGGAGGGGATTCTTCCCCCATCCCTCCGCCCTCTACATTGGTCTGCCCAGGCCCCTCGCAGACCCTTCCCTCGGCTCCCAGTGGAACGGAGGGAGGTTGGGAGTTTTTTTCACCAAAATTTGTCCTTCTCTTACACAAAGCTTATTGTATGCGTCAGCAGGGAGTCATGGGGCCTCCAATGCCGAAAGAGGGTGGTCGGCCCGGTCCAGGGAAGACAAGCTCCCATGACCCCGGAGCCCCCCCTAAGCGCTCTAGACTAATGGGCGAGGAACCTCTCATGCCTCCTTCCCCTACCACCCCGGATGAGGAGGGCTCGGACAGGGAAGTGGGCGAGGAAGATGAAGAGCTCGAGGAGGGGGAGATCCCAGAAGAAGAGCACTCCAGAATAGTTAGAGTATTTCTCCGGGAAGAGCTCCCATCCTTAATCAATGAGTCCATGAAGGTGCTCAATATGACATCAGACATCCCTGCAGAAGAAGAAGCGTTGGAGGATCCTTTGATCCAAGCCGTCAGAAAAACACAGAAAGTCTTTCCGGTCCACAGGGCGGTACGCCAGATGATCCAGGAGGAGTGGGATCAACCAGAGTCCAGTCTAAGGGGGGTACGAGCCATGTCTCGCTTGTACACAGTGCCGGAAGCGGACAAGGACCTGCTGAAATCCCCAAAGGTAGATGCGGCGGTCTCAGCTGTGACAAAGAAGACGACCATTCCGGTCGAGGGCGGCGCAGCACTTAAGGATAGTCAGGATAGAAAGCTTGACTCGTTATTGAAGCAAGCCTTCGATGTTAGTGCCCTCGCCCTGCAGGCCTCAGTTTCAGGAGCGTGGGTAGCAAGAACCTGCCTGAGGTGGGCTCAACAGCTTCAACTAGCGGATAGCGCCGCCACTGACGCGCAAGCTAGTGCTGCACGCTTAGAGTCAGGTTCCGCCTTTCTAGCGGATAGTCAGTACGACCTTATTAGAAGCCTAGCCAAAAATATGGCCTCGGTGGTAGCAGCCAGGAGATATCTGTGGCTACGCAATTGGGCGGCGGACCCCTCCTCGAAGGCTCGCCTGAGTCGCCTCCCCTTCAAGGGGAGACTACTATTTGGTGAAGACCTAGAAAAGCTAGTGAAAGACCTGGGCGAGTCTAAGGGAGGTAGGCTCCCGGAAGATAGACCCAAACAAAACCGTTCGACGGTCCCTACTCGCAACCAAACGAGGGACTCTCGTAGGTTCCGGCTGTTCAGACAGAATTTTTTTACTAGGGGTCGCCCCTTACCTAGAGGTCAAGGTCTCCGAGGGTTTCGAGAAGCAGGAAGAGGCTTTGGGACTTCCTCCGCTTCCTCAGGCCCTAGGAAAACACAATGAAACGACGGGGTCCCAGGAAAAAGGCCTGCTGGTGGGGGGGCCGGTTAAGGCAGTTCTTTCCCGCCTGGGCCCGAGTCACATCGGATCGTTGGGTACTCGAAATAATCAGAGAGGGTTATGCCCTCGAGTTCACAAAGCAAGTACCCTCAGCCTTTATGCAATCTCCCTGCGGATCTCCAGAAAAGAGAGCAGCAATAGAAGACACCCTTTCAAGGCTGATCGAGTTGGGAGCGGTGACCCCCGTCCCGAGAGACCAATACGACTCCGGTCAATACTCGATCTACTTTGTGGTGCCAAAGAAAGAAGGGTCCTTCCGCTCAATCCTGGACTTAAAGCAAGTCAATCGTTGCCTCTCGGTTCCTCATTTTCGAATGGAGACTCTGAGGTCGGTCATTGCAGCGGTAAGACGGGGGGAGTTTCTAACATCGCTGGACTTGACGGAAGCATACTTACATATCCCGGTCCGAAAATCTCATCAGCAGTTCCTGAGATTTGCAGTGCCGAGGGGTCATTTTCAGTTCCAGGCTCTTCCTTTTGGCCTAGCAACAGCTCCCAGGACATTCACCAAGGTAATGGTAGTCGTAGCCGTGGCTCTTCGCAAGGAAGGGATTCTAGTACATCCATACCTGGACGATTGGCTGATTCGGGCAAAAACCGAGTCAGAGAGTCATGCAGCTACAACCAGAGTGGTGGAATTCCTGGAGGAGTTGGGTTGGGTCATCAATCGGGCAAAGAGCAGATTAATTCCCTCACAGGAGATCGATTACCTCGGAGCAAGATTCGACACAAGGAGAGGAAGAGTCTTCCTGTCGGAACAGAGGTTACGAGATCTGAGGAGTCTGGTCTCTCGCTTCATTGCAAGACGGATCCCTACCGCCTGGCATTACCTTCAACTGCTGGGCACCATGGCGGCAGCGATAGAGGTAGTACCGTGGGCCAAGGCACATATGCGACCCCTCCAACGTGCATTGTTACGACGGTGGTCCCCGCAGCTTCATCCCTTATCCATGCAGCTGCCCTGTCCTCTTCAGGTCAGAAGGACTCTCCTCTGGTGGGAGCGCCCGAAGAACCTTGGATGCGGGATGCCTCTAGACCCACCGCAATGGATACAACTAACGACGGATGCAAGCCTCGCAGGATGGGGGGCTCATTGCGAGGGACAGTTCGCACAGGGGAGCTGGACCCCGACGGAAGCTCGGTGGTCCATCAACAGGTTAGAGCTGAGGACAGTGGCGCTAGCTCTCACAGCTCTTGAGCCCTTGGTACGGCAAAGGGCGGTCCGCGTCCTCTCGGACAATGTCACCACGGTGGCCTACATCAACCGCCAAGGGGGGACGAGCAGCCCTCTGCTGGAGAAGGAAGCAGACAGCCTCCTTCAGTGGGCCGAAGCACATCTATTGAACCTGTCAGCTCAACACGTGGCGGGAACAGACAATGTGACGGCCGATTATCTCAGCAGACACAAGATAGACCACGGAGAATGGGAACTAGCGCAGGAAGTGTTCGACCAAGTGGTAGCCCGCTGGGGAGCACCGATCATGGACCTCATGGCACGCTACGAATCTTCCAAAGCGAGTCGGTTCTTCAGTCGAAGAAAAGAAAGGATGTCAGAAGGCTTGGATGCCCTGGTCCAGAAGTGGCCTTCGGAAGGTCTCCTGTACGTATTCCCGCCCTGGGCCCTCATAGGGAGAGTTCTAAGACGAATAGAGGCCCATCCAGGTCTGGTAATACTCATAGCTCCGGATTGGCTGCGTCGCCCATGGTATGCAGACCTGGTGAGACTTACGGCTCATCGCCCTTGGAGGCTCCCCGACAGAAAGGATCTACTACGGCAGGGTCCGGTACTCATGCCCCACGTGCATCGATTCTCGCTCGGCTCGTGAAGCGAGGTTACTCGGCCTCAGTAATTGCAACTCTGCTGAACGCTCGGAAACGCTCGACCTGTCTATCCTATGTCAGGGTTTGGCGCATATTCGAGGCGTGGTGCGCCGATCACCATAAGAAACCCTCAGAAGCCTCAGTTCCGGAGGTGTTAGAGTTCTTACAAGCAGGTTTCGAGAAAGGTTTGGCTCACAGCTCGCTACGAGTCCAGCTAGCGGCCATCTCTTGTTATAGAGGTAAGGTGCGGGGCAAGTCCCTAGGAGAGCACGTTGATGTGAGTAGATTCCTGAGGGCGGTCAAGCGCTTACGACTTCAACAAAGATCAGTGATTTCCCCTTGGGACTTAAACCTGGTTTTGGATTCCCTAACCAGGGAACCCTTCGAACCGGCTAGGAGTTCCTCCCTAAAAGACTTGACCCTCAAGACGGTATTTTTGGTAGCTATTTGTTCGGCCAGGAGGGTCTCCGAGCTTCAAGCTCTCTCTTCTCGACCTCCCTTCCTGTCCTTTTTCAAGGATAAGGTGGTCTTACGGACGGTTCCTTCTTTCCTACCCAAGGTCTCCTCCCCCTTTCATATGAACCAAACAGTCTCGCTTCCGTCCTTCGCAGGAGAACCACAGATAGGAGAGAGTCCCAAACTGCGCCTACTAGATTTGCGTAGAGTGCTCAGACGGTATCTTTCACGCACAGCGGCTTTCCGCAAGTCCGATCGGCTTTTCATTCAATTTGGAGGGCCACACAAGGGACAAGCGGCGGCCAAAGCGTCCATTTCTAGGTGGATCAGGGAGACCATCGCCTCTGCCTACATTCTCAAGGGGAGGCAGGTTCCAACAGGGCTTCGCGCGCATTCAACTCGAGCGCAGGCGGCTTCCTGGGCAGAGCACAGCTTGGTTCCACCGCTAGACATCTGTAGAGCGGCTACCTGGTCCTCGCTGCATACCTTTTCCAAGCACTACAGACTGGATGTCCAGAGTAGAGCAGACACCAGGTTTGCGGGTGCGGTACTTCGGTCCGGGTTAGCGAACCCCACCCAGGTATGAACTGCTCTGTTACATCCCGAGAGTAAAGGGACTGGACTGGAGTTCTGCTAAGGAAAAAGTAATTAGTCCTTACCTGCTAATTAGTGTTCCTGAAGGAACTCCAGTCCAGTCCCTGATCCCGCCCAGGTTCGACTTTCTAGTGGTCAGAAGAGAATAAAGGACCGAAGTCGAGGCACGGAGCGAGGCGGAAGATGGAAACCCCGGTAGGAAGAGCCCAAGCGGAGGGGATAAGAGCTAGGGAGGTTCGGGGATGAGTGTCCAAGGGCTGGGTCGGCCTCGGGTGAGCCTTCTCCTTCCCCCCTCTCCCTCCCTTACCACTGTTCTGTCAGTTAAAAAAAAAAAAAAAAAAAAATAAAATTAAATAAATAAATAAAAATAAAAATAATAATAATAACATATATAGATATATATAGAAAGTACTTTGGTTCCTTTAGTTTGAGTTTGTTTTTACATGTTATAGTTACGGTTACCTGTCAGGTCTGCTTTTGCATTAGATTACTGGTGCCTAGGGGTGGTGCCAGTGGTATTTATACTACACCATCATCAAAACGATGATGGGCTCAGCCTCCAAGCTGCTGGAAGGGTTGCGCAACCCGAGAGTAAAGGGACTGGACTGGAGTTCCTTCAGGAACACTAATTAGCAGGTAAGGACTAATTACTTTTTTTCCCCATTCACAGAGTCATTGATCAGATGATTCAAGCAGAGTGGGATACTCCTGAGTCTGGTCTCAAGGGTGTAAAGATCATGCACAGGCTGTATCCTATGGCGGACAAGGACCTCGAACGGTTCCGCTCCCCTAAAGTTGATGCGGCGGTTTCGGCTGTGACTAAGAAGACCACGATCCCTGTGGAAGGTAGTGCGGCATTGAAGGAGCCACAGGACAGAAAGATGGATGGCCTTTTGAAGCAGTCCTTTGAGGCGGACGCGATAGCGTTGCAGGCCTCCGTTTGTGGAGCTTGGGTTGCTCGCTCCTGTCTTCGCTGGGTTCAGCGTCTCCGGCAGGCACCATCCTTGGAAGCCGAGGAGTTAAGCGAGCTCCAGCGCTTGGAGTCTGGTTCGGCGTATTTGGCGGATGTCCATTATGACCTTTATCAGGGCGCTTTCCAATAGCATGGCTTCCTTGGTGGCAACGCGCAGAGCCCTTTGGTTAAAGAATTGGGCGGCGGATGGATCTTCCAAGTTGCGTCTGGGCAAGTTGCCCTTTAAAGGTAAACTGTTGTTTCTTTGCGTCCCTCTAGTCCAGTCCCGGAACCATAGAGTTTAGAACCTCCACCAGCAGCTTTGGAGACTGAAAGACATCATCGCTTTGCTGGCACCAGTATAAATAGGCAGGATCCGCCCCCACACACCAGTACTTTCAGTCTCCAAGCAGCTGCGGAGGTTCTGAGCCGAGGACTGGACTCAGAGTGTAGAGGCAGAGCTGCAAATAAGCAGGGGTTGATCCCTTTTAATTTGAATTCCTTTAGGTTAGGTTAAGGGGGAAGTTAATTTGTGGTTTGGACTGTAGATTTCCTCAGTCTTCATTTTTTGTTTGCAGGTAGACAGCTGTGCTGAGAAGTTCTCTGCTGCTGGCTCTGCTCCATCCTTTTTTCTCTTCTCTCTCTCTTTCTCCCTCTCCCCCCCCCCCCCGTCTGTTTCTTCCCCGCTGAGTCTAACGAGCATTGGGGAGAGTGATTTTGCAGAGCCTCCCTGCTCCTGAACCCGCAATTAGGGGTGAGGAGCAGGTGGTAGGCTGGGGCCCGGACCAACGAGCAGAGGAGCCTCGGGCAATTTTCTTGCCGGCGTCGGAGCGGAAGTCGCGATCAGGGCTGAGCTCCGACAGGACTGTCGCCTTCCTCCTCACCGGCAGCACAACGATCGGTGAGTGGGGGCTGTATTTTGCAGGCGCTGCCTTTAGCCCTAGCAAGGGGAAAGGCCCAGGAGGCGGGCGAAAGCGTTTGGTTTTGGCAGCCGCGTATAGACGCGTGGGAAAAACGGCGGCGGCCATTTTAAAGCGCCGTTCAGTTTCCCGGGGCCTTCTTTGCTACTTAGTTGGGGCTAAAAACCTCGTTTTGCAGGGAAATTTCCTTAGGCCAGCCTGCTGACCCTACTACTACGTGAGGGAAGTAAAAAAAACCAAAAAACCAAGCGCAGTGCAGAGGCCTCAAAGTCAGTGACTAAGTAACTTCCTACCATTGTTTTAGGGGGTACTGGGTGCCAAATTGAGACTGGTCCCTGAGTATGCCTGCCAAACCTCGGTGTCTGGTGTGTGGAACACGTCGAGGCACGGTGCAGGACTCTGGGGTATGTAAGCTGTGCACTCTGGAGGCGGTAGCAATGGACAACACCTCAGAGCAGGCCTCGGGAGGGCTCGGGACAGGGACTCCGTTAGGGGAGGATACTCTGCCCCCCTCCCTGGGTCCGGCGGAGCCCTTAGTGGATCTTGACTCGGGGGAGGGAACCTCTACGGCTCTGGGGAGCTCCCCGGGGGGGGGGGGCCCGCTACTCTAATTCCGCCTAATTTCTTTTCGCTGATGCAGCAGGCGTTCGCATTGCTGCAACCAACGGTGTCTGTTCCGACTCACAGGCCGCAGGGGCTGAAGCGGCCGGTGGTTTTGGATAGTACAACGGAGAGTGCTCCCGTGCCTAAGAGAGCTAAGGGCAACCGGGAGGAGAGTCCCACACCTCGTCTAGAGGAGGACCTGGGCGACGTAGATGCCCTGTTAGGACATTTTTCGGAAGACGAATTGGAAGAAGGAGAGTTGCCTGCTTCGGAAGAGCAGAGCAGGGTAGTCTGCGTTTTTCGTCGCGAGGAGCTACCGGCCTTGATTGCGGAAACCCTCAAAACGCTTAACATGCCCTCAGGAGAGGCGGCGGCGGAGGAGACCTTGGAGGATCCTCTCTTACAAGCGGTCTGCACGTCTCAAAGGGTTTTTCCTGTGCATAGGGTTTTTCAGAGTATGATCCAGGAGGAATGGGACTCGCCGGAGTCGGCCCTCAAGGGTTCCAGGGCCTTGGCCCGCCTTTATCCGCTAGCTGACCAGGATAGGGAGCTGTTTTGCTCTCCGAAGGTAGATGCGGCGGTCTCGGCGGTCACTAGGAAAACAACTATTCCGGTGGAGAGGGGCGGCTGCGTTGAAAGATGTGCAGGATAGAAAGTTGGATACCCTGTTGAAGCAGGTGTTTGATGTTAGCGCCCTCTCGATGCAGGCCTCTATAGCAGGGGCATGGGTGGCGAGAGCCTGTTTGCGGTGGTCCCAAAGGATGCAGGGAGATCTCGTAGAGGAGCAGTTGGAGGAGGTTGCGCGGATGGAGTCCGGTACAGCGCATTTAGCAGACATTCATTATGATCTCATTCGTGGCTTGGCTAAAAGTATGGCCTCGGTAGTGGTGGCCCGTCGTTATCTCTGGTTGAGAAATTGGTCGGCGGACGGGTCATCAAAGGCTCGCCTTAGTAAGCTGCCATTTAGGGGTAAGCTGTTATTTGGCGAGGATTTGGAGAAGTTGGTTAAGGATCTTGGGGAGTCTAAGGGTGGTAGGCTGCCCGAGGATAAGCCCAAAGCCAGGTCGGTCTGCGCCCGGGTCCTGAGGAAACCCCAGGGAGTTTCGGAGATTTCGTTCCTCTCGGTTTGGCCAATCGCAGCGGGCGCGGTTTCCAGCGAGGGGGCAGGGCTTCCGGGGTTTCCGGGGAGCAGGGCGGGGGTTTGCTCTGTTCCACTCCTCGACCGTTAAAAAGTCTCAATGAAATAATGCGGGCTCAGGCGGGGGTTGTTCCCGTGGGAGGGCGTTTGCGGGATTTTTACCCCGCTTGGGTCCAAATTACGTCGGACCAATGGGTTCTGGAAGTCATTCGCGAGGGTTATGCTCTAGAACTTCATCGTCCCGTGTTAGATTCCTTTGTCCGTTCCCCTTGCAAAGCGCCTTTGAAGTTGCAGGCGGTCGCAGATACGCTCCAGCGGCTACTGCAGCTCAGGGCAGTGGTGCCCGTCCCTCCGGATCAGTGCGGTTCCGGTCGATACTCCATTTATTTCGTGGTGCCAAAGAAAGAAGGCACGTTTCGGCCGATTCTGGATTTAAAAAGGGTGAATCGTTGTCTTCGGGTCACCCATTTCCGTATGGAGACGCTTCGGTCAGTGATTGCGGCGGTCCGAGCGGGAGAATTTCTGACGTCCTTAGATCTTACGGAGGCGTATCTACATATCCCGGTGCGGGCGGAGCATCAACAGTTTCTCCGCTTTGCTGTGCCGATGGGGCATTTTCAGTTTCAGGCGTTGCCCTTCGGTTTGGCTATGGCCCCTCGGACGTTCACCAAGGTCATGGTGGTAGCGGCAGCGCTCCGCAAGGAGGGAGTGCTTGTGCATCCGTATTTGGACGATGGGCTAATCCGGGCAAAGTCCAGGGAAGAGAGTGTCACGGCCACTGCCCAGGTAGTGCAGATGTTGGAGAGCCTGGGTTGGGTGGTCAACTTTGCAAAGAGCAGCTTGGTTCCCTCGCAGTCCCTGGAGTATTTGGGGGCGTGGTTCGAGACGCAGAAGGTGGCGGTATTTCTCCCGGTCCAGCGGGCGCAGGGTCTGCGGCGTCTGGTGACTCAGTTTTTGTCCAAACCGGCTCTGACAGCGTGGCAGTATCTGCAATTGCTCGGAACCATGGCGGCAGCAATCGAGGTGGTGCCATGGGCAAGGGCGCACATGAGGCCATTGCAGAGCACGCTACTGCGGCGGTGGTCTCATCAGCGGGATGCGCTGTCTCAGCGCCTTGTTTGTTCTCCGGAAGTGCGTCGCAAACTTCGCTGGTGGTTGAGGCCGGCGAGTTTGGAGGCGGGCATGCCTCTCGAGCCTCCCTCATGGAGACTCCTGACAACGGATGCGAGCCTCTTGGGCTGGGGAGCGCATTGCGACGGAAAGTTTGCACAGGGGTCTTGGTCTCCCGAGGAGAAAGGCTGGTCCATCAACAGACTGGAGATGAGAGCGGTGTTTTTGGCGCTTCAAAAGTTTCGGGAGAGCTTCTCTCAACAGGCGGTGCGGATCCTGTCCGACAATGCCACGACAGTAGCCTACATCAATCGGCAAGGCGGCACAGGCAGCCTGACGCTGGAAGCAGAGGCGGCTCCGTTGTTATGGTGGGCCGAACGGAATCTACAGGCGCTTTCGGCGCAGCATGTGGCCGGGGTGGACAATGTCGAAGCGGACTTCCTCAGTCGCCGCAGGGTAGATCCAGGGGAGTGGGTACTTCACCCGGAGGTATTTGCCTTGTTAGCGCGGCGTTGGGGGACTCCGCAAATGGATCTCATGGCGAGCTTCGAGTCCGCTCAAGTGGCGAGGTTCTTCAGCAGAAGGCGAGAACGGATGTCGGAAGGGCTCAATGTGTTGGCACAGAGATGGCCAGAAGGAGGCCTCCTCTATGTGTTTCCGCCGTGGGGCTTCATCGGTCGAGTGCTGCAGCGTATAGAGCGCCATCGCGGCCTAGTGCTACTGATAGTGCCCGACTGGCCCCGGCGTCCTTGGTATGCGGACCTGGTGCGGTTGCTGGCGGACAGGCCATGGAGGCTGCCGCAGCGGAAGGATCTCTTACGGCAGGGTCCTCTTCACATGCCCCAGGTGAGTCGATTCTTGCTTACGGCTTGGCTCTTGAGAGGGCTCGAATGACGGCTAAGGGTTATTCGGCGCCGGTCATTGCAACCTTGCTTAAAGCGTGTAGGCGGTCCACTTCGCTGGCGTACATCCGGGTTTGGCGTATTTTTGAGGCTTGGTGTACGGAGTGCAATCTGCGGCCCTTGGGGGCCTCGGTTTCTCAGATCCTTTCCTTTCTGCAGGATGGTGTGGATAAGGGGCTGGCGGCTAGTTCCTTGCGCGTTCAGTTGGCGGCTATCTCCTGTTTCCGAGGTAAAATTAAGGGTCAGATGTTGGGAGCACATGGTGACATTCGTAGGTTTTTGCGGGCTGTATTGCTCATGTGTCCTCCGCGGCGGAGTGTAGTGCCGCCGTGGGATTTGAATCTCGTGTTGGAAGCATTGCTCAGAGCACCCTTTGAGCCTTTGGCCGTGGCTTCCTTGAAAGATCTGACCTTGAAGACGGTTTTTCTAGTGGCGATTTGTTCGGCGAGGAGGATTTCTGAGTTGCAGGCGTTGTCCTGTAAGGAGCCGTATTTGTCCTTTTTCGATCATAAGGTCGTATTGCGTCCCGTTCCTGCCTAAGGTAGTGTCGGTTTTTCATGTGAACCAGGTGGTATCGCTGCCGGTGTTCTCGGAGCGTCAGAAGGATGAGTCAGAAGGCAGGTTGCACAGGTTGGATGTTCGCCGCGTGCTTAAGTCTTACCTGCGTAGGACGGCGTCCTTCCGCAAGTCCGACAGATTATTTGTGGCCTTCGGGGGTCCAAGGAAGGGGGAAGCGGCGGCGAAAGCGTCTATCTCCCGTTGGTTGAAGGAGGCTATTGCGTCGGCGTACCTCTTGAAGGGTAAGGTGGTGCCGGCGGGTATTCGTGCGCACTCGACTAGGGCGCAGGCTGCGTCTTGGGCGGAGTTCAGTTTGGTGCCGGTGGAAGACATTTGTAAGGCGGCGACTTGGTCTTCATTGCACTCTTTTGCGAAACATTATCGGCTTGATGTTCAAGCAGCGCGGGATAGTCGTTTTGGCTCCGCAGTCCTTCAGGCTGGGCTTGAGGGTCCCTCCCGTTGATATGTACTGCTCTGTTACATCCTCTATGGTTCCGGGACTGGACTAGAGGGACGCAAAGGAAGAGTAAATTAGACTTACCTGCTAATTGTCATTCCTTAAGGAACTCTAGTGCAGTCCCGGATCCCACCCTGGGTTTCGGGGATTGTTCAGCCTGAAGTGTGGGAAAATCAGTAACTGCAAGATGGTTGTTGGTGGGGTTCTCGGAGTGGTGGAGTGGAGCCTTCGTGGGAGCCCTTCCACAGCACAGGTGGTGTATAGAGTTTTTTCATGTTAAACCCCCCCCCCCCCAAAAAAAAAACCCAACAAGTTATTACGAATGAAGTACGCCTCAACTTTTTGTCTCAGATTGTTCATAGTTATTTACTTAACTGCTTATTTGTTGCTCTGCTGAGTTTGCTTTGTCAATAGGTACTGGTGTGTGGGGGCGGATCCTGCCTATTTATACTGGTGCCAGCAAAGCGATGATGTCTTTCAGTCTCCAAAGCTGCTGGTGGAGGTTCTAAACTCTATGGTTCCGGGACTGGACTAGAGTTCCTTAAGGAACGACAATTAGCAGGTAAGTCTAATTTACTCTTTGGTGAGGATCTTGACAAGTTGGTCAAGGATTTGGGAGAATCCAAAGGCGGTCGCCTGCCGGAGGATCGCCCAAAGAGAGGGAGGTCCCTTCCTTCCACTCGGGGTCAGTTTTGGGACTTTTGTAGATTTCGGTCGCCCCGCTTTGGGGGATCCCAGAGAGGATGGTATCTCTCGAGGTCTCCGAGCTTTCGGGGCTTTCGAGGAGCCAGTAGGGGATTCGCAGCCGCATCCCCTGCAGCCGCTCGCAAGTCCCAATGAAGGGCAGTGGGTCCAGGCGGAGATCACAGTGATCGGGGGGCCGTCTTCGACAGTTTCTCTCTGCTTGGACCCACATCATGTCCGATCGATGGGTTTTGGAGATCGTTCGGGACGGGTATGCCCTGGACCTGGCCAGGCCCGTGCTCGATTCCTTTGTGGCGTCTCCCTGCCGGGGCCCTCGAAAGACTGCTCAGGTCCGACAAACCCTCGATCGCCTGCTCCGGCTGGGAGCGGTGGTCCCCGTTCCTCCGACAAAGTATGGACTCGGAAGGTATTCCATTTATTTCGTGGTGCCAAAGAAGGATGGTTCTCTTCGCCCCATTTTGGATCTCAAAGGGGTGGGTGAATCGGTGTCTGCGGGTTCCGCATTTTCGGATGGAAACCCTGCGATCCGTAATTGTCGCTGTCCGCAACGGCAAGTTTCTCACCTCTCTCGACCTCACGGAGGCTTATCTCCATATTCCTATCCGGGAGGCTCATCAAAAGTATCTCCGGTTCGCTCTTCCTTGGGGTCACTTCCAGTTCCAAGCATTGCCCTTCGGCCTGGCAACCGCTCCTCGAATGTTCACCAAGATCATGGTGGTGGTGGCAGCGGCGTTGCGCAAGGAAGGAGTACTGGTCCATCCGTATCTGGACGATTGGTTGATTCGCGGAAAATCTCGATCAGAGAGCGAGACTGCCACGGCGAGAGTCGTGGAGCTTCTGCAGTCTCTCGGCTGGGTAGTCAACCCAGGCAAGAGCCACTTGGTTCCGACGCAGTCTCTCGAATACTTGGGTGTCCTCTTCGATACTCGCAGGGGTTCAGTCTTTCTCCTGGAACGAAGGGTGTTAGGTCTCCGGACTCTCGTACACCGCTTTCGGCAAATCACAGCTCCGTCGGCATGGCACTACCTTCAGGTGTTGGGAACGATGGCGGCTTCCTTGGAGATAGTGCCTTGGGCTCGATTCCACATGCGTTCGTTGCAGGGGGCCTTGCTCCGTCGCTGGTCCAATCAATTCTATTCGCTGAACAACGTCTTCCCTGTCCGTGGACGGTACGTCGAGACCTGAAATGGTGGCTTCGGCCGTCCTCGTTCCGGGCGGGAATGCCCTTGGAACAGCCGGACTGGATTCCGTTGTTGACGGATGCCTGTCTGACGGGCTGGGGCACGCAATGCGGTGTGCACGTGATGCAGGGTCTCTGGTCCCCGGAGGAGAGCAGTTGGTCGATCAATCGTTTAGAGCTCAGAGCCGTGCGGTTGGCGCTGCAAAGCTTCGAAGTCCAGTTGACGCACCGAGCGGTCCGGATTCTCTCCGACAATGCCGTGACCGTGGCTTACATAAATCGGCAGGGCGGCACCGGAAGCGTGGGCATGGAGACGGAAGCCCTGATGCTGTTCGCATGGATAGAGCCCCGGTTACAAGCAATATCGGCGGCGCACATTGCCGGGAAGGACAACGTGGCGGCAGATTTTCTCAGCGGAGTTCAGGTGGATGCCGGCGAATGGGAGTTAAATCCCGAGGTGTTCGAGCAAGTGGTTCTTCGTTGGGGTCAGCCTGTCATGGACCTGATGGCCACTTTTCGGTCGGCGAAGGCGGCTCGGTTTTTCAGTCGACGGCGGGAACCGATGTCCGAGGGCATAGATGCTCTGTTGCAGGCCTGGCTCTCGATGGGCCTTCTTTACCTCTTTCCCCCGTGGCCGCTTTTGGGGCGAGTGATTCAGCGAATCGAATCTCACAGGGGATGGGTGCTGTTGATAGCGCTGGATTGGCCCCGTTGTCCCTGGTATGCTGACCTGGTACGGTTATTGGACGGCACCCCGTGGCGTCTTCCCCTTGCTCCGGATCTGTTGTGTCAGGGTCCTCTTCGCATGCCGCAAGTGGAGAGATTTTCTCTTACGGCCTGGCTATTGAAAGGTCGAGGCTAAGGAAGAAAGGTTATTCGAAATCCGTCGTGGCGACTTTGCTTCAAGCTCGGAAGAGGTCCACTTCGCTAGCTTATGTCCGAGTTTGGCGTATTTTTGAGGATTGGTGTTCCAGGCGTCAGGTTCGGGCGGCTACGGCCTCTCTTCCTGTGGTATTAGATTTTTTGCAAGACGGTTTTGCTAAAGGCTTGGCCGCCAGTTCCTTGAGGGTGCAGTTAGCTGCGCTTTCCTGTTACAGAGGTAAGGTACAGGGCGTAGCGCTGGGTGCCCATGCCGATGTTGTACGTTTCCTAAAGGCGGTCTCTAGACTGCGCCCGGCGCGCAGACTTTGTTCCTTCGTGGGATCTCAATTTGGTCTTGCGAGCGCTCACTATGGCTCCGTTTGAGCCTCTCTCTCGGATTTCGGTGAAGGATTTGACCCTTAAGACGTTGTTCTTAGTGGCGATTTGTTCGGCACGATGCATTTCGGAGCTTCAAGCTCTTTCTTGCAGGGAGCCCTTCCTCTCTTTCTCGGATCAGAAGGTGGTGCTGCGGCCATTGCCTTCCTTTTTGCCTAAAGTGTCTTCTCCCTTTCATTTGAATCAGGTGGTGCCGCTCCCGGTGTTGCACGCGTCTGGGGAGCAGGCTTCCGATCGCGGTCTTAGTCGTTTGGACCTTAAGAGAGTTTTGCGTCTGTATTTGGAGGTCACCAAAGCTTTCCGCAGGTCGGATCATTTGTTTGTCCTGTTTGGGGGTTCCAGGAAAGGTGAGGCGGCGGCGAAAGCATCCATTTCTCGGTGGATTAAGGAGGCAATTGCCTCGGCCTATCTGTTGCAGGGACGAGTGGCGCCAGTCGGTCTGCGGGCTCATTCTACGAGAGCACAAGCGGCGTCCTGGGCTGAGTTTAGCTTGGTTTCGCCGGTGGAAATTTGTAAAGCGGCAACGTGGTCTTCCCTGCACACTTTCAGTAAGCACTATCGACTTGATGTTTTGGTGGCAGGCGATGCCTGCTTTGATTCCGCTGTCTTGCGTGCCGGCTGGCAAAATCCCTCCCATTGAGGCTGCTTTGTTACATCCCATACGTGGAGGACTAAGCTGGAGGAACGATAAGGAAATAGTAATTACACTTACCTGGTAATTGTAGTTCCTTGAGAGACGACAGCTTAGTCCTCCTTCCCTCCCTCAGGTGCTTTGGCTCGGCACGCATCTAGTTCGGGAGAGAGTATTCACAGGTGAGTGTGTCAATTGTCTTTTCGTTTCTCTCCAGTTTTTGCTCTTTTCTCTCGCTGACTGCTTCTGCTGCGGCAGGTGCGGGACACTCTGTTTGGGTTGTTTTTCAGTTGACTAAAATAAAAATAAATAAATAAATAAATAAATAAATAAACATTACATATCTTCTTAAGGGTTAGCTATCTCTTTGAGTTTGCTTTGACAGTAGTTCACTGGAGTTGAAGGGGTAGCCAGTATGCTGTTTCCAGTGATGCTGAAATTTGATTGGTCCAGTCTTCATGCTGCAGGAGGAGGTGCACTACCCATACGTGGAGGACTAAGCTGTCGTCTCTCAAGGAACTACAATTTACCAGGTATGTGTAATTACTATTTCAAGCGTACTCACTGCACTGTGTTTGGGTGACAGGTGCTGGGTCACCCGTATATGTAGATGTGCATTTTGTATGTGCTCACAATTGCTTAGGCATGATTTTTGGGTGCACTCTTTGCAGAGTGAGACTGCATTTCTTTGCTCAGACTGTATTATCAGACTAAGGTAATTCCTTATCGTTCCTCCAGTTCAGTCCTCTACCTCTGGGTTGTCAATCTCCTCCTGCAGCTTGGAGACTGGTCTCTCAGAATCATGACATCACTGGATATAGCCTGCCTCCCTCTGACTTCCCTCCCAGTGTGACCAGTCTCCATGCAGTAGGAGGACTTGGCGAGCCCTAGGAGAGGGCTCTCTGGAGAAACGGATAAGGAGCTAGGGGGATAGTTAGTTAGCTTTTTGTTTGGTTTTATTATTTGGATGTTTCATTGGGGTCTGTGTCTTTAAAAAAAAAAAAAAAAAAAAAAGGGACGAAATTGAACAACTTGCCTCCCAGCATACTTGACCCCTGTCTGTTCTTGATAATATTGGGGGTGCAGGCTCAAGACGTCGTGCATGTTAACCCTCGGGAGGGGAGGCATAGAGGTTCTCTCCCTCCGGACCTTATGGGGGAGAGCCCTTCTGACGGAGTCGGGGGTTCCCGGCGTCTAGCACCGCTATCAGCGGCATCGGAGTTCGCTGCCGGTCAGAGTAGCGGTGAGCCCAGCCGTGCTTCCTTAAACGGCGCAGCCAATCTTACCGCTGTAGCTCAGCGCGCCTGCCGGGTAAGTGTTTCGCCGACAGCAGGCTGCGCTGAGGGGGGGAATTGCCTGACAGAAGCGGGGTGCTCCGTTATCTTTTTCGCGCTCTTTTTTCCTGCGCTTCGGAATTTGCGGCGGCCATTTTATCTGCCGCGGGCAAACCGCGTGGCTGCAGTGAGGCACTCATGCTTGAGCCCGGGAGACGCAGATGCAGGCCGTAGCTGGCGTTTAGTTTTCTTTGTTTGTATTTCTTTGTTTTATCTCGTTTCCTTGGTTCTTTTTGCTTTTAATTCTTCTCTGCTTTTGCCTTACTCGGCTTTGAGCCTTCTCTAGCCTCTCAAAAAAAAAAAAAAAAGGAGGGGGCTGAGGGTGCTTTTGCCCGGGAAGCAGAGCGGGTAAAGCCAAATAGTTTCGGATAATTTACAGTCTCTTATTAATTACGGAGGAACAGTTTACTACCTGCTGCTGGTTTCACTGATGGCAGCTAGACCGCAGTGCATTGTGTGTGGCACTAGGAGGGGCACAGTGGCTGATATCGGGGTATGCCGAGCCTGTGCAACCCTTTTTGCCACGGTGGAACAGCAGATGGAGCTCAGGGAGACACCGGAGGTGCCGTCAGGAGCGGAGGCTGCTTCTCCGTGCCCGCTGGCACACGGATCGGCATTGGAGGAGCGGGCGGAACCCGCCGGAGCTTCCCTGGCGGAGCAGGCAGCGGGCCTCGGGGCTTTTAGCCCTGAGTTTATTTTGCTGATGCATCAAGCCTTCTGCCTGCGGAGTCGGGGCAAAGGGCCAGGCTCAGGGACACTGGGGGGTCCAGCCCAGCAGATGGAGGTGGTTTCTGAAGTAGCAGGGAGCCCTCCGGCCCCTAAGAGAACAAGAACTCAGGAGGTGCCCTCGGAGGGTGAGTGGCCCGAAGTTCCGGATACAGAATGGGAAAAGGAGGACGGGTCACAGGATCTGGAGGAAGGTGAGATCCTAGAGCCCGAGGATCAGGCTAAGATTATTAGTGTGTTTCGTAGAGAGGAGCTTGCGGCCTTGATCTCGGAGACATTACAGATGTTGAATCTGGCTCCGCAGGCAGCGGTGGAGGAGGATGTTGAGGATGCCATCATTCAGGCGGTTCGCCAGATGCAGGTGGTGTTTCCGGTGCACAGAGTAGTTGACAAAATGATACAAGAAGAGTGGGATAGGCTGGAAGCGGGCCTGCGAGGCATACGGACGATGAATAGACTCTATCCACTGTCGGATAAAGATAAGGAGAGGTTTCGGGCACCGCGAGTAGATGCGATGGTGTCGGCAGTTACCAAAAAGACCACCATTCCGGTGGAAGGTAGTGCGGCCTTAAAGGATACTCAGGACAGGAAGGTGGATAGTTTGCTAAAACAGGTATTTGAGGCGGATTCGCTTTCGCTGCAGGCATCCATCTGTGGAGCTTGGGTGGCCAGGGCGTGTTTGCGTTGGGTCCAGCGGCTGCGTCAGTCCTCGCACAGGGAGCCCGAAGAATTTAAGGAGTTAGATCGGTTAGAGTCTGGAGCAGCATACTTAGCGGATGTGCATTACAACTTGATTAGAGTGCTGGCTAATAGTACCGCGTCAGTAGTGGCTGCCCGCAGGTCAGTGTGGTTATGAAATTGGGCGACGGATGGACCCTCTAAGTCCCGGCTTAGCAAGTTTCCATTTAAGGGTGGTCTGCTATTTGGAGAGGATTTGGACAAGTTGGTGAAGGACCTCGGTGAGTCCAAGGCAGGTCGGCTTCCAGAGGATAAGCCAAGGCCGGGAAAGTCCAGTCAGGGCCTTCGCGGTCAGGTCCCAGATTTCAGGAGATTTCGTTCGACACGGTTCGGTAATTCCCAGAGGGGCCGGTTTCTGTCCTGAGCCCAGGGGTTTCGTGGGTTTCGGGGGGCGAATCGAGGTTTCCTTATCGTTCCTCCAGCTTAGTCCTCGACGTATGGGTAGTGCACCTCCTCCTGCAGCATGAAGACTGGACCAATCAGATTTCAGCTCCACTGGAACCAGCATACCCTGCAACTCAGGAACTCCAGTGTCCAGTCTTCATGCAGCAGGAGGACGTTAGTGAGCCTAGCTGGGCTCACTAGTTGATCAGATAGTTGAATTTGTCTTTAGCTAACCTTTTGAAATTTATTTGGGTCCTATTAGGGCTTATTTTCATTTGTTTCAAGTTAGTATGCTGTCCCTTTAAATTTGCCTTTTGATATCCCGGCACTCAGTGGGGGGGGGGGGGGAAAGCCAGAGGAAGGACCCCCACCTGCGCAGCCTTTGCCGCATCTGTATTTTCTCTTTTCTTCTTTGGGGGAAGTGGATCTCTGGCCCAGGAATCTTCGGGTCAGAGCTCCAGCGGCGGCTGTGCTGCAGATCATCTCCGGAGGTTTGAGGGGACTGCTGCACTTGTGCCGGTGAGTGCTAACAGCTGTGGGGAATCGGGACGGCTGCTGAGCCGAGTTCGGTAATTTCCCCAGCTGTTCGGGGGGCTCTCAGAGCGATTCCTCTTGGTTCGGGGGGGAGGGGTCCCAGTGTTTCCGGTTTCGCGGGGGCGCGATCTCGGCCGCAACGGTTTTTTTCCTCGGGCTCTTCTCCTCAACGTGAAGGAATACAAAAGCGCGCCAAAATTGCCTGTCTGCCGCGGCCATCTTTTCTCGACTCGTGTTTTTTTCTTTGGGGTGTCCTGCGGTAGATTTCTTGTTCCTTTTAGTTTAATTTACTTTCATTTGGTTTAATTTGCTTTTAAGCAGTGCCTTAGCACAATGATTAAAACAGTGACTAATGGTACAGGGGTTGTGTGTTCAATCCCCCAGTGAGCCTAATAAGTAGAGCTGTCTGAGGCAGTACCCTCTTTAGTTTGGTTTTAATTTAGCTTAATTTATTTCTTTGATTTCTTTTGACCTTGTTTCTTTGATTTGGTGGTTTTTTTCTTTTTTGCTCTGTTGGAAAGCCTCGGGTTTAAAAAAAAAAAAAAATAAGAGGGGGCAGCAGGCATAAGCTGCTTTTCACCAAGGGAAGGTGACACTTTTCCACCTTGCCTGCACAGGCTTTCCGTTGTTCGCTGCTGACCAGTTCCCGCATGGTTCTTCTGGGTCAGTGAGCTGACTTTTTCCCTGCCATTTTGCCTGCTGTCGGCTAGCTTCGAAGCGCTAGGGTCCCCATGTCAACAGGATCTCTTTGCCTCATTTGTGGATCTCGGCGGGGCGCCGACGCAGAGACCGGCGTGTGTCCGCGCTGTGCATCGCTGTCTCGCAGCATGGAACAGCGCCTGGAAAGTTCTTTGCCTGCAACGGCACAGTCTGGTGTCACATCAGGGGATTTAGAATCGCCGCTAGAGGGACCCTCGGGCACTGTTCCCTCTAAGCTGTGCGCGTGTGCGCGCGCACACACCTCACCGAGCGAGCGCACATACTTTACAACAGCGCACAAAAATTACGGCTCTGATTCTGATAGAAAACAACACAGACATCTTAAAATTTAAAAGTTATGATTGTAATTTCTAGAAATTTCCCACTTAATTTAGTAATTGTCTATTTTCATTTAATTTGATTAAAATCAGTGTGCTGTACATACTGTATTCTGACGTGCAGTCAAATTTTAAAGTATATAACTCCGAGTGTCGTTATGTGGCGCACAAAAATTTAACCTTCCTTCAAAAGCTGCACACAGCTGATATTTTATGCGCACACAGCCTACAGAAAATTAGAGGGAACATTGCCCTCGGGGCTTTCTTCTAACAGTGGTTCGGCGCATGTGGCGCAGCTAGGTCTAGGGGAGTCGTTGTCCTTGGAGGATTTTTCTCCCGATTTTGTTTTGCTCCTGCACCAGGCGTTCTGTCGAAGGCGCCAGGTTATGGGAGCGGCGCCACTCCCACCGCAGGGGGTGTCGGCTCAGTCCTCTCCGGGAGAGCCTCCGTTGTCCGAGAGCAGAGCTCCTAAGCGTCCGCGGTTGCACGACCCTTGTTCTGCGGAGGCGGACTGGCCTGAAGGGGATGATCCCGATTTCGATCCGGAGGTGGATGCAGACGGCTTGGAGGAAGGTGAGCTTCCCGAGCCGGAAGATCAAGCGAAGATTATTCGGGTGTTCAGGCGTGAAGAGCTTCCAGCTCTTGTTTCGGAAGCACTTCAGACGCTAGGTCTGGCCCCTACGGCTAAGGCGGAGGAGGCGGACGGAGTAGATCCCATTATTCAGGCGGTAAGACAAACTAATGTGGTTTTTCCCATTCACAAAGTTATTGAACAGATGATTCAGGCCGAGTGGGACACTCCTGAGTCTGGTCTTAAGGGAGTTAAGATCATGCGTCGTCTTTATCTGTTGGCGGAAACGGATCTGGAGCGTTTTCGGTCTCCCAAGGTCGACGCGGCCGTGTCCGCAGTGACTAAGAAGACCACCATTCCGGTGGAAGGGAGTGCGGCTTTGCGGGAGCCGCAGGACCGGAAGATGGACGGGCTGTTGAAGCAAGCCTTTGAGGCGGACGCGATTGCTTTACAGGCTTCCGTTTGTGGAGCTTGGGTGGCCCGTGCCTGTTTACGCTGGGTTCAGCGATTTCAGCACGCTTCTTCCTTGGATTCCGATATGCTGACGGAGATTCACTGATTGGAATCCGGAACGGCGTATTTGGCGGATGTCCAGTATGATCTCATCAGAGCTCTCTCCAATAGCATGGCATCCGTGGTGGCATCACGTAGAGCCCTTTGGTTAAAAAATTGGGCGGCCGATGGATCTTCCAAATCACGATTGGGCAAATTGCCTTTTAAGGGTAAATTGCTCTTTGGTGAGGATTTGGATAAGTTGGTCAAAGATCTGGGAGAATCCAAAGGCGGTCGCTTACCGGAAGATAGACCCAAGCGGGGTAGGTCGCTTCCGGTCGCTAGGGGACAATTTCGGGACTTTTGTAGGTTCCGGTCGCCCCGTTATGGGAGCTTCCAGCGGGGTAGATATAGTTCCCGGGCGTCGGGTTTTCGTGGATTTCGAGGAGCCAGTCGAGGGTTCTCGGCGGTTGGTTCCCCGGGCCCTCGCAAGCCCCAATGAAAGACAGCGGGTCCAGGTGGAGCTGCCGGTGATCGGAGGGCGTCTTCGACGTTTTCTCTCCACTTGGACCCAAATTACTTCCGATCAGTGGGTTCTCGACATTATCCGGGACGGGTATGTTCTCGATTTGGCCCGTCCCGTGCTCGATTCCTTTGTGGCGTCCCCATGTCGGGGGGTTCGAAAGACCCTTCAGGTGCGCCAAACGCTCGATCGTCGTCTTCAGCTGGGGGCGGTCATTCCCGTTCCGCAAGCGGAATATGGTCTGGGAAGGTATTCAATTTATTTCGTGGTGCCAAAGAAGGGAGGCGATCTTCGTCCCATTTTGGTTCTCAAAGGAGTAAATCGTTGTCTGAGAGTTCCCCACTTTCGGATGGAAACTCTACGATCTGTCATAGTTGCCGTTCGCTGAGGCGAATTTCTCACGTCTCTCGACCTCACGGAGGCTTATCTCCATATCCCTATTCGGGAAGACCAGCAGAGATATCTGCGCTTCGCGCTGCCGTGGGGTCATTTCCAGTTTCAGGCATTGCCTTTCGGTCTGGCGACCGCACCTCGCGTATTCACCAAAATCATGGTGGTGGTTGCCGCGGCCCTACGCAAAGACGGGGTGCTGGTTCATCCCTATCTGGACGACTGGTTGATTCGCGGGAAGTCTCGTGCAGAAAGCTTGGCAGCGACGGAGAAAGTCGTCACGCTCTTGCAGTCTCTCGGATGGGTGGTCAATCCACTCAAGAGCCATGTGGTCCCGACAGCTTCTCGAATATTTGGGGGTGCAATTCGAGACGTGCCGGGGGTTGGTTTCTCTGCCCGAACGCAGGGTTTTGACTCTTCAGTCTCTGGTGCGGAGGTTCCGCAGATCTCCAGCCCCGTCGGCCTGGCGATACCTGCAGTTGTTGGGGACGATGGCGTCCTCCCTGGAGGTGGTGCCTTGGGCGCGCTTTCACATGCGTTCCCTCCAGCGGGCCTTACTCCGCCGCTGGTCCAACCAGTCCAATCCACTGAGCAAACGTCTACCTTGCCCGATGGCGGTTCGGAGGGATCTAACCTGGTGGTTGAATCCGCTCACTCTGCGAGTGGGGATGCCATTGGAGCAGCCGGACTGGGTTCCACTCTTAACGGATGCCTGCCTGACGGGCTGGGGCGCTCACTGCGAGGGCCAGTTCGTTCAGGGGCTTTGGTCTCCGGAGGAGAGTGCCTGGTCGATCAACCGATTGGAACTTCGAGCCATTCGCTTGGCATTGCAACACTTCGAGTCCCGGATATCGTCTCGAGCGATTCGGGTTCTATCCGACAATGCAGCGGCCGTGGCCTACATCAACCGGCAAGGAGGAACCGGAAGCGTCGGCCTGGAGGCGGAGACTCGGACGCTGTTCGAGTGGGTAGAGCCTCGCCTGTCAGCCATCTCCGCGGCGCATATCGCCGGAAAAGACAATGTGACGGCGGACTTCCTCAGCAGAGTTCAGGTGGATCCCGGCGAATGGGAACTCCATCCCCGGGTATTCGCACAGCTGGTTCAGCATTGGGGCAAACCGCTCATGGACCTGATGGCGACGTTCCGCTCAGCAAAGGCAGCTCGGTTCTACAGTCGGCGACGAGAGCCGATGTCCGAAGGTCTGGATGCTCTGTTGCAGATTTGGCCCTCCACGGGTCTTCTCTACGTGTTTCCCCCGTGGCCTCTGCTGGGGCGCGTTATTCAGCGTATCGAAGCTCACCGGGGTCGGGTGCTGTTGATAGCGCCGGACTGGCCTCGTCGTCCTTGGTATGCCGATCTGATGCGGTTGGTAGACGGTCCTCCCTGAAAACTCCCCTTGTTTCCGGACCTGTTGTGTCAGGGTCGCCTCCGCATGCCGCAAGTGGAGAGATTCTCTCTTACGGCCTGGCTATTGAAAGGGCTCGGCTAAGAAAACGCGGTTACTCCCAGTCGGTTGTAGCGACCCTGTTACAAGCGCGCAAACGATCCACTTCGCTGGCCTATGTTCGGGTTTGGCGTATCTTTGAGGACTGGTGTTCCAGGAATCAGATCCGAGCGGCTACGGCCTCTCTTCCAGTAATACTGGATTTTTTACAAGACGGTTTTGCTAAAGGTCTGGCCGCCAGTTCTTTGCGGGTCCAATTGGCGGCCCTGTCTTGTTATCGCGGTAAAGTTCAGGGCGTGGCTTTAGGTGCTCATCCTGATGTTGTTCGTTTTTTGTGAGCTGTTTCTAGGTTACGGCCAGCCCGTAGAGTATCGGTACCCTCATGGGATCTTAATTTGGTGCTGCGTGCTCTGAGTGCAGCTCCTTTTGAGCCGCTTTCTAGTAGTTCGGTAAAGGATTTGACTCTTAAGACGGTGTTTCTGGTGGCGATTTGTTCGGCACGCCGTATTTCCGAACTCCAGGCTCTTTCTTGCAGGGAGCCTTTTCTGTCTTTCTCGGCTAACAAAGTGGTTCTGCGGCCCGTTCCTTCCTTTTTGCCAAAGGTGACTTCTCCTTTTCACTTGAATCAGGTTGTTTCCCTTCCGGTTTTTTCGGAGTCCGGAGGGCATGCTTCTGATCGCGGACTGAGTCGGTTGGACCTCAAGAGGGTTTTGCGACGCTATTTAAGAGTTACCAATGATTTTTCGTAAATCAGACCACTTGTTTGTGCTGTTTGGTGGTCCTCGCAAAGGGGAAGCGGCAGCGAAGTCTTCTATTGCTAGGTGGATTAAAGAGGCGATTGGTTCGGCTTATCTTTTACACGGTCGGGCTCCGCCAGCTGGGTTGCGTGCTCATTCTACGAGAGCACATGCGGCGTCCTGGGCGGAATTCAGTTTGGTTTCGCCGGTAGATATCTGTAAAGCGGCCACGTGGTCGTCATTGCACACTTTCAGTAAACATTATCGTCTTGATGTCTTGGCGGCGAGCGATGCCGGTTTTGGTTCCGCGGTTCTGCGTGCCGGCTGGCAAAATCCCACCCATTAGGCTGCTTTGATACATCCCATACGTCGAGGACTAAGCTGGAGGAACGATAAGGAAATAGTAATTACACTTACCTGGTAATTGTAGTTCCTTGAGAGACGACAGCTTAGTCCTCCTGCCTCTCCCTGTTTTCTTTTAGCACGGCACGCCTTGGGTGAAGAAGTCCGTATTCCCAGGTGAGTGCGTTCCCTTTTGTTTTCTTTTCTTTCGGTCCAATGTTTCTTTTGTTTCCTTCCTTTTTGTCTATACGTTTCTGCTGTGGCAGGAGCGGGACTTTCCGTTCCTGTTAGTCATGTTTTTTTGGGCTACAACGATATAAAAAAAAAAAAAAAAGAAAAAAAAAAAAGAGATTGTTCATATTAAGGAATATATTTCCTGTGAGAGCGATCTTATTAAAGGTTAGCTACGTGTTTGAGTTTGCTTTGTCAGTAGTTCACTGGAGTTCCTGAGTTGCAGGGTATGCTGGTTCCAGTGGAGCTGAAATCTGATTGGTCCAGTCTTCATGCTGCAGGAGGAGGTGCACTACCCATACGTCGAGGACTAAGCTGTCGTCTCTCAAGGAACTACAATTACCAGGTAAGTGTAATTACTATTTCTACTCCTCCTCCTCGCCCGCCACCCGTAAGTCTCAATGAAGTGAGGCGGGTCCAGGCAAAGGGGCCTCCCGTGGGGGGTCGGCTTCGGGGGTTCCTGTCCGCTGGGACCCACATCACATCCGATCAGTGGGTGTTAAAGATAATTCAGCAGGGCTACACTCTAGAATTCGCTCGTCCAGTGCGGGATTCCTTTGATGTCTCCTTGCCGGGGCCCCAAGAGAAATGCTGCGGTTCGCATTACTTTGGAGCGGCTGCTGTGGCTGGGGGCAGTGGTAGAAGTTCCGGAGGCCGACTGCGGCAGGGGTCGGTACTCTATTTATTTTGTGGTGCCAAAGAAGGGCGGAACGTTGCGTCCCATTTTAGATCTGAAAGCCGTAAATCGTTGCTTACGAGTGCCGCATTTCCGGATGGAGACTTTGCGCTCAGTCATTGTGGTGGTGTGTCAGGGAGAGTATTTGACGTCTCTGGATCTAACGGAGGCGTATTTGCACATTCCTATCTGGGAAGCTCATCAGAAATGGTTACGGTTCGCCGTCCCTTGGGGTCACTATCAGTTCCGGGCTTTGCCCTTCGGTCTAGCGATGGCGCCGCGTACCTTCACCAAGATCATGGTGGTGGTGGGGCGGCGTTGCGCAAAGAGGGGATTTTGGTTCACCCGTATCTCGACGATTGGTTGATTCGGGCCAAGTCCGCAGAAGAGAGTATTCGAGTTACAGGCAGAGTGGTGAATTTTTTGCAGAGTCTGGGTTGGATGATCAACCCGACAAAGAGTCACTTGGAGCCATCCCAGGACCTCGTGTACCTCGGGGTCCGATTCGACACGAAGAGAGGACGAGTGTTTTTACCCAGCAAGAAAGCCAAGGAGTTGAGAGTTCGGGTGCGGCAGTTCTTGTCGGTACCGGCGCCGTCGGCATGGGATTACCTGCGGATTCTGGGTACAATGGCGGCGACGCTGGAAGTGGTTCAGTGGGCCAAGGTTCACATGAGGCCTCTGCAGAGAGCGCTGCTTTGGCGCTGGTCGTATCAGTCCAATCCCTTGAGCAAGCGTCTTCCTTGTCCGGGCGAGGTCAGCCAATCTCTTCGTTGGTGGCTGCGCAGGTCTTCCCTAGCGGCCGGCATGCCGTTGGAACACCCGACTTGGATCCCGTTATTGACGGACGCCAGTCTGGTGGGCTGGGGAGCCCACTGCGGGAGTCAGTTCGCGCAAGGGGCTTGGTCACCATTGGAAGCCTCTTGGACGATCAACCGTCTGGAACTTCGAGCGGTAGCCCGGGCTCTTCAAGAGTTCGATAACTTGGTGAGGGGCCGAGCGGTTCGGGTCCTCTCCGACAACTCAGCGACAGTTGCATACATCAATCGTCAGGGCGGCACGGGGAGTGCCGCAATGGAGGACGAAGCGGACAGCTTTGTTTGCATGGGTAGAGAGGCCGCTGACCGCTCTTTCAGCGGCGCACATAGCAGGAAAGGATAACGTCACAGCCGACTTTCTCAGCAGGGTTCACGTGGATGCTGGAGAGTGGGAGTTGAATCCCGACGTTTTCGCGCAGATAGTGGACCGACCGTAGGGGGATGCCGGTGATGGATCTCATGGCGACATTCCAGTCGGCAAAGGTCAGCCGGTTCTTCAGCAGGCGTCAAGAAAGGATGTCCGAAGGTCTAGACGCGCTGGTGCAGCAGTGGCTGTCCAAAGGTCTTCTATATGTCTTCCCCCCATGGGCATTGATAGGCCGGGTGGTTCAGAAGATCGAGGCTCACCCGGGAAACGTACTTCTGGTGGCGCCCGACTGGCCGAGGCGGCCGTGGTATGCAGACCTGGTGCACCTCCTGGACGGGCAGCCTTGGCGACTTCCGGAGAGGGCAGATCTGTTGCTTCAGTGTCTGCTTTTCATGCCCCAGGTGGCTCGATTCTCGCTTACGGTCTGGCCATTGAGAGGGCTAAACTGAGGAGGAAAGGCTACTCGTCGGCGGTCGTGTCCACCTTGCTAAGAGCATGTAAGCAGTCGACTTCCTTGGCGTATGTGCGAGTCTGACGGATCTTTGAGGATTGTTGCTCGCGGCGTCAGGTTCGAGCAGCCACTGTTTCTGTCCCTTTGGTTTTGGACTTCCTGCAGGACGGCTTTACTAAGGATCTTGCAGCTAGTTCCTTGCGAGTGCAGTTGGCAGCGCTTTCCTGTTATCGCGGCAAAGTCAATGGCGTATCTCTAGGGGCTCATCCTGATGTGGGTCGCTTTCTGAAGGCAGTTTCTAGGTTGTGGCCAGCGCGCAGGGTGTGGATTCCGCCGTGGGATCTCAACCTTGTTTTGGGGGCATTGGCTAAGCCTCCCTTCGAACCGTTGCGATGTGCATCGCTGAAGGATTTGACGTTGAAGGCGACGTTTCTGGTGGTGATTTGTTCCGCTAGGCGCATTTCTGAATTGCAAGCGTTGTCATGTAGAGAACCATTCTTGTCCTTTTCTAAAGAGAAAGTGGTTTTGCGTCCGGTTCTGTCCTTTTTACCTAAAGTGGTGTCCCCCTTTCATTTGAATCAGGCGGTATGTTTGCCTGTACTTGGGTCTTTACAGGGCAGTGAATCGGACCGCAGCCTCCGTTGTCTAGATGTGAAGAGGGTGCTGCGTCAGTATCTTCAGGTAACGGAGTCCTTTCGTAAGTCGGATCGCTTGTTTGTGCTGTTTGGGTGTGTACGCAAAGGGGAGGCAGCGGCTAAAGCCTCCATTGCTCGCTGGATTCAGGAGATGATTGCTTCAGCTTATTTGCTTCAAGGGTGCTCTGTGCCCGCGGGGTTGCGGTCACATTCCACCAGGGCGCAGGCGTGTTCCTGGGCGGAGCACAGTTTGGTTCCGCCAGGGGACATTTGTAGGGCGGCGACTTGGTCGTCTCTACAAACGTTTAGTAAACATTACCGGTTGGACGTGGCGGCAGCTGCTGATGCCAGATTCGGGTCGGCGGTGTTGTCTGCCGGCTTGAAGGGTCCCTCTCAATGATTACTGCTCGGGTACATCCCAGAGGTAGAGGACTGAACTGGAGGAACAATAAGGAAATGATAATTACACTTACTTGGTAATTGTAGTTCCTTGAGTGACGACAGTTCAGTCCTCCTTCCCACCCAGTCTTTGTTTTTGGTCATCAGGGATGAAGGAGTGGTAGCAGGAGGTGAAATGTTACAGGTAGGTCTGCTCTCTTTCAATTTCGTGATAATTCCCCGTTCTTTGTGGCACGACAGGGGGTAAGAAAGCCTTGTCAGAGGGGGTCTCATTTTCTATGGTTAGTTAAATGTTTATACTTATAGTTATTGTTGGCTACTTATTTGTTGCTCCTTTGAGTCTGCTTTGTTAATAGTTCACACTGGGATGGAAGTCAGAGGGAAGCAGGCTATATCCAGTGATGTCATGATTCTGACAGACCAGTCTCCAAGCTGCAGGAGGAGATTGACAACCCAGAGGTAGAGGACTGAACTGTCGTCACTCAAGGAACTACAATTACCAGGTAAGTGTAATTATCATTTTCTCCAGTAATGGGGGGATGTCGATTGTAATAAAGTGCGTGAGGTCTTCATGGTGTTACATGGGGTTGGAGATGCAGTCGTGGGATCTGCTGTGGAGTCTGGAGGAGCTACAGTGTCACAGTCACCAGTTTCCCTTTTTCTTTGGGCTTTGCTCCCAGATCCTAGCCCCTCTTTCTTTCTGATGTCTAGGACGCAAGGTCCCCGGCCCACTGGACAATCTATTCTCAGCCTTTTCTCAGTGCCGGCAGAAGGACTGGGAGAGCGAGAAAGGAAGACCAGGAACCAGCACCAGCTCTGATGTCTCTCCACTGCCAGTGTTTGCTATGGTCACATATTCCCAGTCAGTTATTTATTTGAGTATATTGATTGCCTACAGGTCAGGGTGGCATACAGTCGATTATGGTATTTCTATTTCTCTTGTCCCTGAAGGGCTCACAATTTGTTTTGGTACCTGAGGCAGAGGGTTAAGTCGCTTAACGAAGGCCAGAAGGACCACCTGTGGGACCAGAAACCCAGGTTTTTATGGCCCAAGGTTGGTGGTCTCGATTGGAATTCAAACCCTTGGTCCTCTGGCAACTTGCCTCAACCACTAGGCCGCACTGCTCCGTGTGAGCTAGCCATAGGGCCAGGCGCAGCCTGTTACTTCCAAGGCAGAGACCTTGGGGAGGTTTCGTTCATAAGGATACAAGAAATGCTATACTGGGTCAGGCCAAGCTCTTTCAGGTCCAGTATCCTGTTTCCTAGGGTAGCCAATCCTGGTCTTAAGGACCTAGCTGGATTCCAAAAAGACAAATACGCTACTCAGTGCTTGTATCGAGGCAACCGGTGGATTCGTGTATGCTCATATTTTAAGGGTTCCATTGCATGTACAACAGATGTGACGCTCTGTTGGGTTGTGTGCCTTGTAGAACATCTTGAATTGGTGAAAGTTGGTATAAAAAAAAATTATAATTTCCAGCTTCTCAATAATAAAAGGTTATGGACCTTTCCTCCGGGATCTTGGCCAAAATCTTTGTTAAACTCCACTACGTTCGGAGATCGCAAAGCTCTTGGAGTACACAGGAGACCCAGTGGTCAATCAACCGACTGGAAATGCAAGCGATACGCCAGGCGTTCAAAGCTACGGTGACAGGTCGAGCGGTGCGAGTACTGTCCGACAACTCCGCGGCGGTGGTCTACATCAATCGGCAGGGCAGAACCGGAAGTGTGGCCATAGAGGCCGCGGCAGAAGGTCTGTGTGTGTGGATAGAGCTTTGGCTGCCAGCGTTTTCGGTGGCGCCTTTTGCGGGTAAGGACATTGTGACGGCGGATTTCCTCAGCTGGGTCCGAGTAGATGCCAGAGAATGGTAGTGGCATCCGGAGGTGTTTGCACAGATTGGTCGCATATGGGGACAGCCAGTAATGGACCTCATGGCGGCGTTTCACTCTGTGTAAACGGGTCGCTTCTTCAGCAGATGATGCGAAAGGAGGTCGGAAGGCATCGGCGCACTGTTTCAACGGTGGCCGTCGTCCGGTCTTCTCTGTCTTTCCACCGGGGGCACTCATAGGTCGAGTGGTTCTGCGTCTCGAAGCGCTTTGGGGAAACGTGTGGTTGGGGGCCTCGGGCTGGCCGAGGCACCCTTGGTATGCCTGCCTCATATGGTTGCTCGACGGGAATCCATGGAGGTTTCAGACATTGGAGATTCTGTTGCTGCGGAGTTCCCTTCGAATGTCTCAGGTGCATCTGTTTTTGCTTATGGGGTGGCCATTGAAGGGGCAAGCTTAAGGAAAAAGAGTTGCTTGACAGCAGTCTTTGCCACCTTGCCGCAAAAAAATTAATAAAAAAAATAAAATAATAATAAGTCTACGTTCCTTGCAGATGTGCATATAATGGTGCATCTTTGAAGACGGGTGCTCGCGGAGGCACGCTCGCGCGACAACAGTGTCAGTTCCCTTGGTATTAAGTTTTCTGCAGGACGGGTTTGGTAAAGGCAGGTCCTGGAGAGTTAAGTTAGCAGCTCTGTCTTGCTATAGGGGCAAAGGACAGGGAGTGGCTCTCATGCACAGGTCGATGTGGTACGCTTTCTCAGGCTGTTACCAGACTGTAGCCCTGTCGTAGGCACTGTTCCCTCTAAGCTGTGCGCGTGTGCGCACGCACACACCTCACCGAGCGAGCGCACATACTTTACAACAGAGCGCACAAAAATTATGGTTCTGATTCTGATAGAAAACAACACAGACATCTTAAAATTTAAAAGTTGTGATTGTAATTACTAGAAATTTTCCTCTTCATTTAGTAATCGTCTATTTTAATTTAATTTGATTAAAATCAATGTGGTGTACATACTGTATTCTGACGTGTAGTCAAATTTTAAAGTATATAACTCCGAGCGTCGTTATGTGGCGCACAAAAATTTAACCTTCCTTCAAAAGCTGCACAGCTGATATTTTATGCACACACAGCCTACAGAAAATTAGAGGGAACATTGGTCGTAGGATATTAATTCCACCGGGGAAGCTCAAGTTGGTTTTAGGAGCATTGGCTAGCGTGCTATTGGGGCCCTTGCAACAGGCTCAGATTAAGGGTTTTGCCTTGAAAACGGTATGTTTGATGGTCATCTGTTCGGCGAGACGATTTTCAGAGTTGCAGGCGTTGACCTTCTGTCAGGAATCGTTTTTTGTCCGTCTCCAGACAGAAAGTGGCCTGGCGGCTGGTTCCGTTGTTGTTGCCAAAAGTGGTTTCTACGTTCACCTAACTAAAATGGTCTCTCTTCCAGCGCTAGGTGCGGTGGAGGGGAGCGTATTGAACCATAGCTTGTGCTGTTTGGACGTCGAGAGAGCGCTGCGGCAGTGTTTAAAGGTTTCAGAAACTTTCGCAAGGCAGATCGTCTCTCTTCGAGGTGTTCGTAGGGCCCCGGAAAGGGAAGCGGCGGCGAAGGAGTCCATTTCTGGATGGATTGGAGGGGCAAGTGTGTCGGCTTATCTTCTACGGGACCGTATAGTCCCAGGGAGCTTACAAGCTCACTCTACCAGAGTGCAAGCGTCTTCTTGGACGGAGCACAGTTTGGTTCCGCCAGTGGACATCTGTAGGGAGGCCTCTTGGTTGTCTCTCCATACTTTCAGTAAGCACTACCGCCTAGATGTTCTGGCGGCTAAGGATGCCGTTTTCAGGGAGGTGGTGTTGAGATCCGGCTGGAAAGGTCCCTCCCAATGATTACTGCTCTGGTACATCCCAGAGGTTGAGGACTAAACTGGAGGAACGATAAGGAAATAGGAATTACACTTACCTGGTAATTGTGGTTCCTTGAGTGACTCCAGTTTAGTCCTCATTCCCACCCGGAAATGGGGTCTTAGCAGTGGTTTTTCTGTTGGGGTAAATGGAAGGTTAAAAGTGGATATAGGCCTTCACTAGTGTTCAGTCGTTTTGATGCTTCCATTTGTTTTGCGCTATGTTATATTATGATATTGTTATATATTATTATATATATTGCTATATTGCTCTGGATTGTTTAGGGCTAGGCATTCGATGGAAAGGAGAGCATGCAGGAAGCAGTCCCTTTCCTTCTGGAAGGGGAGTATTAGGTAGATAGGTTATATGTTCTGCATGCCCTTGAATATAATGTTAAGTTAAAAAAAAAAAAAAAAAAGTTACTGATTTTTTGCTCCTTTGAGTCTGCTTTGTCAATAGTTCACTGGGGGCTGATGGGAGAGACCAGCAGGCTATATCCAGTGATGTCATGAGTTTTTGAGATGCCCAGTCTCCAAGCTGCAGGAGGAGGTTCACTACGTTGAGGACTAAACTGGAGTCACTCAAGGAACCACAATTACCAGGTAAGTGTAATTCCTATTTAACTACCTTCAAACTAATTAACGACATCTCCCCATCCTCTCTCATATCCCTCATCACTAGCGAAAACAGCACACGCTCTCAGAGACTGCAGCAAAAACAAACTTTCTACTACAGACTTCAGAAAAGCCAAGAAAACTACAAACAGGGCATTTTCCCCACTGTGCTCCCACCCTCTGGAATAAACCACCAGATTGTCCAAGAACCATAAAAGATCTCTCCACCTTCAGGAAAAATCTCAAAACATATCTATTCATACAGCACTATGGCTCGATAACTTAACTAATGCCCACAATCTAGCACCCAACACCTCAAATCAATAACCCTCTAGCAATTTACCCCTGCAATGCAAGAATACATTGTATATAGTTAACACAAGAACATCTTGTATATAGTTATATAAGTACCGTTATTGTACATAGTTTTACTGTTCCATGTAAACTGAATTGTACTACCCTGTACTGTTCACATTGTTCATTGTAAACTGCATTTGATCTGTAGGAAACTGCCATATAAAAATGTTGTTAAAATAAATAAATATGCAGACCTTGTGCGGCTTATAGTGGCGGAGCTGTTCCTCCTGCTGGTGGATGTAGACCTGCTCACCCAGGTGTTGGTGTGGATGCCGGGCATGGGTTGGTTCTTTCTTATGGCTTGGCTTTTAAGGTGACGGGGTTATTCGCCTCCAGTTATTGGTACCCTATTACAGTCTCATATGAGGTCAGCTTTCCTGGCCTACATGCGTTTGCTATATTTCGAGAATCGCTGTGAGGAGCGCAGCATTCGTGCTTTGGGGGCCTCACTCCCTGATAGTCTGGCCTTCCTGCAGGTAGGACTGGCGAAGGGTTTGGCACTAGACTCCTTGAAAGAGTCCAGGTGGCAGCCTTGGTGTGTTTCAGGGGCTGGGTTCAGGGTCAGTCCCTGCTGGCCCATGTTGATATGGTTTGTTTCTTGCGTGGGGGTGAAACATCTCCACACCCCATGTTGCTCGGTGGTTCCCTTGTGGGATCTCAATTTGGTGCTCTCAGCCCTGGAGGCGCCTCCCTTTGAACACTTTGTGTGTGCCATGGTGAAGGATTTTATCTTGAAGCAGTATTCCTGTGGCTATTTGCTCTGCATGCTGCATTTCCGAGAGTCAGGCAGGGTGCACCCTCTTTGGTTCTCTCTAGGGAGAAGGTGGTTCTGGATCGGTGCCTTCCTTTTTGCCTAAAGTCATGTCCAGTTTTCATCTCAATCAGGTGGTGTCTTGGCCTGCCTTCTCTGAGGCGCGCAACTTGGAAGAGGATAGTCAGCTCTGTAAGCTGAGCATCTGTAGGTAGCAGTATCTGAAGGTGAAGCCTTTCCACATTCGGCGAGACGTTTGTCTTTTTGGTGGCCCCTGCAAAAGCTTGCCGGCTTCGAAGGCCTCTATTTCCCAATGGATCTGGGAGGCCATTGCGTTGGTGTGTCTGTTGAAAGGGTGCCAGGTGCCTCTGGGCTTGCGGGTGTATTTGACGTGGGACAGACATTGTACTGGACGGAGTTTTTATAAAATGGTGACCTGGGCATCCTTTCATTCCTTGGTGTGACGTGGTCTGGGTGTACAGGCCTGGCAGGGTGTGGAGTTTGGAGACTGGGTCCTACAGGCTGGGATCTTGGCTCCCTCTTGTTAGTACTGCTTTGCTATGTCCCACTTGTCTGGGCTGGACTAGAGGGGCGTATTGGAAGGTGAGATTAGGCCTTAACTTCTAATTTTCTTTCCTGGAGGCCCTCCAGTCCAGGTTCCACCCAAAGTCTGGTTGCTGTGGGCGACTATCTCATGTTTTCTCTTGCAGCTATTTTTGGCGGACACATAAGGAACGGGATGCTTTCGTTTTTGGGTTCGGGGCCCAGTTGTCTTCAGCTTCTGGATTGTGCACTTTTTGGTTCAAGGTTCTTTTTGCTTACCTGGTTAAAATAAAAAAAAAAAAAGAATGAAAGCAAACAGAAAAGACATGAGCAAAGTATGACTTTGCGTATCAAACCTTTAACCGATACTATGGTTTGCAGGGCCTGAGCTCCTTGGGGTGTTTCTGTCAGTCTGCCCCCCTCTGTTGTGCGGAATGTTTGAGGAGAACTTAGTTTATGGAAAACTGGAGTTTGAGCTCCGTTTTTTCCCTGCTTTGTGATGATCATACTGGCTTGCTTGACTAGCAAAGGCTGCTTATAGCTCACTTTAACGCTGTGTTCTCAGTCTCCACCTGCTGATAGAGGAGCATAACCCACTTGTCTGGATTGTACTGGAGGGACTCAAGAAAAGAAAATAGTAAGTCAGGTCTAATTTCACCTTGTTTCCAGTATGCTTTTTGGTTCTTTGGATGGCTCCTTTTCTTCACAGAGGCTTTCCCCTTCTTTTCTCATCCTGACTAGATTGTGAGCTTTTTGTAGAGAATGGTCTTCAAACATAGAAACATAGAAAGATGACGGCAGAAAAAGACCACATGGCTTATCTAGTCTGCCCTTTCATATCAACCACTACAACAGTCCCCTTTTTCCTTTTAGAGATCCTCTGTGTTTGTCCTATGCTTTTTTTGAATTCAGATACTGTCATCTCCACCATCTCCACTGGCAGATTATTCCACGCATCTGTCACTCTTTCTGTAAATAAATATTTCCGCATAGTACTCCTAATTCTATCCCCTTTCACTCTCATCCTATGTCCCCTCATAACAGAGCTTACTTTCAATTGAGAGGCTCTCCTCCTGTGCATTTATGCCACAGAGATATTTAAATGTCTGTTATATCGCCTCTATCCCGCCTTTCCTCTAAAGTATCCATATTAAGATCCTTAAGTCAGTCCTCATATGCTTTATAACAAAGACCACTAACCATTTTAGTAGCCACCCTCTGTACCGACTTCAACCTTTTGAAGGTGCGATCTCCAGAATTGCACACAATACTCCAAATGAGGTCCCACCAAAGTCCTATACAGAGGCACGAACACCTCCTTTCTTCTGCTGGCCTTTCCTCTCCCTATGTACCCAAACATCCTTCTAGCTTTGTCTCTCGTCTTTTCTACCTGTTTAGCTACTTTAAGATCATCAGACACAATCATGCCTAGGTCCCGTTGTTCTTTTGTGGACAGAGGTACTTCACCCCCTCAAAAAGACAGAAGTCTTAGTTGTCACCAGAAACAAGCTCTTCTCCCCACCAGTATCACTCAAAGTAAGAGACGCTGAGCTCCCAATCAAGAAGACAATCCGCTACCTAGGTGTGATACTCGATCAACGGCTTGATTTTACTGAGCATATAAAAAGTACAGTAAAAACGATTTACTTTAAGATAAAAAGCTTACGCCACCTAAAACCCATGTTAGAAGCTAAAGACTTCCGTTCAGTATTCCAGGCAATAGTCACTCCTCACTTTGACTATGCGAATATTGTCTTACATGGCCTACCAAAGAACACCATCAACCCTCTGCAACTAGTAATGAATGCCGCGGCACGTGTCTTAGTTAGTGCATCAAGAAGAGACCATATCACGCCGATCCTAATGGACTTACACTGGCTCCCAATAAGATGCAGAATTACCTATAAAGCGCTCCTTATCACATTCAAGGCCTTCTATAAAATATCGCCATCAACGATCTCTGACCTCATCTGTCAAGCACCTATTACAAGATCAAGAAGACTTCTCACGGAAAACATGCTAGTTATACCCAGCGAATCCACAAATTGGTCCCAATCAACGATCAACAGGGCATTTGGGAGAGGGCAGTGGGAGAGGAAAAGCTAAAGCAGCCCGCCTCCATAAAAGCGGCGTCCCTCGCCTCCGGAGGGAGCCGCTGCTGCCGCCGCTGGGAACAACTACCCCCCACGGTGCTCCTGCCCAATCGGGGCAGTGGGAGAGGAAAAGCTAAAGCAGCCCGCCTCCATAAAAGCGTCGTCCCTCGCCTCCGGAGGGAGCCGCTGCTGCCGCTGCTGGGAACAACTACCCCCCACGGTGCTCCTGCCCAATCGGGGCAGTGGGAGAGGAAAAGCTAAAGCAGCCCGCTTCCATAAAAGCGGCGTCCCTCGCCTCCGGAGGGAGCCGCTGCTGCCGCTGCTGGGAACTACCACCCCCCACGGTGCTCCTGCCCAATCGGGGCAGTGGGAGAGGAAAAGCTAAAGCAGCCCACCTCCATAAAAGCGGCTTCCCTCGCGGGCGCGCCCGCGGGCCTCGCCAGAGGGCCCTTTGGCGTGGCCCTTAGGCGCACAAAAAAGAAGCAGCAACCGACATATCCTCCTCAATGAAAGCCACATTACATCCAACAGCAGAGATACCCCCACCAACGAACCGAAGAACAACGACAACAACAACTTCGCAAAGAAATAGACCCCACCACTCCGAGAACCCAGGTACTCCCACACAGCATGCCACCCTTCCTAACCCCCATCTATCTCCTAACCCCCCTCCTAACCCTCTACCCCCACTCAGCCAAACCCTACAACCCCCTCTGCCCAGACACCACAACAGCTCAGCTCAACCCACATGCATCCACAACCGTACACACAAACCATGCACACACATACTCACTCTCACATTGCACACCAACCTGCACCACCAACCCCACAAACCACCACCACCTCTCCATCTCACTCATAAACGCTCGCTCAGTCAGGAACAAATACCACATGCTCCAGGACCTGATCACAACTGTGTAACAGAAACCTGGCTAACAGACCACGACACAGTAGTAATGAACCAGCTAACACCAAAGGGTTACAGCCTCCATCACTGCTCCCGGACACATGCCAAAGGCGGAGGTGTAGCCATCATTGCCAAAGACAACCTCCACCTCCGGATCCACAACTCAGAAACCTCCAATGAAGCAGATATCCTCACCCTCACCAACAAATACCTCTCGATATGCCTGATCTACCGTGCACCCACCACAACCTCTGACCTACCACAGATTCTACACCTCATCTCCGAAAGCACCAGCCCTTCGAAGGAACAAATTATCCTAGGAGACTTCAACCTCCCATCACTCCAGGAGAAACAAGCAGAAACCTTCCTCAACGCCATGACAACAATGGACCTGACACAAATCATACGAGAACCAACACACGAAAAAGGAAACATACTTGACCTCATATTTCTAAACTCCCAAACCGCCTCCTCATACAGAAAACCAACAATCTCGCCAGTACCGTGGTCAGACCACTACATCATCAACATATCCCACACCTATCAACTCAAAAATAACAGAGAAAACAAACACCACGCAAGGAGATTCAAAGCATTTAGCAAGGAAGACTTCCTAGCAAAAACCCTGCCTAAATTACACACAACCTCCAACAACCTTGATGTCCTGATCCACAACTGGAGCACCACAATCTCCTCAGCAGCCAGCACAACTAGAAACAATACCAATACAAGACCCATCTCCTCAAAAGCCCGATGGTTCACCCCCAGCCTCCGCAAACTGAAAACCAGACTTAGAAGAACCGAAAGGAAATGGAGAAAAACCAAAAGCGATAGAGACAAAGCAAAATACCTCTACAAACTCAATGCATACCACTCCGAAACTGACAATGCCAAAAAAACCTACCACACCAAAATCATCGCAACAGCCATAAACAAACCTCGAGAGCTCTTCCAAATTGTCAAAAAACTAACAGCACCCAGTAACTCCAACCAGCTGCCAGATATCCCCCCTGACCTTCTAGCCCGACAATACAAACAGCTTCAGCAACCACAAAGCCACATCACTACGCTGAAACAACAACCGAGACACTCATACCCCACCCTGAACAGAGACTGGAATACATTTGACTCAACCTCAAAAGAAGAAATATCTTCCACCATCTCATGCTTGAACACCACCACTTCCCCGCTGGATCCTTGCCCTGCCGACTGGATAAAGAAAACCAAAGAAGACCTCAGTGCTCCACTAACCCACATCGTAAATGAATCCTTTAAACAAGGACACATGCCAGACGCCCTCAAGACCACAATCATCCGGCCAACCCTAAAAAAGCACAACCTAGATCCCCTAGACCCCACCTCCTACAGACCAGTAGCAAGTCTCCCGCTCACCGCAAAAATAATTGAGAAGATAGTCCAACGTCAGCTTCAAGAACACCTAGACGTTAACAACATACTGGACCCACAGCAACATGGATTCCGACCATTACATGGGGTCGAGACCCTAATGACCATGCTGATGAACACCCTCATCATAGGAACCCAAGAGAAACACTCCGGATACATCCTAAGTTTTCTGGATATATCAGCAGCATTCGACACCATCTCCCATAACACCCTTATCCACAGACTACAAACAATTGGGATCAAAGATACTGTACGCCAATGGTTCAGGTCCTATCTAACCAACCGACAGCAACTGATCCGCACCAAAACCTCAACCTCACCCCCCTTACAGCAACATCAAGGAGTGCCTCAAGGATCCACACTATCAGCCATGCTTTTCAACATCTACCTCCGTCCACTCTGCTCAGTCATACGCACTCACAATGTCAACTTCCACATATACGCTGACGACATAATGCTCTACGCCCCAATTACAACCATGGACCCAACAAATGACCAGCTATCAACCTGCTTCACCGACGTATCCAACTGGCTACAAGAGAACAACTTATCCATTAACATAAAGAAGACCGAAGCTCTTATAGTGACAAAAGATCCAGACTTCAAACCACCCACTCACCTCACCATGGGAACCACGCAAATTCAAGTACAACCACACATAAGATATCTCGGCATTATCATTGACCAAGCCCTAACCCTTAAGCAGCAAATCAACAAGACCACGAAAACTGTATTCCACAAGGCAAAAACGGTACAATGCCTCCGACCCCTCCTCGAACCGCAAGACTTCAGGACAGTAATGCAAGCTCTAACACTCCCTCATCTGGACTATTGCAACATAATCTACCATGGACTACCTGCCACACAGACCAATCCCCTCCGAACTGCCCTAAACACCACGGCAAGAATAATTCACAATGCAAAGAAACGAGACCACATCACCCCAATTCTGAGAGACCTTCATATTCTCCCCATCGAAGCAAGAATCAAGTACAAAACTCTTCTACTCACCCACAAAACCATCCACCAAACACAAGGCACCCCACTCCACACCCTACTGCCTCGCCCAACCCACAGCAGAACAACCAGACAATCCTCCAACAGCTCCGTTGCCATCCCTCACAAAAGAACCAAAGCAACACAACGGACCTGCAACAGAGCCTTTGAACTCTATGCCCCATCCCTCTGGAACTCTCTACCAAACCACATCAGGAACAACGGTGATCTCCCATCATTCAAAAAGCAGCTAAAAACCATCCTATTCCAAGAACATCTCTGAAGATGAACCCCCCATAGTTACGCCAAACCAGTAACTATGCTATCTTGTCAGTCTCTATGTTCATCCCAAAATCATCAATGTTGAGCCCCCGGTGATGGGCCCCCCCCCCCACATTTGATCCCCCCCCCCCCGATATATGTCCCACTGCTTTGACCCGGTGAAAAGCGGGATATAAATACAGTTAAATAAATAAATAAATAAATTTAATTCTTTTGCTCCTAGATGTTGGAATAAACTCCCCCCAGATATTAGAGCAATACGAGATATTAAACAATTCAGAAAGGCTATCAAGCACTATTTATTCACGGAATACATTCAGCCACTGTAACGTAGATCACCTGCAATAAATACCTCCAGTTCTTAACAAAAACCCAAATGTACTTGAATTAAGCAATGTAGTTGTATATACATTTATAAATACAGATGTCTTTGTTGATTTTATGTAAATGGAATGTTATTATGAATAGTGTATCCCTGTTATCCAAGTTCTTAAACTGTTATCTGTAAACTCATACTTGTTTAAATGTACTGAGATGTTTTTGTTCCATGTAAACCGTGCTGATGCCGAATAGTGCGGTATAGAAGAAACTTTAAATAAATAAATAAATAAATAAATACCATATTGCTCCCCTGGACTGTGCATCCCAAATGCATGACCTTGCATTTTTTAACATTAAATCTCAGCTGCCAAATTCTAGACCATTCTTCAAGCTTAGCTAGATCCCTCCTCATGTTATCTGCACCTTCCTAGGTGTGTGTCCTATTGCAGATTTTGGTATCATCTGCAAAGAGACAAACCTTACCCGACAATCCTTCTGCAATATCACTAACAAAAATTTTAAAAAGAATCGGACCAAGGACATATCCCTGGGGCACACACTGGTAACCTCTCTCTTCAGAGCAAGCTCCAATTACCTTTACCCTTTGTTGCCTCCCACCCAACCAATTTCTAACCCAAGCAGTAACTTTAGGGGCCATCCCTAGGATGCTCAGTTTGTTTATAAGTTGCCTGTGTGGAATGGTGTCAAAGGCTTTATTAAAATCTAAATACACTACATCTAGGGCTCTCCCTCGGTCCAACTCTCTGGTCACCCAGTCAAAGAAATTAATCAGATTTGTCTGACAAGACCTGCCTCTGATGAATCCATGCTGCCTCGGATCCAGTAATCCGTTAGACTCCAGAAACCTCACTTATTTTTTCTTTCAGTAGCGCTTCCAATAATTTACTCACCACCGAGATTAAACTTAACCAGTCTACAGTTTTCAACTACATCCTTGCCTTCGCTTTTGTGTAAAAGGACCACATGTGTCTCTCTCCTTTCCTCTGGCACCACTCCCGACTCCAATGAGGCATTGAAAAGGTCAGTCAGTGGAGCTGCTAGAACGTCCCCAAGTTTGTTAAGCAATTCCACTTTATCCTCATCAGCTTCTACATATTTCTCCCCTTCACCCTTGAGTTTGACAATACCACTTTTGCCCTTACTCTTCTCACTAACATATCTGAAAAATGTCTTATCCACCCATTTTATTGCATTGGCTATTTTCTCCTCTTTCTGAATCTTTGCTTTCCTGACTACTTTGCTAGCTTCTTTAAGTTTTTTTTCAAATATAGATGCTTGTCTTCCTCTCTCTGTGATCTCTTGTATTTCATGAAGGCCTCCCTCTTTTTCTTCACCTTTTCAGCTACTCCTTTTGAAACCCATAACTGTTTCCTTTTACCTTTATTTACCATTTTAACAAAAAGGTTGGTTGCCTTTAAAATATCCCCTTTCAGTTTTGCCCACTGTTTTTCTACATCCCACTAACGACTCCCTGAGGTATTGGCCCATCTTGGCAAAGTTAGTTTTCCTAAAATCTAAGACCCTCACTTTTAAATGGATTTTATAAGCCCTAGTCCTAATACTGAACCATACCATCTGGTGATCACCGGATGCAAAATGATCTTCCACTATAACATCATCAATAGTTTCACTATTGTTAAGCACTAAGTCCAGTATGGCCCCTTCACGTGTGGGATCTGTTACCATTTGCCTGAATAGTTCTCCCTGTAGAGAATCCAGGATCTGCTTACTTCTAGATGATATTGCAGCAGGGATGTGCCAATCAATATCTGGCATATTGAAATCTCCTATCAGTATCACGTTGCCTTTCCTGGCAATGTTGCGTACGTCTTCAATTAACTGTCCGTCCACCTCTTCAACCTGTGAGGGAGGTCTGTATATCACGCCAATGCAAATAGGTATCTCTTTCCCTCTTTCTAGTTTAACCCACAGTGCCTCCTCTCTCCCTTTTAAGCTCTGTATTTCCATAGCTTTAATATTATTTTTTACATATAGTGCCACTCCTCCTCCCCTTCTTCCTACCCTGTCCTTTCTGAATAAAGTATAGCCTGGTATAGTTACATCCCAGTCATGGTTGTCTGTGAACCATGTCTCTTTTACTGCCACTAAACGGACTATTCGATTCATATGATAGCTGGGCGGGAGGTGGTGTTAGATTCCAGTGCAGTTGCTAATTCTTCCAGTCAGTTGGATAGCCTTTATCTTTGGCATTTTGAGAGAAATGCTGGCAGAGGTCAAGTCCTCTATTGCCTGTTCAGTGCTGGAGACATTTGGGTGCAGTATCCATTCTGCTTGGTGAGCACACTTAGGAGTGAGTTGCAGTGCACACAATCCTTTTGCATGGAGTCTGGGTGGGTGTCCCCAGAGGACAGTTATAAGTCTTGGAGCCTCAAGAATGTGAAAATTTAAGTTGCTTAGAGAGATTAATCAGATTACTCCTTTGGCAGGGTAGCCTGTCTTCTCCATGACCAAGCAGGAAGTCAGCCCTCACATATGGGTGATGTCGGCGTCAACGGAGCCCTCGTGTGGAGCAATTCCCCAGCTTTCAAAGAAAGCCTTTGGGAATGCAGCGTGCATGCACGTTCCCTTCCCGCCCAAGGGTGCCATCTTGCTCAGTCTTCTTTTTTCCGTGGAGCCCGACGGACGTGTACCTTCGTCACCCGGTTAAAAGTTGATTTTTCCTTCGAAGATTTGTCGTTTTTTGCTGGTTCGATACCGGTTCCCCTTCCCACCTGGGCACGGTACACCGGTATCGAGCCCGGAGCTGTTTTTTTTTGTTTTTTGTCCTTCGAGACTAGCGTTCGCGATCTTTTTCTTTTTCACTGGCAGTCCAGTCTTTTGACCTTGCAGGGGCCCTTTTTCCCTTGATGGCTGCCAGCGGGTTCAAGAAGTGTGATCGGTGTAAGAAACTGATGTCTCTCAGCGACACACACGACTGCTGCCTTGGGCCCTATCATGACCCGATGATCTGTGGCCCGTGCGGCAAAATGTCCTCGAAGGCGTTGAGGAACCGTCAGTATCAGCGAGAAAGGATCTTCTCTGACTCCGCGTCCGGCCTGGCCCGGACTTCGTCAGAGGCCTCGACATCTTGGGAGTCTGACCCCGAGCATCGTCGGAGCTCCTCTGAGCGGGGGTCTCCCTCATCGGAACGCAAAAGGAAGAAGAAACCCATGAGGGCGTCGTCGGTGGACACTCTTGGTCCCTCGAGGCCCAGGTTGCATAGCCCCGACCACCGTCCTGGGTCCTCGGAGCAGGAGAGGCCTGCCAAATTTCCTCGTGTGGAACCGGAGTCCTCGAGTCACGTGAGTGCTGTAGTCCTCATGGACTCTCCTCCAGGGGAACTGACATCGGGCCCGATGCCGTCGGGGCCCGAGTCTGGGGCTGCTGAGTCTCCTGAGCTCGGACTCAGGTTGACGGCCTTGGAGAGCAGCTTGGCTGCCTTCATGGAACAGCAGCGGGTGCTGATCGCTGGTCTGACCGGTGCATCTGCCCCAATCACTGGAACCTCGACATCCAAGTTGACCCCGGAGGCCGATCCGATCCTTGAGTCCATGCCGTCTCAAATCGATCCTCGGCAAAGGTCTCCCTCGGCCTCCCATATGGGGCCAAGGTCATCAACGCCGGTACCCTCGGCGTCGGGGCGGTTGGCATCGGTGCCCACCCGGCCGGAGCCGCTCGATTCCTCCTCGGAGGGGTTGGGGTGGGAGACGGAGGACGAGGAGTCCCCAGACACTTTTCGGACCCGGTGCGTCCCATCGGACTCACTGGAGTCTGAACCTCGGAGAAGATCCCCTCCGGAGGATACCCGGTTCTCGGACTTCGTGAGGGATATGGCCAAGGCCTTGGCCTTCCCTGCGGATCCCGAGAAGGAGCCTCGAGCCGAAGAGCTTGAGACCCTCCAGTATGACTCTCCCCCGAAGGAGGCCTTTACTGTATCGGTTCCTCCAATGCTGGAATGGCTGCTCTTCCGCATGTGGGAGGCACTGGCCTCGGCGCCGGTTCTCAGCAAATGGGTCGATTCCATTTATCGAGTCTGTAAGAGCCCTGGGTTCCAGAAGGCACAGCTACCACACCACTCCATGGTTGTGGAATCGGCCATGCATCGTCTGAAGAGTCAGAAGATGCACTCCTCGATGCTCCCCCGGCAGGGAGGCCCAGAACCTGGATGCCCTCGGTAGAAAGTGCTTCCAGGGCTCTATGCTGGCTTGCCGTGTCCAGACTTACCAGCTGTACATGGGCATGTACCTCCGAGACCTGGCAAAGGAGATTGCCGGGTTCTCTGCTGGCCTCTCCGAGGAAACTTTGCAGAGGTTCAAGGCTTTGTCATCGGGGATTCGAGAGTGCTCGAAGTTTATATCTCGAGCAGCCTATGATGGCTTCGAGGCTTCGGCCCGAGTAGCAGCGTCCGGCATCAGTGCATGCTGTCAGGCCTGGCTACAGTCATCGGAACTTGAGCCATGGGTCCAGGACAAGTTGGTCGATGTCCCTTGCCGGGGTGAGAACCTCTTTGGCAAACCCATGGCTGAAAAGGCTGCAGAAATCGAGACTGAGACTCTCTCCAGGACAAGGCTGTCCAGGAAGACTTCTGCCCCTTCTCAAAAGAAGAAGGTCTCGGAGAAAAAGCCCTTTTACCCAAGGAAGGCTACTGCCTACAAATCCTACCCTCAATTTCAGGCCTCTACAGCTCCCCATCAGGGTCAGCAGGCCAAGGGGCAGGGACATGGGCCCCGTAGGCAGAAAACCCCCAAGCCATCAGCTCCGGCTCCTGCACTATGCTACCCTGTCAGTCTCTATGTTCATCCCAAAATCATCAATGTTGAACCCCCGGTGATGGGCCCCCCCCCACCATTGATTCCTCCCCTTGTTATATGTCCCACCGCTTTGACCCGGTGAAAAGCGGGATATAAATACAGTTAAATAAATAAAATAAATAAAATAAAATTTGACTCCCACTGCATAGCCTCTCCTCCTCAGCTGGCTCCTCTCAGCACAGGAGGCTGGCTGATACTGTACGCCCACAGGTGGTCAGCCATAGCAGGGGATACCTGGGTACTGAGCATAGTCCAAAAGGGCTATTTGCTCCACTTCAACCAGTTACCTCCCTCCTATTTTCCAGGGGAGCCTCCAAGACTCCCTCTGCACAGGAACCTCCTCCTTCAGGAGTTGGCAAGTCTTCTAAGGGAGCAGGCGGTGGAACCAGTGCCTCGCTACCTGAGAGGCCAAGGCTTCTATTCACGGTACTTTCTGGTACCAAAAAGGACAGGAGGCCTCAAGCCCATCCTAGACTTGCGAAATCTCAACAAGTTCCTGGAGAGGGAAAAGTTCAAGATGCTTACCCTTGGAATACTGCTGCCCTACCTCCAGCAGGGAGATTGGCTATGCTCCTTAGACCTAAAGGATGCTTATACTCACATCCTCATTCATCCAGACCACAGAAAATATCTCAAATTTGTAGTGGGAGGAAATCATTTTCAATACAGAGTACTTCCATTTGGCCTAACCTCCGCACCAAGGGTTTTCACCAAATGCCTGGCGGTGGTGGCGGCCTATCTCAGAAACCAGGGCATCTTTGTCTTTCCATACCTGGACGACTGGCTCATCAGGGGTCAGTCTCCACAGGAGGCCCGACAAGCCACTCTTCGCACTGTCTCTCTTCTCCAGCACCTAGGCTTCGTCATAAACTTCGCAAAGTCCACTTTGCTCCCCTCACAGGATGTAGAGTTCATAGGGGCAAGGTTGGATACTCTACAAGCAATGGCTTATTTGCCTGGGAACAGGGCTCACAGACTGATGGCTCTGGCAGAGCAGTTTCGCAGTGGATCTCTGGTCTCGGCCAGACATTTCCTGAGGCTTTTGGGCCACATGGCATCCACAGTCCATATAACTCCAAATGCTCATCTGCATATGCGGCCTGCTCAGTGGTGCCTCAGAGCTCAGTGGATACACACCACAGGAGACTTAAGGGACAGAGTAAGTGTGTCCCATCTACTAGCGGCCTCCCTACAATGGTGGCTGCATCTTCTGAACCTGATCAAAGGGGTGCCCTTCCAGACACCACCACACAAACAGGTACTGACGACCGATGCTTCTCCAAGGTTGGGGTGCACATTGCCAGGGGTCATGCACTCAGGGCCTCTGGTCCCCTTGGGAGGCCACACAGCAGATCAATCTGTTGGAGTTGCGAGCTATTCAATTGGCTCTGCAAACTTTCTCTCATGTCCTCTCTCACCAGTCTGTCTTGATTCAGATGGACAACCAAGTAGCAATGTTCTGTGTGAACAAACAAGGAGGCACAGGGTTCAGGCTTCTGTGTCAGGAAGCACAGGCCCTGTGCGCCTTTGCAGTCAAGCATGGCATGTTTCTCAAGGCAGTTTATCTACCTGGCCAAGAAAATTACCTGGCAGACCGGTTGAGCAGGATTCTACAGCCTCACGAATGGCATTTGAATCCCCTAGTGGCCCAGCAGATCTTCCTAAAATGGGGTCTTCCAACCATCGATCTCTTTGCCAGTCCACTGAACAGTCAGCTGCCCAGGTTCTGTTCCAGACGGCCGCATCCTCTGCGGATAGCAGCAGATGCCTTCCTAATCTCTTATTCTACGGGCCTGCTGTACACGTTTCCTCCAACGCCTTTAGTGGCCCGAACCCTGTTCAAGGTTCTTCAGGATAGGGCCTCGCTGATCCTGGTAGCCCCCAGATGGCCGAGGCAACCGTGGTTTCCACTCCTTCTGCAATTGATGGTGGACACTCCACTCCCTCTGGGGGTGCAACCTGATTTCCTGTCTTAGGATCAGGGATCTCTCCTGCAACCCAACCTCCAGTCCCTCCATTTGATGGCCTGGCTGCTGAAAGGGTAGTTCTAGCTCCCTTACTTCTACCTAGGGAAGTGGAGGAGGTGGTTTTGGCCTCTAGGAGACAATCCATCCGGAAATCTTATGCTCGCAAGTGGCGTAGGTTCTCCACCTGGTGTGCTCAGCGCCAAGAGGATCCGTTTTCGTGCCTGGTACCAGTGGTGCTGCAGTATCTGCTTCACCTGTCGAACCTAGGCCTTAAATCCAACTCTGTTTGGGTCCACCTCAGTGCTCTGTCAGCGCACCACTCGCCGGTGGAGGGCCAGTTTCTTTCGGTCCATCCCTTAGTGGCTCGCTTCCTCAGAGTCCTGCTTTTGCTCAAGCCTCCGATTCGTCCACCAGCCCCTGAGTAGGATTTGAATGTGGTCTTGCAACAACTTACTCGCCCACCGTTTGAGCCGATGGCTACCTGTCATTTACACTTCCTTTCCTGGAAGGTGTTGTTCTTGGTGGCTCTTACCTCGGCCAGGCGTGTGAGTGAACTACAGGCTCTGGTTTCTAATAGACCGTACACACGGTTCTATAGGAACGGGGTGGTCTTACGGACGCATCCTAAGTTCCTTCCAAAGGTAGTCTCCTCTTTCCACCTCAATCAGGAAGTGGTTCTTCCGACCTTCTTTCCCAGGCCGCATGCCAGCTGGGCTGAAATGGTCTTGCATACCCTGGACTGTAGGAGGGCGTTGTCTTTCTACATTGACTGTACGCAGGGGCATCGAAGGGCTGTTCAGCTCTTCATATCTTTTGACCCTAATAAGCTGGGGTCACCTGTCTCCAAGCGTACCCTGTCCATTTGGGTAGCAGACTGTATCGCCTGGGCGTACAGGGCAGCCGGCCTCTCCTTGCAGGGTCGAGCCACGGCCCACTGTGTCAGGGCGAAGGCTGCATCATCTCCGCTCTGTTCCATTGGCAGACATCTGCCGGGCCGCTACTTGGTCTTCAAGCCAGACTTTTGCGGCCCATTACTGTCTCGAGAGGGAGTCCCGCAGGGACAGTGCTTTCGGACAGGCGGTACTCTGTAATCTCTTTGAGGTTTAGGCAACTCCTACCCTCCGGCCTTTGTGTTGGGCTACCGTTCAGAGAAGATTCTTATCACGCATGCTGAGGCTCTAGAGGGAGCTTATTTTTCAGCTTTGGGGTTCTCGGTAGCCTAGAGCTGGGGAGGTCCCATATGTGAGGACTGACTTCCTGCTTGGTCCTGGAGAAAGTGTAGTTACTCACCTGTAACAGGTGTTCTCCAGGAGCAGCAGGAATCAGTCCTCACGACCCTCCCTCCTCCCCTTGGAGTTGCAGTCCTATATATTTCATTTTGTTTTTTTGCTGTCTTTTAGCTATGTCATCAGACTGAGCAAGATGGCACCCTTGGGCGGGAAGGGGACCGTGCATGCGTGCTGCATTCCCAAAGGCTTTCTTTGAAAGCTGGGGAATTGCTCCGCACGAGGACTCCGTTGACGCTGACGTCACCCATATGTGAGGACTGATTCCTGCTGCTCCTGGAGAACACCTGTTACAGATGAATAACTACGCTTTATTGGATGTCTTCCTCCCACCCTGAGTCTTGACTGCTTGGGTCCATCCCATTCGTCTGGACTGGTCTAGCAGGATAAGGAAGGAAAGATTTTAACATACCCAAATCCTTTCCTTGAATCCTGCTAGAGCAGTCCAGGACCTTCCCTGGAAGACTCCTTTTGCAGTTTGGAAAGCCTGCTGCTTTTTGGTTGTGCCGGCGATGTTACTTCCTGGTTTAGTATTTCTGCAGATTTGGGGGGGCCTGGGTGCTGTTGAAGATCTAGTCAATCTTGTGGGCTGGCTCTGCTTTTTCATAGTAAGAGAGCAGAGTACTTGATCACAACCTTAGTGACTAGGATTTGTGTGTTTAGAAGTGTTATCTAAGGTTTTTTTTCTGAGTTTTCAGTTTGATCACTACTTGAGAAGTGTCATACTGGCTTCTCTATGCTGTACCAGATAATGTGACCTCTGAAAGTTGCTCAAATCTGCCTTCACCTGCTGGCAGGGGGACATAACCCAGTCATCTGGGCTGGTCTAGCAGGATTCAAGGAAAGAAGATTGTCACATACTCGATAATCTCTTCTCTGGCTGCTTGGGCTTCAGAGACGATTGAAGAAGCCCTTCTCAGTTTTCCCGGTTGGCCCGACAGATACAGGGGTTCCTTTTTCACGCAGCCCATTATTGTTCTTTTTCTGCAGTTCTTTTTTCTAGTCTTTATCTTTGCTGCCACGGTGTTCAGCTATGTGGTCCAATACATCCTGCAGTCCCCAGCGGTTTGAACCTGTCTCTACAATTTTTGTCCCGATGTGATAAAGCCCTGAGGTACATTTTCCTCTGTTTTTCCTGTTTCTACCACCCCACCTCTGTGCTTCTCTGACACTGGCATTTTGAGATGACTGCTTGGCCATTGCGGAGGGGGAGTGTGGTGGGGTGGCCATAGCCTCACCTGGAGCTCCTTCCGAATCTCTTGGCCTGTCTTTTTTTTTTTTTTTTTTCCCCTCAAACCACTTGAACTGCAGCTCCTGAAACCAGTTTATGGACTGTTTTCAATCCCTGCTAGATGCTTCACAGCCCCCTTTGTGGAGGCCTGAGGCACAGGCCTCTCCTACAGGGGACTCTGGGCCCCTAAGCACCTCTCTTGCTGGCAGTAAGGCGATCAAGGGCCCCTGCTTTGCCCTTTTGCTTGTCCATTCTTCAGGGGGCACAACCTTATACTCCAGGAATTAGGATGCAGGAGAAAAATCAATATCTCCAGGAACAAGCAGGAATGAGTCTTCACATATAGGTACGTTGGTACCGACGGAGTCTGTGCGGGAACGCTTCCCAGTGTCCAATCAAGAGCTTTTGGAAGCATCCCAGCACGCCTGCGTGCTGCCTTCCCGCCTTGCCCAACTGCCTCTCCTCAGTTTTCGTTTTTCCGCGGAGCTGGCAGGACGTCCTCCTGTCACCGCAGAAAATTCTTGTTTTTATTTTTTAGTTTTCTTGTGGTCGCGGCTGTCTTCCCGACGCCACCGGTACCGCCGGTGTTTTCTTTTCTTTTCTTGAAAAATTTCCCTTTTCCACGGGATATTTTTTCTTCATAGTGTCCCATGGTCTCTTAGGCCTTTTAGGCCTCTTCTTTTTCCTTCATGGAACCGCCAGACACTTTCTCCAAGAAATGTTCAGACTGTGGCGGTACAACTTTATTTTTAGACCCTCGAAGTCGGTGTCTAACCTGCTTGGGTCCTGTCAACAGTTTGGTAAGAAGAGGTTTTCAACATTGAGGCTCCCTCGATACACGGTTGCCCTCCAACTTCGGGGCACCGTCCCCTTCTTCGTCCACACAAGATCAGGTAACCCACAAACAGTCTGTTAAGACTAGCCAGTCCTCAAGTGGTAGGTCTCATGCGCAGCATGTAGGCGGCTCCGGCCTTGCCTTCGAGGGCCCACTGGCTTCAAAACCCCGGCGGGAGTCTTCGGTCTCCAAAGCCTATAAGGGGTTTCAGGTTGTTCCTGGGGTTTCACCCCCCACAGAACATACCTAAGCCGTGTACGGTGGTGGCATCCGCTTCGAGCGGTACCGATACCCCGGCATCGGCACTGGTGTTGGATGAAACACTCCTCACCAGGGATCGTCATCTGGCGTCCTCAGTACCTTCGGGACCGGTGGATACTCTCCAGATTGACTTTCCATTATCGGTACCAACACCGATACTCCAACCGACGTTGGTACCCTCCAGATGTGCATCGATAGCCTCGCTTCCTTCGATGTCGAGTCTGGAATCGATCTCCAGTCTGGAGGACTGGGTACCGACTCGCCTTGTTACCGGCTCTCGACGGTACCAAAGGCTCGGTTCCGATGATTCGGATCCGCAACTCTCGGTTCCCCCGATGCCGATTGAGTTGCCACTGGTTGCCCTTCCTTTACTGGTATCAGACACAGTACCGAAGTTGGTACCGATGTCCTCATTACCTTCACGGTCGGTGCCTTCCATGCTTCGCTTATCAGGCTCTTTGCCCTCGATGCCGAGTTTGGAATCGATCTCTAGTCTAGAAGACTGGGTACCAATAGATTTTGGTGCCGACACCGATCGATACCAATGCTTCTGTACCGAGGATAGCGGCCGCAGGTTTTCGGTTACCTCGGTACCGATTGAACTGTCACCGATGACTGCTCCGATGTCTGTCGGGTTCGACTCCGACATCGGTACCGGTACCCACAGTAGCATCGTCGCCAATTCCTGCCATGCTTTTTTCAACAGGATCACTCCATTCTATACCAAGCTTGGAGTCGATTCCTGGCATGGACGATGTGGTTAGGATGGGGGCTGCTCCTGACAGCCAGTACCAGCAACCATCTTTTAAGCATTCCACACTGCACTCTGCAGGATCTTCTATTCCTATATATTTGGATAACTCTGTGGATGCTCAGGCTAGTTCTTTAGATCTACCCTGTCCAGGGGAGATTCCTGTTTGGGATCCCTCTTTTCAGAGTTTCTTCCTGGATATAGCAAGATCTCTTGCCATTCCTATTCCAGGACATGATCCTGCACAAGGCTCTGTTTCTACCAAGGCAAGGGACAACATAATGCTTCCTTTGCATCATTCTTTGCAGGATCTCCTTCTAGGAATGTGGGAAACACCTTTAAGGGTTCCCCCACCTCTCAGGGCAACTGATCTTTTATATCAGGTGCCCCCCTCTCCAGGGTTTCAAAAGACTCAACTTCCTCATCATTCCATAGTAGTGGAATCAGCAATGAGGCGGGTAAAGAGTAAGAAAAAGCACTCTTATTATCCGCCAGGTCGTGAGTCTAAGACACTAGATGCCTTTGGACGTCAAACCTTCCAGACATCTATGCTTTCTGCAAGAATTCTCTCATATTTTTTATATGAGTCTTTCTCTTGAGGAGGTCACAAAGCAGTTACATCTTTCCTTCCAGATTCTAGGAGTACAGACTATTCTTCACTGCTTAAGCATATCCATAATATTTCTTGGTTTCTTTCTCGTGCTTCCCTAGACTCTTTTGAGTCTGTTAGCAGAACTTCTGCTATTGCTATAGGGGCACGATGTAGAGCCTGGCTCCAATCTTCAGACTTGGACAAATGGGTACAACAACGTCTGGGACATACTCCTTGCACTGGAGAAAATCTTTTCAACAAGGAGTCTTTACATCATGTTACTCAGTTATCCACTGATTTACCTGTTCCTAAGGTTTGTTCTACACCACCTTCTGTCCCACTAGGTAGGAAAGCTCCTACCAAACTTTCTTCCCACAGGAGAAGAAGGTTTTATTCATCACTTGCCCATCATACAAATGTTCCCCAACAGGGGAAGCATCGTCCTGGTTTGAAGAATCCAACCTCTCACCAGGCTCAGCAAACCCAGCATCTGCAGGGTTTCTGATCAATCATCAGATGCTTGTGACTCTTGGGGTTAGCATCTACAGTTGCTTCTTCTCAATGGAGGCAATCCACCGCTTCATTCTAACCCCTACACATGGATCCCTTTCCAAATGATATCCATTTTTTTTTCTATATTTCTATGAGCTGTCAGGATATTCATGCCTATAGGTCACAGGTTTCTCCTCTTTTTCCTGCTAAGGAAAGAGGTCTAACCACTGTGCCAGCATGTATCTTTCCTTTCTATAGACTTCCTACTTCGTAAGTCTTCTTCAGCTCCGTTCTCTTCACCCTCTTACTAAGTTTTTCCCCTGTAAGAGGGAATTACTTACTGAGAGGCTTTTTCTTCAGCATCTCTACTTTTCTCACTTTCCAGTGCGGAGTTTACCTCCTCTGCTCAATCTTGCTTTGGGGCAGCTTATCAGACATATCCAGAGTTTCCTACTCCTGTTCTGTCCTTTTTGTTTTTGAACAGTAAGATTCTTTCTGCTGTCTTGCTAACAGCTGCCTTTGCAGGAGTTTTAATGTTTGGACCACTGGTTCTTGTCCACAAACAACCAGATTGTCCTCCACTAACATTCTGTCTAGTCTTAGTAGTGGCTCCAAGTCAGTGCTTCATCTCTCTTGGAGATCATCTCACTACAAGCTTTCTAGATTGTCTTATATTCTGCCATCTTCATTTTCCTGAGTTTGGCAGTATAGTTGGCAGAGATACTGGCTCTCTAACAGCCAGTTCTATCTCCTCATTTTCCTGCATCATGCTCTCTGCAATCTACAGAGAAGCTTTCCACTATGGGCCCTTGCTAGAGAGCATGGGGGGGGGGGGGGGTTCTCCAACAGCTATCCTAGCTGGTTAGAAAAGTCTTTTCAGTCATGTCTCCCATGACTAGAAGGTTTTCCCTTCTTTTACTATCTCCTTTTTTGATATAAAGGACGTAGGCCTTCTCTTATGTGAAAGCTCAAGGAGTGCCAGTTCCCTGCTTTGGTCCATAGTATTCCCAATCGGGGATATGCTCGTCCTCATGGTAAGAACGCATGATACCTTTGCCCTTAAGCAGGTCAACATGGTATCTCATCTCTAGGCGTCTTCTGTCTACTTACCATGCTAGAGTCCTGGAAGACTCAGGACTTGCTGGCTGCACATTGACATTGTCCTTGGTTTTTCACGTAGCAGTCCTGGTTATTTTTCACTAACTAGCATCCTTGCAGATCATGACCAGGAGGAATAGATTCTCTATATGTCTTCTCAAGTAGGTTCCACCTCCTTGTTGTTAGATGAATCTTTCCTCTCTACATATCCTATGTGATCACTGTGCTGTAGGCATATCTCTGTCTGTTTAATTGCAGACACCCATATGTAGGCCTACATATCCATATTTATTTTTTGTGTGTATTTTATGCCCTGCCATATCTCACTATAGATATATTCTTATATGTCTATCTATCTATATATATATATATATATGTATCTTTTGAGATATTTTATTATAGATAGATATGTATCCACATACTTATCTATCTCACTGTCTATCCTCATATAGCTATATGATTCTGACAGAGGGGCTTTACCCATACCTATGCTATCTAGCAGGTTTGGGGTTCTACACACACAACCACTCCTGTGGTAGTCAACAATTTTTATACCATAACCTAACGGTTTAGGTACCTCTGAAGCTCTCCGTGCCCAATATCTCTCCTAGCTTACCCCAGTTAGGAGAGACATTGTGGATCTTCAGTTAATCACAGGCTTTTACGCCTCAGGCATTTGTCCTCTCTTTTTGGGGATACAAGGAGTTCCCACACCCTTTCTCCCCTCAAGGCCTGTGCCTGTTTGTCCAATTCGGTTAGCCTTCTCTTTTTGCTCCTAAGAGTGACTCACTCTGCCTCCAAAAGAGCTAGGGTTTTTCTCATAAAGCCTTCCGCTGAAGGCCCATCGTTTTTGGACTACCCCAGTTTCCCTACCGGGGTTACCTGTTACCTTTCAAGATTCTGACCTCCACTGGTTTTCCTACAGGATTATTACCTCCACTTACAGTGAGGTCCTCTTCAAGGTTCCTCTACTAGGTTTCCCAGTAGATCCATGCACCTCCATACTTCTCTGAAATCCTGTCAGGGGAGGTCCATATTGCAATATCCTTTGCAATATTATTGATGACCATCATCATCCACACATGGACTCCATCTCTTCAGTCCTATGCTACGTTAGCTGTTCCACAGCATCCTTCTTTCTTTAACTCCTACCCTCCATCCTCAGGATGCCTGGTGTTCTGGGAGATAGCATGTTCCAGCCTATGACATGCTGGGACTCCAGGCATCTCAGCTTGGGAGTCCCCATATGTGAAGACTCATTCCTGCTTGTTCCTAAAGATAGCACAGTTACTTACCTGTAACAGGTGATCTCTGGGAACAGCAGGAATAAGTCTTCACAACCCTCCCACCTCCCCAGGAGTTGTATCTCTCTCTATCTTTCCTTTCCTCTCTCTCTTTGTCTCAGCTTTAAAACGTAACTGAGGAGAGGCAGTTGGGAAAGGCGGGAAGGCAGCACGCAGGCGTGCTGGGATGCTTCCAAAAGCTCTTGATTGGACGCTGGGAAGCGTTCCCGCGCAGACTCCGTTGGTACCGACGTACCCATATGTAAAGACTTATTCCTGCTGTTCCCAGAGATCACCTGTTACAGGTAAGTAACTGTGCTTTCTCAGACTGTAAGACTGAGGAGGAAGGGGAGATTTCCGTAATAGAATTGAGGGTTTTTCCGTGATCCACCTACTTCACAGAGAGGCCCTTCCTTTCCTTTCCTTTTTCAGGACACTACAATGTTGTAGAGTATTCTCCCATGTAAGCTTTGAAAGTGGACCCTATCTTGGAGGTTATCTGACATTCTAGATATTTCGTTTACCTGAATCTATGTGGCAGTTCGTAGTGTCTCATGGAGAGACCCTAGAGTTGGGCCCTAGGGGCCTTAAGGTCCTGGCTCAGCTGTACCCTTTGCCCCATGATGAGCTGGATGAGTCTTTTGGGCTCCCTTGGGTGGATGCCCTAGTTATGCAGAGACAAATTGCATAACTATCTTGGTGAAAAGGGTTGTAGTGCTCAGGGAGTCTCATGATAGGAGGGTTGAGGTCTTCCTTAAGAATGTCTTTGTGTGCAGTTCTTGTGGCTCAAGCCCTCTTATACTGGGTCTGGCAGCTGCTGGACAGCCCGGAGGTTGCAAGATTGAACTCTGGAGGCATGTATTTGGCTAATGCCCTATATCACTTAGGCTTCTCTAAGTCCATGGTAGAGGTGGTTAGTGGCTTTGGCTCCGGCTCCACAATTGCTTGACTGATGATGCCATTAAGTTGTGGCTGAGCAAACTCACTTTAAGAGCATTTTGCTTTTTGGGGAGGACCTGGAAAAGTTGGTGAAAGACCTTAGTTGGGCTCATTCTCTGAAGCTCCCAAACATCAGTCTGGGGGTGCTATGAGTATCTCTAGTAGGGTTTAATGTGGAGCCTGGTGATACCTGGCACTGCTAGGATTCTGGGTAGGACCTATTCATCCTATGGGTCTAAGCTAACAAGGGTCAGGCCTTTCGGATATGTTTTCTTGAGACTCTGCTGTGGCTCCTTCCTGGAGTCTGTCAGCTTCCACAGTGAGATGTGGCAGGTGCCTTCAGGGGTACAGCCATTTAGGGACTGGCTCTGGCTGTTTTTCTCGCAGTGGACCCATATCATGTTAGACTAATGGGTCCTGAAGGTCCTAAGTCATGGTTTGCCCTGGAAATTGTACTCGTAATCTCTACAGGATACGACCTTTGCGGTGTCGCCCTTCAGCTCCCTACTCATGCAGGTGGTGATCAAGGACACACTACAGTATCTCTTGCCATTGCAGGCTACTCTACCTGTGCTGTATGTAGAGCATTGCATCATCTACTTTGTGGTGCCCAAGAAGGGCTGCTCCTTCCAACCTTTTCTGAACCTGATGGCAGTAAATGCCTACCTCCGAGTAACTCATTTCCTAATGGAGACCATCTGGGCAGTCATTGAGTCAATCTAGCAAGGGGGGGAGTTCCTCATCCTCCCTAGATTTTGCTGAGACAAACTCCGATCCCCCTCTGGGAGAACACCAGTGAATCCCCCCCCCCCTCCCCGCATCTGTGTCCTGGCTGCTTTTTCAGTCTTTGGGCTTTAGCCTTTGACTACTGCTCCTTGCAACTTCATGAAGGTAGTGGTGGTGGCATTCCTGCTCAACCAGGTACAGTTGAACCTGGATCCTTGCTTATCTAGCTGATCTAGTCAGACCTAAATTCAGGACCAACACAGCCCTGGTGATAAACTGGCTAGAAATGCTGGGGCTGGTGTTCAGTTATCCCAGGAGCAGCCTGATCCCTTCCCAGGATTTGGAGTACCTCATAGCTCAATTCTACACACTTCTGGGTTGAACTTTCATCATGCTGAAAGGATCACTCAAGTTGTAGAGCCAGCTCAGGGAGTTTTGTGCTCAGTCAACTTCCTGACTTCTGGGACTGCTAAATCCCATGGCATCAACCTTGGAACTAGGCCCTTGGGCCAGTATGCTTATGCACCCCCTTCAGAGACATCTGCTGTCTCCTAGTTCTCTCTTTTCAGTTAGTCCCTTTCTTTTCCCTGTGAGGTCAAGAACCAATTAGCTTGGTGGTTGCAGTCTTACTATCAGTTGGACAGGGTGCCTCTGGAAGCGCCAGTTTGTGTGGTGGTCACCATAGAAGGGCTAGATGGATTGGGGAGCCTGCTGTTTAGGTCAGTTTGTTGAGGGATTCTAGTGCTCTCAGAAAACTGCCTCCTTTTCAGTCATCTGATTGGAGACTAGAATGATCTGCCTGGCTCTAGAGGCTCTGCCATTTCCTGGTGGGTAGCGCGCAGTCCATAGCTGTGACAATACCATGGCTGTGGCGTATGTCATCAAGCAAGGATGATGCACGCAGTGCCGGAGCGGTGGTGTTGGGCAGAGTAGCAACCCTTAAAGCAGGAGGTGACAACGTGCAGTCCTACCATTGAGTCGGAACACTGTATATCCCGGTGAATGGATGCTCAGCACTCGTGTTCAACCTCATAATGCATGGAGGAGTCTTCCCACTTTTCAGTTTGATGGCCACTTAGATGGGTATGGAAGAACCTCTTCAGCTGGTGGATTCAGATAGTCTGCTTCAGGTGGTGGTTCTGGCATGCTACTAGGGGTTGCATTCAAGGAATGTCCTATGTAATGCACCCTGATGCTTTCAGCTTTTTCAGGGGAGTGAGGCAGATCGATCCAGTTGTTCAGTGGAGTTTCTCTCTCTTTCTCTCTTGTGTTGAAGGCATTGAAGGATGCCCCGTTGTAAGCACATTCATAAGGTATCTCTCAAGGATTTGACCCATAGGGTGGTTTAGCTGGTGGAGGATTTTCAAACAGACCCTTCTCTGCATCTGGCAGATGTGCAGAGGGCATTTAGTATTTAGAGATCACTATCCCTTCTGTCAATCAGATCATCTCTTGTTCTCTTCAGAGGTTCTGCGAAAGGATAGGTAGCAGCCTAATCCTCTATCGCCCGCTGGATTAAGGAGGCTATTGGCTCATCATACCTTTTGATTGGAAAGTATATTCCACCGGAAGTCGGAGCTTACTCCACTAGGGCACAGGCCTTCTCTTGGGCAGAATCCGCTTTGGTGCCCCTGGAGGACATCTGTAAGGCAATTACTTGGTCGGCACGGCGCACCTGTGTGAAACATTACAGGTTGCATGTGGGAGACAGAACAGATAGTGTCTTTGGCAGGGCATTTGTGTTCAGAGCTTCAGTCTTCCTCCTATCCTGGATTCTGACAGCTTGGGTATATTCCACTTGCCTGGACTGGTCTAGCAGGATGATAAGGAAGAAGAAATTTACATACTGTCAGGGGCGGCCCAAGGGGCTGCGGGACATGTGTGGAGACTTGGTGCGGGCCTCATTTGCATAAGGGGCCTCATTTGCATAAACATTTGCATGATGTTACCATACACTAACTTTTAGTAAACATGCCTCTTAATGAGTGTATTGATAAAGAAAGACTAAAAGATGTCTACAGTACTATAATCCAGTGCCAACCGCCAGGCACATTAGGAACTACTACAAACACTGCCCATTTAGAACCCATAGCAAACCCGCCGTATCCTAACAGCACTACCAGGACTCACAGAGCACCATACCCTACCTATCAAAAGGCAACACTGCAAATATTAAACCAATACATTTCAGAGAATAACAATTCATGACCTACTGGGGAACGAGAACAAGCGGCAATGTCAAATAGGAATTACATAAACAGAATACCTCAGCTCAGTTACACATGCAGAACATAGACCATCACCAAACAAGGAATCACAATTTAGAAACAGGAAGACAATAATTAAACTGGGAACCCCAAAAGCCAAACTTGGAATGTACAACAACACTGTAGAAATAAAACTATAAATTAATTTCCTCTTATACTAAACAAAGCGCAGACGTTAATGATGCACATTTCCCAGAGCTAACATATTCCAGTTAATAAATTCAAAATAAAGAGATATTTTTCTACCTTTTATGCATTTTTTTTTCAGTTGCAATTGCTCCAGCCACTTTCTTCTGGTTTCTTCGTGTCTTCTACTAACTCTCCATCGTCTGCTGTCCATTTGTCCTTTCTTCTCTCTTCTAGTTTTTTTCCATTCTCTCTCTACATCTGCTTTAACATACTAATCTTTCTCCTTTTGCTCTTTCCTCATTCCTATTTCATCCACTCAGATTTTACCCCTCCATCCTCAATCCCCACTTACTCTCCCAATATCCGACCAATTGTAGATTTGTCTTCCCTCCCACACAAAATATTTTTCCCTCTCCATTTCCCTCTCCCAGCTCCATCCCATTCTAATCCTTCCCCAACATCAGCTCCCTTCTAGTTCGAGCCCCACCCAGCATCCGCTCCCTTCTGGTCCCCGCATCAGCCCATTTCCAGTCCTAACCCCCCATCAGCCCATTTCCAATCCTATCCTAGCCCCACCATCAGCCCATTTCCAGTCTTAGCTCCCCCATCCATTTTCAGTCCTATCCAAGTCTCTCCATCAGCTCATTTCCAATCCCAGCCCTACCATCAGCCCATTTCTAGTCCTTTCCTAGCCCTACCATCAGCCCATATCAAATCCTAGCTCCCCTCCACTCAGCCCATTTCCAATCCAAGCCCCCCCATGAGCCTACTTCCAGTTCTAGCCCCTCCATGATTCCATTTCAATTCAGTCCAAGCCCCCACCACAGCCCATTTCCAATCTTAGCACCCCTAACAGCCCATTTCCAGTCCTATCCTAGCCCCTCTATCAGCCCATTTCCTGTCCTAGCCCCCCCACTCAGCCCATTTCCAGTCCTAGCTCCCGCCCCTCACAGCCCATTTCCATTCCAAGCCCCCCCTCCCCATCAGCTATTTGCAGTTCAAGCCCCCCTTCCACTCAGCCCATTACCAGTCCTAGACCCCGGAACCCATTACCAGTCCTAGACCCCGGAACCCATTACCAGTCCTAAACCCCCTATAACCCATTACCAGTCCTAAACCCCTATAACCCATTACCAGTCCTAAGCCCCCCATAACCCATTACCAGTCCTAAGCCCCCTATCAGCCCACTTCCAGTCCTAAGCCCCCTATCAGCCCACTTCCAGTCCTAACCCCCCATCACCCCATTTTCAGTCTTAGCCCCCCAATAGCCCATTACCAGTCCTAACCCCCATCAGCCCACTTCCATTCCTAACACCCCATAGCCCATTATTAGTCCTAACCCCATAAGAACATAAGAACATAAGAAATGCCATACTGGGTCAGACCGAGGTCCATCAAGCCCAGTATCCTGTTTCCAACAGTGGCCAATCTAGGTCATACGTACCTAGCAGTTTCCCCAAAAGACACAGGTTCTGCAGTGCTTGTACTAGGTCAAGCATTGATATCCTGGGTCCCTTTTTAATAGCGGTTTATGGACCTTTCCTCCAGGAACTTGTCCAAACCTTTTTTAAACCCAGCTATACTAACAGCCCTTACTACATCCTCCGGTAACAGATTCCAGAGTTTGATTACACGTTGAGTGAAGAAATATTTTCTCTTATTTGTCTTAAATAGTTTACCCCGTAGCTTCATTACATGTCCCCTAGTCCTTCTATATTCTGATAGCGTAAACAATTGATCCACGTTTATCCGTTCCACTCCATTCATTAATTTATAGACCTCTATCATATCTCCCCTCAGCCGTCTCTTTTCCAGGTTAAAGAGCCCTAACCTTTTTAGCCTCTCTTCATAGGAGTAGCCTTCCATCCCCTTCACCAATTTGGTGGCTCTTCTCTGTACTTTTTCTAATAACTCTATGTCCTTTTTAAGATACGGTCACCAGAATTGCACACAATATTCAAGGTGCGGTCGTACCATGGAGCGATACAGAGGCATTATAATATCCTTTGTTTTATTCTCCATCCCTTTCCTTATGATACCTAGCATTCTATTTGCTTTCTTGGCCGCCGCTGCACACTGGGCGGAGGGTTTTAACATGTTATCCACGATGACCCCTAAATCTTTTTCCTGGGTGGTGGTTTCTAATGTGGAGCCTTGCATCGTGTAACTATAGTGTGGGTTGTTCTTTCCTAGGTGCATAACTTTGCACTTGTCCACATTAAATTTCATCTGCCATTTGGATGCCCAGTCTTCCAATTTATCCAGATCCTCCTGCAGTTTTCCACAATCCTTTTGGGTTTTAACAACTTTAAACAGTTTTGTGTCATCTGCAAATTTGATAACCTCACTAGTTATTCCCTTTTCCAGGTCATTTATGAATATGTCAAAAAGTAGCGGACCCAGTACAGATCCCTGGGGTACTCCACTATTCACCTTTTTCCATTGGGAATATTGGCCATTTAGCCCTACCCTCTGCTTTCTATCTTTTAACCAGTTCCCGATCCACAATAGTACACTGCCTCCTATCCCATGACTTTTTAGCTTTGCCAAAAGTCTCTGATGGGGGACCTTGTCAAAAGCTTTCTGAAAGTCCAGATACACTATATCAACCGACTCACCTTTGTCTACCTGTTTATGCACACCTTCAAAAAAACAGATCAGATTAGTAAGACAAGATCTTCCTTGTCTAAAGCCATGTTGGCTGTCTCCCATTAGGCCATGACTATCTACATGCTGTGTAATTTTGTTCTTTATGATGGTTTCTACCATTTTCCCTGGTACTGACGTCAGGCTCACCGGTCTGTAATTTCCCGGGTCACCCCTGGAACCCTTTTTAAAAATTGGCGTTACGTTGGCGACCCTCCAATCTTCAGGTATTACAGATGATTTTAATGAAAGTTCACAGATTACCAATAGCAGGTCTGCAATCTCATATTTCAGTTCTTTCAACACTCTGGGATGTATACCATCCGGTCCAGGTGATTTGCTACTATTCAGTTTATCAAATAGTTGTAATATATCTTCCCGGTGTGTAGCGATATTTCTCTCAATTCCTCTGCAGTATCACCTTTAAATACCACTTCAGTCTTGGGTAACATCCCTACATCTTCCTCAGTAAAGACCGAAGCAAAGAATTCATTCAGTCTCTCTGCTATAGCCTTGTCTCCTCTTACTGCCCCTTTTACCCCTCTATCATCTAATGGTCCAATTGACTCTCTCACAGGCCTTTTGCTACGAATGTACTTGAAAAAGTCTTTATTTCGTGTTTTTGCTTCCGTAGCAAGTTTCTTCTCAAATTCCCGCTTTGCCTGCCTTATCAATGCTTTGCATTTAACTTGCCAGTGCTTGTGCTGTTTCCAGTTTTCATCATTTGGCTCTTTTTTCCATTTCCTGAAGGTTGCTCTTTTGGCAGCAACAGCCTCTCTGACCTCACCTTTAAACCATGCTGGCAGTTTTTTGGACTTTCTTCCACTTTTCTTAATGCGTGGAATACAGCTGGTCTGGGCTTCGAGGATAGTATTTTTAAATAACACCCAAGCTTGCTGTAAGTCTTTAACCTTTGGAACCGCTCCTTTTAGTTTTTTCCGAACTATATTCCTCATTCTATCATAGTCTCCCTTTGAAAGTTAAAAGGTAGTACTGTGGATTCCTTTACTATCTGTCCTCCACTGATTAAATCAAACATGATCATACTATGATCACTATTGCCAAGTGGTCCCAACACCCTTATTTCTTGCACCAGATCTTGCACCCCCCATCAGCCCACTTCCAGTCTTAGCCCCCCCCATTACCAGTCCTAACCCCCTCCCCCCATCAGCCCAGGTAGATTAAAAAAAAAAAACAGACTGCTGCTGCTGCCGCCGCCGCCATGGCAGCGGCAGAAGCAAGCGTCCCGCGGGGCCCTCCCTGCCCGCAGAGCCCTCCCGGCAGCATCAGCTCCCAAAGTGCGGGCTTTTCAGAGCCGCGAAGGGAGAGTTTCCCTTTCTCGCAGCTCTGTTAAGCCCCAGTGGTGCTTAACAGTCGCGAGACAGAAGCTTTCCCTTCGCGGCTCTGAATGCTGACTGCGAGGGAGCTGATGCTGCCGGGAGGGCTCTGTGGGCAGGGGGGCCCCGCGGGATGCTTGATTCTGCTGGCTGCTGCTGCTGCTGCCATGGGAGCAGCAGCAGCAGCCGGTTTGTTTTTTTAAATCTATCTGGGCTGATGCAGAATGTTTTTTGCGCGGGGCCCTGTGCAAAAACATACTTGCTCAATGGACGGGCTGGCCCTGCATACTGTACTTTTAACTTTTTTTCCTTTGAATCCCATTGGACTACTCCAGGACCTATCCTGGAATGCAGGTTTGAGAGTCCAGCTGCTAATGACCGGCACGGAATTCATTGTAGTAAAAGAGCAAAATACCTGTTGAAGTTAACTATTCCAAATATTCGGGTTGTTGATGTTAATACTATTATTTTCTGAGTTGTTTCTGAGTTTTTCAGTATGCTTATTGCTTGGGAAGTGTCATGCTAGCTTCTCTGTGCCACCTTAGCAGATATGCCTAGTGACTTTGACTGTATTCTCTTTCTCTGCACACATCCAACAGATAGCTAAAACCTGCTGTTTCTTTATAACATCAGAAAAATTAATCCTTTCTACTCACTACCAAGACCCTTGTCCACTCACTAGTCACCTCCCGTCTTGACTATTGTAACCTGCTCCTCGCTGGTCTCCCTCTGAATCATCTCTCACCTTCAATCTATTCAAAACTCAGCTGCACGGCTTATAGAAACATAGAAATATGATGACAGAAAAAGACCACATGGCCTATCTAGTCTGTCCTTCCATATCAATAACTACAACAGTCCCCTTTTTACCTTTAGAGATCCTCTGTGTTTGTCCCATTGCTTTTTTGAATTCAGTTACTGTCCTCATCTCTACCACCTCCACTGGAAGACTATTCCAAGGATCCACTACTCTTTCCGTAAAGAAATATTTCCGCATATCACTCCTGAATTTATCTTCCTTCACCCTCATCCCATGTCCCCTCGTAGCAGAACTTGCTTTCAATTGAAAGAGGCTCTCTCCCTGAACATTTATGCCACGGAGGTATTTAAACATCTCAATCATATCACCTCTATCCCGCCTTTCCTCTAAGGTGTACATATTAAGATCCTTCAGTCTGTCTTCATATGCTTTATAATGAAGACCACTAATCATTTTAGTAGCCACCCTCTGCACCAACTCCATCCTGTTCACATCCTTTTGAAGGTGCAGTCTCCAGAATTGCACACTGTACTCCAAATGAGGTCGCACCAAAGACTTATACAGAGGCATTATCACCTCCTTTTTTCTGCTAGCCATTCCTCTTCGTATGCACCCAAGCATCCTTTTAGCTTTTGCCGTCGCCTTTTCTACCTGTTTAGCTACTTTAATATCATCAGACACAACCGCGCCTCGGTCCCGCTCTTCTTTAGTGGACAAAAGTACTTCACCCCCTATACTATATTGCTCCCTTGGATTGCTGCAGCCCAAATGCATGACCTTACATTTTTTAACATTAAATCCCAACTGCCAAATTCTAGACCATTCTTCAAGCTTAGCTAGATCCCTCCTCATGTTATCTACACCTTTCGCCAGTGTCGCTATGCTCATGTAACCCCTCTTCTCAAGTCACTTCACTGGCTCCCTTTCAGTTTCCCCATCCATTTCAAACTACTGACCAACAATTGCATTCATTCTGTGGCTCTTCACTACCTTTTCTCTTTTCTCATGCCACACCCCTCCTTAGGCACTCTGCTCCTCTAGCAGATCCATTTTATCTGTGCCCTTCTCTGCCACTGCCAATTCCAGATTTTGTTCATTCCATCTTGCTGCTCCATATGCCTGGAACAAGCTACCTGAGTCAGTGTTTCGGGCTGCTTCTTTAGCCCTAATTCAAATCCAGGATAAAAAACCACCTCTTTGAAGCCACTTTTGGATCATGATACTACTCAATCTCCAGGAACAAGCAGGAATGTAGTCTTCACAAATGGGTATCGTCGGTACCGACGGAGCCTGCGCGGGAACGCTCCCCAGCGTCCAATTAGAAAGCGTTTGGGAGCATCCCACAGCGTCTGCGTGCTGCCTTCCCGCCTTTCCCAACTGCCTCTCTCCAGTTCTTCGTTTTCTGCGGAGCCAGCAGGTCGTTTTCCTGTCACTGCAGAAATTATCCCATATTTTTTTCATTCTTTTTTGTAGTAGTGTCTGCCTTCCTTGACGCTATACCAGTACCGCCGGTTCGTTCTTTCTTTAAAAAAAATTTTTTTCTAATCTTTTCTCTGGATTTTCCAGCCTTTTTCCTCTCGGGCACCACGTGCCATTTTGGGCACTAGGCCCAAATTTTTCCTCAACATGGAAAAACCCGCTTTGGGTTTCAAAAAGTGTTCAAAGTGTGACGGTACCATCTCCGTCACCGACACTCTCGAGTGGTGCCTTAAATGTTTAGATCCTGACCACTCCATCTCGGAGTGTGTTGCCTGTGGGATGATGTCGAAGAGTGGTCGGCAGAACCGAGCTGCTAAGCTTAAGCACCCTTTTTCCCTCCAATGCAGCATCCGTGGCATCAACGTCTTCCAGGGCTTCGTCTTCCTCCGATGGATCTCAGGTAGCCAAACATAAATCTGGCCTATCCTCAAAGGGTAGATCTCCTTCCAAGTATCGAGATGCCTCTGGCGTTGCCCTTGAGGAACTTGTACTGGCAAAATTGCCCCGGCAGGAGGCTTCGGCTTCCAAAGCACTATCGGGACTCCAGGATGTTCTCAAGGCCTCAACCTCGGCAGAACTACTGGTGCCATGCTCTGGGGTACCGGCCGCTTCGTCCGGTACCGACACCCAGGCATCGGCAGCGTCAATTGACCAGAGATTCCTGGCTATTGAGCACAGTCTGACGGCTCTCCTTTCGGCATCGGTGCCTTCGGGACCGCTTCAGACAGTTCAACCGGTATCGACACCGGTTCCGGCACCGACATCGGTACCAGTGCCGACAGCATCGACATCGGCAAGTGTGCTTCCAACACCGAGTCATGCAATTTCCTCTAGTATCGACAGGCCGGTACCGGACCTCTCCGGTACCGACTTCGATCGGTACCGGTATCGTGCTTTACAGGAGCACCCGGACAGAAGATATTTTGAATCCTCCGATGACTCTGAGGATTCGGACAGCTCTGTCGATGCCGGAGTACTTCTCTCTGAGGAGCCGCCTTCTCCTAAACGTAGGATGTCTCCTCCAGAGGATATATCCTTTCAGGATTTCATCAGGGAGGTGGCTAGAGGTCTTCCCATCACAGTGGCTCCTGAAACAGAGCCCAGGGCAAAGGAGTTGGAGATTTTATAATATCCTAAAGCTCCCAAGGAAGCGGCTACTTTGCCTATTCATGAGATCTTGCATGATCTCATATTAAGAATGTGGGAAACACCTCTTACCACCTCTCATCATTCCTGTAGGCTGGATACCATGAATCGAGTGCCTCCTTGTCCTGGATTTCAAAAAACTCAGTTGCCACACCACTCCATAGTGGTGGAGTCAGCTATGAGAAGGATCAAGAGTGCAAAAAGACTTGCATCTAATCCTCCAGGACGTGAATGTAGGACTCTTGATGCCTTTGGGCGTCGAACATTCCAGGCCTCTATGCTTTCTGCCAGGATTAGTTCCTACATCTTATATATGGGAATGTTCCTTAAGGAGGTCACAGGAGATCTAGAGCTTATGAGCCCTCTCCTTCCTGATGATAAAAGGCAGGATTACCTTACATTTTGTCAAACATGCCCAGGATGTTTCCAAGTTTGTTAATCGGGCAGTTTTTGACTACTTTGAGTGCATAAGCAGAACCTCTGCCATTGCCTAGGGGCTCGCAGAATTGCCTGGCTCCAGGCATCTGACTTAGAACTCTGGGTACAGGACAAGCTGGGGAATATCCCTTGTACAGGCGAAAATCTCTTTGGCAAAAATTGGCAAGAGAAAGCTAATGAGCTGGATGCTGATAACACCACTTTGGATAGACTATCCAAAGCTACAGCTGATCCTGCAAGGAGGAAATTCTACAAGAAACCATTCTTCTCTAAAAAGAAGAGGTTTTACCCCTCCTATACCCAGCAGGTGCGTTCTGCAGGTCAGTCTGCCCGAAAGGGACAGCAGGCCCCAAAGCAAAGGAAATCAAAGACTGCTAAGCCTCAACCGGCCCAGCAGACTCAGCCTTCACAGGGGTTTTGACTCCCATCTAGAGAACTTGGCCTTCCTGGCCCTGAACGGGCCAGAGCCTTCCACCATCCCAGGAAGGTTGTGTCATTTTGCCCCCAGATGGGAGCAGATAACAGCAGAAGAATGGACTCTTTCCATTGTAAGAGAGGAGTACAAGCTGCATTTCTTCAACATGCCCCCTCCTACAGTGGTAAGACAGTTCAATTCTCAGGCTTCACTCAACACTCAGTTGGGTCAAGAGGTCAGTTTACTTCTTGCCCATGGGGCAATGTATTACCCCTACAAACAGGCTAAGAAGGTCAGCAGCTACCAATACCATGTCTATGCCACCTGAGTCTACTAAATGTACTCAAACAACTAGAAATAGAGCCTTTACATTCTATGCTCCTAAGTGCGGGAACAATCTCCCGCCTCATATTCGATCAATCGGTGACCTCTCACAATTCAGAAAAGCCCTTAAACACCACCTATTTTGCCTTCACTTCACCCACCCTAACACAACCACTTCCAGCACCCCATCTTACCCACTCAGCCTCTGACACCCCAACAACATAACGCTTAAGGACATAGATAACAGATCCGCCCTCAGACATAGATTACAAGCCTCTTGCATTATGATCCCAATGTACAACATAAACTGTAAATAGTTTTTACAACCACCTCGGTTGTTGAGATGTATATAGTTACCCTTGTTATAGTCCCATGTTAGAAAGCTTGTTACAATGTAAGCAAAAGATCCTTTGTTCTGATGCAAAATTTATGTTTGTAAACCGCACTGATACCAAAAAGCGCGGTATATAAGAACTGTAAATAAATAAATAAAATAAATAAATAGAAGACGCACCCATTTCCCAACAGGGTACAGGGTTTTACTCCCCTTATTTCCTTATTCCAAAGAAAATAGGGGGACACAGACCCATTTTAGACCTCAGAGAACTGAACAAATTCCTGTTCAAAGAGAAATTCAAGATGATTTCTCTGGGAACTCTGCTGCCATACCTTCAGAGTCAGGATTGGCTTTGTTCTCTAGATCTCAAGGATGCGTACACTCATGTTCTCATCCATCCAACTCACCGAAGATTCCTTCGATTTCTTTTTCAAGGAAAGCACTACCAATACAGGGTGCTTCCTTTTGGCCTGGCCTCAGCACCAAGGGTGTTTACGAAATGCATGGCTGTAGTAGCAGCATTTCTTCGCACTCTAGGAATATTCATCTTCCCCTACTTAGACGACTGGCTCATTCGAGCCCCATCAGAGTCAGAGACCAGAATTTCCCTATCTTGCACAATGTGTATCCTTCAGTATTTGGGCGTGGTCATAAACATCCCATAATCCAGCCTAATTCCCACTCAGTCTCTAGAGTTTTTATAGGAGCTTTGCTGGATACCAGAAAAGCAATGGCCTATATTCCACAGGCCCGCTGCCTTCGCATTGTGCTGTTAGCATCCCAGGCAGTATTAAAAACTCATCTCACTGCTCGGGAAATGTTACAACTACTAGGCCACATGGCATCTACCGTGCACGTCGTTCCTTATGCTCGCCTCCATATGAGAGCAGCCCAATGGACTCTATCCATTCAGTGGACTCAGGCATCAGGCTGCCTATCAGACAAAATAGCAAACACAAGTTGCCTTATTTTGTCTCTACAATGGTGGCAGTCATCCCAAAACCTGTTGGTGGGGTCCCCTCTCCAGCAACCCCTATCCCAGGTCACTCTAACAACAGACGCCTCACAGGTGGGTTGGGGAGCTCATCTGCAAGATCTCTCAACCAAAGGCACCTGGACTCCACATGAGACCCACTTACATATCAATCTCCTAGAACTCGGAGCAATCTTCCTTGCTCTTCGAGTGTTCCATACCCAGCTCAGCTACAAGACAGTTCTAATTCAGACGGACAATCAAGTGGCTATGTTCTATCTGAACAAGCATGGAGGAACAGGCTCTCTGTCGCTTTGCAACGAAGCTTTGCGACTATGGGCCCTCGCCAGAGAGCATCAGATTCATCTCCTTGCGGTGTATCTGCCAGGCATTCAAAACTCTTGGGCAGACAGACTCAGTCGAGTTCTGCTTCCACACGAATGGTCTCTCCATACTGACCAGGTAGCAAAAATGTTTCAAATTTGGGGAACTCCGGACATAGACCTCTTTGCAAGTCCGTTGAATGCCAAACTTCCCCTGTTCTGTTCCAGAATTCCGGCTCAGGATTCTCAGGCCAGGGATGCTTTCCTCCTCCATTGGGGTCAGGACTTCCTATATGCCTTTCCACCCATTCTCCTAATTCCCAAAACCCTATTCAAGCTTCAGAGAGACAAAGGCCACATGATTCTCATAGCACCACATTGGCCACGGCAGGTGTGGTACCCTCTGCTCCTGCATCTCTCTCAAGCTCCATCTCTGGAGTTAGGATCTGCTCCAGATCTCCTGTCTCTGGAGGACGGGATGTTGTGGCATCCCAATCCCCACTCTCTGCATCTCAGGGCCTGGTTGCTGAGAGCCTAGGACTTAAGACTAACTTAGTAAGAGTCCATTTAAGTGCTATTTCAGCTTCTTTAAAGCCTTTAAATTGACAGCCTCTTTCCTCTCATCCTCTCATAGCAAGATTTATGAGAGGCCTTCTTCTAACTAAGCCTCCCATTAGGCCACCTCCAGTGGCATGGGACCTGAATCTAGTTCTTGGACAGCTCATGAAGCCGCCTTTTGAACCTTTAGCTACTACCTCCTTGAAATTCCTTTCCTGGAAAGTTATCTTTCTCATTGCAATCACATCAGCACATTGCATCAGTGAATTGCAAGCATTAGTTGCTGATCCTCCTTACACGAGGTTCCACCATGATAAGGCAGTCCTTAGGACTCATCCACACTTTATGCCAAAGGTGGTCTCACCTTTTCATTTAGACCAGGCAGTTTACCTGCCTGTATTTTTTTCCAAGGCCTCATGCTTCAAATGCAGAAAGGAATCTTCATACTTTGGACTGTAAAAGAGCACTTGCTTTTTACTTACAGAGGACACAGCAACATAGAAAGTCCTCCCAACTCTTTGTTGCTTTCGATCCTTCTCATTTGGGACTTCCAGTCTCCAAGAGAACATTGTCCAACTGGATTGCACAGTGTATTTCTTTTGCCTATCAGAGTAAGAACCTTTCTCTGGAAGGCCATGTCACAGCTCACAATGTGAGAGCCATGGCAGCCTCAATGGCTCATCTACACTCTGTGTCTATTGACGACATCTGTCAAGCAGCTACTTGGGCCTCGGTTCATACCTTCACAGCCCACTACTGCTTAGACAAGGACTCCGGCCGGGATGCCTTGTTTGGTCAGGCTGTTCTACGACACATGTTCCATACTTAATCAGCTCCTACCCACCATTCCCGGTAGGATGCCAGAGATCCATGGGGGGAAGTGGAGCCCTTTCACAGGGGCACACAACATCTGGGGTCTCTCCCTGGCATCTGTAGCTAGGGAGTGCCCATATGTGAAGACTACATTCCTGCTTGTTCCTGGAGATAGCATAGTTACTCACCTGTAACAGGTGATCTGCGGGAGCAGCAGGAATTTAGTCTTCACAACCCACCCACCTCCCCTAGGAGTTGTATCTCTTTTCTTTTTTTTCCCTCCCTCTCTCTCTCTTTGTCTCAGCTTTAAAACTCAACTGGAGAGAGGCAGTTGGGAAAGGCAGGAAGGCAGCACGCAGGTGCTGTGGGATGCTCCCAAAAGCTTTCTAATTGAACGCTGGGGAGCGTTCCCGCGCAGGCTCCGTCGGTACCGACGATACCCAGTTGTGAAGACTAAATTCCTGCTGTTTCTGGAGATCACCTGTGACAGGTGAGTAACTATGCTCTCTCTTGTCTACTCCTTATGTGTATCTTACCATACTCCAGTCCCCAGTTTTGCTATTTGTTGTCTTGATTACAGTAGATTGTAAGCTCTGATGAGCAAAGGACTATGTCTTACATCTATATGTACAGCGCTGAGTACACCTTGTAGTGCTATACAAATGATTAGTAGTAGCAGTGATGACATCACTGAAAGATGCTCGAATCTGCCTCCACCTGCTGGCAAAGGTACATAGATCAGTCCAGACAACTGCTAGTTGGGAGCATAAACCTCATTTCCTTATCGTTCCTCCAGTTCAGTCTTCCACCTCTGGGTTGTGTACCTCTTCCTGCAGCTTGGAGACTGGGCATGTCAAAATTGTGACATCACTGGATGTAGTCTGCTGTTCTCTCCCATCAGCCCCAGTGTGTCCAGTCTCCATGCAACAGGAAGACGTAGTGAGCCTAGGTGTGGGGCTCACTTGTGGAACACATAAGGAGCACTTAGTGTAGTCTTTATAAAAAAAAATTATTTTGTCCCTATAAGTTAATTCCTTTCCGTGGTAGCTGTTTCTTTAAAAAAAAAAAAAAAAAAAAAAAAAAAAGCGAGGAGGGGGGTAGTTGCAGGGTACCAGCCATGTGCAGCCTGTTCTTCCCTCTTCCCTCTTTCTGTCACCTCCGGGCCAGTCGTTCCTGTAGATCTCTCCTCCTGGACTGTACGGAGGAGAGCACTGCGAATGGAAAGTCCTCCTTTTTGACGGGAGCCGTCGGATGAGGGTGAGCTCACTGTGCGACTGTCGGCTCGCTTTGGGACTGAGCGACGGCGCAGGGGCTGGAGTTAAGCAGGCGTCTGGTAAGAAAAAGGACCTTGGTTCCCTTTTGCTGCTTTTGGGATTGCTGGCACTACGGGGGGAGGGGGGGGACAGCTCTGTGGCTACGCCGCAGGCCGGGAGTTTATTGGAAACAGCATCATGGTCCCTTTGTTTTTGTTGCCAATTCTGAGATTGGCAGCCACGGGGCCATTTTCTCGTACCATGTGGCGGGCCTCCGCGGAGCAGAGCACGGTGGGGGTGCAGGCGGCTCAGTTCAGCAGCAGCTGTTGCATCAGGTGCCAGACAGTGCCTTATGTAAAGCTGCGGCACGTTTCTTGTTTTAATTTTTTCTGTCTTAATGGTCTCTTCAGTACCTTTTCTTTCTCCCTCGGATCCAAAACAAAACAAAACAGACAGGCCAGATTCACAGAGGGAGGCTTATTCCTTCAGGAATGGGGGACTATACAGTTTGTTTGTGACTGATCCCATCGTGCCCTCAGTGTTAGGTGGACGTTCTATGCAGGGGCGCCGTCTCGTGCGCAGGAATCGGTCATAACTGTGCAGTCTCCTTTTAATGGGACGAGTTTGAGGAACTATATAGAACCTAGTGAGTAGATTAAAAAAAAAATATATGAACAGTGAATTTTCCCTGAAGATGTGTTTCTTTACTTCCCCTTTTACTAAGTTAACAGTAAATCTGCTAGAGCATGGGGCTGTTCAGAGTATGGAGAGAACATTTCGTATGAAGGGAACTTCCTGGTACCTGAACACTTTTTAACCACCAAGCCTGCTTTCCACCCTTGTTTTTCTTGGGTCCTCTTAGTAGTCTTTAGTTGAAAATCAGAGTAACTTATCTAGGGCCACAGCGAGTCGCTCCGTGCCCTAGTGTATGAGGGCTGTGTCTGTGGTGCAGTTTCCTCTCTCTTATCACTGCAGTGCCACGGGATATGTGTGGGGGTATCGTGGTCCTAGTGGTGAGGATAGGGTACCTCAGTCCAGGGGGCCATGGGTTCAAGTCCTATCTGGGAACAGCAATCTAGGGACAGAGGGCCTCTAGTCCTCTCAGCACGCCTTATGGCCTTAAACAAGCCACTTAACCCTTTATGGCTTACCGCTTTGATTGAAGGATAAGTTAGGATAGAAAACTGTTTAGATAAATAAATGTATGGTTTAATTTAATTCCTCAGTCTTTCTGGATCGTGTTAGCTAGTGACTGTCTCTAGATATTTGTTGCATTTCAGGATTTCTCTTATGATTCAATAATTTGCATCTCCTACATTCGGCCAGCTGGCCAATTGGGAGGCGCTCTGGTCTCAAGGAGGACGAGAGTGTTGCCTTTCCTATTTGGAGAAACAATAGGTTGAAGAGCTCTGAACATACTCTAGGGTTTGGAGCTGATAGTGACTTCTCTTTTGACTCTCATATCTGAGCAGTAGTGTGATCTGCGTTCCGCCGTCTTCATCTGCTGCTTGCAGTTCTTATGCAGGGCCTTAGGTCTGTAGCTTAGTCTTTGGTTCTGTTTCAGTTAGACAGAGGTCTCATCTTCTTCACCTTGCATACAGAGATCTTTGGTCCATAAACTGACATTGTTCCAATTATATCTAGCAGCGATCCATCTGTCTGCTCTCTTGGCTTTTGGGGATAGGAAAGCTGTGGGTCAAACTGACAACCGGTTTACCATGTTTTGCATCAAAAACAAAAAAAAAATAAGAAAGAGAAGGCACTCCTAATGCTTTCAGGCAGTGTCAGAAAGCAATCTGAATATGTGACCGGGGCCTTGACTTGAACTCCTCTCTTTGTGGGAGCCCTTCTATTGAGTGGCAAGAATCAGAAAGTGGTTAGCTCAAGTTTCTGCCTAAATTCCCACAGGTGGTTTCTGCACTCCACATTTTCAAGGAATAGGAGGACTTCAGTAAAAAACAAAACAAAACAAAAAACAAACCCTTTCACAAACCGACAGAATATACACTTATACTATATATTTCTACAGAAAGCCCTCGGCAATATGAATGATCGGGGACACTTTTACAGTAGCATGGAAAATGGCCTGGGCCTTTCCAGTCCCTTGTATTGGGCATCAAACGGATGCTTGTTGGCGGACATTAGCCCGTCTGTTACAGTTAGGATGGGTTGTGCCGATACCGTAAAAACCTTTCGTCGCCAATCGTTCCTCAATTTCGTCATAGTACTGAGGAAGGACGGCCTATCAGGTCTAGCCTGGTCCGCAAGAAATGGATAGCTGTCTTAGAGGGTCGCACTTCCGAAGGCAAACCTTTCGCTCGGTATTAGGGCCGGATCGACAGGGAGAGTTCTGGCCATCCCTCGATTTTGAGGAGGGCTATTGGCACATGTCTATCTGTTCAGTTCAGCAAAGGTTTTGAGGTGTGTTCTCCCGTGAGGGCTATTTTAGGTTCAAACTTGGCCCTTCATTGGCGACGGCTCAGTGCACGTACACCAAGGTTTGAATGGTGGCACCGGCGTTGCGAACAGAAGGGATGCTTGTTCACCATTATCTCGACTTTTGCAAGTTTCGAGTAAAATTCAAGAACGAGAACGCGCAACTCATCCAGAGTAGTAAGATTCCTCCAGAACTTTGGATGGATAGTCAAGCCGTCCAACAGCTGGTTAACTCTGCCACGGATTCGTTGCTGTGTTGGGGACACGGTTGCTGCCGGTTCCCCGAGTCTAGGCTCTTTGGCAGCGGATGCGCAAATTTATTTTCTCGACTCCGACTCCGTCAGTTTAGGGCTATCTTCGCATCCTGGTGACGATTGGAGCGGTTGTATCCTAGCCCGGAGCCCTTTTGGCGTCTGTCCCAAAGATCGCTGCTCCGGCGATAGTCGCTCCAGTACGATACTTTACACGATCGTTTGCCTGTCCGTTAAGGGTCAGGCACCCCCCCTTCAGTGGAGGCGGAGCTCAGGAAAACGGATGGCTGGTAGGCCGCTAGAGCAATCTCACCGGCTCTTGGGGTAGATGGATGTGCGTCTCGCAGGTTGCGGCGCGTCTTGCGGGGATCGGTTCGCGCTAGGAACTTGGATCAACCATGAGGCTCGGCGGTCAATTGACTGCTTGGAATTGAGAGCGGTGTCTTGTTTGTCACTTCTAGCGTTCGAGTTCGCGGTAAGGGGTCGAGCGACCAGAGTGATGTAGTATGGTTCTGTGTCAGTGCTGTGTTTGCCCCGGCAAAACAGCAAGGGCAGGTCGGCTGTTGAAGAAGCAGACGTGCCGTTCGCTGCGACTACTGGCCATTACGGCGGCACACATGGCGGTATCAGCTAATGTATGGTCAGATTGTCCCAGCGGAATCCAGGTGGATGCCGGGGAATGGAAGCTTCATCTGTAAGTGTTTACTTAGGTAGGTCTCAGTTGGGGCCCTTCGATAATGGATCTCATGGCAGCCGTTTGGTTGACCAAAAGCGAATTGGGTTTACAACCAAAGGCAGGAAGGATGTCTGAGGATTCGATGCCCTAATGCGACTAGGGCAGTCAAGCGGTCTTTCTGTGTGTTTCCCCCGTGGCTGCTCGTAGAACGAGGGGTTCAGCGCATCAAGCTTTAGGGGGCAGAATAGTGTTGATGACATATTGGCGGAGGCGCCCAGGGTATGCTGACCTGGGTCGGCTGCATGACAGGGATTGCTGGTGATCACCGGCATCGGCGAACCTTCGGTGCCAGAGGCTGCGCTGATCCTTTCAGAGGGATCGGTTCTCACCTACGGCTTGGTCATTGAAAGAGCGAGATTGCCAACACCGCTCCAGGCTATGTTCCTCCGGGGTCAGAAAGAGGGCAACATCCTTAGTTTAAGTGCGGATTGGCATTTTGTTGAGGACTGTGTAGCCCTTCCCCCCTGTTAGGGCTCTCCCGGAAGCAGCAAACAACTCTGACAATCAAAGCAATCTCCTGCAGGTGACGTCAGCACCTTCATCTCTATATATTCTCCACACTGGCGGCGTTCGTTCTTATCTAGGTGCTGTGCTTATGATTAAGTTGCCTTATCCTGCTGTCTGCCTGCTTTTCTTTTGCTGTGCCTTTTAACTTGTGCCTTCCTCTGTCCCATACAGTTTACCGTGCAGCTTGTGTAGCCCTTCCCCCCTGTTAGGGCTCTCCCGGAAGCAGCAAACAACTCTGACAATCAAAGCAATCTCCTGCAGGTGGCATCAGCACCTTCATCTCTATATATTCTCCACACTGGCGGCGTTCGTCGCCGCGGCGGTGCGCGGTGTGGGCGCGCGCCTAAGGAGCACGCACAAGGAGCATGACATGCTCCTTGTGCGCACTCCTTGGGGCGCCGACGAGGGGCACCCTTTGAATTTCAAGAACCAACTGCCACGCTGTTTTCAGTCGCCGGGTCACCAGGACCCCGTTCGGGCCATACCCTTTGTAGAATCCTCGAGCCGCAAGAAAGCGTTTTTTGTCAGTTTCAGGTATCTCTCCGTTTGTTTCATTTTCTGGTTAGTGTTCATGGCCACCATTCCGGTCATCTGGGGCCGCCGCCCCCCTAAATCTTTTCCTTGTTTGCATCGCTGTACTGTGCTTTCCCCGGTGAATCGTCACCCCTCCTCATTTGAGCCACTTTCTTTTACGTCCACATCTCTACGACTAGGACTACTTAATTGTCGGTCTCTCCAAACTAAAACTGCACTGATTTATGATTTGATTGAGAGAAAATCCCTTGATGCCTTGTTCCTTGTAGATATACAAAAACCAATCCCCAATTCAGTGATAAATCTTAATGGTACCAAAAAATCACCAAAACCCCCCCCCGTGGAAATTTACTAAATAAATATTTTTGTCGGAAGTTGCAGGAAAGGAACATGTAAAAATACTATGTCCACCACTCAGTTACATCCATTTTAATCAGTTTTTTATAAAACCATGAAAAACTCCACTACTTAGCTGGATAAGAAGAAGCGAATCTTAGACTGCTTCAGGCACGACGTGCACGTTTCGGGTCTGTAGCCCTGTTTCAAGTGCTGCCAAACTTAGATTCAACCGCCATCAAACGCTGAAATCAGCTGTTTCCTCAAAAGGGTCAAGGACTTCACAGAATGGCTATGCTTCGCTGTCAATCACCTCTAACCACCAATGAAACTCCAGAGACACCCCACCAACCAGGGAAAGCCCTGTGATCATCAGTGGCGTCAGTGAATACTGAGCCAATCAATCTCTTTGTTAAGACCATCAGGATACACGGTCCGCAGTTGAAAAATCCAACGCTGTTCACAGCTCTGTAGTTTGTTAATGCGATCCCCACCACGAGGGTCAATAGGCACATGATCAATGACAGACCACCGTAAGTCCTGAAAAACGCGGCCAAAAGCTAGACAATGCTCAACCATTGGAGCTGTCATAATCCCCTGTCGAAAAGACAAGAGGCATGTTCACTTAGCCGAAGTTTAATCATCCGTGTAGTTCTACCCACATAAGCCAAAGGACATGGACAAGAAATTAGGTACACAACAAAAGATGAAGTATAATCCGTTTCCCACCGTCTCTTAAAATGCAATCTAAGTATGGCAGCACTTGAAACAGGGCTACAGACCCGAAACGTGCACGTCGTGCCTGAAGCAGTCTAAGATTTGCTTCTTCTTATCCAGCTAAGTAGTGGAGTTTTTCATGGTTTTATAAAAAACTGATTAAAATAGATGTAACTGAGTGGTGGACATAGTATTTTTACATGTTCCTTTCCTGCAACATCCGACAAAAATATTTATTTAGTAAATTTCCACGGGGGTTTTTTGGTGATTTTTTGGTACCATTAAGATTTATCACTGAATTGGGGATTGGTTTTTGTATATTGTATTTAGTTCCCTTGAGAAAATGGCTACTGATACTTTCGCTTTCACTGAGGAAAAGACCTACTTTGTTTGATACCATTGATGGGGGTAATCCCACTAGTGAGGGTCCATCTATGTCAGACCTTAAAGCTCTTCGTAAGTGACTTATCCGATTGCAACTTCATGGAGCGTCAATGACTCGATATTCATATTCATATTCATTTATTTGATTGACCGCCCTTCATGGATAGGCAGAGCGGTTTACAATAAAAATATAGACAGAGTGGCACAAGCCAGAAAATTGGAAAGGAAGTTACAATTGAAATAGAGAAAGAGATAGAGACATGAGTAGATAGGGCAGAGGGAGGGACGGCGGGTCAGGGTTAGGGAGGGGGAAGGTCGAAAGCATGGGAGAACAGATAAGTTTTAAGTGAGCGTTTAAAGGTAGGGTAGTGGGGTTCGAGCCGAAGGGGGGGGGGGAAGAGAGTTCCATAGTGCAGGGGCTACAAAGAAGAAGGCAGAAGAGCGTTTGGTCTGAAGGTGTGCATGGGAGGGGGAAGGCAGAGCTAGTCGGTTGAGGTGGAAAGAGCGAGGGGTATGACGAGGAGTGTGGAAATGGAGTAGATCAGCCAGATATTGAGGGGTAGAGGTGTGTAACGCCTTGTGAGCCAACGTGAGGAGCTTGAATTGAATGCGAAAGGAAACAGGGAGCCAGTGAAGTCGGAAAAGAAGAGGGGTGACGTGGTCTCTGACAGAAGAATGGGTGACAAGACGGGCGGCAGTGTTCTGAATGTGTTTTAATCGGGAGAGCTGTAGTTTGGAGATACCAGAGAGGATGGAGTTAGAAAAATCAACACGAGAGATAACAAGGGTGAGTAGCAAAGTAGTTAAAGCTGAGGAGGAGAGGAAGGGGCGAATAGCACGAATCTGCCGTAAGTGGAAGAAGGAGAGTTTAGAAATCTTAAGACTCGTATTATTCCACGGGGGCTGCGGATGACTCGAGCCCCGAAGATGTTTGTCTCTAATAAGGACTTTGTATTAAAATGGAATCAAATTTCCAATAAATGTAGTTTTGATTTAATTGCTTTGATTTTGGAACGTACCACTCAGGAAGAGGAGGTTGTTTCTAAACGGATTGAAGAGGTTCAAACTACATTGAAAACAGCGTTAGAAGATGACATTTACCAGGTGAAAATTGATGATATGAATCGACAAATTAAAGGATTTTTTGATTATTTAAAATCATTGAAACAGAGGAAGTTTCTTCGTGATAAGTCTGACTATGACGCTGAGAAAGTGTATTATTGGATGTATGTCTCCCCTGATAATACCAATCAAAAGCGGGTTACCTTTGAAAGTTCTTCTGAGGACACTGATGACAGTGGAGGTGTTGTGGATATTTCTAAATCCAATAGATCCTCTCAGGTTTTTTGGCAAGGTCAGGGCAACAGGGGAGGGCGAATGCGTCGCAATTACTATGTCGAGGGTTGGGAACCCCTGGTAACACGGCAACGGTCTCGTCAACAAATAAGTCTATAGCAGTGAACCTTATGCCTACTCCCCTGACTCCTGCTCAGGAAGGTTTACTGAATCTTGGTCTTTCTTATGTACCAACAGTGGATCATGATCCTTTTAAGTTACGTGTGTATTTGTATAAGTTTTTTCGGCAATTACGTATTGCACACTTTTTTTCGGATAAACCTGCTACAGTTCTGTTGTGCGTCCTAAATCTACGTGGATGCCTCCTGATGTTATGGATCCTGCTCTCACCACTTTTCAGAAGTTGGTCCTACGAGATTTGGCGGTTTTTGAGCAACAACTGGGTTCTAAATGGGTCAATTTGGATAAAGAGGGCTGGGAGACTTTACGACAGCTTCAACGAGATCCTAGGCTCACTATTCGTAAGGCGGATAAAGGTGGAGCCATCGTGGTTCAATCCACGTTGGACTATCTGAATCTTTTGAATGCCCATCTGTCGGACACTGTAACTTATCAGGCATTATCGCATGATCCTACTCCAGAACTACAGATGACAATTAAGTTATTGGTGGATGGTGCGCTTATGAATGGGTGGATTACGAACAAAGAACATAAATTTCTCATACCAGTTTGTCCAAAAGTTCCGATCCTTTATTTAGTTCCAAAAATACATAAGTCTCTCACTTCTCCACCTAGTCGGCCAATAGTTTCATGCAGAGGGTCTGTTTTGGAACCCCTATCCCAATATTGTGATGTTTTTCTTAAAAAAGAAGCTATTTTGGTTAAATCTTATATACGAGATACGGCACATTTTCTTCAACAATTGATGGCTTTAGAAGTTCCTACCTGTGATTTTCAAATGGTGACACTTGATGTCGCCGCATTATATACAAACATCAATCAGACTGAGGTTCTGGAATTATTACGAACTAAATTCACGACTGCACCTTCACGCCTTCCTTGGCAATTTTTGTTGGAATTAATTACGCTAGTTTTAACTCGTAATTATTTTTTGTCTCAGGGGCAATTTTACCAACAAACTTTTGGGATAGCTATAGGGGCCTCTGCGGCACCATCTATTGCCGCTTTATACATGGCGGAATTTGAGGAGAGATATTTATACCATTCTGCATATTTTCAACATGTTTCGTTTTGGAAACGTTTTTTGGACGACATCTTTTTCTTATGGATTGGGTCTTTGGATGAGTTACAAGAGTTTCTGACATGGCTTAATGATCTTAAATCCAACTTGAGGTTTACGGCACATGTAGCTGATCATCAGATTGATTTTCTTGACGTCACCATATTTTCTGAAGATGGCCATTTTCGAACTTCGTTGTATCGGAAGTCAATACAACATAATAGTTTGCTTAAATTTCAAAGTTTTCACCCTGGTCCGTTAAAGAGGGGCCTTCCATATGGTCAGTTTTTGAGACTGCGGAGGATTTGTTCATCTACGATGGATTTTAAATTTCATGCTGCTGATTTAAGCAAGCGTCTTTTGGATACCCACCTAAAGTGATAAAATTCGCTTATCGTCGTGCGTTATATACCCATCATGAATGGCTATTGACTGACAATCAATCTGATGTTGTTACTGAACAAATATCTTCACCGATGGTGGGAATTTTACCTTATATGACATCCAGTAAAGGTGTTGTTGATATTCTCCGTAAACATTGGCCGATTTTGGAATTGCATTCTTGTTTCCAAAAATCTCTTAGTGGCTTTTACACGAGGCGCTAATTTGGGAGACTTGGTGGCCCGTTCTGCAGTTGTTGAGGATAGACCCTCTTTGCCTATATTTCCACATAATGGCCACAGTTTGTGTGGTAATTGTAATTATTGCTCTCTAGCCACAACAGGACTGGAATGGACTTATTTAGGTACGGGTCGGCATTTTAAGAGACGGTGGGAAACGGATTGTACTTCATCTTTTGTTGTGTACCTAATTTCTTGTCCGTGTCCTTTGGCTTATGTGGGTAGAACTACACGGATGATTAAACTTCGGCTAAGTGAACATGCCTCTCGTCTTCGACAGGGGATTATGACAGCTCCAATGGTTGAGCATTGTCTAGCTTTTGGCCACGTTTTTCAGGACTTACGGTGGTCTGTCATTGATCATGTGCCCATTGACCCTCGTGGTGGGGATCGCATTAACAAACTACAGAGCTGTGAACAGCGTTGGATTTTTCTTTTTTTTTTTAATTTTTTATTTATAAATTTCACATTACATTCAAGAATACATCTTGAAACGGAAACTGAGAAGGGTATGAAACAATATAATAGACAAAGTCTCAATTATCCATAGGCAAACAAACCCCAACAACCCTACCCACTCTAGCCCACAATAAGAAAAAAAAAGGAGGGGGAGAATACCAAAGAAAGGAAATATACACAATGAACAATTCCAACAAGAAATAAGAGGCGTGCTAAACAGCTAAATCTAATTCTCGGAGAAAGAGGGTGGAGACACATCCATCGTCCCTTTATGACGGGCATTAATGAAGTCTAACAATTGTGAAGGTTCAAAAAAGATAAAGGAATCTGATTGATACAGGGAAATTTTACAGGGAAATTTTAGGAAAATAACCCCTCCCAATTGCTGTACCCCAGGGCGAAGGAGAAGAAAATCCCTCCGCCTCCGCTGAGTCTCCCTAGAGAGGTCTGGAAACATACGGACCTGCAACCCCTTAAATAAAACATTACGTTTTTTAAAGAATAACTTCATCAACCATTCTTTATCTGAAAGTAAAGCCAAGGTAATCAACAAAGTAGAAGGCACCACTTGATCCTCCTGAGATGACTCCAATAATGCAGTTACATTCAAAACATCAACATTAGATAAACCCTTAACCAACCCCATACCTACAGCTTTTTTCCCCGAAGGCAGATAGTACATCTTCACTATGGGGAGATGAGACTCAGGGGGAATCCCCAAATTATCTACCAAATAACTTTTAAACATATCTCTTGCGGATATCATTGCTGACCTAGGAAAATTTACCAAACGTAAATTACTAGCTCTAGACATATTGTCCAGCAACTCCAACTTAACACACATAGGCACTATGTTCTTCTTCAAGGTTTCCACCTCCTTTTCAAAAAGCACGGAGCCTTCCTGAATATCAGCAGCTACCTTCTGCAAATTAGTTATTTTAACTGCATGCTCTTGAATAACCTGTTCAGCATTATGAACCTGCGAAGCCAGTCCAGAGATCCGTGGCACCATCTCTTCACGGAGTTGCATAATAGCAGCCCAAATTGTGTCCAAAGTAACCACCTCCGGGGGCACCATAGGAGACGGAGAGATAAGATTTCCCACTCCGCCAGATGGTAATGATCCGCCCGACACAGGGGTCGATGTAACTGGCCCCGACTCTAGGCCAGCCCCTTCATCCACGATTCCTCTTACGACCTCCGACCTCTGACGTTGCTCTAGGGAAGGACTAACAATCTCCCTGCATTCAACAGGCAGACGCTGCACCACAGTGGAGTCCAATGACTCAAACCCCTCCATCGACCTCCCTTCTACGTCAAGCTCTTGACGAGGCACCTTCGGAGCACGTACCGAGCCAGGGGAGGACAGATCACCGCCTGAAACAAGAGCCGAGGACTCCACCTCCGGCTGCTGCTTAGCCAGGCAAGACTCCCCTGTAACCAAAAGCTGTCTCAGAGCAGGTAAAAAGTAGGAATCCAAAGGACCAATAGTCGCAGGTAATTGGGAAGTAACCTGAGGGGCTATAGAAGGCTGCTTAGCCCCTTTGGACTTCCTTTTTTTCCCCATAAAAAATGCTGCTCTTACCGCACGCCTCAATACGCCGCCACCTAGGCCCCTCTCTTTCCCCGAAAATACTATCTTTGAAGTCAGCGTTGGATTTTTCAATTGCGGACCGTGTATCCTGATGGTCTTAACAAAGAGATTGATTGGCTCAGTATTCACTGATGCCACTGATGATCACAGGGCTTCCCCTGGTTGGTGGGGTGTCTCTGGAGTTTCATTGGTGGTTAGAGGTGATTGACAGCGAAGCATAGCCATTCTGTGAAGTCCTTGACCCTTTTGAGGAAACAGCTGATTTCAGCGTTTGATGGCGGTTGAATCTAAGTATGGCAGCACTTGAAACAGGGCTACAGACCCGAAACGTGCACGTCGTGCCTGAAGCAGTCTAAGATTCGCTTCTTCTTATCCAGCTAAGTAGTGGAGTTTTTCATGGTTTTATAAAAAACTGATTAAAATGGATGTAACTGAGTGGTGGACATAGTATTTTTACATGTTCCTTTCCTGCAACATCCGACAAATACTTATTTAGTAAATTTCCACGGGGGTTTTTTGGTGATTTTTTGTTCCTTGTAGAGACATGGCTTAAGGAGGGGCCATTTATGACGCCATTTCGGTTCCCCGTGTAGCACGAACCGGGGGTGGAGTCGCGGTCATACACCGTTCCACACTCCCTTTCTCTCATATCTCCTCTCCGTCTTTACTCTACCCTGAAGCTCTCCTTCTCCGGTTTTCTGTCCAACCAGTCTCTCACTTCTTACTGGTTTATTCCCCACCATCGGCCACTCCCTCCCTCTAGGATACCCTCATTGCTTCCATTTCCGATTTGATTCTTCAATTTCTACAAATGGTTATACTTGGGGATTTCAATGTGCATTATGACCTCCCTGTTTCAGCTAAGGATGTAACGTTTGTTTCCCTTTTGCATGATCTCTCGTTGCATCAGCATGTGCACCTTCCCACTCACATTGCTGGTCATACCCTGGATCTGATTATTTCTCCCTCAGCTCTTTCTGATCAGATTTCATCCCCTGTTCCCATGTCAGTTCCCTGGTCAGATCACTCTTATCTTACCTTTGCTTTCTGTTTCACGTCCCCTTCTCTTGTCTCTCCTCTATCTCCCGCTCATCCTTCTCGCTCTATCAATTCTGGTACCCGCCAAGCGTTTCTTGAGAGATACCATGCTCCCTCTTCTGAGTTTTTATCACTTTCGCCCTCATCCCAGGTTACTGTCTGGAATGCGGGACTGTCTCATACGTTAGATCAAATTGCCCCATGGCGTGTACACCATCCCAGGACCACGGTCCACCATCCTTGGTTCCATGCTGGACTCCGTCTGCATCGAGCCCAGTTGCGGAGATCCGAGCATCTTTGGAGGAAATCTCCTTCCCCCTCTACCTACCAGAACTTTAAGTCCTGTCATGCAGACTATCGTGCTAGTATTCATAGTGCCAAGCGATCCTTCTATTCCGACTCTATTGTTTCAGCCCCGAATAGATCTCGTTCTCTCTTTCAAACCCTCAACACGCTTTCTCAGCTACAGTCACTAACCTCCCGCAATTCTCCCATCTCTACAGAAATCCCTAGCCCTACTGCATTGGCTACTTTTTTCTCTTCCAAAGTACAGGATCTTTGTCATTCACTTCCCTCTTGTCCTCAGGCTCTGTCTTCCCCCCCCCCCCTCCTATTTCACCTTTATCCTCCCATCACTTTCTCATGTCTGGTCTAAGTTTAGTACCATATCCTCCTCTGAACTCATTAAGCTCCTGTCCACTTCTCATAAAACCACTAGTTTATCAGATCCTATACCTTCCAGTTGGTTTTCTGATTCTTCTCCTGATCTATTGCATCCACTTCTTATTATTATCAATTCCAGTATGTCCTCTGGTTTATTTCCTCACACATGGAAACATGCTGTGGTCCGGCCCTTGCTTAAAAATCCATCTTTGGACCCCTCTGTGCCAGCAAACTATCAACCTGTTTCTAATCTTCCTTATGCATCAAAACTCTTGGAAAAGGCAGTTTTCTCCCAGCTCTCACACCATCTAGATTCCACGCAATTTCTTCACCCTCGGCAGTCTGGCTTTAGGACTGGACATAGTGTTGAAACCATTATTACAGCAGTTCTGAACGAAATTCACTCATCTCACGATCGCGGTGACATCACGGTGTCGGTCTCTTTAGATCTTTCTGCTGCCTTTGATCTGGTCGATCACTCTCTTCTTCTTGCTCAATTACGGGATGCAGGTCTCCGGGGTCCTGTTTACCATTGGTTCTATTCTTATTTACACTCTCGGTCATTTGCAGTCACTTCCTCCTCCGTCACTACTGATGCATTTCCTCTTTCTTGCGGTGTCCCCCAGGGCTCTATATTGGCTCCTCTTTTATTTAATCTTTTTCTAACCCCCCTTGCCCTTTTGATACAGCAATCGGGTATTTCGGGTTACTACTATGCAGATGATATTTTTCTTCTACACCACACATCCTCTTCCCAACCTGATATTGCTCCCCTTAATGCCTGTCTATCTATGGTCTCTTCCTGGCTTTCTACAAATTGTCTTGTGTTGAATATCTCTAAAACCGCGGCTATATGGTTTCCTCACAGCTCTACTGCTCCATCACTTGCTCCATCTTTTTCGGGTACCTCAATATCTCTAGTCACTAAGCTTCGGTATTTAGGTGTCTTTTTTGATAGTAATCTCTCATTTCATGATCACATTTCCCAGGTGTCCCGTCGCTCTTTCCATTGTCTTAGACGAATCCATGCCATCAGACCATTTCTCTCCCCTCAGGCTCTTTCCACCCTCTTGCTTTCTTTAGTTATCACTAGGTTAGATTTTTGCAATCCTGTTTATGCTGGCATTCCCCAATACCAGCGCCACTGATTACAACTTATACAGAATACTGCAGCTCGGATGATCCTCCATGCCTCTCCCCGTGACCATATCACTCCCATTCTTCAGCATCTTCACTGGTTGCCAATAAACTTTCGAATTCAGTTCAAGATCCTCACTCTTCTCCATCGGGCTATTTATCTGCACACACCTCAGTATTTATCCGATCTATTAACCTTTCACACTCCCACCCGCAGTCTCCGTTCAGTTCATATTAATCGCTTGAACCTCCCTTCTCCCTCTCAAGCTCACCTTCACTCTACCCGGCAATCAGCCTTTTTTTACATTGGTCCTGCTCTTTGGAACTCCCTCCCCACTGACCTCAGTTTAGAACAGTCCATGCCTACTTTCCGCTCCCGTCTTAAAACACATTTTTTCTCTACTGCTTTTAATCTTCTCCAATGATTTCTGCTTCCCCTATGATTTGCTCCTATTTGCAATCTATCTTCTCTATCCTGGCCTTCTTTTTCCCCTATCCTTTTTAAGAAAAAGAGTATTTTTTTTAAAGTATTGTTATTTTCCTTTTCTTTTTAATCATTTTATATATTTTATAGTTTTATTGTAAATCGCCTCGATGTAATGGGAGGCGGTATATCAAGTGATTATAAACAATAAACAATAAACAGACGGTTTGTTATCCACGTTTTCTGTGCTGATTGGTTTGATTGTTTCCAGGACTCGTCGATAAGGGTTCTGCAACCAGCTCGTTAAGGTCGAAGCTGGTAGCTCTTCTGGGTATAGAGGTAGAGTTTATGGGGCAGCCTTGTGCTCTCCCTTGGAAGGACTTCATTTTCCTAAAAGCTGTCTCTTGTCTACGGCCTGCTCACAGAATGGTGGTTATCTTCTGGGATCTTAGCTTGTTTCTGAGGGCGTTAACAAGGGTGTCTTCGAGCTCTCCCAATAGCATCGCTCAGGGGCTGAACCTTATAGGTAGTGTTTTGGTGGCCATCGCTTCGGCACGGCAAGCTCGGAGCTGTAGGCTTGTCCTGTTGGGAGCCGTTTTTGTCCTATTTAGGAAAAAGGTGGTGTTGCTTCCAGTGATTTCCATTTGTATACACGGTAGTTTCTCCCATTCCATGAATTTTTCTATTTCATTACCTGTGTTAGGGGTCTCGGAGGAGAACACCTCAGACCGTAATCAGCAACGCTTCGGCGTAATGAGAATGCGGGGTCAGTAATGGAAGGTTTCGGAAATCTTCTGTAAGTCGGGGCGCTTAGTCGTTTGGTTTGGAGGCTTCGCAAAGGAGTAGCAGCGGCTGAAGCGGTTATCTAAAGTTGCAGACGCATACCGTTTGAGGCGATGGGTGCTCTTAGGGGTTAAGGCCTCACCTTACTGGAACACAAGCGACATCGTGGGCGGATCACAGTTGATGCTGCTGGTGGTGAGTTGCAGAGCGGCCTCTTGGTCATTTCTTCATACATCCGGTGAACTCTACCACCTGGAGGTTTCAGCAGCGAGCGAGGTCTGGTTTAGGTCGGCGATGTTGCGATCGGGGTGGATAGGTCCCTCCCAAGGATTACTGCTCTGTTACATCCCAGAGGTGGAGGACTGAACTGGAGGAACGATAAGGAAATGGAAATTACACTTACCTGGTAATTGTTGTTCCTTGAGGAGCTCCAGTTCAGTTCTCAATCCCGCCCGGGAAGGAGTGGTTCAGAGGTCAATTTGTTCTGGGGGAGGGGGGGGGGTGTCGATCTCTAGGTAGGCTCATACAGTTGATAGTCTAGGGATCACTGTGATTCTTTTACCCTTGGCTTTCTTCCTTTCTTTCTTTCTGTCTATTTTTTTTTTTGGTACATGGGGAACAGAGAGAGGAAGAGAAGGGATTTTTTAGTTTTAAGGGTTAGAAAGCTAGAAGTTGAACGTATCACTTGAATTTAATATAAGCACTACTTATTTGTTGCACCTTTGAGTTTGCTTTGTCAATAGGTCACTGGGACTGATGGGAGAGACCAGCAGACTACATCCAGTGATGTCACGATTTTGACATGCCCAGTCTCCAAGCTGCAGGAGGAGGTACGCAACCCAGAGGTAGAGGACTGAACTGGAGTTCCTCAAGGAACAACAATTACCAGGCAAGTGTAATTTCCATTTCCTTATCCTGCTAGACCAGTCCAGACCAAATGGGTTATGTCCTCCTGCCAACAGGTGGAGGCAACCTTGAGTAACTTTCAGTGATGTCCACATCTGGTATAGCCTCTGATACAGCACTGAGAGAAGCCAGTATGCCACTTCCCAAGCAGTAAGCAAGACTTCCTTTGGTCCTTAGGCATTTAGCATCAGCTTATGGTCAGATTCTTGCATTAGGGTGCACAGGAACTCAAAAGAGATGCACTGCCTAGTCTGGTCTCCAGTGTTCCCTGTCGGTCAACCAGGCTCTTCCTCTTTCCTGGGAGATCAAGGAACAGGTGAAGTAGCAGATGCAGTCCTACCTGATGACCTGTAGGCTGTTGGAAGCACCTGAGGAGAGGCTTGTCAGCCTGGAGGTATGAAACCTGGTCCAGTTGGCTCAGATCTTGTCTCCTTGCAGGGCTCCAGGGAGATTATTCTGCTTGGAGGCCACAGTGGTTACATTGACCCTGCAGTGGCTCACACTTCTTTTAAGGGAGGCAGTGCGCTGAATATTCTCAAGCATGGCTCTGATGGTTGTGCATACATAGAAACATAGAAATATGATGACAGAAAAAGACCACATGGCCTATCTAGTCCTTCCATATCAACAACTACAACAGTCCCCTTTTTACCTTTAGAAATCCTCTGTGTTTGTCCCATGCTTTTTTGAATTCAGATACTGTCTTCATCTCTACCACCTCCACTGGGAGACTATTCCACGGATCCACCACTCTTTCTGTAAAGAAATATTTCCGCATATCACTCCTGAATCTATCCTCCTTCATCCTCATCCTATGTCCCCTTGTAGCAGAACTTGCTTTCAATCAAAAGAGGCTCTCCCCCTGTACATTTATGTCATGGAGGTATTTAAACATCTCAATCATATCACCTCTATCTCGCCTTTCCTCTAAGGTGTACATATTAAAATCCTTAAGTCTGTCCTCGTATGCTTTATAATGAAGACCACTGACCACCCTCTGTACTGACTCCATCCTGTTTATATCCTTTTGAAGGTGTGGTCTCCAGAATTGCACACTATACTCCAAATGAGGTTGCACCAAAGACTTATACTGAGGCACTATCACCTCCTTTTTTCTGCTAGCCATTCCTCTCCGTATGCACCCAAGCATCCTCCTGACTTTTGCCGTTGCCTTTTCTACCTGTTTAGCTACTTTAACATCATCAGACACAACCACACCTAGGTCCCGCTCTTCTTTAGTGGACAAAAGTACTTCACCCCCTATACTATATTGCTCCCTTGGATACCTTCTACTGTGGCAGAGTTCTCAGGTCCAGAGCAGTACTTACAACCGCACAGCTGTACTGTTTAACAAAGGAGCATCTGATGCCCTAGCTACAGCTTCATCCATGTCCCGCCAGTCCAGAAATATTTATTTATTTAATTTATTTATTTAGCTGTATTTATATCCCGCTTTTCACCGGGTCAAAGCGGTCAATTGGGGGATACATTTAACACAAGGGGATATGAGACGCATACGCTAATACTTACAGGGAACATGGGCAATGGAGGGTTAAGTGGCTTACCCAAGACCACAAGGAGTGCCTATAGGACTAGAAATCCCAGTCCCTCCGGCCTGAGATTGCTGTCTCCAGGTGGGACTTGAACTCCCGGCCCTCCGGCCTGAAGTACCTTGTCCTAACCACTAGACCACTCCTCCCGTGTCCATCCACCAGCAGCTGGAGACTGACTATGCAAATTTCTAGTGATGTCACGCTATATATAGAGAGGCCATCCCCGTTGCCTGCAGCATTGTCAGTCTCTAGCAGCTGGTTGATGTCCAGACAGTTCTCTGTCTGAATTAGGTCGAGGCCTGTCTCATAGCAGTTTGGTTTTGGTCTTAATAGTGTTTGAAAAAGGAAAAGCCTGACCCGAAGCAGAGGTTAGATTGCAAAAAAAAAAAAAAAAACCACCTCCAGAAAAGGAACTTCATGAAGGGACAGTGAAGTACAAAAAATAAAGTGGAAGTAGTCTCATCCGGAGCCCTTAAGTGGGTGGGGAGAACCTCTGCGGGACCACCGCGAGCCGTTTAGTCGGTGTCTATGTTTCCCAACGGCAGCATCAGCGGCCTCTGATCAGGTCAGTCCATTTGTGCTGCTGCTACAGGGCACAGCAGTGATTCAGCTGGCTGGGAAGGCTCCAGTCTATTTAAGTGTGCCTGGTTTAGTGGACAGTCGGGTTGCTTGATAGGAGGGCCCTTGGGGGGGTTTTCAGGCAAGCGGTGATCTCCAGGAACAAGCAGGAATGAGTCCTCACATATGGGTACGTCGGTACCGACGGAGCCTGCGCGGGAAAGCTCCCCAGCTTCCCAAAAGGAAAGCTTTTGGGGCTTCCCACAGCGCATGCGCGCTGCCTTCCTGACCAACTCTCCTCAGTTCTTCTTTTTCCGCGGAGCCAGCAGGTCGTGTTCCTTTCACCGCTGAAGAATTTCTTGTTTTTAAAAGTTGTTCTGACCGCGTATCTGCCTTCCCCGATTCCGAACCGGTACCGCCGGTCTTCTTTATTTCTTTAAAAAAAAAATATATATATATATATTTTTCTTTTTCCACACTTGGTGTATTTCTTTTTGTAAGGCCTACCGGCCTTTACAAATTCTCCCTCATGGAGAAACCATCTTCTGGTTTTAAAAAATGCGCCAAGTGCTCTGGTACTATTTCAGTCACAGACACCCATGAGTGGTGTCTTAAATGTTTGGGCCCTGACCATTCGGTTCCGGATTGTCCATCCTGCTCTCTGATGTCCAAACGGGGCTTACAGAACCGAGCAGCTAAATTTCATGTGCTGTTTTCTGCAGATAATCCAGCATCAGCATCATCCAGATCTTCATCTCCGGATGGATCTCAGGTAACCAAACATTCCTCAGGCAAGTCTTCAAGGGGCAAATCTCCTTCAAAGCAGAGAGAGGCCCTTGGGTTCGACCCTGAAGACCCTGCCCCAGCCAAACAACCCCGGCGGGAAGCTCCGGCTTCCAAAGCTCCTCCTATGGGGTTACAGGTTGACATCGATGGCACGGCCTCGACCGATCACCTGTTAGACTGCTCTGGGGTACCGGCTCAAACCGGTACCGACATCCAGGCAGTTGTGGCGTCAATGGGTACTATGGTACAATCCATGCAGCAGGCCATAATGGCTTTTATTAATGCTGCGACGCCCTCGGTACCGCAACCGTCGGTTCCGACCCCGGTTCCGGTACCACAACCGATACCGGTACCCAGAGCATCTACTTCCAGTAGAAGGCCGGTACCGGTTTTTGCTTCCCGCGATATTCTCGGTACCGACCCGGCTCCCGGTACGCCCGAGGTCGATACCGGTCGGTACCCGTATCAATCTCTGGAAGCAAGTAGGCGATACTTCGAGTCTTCTGAGGATGCCGATACCTCAGATGATTCTGATGAAGCATCCCTTATTCTTCCTGAGGAGCCTTCTTCCCCAAAGAGAAGAATGTCTCCTCCAGAGGACTTGTCCTTTCAGGACTTCATCTTGGAAGTTGCCAAAGGACTTTCCATTACAGTATCCTCTGAAAAGGAACCTAGAGCTCAAAAATTAGACATTTTAGGATACTCTAAGGTTCCCAAAGAGGCAGTCACCTTACCCATTCATAATATTCTCCAAGAACATATGATGGATTTATGGGAGGCTCCTCTTACACTATCTCCACATTCTCGTCGGTTGGATACCATGTATCGGGTCCCTCCTTCTCTTGGTTTTCAAAAAACCCAGCTTCCTCACCATTCTATTGTGGTGAAGTCTGCTATGAAAAAGATTAAGAGTACCAAAAGGCACTCTTCTACCCCTCCAGGAAGAGAATGTAGAACTTTGGATGCTTTTGGCAGGAAAATCTTTCAAGCTACTATGCTTATTGCCAGAATCAACTCCTACAGCCTCTATATGGGCATGTTTCTAAAGGAGCTTGCTCTTAAAGTACAAGATTTTCTCCCCTTTATTCCAGAGGATAGAAAAGAGGAGTTCCTGCTTCTGTTAAAGCATATCCAAGATGTGTCAAAGTTCTCCAATAGGGCTGCCTTTGACTCTTTTGAGGGTGCTAGTAGAGCATCTGGCATAGCCATAGCTGCTCGTCGAATTGCTTGGCTCCAGGCCTCTGACCTGGAATCCTGGGTACAAGATGGCCTAGGCAATTTACCTTGTACAGGTGAAAATCTCTTTGGCAAAGAGTGGCAAGTCAAAGCCATTCAGATGGATGCAGAGAATGCTGCTTTAGATAGACTCTCTGTCTACTTCACTCCCTGCCAAAAAGAAGTCTTTTAAGAAGTCTTTCTACAAAAAGCCTAGATTTGGTTCCAATGCTGGCCAGTCATCTGCTCAAGCTCGCTTTGTTCCTAAGCGACAGCAGACTAAACAGGCCAGAACAAAGCCTGCAGCAGCTGCTACGCTTCAACAGTCCCAACCCCCTCAGGGTTTTTGACTTACTTCTAGAGAACATACCCTTTCTGGCTCTGCAGCAACCAGAGCCTCTCACCATTCCAGGAAGGCTAACTCATTTTGCTCCCAGATGGGAACAGATTACATCAGAGCAGTGGACCCTCTCTATCATCAGAGAGGGATACAAACTGCATTTTTCCAGCCTTCCTATCTATCCCAGGGTGAGACATTTCGTCTCTCCCCCATCTCTCCTACACCTGTTGGATCAGGAGGTGAATACCCTGCTTGCCCAAGGGGCCATAGAACAGGTTCCCCTCCTCCAACAGGGCTCAGGGTTCTACTCCCCCTATTTTCTGATACCAAAGAAAACAGGAGGACACAGACCCATCCTAGATCTGAGAGAATTAAACAAATTCCTGTACAAGGAAAAATTCAAAATGCTCTCTCTGGGTATTCTCCTTCCTTACCTTCAGAGTCAGGACTGGCTTTGTTCTCTAGACCTAAAGGATGCGTACACACATATACTCATCCATCCCTCCCACAGAAAATTCCTTCGATTTCTGTTCCAGGGAAAACATTTCCAGTACAGAGTACTCCCCTTCGGTCTAGCCTCTGCTCCAAGAGTGTTCACAAAATGCATGTCAGTAGTGGCTGCATTTCTACGCTCTCAGGGAATCTTTGTCTTCCCATACCTGGACGACTGGCTCATCTGAGCTCCATCTCAGTCTCAGGCTCAGACTTCCCTGGACCACACCATCTGCATTCTGCAGTATCTGGGACTTGTCATCAATCTGCCAAAGTCCCTACTCAATCCCTAGAATTCATAGGGGCTTGGTTAGATACCACCACAGCAAAGGCCTATCTTCCCCAGGCACGTTGCCACCGGCTAGTGCACCTGGCCTCTCAGATTCAGTCCAGAACTCACTTGACTGCCCGAGAGATGTTACAATTGCTAGGCCACATGGCCTCCACAGTTCATGTGGTGCCTTATGCTCGCCTGCATATGAGAGCAGCTCAATGGACTCTGTCCACTCAGTGGACCCAAGCATCAGGAGCTCTCTCCGACCAAATAGAAACCTCCAAACGTCTCTTTGGGTCTCTCCAGTGGTGGATATCCATTCAAAACCTGTTGCTGGGGTCCCCCTTCCAACCGCTACCACCCCAGGCAACCCTCACTACAGATGCCTCCCAGACAGGCTGGGGAGCTCATCTTCAAGGCCTCTCCACTCAAGGCCTTTGGTCTCCACAGGAGACTGCCCTTCATATCAACCTTCTGGAGCTTCGAACAATTTTTCTTGCTCTCAAGGTCTTTCATACCCTCCTTTACAACATGACAGTGCTTGTTCATACCGACAATCAAGTAGCCATGTTCTACATAAACAAACAAGGAGGGACTGGCTCTCTGTCGCTTTGCAACAAAACTCTCAGACTGTGGGCCTTCGCCAGAGAGCATCAAATCCATCTCCTGGCAGTATATCTCCCAGGAATTCAAAACTCTTGGGCAGACAGACTCAGCCGAGTTCTGCTTCCACACGAGTGGTCCCTGCACATGGATCAGGTACTCAGAATCTTTCAGAAATGGGGAACCCCGGACATAGACCTCTTTGCAAGTCCGTGGAATGCCAAACTTCCCCGGTTCTGTTCCAGAACTCCATGTCAGGGTGTTCAGGCCAGGGATGCCTTCCTCCTTCATTGGGGTCAGGGCCTCCTATATGCCTTTCCACCCATTCCTTTGATTCCCAAGACTCTGTTCAAACTGCAGAAGGATCACGGATCTATGATCCTCATAGCTCCACGCTGGCCACGCCAAGTGTGGTTCCCTCTACTTCTGCATCTCTCCCAGGGTCCCTCCCTAGACCTGGGAGCTGCTCCAGACCACCTGTCTCAGGAGGAGGGGACTTTGTGGCACCCAAACCCCAAGTCCCTCCACCTCAGAGCATGGTTACTGAAGGCCTAGACCTTCAAGACTTAAATGTCTCTCAACAAGTGAAAGATATCCTCCATGCTTCCAGAAAACCTTCCACAAGGCGTTCTTATGCTTTTAAATGGAAGAGATTTTCCATTTGGTGTGCTCAAAAGGATCTTGATCCTTTTGCTCTTCCTATCAATTCTCTATTGGAATATCTCCTGCATCTCTCCAATGCAGGCCTTAAAACGAATTCAGTAAGGGTCCATTTGAGTGCTATTGCAGCATCCCTCAAGCCTTTCAATGGACAACCTATTTCCTCTCATCCTCTTATTGCAAGATTCATGAGAGGCCTAACTTTAACTAAACCTCCCATTAGGCCTCCTCCGGTGGCATGGGACTTCAACTTGGTTCTTGGTCAGCTTATGAAGCAACCTTTTGAACCCTTAGCCACTACCTCCTTGAAATTTCTTTCCTGGAAGGTTATTTTCCTCATTGCAGTCACTTCAGCTCGTCGCATCAGTGAGCTGCAAGCCTTAGTGGTGAATCCACCCTATACAAGGTTCCATCATGATAAGGTAGTCCTTCGGACAAATCCACACTTTATGCCTAAAGTGGTTTCACCTTTTCATCTTAATCAAGAGGTATACCTACCTGTCTTCTTTCCAGCTCCTCATGCATCCAGTGCAGAGCGGAACCTTCATACTCTAGATTGTAAAAGAGCTCTTGCCTTTTACCTCCATAGGACTCAGCCACATCGAAAGTCTTCCCAACTTTTTGTTGCTTTCGATCCTTCTCATTTGGGACTTCCAGTCTCAAAACGAACACTTTCCAATTGGATTGCTCAGTGTATTTCGTTTGCTTACCAGAGTAAAAACATTTCTCTGGAGGACCATGTCACAGCTCACAATGTGAGAGCCATGGCCACCTCTATGGCTCATCTTCACTCTGTATCCATAGATCAGATCTGTCGAGCAGCCACCTGGGCCTCGGTTCATACCTTCACTGCCCATTACTGCTTGGATAAGGACTCCTGCCGGGATGCCTTATTTGGTCAGGCTGTCCTCAAACACCTGTTCCATTCTTAAACAACTCCTGCCCACCTTCCCTTAATGGATGCCTGAGATCCATCGGAAGATGACATACCTACGTAGGGGATCTCCCAGGCATCTCAGCTAGGGAGTCCCCATATGTGAGGACTCATTCCTGCTTGTTCCTGGAGATAGCACAGTTACTTACCTGTAACAGGTGATCTCTGGGAACAGCAGGAATAGTCCTCACAACCCACCCACCTCCCCTAGGAGTTGTATCTCTTTCTCTTCCTTTCCTCTCTCTATTGTCTCAGCTTTAAACTCGAACTGAGGAGAGTTGGTCAGGAAGGCGGGAAGGCAGCGCGCATGCGCTGTGGGAAGCCCCAAAAGCTTTCCTTTTGGGAAGCTGGGGAGCTTTCCCGCGCAGGCTCCGTCGGTACCGACGTACCCATATGTGAGGACTATTCCTGCTGTTCCCAGAGATCACCTGTTACAGGTAAGTAACTGTGCTTTCCTTATCGTCCCTCCGGTCCCGCCCCGCACCTCTGGATAGTGTATCTTTTCCAGCAGTTTGCAGACTGAGCATGTTTTATTTATTTATTTATTTATTTACATTCTCTTATATACCGCGCTATTCTGCATCAGTGCAGTTTACATTGAACAAACTGAAATTACATTGAACAGGGCATTATAACTTGGAGATAACTATTTTACAGGGAACATGGACTATGGAGGGTTAAGTGGCTTGCCCAAGACCACAAGGAGCACCTGTGGGACTAGAAACCCCAGTCCTTCCGGCCCAAGGTTGCTGTCTTCTAGTGGGATTTGAACCCCCGACCTTCCTGCCTGAAGTACCTTCCCCCAACCACTAGGCCACTCCTCCACTCCATTATCTTTTGTTATCTTTTGATGACCCCCGCATAAATACCGGAGGGACAGCCTACAAGCTCCAGTTACTCAGTCTCTAAGCAGCTGGAGGAGGTGAGCCAGGGTGCTGGACTCACTCGAGGGATGACTAAGGAGAGTTGGTTGGTGTGGTTTAGTTAGTTTACTTATTTTTGGGCCATCTTTTTGGTGTTCAGCTGATCTCCTGCCTTTTCAGCAATAAGTAGAGCAGCGCTGTGGAGAAGGCCCCCCCCCAAAGTGAGCGGGGGTTGTGTGGAGGCTTTTCTTGGGTCCGGGGACAGACTGGCTGGCTCCTGAACCCACGGTTAGGGTAAGGAGCCGGTGGAAGCATTTCCTTCACGACCACAGCGAGCAGGCAGTTCTCAGTTCTCTGCAGGATCTTCTATTCCTATATATTTGGATAACTCTGTGGATGCTCAGGCTAGTTCTTTAGATCTAACCTGTCCAGGAGAGATTCCTGTTTGCGATCCCTCTTTTCAGAGTTTCCTCCGGGATATAGCAAGATCTCTTGCCATTCCTATTCCAGGACATGATCCTGCACAGGACTCTGTTTCTGCCAAAGCAAAGGACAACATAATGCTTCCTTTGCATCATTCCTTGCAGGATCTCCTTCTAGGAATGTGGGAAACACCTTTAAGGGTACCCCCACCTCCCAGGGCAACTGATCTTTTATATCAGGTGCCCCCCTCTCCAGGGTTTCAAAAGACTCAACTTCCTCATCATTCCATAGTAGTGGAATCAGCAATGAGGCGGGTAAAGAGTAAGAAAAAGCACTCTTATTATCCGCCAGGTCGTGAGTCTAAGACACTAGATGCCTTTGGACGTCAAACCTTCCAGACATCTATGCTTTCTGCAAGAATTCTCTCATATATTTTTTATATGAGTCTTTCTCTTGAGGAGGTCACAAAGCAGTTACATCTTTTGACTCCCTTTCCTTCCAGATTCTAGGAGTACAGACTATTCTTCACTGCTTAAGCATATCCAGAATATTTCTTGGTTTCTTTCTCGTGCTTCCCTAGACTCTTTTGAGTCTGTTAGCAGAACTTCTGCTATTGCTATAGGAGCACGACGTAAAGCCTGGCTCCAATCTTCAGACTTGGACAAATGGGCACAACAACGTCTGGGACATACTCCTTGCACTGGAGAAAATCTTTTCAACAAGGAGTCTTTACGTCAGGTTACTCAGTTATCCACTGATATACCTGTTCCTAAGGTTTGTTCTACACCTTCTTCTGTCCCACTAGGTAGGAAATCTCCTACCAAACTTTCTTCCCACAAAAGAAGGTTTTATTCATCGCTTGCCCATCATACAAATGTTCCCCAACAGGGGAGGCATGTCCTGGTCTGAAGAATCCAACCTCTCACCAGGCTCAGCAAACCCAGCATCTGTAGGGTTTTTGATCAATCATCATCAGATGCTTGTGACTCTTGGGGTTAGCATCTACAGTTGCTTCTTCTCAATGGAGGCAATCCACCGCTTCATTCTAACCCCTACACATGGATCCCTTTCCAAAAGATAACCATTTTTTCTATATTTCTATGAGCTGTCAGGATATTCATGCCTATAGGTCACAGGTTTCTCCTCTTTTTCCTGCTAGGGAAAGAGGTCTAACCACTATCAAATGATAGGTCCTGTGCCAGCATGTATCTTTCCTTTCTCTAGACTTCCTACTTCGTAAGTCTTCTTCAGCTCCATTCTCTTCACCCTCTTACCAGGTTTTTCCCCTGTAAGAGGGAATTACTTACTGGGAGGCTTTTTCTTCAGCCTCTCTACTTTTCTCACTTTCCAGTGCGGAGTTTTCCTCTCTGAGTTGCCTCCTCTGCTCAATCTTGCTTTGAGGCAGCTTATCAGACATGTCCAGAGTTTCCTACTCCTGTTCTGTCTCTTCTTTCTGTTTTTGAGCAGTAAGATTCTTTCTGCTGTCTTACTAGCAGCTGCCTATGCAGGAGCCTTAATGTTTGGACCACTGGTTCTTGTCCACAAACAACCAGATTGTCCTCCACTAACATTCTGTCTAGTCTTAGTAGTGGCTCCAAGTCAGTGCTGCTTCTCTCTTGGAGATCATCTCACTACAAGCTTTCTAGATTGTCTTCTATTCTGCCCTCTCCATCTCCCTGGGTTTGGCAGCATAGTTGGCAGAGATACTGGCTCTCTAGCAGCCAGTTCTATCTCCTCATTCTCCTGCATCATGCTCTCTGCAATCTACAGAGCAGCTTTCCATTATGGGCCCTTGCTAGAGAGCATGGGTTTTTTTTCTCCAACAGCTATCCTAGCTGGTTAGAAAAGCCTTTTCAGTCATGTCTCCCATGACTAGAAGGTTCTCCCTTCTTTTACTATCTCCTTTTTTGATATAAAGGACATAGGCCTTCTCTTACGTGAAAGCTCAAGGAGTTGCCAGTTCCCTGCTTTGGTCCATAGTATTCCCAATCGGGGATATGCTCGTCCTCATGGTAAGAACGCATGATACCTTTGCCCTTCAGCAGGTCAACATGGTATCTCATTTCTAGGCGTCTTCTGTCTACTTACCATGCTAGAGTCCTGGAAGACTCGGGACTTGCAGGCTGCACATGGATATTATCCTCTGTTTTTCACGTAACAGTCCTAGTTATTTTTCACTAACTAGCATTCTTGCAGATCCTGACCAGGAGGAACAGATTCTCTATATGTCTTCTCAAGTAGGTTCCACCTCCTTGTTATTAGATGAATCTTTCCTCCCCACATATCCTATGTGATCACTGTGCTGTAGGCATATCTCTGTCTGTTTAATGGCAGACACCCATATGTAAGCCTACATATCCATATTTATTTTTTGTGTGTATTTTATGCCCTGCCATATCTCACTATAGATATATTCTTATCTCTATCTATCTATCTATCTATCTATCTATCTATCTATCTATCTGTATCTATTGAGATATTTTATTATAGATAGATATGTATCCACATACTTATCTATCTCACTGTCTATCCTCATATAGCTATATGATTCTGACAGAGGGGTTTTACCCGTACCTATGCTATCTAGCAGGTTTGGGGTTCTACACACACAACCACTCCTGTGGTACTCAACAATTTTTATACCATAACCTAACGGTTTAGGTACCTCTGAAGCTCTCCATGCCCAATATCTCTCCCAGCTTACCCCAGTTAGGAGAGACATTGTGGATCTTCAGTTAATCACAGGCTTTAACGCCTCAGGTATTTGTCTTCTCTTTTTGAGATACAAGGAGTTCCCACACCTTTCTCCCCACAAGGACTGTGCCTGTTTGTCCAAATCGGTTAGCCTTTCTCTTTTTGCTCCTAAGAGTGTCTCGCTCTGCCTCCAAAAGAGCTAGGTTTTTTGTCATAAAGCCTTCCGCTGAAGGCCCACTGTTTTTGGACTACCCCAGTTTTCCTACTGGAGTTACCTGTTACCTTTCAGGATTCTGACCTCCATTGGTTTTCCTACAGGATTATCACCTCCACTTACAGTGAGGTCCTCTTCAAGGTTCCTCTACTAGGTTCCCAGTAGATCCATGAACCTCCATACTTCTGTGAAATCCTGTCAGGGGAGGTCCATATTGCAATATCCTTTGCAATATTATTGATGACCATCATCATCCACACATGGACTCCTTCTCTGCAGTCCTATGCTAGGTTAGCTGTTCCACAGCATCCTTCTTTCTTCAACTCCTACCCTCCATCATCAGGATGCCTGGTGTTCTGGGAGATAGCATGTTCCAGCCTATGACATGCTGGGACTCCAGGCATCTCAGCTTGGGAGTCCCCATATGTGAAGACTCATTCCTGCTTGTTCCTGGAGATAGCACAGTTACTTACCTGTAACAGGTGATCTCTGGGAACAGCAGGAATAAGTCTTCACAACCCTCCCACCTCCCCAGGAGTATCTCTATCTATCTTTCCTTTCCTCTTTCTCTCTCTTTGTCTCAGCTTTAAAACTTAACTGAGGAGAGGCAGTTGGGAAAGGCGGGAAGGCAGCACGCAGGCGTGCTGGGATGCTTCCAAAAGCTCTTGATTGGACGCTGGGAAGCATTCCCGTGCAGACTCCGTCGGTACCGACGTACCCATATGTGAAGACTTATTCCTGCTGTTCCCAGAGATCACCTGTTACAGGTAAGTAACTGTGCTATATTGCTTGTAGGGGAATCTGTACTCCCTTATAGCCATTTGTAGTAAGAATAAAAACATAAACTTTACTCGGAGAAAGTGTCAGTTTGATTGGATCAGTTGCAAGGTCCATTTCATATCTTTAAGATACAACACAGCTGCGCAATCTAAAAATCCTCAAGATATGCGGTCCCCGATGGGGTGTGATCTCGGAGGCAGGCGTCTGCCTAGACTGCACGCAAGAGGCTAAGTCATTGGAGCAGGGCCTTCAGGATGAGACAAGCAGGAGAGTCCCTCCGAGTTCCAAGAGACCCTGGGGGGGGGGGGGGGCCATGTTACCTTCAATGGATCCGGCTCATGGTCCCTGCACGATGCCTGGACCATCCACCCTTCAAGCCCAGGGAGCAATAGGGCTCCCAGGGGAATTCTCACCGGAGTTGGTCTTACTTTGGCATAAGGCATTTTGCCTACATCAACAGGGCTTGGCAAGCGGATCCTCAGCCCCGAGCACATGGCTAAGAGGGTGTCAGACGCAAAAGAGCATGAGTTAGGAGCAGTGTCCTCTAAGTGGGCTAGAGGCTTAGAGGAGTGGCAGCAATCGCTGTTGTCAGAGGGGTTGGATGGGGAAGACCTTGACACGGCGTTAGATCTGCAGGAGAAGTTGGAAGAAGGAGAGATAACAGGAGGATCAGGCCCGGATTGTTCAGGTTTCCCACTGGGAGGAGCTGCTGGCGCTCATCTTTATGCTTATGTTTATGCAGTTTCTTGATATACTGCTCAGGCTGAAGGGCATCAAAGTGGTTTACAATCACTACAAGCAGGTACAACCCCTCGTCCCAAAAGGGCTCATATTCTGTGTGTACCTTGGAGTCCCTCAAGGCCCTGAATATGCCAGCTAACCTCCCGGCAGAGGAAGAGTCGCTGTAGAATCTGCTGTTCCAGGCAGTACGGACATCGCAGAAAGTCTTCCCGGTACATGGAGTAGTAGGACAGATGATCCAGGATGAGTGAGATCTGCCGGGGGATGGTCTTGAAGGGCTGCAATCCATGACACGCCTATACCCGCTGCCAGAGCAAGAACGAGCTCGAGTCCAAAGTGGACGTTGTGGTGTTGGCAGCAGTAGAAGAGACCTTGACTTGTCTCCTGAAGCTGATAGCCATGTTCCGCGGCAACAGTAAATCTGCGGTTACTACTTCATGTATTTCATGGTGCCCAAAAGGAAGGTTCCTTTCGCCCAGTTCTCGACTTCAAGGGCATGAACCACTGTCTCCAGGTACCGCATTTCCACATGGAAATGCTGCGATCAGTAATAGTGGCGGTAGGAAGCGGAGAGTTTTTGGTGACTCTTGATCTCACGGAGGCGTATCTGCTCATTCCCATCCATCCAGAATATCAGCAGTTTCTCTGCTTTGTGGTGCTAAGGAGCCATTTCTAGTTTCGAGCATTGCCCTTCGGTCTGGTGATCGCCCCCTGTACCTTCACCAAGGTTGTCATGGTGGTGGCGGCGGCGGCAGCAGCTCTCCACAAGGAGGGGGTTCTCATCCATCCTTACCTAGACTATTGGCTGATCCAGGCGAAGTCTAGGGACGATAGCGAAAGAGCAACAGCGCAGTTGGGGGAGTTCCTTCAAAGTCTCGATTGGGGGGTCAACCTGGTCAAGAGTCAGTTACGGCCGGCCCAGGAGTTAGAGTATTTTGGAGCATGCTTTGATACCCATGTGGGCAGGGTTTTCCTGCCAGATCGCTGGACGCAGGAGCTATGACGGTGGATATGGCAGTTCCTGAAGATGGCAAGACCATCAGCTTGGCATTATCTGCAGGTTCATGGGACCATGGCGGCCACTCTCGAGCTAGTCCCATGGGCAAGGGCACACATGCGACGCTGTAGAGGGCTCTGCTCTGTCGATGGTCCCAACAGAGTCAACCCCTGTCCCAAGTACTCTCCTGCCTGCGGAACGCCAGGAGAGCCCTCAGTTGGTGGTTGCATGTGGGGAGCCTGGAAGGAGTACCCGGTGTGGGTTCCGCTGATGATCGATGCCAGCCTGTCAGGTTGGGGAGCCCATTGCGAAGGATACTTTGTTCAGGGGCAGGAGTGCACAGGAGGCCCTGTGGTCGATAAACAGGCTCGAGATGCGAGCAGTGGCCTTGGCGCTAGAAAGTTTCGAGCCATGGCTTCAGGGGAAGGTGGTCCAATCCTCTCAGACAATGTGACCACGGTGGCTTACATTAACCAGCAAGGAGACACAGTCAGTGCAGCCCTGCAGGAGGAGGTTGAAAGGCTGTTCGGATGGACAGAGATTCGTCTCTAGGCATTATCGGTGGGGCACTAGCAGGAGTGGACAATGTGACGGCAGCCTACCTTAGCTGAGTGCGTATGGACCACGGGAGGGTGGCAGCTCAATCAGGAGGTGTTCGAGCAGGTGGTCTGCCAATGGGGCACACCGGTCATGGACCTAATGGCAATGTTCAAATTGGCCAAAGCCTGCCGGTTTTTCAGCAGAAGAAGAGAGGATGTCTGAAGGCCTGGATGTTCTAATTCAGCGGTGGTCCAAAGAGGGTCTTCTCTGTTTTTCTCCTGTGGCGCTTATAGTCCGGTTAGTACAACGGATAGAGGCGCACCGGGGATTTGTAATTCTGGTGGCACCAGACTGGCTGAGGTGCCTGTGGTATGCTGACCTGATTTGGATACTGGCGGATTGACTGTGGTAGCTTCCGGTTTGGAAGGACGTCAACAAAGGGGTCGCTTCGCGTGCCCCAGGTGGATCAAGAGTGAGGTTGAAGAAGAAAGGATATTCGGGATTGGGGATAGTGACCTTGCCTACAGGCTCAGAGGTGGTCTACAAACCTGACGTGCATCTGCGTAGGGCACATCTTTGAATCGTGGTGCGGAGAGCAGCAGGTGCGTCCTTCCACTGCCTCCGTCCCGGACATCTTGGTGTTCTTGCAATCCAGTTTTGATAAGAATCTAGCTGCCAGTTCCTTGAGGGTGCAACTGGCAGTGATTTCCGGTTATCATGGGAAAGTCCATGGGGTACCGTTGGGTACACACTCAGACATGCTGAGCTTTCTAAGGGCGGTGAACCACCTCCGTCTGCCAGAGGGTGGTGGTACCGCCTTGAGATCTCAATCTGGTGCTGACAGCGCTGTGTGGGAAACCCTTTGAGCCAGTGAGTCAAGCTTCCCTGAAGGATTTGACTCTGAAAATGGTGTTCCTGGTAGCGATTTGCTCTGCACGCAGGATTTCGGAGCTTCGGACCCTGTCATGCCAGGGGCAATTCCTTTCCTTCTCCAAGGAGAAAGTGGTCCTGCGCCCGGTACCTTTATTTTTATTTATTTTATTTATTTAGAAGGATTTAGTATATCGCCTTATCGTTAAATCAAGGCGGTGTGGCACATCAATCAAAATCAATAATAAAGTGTGGTTTGTAGCATGCAGTGTGAGAACTGAGAAGTGTAGTGTGTGGGGCAGTGCGTTAGATTATATCGGTGAACGTAGGTGGTGTCAGCATTTCATGTAAATCAGGCCGTTTCCATACCGGCTCTGGCGAGAGCGGATATGGGACCTGCCACTCCACAGCTGTGCCACATGGATGGTAAAAAAGTCCTGCGAAAAGGGCATCGTCCTTTTGGAGATCGGGACCATCTGTTGGTTCTGTTTGGCAGGCAGGCAAAAGTGAGGCGGCAGCTAAGGCCTCCATTTCCAGATGGATCAGGGAGGCAATCATGTTGGCATACATCTTGAAGAGTAAAGTAGTGCTGGTGGGATTGCGGACACATTTAATTAGTGGAGGAGGGGATAGTAAGGAAATCCACAATACTACCTTTTAACTTTCGAAAGGGAGACTATGATAAAATGAGGAAAACAGTTAAGAAAAAACTAAAAGGAGCAGTTGCAAAGGTTAAAGACGTACATCAAGCTTGGGTGTTGTTGAAAAATACTATCTTGGAAGCCCAGACCAGCTGTATTCCACGCTTTAAGAAAAGTGGAAGGAAGTCCAAAAAACTGCCAGCATGGTTTAAAGGTGAGGTCAGAGAGGCTGTTGCCAAAAAAGCATCTTTCAGGAAATGGAAAAAAGAGCCAAACGACGAAACCTGGTAACAGCACAAGCACTGGCAAGGCATAGATAAGGCAGGCAAAGAGAGAATTTGAGAAGAAGCTTGCTGCGGAAGCAAAAACGCGAAATAAAGACCTTTTCAAGTACATTCGTAGCAAAAAACCTGTGAGAGAGTCAGTTGGTCCATTAGATGATAAAGGGGTTAAAGGAGCACTAAGAGGCGACAAGGCGATAGCGGAGAGACTGAATGAATTCTTTGCTTCGGTCTTTACTGAGGAAGATGTAGGGATGTTACCCATGACTGAAGTGGTATTTAAAGGTGCGGAAGAATTGAAGGAAATATCGATACATCAGGAAGATGTCTTACAACTATTAGATAAACTGAAGAGTAGCAAATCACCTGGGCAGGATGCTATACATCCAAGGGTGTTGAAAGAACTGAAATATGAGATTGCAGAACTGCTATCAGTAATCTGTGAACTATCATTAAAATCATCTCTAATACCTGAAGATTGGAGGATCGCCAATGTAATGCCAATTTTTAAAAAGGGTTCCAGGGGTGATCTGGGAAACTACAGACCGGTGAGCCTGACGTCAGTACCAGGAAAAATGGTAGAAATCATCATAAAGAATAAAATTACTCAGCATGTAGATAGTCACAACCTAATGGGAGACATCCATCATGGCTTTAGACAAGGAAGATCTTGTCTTACTAATCTGTTTTGTTTTTTTGAAGGAGTGAAAAAACAGGTGGACAAAGGTGAGTCGGTTGATATAGTGTATCTGGACTTTCAGAAAGCCTTTGACAAGGTCCCTCATCAGAGACTTTTGGCAAAACTAAACAGTCATGGGATAGGAGGCAGTGTACTATTGTGGATCAGGAACTGGTTAAAAGATAGAAAGCAGAGGGTAGGGCTAAATGGCCAATTTTCCCAATGGAGAAAGGTGAATAGTGGTGTACCCCAGGGATCTGTGCTGGGTCCGCTGCTTTTTGACATATTCATAAATGACCTGGAAAGTGGAATAACGAGTGAGGTTATCAAATTTGCAGATGAGACAAAACTATTTAAAGTTGTTAAAACCCAAGAGGATTGTGAAAAATTGCAAGAGGATCTTGATAAATTGGAAGACTGGGCATTAAAATGGCAGATGAAATTTAATGTGGACAAGTGCAAGGTTATGCACCTAGGGAAGAACAACCCAAACTATGGTTACACGATGCAAGGTTCCACATTAGGAACCACCACCCAGGAAAAAGATTTAGGCGTCATTGTGGATACCATGTTAAAACCCTTGGCCCAGTGTGCAGCGGCGGCCAAGAGAGCAAATAGAATGCTAGGTATGATAAGGAAAGGAATGGAAAATAAAACAAAAGATATTATAATGCCTCTATATCGTTCCATGGTGAGACCGCACCTTGAATATTGTGTGCAATTCTGGTCGCCTTATCTTAAAAAGGATATAGCGATTTTAGAAAAGGTTCAGAGAAGAGCCACCAAAATGGTAAAGGGGATGGAAGGATACTTCTATGAAAAAAGGCTAAAAAGGTTAGGGCTCTTTAACCTGGAAAAGAGACGGCTGAGGGGAGGTATGATAGAAGTCTGTAAATTAATGAACGGAGTGGAACGGGTAAACGTAGATCGATTGTTTACGTTATCAGAATATAGAAAGACTAGGGGACATGCAATGAAGCTACAGGGTAAACTATTTAAGACTAATAAAAGAAAATATTTTTTCACTCAACGTGTAATCAAACTCTGGAATTTGTTACCGGAGGATGTAGTAAAGGCTGTTAGTGTAGCTGGGTTTAAAAAAGGTTTGGACAAGTTTCTGGAGGAAAGGTCCATAAACCATTATTAAGAAGTGACCGAAGATATCAATGCTTGACCCAGTACAAGCATTGTGGAACTTGTGTCTCTTGGGAAAACTGCTAGGTACATATGACCTAGATTGGCCACTGTTGGAAACAGAATACTGGGCTTGATGGACCTTGGTCTGACCCAGTATGGCATATCTTATGTTCTTATGTTCACATTCCACGAGGGCTGAGGCAGCCTCGTGGGCAGAGTATAGTTTAGTTCTGCCGGTGGAGATCTGTAGGGCGGCATACTTTCTCTGAGCATTTTTGCCTGGATGTCCAGGTGGCAGGGGATGCTCGTTTCTGATCGTCAGTGCTTCAGGCTGGTTGTGCGGGTTCCTCCCATTAGTTTAACTGCTCTAATACACCCCAGAGGTGTGGGACTGGACTGGAGGAAGGATAAGGAAAGAGAAATTTGACTTACCTGCTAATTGTTGTTCCTTGAGGAACTCCAGTCCAGTCCCGTAACCCTCCCTGAGTGCTTTCTGTTATAATTTGTGCACACCCCGGTCCTGAAGCTGGTTTCCTTGGTGGAGGAAGTTGCCAGGGGGAGCCGGGGAAGGGTGCATAATCAACGTTTGGGGGGGGGGGGGGCGGCGGACCAGAAGAGCTGTCCGTTGCTCGCTTCCCACTGGTTAGAATTGCTCAGGCGCTCAACAGGTAGGCCTCCCCATCCTGGAGGGGGGGGGGGGGTATTCTTCCCAGGAGATGGAGGGGGTTCTAGTTTGTTTAGACATAGAAGTGTTTGTTGCATGTTTAACTACTTATTTGTTGCTCCTCTGAGTCTGCTTTGTCAATAGGTACTGGGGCTGGTGGGCAGTGCCAGCTTCATTTGTACACTAGTGTCATCAAAAAGATGACATGCTCAGTCTCCAAGCTGCTGGAAGAGGTACTCTAACAGAGATGCGGGACTGGACTGGAGTTCCTCAAGGAACAACAATTAGCAGGTAAGTCTAATTTCTCTTTATTCTCCATTCTTTTCCTTATGATTCCTAGCTTTCTGTTTGCTTTCTTGGCCGCCACTGCATACTCTTTGGAGGGTTTCAGTGTATTATCCATGATGCTTAAATCTTTTTCCTGGGTGGTGGTTTCTAAGGTGGTAGCTTGCATTGTATAACCATAGTTTGTGTGGTTCTTTCCTAGGCGCATAACTTTGCACTTGTCCACATTAAATTTCATCTGCCATTTGGATGTCCAGTCTTCCAGTTTATCAAGGTCCTCTTGAAAATTTTCACAATCTTCTTGTGTTTTAACAACTTTGAATACTTCTGTGTCATCTGCAAATTTGATTACCTCATTCGTTATTCCTGTTTCAAGGTCATTTATAAATGTTAAAATGCATTGGGTCTAGCACAGATCCCTGGGGTACTACACTATTCACCTTTCTCCATTGAAAAAATTGGCCATTTAGCCCTACTCTCTGCTTTGTATCCTTTAAGTGCCTGATCCACAATGCCTCCAATCCCATGACTTTTTAATTTCACCAAGAGTCTCTCATGAAAATCTAGATATATTATATCAACTGGCTCACCTTTTTCTACCTGTTGACACTTTCAGTAAAATATAACAGATTAGTAAGACAAGACTTATCTTGGCTAAATCCATATTGGCTTTCTCCAGTTAAACCATGACTATCTACATGTTCAGTAATTTTATTCTTTAGTCTCGACCATTTTTCCCAGCACTGCTGTCAGGCTCACCTGTCTGTAATTTCCCGGATTACCCCTGGAGCCCTTTTTAAAAATTGGTGTTACATTGGCTATTTTAATGATAGTTCACGGATTACTAATAGTAGGTTTGTAGTTTCATATTTCAGTTCTTTCAACACCCTTGGATGTATACCATCTGGTCCGTGGTGATTTGCTACTCTTCAGTTTATCAAATAGCTGCAATACATCTTCCTGGTTTATCAATATTTCTTTCAATTCTTCTGATACATCACCTTTATATACCATTGTGTTTCTCTTGTGTTTTCCCCCCCGGTTCATGACCATTTGGTCCACGGGGATGTTCAATGTTATTAAGAAAAGTAAAAAAAAGAAAAAGAAGAAAAAAAGCGTAAGATTTGTGAAGTGTGCTTGAGGAGCAGAACTTCATTCAGAGTGAGTACAGTTGAAGCATCTCCAGGAAGAAGCAGGAATGAGTCTTCACATATGGGAGACGTTGCCGACGGAGCCCGCACGGGAATGCTCCCCAGCATCCAATCAGAAAGCCTTTGGGAGCATCCCCCGCGCCTGCGCGGTGGCTTCCCGCCCTTCCTACTGCCTCTCCCCAGTTTTTCGTTTTCCGCGGAGCAGGCAGGACGTCCCTCCTGCCACCGCAGAACTTTTTACCTTTTTTTCTTTTCTTTTCTTGTTTCTGTAGTCGCGGCTTTTCCCGCCGACAGCGGCACCTCTGTGCCCTTTTGTTTTTCTTTTCTGACTTATTTTCGTCGCCTAGCGGGACCTTTTTCCCTCTGGGCGCCGAGGCCTACCGGGCTTACAGCATGGAGCCCCAGAAGTGCCCTCACTGCGGGGACTTAGTTTTCCACATGGACTCCAATGCCTGGTGCCTCTCTTGTTTGGGGCCTGACCCTTTCCCCCCGGGTCCTCTGGGCTACAGTGTCGGGAGAAGACCTTCCCTTTTTCGGGTATCCCTCGATGACGTTTTCACGCCCAAGGCGCGGTCATCGGGTTTTTCTTCTCTCCAGGATCAGGTAACCACGCAACAGTCTGTTAAGACTAGCCAAGTCTTGAGGGGCGAGTCTCATGCGCGGCATGGCGATGGCTCCGGCCAACCCCTCAAGTCCCCCTTGGCTAATATACCCCAGCGGGAGTCCTCGGGCTCCAAAGCATTTACGGGGTTTCGGGATGTTTCTGGGGTTCGCTCCTCACAGAACATTCCCGAGCCGTGCTCGAGGGAGGTACCCGCTTCAAGCGGTGCCGATTCCCCGGCATTGGCGCTGGCGTCGAGTGTTCCACTCTTCGCCAGGGATCGTCAGCTGGTGTCCTCGGCGCCTCCGGGGCCGATCGACTCGACCGAGTCTGACCTCCCTATGTCCAAGCCGTGCTCGAGGGAGGTACCCGCTTCTAGCGGTGCAGACCCCCCGGCATCGGTGTCGGTGTCGAGCGTCCCGCTACTCACCGAGGATCGTCCGGGGCCGATCGAATCGGTCCAGCCTGGCGTTCCGTCCTCCCTGCCATGCGCGGGGGTGGTATCCGCTACGGGCGGTGCTGACCCCTCGACGCCGGTGTCAAGCGTTCCGCTCCTCACCGGGGGCGGTCAGCCGTGGTCCTCGGCGCCTCCGGGGCCAACTGACTCCTGCCGGTATGGCGTTCCTACGGGGGTGGTATCCGCTCCCGGCGGTGCCGACCCGTCGGCGTCGGGGTCGAGTGACCCACTCCCCACCGGGGATCACCTGCCGCTGCCCTCGGCAGCTCTAGGGCCGACCGACTCGACACAGTCTGGCGGCCCTACGTTCAGGCCATGCGCGGAGGTGGTACCCGCTTTGGCCGCGTCGGCGTCGGTGGTTCCACTCTTCCCCGGGGATGGTCATCTGGCCTCGGGGCCGGTCGCCTCGACCCGCGCTGGGTTGCCGGTATCCCAGCCCTGCGCGAGGTGGTACCGGGTTTGCGCGGCACCGCTCCGCCGGAGACGGCAGGGGCGTCGAGCACCAGGGACCGCCGTCGGCCTTCCCCGAGAGCCTCGGGGTATGTCAATCAGCCCCAGACGGGCGACCCCCCGGCATCGTCACGGCCGCCTAGGGCCCCGCCCTTTCCGAGAAAGGGGGCCCCGGGGTCTTCGATCGCTTCGATCCAGCCTGGATCCACGCCGTCCCGCAACGGTACCCCGGCGTCGGCGCAGGAGTCTGGCACTTCCCTTCCCGCAGGGGCTCGTTGACGGGTGACCTGGGTACCCTCGGGGACGGTTCGTATGTCCCGGAAGGATTTCCCCCCGGGTCAGGCGGGCTCGAGAGGGGGCCCGGCATCTGGCAGTGCCCGACATCGGCGCCGGCGTCGGATGGGCCCCTCTCCACTGAGCTTCGTCCTCAGGGGCCCTTGATGCTCGCGACGCCGATCGACGCGGTTCCGATCCGCTCCCCGGGATCAGCACCGCTGGCGCGGCCGCCCCCGCCGGGGCCCTCTAGAAGGGAGTCGATTTCATCGCTCGGTTCGATGCCCAGCCTGGAATTGGTATCCAGCCTCGAAGACTTGGCCACGACACGTCTCGGGATTGGCCCCTGTCCCCTCCCGCGACGCAGAGCGTAGATCGTTGGCCACTGCCCTCCGGCTGCCACGGAACCGCTTCAGTTGCCGGGGGCAATGCCGCCCCCGGGTTCGGGGCCAAGGCCGATTCCGGCAGCTCCGTCGGCGCCATCGACCCCTTCGATGCCTAGCTTGGAATCAGTTCCAGGAGCCGACGACGCCTTGTTGACCACCCCAGTCCGGGGCTGTTGGTCCCCTCCTCTGCCCAGCGGGCAGCAGCCCGAGAGGCTTCTCGGTGCCCTGGCGGCCTCTCCCACCACCGCCTCCCACAGCATAGCCCCTCCGGGAGAGCCGTCTTTTCAGAATTTCCTCCTTGACATGGCGGACTTGCTGGCCATCCCTATCCCGGACCTAACTCCCAGGCCCTGCGGAACGGGCCGCCGTGATGCTTCCTCTGCATCCCTCCCTGCAGGATCTCCTGCTGGGGGCTTGGCGGTCGCCTTTGAGGGTTCCGGCACAGTCGACTGCGATGCATGCTCTGTATCGGATGCCTCCCTCCCCGTGGTTTCGGCAGCACCAACTTCCACATCGTTTCATTGTGGTGGAATCGGCGCTGAGGAATGCCGGCAGCAAGGAAAAGCATTCTTCTCGCCCGCCAGGCCGCGCCTCGAAGACGCTAGATACCCTAGGACGTCAAACCTTCCAAACGTCTATGCTGGCGTCCAGAATTATTTCATATATTTTTTATATGAGTCTGTCGCTCCGGGAAGTCACCGAGAGATTATCTCTGTTGTCTCCCTTCTTGTCTGCAACCAAGGCCTTTGAATATTCCTTGCTTCTTTATCACTGCAGGAATATCTCTGGGTTCCTTTCTTGTGCTTCTCTAGACTCCTTCCTGTCGGTCAGCAGATGCTCTGCTGTTGGCATTAGAGCACGCCGTACAGCATGGTTGCAGGCGTCCGAGTTGTGTAGACGGGCACAGCATAACCTGGGTAATTCTCCCTGTGACGGAGATCACCTCTTCAATAGCGAAGCCTTACGTCAGGTCGCACAGTGCTTTGCTAACCTTCCCAGCGTTAGAAGCCATCCTAGGGCCCGGCTCCCCCCGGCGGTTGTGCGCGCCTCACCAGGCCCTCCTTCCCTAGGAAGCGGAAATGTCACCCCTCCGCCCAACCGCCAGGTGCGCCCAAGCAAGGGACCCCTCGCCCTGGGTTGAAGTCCCCGGGCCCGCACCATAACTCTTATACCAAGCAGTTTTAGGCTCCGGTGGGCGGCTGCCTGCAATTACCTTCTTACCAGAAGTTTACAATTGACCTCTACTCTGGGGTTCGTTCAGTAGGGCAAATGGTTCAGGGGCTTATCCAGGGGTTCAGGTACTCTCCTTCCGTTGGTAGAGGGAGACCACCTCTACTCCATGATAGCTCTGGCCCACGGTCAGCTGGCTTATCCTTAGGTACGTCCCCGAACCCTTCTCGGCAGTATCCCCTGCTGATTGCTTCCGTACCGGAATTTTTCCTTCCAGTCGCTATAGTTCCCCTATGCTTACCAGGGGCTATGCCCTCATGTCCCCCGATTAGTGCGGGGGGGCGAGTTTCTGCGTGCAGGTCCTGGCCTCGAGCCCCCTGGTGTGTTCTTCCCGACTGATGCTATCCTCTGTCCTTCACGCTACCGTTCGCCGATCTGCCCGTGTTCCGCCGGAATAGATCCTCTCCCGGACGGATCTTGACGCCACCTCCCCAGGTGGACGTTCTGTGGATCACTGGCAGGTCCGCCTTACCAGTGTTATGCTCATGGAGGTAGGTCCCTCAGCGTACCTGCATTACTGCGGGGGGGGGGGTGGGCGTTCTCCACAGATATCGCCTGCTCGATAGGCGCGTTTTGGGGGATGCCCACAGTGCCTGTGTTCTGCCGCCTATTTTTTTCCCAATGGCCGGTACTCACCCCCCCCCCACCTCCGGGGTCCGGCCAGTCCGCCTGCCTATTCCTTAGATCGGCCCTCGGACTGGTTGTACTCTACTGCTGTGAAGTCAACAGCTTCTATTTTCAGTTATGCCCTCCTCCCGGAGGTTCAGACCCTTGTCTCCCTATCTCTTAGCTAGGGCAGGCTGTGTACTCCTTCTGCTCCGGGGTACACCCCTACTCTTCTCCGGAATGGGCTATCAAGATTGGCCAGTCTTCCACTGTTAGTCCTCTGAGTTATGGACTCTGCTCCTAAGGGAGTGCTCAGCTTTGCATAAAGCTTCCTTGAAGACCTGCCGTCCTTCTTCTGACCCAGCTGATTCCTGGATCTCCTGGCCTTCCGGATTTGGAACGTCCTCCTCGCTGCGGTGAAGTTCCCTTGAAGACCTCGCTACTGCGTCTACAGTACCTCCATCACAGTCTTACTTCCTACAACTCAGTGGGTAAGCTTTACATTGTACTAAGTCATTAATTCATTAAAAACTTAATGATGCTCCATGCACTCTAATGACTACTCTCCCCGTAGTCTTTGGGTTTTGCTGTTCTTCTCCTCTCAACTCCTACCCTCCATCCCTCGGGGGATGCCGGGGATTCAGGTTGGGCAAATGCCATCCCGTCCTGGGCCAGGCTTACGGGATCTCCCCCGGGCATCCTCAGCTAGGGAGTCCCCATATGTGAAGACTCATTCCTGCTTGTTCCTGGAGATAGCACAGTTACTTACCTGTAACAGGTGATCTCTGGAACAGCAGGAATTAGTCTTCACAACCCGCCCACCTCCCCTAGGAGTTGTATCTCTTTCTCTCTATTCCTTCCTCTCCTCTCCTTCTGGCTCAGCTATGAAACTCAACTGGGGAGAGGCAGTAGGAAGGGCGGGAAGCCACCGCGCAGGCGCGGGGGATGCTCCCAAAGGCTTTCTGATTGGATGCTGGAGAGCATTCCCGTGCGGGCTCCGTCGGCGACGTCTCCCATATGTGAAGACTAATTCCTGCTGTTCCGGAGATCACCTGTTACAGGTAAGTAACTGTGCTTTCTCTGCAATGCTTGTGGAGAATGGTGGTTTGGGACTCCATTCCTCTGCTTTGTGAGGTTCATACTGGCTCTGCATAGGGGCACAGGCTACTTAAGAGGAGTGTTTCAGCTTGGTGTTCTCAGTCTCCATCTGCTGGCGTTGAGCATATCCCATGCATCTGGACCAGATTGTAGGGACTCGGGGAAAGAAAATGATCAGGTACAGTGCCTTGCAAAAGTATTCATCCCCTTAGTTTTTGTCCTGTTTTGTTGCATTACATACAATCTGGAATGAAAATGGAGTTCATTTGGATGTTAGGTAATGGACCTAACAATATAGTCCAAATTGGTGAAGTGAAATGACAATAAAATACCTTGTATATATAAAAAAACAAGTAAAAACTGAAAAGTTGTGAGTGCATATGTATTCATCCCTTTTGCTATGAAACCCTTAAATAAGATCTGGTCCAACCAGTTAACCCCAGAAGTCACATAATTAGTTGATTAGGGTCGACCTGTGTGCAATCAGTGTCACATGATGCCTGTATAAATATACCTGTTCTGTAAGGCTCCTGACTCTGCAACACCATTAAGCAAGTGACATGAAGACCAAGGAGCACTCCAAACAGGTCAGAGACAAAGTTGTGAAGAAGTATAGATTAGGGTTGCATTAAAAAAAAAAAAATCCCAAATTCTGAAAATCCCATGGAGCACCATTAAATCCATTATGACAAAATAGAAAGAATATGGCACCACTGCAAACCTGACAATAGAAGGCAGCCCACCAAAAGTCACAGACTGGGCAAGGAGGGCATTAATCAGAGATGCTACAAAGAAACCAAGGATAACGCTGAAGGAGCTCAAAGATCCACAGTGGAGATGGGAGCATAGGACCACATTAAGCCATACACTCCACCGAGTGGGACTTCATGGGAGAGTGGCCAGAAAAAGCCATTGCTTAAAGAAAGAACTAAGAAAACACATTTGGAGTTCGCACAACAGCATGTGGTGGACCCCCAAACATATGGAAGAAGGTTCTCTGGTCAGATGAGACAAAAATTGAACTTTTTGGCCATCATGGAAAATGCCATGTGGTGCGCAAACCCAACACTTCCCATCACCCCGAGAACACCATTCCCACAGTGAAACATGGTGGTGGCAGTATCATGCTGTGGGTATGTTTTTCATTGGCAGGGGCAGGAAAACTGGTCAGGATTGAAGGAACGATGAATGGCACTAAATACAGGGCAGTTCCTTATCATCCCTCCAGTCCAGTCCCTCACCCCTGGGTAGTGCACCTCCTCCCTCAGCTTGGAGACTGAGAGTTCTGATGTCACTTGGACTAACACCGGTGGCACCTCCCACCAGCCCCCCAGTGTGCTCATTCTCCAAGCAGCGAGAGGTGGTAGTGAGCCTAGGTGCAGGGCTCACTGGAGGAACATATAAGGCGCAGTTAGTTTATTTTAGAGAGGTGGTTTTTGGTTTATTTTCCTTACCTGTGTTTGCTTTCTTTGGGTTAAAGTTTACAAATAAAAAAAAAAAAAGAGAGAGATTTAGGTTTATCAAATTTTTTTTTTTGAGAGAGAGAACTGGCTCCTGAGTCAGGCGAGGACAGTGGTAGGCTGTGAAAGGGGCTTCCTGCTTTCTGCTCCTTCCTTTCTGCCTGCTTGCTCTACTCTCCCCTCCTTGTCAGAATGGAGGGGAGTGCAGTGACTGTTTGTCTCCCCTTGGCCCGGACGGCTCCCGATCTCTTCAGTGAGGAGGAGCCGTCGGCGGGTCGCATCAGCGGTAATCGCTGTGCTGGGGTTTGAAGTTTAGCAATCAGCTCTTGCTGTGCGATTCTGGTTCCGTCGGAGTCGGCAGCATTTCCGGTGTGTCCTCAGCTGCGGCGGTGAGTACCTCAGTTCTTGGGGCGTTCAAGCGCGCACCGGAGCGCGGCCTAGCGCCGCGTGGTGAGCCTGTTGCAGGGCCTGCTTTGCTCTTAGTTTTGGGTGGCATTTTTTCCCCACGCTTTAGAGCTCAGCGGGTTTGATGGTGTTCTGCTTCTGACAGGTCTTCTGGGAAGTTTTTACAGTTTTTAAAGGGCTTTATCGAGCTTGATAGATCGCCCGGAGCAGTGCAGTGTGAAAAAAAAAAATTGTGTTTTTATTTTGGCCTGAGTTTAAAAAGCTTCCTTAATAGACTTCAGAAGGGGTGCTTTCGCTGATGCCTTCGTGCCCACAGTGCCTGGTGTGTGGAACCCATCGGGGTATGGTCTCGGACGACGGGTTTTGTTGTGGTTGTGCGACAGAAGCAGCCAGTATGGAGCAGGAGATTCATGAAAAATCTAAAGACATGGCGTCGGGTTCAACTCAGGGCTCTCAGGCATCTAGAGACGTTACTGCTCCTCTGGAGACTCCTCCGTCTCTGTTAGGGGTGCCTTTGGCAGTCCCCGGTCCTCCTAACCTTCCATCTGTGGACGGAGTAACTCTCTAGCAGGGTTTTCCGCGGCGTTTGTTTTATTGCTGCACCAGGCCTTTTGCTTGCGACAGCAGGGCGCGTCTTCGGACGTGGCAGCCCTTAGAGCAATGGCAGGGCGTGACCCCACGGAGAGGACCGAACAAGCCGGTGCGGGGCCGGCTAAGAGGGCATGGTCCGGTGAGGATCTGCTTACTTTGTCGCATTGGCAAGAGATGAAGACTTCGAGCTGCAGCCTGAGGCTGGCAGGGAAGAGTGCGAAGAGGGTGAGATTCCGGAGCCGGAAGACCAGGCGAAGATAATACGTGTTTTTCGGAGAGAGGAGCTGCCGACCTTGATTACAGAGTTGCTTCAAGCTCTCAATTTATCGGTTCCTCAGCTGACTGAGGATGAAGGGGTGGAGGACCCTCTCATCCAAGCGGTGCGAAAGACTCGGGCTGTATTTCCGGTTCACCGGGTGGTTACGCAAATGATCCAGGATGAATGGGATCTGCCGGAAGCAGCTTTTAGGGGGGTTCGGTCTTTGAATTGCCTCTATCCATTGGCAGATCAGGAACGTTAACTGTTTCGTTCCCCTCGAGTGGATGCAGCGGTTTCAGCGGTCACGAAAAAAACAGCTATTCCGGTGGAAGGCATGGCAGCCCTTAAAGATGGGCAGGACTGGAAAGTGGACACGTTGAAACAAGCCTTTGAAGTTAATGCACTGTCCCTTCAGGCTTCCATTTGTGGGGCTTGGGTAGCGAGGGCCTGTCTTCACTGGTCACAGAGATTGCAGCTGCCGGCGGAGGGGGCACAAGATCAGCTGGCCGACGCCGCCAGATTAGAGTCGGGGGCAGCTTGCCTGGCTGATGTCCACTATGACCTCATTAGAGGTTTGGCGAACAGCATGGCATCTTTGGTGGCAGCATGGCGCTACGTTTGGCTGAGGAACTGGGCAGCGGACAGTTCCTCCAAGTCTTGGCTTAGCAAGCTTCTCTTTAAGGGGAAGCTGCTGTTTGCAGAGGACCTAGACCAGGGGTCACCAACCTCCAGAGGGCCGCGGGCCGCACAGCCGACTACCGGCAGACTCGCGGGCCGCACACCCCCCCCCCCCCGCGAAAAAAAAACTGCTCATACCTGTACTTTTATTCCATGTCAGCTCCCTCCCTTCTTCTGCAGCCGCGGCTCCCTGCCTCTTAGGGAACCGTGGCTGTGCTTGTAAAATCATCGCGGAGCCCTTCCTGTCTTGACGGGCTCCGTGCAGCATTGTCCCGCCTCCAAAGGAAGAGGGAACCGCGGCTGTGCTTGTAAAATCATCGCGGAGCCCTTCCTGTCTTGACGGGCTCCGTGCAGCATTGTCCCGCCTCTAAAGGAAGTTGTTTACCACTTCCTTTGGAGGCGGGACAGTGCTGCACGGAGCCCGTCAAGACAGGAAGGGCTCCGCGATGATTTTACAAGCACAGCCGCGGTTCCCTAAGAGGCAGGGAGCCGCGGCTGCAGAAGAAGGAGTCGATGAATTTGCCGGTACTTTCAGCAGCATCCTTGGCGGGCCGCACCGGGGTAGAGCCTCGCGGGCCGCACCAAGGGACCTTGCGGGCCGCAGGTTGGTGACCCCTGACCTAGACAAATGCCCCCCACCCTCCATGATACCCCCTAGGTGGCGTCCTTCACCTTTCTTTCCCCCTCCCCCCCTTCCTCTCGTCCCTCTTTGGGACTGTTCTGTCCTCCACCTGATTTGACTGTCTCTCTCTGTCCTATTATCAATTGGCGTTCTTTTCCGACTTTGTTTTCAGTAGCCTACCATTTTTGTTTTGTACACCGCCCTGATGCTTCGGCCTGGGCGGTTTATCAAGTGATGCGAATAAAGATAAAGATAAACTGATCAAAGACTTGGGCGAGTCAAAGGGTGGCCTCTTGCCGGAGGATAAGCCAAAGCTGAGTTGGACAGCGACAGCAATTCGAGGACAGTCGCGGGATTTCCGGTGTTTTCACATCTCTCACCTGGGAGGTTTCCAGAGGGGGGAGGTTTCCCTCACATGGGCAAGGCTTTCGAGGATTCCAGGGAGCGGGCAGGGGATTTGCTGGCCACGCTTCCTCAGGATTTAAGAGGTCACAATGAAGGGAGGGGGGCTCAGGTTGGGGAGCAGCCCGTGGGAGGTCGGCTACGGGAATTTCTTTCAGCCTGGGTCCAAATCACGTCCGACCGTTGGGTGTTGGAGGTTATTCGTGAAGGTTATGCCCTCAGATTTACTCGGCCAGTGGCAGACTCCTTTGTCCTTTCTACTTGCAGTGCGCGAACCAAGACGGTGGCTGTGCGGCAGACACTGTCTCGACTTCGACAGCTAGGAGCAGTGGTCCCGGTTCCTCCAGACCATTATGGCTGCGATTGCTGCTCTATTTATTTTGTGGTTCCCGAAAAGGACGGGTCTTTCCGTCCCATTCTGGACCTCAAGTGGGTGAACCGTTGTCTTCGGGTTCCCCATTTTTGAATGGAAACGCTGAGGTCGGTGATCGTCGCGGTGAGAGGGAGAATTCTTGACCTCACTTGTCATTCCTATCCGGCTGGAACATCAGCGCTTTTTACGGTTTGCGGTCCCTCAGGGACACTTCCAGTTTCAAGCGTTGCCGTTAGGCCTGGAGATGGCACCTCGGATTTTCACCTAGGTGATGGTGGCAGTGGCGGCAGCTCTTCTAAAAGAAGGCATCTTGGTACATCCTTATCTCGACAACTGGCTGATCCGGGCAAAGTCCAAGACCGAGTGTGTACAGGCTACGACCAGGGTGGTTCAACTCGTAGTCAATGTGGCCAAGAGCAGCTTGGCTCCCTCTCAGGTCCTGGAATACCTGGGGGTCAGGTTCGACACTCAGGTGGGTGCAGTGTTTCTTCTGGAGCATCTGGGCTTGCATCTTCTGGTGTGCAGTTTCTTGAGGTGCCCAGCGTCGATAGCCTGGCAGTAGCTTCAGTGCTCAGAACGCTGGCGGCTACGCTGGAAGTAGTTCCATGGGTGAGGGCTCATATGCGTCCATTGCAGAGGTCTCTGCTCCATCGCTGGTCTCATCAGTGCAGACGACATCCTCCTTTACATGCCGTTCACAATTGACCAACCAGTGCTCTCCCCAGTAATAAGATGCTTCGAAGCTGTAGCTGACTGGCTGTTGACACAAAATCTACGGATCAACCATGACAAAACTGATGTTCTATTCGTCACGAGGAACCGGAAGTTCATACCTCCCCCATCACTACAGGCCAACAATGCAGAGTTGAAATCCAAATCCACTATCCGTTATCTAGGCATCACGCTCGATCAGCACCTTGATATGACAACACATGTAAAAAACGTCACAAAGGCAATATATCATAAGATCAGAACGCTGCGTCACCTTCGCCCCTACTGGATTTTACCGACTACCGGACAACCTTCCAGGCATTAGTCCTCCCACATCTGGACTTCGCTAACATCATCCTCCACGGACTCTCACAATCAACCTTAAATCCGCTCCGCCTAGCTATGAACGCAGCTGCAAGAGTCCTTTCTGGATCGTCAAGATCTGACCACATAACGCCAATCATGAAAGAACTGCATTGGCTACCATTACATGCCAGACTCCAATACAAGTCAATAGTCCTTACATTCAAAGCCCTAAATAACCACCCCTCTACGCCAATCAGCAAGCTAATCCACAGTACCCCGGAAAATAGAAACAGGAGACCTACAACAATGAACACCTTAGTAGTCCCCAAGATGACGACAAAATGCACAAAGACAACCTCCAACAGGGCCTTCTCCATATTTGCTCCTTTAAACTGGAATGCCCTTCCCCATGAAATCCGAAGCATCAAAAGTCTAGCCCCATTCAGAAAAGCCTTGAAACACCACCTGTTCACAAAATTCTACCCGGAAACAATCCGAGGCAAACACTCAATTGGCAAACTACCCGCATGTCCCAGCCGCCCTAACACCCTAACACAAACAGAAAATGGTTAGCCTACACATAAGTCCCACCGCTAACCATCACACGTGTACTATCCACCCACAAATGCACATGTAACAACTAGATGAGTTAGAGAAGTGTACATAGTATAAAGTTAGCTTGTAAATAGTTTTCCCGGTTTTCTCCATGTTTAATATCCTGTTTCACTGTAAACTCAATGTTGCCTGTATGCATTTATTTATTTATTTATTTAACAAATATTTCTATACCGCTCTTTCCCAAGTATCAAGTGCGGTTTACAAGGAACAGTAAGTTATATGGTATGTGAAAGCGCATACCTAGTCGTTTTACATAGAACAGGTGGAACTATTTACAAGTAACAATATAACATTTGAACGGTAAAAAGTTAGAACGTATTTACATTATGGGTACTTACAAATTATATCATGGAACAAAATTGTGATGCATAAAAATATTTTGTAGTATGTTTTTGTTCGATGTACACCACACTGATTATAATAGCGCGGTATAGAAGAAATGTTAAATAAATAAATCAGTGGGATTCCTTGATCAAATGGCTGCCTTGTCTGCTGGCAGTAAGGGAGGCACTACTCTGGTGGCTTCGTCCAGAAAATCTATAAGCGGGCAAGCATCTCGAGCAGCTGCAGTGGGTCCTGATGAATGCCAGTCTGTTGGGCTGGGGGGCTCACTGCGGGGAGCTCTTTGCTCAGGGGACCTGGAAAGGCCAGGAGCTTGGTTGGTCAATCAATCGACTGGAACTGCGAGCAGTGGCATTGGCACTCCAGGCTTTCAAACCCGAGCTACTGGGAAAAGCAGTAAGGGTTCTGTCGGACAATGCCTCGGCAGTGGCCTACCTCAACCGGCAAGGGGGCACAGGCAGCGCAGCCCTGCAGCAAGAGACAGAGGCCTTGTTCAGCTGTGCAGAGCCTTGAATTCAAGTGCTGTCAGCGGCACACATTGCCGGGACAGACAATGTGATGGCGGACTTTTTCAATCGAGTTTGGGTGGATCTGGGAGAATGGGAGCTTCACTCGGAGGTCTTTGCTCAGATCACCCACAGGTGGGGGATTCCCATTATAGATCTGATGATGACGTTCGGATCCGCCAAGGTGAGACACTTCTTCAGCAGAAGGTGAGAAAGAATGTCCGAGGGATTAGATGTGTTGCTGCAGCAGTGGTCCACGGGGGTGTGGGGGGGGGGGGTGTGGGTGTGTCTCCTTTATGTATTGCTCCGTGGGTGCTCATAGGTCGGGTAGTACAGCGGATCGAGGCTCATCGGGGGAGAGTGATATTAATCACCCCGGATTGGCCTCGACGTCCGTGGTACGCCGACCTGATCCGTCGTCTCGACGGCAGTCCATGGGCTCTGCCAGTGCAGGAGGATCTGCGGAGGCAGGGTCTGCTCCAGATGCCTCAGGTAGCTCGGTTCTCGCTTATGGCCTGGCCATTGAAAGGGAGAGGTTGAAAAGGAAAGGCTTTTCGAGACCTGTAATCTCTACCTTGCTCTCGGCCAGGAAGAGGTCGACTTCATTAGCTTATGTCCGTGTTTGGCGTATTTTTGAAGCTTGGTGCGAGTCTAGACAGGTCAGCCTCTGTTCCGGAAGTCTTGAATTTTTTTGCAGGACGGTTTTGAGAAAGATCTGGCTGCCAGCCCGTTGAGAGTGCAGCTGGCGGCAATCTCTTGTTATTGTGGGTAGGTCCAGGGCGTGGCTTTGGGGTCACACTCAAATGTCTTGTGCTTCTTAAAGGCCGTGTCCCGCTTGCGTCGTCCTCGTAGGGCGCTGGTTCCTTCTTGGGATCTCAATTTGGTCCTGACTGCTTTGACAAGAGAGCCGTTTGAACCGTTGGATCGGGCCTCGGTGAAAGATTTGACTCTCAAGACGGCTTTCTTGGTGGCAATCTGTTCAACGCGCAGGATCTCAGATTGCAGGCTTTATCTTGCCGAGAGCCGTTCCTGTCTTTTTCGCGAGAAAAGGTTGTGCTTCAACCGGTTCTGACTTTCCTGCCTAAGGTGGTGTCTCTGTCTGTTTCATGTAAATCATCCTGTGTCTTTACCAGTTTTGGGGAGTTCGACTGACAGTAGTTCGGAATGCAGTTTGCATTTGCTAGACGTGAAGAGAGCTCTTCGGTGTTACTTGAAGGTATCGGAGAGTTTCCACAAGTCTGATCGTTTGTTCGTTCTCTTTGGAGGACCACGGTGGGGCGAAGTGGCGGCTAAAGCTTCTATTTCCAGGGGGTCCGAGAAGCCATAGAGTCGGCTTATATCTTGCAGGGGTGTCAAGTGCCTCTAGGTTTGAGGGCCCATTCTACCAGAGCTCAGACCGCTTCGTGGGCAGAGTTTAGTTTGGTGCCGCGGGTTCAGATTTGCAGAGCGGTCTTATTTGCATACCTTCAGTAAGCATTATCTGGATGTCCAGGCGGCGAGGGATGCCTGTTTTGGTTCAGCAGTTTATGTTTATGTTTATTAAAACATTTTTTATACCGCCCAATACCAGTGTGTTGCGGGCCTGTATGGCAGGTCCCTCCCATTAGTTTACTGCTCTGCTACATCCCAGTGGTGAGGGACTGGACTGGAGGGACGATAAGGAAAGAGAAATTAGACTTACCTGCTAATTGTTGTTCCTTGAGGAACTCAAGTCCAGTCCTGGATCCCACCCGGAGTTCGTTCGTCTGATGCGGGTCTTGTTTCAGCGGTCGACGGAGCTGGATCAAGAAACATGTGCAAGGCTGTGGTGTTTTGAATTTTCAGTCTACACTTCATCTCTGTTTGGTCTCTCTGCATTTCTTTTTCTTTCTCTCTCTCTTGGGGAGAGTGGAGGGAGTTCCCCTCTTATTTGGGGGGGGGAGATAAGTAACAGTTTGAATTACAGTTTATCTAGTTTGATGTTGGTTATTTAAGCTTCTTATTTGTTGCTCCTCTGAGTTTGCTTTGTCATTAGGTCACTGGGGGCTGGTGGGAGGTGCCACCGGTGTTAGTCCAAGTGACATCAGAACTCTGACATGCTCAGTCTCCAAGCTGTGGGAGGAGGTGCACTACCTAATGGTGAGTGACTGGACTAGAGTTCCTCGAGGAACAACAATTAGCAGGTAAGTCTAATTTCTCTTTCTTGAGGAAAACCTGCTTCAATCTGCCAGAGATTTGAGACACGGACAAACATTCACCATCCAGGAAGACAGTGACCCTAAACATACTGCTAAAGCTGATTTAATGGGAAACATTTATATGTCTTGGAATGGTCAAAGCCCAGACCGCAATCCAATTGAGAATCTGTGGCTTTACTTGAAGATTGCTGTACACCAACGTAACTCATCTAAGTTGAAGGAGTTAGAGCAGTTTTGCCTTAAGGAATGGGTGAAAATCCCAGTGGCTAGATGTGCTTAGCTAATAGAGACATACCCCAAGAGACTTGCAGTTGTAATTGCAGCAAAAAGTAGCTCTAGAACAGAGGTTCCCAACTCCAGTCCTGGAGGGCCAAACATCATTCAGGTTTTCAGGCTGTCCCTAATGTTTAATATGCATGAGATACATTTGAATACAATGGGGGCAGTGCATGCAAATACATCTCATGCATATTTATTAGGGACAGCCTGAAAACTTGAATGGTGTTTGGCCCTCCAGGACTGGAGTTGGGAACCTCTGCTCTAGAATGTATTGACTTTGGGGGGTGAATACATATGCACACTCCTGCTTTCAGTTTTTTTAATCTTAATTGTGTCACAATAAAGGATTTTTTGCACCTTCAAAGTCCTAGGCATGTTGTGAATATCACACGGTGCTACCCCCAAAACTCTATTTTAATTCCAGGTTGTAATGTAACAAAACAGGACAAACAGAGGGGATGAATACTTTTGCAATGCACTGTAAGATCTAATTTCACCTTGTTGAATGCCATCGAGTCTGAATCGACTCATGGCGACTCTCTGGATAGTTGTCCTAGACTGTGTTCGGTCTTCATTCAGGTGGCTCGTTGACGGTGGCACCCATAGCTGCTGTTACTGTGGCGATGGATCTCATTGCTGGCCTTTCTCTTTTGTGTTGACCTTCTATCTTGCCAAGCATGATGTCTTTCTCTAATGATCTCTCTCTTCGCATGATGTGTCCAAAGTATGAAAGTCAAAGTCTTGCATCTGAGCTTCTAAATAAAACTTAGGATGGATCTCTTCTAGTACTGACTGGTTTGTTCTTTGGGCAGATCATGGTATACCCAGTATTCGTTGCCAGCGTCATAATTCAAAGGCATCAATTTTCTTCCTGTCTCTCTCTTTCACTGTCCAATTTTCGCATCCATATGATGTTACTGAAAATACCATGGCTTGGATAAGTCAAACTTTCTATGGAGAGAGACATCTCTGCTCTTGCGAATCTTGTCTAGGTCCTTCATAGTCATTCTGCCAAGAGCAATGCATCATCTGATTTCTTGACTGCTTGTTTCTTTATTGATAGTTGATCCAAGTAGGTTAAAGTTGTCCACTATTTCAGTTTTTTCTCCAACGATGATCTTATTGATTTTTGCCGGTTGTCAAGATCTTTGTTGTCTTCACATTAAGATGCAGGCCCATTTTAAGACTGTTCCTTGATCTTGCGAAGCAAATGTTTCAGATTGTCTTCACATTCAGCCAGTAATGTGGTATCATCAGCATAGCGAAGATTGTTGTCTCCCACCAATCTTCACACATCTGTTGTCTTCATCCAGTCCTGCTTCTCTGATGATTTGTTCTGCATATAAATTAAACAGGTGGGGGGAAAGTATGCAGCCTTGTCGTACACCTTTGCTGATTTTAAACCATTCTGTTTCTCTTTGTTCCATTCGAACTGTTGCTTATTGATCACTGTAAAGGTTGTGCAAGAAAACGATTGGTTGTTCTGGAGTACCCATGCTTCTTAATGTGGCCCAGAGGTTTTTGTGTGTTACACAGTCAAAAGCCTTGCCGTAGTCAATAAAATACATATAGCTATCTTTTTGGTGTGTTTTTTTTTGTTTTTTCAAGGATCCATCTTACATCCATGATGATGCCTCTTGTTCCTCGCCCTTTCCTGAACCCTGCTTGCACTTCAGGCAGTTCTTGTTCCAGGTATGGTTGTAGTTTCTGCTGAATAATCTTCAGTAGAATCTTGCTAGCATGTAGGATCAAAGCAATTGTGCGATAATTTCCACAGTCAGTTGGATCTCCTTTCTTTAGTATTGGTATAAATGCAGATCTTTTCCAGTCAGTTGGCCATAATGTTGTCTTCTACATTTCCAGACAGAGCTTTTGAAGTATGGTAACAGCTACATCGGATTTCTGTAATACTGCACTAGGAATGCCATCAATTTCACGTGCTTTGCTCTTTGATAAGGCTTTCAATGCTGCTTCGACTTTTCATCACCAATGGTTCTGTATCATATGGTACAGGTTGAAATGGCTGTTGGTTCAGTTGATCTTTATCATATAATAATTGTATATTCTTTCTACTTTTTCTTGATCTTCTCAGCATCATTCAACATGGATCCTTGAGCATCTTGTAACATTCCAATTCAAGGCTGGAATTTTTCATTCTCGTAGCTTTAGGAAAGCCGATCTTGTTCTTCCTCTAATAGTTTCTGCTTCTGTTTCCTTGCTTGTGTCATTGTAGTACTTCTCCTTGTCTTGGCTTGCTGCACATTGGAAATCTCTTGAGTTTGTTTGTTTATTTATTTGTACATTTTTTTATACCGCTTCTTCTTGAGATCAGATGCGGTTTACAGGTAACAGAATGACAATAATAATGAGAGATTATTTTTACAAAGAATATTTTTAGAACCTTATAAAGAACAATTTAGAACAATTCAGAACATTATTTTTACAATGAACAGAGTTCAGTTGTCTCTTTCTCCTCTTGCTTTAGCCTCTCTGCGTTTCTGGACAATTTTCAGAGTTTCTTCAGTCATCTATTTAGGTCGTTTTTGCTTTTCACCTTTTGTAGAGATTTCTCACTTTCTTCCATCACTGCCCTCTTGATGTCATTCCATAACTCTTCTGGAGCTCTTTCATTTGTATTCAAAACAGCAAATCAATTTTGCAGGCAGTCTTTTTAAATTTTGGTGGTATATTCTCAAGGTCATATTTTGCTACATTCATGAGTAGCTTGCTCTTTTTCAACTTAAGCTTGAATTTGCATATTAGTAGTTGGCGATCTGTACCACAGTCGGCTCCATATTTTGTCTTGGTTGATGTTATAGAGCTTTTCCATCGTTGACTTCCACAGATATAGTCAATTAGTTTTTTGTACAATCCATTGGGTGAAGTCCATATTTACAGTTGCCACTTGTGTTGCTGGAAGAAGGTGTTTGAGATGAATAGGTTGATAGAATTCTGCAAGACCAACAGTCTTTTCTCCAGTTTCATTTCTGTTACCAAGTCCATATTTTTCATTCACGTTGCCACCTTCTTTGTTGCCAACTTTTGCGTTCCAGTCACCCATGACTATCAGGATATCCTGTTTTTATTTCTGTCAATTTCAGCTTGTACTTGTTCATAGAACTCAACGTCTTCCTCTTCGGCAGCTGTTGTTGGGACATATACTTGAATTATAGTTGATGGGCATTCCTCGTAGACGAATAGAAATTAAGTATTCACTAATTGCATTGTATTTCATTACAGTTCTTGAAAGTTTCTTCTTAATTATAAATGCAACACCATTTCCTCTTTGTCTTTCATTTCCAGCATAGTAGACCATGTGATCATCAGATGCAAAGTGTCCGATGCCAGTTCATTTCAATTTGCTGACACCCAACAAATCAAGTTGTACACGTTCCATTTCATTCTTGACCACCTCCAACTTCCCTCTGTTTATGCTTCGTATGTTCCATGTCCCAATATGTAAGACATCTTTGCAGCTTCTGACTCGTATTTCATGCGGCGCTACATCAGCAGTCAGACGTCCCAAGGGCTTTACTCTGAAAAGTGTTCATCTCCTCCCCTGTAGCCATTTGAGTGCCTTCCAACTGGGGATCTCATCTTCTAGCACTATAGTGTAATTTGGTGGTTTTTGTGACTTATCCATTGGGTTTTCGTGGCAAGATACGGAAGTAGATTGCCAGGCCTTTCTTCCACGCAGTTTAATTTTAGTGGTGTTGCCGTTTACTCTCTGCTGCCAACACCGTCCCATTCTGCTGCTGCCCAATTGGATGGTTTGTCTTGGTCTGGCACCTCAGCTGAGACCTGTCCATCCTGGGAGACCCTGCCTGTAGTTAAACTACCGATAGCTTAGCCCTCAGCATCACATTAGGTATGTTAAAATCTTTCCAGACTTGAATTTGTTTGAGGTACATTGCTGTTTCCAGTGTATCACATGTCTTTCTCACTGCATGGTAGTGGATGGGGACTGGAATGGTCCTTTTACTCTTATAGTCTCTCATATAAATCTTAGGGTGGTTATTTTGGGAGATATGATGCATACACCACTGAGAACTGTATTGGCGGACAGTGTGTAAATTCTTTGTAATAAATACTGTGGTAACAGAACTTCAATTACCGCCATTTTGTGAGATAAGAACTGATTAATTCCAATTTCCTTATCGTTCCTCCAGCTTAGTCCTCACAGATGGGTTGTGCACCTCCTCCTGCAGCATGAAGACTGGACCAATCAAATTTCAGCTCCGCTGGAATCAGCCTACCAGGCATCCCTGAAGCTCCAGTGTGTCCAGTCTTCACGCAGCAGGAGGACGTAGTGAGTTTAGCTGGACTCACTAGTTTCATAGATTACTATTCTTTCCCTAGCTAACCTTTTTGGATTCTTAATTTTTGTCCTATTAGGACTTATTTCCTTTCTTCCTTTAAGGGTTCCTGTTGCTTTAAATTTCTGATTTCAATTTGAGCAATCTGTGCGGGAGGGGGGAAAGGCCTGAGGAAGGTCTCTCTTCTGCACAGCATCTGCCGCCTGTCACTGTTTGCCTGTATGCTTTTCGCCATTAGGATCTCTGCTCCAGGAATCGTCGGGGCAGAGCTCCTATGATACCGGTACAGCGGCTCCTTTCCGGAGGGATTGGGGGACGGCTATTTCAGAGCCGGTAAGTGTCGGCGGCTGCGGCGGTCAGAGCCGGTCCTTGTTCGGCTACCGCGCCTCTGCCCGGTCTGCTGCAGTCTATTTGTTTTTCCCTTCGCGGTGTCTTTCTTTTAGGACAGCAGCCTTCGCGCCGGCGGGGCTTTGCGATCGGGAAGCTGCAAGGGGTTTTTGACTTCGGGCGTTTTTTCCTCCGGCGGGAACTAAAAGCGCGCCAAGGTTCCCTTGCGGTCGCGGCCATTTTGTTTCCTTTCCCGGTCTTCTCAGCGTGTTTTACACGCGGCGGTATTTTTTTTTCCAATTTCTCTTTGCTGCTTGCGCTTCTTTAGTTTTCATTTTTCATTTTTCCTTCTTTTATTCGCTGGCGTTCTTGTTGCTTATTGCCTTTTCTTTGTTCTCCTTTCCTTCGGGTTCCTTTGGTCCCGCGGCTAGGGGGGAGGGGGGGGTTTGCGTTTCTCTTCCTCTCCTCCTTTGTTTTCAGCAGGACTCTCGGGTTGACTATTAGCAGTCTGTGAATTTTTTCTTCAGCTCGGGGGACATACATAGTAAAAAAAAAAAAAAAAAAAAAAAAAAAAAAAAAAAAAAACAAAAACAGCGCATTTGTCAGGGGTGAGAAAACTGTGTGTTGGGTTCTCCTTCTGGTATTCTGATCATCGCGGAAGACCAGTTCCCACTTTCTGTGTGGTTCTGCTGGGTCTGTAGGCCTCTGACTTCCCTTTCAGCGCTGAGGGGCATTTTTCCCACCCTCTTCTTGGTGACAGGGCGTTTCCATGCCCGCGGGGTCCATTTGCGTGATTTGTGGGTCTCGTAGGAGTACAGCTTCTGACACAGGCGTTTGTCAGCGCTGTGCTTCGGTGTCACTCAGCATGGAGCAGCACCTAGAGAGTTCCTTGCCGGCTGTGGCGCAGCCCGGTTCCGCGACAGAGGACTTGGAGTCCCCACTGGAGGGGCCATCTGGTCTTCCTTCTGCGGGCTCCTTGGCGTCTGGGGGACAGCTGGACCTCGGGGGTGCCTTACCCCTGGAGGATTTTTCTCCCGATTTCATCTTGTTGATGCATCAGGCCTTTTGCCGTAGGCGCCAGAGCGTGGGCGCTGCTCCACCGTTGGCGACAGGGGTGGTTGCCCCTGCCTCGTCAGCGGAGAATCAGTTTCCCGGGGTCAAGGCTCCCAAGCGACAACGTCTGCACGAATCATTCCAGGCGGAGGCCGAGTGGCCTGAGGGTGATGATCCTGATTTCGATCCTGAACCGGAGGGGGAAGCCTTGGAGGAGGGCGAGCTCCCTGAACCGGAGGATCAGGCGAAGATTATTAGAGTTTTCAGACGAGAGGAGCTGCCCGTTCTTGTTTCGGAGGCGCTCCAGACCCTGGGTTTGGCTCCAACTCCTCCGGTAGAGGAGGCGGACGGAGCAGATCCCATTATTCAGGCGGTTCGTCAAACTAGCGTGGTTTTTCCCATTCACAAAGTTATTGATCAGATGATTCAGTCCGAGTGGGATACTCCTGAATCAGGTCTCAAAGGGGTAAAGGTAATGCGTTGGCTCTACCCTATGTCAGACAACGATCTAGAGCGTTTTCGCTCTCCCAAGGTGGATGCGGCAGTCTCGGCGGTGACTAAGAAGACAACGATTCCGGTGGAAGGCAGTGCGGCCTTGCGGGAACCGCAGGACCGGAAGATGGACGGTCTCTTGAAACAATCGTTTGAGGCTGATGCGATTGCGTTGCAAGCCTCTGTTTGTGGGGCTTGGGTAGCTCGTGCCTGTTTGCGCTGGGTTCAGCGTCTTCAACAATCATCTGCCGTGGAGGCCGACATGTTAGGTGAGCTTCACCGATTAGAGTCGGGCTCGGCCTATTTGGCGGATGTTCATTATGATCTCATCAGAGCCCTCTCTAATAGCATGGCGTCCGTGGTTGCGGCACACCGAGCTCTTTGGTTGAAGAATTGGGCGGCTGATGGGTCGTCCAAATCACGGCTGGGCCGATTACCCTTTAAGGGTCGGCTGCTTTTTGGTGAAGATTTGGATAGGTTGGTCAAGGATTTGGGTGAGTCCAAGGGCGGTCGCTTGCCAGAAGATCGTCCCAAGAGGGGACGGCCGCTGTCTGCGGTCCGGGGGCAGTTTCGAGACTTTCGTAGGTTTCGCGCGCCCCGTTCTGGAGGTTTCCAACGTGGCAGATATATCTCGAGGGCTTCGAGCTTTCGAGGTTTTCGCGGAGCCAGTAGGGGATTTGCGGCTGCAACCCCTGCGTCCGCTCGCAAGCCTCAATGAAGGGCGGCGGACTCCGGCGGAGATTCCAGTGATCGGAGGTCGTCTTCGACGCTTCCTCTCCGCTTGGGCCCAGATCACTTCCGATCAGTGGGTTTTGGACATCGTCCGGGACGGGTATGTCCTGGACTTGGCCAGACCCGTACTAGATTCCTTTGTGATGTCTCCCTGCCGGGGTGCTCGCAAGACAGCTCAGGTTCGTCAAACCCTCGATCGCCTTGTCCAGCTGGGGGCGGTAGTTCCCGTGCCGCAGGCGGAGTATGGTCTCGGAAGGTACTCCATTTATTTCGTGGTGCCAAAGAAGGGTGGAGACCTTCGTCCCATCTTGGATCTCAAAGGAGTAAACCGCTGTTTGCGGGTGCCTCACTTTCGCATGGAAACCCTTCGATCCGTACTGGTCGCCGTTCGCAAGGGCGAGTTTCTCACTTCCCTCGATCTCACGGAGGCTTATCTCCATGTCCCGATCCGGGAGGACCAACAAAAGTACCTCCGATTCGCTTTGCCGTGGGGTCACTTCCAGTTCCAAGCATTGCCCTTCGGTCTCGCGACTGCGCCGCGGGTGTTCACCAAAATCATGGTGGTAGTCGCGGCAGCCTTGCGCAAGGAAGGAGTACTTGTCCATCCTTACCTAGACGATTGGTTGATTCGGGGAAAGTCTCGCGAGGAGAGTCTGGCCGCGACTGCCAAGGTCGTGGCACTCTTGCAATCTCTCGGCTGGGTCGTCAACCCGCGCAAGAGTCATCTAGTCCCGACGCAGTATCTCGAGTATTTAGGCGTGCAGTTCGATACTTGCGGGGGAGTGGTTTTTCTTCCCGACCGCAGGGTGCTGGCGCTTCAGTCTCTAGTCCGACGTTTTCGGCAAAATCCTGCGCCGTCGGCGTGGCTCTACCTTCAACTGCTGGGGACCATGGCGGCCTCCCTGGAAGTAGTGCCTTGGGCTCGCTTTCACATGCGTTCCCTTCAGAGGGCCTTGCTTCGTCGCTGGTCCAACCAGTCGGACTCCCTGAACAAACGGCTTCCTTGCCCGCTGGCGGTCCGGCGGGATCTTCAGTGGTGGCTACGGCGATCATCGCTCCGGACAGGAATGCCTCTGGAGTAGCCGGATTGGATTCCGCTACTGACGGATGCTTGCCTGACGGGCTGGGGTGCCCACTGCGAAGACCAGTTCGCCCAAGGTCTCTGGTCTCCGGAGGAGAGCGGTTGGTCCATCAACCGCCTGGAGCTTCGAGCAGTGAGATTGGCCTTACAAAGCTTCGAAACGCTGATATCATCTCGGGCAGTTCGGGTACTCTCCGACAATGCGGCGACGGTGGCATACATAAACAGGCAGGGCGGTACCGGAAGCGTCGGCTTGGAGGCAGAGGCTCGGGTATTGTTCGAGTGGATCGAGCCTCGGCTCCAGGCCATCTCGGCAGCTCACATTGCCGGGAAAGACAACGTGACGGCCGACTTTCTCAGCAGGGTTCAAGTGGATCCCGGCGAATGGGAACTCAGCCCAAAGGTCTTCGCACAGCTGGTTCAGCGTTGGGGCCAGCCGGTCATGGATCTGATGGCCACGTTACGCTCAGCAAAGGCTGCTCGCTTCTACAGTCGTCGACGGGAACCAATGTCAGAAGGCCTGGACGCTCTGTTGCAGGCTTGGCCCTCCACGGGTCTTCTTTACGTGTTTCCCCCGTGGCCCCTGCTGGGGCACGTGATTCAGCGTATCGAGGCCCACCGGGGTCGAGTGCTCTTGATAGCTCCGGATTGGCCTCGACGTCCTTGGTATGCCGATCTGATGAGGTTGGTAGTCGGTTCTCTGTGGCGGCTTCCGTTAGATCCGGATCTATTGTGTCAGGGTCCTCTCCGCATGCCGCAAGTGGGGAGATTCTCTCTTACGGCCTGGCTATTGAAAGGGCGCGATTAAGAAAACGAGGTTATTCCAAGTCGGTCGTGGCGACGCTGTTGCAGGCGCGCAAGAAATCCACTTCTCTGGCCTATGTCCGGGTGTGGCGCATCTTTGAGGATTGGTGCTCTCGACGTCAGGTTCGAGCCGCTACGGCCTCCATTCCCGTGATACTCGATTTTTTACAGGACGGTTTTGCTAAGGGTTTGGCTGCCAGTTCTTTGCGAGTGCAGTTGGCGGCGCTTTCATGCTACCGGGGTAAGGTTCACGGAGTGTCGCTAGGTACCCATGGCGATGTCGTTCGCTTCTTGAGGGCTGTGTCTCGACTTCGTCCGGTCCGCAGGATTTCTGTTCCTTCCTGGGATCTCAATTTGGTTTTGCGGGCTCTCACTGAGCCTCCCTTTGAGCCGCTCTCTCATAGTTCGGTAAAGGATTTGACTCTTAAAACGGTGTTCTTAGTAGCGATTTGTTCGGCGCGACGTATCTCCGAACTCCAGGCGCTTTCTTACAGGGAACCTTTCTTATCCTTCTCGGCCCAGAAAGTCGTTCTGCGGCCGGTGCCTTCCTTTTTGCCTAAGGTGTCTACTCCTTTCCACGTGAATCAAGTGGTTTCGCTCCCGGTACTTACTGCATCAGGGGAGCAAGCCTCTGATCAAGGACTTAGTCGTTTGGATCTGAAGAGGGTTCTCCGGAGATATTTGAAAGTCACCAGTGAGTTTCGTAAATCGGATCATTTGTTTGTGCTGTTTGGCGGGCCTCGCAAGGGTGAGGCAGCGGCGAAAGCTTCCATTGCTCGCTGGATTAAAGAGGCGATTGACTCTGCTTATCTGTTGCACGGTCGGACACCACCTGTTGGTTTGCGCGCCCATTCCACCAGAGCGCAGGCTGCGTCCTGGGCGGAGTTTAGTTTAGTATCTCCAGTGGAGATATGTAGGGCGGCAACGTGGTCGTCTCTGCACACTTTCAGTAAGCACTATAGACTTGATGTCTTAGCGGCTGGCGATGCACTTTTCGGATCATCGGTTCTGCGTGCCGGCTGGAGGAATCCCGCCCGTTAGGCTGCTTTGTTACATCCCATCTGTGAGGACTAAGCTGGAGGAACGATAAGGAAATAGTAATTACACTTACCTGGTAATTGTAGTTCCTTGAGAGACGACAGCTTAGTCCTCCTGCCCTCCCTATATTCTTTATTTTTAGCGCGGCACGCCTTGGGATCAGAAGTCCGTACTCCCAGGTGGGTGTCTTTCTCTTTCTTTCTCTTTATCTCGCTATAGGCTAATGCTGCGGCAGGAGCGGGACATTCTGTGTCTGTGGATTTGGTTCCATTAAATGTTTAAAAAAATAAAAATAAAAAATAAAAATAATTTAAAAAAAAATGATAATTTTACCATAAGATACATTGATCAAGCAGGATTTGTTAAAGGTTAGCTATGTCTTTGAGTTTGCTTTGACAATAGTTCACTGGAGCTTCAGGGATGCCTGGTAGGCTGATTCCAGCGGAGCTGAAATTTGATTGGTCCAGTCTTCATGCTGCAGGAGGAGGTGCACAACCCATCTGTGAGGACTAAGCTGTCGTCTCTCAAGGAACTACAATTACCAGGTAAGTGTAATTACTATATGTCCCTCCAGTCCAGTCCAGTCTAGACAAGCGGGTTATGCTTCTCTAGCAGCTGGTGGAGACTGAGAACATAGCCTGTGCTAACTGAGCAAGCCAGTATTCTTGGTCTCCAACAGGTGGATAAAGAAGCATAGCCTGTACTGTTGTGTTTTGTGGCCGTGGTGCAGAACCTGGTGGTACCAGGTCCCTCCTCCTCCTCTCTCAGCCACTCCTTCTGGTGGGGTCCTCCTGTCTTCCAACTCTTGGGAGACTGGGGGTAGAGCAGCTTCCTGTGCAGAGTTTAAAAAAAAAGAAAAAGCAGGATGAAAGCACTCAGACAGGCTGCCGCAGCACCGGGTAAGTCCGGGTTTGGCTCTGGTGACTGCTATTCATGCTCGGGGGAGTCTCCGCAGGTCTGTACAACTTGTCCGGTGCGTTGCAAGCAGCAGCTGCAGAGCACAGCTCTCTGAGGTCAGGCTGTGCCACAGCTGCCTGAGGGAGAATGTGGTGGCTGTGGATGGCCTTGGGGGAGGCTTGAGAGGTTGGAACATAGCGGAGCTGACAGCGGAGAGCAGTCTGGTGCTCCTGGGGATAGCGGCCGGACTGTGATTTTTGGCAGGAACCATTGCCATTTTGAAGTCCTTGGGGACAGCTGCCTGGGAGTCTCCGGCGTTCTCCCTTTTGTAGCCTATGGCTGATGTTTCGCCAGGAGTATTGGTGGTGATGAGTGGGGGCATCCAGGGGACCTAAGGGCTCCCCTTTTTCCCCTAAATTTGTTCTTTTACTCCATCAGGCTTTTTTATTGCAGTAAGGCTTGGGAGAGGGCTCCTCAGTTTCCTCTAAGCTCAGTTTGGACAAGGGCTTGGCAAAGCATCCACGCTGGAGGGGAGGACATGGACGTCTGCTCTCTGGGGTCCTTGGAGTCACGTTACTCCCTGGAAGACTGGCCATCGGAGGAGACAGAAGTTCCTGATGGGGGAGGATCCCACAGCAGTGTAGATCTTCCTCTGGGATGAGCTCCTCTCCCTGATTGCTGAGTCTCTGGCAGTCCTGCACATTGTAAAAGAGCCAGGTGCAGAGCTTGCGAAGTCTCAGGAGGACCCGCTTATGGAGGGCATTTGTGAGCCTCCCGCATTCCTTCCCTGTCCATAAGGCTTTGAAAGCTATGATTGCAAAGGAGTGGAACTCCCCTGACGTGAGTTTGCAAGTGGGGCAGTACTTGGTGTGGCTCTGTCTGGTTCCCCCAGAGGAGAAGGAGAAAGAGAATTTGCACTTGCCCCCCCGGGTAGATACTCTCGTGATGATGGTTACTTGCAAGACCACCATTCCGGTTGAAGGATCTGCAGGAAAGGAGGATAGAAGCCCTTCTCAAGTAGGCCTTTTGAAGTGTCGGCACTTGCTCTTCAGGGGACCATCTGTGGAGCCAACGTGGCTTGGGACCTGCCTCCTGTGGTCTCAATGGATTCCGGAAGAGGCAGGGGTGGATCCTGCTGACTGGGTCTCAACTGCTCTCTGGATCTGACTGAGGCCTGTTTACATATCCCCATCTGGCCTGCTCACCAGCGATTTCTGCAGTTTGCAGTGCCCTGGGGACACTTCTGGTTCCAGGCCCTGCTCTCCAATCTCACTGCTGTGCTTCAGGGTTTTTACCAAGGTGATGGTGGTAGCAGTGGAGCTACTTAGACAGGGGGTCCTCGTTCATCCGTGTTTGGACAGTTGGCTGAACGGAGCCAAGTTGTTCCAATAAAGTCTCGAAACGATGGAGCGGGTGATTCTGTTGTCTCCAGGACTTGGGCTGGATAATAAACCTGGCCAAGAGCAAGCTGGAGCGATCTCAATCCTTGGAATATCTGGGAGCACTGTTCAGCACCCTCAGGGGAATGGTCTTCCTTTCTGAGATCAGGATCGCAAAATTGCAGGCCGAGTTCTGGAGGTTGTGGAGGGTTCTCCTTCTGCCAGCGTGGAACTAGATCCAGGTTCTGGGCTCTGACAGTCAAGTTAGAGTTTGTGTCCTTGGGCTGGTCTGCACATGAGGGCCCTGCAGGGGGGGACCTACTCTCGCGTTGGTACCCTCATTGGCATTCTGTCTCTCTGAATGCTGGCTTGAAGGGATTGGTGGCTGACTTTAGAAAAGCTCATGGTGGGCATGCCCCTTGAATCTCAGAATTGGGTGGTGGTGAATCACGTGTCTTTTTCACTGCATGGTAGTGTCAGCCTAACGGATTGGAGTAGACATTGTTGTCTCAGGTGGCTCAGGGATAGTGGACCGCAGAAGAGAACCAATGGTCGATCAACCACCTGGAGATGTAAGCGGTATGATGAGCATTGGTGGAATTCCTGCCATCAATCTGCCACAAGACAGTGAAAGTGCTGCTGGACAGTGCGATGGCAGTGGCTTACATCAGCAGGCAAGGCTGCACCTGGAGTGCAGTAGTGGCAACGGAAGCGATCCCATTGCTGCAGTGGGAGGAGACCCACTTGCTGGTTCTCTTGGCCTCCCATTTGTCCGGGAAGGGCAATCTGCAAGTGGATTATCTGAGTTGCACCGCTCTGGATCCTGGGGAGTGGGCGCTGTCCAGGTCAACGTTTCAGAGAGTTGTGGCTCGCTGGGGGCAGCCGGTGATGGACTTGATAGTGACCCAGATGAATGCCAAAGCTGAGCACTTCTTCAGCCTGCACAGGCCACACATGTCTGAAGGGCTGGACGCCCTGGTTCATCCTCTGCCGAGAGTGGCTCAGCTGTATATCTTCCCCCCACCTCTCCCCCTGCTGCTGATAGGTCAGATCCTGCAGCAGATAGTCTCATCAGGGGAGCGTGGTGCTCATTGCTCTGGTCTCGTCTTGTCTCAACATCCTGGTATGCAGACCTCATGCGGCTTCTCGTGTTGGAGCCCTTCCGCCTGCTGGCAGAAGTGGACCCTGCTCACCCTGGGGCTGGTGTGAATGCCAGACATGAGTTGGTTCTTGCTTATGGGCTCGCTCTTGAGAGAGCTTGGTTAAGGCGACTGGATTATTTGCCTCTGGTTATTGGTATCCTGTTACAGTCCCATAGGAGGTCAACATCCATGGCTTACATGTGTGTGTGGCATATAAGAACATAAGATATGCCATACTGGGTCAGACCAAGGTCCATCAAGCCCAGTATTCTGTTTCCAACAGTGGCCAATCTAGGTCATATGTACCTAGCAGTTTCCCCAAGAGACACAAGTTCCACAATGCTTGTACTGGGTCAAGCATTGATATCTTCGGTCACTTCTTAATAATGGTTTATGGACCTTTCCTCCAGGAACTTGTCCAAACCTTTTTTAAACCCAGCTACACTAACAGCCTTTACTACATCCTCCGGTAACAAATTCCAGAGTTTGATTACACGTTGAGTGAAAAAATATTTTCTTTTATTAGTCTTAAATAGTTTACCCTGTAGCTTCATTGCATGTCCCCTAGTCTTTCTATATTCTGATAAGGTAAACAATCGATCTACGTTTACCCGTTCCACTCCGTTCATTAATTTATAGACTTCTATCATATCTCCCCTCAGCCGTCTCTTTTCCAGGTTAAAGAGCCCTAACCTTTTTAGCCTTTCTTCATTGATCACTCTGACTTCAGGACCGTAGCACAAGCCCTCATCATTCCTCATCTGGACTATTGCAACGCCATACTACAGGGTCTGCCTAAAAAAGCCCTCAATATCCTGCAAATGGCGCAAAATGTGGCTGCTAGAATCATCATGGGGATCGGCCTGAAGGATCATATCACACCAATACTAATAGACCTACATTGGCTCCCAATCACTGCACGCATACAATATAAAATCATTATCACCGCATTCAAGCTTATTCATAATATAGCACCCTCTTACCTCAGCACCCTTATCACCCTACAGCCAAATAACAGAAGCATAAGATCTCCAAACCTCAATACCCTCCAGATCCCGGGGAGCCTGAGATCTGTCAAAACAAATACCAGCAACCGAGCTTTTTCATTTATAGCGCCTCTGCTATGGAACCAACTACCATGCGAACTGAGAGCAAACAGTGACTTGTTGGACTTCAGAAAAAAACGTAAGACTCATCTTTTCCAGATGCATTTCTATCGTGCCTAATCACCATGTACTCACACTGGGTCACAACAGGCACAAAGAAAGAACTCCGTGTTATAGCCAACAATAGACCCAGCAATATGTAAATATGTATATACATGTGAAATTACTAGCCTGCAATCAAATGTGAATCTTATAATTCGAGTGATACGACCTGTACTTTTCCACTAAATCATGATGTATGCTTTAATAACTGGCCTGTACAGCCGCACTTTTATGTATAGCAAACCGCTGCTGATCGCTGGAAGTAGCGGGATACAAGTGTACACTAAATAAATAAATAAATAGGAGTATCCTTCCATCCCCTTTACCATTTTGGTGGCTCTTCTCTGTATTTTTGAGCACTGGTGTGAGGAGCGTGACATTCGTGTCCTGAGGGCCTTGCTCCCTGATATCCTGGCCTTCCTACAGTTGGGACTGGAGAAGGGTTTGGTGCTGGGTTCCTTGAGAATCCAAGTGGGGGCCTTGGCATGTTTCAGGGGCCAGATCCAGGGTCAGTCCTTGGCGACCCATGTTGATGTGATTGGTTTCTTGCATGGCATGCAACATTTCCATCCTCGCGTTGCTCGGTGGTTCCCTTTTGGGATCTCAATTTGGTGCTCTCAGCCCTGGGGGTGCCTCCCTTTGAACCCCTTATGGGTGCCACAGTGAAGGATTTTATCTTGAAGGTGGCGATGTGCTCAGCATGCCGCACATCCAAGCTTCAGGCTTTGTCGTGCAGGGTGCTTTATTTGGTTCTTTCTAAGAAGAAGGTGGTCCTGCGCCTGGTGCCTTCCTTTTTGCCTTGGGCTATGTCCAGTTTTCATCTCAGTCAGATGGTGACTTTGCTGTCCTCCTCTGAGTCATGCGACTCTGAGGAGGATCATCTTTTTTTCATAAGCTGGACATCTACAAGGTGCTTAAATGGTTTCTCAAGGTGACTCAGGCCTTTTGATGTTCTGAGTGGCTCTTTGTCTTGTTTAACAGGCCCTGCAAATGGCTGGGAGGCCATTTTGGTGGCCTATCTGTTGAAAGGGCACCAGATGCCTTCAGGTCATCCAGGGCTGAGTTGGGTTTGGTCTCTTCTAGGACATTTGTAAGGTCATGACCTGGTTGTCTCTTCATTCCCTTGTGTGACATTAGTCTGGATGTTCGGGCTCAGCAGGACGCAGAGTTTGGGGCCAGGGTCCTACAGGCTGGGTTATCTTCTCTCTCCTACCCTTAGTACTGTTTTGCTACGTCCCACTTCTCTGGACTGGACTGGTGTGACGTATTGGAAGGTGAATTAGGCCTTAACTGCTAATTTTCTTTCCTGGAGTCCTTCCAGTCCAGATCTCGCTCAGGACTGGTTTCTGTGGGCGACTGTTTTGCATCTCTTGCAGAGCTATTTTTGACGGACTGGTAAGGATTGGGGTGAGCTCTTGATTTGTGTTCGTGTCCCGGTTGTCTTCGGCTTCTGGGCTGTGTTCTTTTTTTTTATTTGAGGTTCTTATTGCTTACCTGTATTTAAAAAAAAAAATAAAGTTAAAGAGACTTTGAGTACTAAGACTGATCTTATGGTTTGGAGGACCTGAGCTCCTTAGGATAATTTCTGTCTGATCTGTCGATCTGCCGCCTCTTTGTGCGGAATGTTTGAAGAGCACATAGTTGGTGGAGAACTGGGGTTTGAACTCCTTTTTTCCTGGCTTGCTCGGGCTAGCACACTTGAAGCTGTGTTCTTAGTCTCCACCTGTTGGTAGAAGAGCATAAACACACTTATCTACTGGACTGGAGGGACTCCAGGAAAGAAAATTAGCGGGTAAGCCTAATTTCCCCTTTGCCTACATGTAAAAGGAATTCAAAGCTGAGTTGCTCCAGGATGTTCAAATATTCACTGTGTGTAGTAGCATTGCATCAAAATAGAGACACAATAGGTAAAGAAGCTCTCAAATGTTAAGCATGGAGGAGACTATTTAGCTGCTGTTGTCGGTGGAGTCAGCTCAGAATGAGAAGCTTGGTCTAGCTCCATGAGGTTCTCAAGATCTCTTATATCTTTAAGCCTTAGTCAAGGCATTAGGTAGCCAAGTGCTATGGTCAATCTCATATATGTAAGATGGGCATAGGCCAGGGCTGTTGTATTTTAAAGGTTAAAAAAAAGGAGAAAAACTGTAAGGCAACTTAAGAACATAAGAACATAAGATATGCCATACTGGGTCAGACCAAGGTCCATCAAGCCCAGTATCCTGTTTCCAACAGTGGCCAATCTAGGTCATACGTACCTAGCAGTTTCCCCAAAAGACACAGGTTCCGTAATGCTTGTACAGGGTCAAGCATTGATATCCTGGGTCCCTTCTTAATAATGGTTTATGGACCTTTCCTCCAGGAACTTGTCCAAAACCTTTTTAAACCCAGCTACACTAACAGCCTTTACTACATCCTCCGTTAACAAATTCCAGAGTTTGATTACACGTTGAGGGAAAAAATATTTTCTTTTATTAGTCTTAAGTAGTTTACCCTGTAGCTTCATTGTATGTCCCCTAGTCTTTCTATATTCTGATAACGTAAACAATCGATCTACGTTTACCCGTTCCACTCCGTTCATTAATTTATAGACTTCTATCATATCTCCCCACAGCTGTCTCTTTTCCAGGTTAAAGAGCCCTAACCTTTTTAGCCTTTCTTCATAGGAGTATCCTTCCATCCCCTTTACCATTTTGGTGGCTCTTCTCTGAACCTTTTCTAATAACGCTATATCCATTTTAAGATACGGCGACCAGAATTGCACACAATATTCAAGGTGCGGTCTCACCATGGAACGATATAGAGGCATTATAATATCTTTTGTTTTATTTTCCATTCTTTTCCTTATGATACCTAGCATTCTATTTGCTCTCTTGGCCGCTGCTGCACACTGGGCCGAGGGTTTTAACATGTTATCCACAATGACGCCTAAATCTTTTTCCTGGGTGGTGGTTCCTAATGTGGAACCTTGCATTGTGTAACCATAGTTTGGGTTGTTCTTCCCTAGGTGCATAACTTTGCACTTGTCCACATTAAATTTCATCTGCCATTTTGATGCCCAGTCTTCCAATTTATCAAGATCCTCTTGCAATTTTCCACAATCCTCTTGGATTTTAACAACTTTAAATAGTTTTGTGTCATCTGCAAATTTGATAACCTCACTCGTTATTCCACTTTCCAGGTCATTTATGAATATGTCAAAAAGCAGCAGACCCAGCACAGATCCCTGGGGTACACCACTATTCACCTTTCTCCATTGGGAAAATTGGACATTTAGCCCAACCCTCTGCTTTCTATCTTTTAACCAGTTCCTGATCCACAGTAGTACACTGCCTCCTATCCCATGACTCTTTAGTTTTGCCAAAAGTCTCTGATGAGGGACCTTGTCAAAGGCTTTCTGAAAGTCTAGATACACTATATCAACCGACTCACCTTTGTCCACCTGTTTATTCACACTTTCAAAAAAACATAACAGATTAGTAAGACAAGATCTTCCTTGTCTAAAGCCATGTTGGCTGTCTCCCATTAGGCCATGACTATCTACATGCTGGAGTGGAGGAGTAGCCTGGTGGTTAGAACACTGGCTTGGTAACCAAGGAACTAGGGTTCGATTCCCACTAGCACTCCTTGTGGCCTTGGGCAAGTCACTTAACCCTCCATTGCCTCGGAAGAAAGGCCTGGCAATCTACTTCCGGTGACACTGCCAAGAAAACCCAGGAGCTTCTGGGTCGCAAGGAGTCAGGACTGACTCGAAGGCACACATTGCATTTGCATCTACATGCTGAGTAATTTTATTCTTTATGATGATTTCTACCATTTTTCCAGGTACTGATGTGAGGCTCACCGGTCTGTAGTTTCCCGGATCACCCCTGGAACCCTTTTTAAAAATTGGTGTTATATTGGCGATCCTCCAATCTTCAGGTATTAGAGATAATTTTAATGATAGTTCACAGATTACTAATAGGAGGTCTGCAATCTCATATTTCAGTTCCTTCAACACCCTTGGATGTATACCACCCGGCCCAGGTGATTTGCTACTCTTCAGTTTATCTAATAGTTGTAATACATCTTCCCGATGTATCGATATTTCCTTCAATTCTTCCGCACCTTTAAATACCACTTTAGTCATGGGTAACATCCCTACATCTTCCTCAGTAAAGACCGAAGCAAAGAATTCATTCAGTCTCTCCACTATCGCCTTGTCGCCTCTTAGTGCCCCTTTAACTCCTCTATCATGTAATAGACCAACTGACTCTCTCACAGGTGTTTTGCTACGAATGTACTTGAAAAAAATCTTTATTTCGCGTTTTTGCTTCCGCAGCAAGCTTCTTCTCAAATTCTCCCTTTGCTTTGCATTTGACCTGCCAGTGCTTGTGCTGTTTCCAGGTTTTGTCGTTTGGCTCTTTTTTCCATTTCCTGAAAGATGCTTTTTTGGCAACAGCCTCTCTGACCTCACCTTTAAACCATGCTGGCAGTTTTTTGGACTTCCTTCCACTTTTCTTAAAGCGTGGAATACAGCTGATCTGGGCTTCCAAGATAGTATTTTTCAACAACAGCCAAGCTTGATGTAAGTCTTTAACCTTTGCAACTGCTCCTTTTAGTTTTTTCTTAACTATTTTCCTCATTTCATCATAGTCTCCCTTTCGAAAGTTAAAAGGTAGTACTGTGGATTTCCTTACTATCCCTCCTCCACTAATTAAATCAAAGGCGATCATGCTATGATCACTATTGCCAAGTGGACCCAACACCTTATCTTTTGCACTAGATCTGGTGTTCCACTAAGGACTAGGTCTAATATGGCTTCCCCTCTGGTCGGTTCATGAACCAGCTGCTCCAAGAAGCAGTCATTTATTTCATTTAGGAACTTTATCTCCCTAGCATGTCCTGCCGTGACACTGACCCAGTCGATACCGGGGTAATTGAAATTACTGCGCTGTAACTTTTGTTCCTTATCTTCACTCCAGTCCAGTCCCTTACTTCTGGGTTGCGTAACCCTTCCAGCAGCTTGGAGGCTGAGCTCATCCTTTTTGAGGATGGGACGGTATAAATACCACTGGCACCACCCCCAGTACCCAGTATTCTCAGCCTCCAAGCAGCTGGAGGGTTCCGTAAGCCAAGGGCTTACTGGAGTCTTCCTTTATAGTTTACCTTTATCTTTTCTATTTCTTTTAGTTCTCTTAATTTCAGTTTCTTACATTTATTTCATTTATTTCTTTTGGGGAATCCCTTTTAGGTTCTGTTCCTTTAAGTCCTCCCCCCCCTCCTCCCCTCCCTCCGTCCGTTCTCGCTGGTACCTGGCTGAGGTGGAGGTTGCTCCGGGGCAGCAACAAGCATCCGGAGACCAGAAAATCCTGCCGTCAACGCAGGAAGGGGACCACGTTCTTCCCCTCCTGCTGAGTCTCTCGGATCCACGGACCTGCGCACAGGCCTGCCTGACCTCGCACCGAAGCCCTCCGGCGGCTGAGCGCTTGAGGTGGCAGCACTCCACTCCCCCTTGGCGCAGCAGCTTCGGAGCGTTCGGGGCTGTTGGACACCACCCGCTGCAGCTCCGTTCAGGCCTGCGGGCCGAGGGGAAATACTTCCGGCGTTATCGCCGACCGGTAGTGCTCCACGTGGCTGAGGCCCTCCACGTGGGAGCCTCCGGAGTGCGGCGATCGGCCGCGGAGCAGCGCGTCTTCAGGGATCTCTAAAACGCAAGTACTGGGCATCTGTTTTAGCCAGTGTTAAGTGTAGTTTTTAAGTTTGAATTTCTTTAAGTTTGATTTTTATTTGTTTTCATTAATTTGAGTCCTGCAATCTTTAGCCAGTCTAGGAGAGGTGAGGAAGCATTTCTTTGCCTTTTATTTCCCTTCCTGCCTGGAACTTCGGCAAGTTATTATTGTTTATTTCACTTTTTGCAGGCTACAATTAGCTACTGTCTTGCAGATCCCCTTAAGCTTGCCCAAAGGCCATGACTGGCAAGACGCGGTGTCCGTCTTGTGGCACACGTAGGGGAATGGCCTCAGAGTCAGGAATCTGCAGGGGTTGTGCTGCAGAAGCTGCCTCTGTGGAGCAGGGCATCCTATTGTCCATGTCCCAAGCCGTGCAAGGGTCAGGGGACCCTCTGGAAGGAGCTAGGGAACCCCTCTCCTCCACCTTCGACCTCGGACTTACCTGCCTCTCCCCCCCCCTTCCCCCTACCCTGGGGGAGGGGAGTGCCAGCGACCTTTTCTCCCCCGATTTCGTCATCCTACTGCACAAGGCCTACTGTATGCGCAAGAGGGGCCTTGGGCCAGTTGAGCCGAGCGCAGCCAAGGAAGGCCTGTGGCCCAGACCATTGAGGGCCAGTTCCCAGGTTTCCGAGATACCACTCAAGCGCACGAGGCTGGTGAGTGACGAGCCTCTCTCGGCCTTCTCACATGATACCCAGGAAGAGGAGGCCTCAGACAAGGATCTATCGGAAGATGAGGAGGAACTCGAAGAAGGGGAGATCCCTGAGGAGGACCAATCCCGCATAGTGTGGGTCTTTAGGCGGGAGGAGCTTCCGGCGCTGATTAACGAGTCTCTCAAGGTACTCAATGTGACCTCACACGCACCAATTGAGGAGGAAGCGTTAGAGGATCCTTTAATCCAAGCAGTGAGGAGGTCTCAAAAGGTCTTTCCCGTGCACAGGGTGGTGCGTCAGATGATCCAAGAGGAGTGGGACCAACCAGAATCTAGTTTGAGGGGGGTCCGCTCTATGACCAGACTTTACCCATTGCCGGAACCGGACAAGGAGCTGCTGAAGTCGCCCAAGGTAGATGCGCCGGTCTCTGCAATGACAAAGAAGACTACAATCCCGGTCGAGGGGAGCGCGGCCTTGCGAGACTCCCAAGACAGAAAATTAGACACACTACTGAAGCAAGCCTTTGATGTCAGTGCTCTTGCCCTCCAGGCCTCAGTTTCGGGAGCCTGGGTGGCTCGGGCATGCTTGAGGTGGTCACAACAACTTCAATTGGCAGAGACTCCCTCGGGAGATGCCCAGTCCATTACTGCTAGATTGGAGTCAGGTTCGGCCTACTTAGCGGATAGCCAATATGACCTCATCAGAAGCCTGGCTAAGAATATGGCCTCGGTGGTAGCAGCTCGGCGATACCTATGGCTGCGGAATTGGGCAGCTGACGCCTCTTCAAAAACGCGCCTAAGTCGTCTCCCCTTCAAGGGTAAATTGTTGTTTGGGGAAGACTTGGATAAGTTGGTTAAAGATCTTGGTGAGTCGAAAGGCGGCAGGCTCCCGGAGGACAGACCAAAACAGGGTCGCCCCCTAGTTCCGGCTCGGAGCCAGCCTAGAGACCCCCGGAGGTTTCGTCCAGTCAGATCGAACTCCTTTCCTAGGGGCCGTTTTCCCTCGAGGACCCAAAGCTTCAGAGGCTTCCGGGGTGCGGGGAGAGGTTTTGGGACCTCCTCCTCTGCAGGACTTAGAAAACCACAATGAGAAAGCGGGGGTCCAGGTGGGGGGCCTGCTAATTGGGGGGCGTCTGAAGCAGTTCCTCTCCGCCTGGTCCCGAGTCACATCCGATCAATGGGTCTTAGAGGTCATCCGAGAGGGTTATGCCCTCGAATTTGCAAAACAGATACGCCCAGCCTTCGTTCAGTCTCCCTGCGGCTCTCCGGCAAAGAGAGCGGTGGTAGATGCCACTCTCTCAAGACTCATAGACCTCGGAGCGGTGACCCCTGTCCCGTCAGACCAACGCTGCTCCGGTCGATACTCGATTTATTTCGTAGTCCCAAAGAAGGAAGGTTCTTTCCGTCCGATCCTGGATTTAAAGCAGGTGAATCGCTACCTCAAAGTGCCTCACTTCCGGATGGAAACTCTAAGGTCGGTCATAGTGTCAGTAAGGAAAGGAGAGTTCCTGACGGCATTAGATCTGACGGAAGCATATCTACATATCCCGGTTCGAAGGTCCCACCAACAGTTCCTGAGATTCGCGGTTCCGAGAGGTCACTCAGTTCCAAGCGCTGCCCTTCGGGTTAGCTACAGCTCCGCGGACTTTCACCAAGATAATGGTAGTGGTCGCGGCTGCCCTGAGGAAGGAGGGAATCATGGTTCACCCCTACCTAGACGATTGGCTGATCCGGGCGAAGTCGGAGGAGGAGAGTCACGCAGCCACAAACAGGGTGGTAGAAGTACTAGAGGAGCTGGGCTGGGTCATCAATCGGACAAAGAGCAAGTTGACCCCCTCTCAAGAGCTCGAGTATCTCGGAGCAAGGTTCGACACCAGAAGAGGAAGAGTTTTTCTGTCCAAGAAGAGAGCAAGGTGCTTAAGGACTCTGGTTTCGCAGTTCTTGAACAGACAAATTCCTACGGCGTGGCATTACCTTCAATTGCTAGGGACCATGGCAGCAACAATAGAGTAGTCCCGTGGGCCAGAGCGCACATGCGACCCCTGCAGAGGGCCCTATTGCGTCGGTGGTCCCCTCAGCATCATCCTTTGACCATGCGGTTGCCCTGTGCTCCCCGAACCAGGAATGCCCTGCAGTGGTGGCGGTGCCCAGGGACCCTGGAATGCGGAATATCTCTCGAGCCCCCTCAGTGGTCTCTCCTGACGACGGACGCCAGCCTGACAGGCTGGGGAGCACATTGCGAGGACCAGTTCGTCCAGGGTCGGTGGTCCTTAACGGAATCTCAGTGGTCCATCAACAGGCTGGAACTCCGAGCAGTAGCCTTGGCGCTCAGGACTCTCAAGCCACTAGTTCGGCAAAAGGCGATTCGCGTCTTCTCAGACAATGTCACAGCGGTGGCTTACATCAACCGCCAGGGGGGTACATCCAGCCCCTCCTTGGAGAAGGAAGCGGACAGCCTGTTCCAGTGGGCTGAAGTCCACTTAGAGGTCCTATCAGCACAGCACGTAGCAGGATCGGACAACTCCATGGCCGATTACCTCAGCAGGGTCAAGATCGACCACGGGGAGTGGGAGCTGGATCAGGAGATCTTCTATCAGATTGTAGCTCGTTGGGGGCCCCCGGTCATGGATCTCATGGCATGATATGCCTCAGCCAAAGCAAGCAGATTCTTCAGCCGAAGGAAGGAATGGATGTCGGAGGGCCTGGACGCATTAGCCCAGAGATGGCCCTCGGAGGGTCTCCTATATGTATTTCCTCCGTGGGCCCTCATCGGAAAGGTTCTACAACGGATAGAAGCCCACCGAGGTTTGGTTATCCTCGTAGCTCCGGACTGGCCGCGCCGACCCTGGTACGCGGACCTAATAAGACTATCGATCGACCCACCTTGGCGGCTCCCCTGCCGGAAAGGTCTGTTGAGGCAGGGGCCGGTTCTGATGCCTCACGTGGATCGATTCTCGCTTACGGCCTGGCTATTGAAAGGGCACGGCTCCTGAAGCGAGGGTATTCGGGTTCAGTAATCTCTACCTTATTGAACGCTCGAAAGCGCTCGACCTGTCTTTCCTATGTTAGGGTCTGGCGCATCTTCGAGGCATGGTGTGCGGATCGCCAAAAGAAACCCCTGTCGGCTTCTGTTCCGGAGGTCCTGGAATTCTTGCAAGCGGGTTTCGAGAAGGGCCTTTCTCCCAGCTCCTTACGAGTGCAGTTAGCCGCTATCTCTTGTTATCGAGGTAGGATTCGTGGTAAGCCCTTAGGGGAGCACGCGGATGTGGCCAGATTCCTAAGAGCGGTTAGACGCCTGAGGCCACAGCTAAGATCGGTTTTGCCCCCTTGGGATCTCAATCTGGTACTAAATGCCCTAACCAGGGAGCCTTTCGAACCGGCAAAGAGAGCCTCCCTAAAGGATCTCACTCTGAAGACAGTCTTCCTGGTGGCCATTTGCTCGGCCAGACGTGTTTCTGAACTTCAAGCCCTGTCCTCTCAGACCCCCTTTATTTCCTTTTTCAGGGAGAAGGTGGTCCGGCGGACAGTCCCCTCTTTCTTACCCAAGGTCATCTCCCCCTTTCATGTGAATCAGACGGTTTTGCTCCCGTCCTTCCCGGCGGAAGAGCAAGGAGAACATGGGGGGAAATTATGTCTCCTGGACGTCCGCAGAGCACTGAAGATTTATCTCTCCCGCACGGCATCCTTTCGGAAGTCCGAACGTCTATTCGTTCAGTTTGGAGGACCTCACAAAGGTGAGGCGGCAGCCAAGGCCTCTATCTCTCGGTGGATCAGGGAAGCTATTGCTTCAGCCTATATCCTGAAGGGAAAGCAGGTTCCAGGGGGTCTGCGCGCACATTCAACGCGGGCGCAGGCTACTTCTTGGGCGGAGTATAGCCTTGTTCCGCCGCTGGACATTTGCAGAGCGGCCACCTGGTCCACTCTGCATACCTTTACCAAACATTACAGGCTGGATATTCGGGGGTCTGCTGATTCTCGGTTTGGAGAGGCGGTTCTTTGGTCCGGAATAGCGGATCCCTCCCAGGCCTGAACTGCTCTGTTACATCCCAGAAGTAAGGGACTGGACTGGAGTGACGATAAGGAAGAAGTAATTAGATCTTACCTGCTAATTATTGTTCCTGAAGGAACGACAGTCCAGTCCCTGTTCCCTCCCAGATCCGTTTTATGTTCCAATAGGTAGGTAAAGCACAGCGGACCGAAGGCAGGGCCGAACCAGCACAGAAGGACCATTGGACCAGGGTCGGAGGCCCAGGGGAAGGAGTATTCTGGCAAACTCAGACAAACTCCCCCCCCTCCTTCCCACCCGTTTTCTTACCTTCTACCTTTTACAAGTTAAAAAAAAAAAAAGTTACTTTGGGTTTTAGTGTCTTTCTTTAGACTAATTTTTAATATGTTGGTTTTCAGTTTGAGTCTACTTTTGCATTAGAATACTGGGTACTGGGGGTGGTGCCAGCGGTATTTATACCATCCCATCCTCAAAAAGGATGAGCTCAGCCTCCAAGCTGCTGGAAGGGTTACGCAACCCAGAAGTAAGGGACTGGACTGTCGTTCCTTCAGGAACAATAATTAGCAGGTAAGATCTAATTACTTCTTAGCTTCCTTGATTTCTTTGAGCATTTCATCATCCATTTGTTCATTCTGGCCAGGCGGTCGATAGTACACCCCCACTGCCATTGCCTTCCCCTTTTTACATGGAATTTCAATCCATAGAGATTCTACAGCAAATTTTGTTTCCTGCAAAACTTTAATCCTTTGTGATTCAATGCCCTCTCTAACATAGAGCGCAACCCCTCCACCAATCTGATCAGCTCTATCATTACGATATAGTTTGTTCCCAGGTATCAGTGTCCCACTGGTTGTTCTCCTTCTACCATGTCTCTGATATTCCAATCATATCTAACCTCTCATTTAGTGCTATATATTCTAACTCTCCCATCTTATTTTTTAGACTTCTAGCATTTGCATACAAGCATTTTAGAGACTGTATTTTATTCATATTAATTTGGCTATTGGTAGACATGGGTAATTTGGGATCTTTAAGCTCTGTCTGCTCCATACTCGAGGGCATTTAGGCTACTTTACTCTTTTTTGGAACCTCTCTGCTTTTGGTAGTATCCTTCAAGGATACATTCTTCCAAATCATGCGCTCTTGGGCGACTGTCGGCTTTCTCCTATTATCTAGTTTAAAAGCTGCTCTATCTCCTTTTTAAAGGTTAATGCCAGCAGCCTGGTTCCATCCCAGTTAAGGTGAAGCCCATCCCTTCGGACGAGCCCCTCCTTTCCCCAGAATGTTCCCCAGTTCCTAACAAATCCAAACCTCTCATCTCTGCACCATTGTCTCATCCACGCATTGAGACTCCGGAGCTCTGCCTGCCTTTTGGGCCCTGCACGTGGAACGGGAAGCATTTCGGAGAACGCTACCCTGGAAGTTCTGGATTTCAACTTCCTACCTAAAAGCCTAAATTTAGCCTCCAGAACCTCCCTACCATATTTTCCTGTCATTGGTATCGACATGTACCAAGACAGCAGACTCCTCCCCAGCACTATCTGTCCTTATCTAGGTGGCGCGTGAGGTCCGCTACCTTCGCACCAGGCAGGCATGTTACCAGGCGATCCTCACGTCCACCAGCCACCCAGCTATCTACATGCCTAATGATCGAATCACCAACTATAACGGCTGTCCTAACCCTTCCCTCATGGGCACATGGCCCTGGAGAAACTTCCTCGGTGCGAGAGGGTTTTACATCACTTGGAGGACAGGTCCTAATTACAGGATCACTTCCTGCCACACCAGGGTGATGCTCTCCTGTCACATGACCTCTCTCCTCCATGGCAAGAGGGATGCTGCCAGACTGGAGATGGGACTTCAGGAATATATCCCTGTAGGTCTCGTCTATGTACCTCTCTGTCTTTCTTAAGTTTTCCAAGTCTGTTACTCTAGCCTCTAGAGAACGGACTCGTTCCCTGAGAGCAAAGAGCTCCTTGCACCTAGTGCACACGTAAGACCTCTCACCAACTGGGAGAAAATCATACATGTGACGACACTCAATGCAAAAGACTGGAAAGCCCCCATCTCGCTGCTGGACTGCTGTCTGCATCTTAGTTTTTAGTTTTTGTTTAGATCTTTAAGTTCTTTACTTACTAAGAGTTGCTATGGATATTTATACGAATAAAACTGTACCTAATACGTTTAATATACCTTGTTCACCTGAAGCTTAATTGATCTCAGGTCCTTAGTGTATGACTGATTTGGGTAATGAGCTTCACTTGAGAGCACCTCCTGTCTTTTAAGATGTGTAAGTACCTATAAAGCTACGATTATCCCAGGGGTGGGTGGGTGTAGGGAGGGAGGGAAATAACACTTATTAAAAGAGGGCTGCTACACAGTACCCTGTTCTGTGCTGCTGAGGTAAGCTATATTCCTATTTGATTTAAATTATAGCTCTTTGTTGCTGATAGGCACTAAATTATTATGAAATTTAAACTACAAGCTCTCTGCTGGGTTCTAAATTTAACCAGAAAGCTCTCTTCTGTGTTTTAAATTTAAACTAAAAGTACTTTGGTGATGCTAGTCTCTGAGTGACTATTAAATTAAAACTACAGGCTCACTGCTGGGTATGAAATGTAACCAGAAAGTTCTCTTCTGTGTTTTAAATTTAAACTTAAACTGCTGCTACTAGGCCCTGACTGATTTAACAAAAAATAGTCGGTTCACAGATTAAATAGCTTTAATAGAAAGAATTCCTTTCAGAAATTTCCCAGAAGTATATACTCACAATTGCAGATCTCTGTGCAGAAGTAACAGTCCCCTTTTCTACTCTTTCAAGACTGAGGATCACAGAGCTCTGGTTGAGCCTATTTACTAACTGCAATTACCATGTGCCGGCTATGTTGGATATTGGAAACAAGGAAACAGAGAAACATGAAGAATGGTCTAGAATTTGGCAGCTGGGATTTAATGTTAAAAAATGTAAGGTCATGCATTTGGGCTGCAGCAATCCAAGGGAGCAATACAGTATAGGAGGTGAAGTACTTTTGTCCACTAAAGAAGAGCGGGACCTAGGTGTGGTTGTGTCTGATGATCTTAAAGTAGCTAAACAGGTAGAAAAAGCGACGGCAAAAGCTAGAAGGATGCTTGGGTGCATACGGAGAGGAATGGCTAGCAGAAAAAAGGAGGTGATAATGCCTCTGTATAAGTCTTTGGTGCGATCTCATTTGGAGTATGGTGTGCAATTCTGGAGACCACACCTTCAAAAGGATGTGAACAGGATGGAGTCGGTGCAGAGGGTTGCTACTAAAATGATTAATGGGCTTCATTATAAAGCATATGAGGACAGACTTAAGGATCTTAATATGTACACCTTAGAGGAAAGGCGGGATAGAGGTGATTTGATTGAGATGTTTAAATACCTCCGTGGCATAAATGTTCAGGGAGAGAGCCTCTTTCAATTGAAAGCAAGTTCTGCTACGAGGGGACATGGGATGAGGGTGAAGGGAGATAGATTCAGGAGTGATATGCGGAAATATTTCTTTACGGAAAGAGTAGTGGATCCGTGGAATAGTCTCCCAGTGGAGGTGGTAGAGATGAGGACAGTAACTGAATTCAAAAAAGCATGGGACCAACAGAGGATCTCTAAAGGTAAAAAGTGGACTGTTGTAGTTGTTGTTATGGAAGGACAGACTGGATAGGCCATGTGGTCTTTTTCTGTCATCATATTTCTATGATGGCAGAAAAAGAGCACATGGCCTATCAAAGTAGCTAGTATGGAACAAGATGGAGAATGGGCAGGGACTGACTGTGAGTGAGTTAATCTTCATTCCTTATCGTTCCTCCAGTTTAGTCCTCTACCTCTGGGTTGTGCATCTCTTCCTGCAGCTTGGAGACTGGGCATGTCAAAGTCGGGACATCACTGGATATAGCCTGCTGGTATCTCCCATCAGCCTTCAGTGTGTCCAGTCTCCTTGCAGCAGGAGGACATAGTGAGCTTAGCTTCTGGGCTCACTTGGGGGGGAACAGATAAGGAGCATTTAGTGTGACAAATTCTATTCTGATTTTACTTTTGATTTTTACCTTTAATTTACTTTTAATTTTACTTTTAATTCAGTTACCTTTGGTTAATTGGCAATCAGGGATTAGTTCCCTTTAGTTAGGAGCAAATTTCCTTATTTACAGTAATTTTAAATTTGAGCCTGGCTCTTTAAATTAGTAGCTCTCGCCTTCCCTCCCTCCTCAGTTATTTTCACTTGCTGCAGGCATTTGCCGGTGCGGATCTCCCTCCCTTGACTGTACGGGAGAGAGCTCCGGGACCCGTACAGCCACACTGAAGCTGTGTGAGACGGAGCCTCTCCGTTGCTGCGGGATTTTAATTTCACTCTGTGGAACCGGCTTAGTGATCCTCGCCGCGGCTGCCAGGCGCATCAGCGCGGCTTGAGGATCAGAGGAATTCAAGGTGGTAGGAACAGGCTGTGTGGCTTTTTGCCCTGCAAGTAAGGCCTTCGGGCTCGGTCGGTCTGCTGAGGCCTTATTTTTGCAGCGGCTGTTGTTCTTGGTGCCAAAATTCATTGGCGAAGGGGCGGCCATTTCCTCTCTAGGTATTTGGACCGCATGGCGAGAGTTGCAGTGAGCTGCTTGTGTGAGGAAAACAGGCAGAATAGCTAGATTTTTGGGCCTAGTGTTTGTTTCTTTCTTTTGTTTGTAGGTTTTTTTTTGAGGCTCAGGGGGTTCCTCAGCCTTAAGGGGGACTGTTGTCAATCCTTTTTATAAAATAAATAAGAATAAACTTAAAAATAGGACAACAGTTTTGGCATTGATCCCTGATACCACATGTTCTTTCCCTCCTAATCATGTCTCTGAGGAGCATCTGTTAAGTCCCAGGATATTAGGCAATTTGCCAGCTTTTAGATTCAAGGGCAGAGCCCTAACTTGTAGATGGAAGGAGGGACAGCCTGGAAGTGTGCTTTTATGTATTCTATAGTGAAAGTTGCCCAAAATTCACAGGGACAGGTTTAGGAAACCTTAGGATATAAAAAAATAGACTGACAGTTAAACTGTCAACCAAGAAGTGCCTGTGCTACGGTCTGAGGGCAGCTGGTACACTCAATAGTGCCTTTCTATGACTGTGTGTATGCAGCCATTATCTGCAAGTCAGGAAAGAAATGCCACAGAGCAGCTGTAATGTTCTGAAAATCAAGATTATATGACCGAGATTTAAAGCTCTTAACTTCTGTATCTTTGGTCAGGCTCTGGTGCCCTAAAGGCCGCCGAATGGCAGCGCTGCTCATGAATCACATATAGTATTCAGTGCCCCCATCCCTTGGGGGGGGGGGGGTGGTTGGTAAAATAAAAAATCATATTACTCATCAGGTTCACACAGGCAGCAACCTCTAAGACCTCCATTTGCAAGGTGGTCGGTGTATTCCACTGCTATTTCTCTGACTTCAGGAAGGCCGGGGGAGGTGCCTGTGTGTTTCATAGCAACACTTAGCATGCCCTTTCCAGGAAATTCTCATCTATTACTAGAGCAGGGTTTCATTTCATTTCATTTCTCTGGTTGTGGTTAATGCACAGCGTTAGGGGCTGTGTTCGAAAGCTTGGGTCCCACGGACTTCGGTGGGATTTCAAAAAGAAAAAGAAACTCGCTTTAGTGAGAGATAGCCTTGTTCATTTTTAGCTAACTCTGTTGATTTTACTTTTGATTTTTACCTTTTGCGTCCTGAATCCCAAGGACGGGACACTGTTTGCTTCCAGGGGTTCTACTTTCTATTTTGCTCTTCAGCTCCCTGGCAGACGCAGCAGGCTGGCAGGGGTGTGCAAAGCCTCCTGCAATGCAGAATCCCCCAGGATAAGGGGGGAAGTAGAACTGGGTGCAGCGGGGGCTGGTAGCTTCTTGCAAAGCTATAGGAGCAGTTCGGGTAATTTTAGCTGATCTGCTGTGATTTCATTGGAGTTGGCGGAAACTTGGTTTTTGGAGTCCTATACTTTAAAAAAAAAAAAAAAAAGAGAAAAAGGGGCATAGCTATGTTGATTTACAAGAATCTCCTTCCGCTATCCATAGAAGGTCCTATAAAGCGTTAAAGTCGGTTTATATGGCAGGGTAATATTTTTGCTTATCTGCTGTGATATAGCGCTATGATCCACTGTAAACATATTCAAGTCAATAGGAATTATTGCGATAACTCTCTTGGACAGGAGTAACAGGTGCTTGGGTGAGCGCCATGGCCAGTCCACAGATGTGGAATGCTCTGCCATAAGCATTGTCATGAGAGGGATTTTTATAGTTGTGTGGTTTCTCAATGGAAACTTGTTCCTGTTTAGTTTGGCTTTGCCCAAATTATAAGATTTTATGGTAGATTTGTAATGTCTTAATTTTGGCTATATGTGGTTTAATTTTACATATGGAAAAGGCAGCTCAGCGGAGAGACGTTGCAAAATAGAACTCTGGCCTTTGAAGCTATCTATGCTCCCATTCCATTTATCAGAGGTTCTCCAGTACGGAGAGTTTCTGCTAGTGTTCAGTGAATGCCTTAATGGGGGGCCAGAAGCACGCAGCCCGGCTAGTTCTCTAGCAGCAATGGCAGCGGCTCAGACTCTAGTAGGCATACTTCATATGCTGGGCTTACAAGATGGCTTCTGTGCTGATCGGCATCAGCCAAGGTGACTGCCGGTTTAGACTGTGAATGTGGAGTCAGCCTGGAGGAGGGGCCTTGCGTTCTCTGGACAATGCCCTGCATACACTGAATCACTTCAATTTGATCAGCTACTGGCAGGACACAAGGCACTCTTACATGCTTTTTTCTTCAGTGGTCTAAAAGTGGAGTCTTTACCAGGTGGTATAATGGGAACTTGTCTGCAGTTTCTCGGCTTCTTCATTGCTGTCTCAATTGCCACTGCAGAATGAGAGCTGTATTTCATATCACCAGGTGCTAGTTGAACTTAAAATATAAAGTCCATCTTTGTACAGTCAGATGGAATGGGGCGTTAGTCTAGCAGGAAGGCCATGGATTAGTATGCCTGTGTTTGGGAGTTCTTTCTACTTCATATTGTTGGCACGGAAAGAGCATCTCTTAACATATGCTGAAGGAATTTTTGGTTAAGAGGTGTCTCTGTAAAAAAAAAAAAAAAAAAGTATTCAGCTGACCTGAATTCGCCTGTTCTTGATTGACATTTTGAGGCTAAGCAGGGGCAGGCCTGGGTACTACGTGGGTGGGTGCACACCTTGCTCTACCAGGGGGTGTGGACTCACTGTATGGAAGAGAGCCCTAGCAATCTTCTTTATCGCAAGATAGGAAAGTAGATGGTTCACTGAAGCGATCGTTGGGGGGCAATGCTCTGGCCTTACAAGCTCCCATTTGTGGAGCCTGGGGAGGCGAGAGCATGCTTCAGGTGGTCGCAGTGTTTACGGCAGTCTACTCACCTGGAACAGGAAAGGATCAGGGAGTTGAATCGACTAGAGCCTGATTTGCTTTATGGGGCAAATGTGCATTATGGCTTAATTCAAGCGCTAGCTAATATTATTGGCTTCCTTGGGGTTCACCCAGAGGTCTCTCTGGTGGAGGAATGGGGCAGCTGATGTTTCGTCCAAGTCGAGGGTCAGTAAGCTCCCAATTAAGTCTTTATCTTGTCCTTTCCCCGTGGGCTCTCATAGGACAGCTAGTTGGCGTATCGAGGCTTTCGGAGAAAGGTACTCTTGGTAGCGCCCGGTTGGACGAGGCGGCCGTACTAGGCTTTTCTCATTCGCCTACTCGACAGGCTTTTCCTAGAAGTTGCCGGTAGCGGACGTTCTGCTGCGGCTAGGTCCGCGACGAATGTCTCGGGTGGATCGGTGCCCGCCTACGGTTTGGCCTTTGAATGGGCGGGGCTGAAGAAGAAGGGTTATTCTGTGGCAGTCTTCGCCACCTTGTTGAGAGCAAGGAGGCAGGCTGCTTCTGATACATAGGTCCGTGCTTAGCGCCTTTTTGAAGGCTGCTGTTCACGGCGGCAAGTCCGGGCAACAAAGGTGTCTGTATCCTTGGTCTGAGTTCTCTGCAGGACAGTGTCTGAAGGAACTAGCGGCCAGTTCCTTAGAGGATCCAGCGGGCGACTGTTTCCGGCTGTAGAGGTTCTGTGAAGGGAATAGCGCTAGGTGTTCGGATCGATGTGTAGCGTTTCCTTAAGTTGGGATCTGACTGCGCTCCTCAAGGAGAGTTCGGGTGTCGCTGGGGGATCCCGATTGGGCCTTAGAGGCGTTAGCTAAAGAGCCCTTTGATTCTTTGCTCTAGGCGTCGGTAAAGGATTTGTTGTTATAGACATTGGCTTTGATAGCTCGTTGTTCGGCGCGATGAGTTTCAGAGTTTTAGGCGTTGTCATGTAATGAGCCGTTTTCACCCTTTCTGGATAGAGGGTGGTGTTTGCGAGCAGTCCTGTCGTCCTTCCAAAAGGTGGTATCTGATTTTTCTCCTGAGCCTATTGGTTTCTCTTCCAGTTCTTGGTTTTTCTGGAAGGGGAGGTTTTTATTCGTAGCTTACGCCAATAGGAAACATTAAATGCAGGGTGCGGCGTTCGTTTCTTTGTTTTTGTGTGCTGGTTGGAGGTCCCCACAAAGGGGAAGCAGCAGCGAAGGCGGCCATTTCGTACTGGGTTAAGGCGGTGGTTGCCTCAGCTTTCTGGTGGCAAGGTTGTATGATTCTGGGGGGCTTTCTGACTCTTGCTACCAGAGCACAAGCAGCTTCATGGGTGAATCACTGTGTCTTTCCACCAGGGGGGATTGGTAGAGCAGCTGCCAGGTCGTCTCTTCATTTCCTCAGTAACCACTACTGCCTAAATGTTTTGGCAGTAAAAGATGCCTGCTCCGGGTCGACGGTGTGGTGAGTTGGCTGGATAGGTCCCTCCCAATGATTGCTGCTCTGATCTCCAGGAACAAGCAGGAATAAGTCTTCACATATGGGTACGTCGGAACCGACGGAGCCTGCGCGGGAAAGCTCCCCAGCTTCCCAGAAAGGAAGCTTTTGGGGCCTCCCACAGCGCATGCGCTCTGCCTTCCCGCCTTCCTGACCAACTCTCCTCAGTTCTTCTTTTTCCGCGGAGCCTGCAGGTCGTGTTCCTGTCACCGCTGAAGAAATTGTTATTTTAATTTGTTTCTTTGACCGCGTGTCTGCCTTCCCCGATTCCGGACCGGTCTTTTTTCATTTATTTCTTAAAAAAAAAAAAAAAAAAAAAATTACTTTTTCCTCACTTGGTGTGTTTATTCTGTGAGGCCTCTAGGCCTTCTCAGATTCTCCCTCATGGAGAAACCAGCCTCTGGTTTTAAAAAATGCACCAAGTGTACCAGTACTATTTCAGTCACAGATACCCATGAATGCTGTCTTAAATGTTTGGGGCATGACCATTCCATTCTGGATTGTCCATCCTGCTCTCTGATGTCCAAACGGGGCTTACAGAATAGAGCAGCCAAGTTTCATATGCTGTTTTCTGCGGACACTCCAGCATCAACATCCTCCAGGTCTTCCTCTCCTGATGGATCGCAGGTAACCAAACATTCTTCAGGCAGGTCCTCAAAGGGCAAATCTCCCTCTAAGCAGCGAGAGGCCCTTGGCTTTGACCCTGAGGGACCCTGCCTCAGCCAAACAACCCCGGCGGGAAGCTCCGGCTTCCAAAGCTCCTCCTATGGGGTTACAGGTAGACATTGATGGCACGGCCTTGACCGATCACCTGTTAGACTGCTCTGGGGTACCGGCTGACACCGGTACCGACATCCAGGCAGTTGTGGCGTCTATGGGTACTACGGTACAATCCATGCAGCAGGCCATACTGGCTTTCATTAACGCTGCAACGCCCTCGGTACTGCGACAATCGGTTCCGACTCCGGTTCCGGTACCACAACCGATACCGGTACCCATAGCATCTACTTCCAGTAGTATGCCGGTTCCGGTCTCTGGTTCCGGAGATTTTCTCGATACCGATCCGGTTCCCGGTACGCCCGATGTCGATAGCGGTTGGTACGCATATCGATTTCTGGAAGCTAATAGGCGGTACTTTGAATCTTCTGAAGATTCTGATACCTCAGATGATTCTGCTGATGTCTCTTTTACTCTTCCTGAGGAGCCCTCTTCTCCAAAAAGGAGAATGTCTCCTCCAGAGGATTTGTCCTTTCAAGACTTCATTATTGAAGTAGCTAAAGGACTCTCCATATCTGTAACCTCTGAAAAGGAACCTAGAGCAAAAAAATTGGATATTTTAGGATACTCTAAGGTTCCCAAAGAGGCAGCCACCTTACCCATACATGAAATTCTTCAAGAACACATGATGGATTTGTGGGAGGCTCCTCTCACCCTATCTCCACATTCTCGACGTTTGGACACCATGTATCGGGTTCCTCCTTCTCCTGGTTTTCAAAAAACTCAGCTCCCTCACCACTCTATTGTGGTGAAGTCTGCTATGAAAAAGATAAAGAGTACCAAAAGGCACTCTTCTACCCCTCCAGGAAGAGAATGTAGGACTCTGGATGCTTTTGGTAGAAAAATCTTCCAAGCTAGCATGCTTATTGCCAGAATCAATTCATACAGCCTCTATATGGGCATGTTTTTGAAAGAGATTGCACTGAAGATACGTCATTTTCTCCCCTTTATCCCAGAGGATAAAAATGAGGAGTTCCTTCTTTTGCTAAAGCAAACTCAAGATGTTTCAAAGTTCTCCAACAGAGCAGCCTTTGACTCTTTTGAGGGAACTAGCAGAGCCTCCGGCATTGCCATAGCTGCTCGCAGATTTGCTTGGCTCCAGGCCTCTGATTTGGAACCCTGGGTACAAGAAGGCTTGGGCAATCTGCCCTGTACAGGTGAAAATCTGTTTGGCAAGGAGTGGCAAATCAAAGCCACTCAAATGGATGCAGAGAATGCTGCTTTAGATAGACTTTCTAAGTCTACCTCTACCCCTGCCAAGAAAAAACCTTTTAAGAAGTCTTTCTATAAAAAGACCAGATTTTCCACAAATACTGGCCAGCAATCTTCCCAAGTTCGCTTTGCTCCTAAGCGTCAGCAATCTAAACAGGCCAGAACAAAGTCTACAGGGGCTGCTACAGTCCAGCAGTCCCAACCCCCTCAGAGTTTTTGACTTGATTCTAGAGAACTTAACCTTTCTGGCTCTGCAACAACCAGAGCCTCTCACCATTCCAGGAAGGTTAACTCATTTTGCTCCCAGATGGGAACAAATCACATCAGAACAGTGGACCCTCTCTATCATCAGAGAAGGCTACAAACTACATTTCTCCAGCCTTCCTCCCCATACCATGGTGAGACAATTCAATTCTCCCCCATCTCTCCTGTACCTGTTGGGTCAGGAGGTGACCACTCTTCTCGCCCAAAAGGCAATAGAAGAGGTTCCTCTTCCTCAACAAGGGTCAGGTTTTTACTCCCCTTATTTTCTCATTCCCAAGAAAACAGGGGGGTACAGACCCATTCTGGATCTCAGAGAATTGAACAAATTTCTATACAAGGAGAAATTCAAGATGCTTTCTCTAGGCACTCTCCTTCCATACCTACAGAGTCAGGACTGGCTTTGTTCTCTAGATCTCAAGGATGCGTACACACATATACTCATCCATCCATCCCACAGAAAATTCCTACGGTTTCTGTTCCAGGGAAAACATTTCCAATACAGAGTACTTCCCTTCGGTCTAGCCTCTGCTCCAAGGGTATTTACCAAATGCATGGCAATAGTAGCTGCATTTCTACGCACTCTGGGAATCTTTGTCTTCCCATACCTGGACGGCTGGCTCATCCGAGCTCCATCTCAGTCCGAGGCTCAGACTTCCCTGGACCACACTAGACGCATACTGCAGTATCTGGGACTCGTCATCAATCTGCCAAAGTCTCAACTCACCCCTACTCAGTCCCTAGAATTCATAGGGGCCTGGCTAGATACCACCACTGCAAGGGCCTATCTTCCTCAGGCCCGTTGCCACCGTCTGGTGCACTTGGCCTCTCAAATTCAGTCCAGAAGCCACTTGACTGCCAGAGAGATGCTACAACTGCTAGGCCACATGGCAACCACAGTTCATGTGGTGCCCTATGCTCGCCTACATATGAGAGCAGCTCAATGGACTTTGTCCACCCAGTGGACCCAAGCATCAGGAGCTCTCTCAGACCAAATAGCAACCTCAAAACGTCTTTTTTGGTCTCTCCAATGGTGGATATCCACTCAAAATCTGTTGTTGGGGGCCTACTTCCAACCTTTGTTACCCCAAGCAACTCTCACTACAGATGCCTCCCAAACAGGTTGGGGAGCTCATCTCCAAGACCTCTCCACTCAGGGCACTTGGTCTCCACAGGAGACCACCCTTCATATCTTTTGGAGCTGCGAGCAATTTTCCTTGCTCTCAAGGTCTTTCATACCCTCCTCATCAACATGACAGTCCTTGTTCATACCAACAATCAAGTAGCCATGTTCTACATAAACAAACAAGGAGGGACTGGCTCTCTGTCGCTTTGCAATGAAGCTCTAAAATTGTGGGCCTTCGCCAGAGAGCATCAAATCCATCTCTTGGCAGTATACCTCCCAGGAATCCAAAACTCTTGGGCAGACAGACTCAGTCGAGTTCTGCTTCCACACGAATGGTCCCTGCACATGGATCAGGTACTCAGAATCTTTCAGAAATGGGGAACCCCGGACATAGACCTCTTTGCAAGTCCGTGCAATGCCAAACTTCCCCGGTTCTGTTCCAGAATTCCGTGTCAGGGAGCCCAGGCCAAGGATGCCTTCCTCCTTCATTGGGGTCAGGCCTTCCTGTATGCCTTTCCACCCATTCCTTTGATTCCCAAGACTCTGTTCAAACTCCAGAGGGATCAAGGATCTATGATCCTCATAGCTCCACGCTGGCCACGCCAAGTGTGGTACCCTCTACTTCTGCATCTCTCCCAGGCACCCTCCCTGGATCTGGGAGCTGCTCCAGACCTTCTGTCCCAAGAGGAGGGGACTTTGTGGCACCCAAACCCCAAGTCCCTTCACCTCAGAGCTTGGTTACTGAAGGCCTAGACCTTCAAGACTTCAATCTTTCTCAACAGGTGAAGGATATCCTCCATGCATCTAGGAAACCTTCCACCAGGTGTTCTTATGCTTTTAAATGGAAAAGATTTTCCATTTGGTGTGCTGAAAAGGGTCTTAACCCTCTAGCACTACCTTTGAATTCTTTACTCGAATATCTCCTGCATCTTTCCAATGCAGGACTTAAAACAAATTCTGTAAGGGTCCATTTGAGTGCTATTGCAGCATCTCTTCAGCCTATCAATGGACAACCTGTTTCCTCTCATCCTCTTATTGCAAGATTCATGAGAGGTCTAACTTTAACTAAACCTCCCATTCGGCCTCCTCCGGTGGCATGGGACTTAAACGTGGTTCTTGGTCAGCTTATGAAGCCACCCTTTGAACCCTTAGCCACTACCTCCTTGAAATTTCTTTCCTGGAAAGTGATTTTCCTTATTGCAATCACTTCTGCTCGCCGCATCAGTGAACAGGCTTTAGTGGCTAATCCACCTTATACAAGGTTCCATCATGATAAGGTAGTCCTTAGGACAAATCCTCACTTTATGCCTAAAGTGGTCTCACCTTTTCATCTTAATCAAGAGGTATATCTACCTGTCTTTTTTCCAGCTCCTCATGCATCCAGTGCAGAGAGGAACCTACATACGTTAGATTGTAAAAGAGCTCTTGCCTTTTACATCCACAGGACACAGCAACATCGAAAGTCTTCTCAGCTTTTTGTTGCTTTTGATCCTTCTCATTTAGGACTTCCAGTCTCAAAAGGAACACTGTCCAATTGGATTGCTCAGTGTATTTCTTTTGCTTACCAGAGTAAGAACCTTTCTCTGGAAGGCCATGTCACAGCTCACAATGTGAGAGCCATGGCCACATCTATGGCTCATCTTCATTCTGTATCCATCGATCAGATCTGTCGAGCAGCCACCTGGGCCTCGGTTCATACCTTCACAGCCCATTACTGCTTGGACAAGGACTCCCGCCGGGATGCCTTGTTTGGTCAGGCTGTCCTCAGACACCTGTTCCATTCTTAAACAACTCCTGCCCACCTTTCCTGAATGTATGCCTGAGATCCATAGGAAGATGAGGAACCCTAGGGTGGGGGGATCTCCCCGGCATCTTAGCTAGGGAGTCCCCATATGTGAGGACTTATTCCTGCCTGTTCCTGGAGATAGCACAGTTACTTACCTGTAACAGGTGATCTCTGGGAACAGCAGGAATTAGTCTTCACAACCCACCCACCTCCCCTAGGAGTTGTATCTCTCTCTCTCTTTCCTTTCCTCTCTCTATTGTCTCAGCTTTAAACTCGAACTGAGGAGAGTTGGTCAGGAAGGCGGGAAGGCAGCGCGCATGCGCTGTGGGAGGCCCCAAAAGCTTCCTTTCTGGGAAGCTGGGGAGCTTTCCCGCGCAGGCTCCGTCGGTTCCGACGTACTCATATGTGAGGACTAATTCCTGCTGTTCCCAGAGATCACCTGTTACAGGTAAGTAACTGTGCTTTACATCCCAGAGGTAGAGGACTAAACTGGAGGAACGATAAGGAAATATAAATTACACTTACCTGGTAATTGTCGTTCCTTGAGTGACGACAGTTTAGTCCTCCTTCCCTCCCAGGGGTGTGATTTCTTCAGAGTTTATTTCAGGCGGAGTGGAGCATCAATCTCAAGGAGTAGACAGATCCTTTCAGTTTCTAGATCGCAGTGAGTATCCCTCTCTGTTCTTTCTTCCTTTTCTCTTATTTAATCGAGGTGATGGTATAGGAAACGTGTTTGCATAGGGGGGACATGAATGTAAAGTTAAGAAAAAAAAAAAAAAAAGAGAAGAAAATATAAGACGGATACGGTTAAAAAGGCTCCTCCGGTTGAGGAATGGGGAGTTATTTAAAGTTATGGTATAGTTACTTATTTGTTGTTCCTTTGAGTTTGCTTTGTCAATAGTGCACTGGAGGCTGAAGGGAGATACCAGCAGGCTATATCCAGTGATGTCATGACTTTGACATGCCCAGTCTCCAAGCTGCAGGAAGAGGTGCACAACCCAGAGGTAGAGGACTAAACTGTCGTCACTCAAGGAACGAGAATTACCAGGTAAGTGTAATTTCTGTTTAACTTATGGTAGTGCAATTGGGGTGTTTCTACTGAGGGAGCATTAACTGTATATATTATTTGCAGTGTTATTAATATGCAGTAAAATACTATACTATTGAGATAGCAAGATGCTGTCCATACCCCAACAGTTATTGTGGAGAGGTAGCAATTGTTGTACACTCATTTGGTCAGTTAACTCTCCTTAACTGCAGAACATTAGTGCATTGTAGTAATAGGACTTTTGAAATCCTGGTTATATTGAGAGTTAGAAGTACAAATTTGCTTTTGCCTCCTTTATTCTTCCCTAGTAAACTAGTAATTGAGATGAGCGACACACTCCTATACTGTTATCACTGGTGGTTTTTGTCTACTTAAGCTATGTTATCTCTGGTTCCATGATACAGTCGTGGTCATACAGACCTTCTGTTGAACTTATTCTTAGGTGTGTTTTATAATAAAATACTGTACAAATACCTTAGGCACCTGATAGGGTGTGTGTCAGTGTAATTTTTCAGCTATGGATGAGAAGAATGTCTCTATTTGGAACTGGAGCCCTAATGGATTCAGACTCCCAGTGTAAATAAGATGTAGATATACTCTGCCTGAAAACAGGTACCAGTGTAAATACAATGTAGATAGTTTCCCCAGTTACTTCCAAGTTGATCTCCCTGTTTATTGTAAATGCAACTCAGAGTGCCTGGGTTGTATAGTTGATGTTAAATGTAAACCGCACTGATCTAAAATAGTGTGGTATAGAAGAACTGTTAAATAAATAAATAAATAAATAAATAAATAAATAATGGCTCTATCTGCAAGATATCTGCCTTCTAACCTAGATGTCACTGGTTCGAAGCCAGTCTCTGACGGTGTGTGTGCTGAGGAAGGGTCTTTTTACAACTCTAATTTTCATGGTGTGGGAACTTAGGGCTTCCATTGCCTTTGTGCCCCAGGAGTGTGGCAGCGGTGCAGCTTAACTATGAGGTTGGGCTTGATGCTTTTGAGGCTGTGGCTGATTTTTGTTGCCTGTTGGGAGTGGAGCTATTTTGCCTGCAGGGAATAGAACAGATCTCTGTGACAGCAAGTTTTTAGCCTGCAAATTGTCTGTCCACTACTTGCAGTTATAGCATGTTGTGTGTGTATTAGGCACCCCAGTGAGGGCATTTCGCTTCCAGGGTCTCATTTAGCTTTGCAGATGTGGGTACGCCTAGGGAAGTTCCAGTCTCTTGGGAGCCAACACCCACCCTATCATGTAGCGATCTGAGTTGTGCTAATTTCTTTTGGAACTACTTTTGTACATATTTGCCAGAGTGAGGTGGGGGAGAGCCTTAGTAAAGTTTTGGATATTTGGGCCACTGCAAATAGCTCGAAGGAGGTCTAGGCAGTTGAATCCATAAGGCAGAGGCCCATAAGTTGAATTCCTATGATGTTTTCAATCTGGTTATTATTCAGAGGAGCTATCAAAGTCTGGTATATTGAAGGACGGTCGGCCTGGGAGCCTCTTATCCTCTAGGGGTATAGCAGGCACTTCAGAGGTCCTGGATGATGAGATGCCAGGTCTGCTCTGTGGCTTCCTCTGATAGGCTGATGGCTTAAAGATTGGAGGCCATCTGGGACTGGCTGTTGGGGGCTCCAGAGTGGCCATGGAGGCCGTTGTATGTGTTGACAGCTTCTTCTTTCTGTGACCAGGGTTGGATAAGCTCCTGTTTTAGGATCTTTTCTCAGGCTGGAGGTGGTCTAATGCTTTCAAGGTTTGGTCCTGGAGAGGGGTGGGTTCAGAAAGGGAAAGCCTACTTTACTTGAGTCATAGCTGCTCTCTTGGCGTGCAAATTGTACCCTTTTCTAGTTTAGGTAGAGTAGGGAGACCTTTGTTGGAGTGAAGAAATGGGTTTTTCAACCCTTGAATTTGTTGTGAACTGACATTTTCATGATGATTTGGACCAGTGGATCTTGGAGAGGCACTACACGGCATTCACTGCAGGTAGCAGTACTGCCCAGGGATAGCTCTTGCTTCTCTTCCTGATGTGGTGCATGTCTGGGAAAGGGTTGTATTGTGGCACTCTCTGGCCTGAGCAGTACTTCTTCATGGGATCTTGTGATTTGATAGCAGTTTGTAAGGTCCCCTTGTGCTTCTTCCAGAAAGGTTCTGGTGGAATTGAACAATGAGGGGGACCTGTTTCTTTGTATAAGATTTTGAGGCTCCGTAAAGGGCCTCTTTGGTTCAATTTTAGAGAAGAGCTGGTCCTTTGGAGCACTTCTTATTTTGGCTATAGGTATGCTCGATGTTTCATCTAAATCTGTCTCTATCCCTACCAGTGTTTGCGGATGCAGATGGGAATCCGGGGTCTCTGGTCCTGCACAAGTTGGACACCTGCTGACCCTTTGTACTTTTTAAGAGGATGAAGAGGCTTCATGGTTGAATCTTCCCTTGGTGTGATTTGTGGAGGTTGCACAGGAAGAGCTGGCTTCCAAGGCATCTTTTTGCCATTCCTTATTGTCCCGTTCCCTCCAGTTCAGTCCAGTCCAGACTCGTGAGTTATCATGCCCCACCAACATCTTGGAGACTGAGCATGCCAAGTCTTGATCATGTCACTCTACATAGGCAGTTGGCAATATTCTTAGTATTCTTAGTTTTCAAGCAGCTTGAAAGCATGATTTCACTCTAGTTAGACTTCACTGAAGAGCCACAATAAGGAAGATAGATAAGAGGAGCAGACAAAAAAAACGTTTTTGTTTTGCTTACAGGAATCTTCCTGATTTGGGACAGTGGCCCTTTAAATTCTAATTTGGGACCCCCCCCAAAAGACCTGCATTGTCAGAGGAAGCTCCTTGTTCAGTTAAGCAGTTCCTGATCCCTTAAATGGGTGAGGAGTCTGCTCAAGGGTACTGAATTCGGCAGTCCTGTTAGGCTTGCAGGATCCCCCACCTCTACCGGGGCCAGGAAGATCGGTCTAGTAGCGTGCTTGTCTGTGTTAGTGCTAGTGTGCAGAGGAGGAAGAGCTCCTCCTGCTCGATCTTTTGTGGCCCCAATCCCATGGCTTGAGGGGGCAGAAGGCGCTCAGCTTTGCAGCAGACTAGCAGGGCTTCATTGGCACTACTCCAGAGGGATGCATAGCTTCAGGACATGGACTGCAGTTTGGAGGTCAAGAGATACTATGCACACGGAGCCAGTGCCATTTTGTAGGCAGCATTGCCGGTGACAGGATTGTATTTGTGTCGGATGCCAGGGTTTGTTTTCTTTGTGTTTTTTTCCTTCTTTTTGGTAGTGCAGTAGAGAACGGGTAATTTTCCGTCAAACAATGCAGGCGAAACCCACGTGTTTGGCCTGTGGCTCCTGTTGAGGCTCCCTTTTAACCGCAGGTTTTTGCCGTGGTTGTGAGGCCAAGCCCCATTTGGTGGAAGGCCTTTCTAGAGACAGAGGTGCTTTGGCAGGCTTGGGAGCAGCCTCGATGAGGTCAGAGACCGTCTGCATTGGAATCCTCAGTGCCTAAATCATCCGTGGTTTTGGTGGGAGTGGCAGTCATGTTAGTCTGGCAGCAGCCTGTGGCTCCGTGGGTTTGTCCTAGAGACCCTTCTTGTAGAAGGAAGTGCAGTCAAAGACCTCTTTGGGGAATTTTCACCAGAATTTATGCTCCTGATGCACCAAGCCTTCTGTATGAGGCAGGGTGTAGCAGACATGGAACAGGGAATCCAGGCCAGCATAACCCAGGATCCTCTATCTTCCCTCTCCCAGGAGTCAGGGGAGCCTCTGGAAGCAGTGCTCGGGTCTGGGCCTCCTCTGCCCTCAGTGTTGGAACAGCCGGCCCTTTCTCGGCCCCAGCTCAGGCCCTCCACTTCGGGAGTGCAAGAGGGGGGAGGCTGGGGGGGCTTCTCCCCATAATTTGTATTATTGCTGCATAGGGCGTTCTGTCTGCGACAGCGGGGAACGCACGGTCAGATAGCAGCACAGGGGTGCACGGCTGCGCGGGCTGCGGAGTCCAAGTAGCCGGGGGATGCAGAGGTACAGCTTAAGCGGCCTAGACTTACCAATGAGGAAGCTCTCCACTCCCCTCTATCGGAGGCTCTGGAAGGGGTTTTCCTCATACCGGGAGTTGGGGGAAGACGAGGAGGAACTCGAGAGGGCGAGATTCAAGGTAAGGCGTTAGGTGAACATCCAGTCATAAGTTGGTTCCTGAGGGCAGTGCGGCGCCTGCGTCCTCAGCAGAAGTAGTCTGTTCCTCCCTGGGACCTCAATCTCATGCTGGATACTCTAGCTGGGGAACCATATAAGCTGGTAGAGCGAACCTCTTTGAAGGACTTGGCTCTCAAGGCAGTTTTTCTGGTTGCTATCTGTTCGGCTAGATGTATTTTGGAGCTTCAGGCTCTTTCGTCCGCCATTCCTCTCCTCCTTCCAGGAAAAGGTGGTCTTGTGGACACTACCTTCCTTTTTGCCCAAAGTGGTCTCACCTTTTCATGTGAATCAGCCAGTGTCTCTCCCTTCCTTCTCCAAGGTTGGGCAGGGGGCTGACGATGCTCGGCTGCGCTGTCTGGACGTCCGCAGGGTCCTGAAGCGTTACCTGAATCGCACAGCGACGTTCTGCAAATTGGAACGGTTGTTACTCTTGTTTGCGTAGAGGAGAGCCGGCGGCCAAGGCTTCCATTTCCAGGTGGATCAGGGAGGCCATAGCTTCGGCATACATCCAGAAGGGAAGGCCGGTGGGGTTTTGGGCACATTCTACGTGTGCCCAAGCAGCCTCATGGGCGGAATTTAGTCTGGTTCCACCGCTGGATATTTGTAGAGTGGCTACTTGGTCTTCCCTGCATACTTTCACCAAGCATTACCATTTGGATATTCAGGCAGCGGGAAATGCCTGATTTGGGGAGCGGTACTTCGGTCCGGTCTTGCAGGCCTCTCCCATGCTTGAACTGCTCTGTTATATCCCAGAGGAAAGGGACTGGACTGGAGGGATGCTTAGGAAAGAGTAATTAGTCCTTACCTGCTAATTAGCGTTCCTGAAAGAACTCCATTCCAGTCCCTGATCCTGCCCAGATTTAGGTTTCAAGGTGGATGAGGTGTTGCCGGCCCGAATTTTTAAGTAGACCAGAGCTGAGGAAGGTTTCTGAAGGCTTCTCGCTGAGGGGTTCCGGTGATGTGGTGGTATGGGCAGGCTAACTGCCCTGGTGGCTGAGTGGGTAAGGGCAAGTGCTGTATCAGGTAAGCCGCCTCCTCTTCGGGGGGGGGGGGGGGGGGAGTCCCTTCTGGGGGAGGCAGGAGGTGGTATACTAGAGTTTTCAATTTAGATATTGTTAGTTGATTTGCTTTATTGTCTCTCCGTTAAGTCTGCTTTGTCAATAGGATACTGGAGCTGGTGGGAGGCACTCACGTGTTATCAGGGGTAAGTCCAGGGCCAGTCCTTGGTAGCCCATCCAGATGTGGTACATTTTCTCAGAGCTGTGAGGCACATTCGTCCTCCGCTGAGATCTTTGATTCCTCCCTGGGATCTGAATTTAGTTGCGTTGGCATTAACAGAGGCACCTTTTGAACCGGTGGATGGTTCTATTTTGAAAAATTTGAAGCGGGTGTTTTTGGTAGCATCTGTTTGGCTCGATAGATTTTGGAGCTCCAGGCGTTGTCGTGCTGCAAGCTAATACTCTCCATCTCAAAGGAGAAGGTGATGTTGCATCCAGTGCCTCAGCTTTTCATCTCAATCAGCTAGTGACTCTCCTGGTGTTTTCGGGCAGGGATGCTAGTTCATAGGATTGCCAGCTGCACTTGCTGGACATGCGCAGAAAGTACCTTAAACAGATGGTGTTTTGTTTGTGCTGTTGTGTGGGATGCGTAAGGGTGAGGCCGTATTCAAAGCCTCAATTGTCTGGTGGGTACGGGAGACAATTGCTTCAGCCTACCTTTTGAGATGTAAGGAGTTGCCCAAAGGGAGGGCACATTCAACCATGGGCATTGTGAGCGGAAGCTAGTCTAGTGCTGCCGCTGGATATTTGTCGGGCGACAACTTGGCCTTCATTGCATACTTATGTCAGGCATTACCACCTGGACGTATAGGCGGCAGGAGATGTGTGGTTCAGATCTGTAGTGCTTCAGGTTGGGCTCACGGGTCCCTCCCGTGGTTAGTACTGCTGTGGTACATCTCGCGAGTCTGGACTGGAGGGGATGATTAAAGAAGGTAAAATTAGGTCTTACCTGCTAATTTGTTTTCCTTGAGCCCCTCCAGTCCAATCCAGATCCCTCCCCATGATTTTCTGCTTGTCATGATGGCGATGCACGATGGCGATCCTGGTTCTGAAGAGTACAGTGAATTAAGATTATTCTGGGTGGAAGTATGGAGCCACCTAATGGTGCGGAATTCCTGCGGGGATGCTGTGGACTACTATGCAGTAGCCAAAAGGAGGAAAAGGGGGGAGGGAAAGGAGTAAACGAACAAACAAGGAGAGGATATAGAAGCCGACAGTGTGACTAATATGGTGGGGCACGTGTATTCAGAGGATTAGATTTCTAGTGTTTTGGATGTGTTCCTGTTCTTAATTGTTGCTTGTTGGAGTCTGCTTTATCAATAGAATACCGAATCTGATAGGAGGTACCAACTATTTATTTAGAGTAGCATGCTCAGTCTCCAAGCTGCTGGTGGGGCATGATAACTCATGAGTCTGGATTGGAGTGGAGGGACTCAAGTAAAGAAAATTAGCAGATAAGACCTATTCCTGATCGCCTCTACAGTCCAGTCCCTGCATCCTGGGTTGTGCCTCTCTACCTGCAGCTTGGAGACTGAGCCAATCAATCTTCTGACGTCACAGGACCCATATAACCCACTGGCACACCCACCAGCTTCAGTATTCAGTCTCCAAGCAGCTGGAGAGAGCAGCAACCTAGTGAGCTAGGGTAGCTGGAGAGGTTTAGGTTTTTTGGCTGTTAAGTTGTTGTTTCTTTGGGGTCTCTGGACTTCCTATCTCTTTATTTCTTTTTCTTCCCGGTAGCCAGGACTTCAGGTTTAGGTTCCTTTCCCCCCCCCTCCCCCCCCCTCTGGAGGAGGCTTACAGCACTGGGATCGGTGTCCTTTATCGTAAAAAAAAAAAAAAAAAAAAAAAAATAAGCAGTCAGCGGTTCGTCGAGACGAAGCAGGACTTCTAACGGCGCAGACCGGCTGTTTTGAGTGAGCCGGTTCATTTTGCCGGCTCAGGGCCTCCTCTTCAGTCTCCCGCCTCGCTGCCGAAGCCCCAAGGCGGCTGAGCGCGAGGGCGGGACGACCGCGGCTCCTCTCTGCTCTTCGTGCTGTTTGGAAGCGCTTGTAGAGCACCGTGGATTTCAGCGGGGTGAGTCGGCTGCGGGCAGAGCAGCCGGGCCACGTGGTAGGTGTAGGCCCGGGCCTTCGGCGCTCGCGGCTTGGCGGGGGAGCTAGCAGCGGGTTTTTTTCCCGCGCAGGGCCCAAGGCGGCCTGTGCTGAGACGGGGGTGTGTGATCTTGGTAAGGGGGAAGGACAATTTAGCTGCTGCTTCTTTTTATTTCTTTGTTTTCCCTTATTGCTTGGTTATAGGCTTTGTGTATATGTGTGTATATATATATATATATATATATATATATAGAGAGAGAGAGAGAGAGATAGAGATAGATAGATATATCTATGTGTGTGTGTGTGTATATATATATATTTCTATTTAAATTCAGGTGCTAGGGAGTTCTATGGTTAGCTAAGCCTTAGTGTTAAAATAAAATAAAAATAAAGAAAGGAAATATCAGATTTCAGCTCAGGAACAAGAGAAGCAGCAGACGGTCCTAAGCACAGCTATGCCTGCTCGCCCTCAATGTCTGGTCTGTGGGGCCCGCAGGGGGGCGGTGTCCGAGACCGGAGTATGCAGGGGCTGCACGCTGGAGGCAGTTTCTGTGGAACAGGAACTTCCTTCTGGTACAGACTTGCTCCCGGCTGTGGCCGGGATGGCGCTGGCGGCGGAGCCTTTGGGGGAGACCAGGGGCGAGGGGTCTTTGTCATTGGTTCCCTTAGGTCTCCAGGTTCCCTCCCAGCCTCAGCCGGGCCCTTCCTCGGTGGAGGGCGGCCTTGGGGGGTTCTCTCTGGAGTTTGTCCTCTTGTTGCATAAGGCTTTCTGTTTGAGACAGCAGGAAGGTCCGGGGGGTTCCTGCAGGTGGCAGTTGTTGGACAAGTCTCTGGCGGAGGCTGTTTTTCCCGCCAAGCGTCCTAGGCAGGAGGAAGAGGAGCCCTTTTCCCCAGAATCTGAATTGGAATCCGATAGAGAATGGGGGGAAGAGGAGCTCGAGGAGGGAGAAATCCCGGAAGAGCAGGCAAGAATTGTGAGGGTATTTCGCAAGGAGGAGTTACCTGCCCTGATTGGGGAGTCCTTGAAGGCCTTGAACATGTCCGTGGGGGCTCCTGAGGACGAGGAAGCCTTGGAGGACCCATTGATTCAGGCAGTCCGGAAGTCTCAGAAGGTGTTTCCCGTCCATAAGGTGGTCAAGCAGATGATCCAGGAGGAGTGGGATCAGCCTGAAGCTGGCCTTAGGGGCGTGCATTCCATGGCATGCTTGTACCCCATACTGGAGGCGGAGAAAGATATGTTGAAGTCTCCCCGGGTGGACGTGGCGGTGGCAGCTGTGACCAAGAAGACCACCATCCCGGTGGAGGGCAGTGCGGCACTGAAGGATGTTCAGGATCGGAAGCTGGACACCTTGCTGAAACAGGCCTTTGACATTAGTGCTATGGCCCTTCAGGCTTCGGTGTGTGGAGCTTGGGTGGCCAGGGCATGCTTGTGGTGGTCCCAGCAGCTGCAGGGGGCTGGGGAGTCGCAAGTTGGAGTGCTGGGGGAGGCCGCGCGCATTGAGTCGGGGGCGGCGTACCTAGCGGATAGTCAGTACGATCTGATTCGGAGTTTGTCAAAGAATATGGCTTCTGTGGTGGCAGGGGCTCGTAGGTACCTTTGGCTCAGTAATTGGTCGGCCGATGCTTCTTCCAAGTCTCGTCTTAGCCCGCTTCCCTTTAAGGGAAAGCTGCTTTTTGGAGAGGATTTGGATAAGTTGGTAAAGGATCTGGGGGAGTCTAAAGGGGGTAGACTTCCAGAGGATAAGCTGCGGCAGGGTCGTTTTGTCTCCAGGGGGCGTTCTCAACAGCGGGACGTCAGGAGACCTCGACCGTCTCATCAGGGCTCCTTTTTGAGGGGCCAATTCTCTTCCAGAGGCCAGAGCTTTCGGGGGTTTCGCGGAGCGGGAAGGGGCTTTGGCGCCTCTTCCGCTTCTTCGGGCCCGAAGAAGCCACAATGAGATAACGGGGGTTCAGGTGGAGGAGCTGCCGGTAGGAGGACGTTTGCGGCAGTTCCTTCCCGCCTGGGCCCGGGTCACGTCAAACGGGTTCTGGAGGTTATCCAGTTCGGTTATGCCCTGGAGTTCTCAAGACCGGTTCTTCCTTCTTTTGTTCAGTCTCCGTGCAGGACGATGGCCAAGTGGGCGGCGGTGGAACAAACACGGTCGAGGTTGGTGTTCCAGGCGATCAATGCAGCTGCGGTCGGTACTCGATTTATTTTGTCGTCCCCAAGAAGGAAGGCTCCTGGCGCCCAATTTTGGATCTCAAGCACGTCAATCGGTGTCTCCGCGTTCCGCACTTTCGGATGGAGACCCTGCAGTCAGTAATAGTAGCGGTGCGGCTAGGGGAATTTCTTACCTCGCTCGATCTCACCGAGGCGTACTTACACATTCCCATCAGGGCCGCTCATCAGCAGTTCTTACGGTTCGTGGTGCCAGGGGGTCACTTTCAGTTTCAGGCGTTGCCGTTCGGTCTAGCGACAGCTCCGCGTACATTCACCAAGGTGATGGCGGTGGTGGCTGCGGCCCTGCGCAAAGAGGGCGTCCTGGTCCATCCTTATTTGGACGACTGGTTAATCAGAGCCAAGTCCGAGGAGGAAAGCTTGAGGGCGACGGCCAGAGTGGTGGCTTTTCTTCGGAGCTTGGGATGGGTGATCAACGAGGCAAAGAGCAAGTTGACCCCCTCCCAGGATCTGGAGTACTTGGGTGCGAGATTCGACACCCGCGTGGGCGAGGTGTTTCTGCCAGTTCACAGGGTAGAGAGCCTTCGTCTGCTGGTGCGAGAGTTTCTAGCAAGGGAGACGCCCTCTGCGTGGCACTATTTGCAGGTTCTGGGGACCATGGCGGCGACGTTGGATCTGGTTCCTTGGGCCAGGGCTCATATGCGGCCTCTGCAATGGGCACTGCTTTGGCGCTGGTCCCATCAGACGCAGTCCTTAACGACGGTGCTTCCGTGTGCGGAGGAGGTCAGGGAGTCCTTGAGTTGGTGGCTCTCTCCAGGGAACCTGGAGAGGGGAATGCCTCTGGAGTCACCTTGTTGGATTCAAGTGTCCACGGATGCGAGTCTGTCAGGCTGGGGGGCTCACTGCGAAGGTCATTTTGCCCAAGGGGTTTGGAGTGTTCAGGAGGCTCGGTGGCCCATCAACAAGTTGGAGTTGAGGGCGGCGATGTTGGCCCTCAGAGAGTTCCGTTCCTTGGTTCTGGGGGAGGCAGTGAGGGTTCTCTCGGACAATGTGACGGCGGTGGCCTATGTCAATCGGCAGGGCGGCACAGGCAGCAGGCTATTGGAAGAGGAGGCAGCCGATTTGTTCGCTTGGGCCGAGGAGCATCTGCTAGCCCTGTCGGCTCAGCATGTCGCCGGAATAGAAAATGTGACGGCGGACTATCTCAGGAGGCACAGAGTGGACCATGGCAAGTGGGAGCTCTGTCAGGACGTCTTCGACCAGATAGTGCGCCGGTGGGGGCAGCCGGTGATGGATTTGATGGCGCGGTGGTTGTCGGCCAAGACGGGCAGATTTTTCAGCAGAAGAAAAGAAAGGATGTTGGAAGGGCTCGACGCTCTGGTTCAGAGGTGGCCCGCAGAGGGACTGTTATGTGTTTCCTCCCTGGGCGCTCATAGGTCGGGTTCTGCACAGGATAGAGGCGCATCGAGGGGTAGTCATCCTGGTAGCGCCGGACTGGCCCAGGCGGCCCTGGTATGCCGATCTGGTCCGGTTGCTGGCGGACCATCCTTGGCGGCTCCCGGTTCAGGAGGATCTTCTCAGACAGGGCCTGCTCCGGATGCCGCAGGTGGGTCGGTTCTCGCTTACGGCCTGGCTATTGAAAGGGCGCGGCTGAGCAAGAAAGGATACTCGAGGGCCGTGATATCGACTATGTTGAAGGTCCGCAAGCGGTCAACCTGCTTAGCCTATGTGCGCGTTTGGTGTATTTTTGAGAACTGGTGTGAGGAGCGCGGTAAGCGTCCCCTGGCAGTTTCTGTGGCGGAGGTGTTAGATTTTTTGCAAGCTGGGCTCAAGAAGGGGCTGGCGGCCAGTTCGTTGCGGGTCCAGCTGGCAGCCATTGCTTGTTACAGGGGTAAGGTAAAAGGTAAAGCCCTGGGGCAACACCCCGATGTGGTGCGGTTTCTTAAAGCAGTAAGGAGGTTACGGCCGTATCGGATGTTGGTAGTGCCGCCTTGGGATCTAAGTTTGGTGTTGGATGCTCTGACTGGTGCACCCTTTGAGCCGCTTGGTGGGGCTTCTCTGAAGGATTTGACGCTTAAGGCGGTGTTTTTGGTGGCCATTTGCTCTGCTCAGCGAGTGTCGGAGTTACAGGCGCTGTCCTGTCGGCCGCCCTTTCTTGTCTTTTTTGAGGAGAAGGTAGTGTTGCGCACAGTTCCTTCCTTCTTGCCTAAGGTTGTCTCGCCTTTTCACGTTAATCAGTCAGTGTCTCTCCCCTCCTTTACTGCGGGGGGGGGGGGGGGCAGGGGGAAGGGGATTCTTGTTTGCGGCTCCTGGATGTACGTAGAATCCTGAAGAGGTATTTGAAGCGGTCTAAGGCCTTCCATAAGTCGGAGCGCCTCTTTGTGTTGTTCGGGGGACCACGTAAGGGGGAGGCTGCGGCCAAGGCCACGATTTCTAGGTGGATCAGGCAGGCCATTGCGTTCGCTTATCTTGTGAAGGGTAGACAGGTCCCTGTGAGCTTGCGGGCGCATTCCACAAGGGCTCAGGCGACGTCCTGGGCGGAGTTCAGTCTAGTTCCCCCTTTGGATATCTGCAAGGCAGCGACTTGGTCGTCGTTGCATTCCTTTGCCAAGCACTACCGGTTGGATGTGCAGGCAGCGGCGGATGCCAGTTTTGGTAGGGAGGTGCTTCGATCTGGCTTGGCGGGCCCTTCCCATATATGAACTGCTCTGCTACATCCCAGGATGCAGGGACTGGACTGTAGAGGCGATCAGGAAGAAGTAATTAGGTCTTACCTGCTAATTAGTGTTCCTGGAGAATCTACAGTCCAGTCCCTGGCCCCACCCGGATTCTTAGTGCTGGATCGAAGCGCCTCGGGTGGTTCAGTGGTCTGGAGCTGGGCTTGCTCAGGTTGCCCTGCGGTTCTAATGGCAGGACGGTTGAGACTGTGGCAGAGCCCTGTTGGATGGTGAGCACGGTATTTGTCCTTAGGTAGTTTGGGGGGGGCAGGCTAGGGCCTGTAAGCCTTCTCCTTCCCCCGCACTCCTTCCTTCTACCACGGGAAATATAGCCGCGACCACAAGAAAACAAAAAAACTAAAGTAATTAAAGCAATTAAAAAGAAAAGTTTCTGCGGTGACAGGAGGACGTCCTGCCGGCTCCGCGGAAAAACGAAAACTGAAGAGAGGCTGTGGAGAAGGCAGGAAGTCACTGCGCAGGCGCGAGGGATGCTGCCAAAAGCTTTCTGAAACTCAACTGAAGAGAGGCTGTGGAGAAGGCGGGAAGTCACTGCGCAGGCGCGAGGGATGCTGCCAAAAGCTTTCTGATTGAAAGCTGGGCAGCATTCCCGTGCAGGCTCCGTCTCTTCTATGAGATGGATGGATGAGGACATGTGTGTACGCATCCTTGAGATCTAGAGAACAAAGCCAATCCTGACTCTGAAGGTATGGAAGGAGAGTGCCCAGAGAAAGCATCTTGAATTTCTCCTTGCATAGAAATTTGTTCAGTTCTCTGAGATCTAAGATGGGTCTGTAGCCCCCTGTTTTCTTTGGGATCAGAAAGTAGGGGGAGTAAAACACTGACCCTTGTTGAAGAAGAGGTACTTCTTCTATTGCCCCTTGGGCAAGAAGGGCAGCCACCTCCTGACCTAGAAGGTCGAGGAGAGATGTTTGAGAATTGAAATATATATTTCACCACCCATATCCTAATATACACATCTCTGGACATATGTGTATATAGATATACATATATATTCCAGCCACATATATATATCCCTATCTATATGTGTTTGATGGGGGGCTTCTTAAGGGTTGGTCTGTCTTATACACTATCACCCTTACTGCCTATACTACATGATTTACCTCCTAGAGGTTTTAGACAGTCTGTCGCCCTACGTCCCATACCATCTTATGCTTGGGTACAGAGGGTTGCGCACTTAGGGTGCAAGTGGTGCAGGCCAGGCTTGTCTGCCCCTCCCCCACCCCTGTTATATACTGCTTTAGTATATCTTATATAGTATATCTGGACTACATCTCTCTGTCGCAGGGAAAAGAATCCTAAGTGAAAAATTAAGGCAGTTTGTGGATATGCATTTAAACTAGAAAAAGGGGGTGCCGGATGGGGAAGGACAAGTTCAGGACGTCACTCCTGGCAAAAGCAGAATAACATCAGAAACAGCCACACTTTTAAACCACACATCGACAAGTGGGAAGAAGTGAGCAGAACAAAATCAATGCAAAATACATGCAAGCCAGTTAAATGCTGGAAAGCAATGAGCACAAATGCTTGAAGCTTAGCCAACAAAGTTCCGGACTTGGAAGCCCTAATGGTGGAAATGGACGTGGACATTGTGGCCATTAAAGAAACATGGCTTAATGAATCGCATGATTGGGATATAGCCATAACTGGCTATAATCTTATTCAGAAGAGACAGAGAAAGTGGAAAAGGAGGAGGAATAGCCTTGTATGTCAAAAGCAATATTAAAGCTACTGCAATGCAGGGGGCATGGGGAAAAGAAGACGCGCTCTGGATTGTGTTGGAAAGAGGAGATGGCACTGTCATCCATACTGCTGTAGTCTACAGACCTCCAACTCAAATCGAAGAAATAGATAATGAATTGATTATAGATATTGCCAAGATAGCCACAAAGGGGGAAGTGATCATATTGGGTGACTTTAATCTACCCGATGTGGATTGGATTACTCCTTCTGCAAATCGGGAAAGAAGCAAAAAAAATTGTGGATGCTTTCCAAGATGCGTTTTTAGACAAATGGTGATGGAACCAATCAGGGAAAGCTCAATGCTGGATTTAGTGCTCACCAATGGTGATAGCGTGTCGAATGTCTGGGTGGGTGCCCCTGTGAGCAGCAGTGATTATCACACGATGTGGTTTGAGATAAAAGCCAAGGTGCAGTCCAATCACAGCAAGCTCAAAATCCTAAACTTCAAAAACACTGACTTCAGTAAAATGGCCAAGTACCTGAAGGAGGAGTTGGCAGGGTGGGAGGGGATAAGGGAAATGGAATTGCAATGGCTAAACTAAAGGTGGCAATAAAAGGGGCAACAGATAAATATGTAAGGAAAGTAAATAAAAACGAGGAGAAGGAAACTTATTTGGTTTTCCAAAGAAGTGGCTGCTCAAATAAAGGCAAAATCACAGCTTCCTTATCGGTCTTCCAGTTTAGTCCTCCACCTCTGAGTTGTGCACTGCCTCCTGCAGCTTGGAGACTGGGCATGTCACAAAAACGTGACATCACTTGATGTAGTCTGTTGGTCTCTCCCATCATCCCCAGTATGTCCAGTCTCCATGCAGCAGGAGGACGTAGTGAGCCTAAGTGCAGGGCTCACTTGGGAACAGATAAGGAGCAGTTAGAGTAGTGTTTAGCTAATTTTGGATTAATTTGTCCCAAATTTTAAATTTTGTGCTGTTTCTTGTGCCTGGTCCTGCTTGCCCTGTCATTCCTCTGTCCGTCTCACTACAGGCGCAGATCTCTCCCCCTTGGTCAGTACGGGGGAGAGCTCAGCAGTAAAAGGGAGGCAGTTCAGGCTTCGGCAGCATGGAGCTGCTGCAGCTCTGCAGGCTCGCTGTGTTTTTCTTGCCGGAAACTTGCCCGTCGGCTCCCCACTCGCTTGTCAGCTGAGCGGAGCTGCGTGGGCTGCAGTTCTTCGGGTGCTCTGTTACAGTGAGTACGGGCGAAAGAGCTGGGCTGTGAGCGGGGAGACGTCCACAAACGCGCCAAGCGGGGTCTGGCAATTTTGGCGCCTTTTTTCTTCCTCGGACAGTGGCGACCATTTTGTCAGCGTGCCTTCTGCATGCAGGCAGCTGATTTCCGCAGCACTCAATTCGCTTTTTGGATACAGTGCCTCTTCCTGGGGTCCTTAGTTCTCCCTCTGCCTTTACTTTAATTTATTTTTGAGTTGATTTTATTTTACTTTGGGTGATATTAGTGGGAACTGTATTGCCCTGGGAGCTATTGATCAGGCAGATCAAGTTGGCTTCCTGAATCAGGTGGCAGAACCACTTCATTGGTGGTACAGGTTAGGATTCTATTGGTTGACAGTCTTGCCTGCCGTTACAAAAAGAAAAAAAAAAGAAAATAAAAAGAGAATACTTAAAGAATAATTAGAGAATAATTTTAAAAAAAAAGGGAAGGCAGAGTCTCTTTCCTTCAGAGCTGTAGGCGATGGCGTCGCGGCCGCAATGTGTAGTGTGTGGTACCTGTAGAGGTGCTATCGCCGACTCCGGGATTTGCTGGGGCTGTATGCAAGTTTCTACCAGCGTGGAGCAGCAAATGGCGGTTAAGGTAGGACAGGACCTTCAGGGGTCCTCGGCTGGATTGGACGCAGAGGTGCTGTTCTCCACTTCACCAGGGGCCGGTCTCGAGTCGCCAGCCGGTTCTTCGGGGGCCCTTTCGACTTCGGGACCGCAGCCTGGGGATTTCTGCCCTGACTTTGTGTTAATTATGCATCAGGCGTTCTGTTTAAGACGACAAGGGAAAGTGCCAGAGTCTCTGTCGCTGTCTGTGGCGCCGCAACAGCCAGGTCCGGCTGAGGCGAGTGCCAGTTCTTCGAGACCACCAAAATGAGCAAGGACTTGGGAACCTTTGATTTTTGAGTTGGAAGGGCAGGAGACTGAGGAAAACGAGGTCAACCTGGAAGGTGGAGATGACGTGTTGGAAGAAGGAGAGATTCCTGAACCGGAGTGTCAGACGAAAATTATTTGGGTGTTCCGGAAGGAGGAGTTGACAGCGCTTATCACGGAGTCCCTTCAGACGCTTAAGCTCGCCACGGAACAGCCTGTGGAGGACGACAATGGGGAAGACCCAATTATTCAGGCAGTGAGACAAACGCAGGTGGTGTTTCCCGTTCACAAGGTAGTAGACAGAATGATACAGGATGAGTGGGATCAGCCGGAAGCAGGGCTAAGAGGAGTTCGGATTATGAATAGACTGTATCCCTTAGCAGATAAGGACAAGGAGAGGTTTCGGTCTCCGAGGATTGATGCAGTGGTGTCAGCGGTGACCAAGAAAACCACTATCCTGGTAGAAGGCAGCTCAGCCTTGAAGGATGCACAGGATAGAACATTGGATGGTTTGTTGAAACAATCCTTTGAAGCCAACGCGGTGTCATTACAAGCTTCCATTTGTGGGGTGTTGGTGGCAAGAGCTTGTCTTCGATGGTCGCAGTATTTGTGACAGTCAGCTCAGCTGGAGCAAGAGGGTCTGAGAGAGCGTGATCGCCTAGAGTTGGGGTCAGCTTATTTGTCAGATGTTCATTATGACTTGATCAGGGCCCTGGCTAATAGTATGGCATCGCTCGTTACCGCTCGCATATCCCTGTGGTTGCGGAATTGGGCGGCAGACGGTTCTTCTAAAGCACGTCTTGGTAAACTCCCTTTCAAAGGAAAGTTGTTGTTCGGGGAGTATCTAGATAAGTTGGTGAAGGAGTTAGGGGAGTCTAAAGGTGGTCGACTGCTAGAGGATAAACCAAAACAGGGGAAGTCTGCATCGACCTTTCGGGGTTCCTTTAGAGATTTTCAGAGATTTCGGACTTTTCGCTTGGGTGGATTCCAAAGAGGAAGATTTGCTCCTCGGACTCAGGGGTTTCGGGGGTTTCAAGGAGCAGGTAGAGGTTTTGCGGTGGCGGCCTTAGCATCTAATGGAAAACCGCAGTGAAGTGAGGGGGACCTCGGCAGGAAGTTTTCTGATAGGCGGGCGACTTCGGAACTTTCTTCCTGCCTGGGTCCAAATTACATCCGACCAGTGGGTGTTAGAGATAATCTGGGACGGCTATATGCTGGAGTTCGCACGGCCAGTTCGGGATTCATTTGTGCAGTCGCCCTGCAAAGGGCAGCAGAAAACCCAGGCAGTCTGCTGCACGCTGAATCGGCTGTTGCACTTGGGTGCAGTTGTCCCGGTGCCCAAAGAAGATTACGTCAGGAGTCGATACTCAATTTATTTCGTGGTACCAAAGAAGGACGGATCTCTTCGTCCAATATTACATCTAAAAGGGGTGAACCGCTGTATCCGGGTACCGCATTTCAGGATGGAAACGCTGTGGTCCGTCATTGTGGTGGTGCGCCAAGGAGAGTACTTGACATCCCTGATCTCACGGAGGCGTATTTACACATACTGATCAGAGCGGGTCATCAAAGGTTCCTGCGCTTTGCTCTACCGTGGGGGCACTATCAGTTCCAGGTGTTGCCCTTCGGTCTGGCAACGGCGCTGCGGACGTTCACCAAGATGATGGTGGTGGTAGCGGCGGCATTATGAAAGGAAGGAATTCTGGTTTATCCCTATCTCGATGATTGGTTAATTCGAGCAAAGTCCAAAACCGAGAGCGCACAAGTTACAAACAAGGTGGTGGAATTCTTGGAGAAGCTCGGCTGGGTAGTCAATTCGAGGAAAAGTCATCTGATTCCGTCCCAGAGCCTCGAGTACCTTGGGGTGCAATTCGATACTCAGAGAGGAGCTGTGTTTCTGCCAGATCTTCGGTCCAAGCCCTACGACAAGTGATTCGTCAGTTCCGGACCACACCGGCTCCTTCGGCCTGGAGTTATCTCCAGGTGTTAGGTACGATGGCGGCGACCTTGGAAGTGGTACCTTGGGCCAGAGCTCATTTGCAGCTGTTGCAGTGATCGTTGCTTCACTGTTGGTCTCATCAATCCGATCCGCTGAGCAGACGTCTGCCCTGCCCTCTCGGGGTCAGGCGAGCATTGAGGTGGTGGCTAATTCCGGAATCTTTGAAGGCCGGGATGCCCCTGGAGCAGCCAGAGTGGCTACCATTGTTGACAGATGCAAGCTTCGCAGGATGGGGAGCACATTGCGGGGAGCTCTTCACGCAAGGTCTGGGTCAGTTCAGGAGAGTACGTGGTCAATCAACAGATTGGAACTCAGAGCTGTGGCGTTAGTGTTGCAATCATTCGAGGGGACAGTGCAGGGTTGGGTGGTAAGAGTTCTATTGGATAACTCCGCAACAGTGGCCTATATCAATCGGCAAGGTGGTACAAGAAGTACGCCCATGGAAGAGGAAGCAGAGGCGCTCTTTGCTTGGGTCAAACATCGACTGCAAGCGATTTCGGCGGCACACATTGCCAGGAAGGACAATGTGATGGTGGATTTTCTCAGCAGAGTTCAGGTGGATGCCGGAGAATGGGAATTGAATCCGGAGGTGTTTGCGCAGGTGGTGCACAGGTGGGAGCCGCCGATCATGGATCTCATGGCGACCTTTCACTTAGCAAAGGCCAGTCAGTTCTTCAGCAGATGGCGAGAAAGGATGTTGGAGGGGATCGACACACTGTTGCAATGCTGGCCGGTGTCGGGTCTCCTCTATGTATATTCCCTCTGTGGGCGCTCATAGGTCAGGTGGTACAGCGTATTGAGGCTCATCCGGGAAGAGTGTTTCTGGTGGCTCCGGACTGGCCAAGATGTCCGTGGTATGCCGATCTCATCTGCCTCCTCGACGGAGAGCAGTGGAGATTACCGACGTCAGACAGTCTGTTACTTCAAGGGCCGCTGCGGATGCCCCAAGTGGATTGGTTCTCGCTTACGGTCTGGCCATTGAAAGGGTGCGTTTAAAGAAAAAAGGTTATTCAGGAGCAGTCATTGCGACTTTACTTAAAGCACAGAAGTCGTCTACGTCTCTGACATATGTTCGCATATGGCGCATATTTGAGGATTGGTGTTCGAGGAGACAAGTGCGCGTGGCGACTGTGTCCGTTCCAGTGGTTTTAAGCTTCCTGCAGGATGGTTTTGAAAAGGGCCTGGCGGCCAGCTCCTTAAGGGTACAGTTATCCGTGCTGGCTTGCTATAGAGGCAAGGTGCAGGGAATAGCGCTCGGTGCTCATGCTGATGTGTTGCGTTTTCTCAAAGCAGTAGCCAGGTTATGTCCCTCTTGTAGAATTGTGGTCCCTCTGTGGGATCTCAACTTGGTTTTAGGAGCTCTGGCTAGGGAGCCTTTTGAGCCCTTACAGCAGGTGTCCGTAAAAGATTTGACATTAAAGACGGTGTTTTTGGTGACCATTTGCTCAGCGAGGCGAATTTCTGAGTTACAGGCGTTGTCTGTAGAGAACAGTTTCTGTCTTTTTCTAGGAAAAAGGTGGTGCTTCGGCCGGTTCTCTCCTTTTTGACCAAAGTAGTTTCTCCATTTCATTTAAATCAGATGGTTTCTCTTCCGGTGCTGAGCTCGTTAGAGGATAACGCAGCGGTCCGGGGATTATGCCGCTTGGACTTAAAGCGAGTGTTACGTCAGTATTTGAAGGTCTCAGAGGTCTTTTGCAATTCTGACAGTTTGTTCATTCTGTTCGGTGGATCCCGTAAAGGGGAGGCAGCGGCGAAAGCCTCCATTTCTCGATGGATTAGGAAGGCGATTGCTTCGGCATATCTGTTGTCGGTGCGACAGGTGCCAGCTGGATTGCAAGCTCATTCTACCAGAGCGCAAGCAGCTTCATGGGCGGAACACAGTTTAGTGTCGCCTGTGGAAATTTGTAGGGCGGCTACTTGGTTGTCTCTTCAGACTTTCAGTAAGCCTGGATGTCTTGGCAGCGAAGGAAGCTGTATTTGGGGCGGCGGTGTTGCAAGCCGGCTGGAAGGGGCCCTTCCAATACGTACTGCTCTGTTACATCCCAGAGGTGGAGGACTAAACTGGAGGACTGATAAGGAAATGGAAATTACACTTACCTGCTAATTGTTCTTCCTTGAGGTACGACAGTTTAGTCCTCATTCCCACCCGAGGTAGTATGCTAAGCAGTGGAGGTTCAGCCGGGAGAAGAGTGAGATTACGGGTAGGTAGATGTCTTTCTATGATTCTTTGCCTTTTATGGTGCCTTCTTGTCTATCTTTCTGGCGGAGGCGGAAGGAAGAGGCACAAGGTGAAAAGCCTAATTTCCGAGACAAGAAATTCTCTTGTATAAAGTAGTTATGCATTCGCTTAAAATGTTTTTATTAGTTACTTATTTGTTGCTTCTTTAAGTGTGCTTTGTCAGTAGTTCACTGGGGATGATGGGAGAGACCAGCAGACTACATCCAGTGATGTCACGTTTTTGTGACATGCCCAGTCTCCAAGCTGCAGGAGGAGGTGCACAACCCAGAGGTGGAGGACTAAACTGTCATACCTCAAGGAAGAACAATTACCAGGTAAGTGTAATTTCCATTTTCATAAAATTCAAAAGCTTGCAAACAGAGGAACACAGAAAAGAATACAGGATCAAAGTAAAAGAGACAAAAAGAGAAATAAGGAAAGCAAAATCAAAGGCAGAGGAAAAGATGGCTAAAGATGTGAAGTGTGGCGACAAAACTTTCTTCAGGTATATTTGGGAGAGGAAGAAAATCAGAGGTGGAATTGCAGGACTCAGAAGTGCTGGGAACGGACTCGTGGAAAGTGACATTGAAAAAGCGAAATTGCTAAACAAATACTTCTGCTCTGTTTTTACTAAAGAAAATCCTGGAGAAAGGACCACCTGTGACTCCCAAATATAAAAATGGGAATGAAGCACATACTACACCCATTCACAGAAGATGATGTGTTAGAACAACTTGCAAAACTGAAAGTGGAAAAGGCCATGGGACCGGATGGGATACATCCCAGGATACTGAAAGAGCTCAGAGGTTCTTGCAGGACCATTAAAGGATGTTTTCAACAGATCCTTGGAAACAGGAGAAGTTCCTCAGGACTGGAGAATGGCTGATGTCGTACCTCTTCACAAAAGAGGTGACAGGGAAGAAGTGTCAAACTACAGGCCCTTGAGCCTTATCTCGGTGGCGGGAAAAGTAATGTAGATGCTCCTGAAAGAGCGAATAGTGGACTTTCTCAAAACCAACAAATTGCATGATCCGAGGCAACATGGTTTTACCGAAGGACGATCTTGCCAAACAAATCTGATTGAGTTCTTTGACTGGGTGACCAGAGAACTAGATCAGGGGCATGTGATGGGTGTCATCTACCTGGATTTCAGCAAAGCCTTTGATGCTGTTCCTCATAGGAGGCATCAATAAACAGTAGTTTGGGGATGGGTCCCAGGGTGGTGAACTGGATCAGAAATTGGTTGACTGACAAGACGACAAGTTGATGGTAAATGGGGCTCACTCGGATGAAAGGAGGGTGATTAGCAGGGTGCCCCAGGGTTCGGTCCTGGGCCCGGCACTGTTCAGTGTATTTGTGAGTGATATTGCTAAAGGACTGAATTTATTTATTTATTATTTATTTATTTTATTTAGCTGTAGGAAAAGTCTCTTTTTGCAGATGACACGAAAATTTGCAACAGGGTGGACTCCCCTGAGGGAGTGAATAACATGAGGAAAGATCTACAAAAGCTGGAAGAATGGTCTAATGCTTGACAGTTAAGATTTAATGCAAAGGAGTGCAGTGTCATGCACTTGGGAAGCAGAAACCCAAGGGAAATGTACGCGATAAGGGGCGAGAAGTTGGTGTGCACTGACCAGGAGAAGGACCTTGGTGTGATTATTTCTGAGCATCTCAAGGTGACAAGGCAGTGGCAAAAGCCAGGAGGAGGTTGGGTTGCATACAAAGAGGAATTACCAGCAGAAAGGACGAGGTACCAATGCCACTCTATAAGTCACTGGTGAGGCCTCACTTGGAATACTGGGTTCAGTTTTGGAGACCATATCTTGCAAAGGATGTAAAAAGACTGGAAACTGTTCAGAGGAAGGTGACCAAAATGATTTGGAGCCTGTGTTGGAAGCTTTATGAGAAGAGACTTGAAGACCTAAATATGTACACTCTGGAGGAGAGGAGGGATAGGGGAGATATGATTCAGACCTTTAAATACTCAGAGAATTCATGAACAAACAAACCGCTTCCAAAGACGGGGAAGCTGTAAAACTAGAGGGCATAACATGAAGCTGTAAGAGAGTAAGTTGAAAAGCAATGTCAGGAAATACTTTTTCACTGAAAGGGTGGTGGATGCTTGGAATGCCCTCCCGATGGAAGTGGTGGGGCAAATACAGTGACAGAATTCAAAATGGCATGGGACAGACACAGTGGATCCCTTTACAGCAACAGGATAAAATCAAAATAAACTTAAGCCTGCACAGAGCGGCAGGTGCACCTACTCTTGCTATCTTACTGGGCAGACTAGATGGACCATACTGGTCTTTATCTGCTGTTATTTACTATGTTACTATGTTATGCATTTGGACTGGATTGGAGGTATGATGAGGAAGATGAAATTCGGCCTCACCTTCTAATTTTCTTTCCTTGAGTCCCTCCATATCAGTCCACAGTCCACTTTACATTCTTCTTGTTTGTGCCCAGTTTTGGGGAAGGAGGGGGAGTGAGCGCACTAAGGTTGTGTGGCTGAGTCACGATTTTCATGGCTTGTTCAAACTACACTGCTGGTAGGTCGCAATGTGGTGCTGCTGGTTTCTTCTTGGTGTACTTTGACATTGAATACTAGAGAGCGGTGGTTTATATCCACTATGTGGATCAGCACTAGTTAAGCGGCAAGTATGCTTAGTTGATTATTAGATGATATTCATTCTATACATGTTTATCTGGAGTCTGCTTTGTTACAGAAATACTGGTGAGAAGGAGGGTTACACTGGACCCTTTATTTATTAATATTTAGCCCATGCCTTTCCAGTGGTAGGCCAAGGCGAGTTACCTTCAGGTAAGGGGATTTGGGGGATGCAGAGGGCTTACAGTCTGTTTGTACCTAAGACAGTGAGAGTTAAGTGACTTGCCCAAGGCCACAAGGCGTGCCAGTAGGATTTGAACCTTGGTCTATCTGGTTACCAGGCTGCTATTCTAAACTCCTCGCATACTCCTCCACTCTTATACTATGACATTATCAAACCAGTGGTTCTTGATCTTTATCTGCTCATAGGAAGGCATAAACCCACGCACCAAGGGACTCAAGGAAAGAAAATTAGAGGGTGAGGCCTAATTCCTTATCGTTCCTCTAGTGCAGTCCTCTACCTCTGACTGAGGACTGCACTGTCGTCACTCAAGGAACTACAATTACCAGGTAAGTGTAATTATCATTTCCTTATCGTTCCTCCAGTGCAGTCCTCTACCTCCGGGTTGTCAACCTCCTCCTGCAGCTCGGAGACTGGCATGTCAGAATTATGACATCACTGGATATAGGCTGCTGCTCTCGCTCCACCTCCCCAGTGTGACCAGTCTCCTTGCAGCAGGAGGACGTTGTGAGCCTCATCTGGGGCTCACTAGAGGAGCAGATAAGGAGCATATAGGCTAGGGGCGGTGGTATCAGCGGTCACTAAAAAGACCACTATTCCGGTAGAGGGCAGTGCTGCCTTAAAGGATACTCAAGACCGTAAGGTCGACGGGTTACTGAAACAGGTGTTTGAAGCGGATGCTATGTCTTTGCAGGCTTTCATTTGTGGAGCTTGGGTAGCCCGGGCGTGTTTGCGCTGGGTACAGCGTTTGCGCCAGTCTCCGCATTTGGACCCTGAGGAGCTCCGAGAGCTCGGCAGGCTGGAGTCTGGTACAGCATACTTGGCGGATGTACATTATGATTTGATAAGGGCTCTAGTTAATAGTACAGCTTCCGTGGTGGCCGCCTGCCGGTCGGTCTGGTTGAGAAACTGGGCGGCGGACGGTTCTTCCAAATCCCGGTTAAGTAAGCTCCCATTTCGGGGGGAGATTGCTCTTTGGAGAGGATCTCGATAAATTGGTAAAGGACCTTGGGGAGTCCAAAGCTGGTAGGCTCCCAGAAGATAAACCAAAACAGGGTAAGGCCCCGCACGGTTTTCGTGGCCAGTTTCGGGACGTTCGGAGGTTTTGTACTTCTCGGTTCAGCGGTTACCAGAGGGGCCGTTTTTCGTCCCAAGCCCAAGGGTTTCGGGGGTTTCGAGGAACCAATAGGGGTTTCTCCTCGACTGCCTCTCCAGCAGCCCACAAGTCGCAGTGAGATGAGGCGGGTCCTGGCAGGGGAACCTTCAATAGGCGGGAGGCTTCGGGGGGTTCTCTCTGCTTGGGCCCACATCACCTCCGACCAGTGGGTGTTGGAAATCCTTCGAGAGGGTTACGCACTGGAGTTGGCGCGGCCCGTGAGGGATTCCTTTGTCATGTCCCCCTGCAGGGGACAGAGGAATACCTTGGAGGTCCACAAAACTTTGGAGCGCCTGCTGCGGTTAGGTGCGGTCGTGGAGGTTCCAGAAGCGGAACGCGGCCTGGGTCGTTACTCCATTTATTTCGTGGTGCCAAAGAAGGGCGGAGCGTTACGGCCCATTTTGGATCTCAAAGGCGTAAATCGCTGTTTGCGGGTCCCTCATTTCCGTATGGAAACCTTGCGTTCCGTCATTGTGGCAGTACGTCAGGGAGAGTTCCTGACGTCGCTCGACCTGACGGAGGCGTACTCCCATTCCCATTACACATTCCCATTCGCCCGACACATCAAACGTTTTTGCGGTTCGCACTTCCTTGGGGTCACTATCAATTCCAAGCCTTGCCATTTGGGCTCGCAACGGTGCCACGCACGTTCCTCAAAATTATGGTGGTGGTGGCGGCGGCGGCGTTGCGCAAAGAAGGAATTCTGGTGCACCCGTACCTCGATGATTGGTTGATCCAAGCCAAATCCGAAGCGGAAAGCAGGCAGGTGGCAAGCAGGGTTGTCGAGCTTCTGCAGAGTCTCGGTTGGGTAGTCAACCAGACCAAGAGCCGTCTGGAGCCCTCTCAGGTGCTTGAGTATCTGGGGGTCCGGTTCGACTCGAAGCAGGGTCAGGTCTTCTTGCCGGTCCAGAGAGCAGGGTCTCTCCAGCGCCGTCGGCGTGGGACTACCTTCGGGTGCTGGGGACGATGGCAGCGTCCCTGGAGGCGGTTCCTTGGGCCAGGTTCCATATGCGTCCGCTGCAAAGGGCGCTGCTTCGTCGCTGGTCTCATCAGTCAGATTCCCTGGACAGACGGTTGCCTGTCCCGTCCAAAGTCAAACAGTCCCTGCGGTGGTGGTTGCAGCCGCAATCCCTGGAGGCTGGGATGCCGCTGGAACAACCGGAGTGGCTCCCGCTCTTGACGGATGCCAGCCTGATGGGCTGGGGGGCCCACTGCGAGGGCAGGTTTGCACAAGGTCTGTGGTCTCCTGGAGGCCTCATGGTCGATCAATCGCCTGGAACTTCGAGCAGTAGCTCGAGCGCTACTAGCGTTCGAGAAGTCCGTGGTGGGTCGGTCGGTCCGGGTTCTGTCCGACAACTCGGCAACGGTCGCCTACATCAATCGCCAGGGCGGCACGGGAAGAGCGGCCATGGAAGAGGAAGCAGATCTGCTTTTCGCTTGGATAAGAGGGTCGCTTGTCGGCAATTTCTGAGGTGCACATCGCGGGGAGAGACAACGTGAGGGCCGATTTTCTCAGCAGAGTGCAAGTAGATGCGGGGGAGTGGGAGCTGCATCCGGACGTATTCGATCAGATTGTTCTTCGTTGGGGGAGGCCCATAATGGACTTGATGGCGACTTGCAACTCAGCGAAGGCTCCTCATTTTTACAGCTGACGGCGAGAGAGAATGTCGGAGGGCATAGACGCCCTGTTGCAGCACTGGCCGGTCTCGGGCCCCCTGTATAGGTCTTTGGTGCGACCTCATTTGGAGTATGGTGTGCAATTCTGGAGACCGCACCTTCAAAAGGATGTGAACAGGATGGAGTCGGTGCAGAGGGTTGCTACCAAAATGATTAATGGGCTTCATTATAAAGCATATGAGGACAGACTTAAGGATCTTAATATGTACACCTTAGAGGAAAGGCGGGATAGAGGTGATATGATTGAGATGTTTAAATACCTCCGTGGCATAAATGTTCAGGGAGAGAGCCTCTTTCAATTGAAAGCAGGTTCTGCTACGAGGGGACATGGGATGAGGGTGAAGGGAGATAGATTCAGGAGTGATATGCGGAAGTATTTCTTTACGGAAAGAGTGGTGGATCCGTGGAATAGTCTCCCAGTGGAGGTGGTAGAGATGAGGACAGTAACTGAATTCAAGAAGGCATGGGACCAACACAGAGGATCTCTAAAGGCAAAAAGTGGACTGTTGTAGTTGTTATGGAAGGACAGACTAGATAGGCCATGTGGTCTTTTTCTGTCGTCATATTTCTATGTTTCTATGTTTCTATGTATGTGTTGCCGCCGTGGGCCTTGATAGGCCGCGTCATCCAACGGGTCGAAGCTCATCCAGGAAGGGTGCTGCTGGTAGCTCCCGACTGGCCGCGGCGCCCTTGGTATGCAGACCTGGTGCGTCTTCTGGATGGGGAGCCATGGCAGTTGCCGGAGAGGGCGGATCTGTTGAGACAAGGCCCCCTCTTCATGCCGCAAGTGGATCGGTTCTCGCTTACGGTCTGGCCATTGAAAGGGCCCGGCTGAAGAAAAAGGGCTATTTGGCTTCAGTTGTGGCTGCATTGCTCCGAGCAAGAAAACAGTCTACGTCTTTAGCGTATGTGCGCGTTTGGCGTGTGTTTGAGGATTGGTGTTCGCGGCGGCAGACTCGAGCTGCTGCGGCCTCTGTCCCGGTGGTCTTAAGTTTTCTTCAGGATGGCTTTGATAAAGGGCTTGCAGCCAGCTCGCTGCGTGTTCAGCTGGCGGCGCTCTCTTGTTATCGGGGCAAGGTGCAGGGAGTGGCTCTCGGGGCTCACTCTGATGTTTTGCGGTTTCTCAGGGCGGTCTCTAGGTTGCGCCCGTCGTGCAGAGTGGTAGTGCCACCGTGGGATCTCAATTTAGTTCTGAAAGCATTATCCGCTTCCCCCTTTGAGCCGTTGTGTCACGCGTCGGTGAAGGATTTGACCTTGAAAGCGGTATTTCTGGTGGCGATCTGTTCTGCTCGGCACATTTCGGAGCTGCAGGCCTTGTCTTGTAGAGATCCCTTTTTGTCCTTCTCTAAAGAGAAAGTTGTATTGCGGCCGGTTCCTTCCTTTTTGCCCAAGGTGGTGTCGGCATTCCACTTGAATCAGGCGGTTACCTTACCGGTGTTGGGTTCGCTGGGAGGATCAGGATCGCCGTTTGCACCGGTTGGATGTCAAAAGGGTGTTACGGCAATATCTGAAGGTGACTCAACCTTTTCATAGGTCGGATCGGCTTTTTGTGTTGTTTGGAGGTGTCCGCAAAGGGGAGGCGGCTGCTAAGGCCTCCATTGCCAGATGGATTTGAGAGGCGATTGCGTCCGCGTACCTTCTTCACGGGCGGTCGGTGCCCGTCGGTTTACGAGCGCATTCTACCAGAGCGCAGGCAGCTTCCTGGGCGGAGCACGGTTTGGTGCCCCCAGGGGAGATTTGTAGGGTGGTGACTTGGTCGTCCTTGCATACCTTCAGTAGGCATTACCGTCTTGACGTGGCAGCTGCTAACGATGCTTGTTTCGGTTCAGCAGTCTTACGTGCCGGCTGGAAAGGTCCCGTCCCATGATTACTGCTCTGGTACATCCCAGAGGTAGAGGACTGCACTGGAGGAACGATAAGGAAATGATAATTACACTTACCTGGTAATTGTAGTTCCTTGAGTGACGACAGTGCAGTCCTCAGTCCCGCCCTGGATTTTTTTTATTCAGGTTCAGATCAACCATCACGTCAGGTGGAGACGGACTTCAGGTAGGTCGCCTGTCATACGCTTTCATTTTCCTTGGCTTTCCATGTATGAGTATCTGCGTCTGCATGTCGCAGGGAAGGTTTAAGACAGCCTTACCTAGGTTGGTAATAGTCCAGTTTAGTTAACAATGTTTATGGTAGCTACTTATTTGTTGCTCTTTTGAGTCTGCTTTGTTAATAGTTCACACTGGGGAGGTGGAGCGAGAGCAGCAGCCTATATCCAGTGATGTCATAATTCTGACATGCCAGTCTCCGAGCTGCAGGAGGAGGTTGACAACCCAGAGGTAGAGGACTGCACTGGAGGAACGATAAGGAAATGATAATTACACTTACCTGGTAATTGTAGTTCCTTGAGTGACGACAGTGCAGTCCTCAGTCAGAGGTAGAGGACTGCACTGTCATCACTCAAGGAACTACAATTACCAGGTAAGTGTAATTATCATTTTCACCATGAATGGGGGATCAGCATCAGGATATTCTGGCCCCATGACTATTTTAAATATGCCTTAAGAGCTGCAAGGAACTGCAGTACAGATTTTCTTCGGCCTGTGTTGTTAACTCCAATTCTTTTTTTCAGTTGGCATGGTGTGGAGAGTCCTACTAGCCAGTGTCAGTCCACTGGGACATCCCTATTGGCTGGTTTGCTGCCCTCTAAATTTTGGTGCCACTATTTCCATAAATGTTAGCTCTGCCCAAGTTCCCACTTAATCTAAGACAGCAGGTAGAGGTAGATCAGAGCAACTCAATGATGATATCACTTATATATATATGCTTGTGCAGCTCTGAGAGAAGCCAGTACAGTATTGTTTGCTTCTAGCAGATGGCAAGTGTGTGAACTGGTATAGCAGAGAAAGATAGGTCTGACATTCCTTGCCCACACTATGATGCAGAAACCTTGGATTGAGTTAAGAAAGGCCAAATGGCTCCATGTTTCCTGAAGTAAACAGCCACCCTTTGTCCATGCTGTTTTTTGTTGGTTAAGTGGTGGACAGGAAGAGGAGTAGAAAACTTTCCTGAGGGGGGTTGATAAGTTGGGCTGATGGGGGCCATCAGCCCAACTTATCAACCCCCCTCAGGAAAGTTTCCTTTTGCTGTCCTTACCTGCTTTTCTTGTGTTTGTTTTTTTTCTTGATGTTTTTTTTTCTAAATTTTTATTTCCTTATCGTCCCTCCAGTCCAGTCCCAACCTCTGGGTTATCACCTCTCACTAGCAGCTTGAAGACTGAGCATGTCATCTTTGATTACATCAATGTACATAGGCAGCTGGCACCAGCCCCAGTAAACTCGGTCTTCAAGCAGCTGGAGAGAGCTGATCCCAGAGTCCTGGGCTTACTGAAGGGCCAATTAAGAAGCATCTTTTTTTATTTTCAGTAATTTGGCTCAAAATTCAATGGGCTGGTATTGAGGATACCTTTCTATTGTTTGCCTGATTGATAAGGTGTGTTTGCCAAAACCCCCCCAAAAAACAGTTGAAGTTCAGTTTGGGTAAACAGGGCAAGACACTTTCCTAGGGGCGAAGAGGAGGCTTGTCGATCACTTTTCTGGCAGATGTGGCGGCTCCAGAACCCATCAGTGAATGAGGAGCCGCTTGTGCAGGGAGACCTGTTGATCGCGGCCCTTGGCAGTTCCGCCTCACAGCTGAAGCTGGTAAGAGGGTTTACCGCGCGAGCAGAGGAGCATCTTTGTAGCAGATCCCGGTGCAGGCAGGGTGGTCTGCTTGGCCTGGGAGGTAAGCGCAAATGTTGAGGTTTCTTTGCGGTTCTTTATGGGCCTTCTGAGCAGCGTTCACAGCTGCGTGACTGAGGTTGTCATTTGAGTGTGGGAAATGACACCATTTTGTCTCGGGGCTTAGTTTCAGCAGAGTTGGGGGGAGGTTGGCTCGGGTGCAGTGGGACACTTCCTCTGCATTTTTTGTTTTTTTTCAGGATTCTTCCCTTCCCCTGGGTCTAACCAAGAATATGGCCTCTGTTGCAGCTGTGCGCCATTACTTGTGGTTGCGTAATTGGTTGACGAATGTCTCCTTCAAGTCACGTTTGTGCAAGCTTTCTTTTAAGGGTAAGCTTCTGTTTGGAGAAGCACTAGATAAGTTGGTAAAGGACTTGGGGAAGTCTAAAGGGGGAAAGCTCCCTAAGGCTAAGCAGAAGCTGGGGCGCTTGTCCGTGCAATCACGAGGCCAGCTGCAGGATTTCCACTGCTTTCGCGCTTGGCATTTTGCTCCTTACCAGAGAGAGTGTTTTCCTTCCCATGGGCAGGCCTGCTGTGATTTTTGAGGAGCAGGTCGAGGTTTACTCATCCTCCTCAGCCACAACCAAAAAGACACAATGAAACGAGAGAGGCCCAGCCAGAGGTAATTCTTCTGGGAGGTTGGCTACAGGAGTTTTATCCGGTCTGGTCCCGGATCACTTCTGGACATTGGATCTTGGAAATCATCAGAGAGGGTTGCGCACTGGAGTTTGTCCATCTCTCACGGATGCCTTCATCCAGTCTCCCTGCAAAGCGTACAGCAAGGTTAAGGCCGTGCAGGACACCCTCAGTCTGCTTCGGCAGCTGGAAGCCACCGTGGAAGTTCCACAAGACCAATATGGCTATGGTCAATACTCTCTTTATTTTGTGGTCCCCAAAAAGGAAGGATCTTAGATCTCAAGCAGGTAAATCGATGTCTGCGAATACCCTGTTTTTGTATGGAGACCCTCAGGTCTGTCATCATGGCTGTCAGAGCGAGTTCCTGATCCCTCTCAATCTCATAGAGGCCTATTTGCATATTCCTATTCACCCTGAAAATCAGCAGTTCCTCTCCTTTGAAGTACCTATGGGGTCACTTCCAGTTTCAGGTGTTGCCCTGCGGCCTGGCAACCGCTCCACGTACATTCACCAAGGTCTTGGTAGTGGTCGCAGTGGCTTTTCGGCAAGAGGGCATCCCTACCTGAACAATTGGCTCATCTGGGCGAAGTCCACAGAGGAGAACGAGCGAGCTAAGACAAGTTTTCAAGTTCCTTTGGGACCTCGATTGGGTTGTCAATTTTGCAAAGAGCAGCTTATCACCATCACAAGACCTAGTGTGTATCTGGGAGCCTGCTTCCAAACGGACATTAGTAGGGTGTCCTCGCTGGTGGAGCGGATGCAGACATTTATTTATTTTATTTAATTGGATTTCTATACCGCCTTATCATACAATCAAAGCGGTCTTACAAACAAAGATATTAAGAGTATTAGTGAGAAAATGTAAAGAAATAAAAGTTAAAGTTATGGTATAATGTGTTAGAGTGAGCAACATTGCAGCAACAAGTAAAATAGTTCCTCTGAATGAACATTCTCACAGCCTGGCATTATCTTCAGCTCTTGGAATACATGGCAGCAGCCATCAAGTTAGTGCATTGAGCCCAGGCGCACATGCAATCTTTACAGAGGGCCTTGTTGTGGAGGTGGTCAGAGCAACACCACCTCTTCACACACCCATTACCCTGTCCGAGGGCTGCAAAGTTGGTGCTCCGGTGGTGGTTGAGACCAGAGAAGCTGTTAGTTGGCATGCCCCTGGAGACACCCATCTGGGTCCAGTTGATGATGGATGCCAGTCTCTTGGGCTGGGGGGCCCATTGTCAGGATTGGATAGCAAAGGGTTGTTGTTTCCCACGAACAGAGTGTTTGGCCCTTCAACTGTCTGGAGATGAGAACAGTGTTTCTGGTGCTACAGGAGTTTCGCACTCTATTGCATGGGAAGGCACTGTGGGTGTTCATGGACATTGCCACTACAGTGGCTTACATCCACCGGCAGGGAGGCACAAGGAGCATGCAACTCGAGAGCAAGATTGGCCATTGTTGGAATGGGCGGAGGACAATCTTCAGGCTCTCTCGGCAGCTCAAGTTGCAGGAACAGAGAATATAATGGCAGGCTATCTCAGTCGGTTTTGGTGTGGACCCAGGGGAGTGGTCTCTGTGAGGCAGTGTTTACGCAGGTGGTGAAGCAGTGGGGTTTGCCGATCATGGATCTGATGGCGACCCGTTAATTCAGCAGAAGAGAACGAATGTCAGAAGGTCTGGATGCCTTGGTACAGTGCTGGCCTTTACTCCATGGGTGCTTATAGGGTGCGTGGTATAGAGATTGGAGGCACACCAAGGCCTAGTCATTCCCATTGCTCCCGATTGGCCACGGAGACCATGGTACACAGATCTGCTCAGACAGGCAGTGGATCATCCGTGGTGTCTGCCTCTTCGGCCTGACCTCCTTTCGCAGTGGCGGGTCCAGATGCCTAATGTGGATTGTCATTTGTTTACAGCTTGGCTGTTCAAAGGGTGCGGTTGAGAAAGAGGCTATTCTGCTCCAGTGATATGGATATTGTTGAAGGCCCACAAGTGGTGGTCCTCTTTCTTTTGTCAGAGTTTGAAGGATATTCGAGGCCTGGTGCATGGAGAATAAGTGTTGTCCTCTGCATCTGTGCTAGAGCTCCTGGCTTTTCTACAGGCAGGTCTGGTAAAGGGCCTTGCCTGTAGTTCCCTGCAGGTACAGGTGGCAGCGATAACCTGTAATCGTGGTAGGGTCCAAGGAGTCTCCTTGGGGGCCCATCTGGACATTGTTCATTTTCTTAGAGCTGTTAAGCAGGTGCGTCCTCCCGTACGGTCGGTAGTCCCTCCTTGGGACCTTAAGCTGGTTTTATTGGCACTGAAGGATATGACATTGAAGACCATATTTCTGGTGGGTATTTGCTCCAGTTTTCCGAGCCGCAAGCACTGTAGTGTCGGGAACCTTTTCTTTCCATCTCCAAGGAGAAGGTGGTGCCCAAAGTGCTCTCAGCTTTTTATTTGAATCAGCCAGTCACTCTGCCGGTCGTCTTGGGGACGAGCAAGGCGCAAGATGATCCAATGCTGTGCCTTCTGCGCATGCGACTGGTCTTGCGGCTTAATTTGAAGAGGATGGAGCCTTTTTGGAAGTCAGACCTTCTGTCCTGTTTAGAGCACCGTGTAAGGCAGATGCCGCTTCAAAGACCTCCATCTCCAGATTGGTGAAAGAAGCCATTTCCTCTGCTAATCTGCTACGACGCAGGCAGTTGCTGGTAGGATTGACGACTCATTTGACAAGGACACAGGCTGCATCATGGGCTGAGGCTGAGGCTGGCCTGGTTCTGCTGACAGATATTTGCAGAGTGACCATCTGGGCATCTCTGCATACCTCTACATACCATACTGTCTGGATGTACAGGTGGCAGGAGATGTGATGTTAGGGTTGTCAGTACCGGGCTCACAGGTCCCTCCAGAGGTTAGTACTGCTATGGTACATCCTAGAGGTCGGAACTGGACTGGACGGATGATAAGGAAGGTGAAATTAGGCCTTCCCCGGGAACAAGCAGGAAGTCAGTCCTCACTTATGGGTGACGTCCGTCACCGATGGAGCCCACGTGAAGCAATTCCCAGCTTTCAAAGAAAGCCTTTGGAACTGCTGCCACGCATGTGCGGTCCTCTTCCTGCCCAAGGGTGCCCTTGCTCAGTCTCCCTTTTTACGCGGAGCCCTTTGGACGCATGTCCTTGTCCCTCGGGAAAAAGTTTTTTCTCTTTTCGCCCTTCGGCCTTTTTTCCTGTTGCACTGGTCCTCTACCATCTCCCTGACGCCCCCGCTTCAGCTGTGGGCCAGGGGAGTCCTATTTTCCCTTGTTTCCTTTTGCTTCGGGCCCTTTTTCTAACCGCTGGCCTTGAGGGCATTTGACTTCGCAGGGGCTCTTTTTGCCCCCTTGGCCACCAGCTTCAGAAAATGTGACAGATGCTCCAAAAATATGTCGTTCATGGACACCCACGACTTCTGTTTGCGGTGTCTGGGGGCTGACCACAACCCAGAGCTCTGCTCTGTAAGAAAACGTCTGCTAAGGCCTTGCTAAGCTGTAAGCAGAAGTCAGACAACGTTTTCCGTAAGGCAGTCCCGGGGTCCCCAGTGGCGCCCCGCTCCGCTGATCCACCACTTGCGGGGTCCCTCGCAGTGACTCCACATCCCAGGCGTCACTCCGACCAGGGTTTGCCCGAAGTGGAACGACAAAAGAAAAAGACGACCTTGAAGTCGCTGTCTGGAGCTCTGGATAAGCATGAGCGGTCTCGTGCTCGTTCCCTTGGCCCTCCCCAGCTTTCCCGAGAGTCTGACAAGGAGCGGCCTCGAAAGGTTTCGTACCTCGTACAGATACGGAGATCTCTGGCGATGGCGCCCGGTCTCCTGAGGGTCGCCCAGTGAGGACCCCCTCTCCTCCTCCATGCCAGACACAGTAACCCCGGTGTTGGCGTCACATGGACCCACCCCTGAGTGGGAGTCCTGTATGCTGGCATTAGAGAGCAGCGTTTCTGCCTTCCTAGCTGCCCAACAGGTGCTTTTGCCCAGCACGGTTGGCCCACGCTTCGAGATCAAGGGTCCCTCGACTGTGGTCCTGAAAGCTGCTTTGTAAACCCCTGAGAGCCATGGGCTTCGTGAGGCTCCTCAGCACCGGTCTCGCTCGCCATCCCGTCCCTCGGGGGCGAGGTCTTCCAGAGTCAGTGCCTCCTGCTCCAAGTGGGCCTTGGCCACTGAACATGGGGATCAGCCCGACTCAGAGTCTTTCTCGGACCTCTCGGGCTGGGAATCGGACGGGGACACATCCCCTGAAACTGCACCCATAGGGACCTTCCTTCTGACCCGTTCCCGCCCGCCTTGCAAAGGCAGTCGCCTCTCGAAGATACCTCCTTGGTATTTCTACGGGATATGGCTTGGGCCCTCAATCTGCCCACGCAGACTGATGAAGAGCCGAGGGCAGAGGAACTCGACATCTTGCAATATGAGTCTCCCCCTAGGGAGTCTCTCACGGTCCCTTTGCCACCCATCCTGACTTGGCTGCTTCTCTGCATGTGGGAAGCACCCGCCTCGGTACCTATTGTCAGTAAAAGACTTGATGCTATGTACAGAGTCCAGCACGGTCGTGGGTTTCAAAAGACCCAACTTCCCCATACCTCCATGGTAATGGAATCTGCGATGCGGAAGCAGAAGAGCCCGAAGTCGCACTCTTTGGTCCCGTCTGGTAGAGAATACTGTGCCCTCGGTACCCTCGATGCCCTCGGGTGCAAGACTTGCCAGGGATCCATGCTGGCATGCCGCATCCAAGCATACCAACTATATATGGGTATGTTCCTTCACGACCTCGCTAAAGAACTCGGCGGTTTCTCTGCGGGCCTCGGAGATGAACACCACCTCAGATTTCATACACTCCTGAGATCGATCGGTCGTGGACTGCTCGAAATACCTTTCCCGTGCTGCATATGACGGGTTCAAGTCATCTGCCCATGTGGCAGTGGCTGACATCGGAGCCTGGCGTCAAACGTGGCTCCAGTTCTCAGACCTGGAAGAGTGGGTCCAGGAGAAACTCTTGGATGTTCCCTGCCGCGGCGAACAACTGTTCGTCAAGCCCATGGGAGGACAAGGCAGCCGAGATCGAGACAGAGTTTGTGACCCGCACCCGTCTATCTCGGAAAACCTTGTCCATTCCCTGGAAGAAACAGCACAGTAAGAAACCCTTCTTCCAGAGGAAGGGGCTCCCTTTGCGTGGATACCCACCCTTTCTGCCTGCTCCTGCGCCAGCGCCCAGTGGCCAAGGCAAAGTGGGGAGCTCAGGGTCACCGGAAACCTAAGGAGCCCAAGACCCAACCACCGGTGCCACCCCAGCCAGCCCCTGGAGTTTGATGCCAAATGTGTAGCCTCTTGCCTCCCGGCAGCACCCCCCTGCTGGTGAGAGGATGTCTGTCCCTTTTCGCCCCCAAGTGGGAGGCCACCACATCGGACACCTGGGTCCTACAGGTAATCTGGGATGGTTGTCATCTTCATCTGGACAGACTTCCTCCTCCCTTCTCCCCAGCGGAGCCTACTCTGCTTCCCTCGCACCAGACTTGCTTACAGCAAGAATTGAACAACCTCCTCTGTCAACAGGCAGCCAAAAGGGTCCCGCTGCACCTTCGAGTTAGGGGGTTTTACTCCCGTTACTTCCTCATTCCGAAGAGGACGAAGGGCCTGCGCCCCATCCTCAATCTCAGGAACCTAAACAAATTTTTGGTGTGGGAGAAGTTCAGAATGCTATCACTTGGCGTCCTGCTGCCTTTCCTCCGGAAGGGCGATTGGTTATGCTCCTTGGATCTCAGAGACGCTTATGCCCACATCCCTGTCCACCCAAGCACAGGAAGTACCTGCGTTTCAGGATGCAGGGGGATCACGTCCAGTACAGAGTGCTCCCCTTCAGGCTCACATCTGCCCCGCAACTCTTCACAAAATGCCTGTCAGCGGCCACAGTCCACCTCCGGCTGCAGGACATATCCGTTTACCCTTACCTAGATGACTGGCTTATCAAGGGTGCATTGGCAGAGGAGGCTCGCTTCTCGGCATTGCGCACAGTCTTCCTCCTTGAGCCCTGTTTCCTAATCAACTACTCCAAGTCCCATCTTGAACCAGTGCAGGCACTGGAGTTCGACACCCTTCGACATGGAACGGGCAACCGCCTTCCTCCCTCGAGCATGCACGGACCACCTCAGCGTTCTGGCTGCTGAGGTCCAAAGCTGGTCCAGGGTCTTGGCGCGGGCCATGTTGTGCCTTCTGGGCCCGTCTCAGAGCGCAGTGGTCTCAAGCCTCGGGCTGGCTCCGGGATCCCATCTTGGTCTCCTGCAGTCTATCTAGTTCCCTGGATTGATGGCAGAATCCCCGAAGCCGCCTTCGGGGCATGCCCTTCCAGTCTCTGCAACACGAGCTCATCTTGATGACGGATGCCTCTCTGTCGGGCTGGGGAGCCCACTGTGACAACCTCCCTACCCAGGGACGGTGGTCACCCGAGGAATCTCGGCAGCAGATCAACCTGCTCGAACTTCGAGCGGTCTGGTTGGCCCTGAAGGTCTTAGAGTACCACTTGCGAGGCAAGTCTGTGCTCGTGCAGACCGACAACAAGGTCGCGATTTTCTACATAAACAAGGAAGGAGGTACAAACTCCCGCCTCCTCTGTCGGGAGGCAGTCCTCCTCTGCTCCTTTGCCATATGCCGGGGCATGACTCTAAGAGCTGTCTACCTCCCGGGCCAAGACAATGTCCTCGCGGACAGGCTCAGCAGGCTTCTTTGCCTGCATGAGTGACACCTTAGTCCAGAAGTGGTTCTCTACCGGTTTTGCCTCTGGGGGACTCTGTCCATAGACCTGTTTGCCAGTCCGGCAAATGCATAGCTTCCCTGTTTTTGCGGGCCGATACCGCATCCCGAACGGGGGTACCCCTGGACACTTTCCTCCTGAACTGGACCTCCGGGCTTCTGTATGCGTCCCCCCCCCCCCCGCACTTTTCTCATTGAGAGGACCCTCCACAAGATTCAGCGGGACTGAGCCTTGGTGATTCTCATGGCTCCCTCGTGGCCTCGACAGCCTTGGTTCCCACTTCTACTCCGACTCTTGTCTGGGCCCCCGGTCCCCCTGGGCAGTGCCCAGGATCTGCTGACACAGGAGGAGGGACGGGGGCTTCACCCGAATCTGGACTCGCTATCCCTAATAGCCTCACTGCACCTCCCAGAGGAGATCGAGGAAGTTCTGCTCACGTCGAGGAAGGACTCGACGAGACGGGCCTATGCCCTCGTGGTGGTGCTTCTTGGTCTGGTGCACCGAGCTGTAGATCGATCCATTCTCCTGCTCTACCCGGTGGGTTCTCCAGTACCTCCTCCACCTCTTGCAGGTGGGGCTGAAATCCAGTTCAGTCAGGGTTCACCTGAGCGCCATTTCGGCCAACCACTTCCCCGTCAAGAGTAAACCCCTCTCGGGCCAGCCTCTGGTCTCCCGCTTCATGCGGGGCCTCTTACTTTCAAAGCCCTCTGGCCTACGCCGGCGGAGTGGGACCTGAACATTGTGCTCATGCAGCTGACACAGCCATCTTTTGAGCCAATGGCGACATACTCGCTTTGGCACCTCTCCTGGAAGATGTTCTTCCTGGTGGTGCTGACCTCTGCTCGGTGAGTCAGCAAGCTACAAGCTCTCATGGCCGTGGCTCCCTACATCAGGTTCTAAGGGAACAGGGTGGTCCTTCGCACACACCCTAAGTTCCTACCGAAAGTTGTCTCGAATTTCCATCTCAACCAAGAGATAGTCTTACTGATTTTCTTCCCAAGACCTTACACCCAACCGTGTGTTGGTCCTGCATATGCTCAACTGCAAGAGGGCTCTTGCCTTCTACCTGCAGCACATCCAGGATCATCGCATGTCCGACTGACTCTTCATCGCCTACAATCCTAACCATCTGGTGCTTGCAGTCACCAAGCGCGCACTCTCCGTCTGGGTGGCGGACTGCATCACTTTCGCTCAGGCAAAGGCTGGGGTCCTGCTGGATTGGTGAGTCACTGCGCATGGTGTCGGTGGCTTCGCTGCGCTCAGTGCCTCTGACAGAGATTTGCCAGGCTGCGACCTGGTCTTCAGTGAACACCTTCGCTTCACATTACTGCTTGGAGAGGGAGTTTCGCTGGGACTGCGCCTTCGGCCAGGCTGTACGTAATCTGTTCAGGGTATAAGCCACTCCTGCCCTCAAACCCTTCTTCTACGGCTACCAGGAGCATGGCCCCTGAGGACCCAAGGGCTCGGGCTTCCTTTGGTTCGTTGGCATCTGCTCACGGCTTTGCGGAGGCACTTTTTGCTTAAAGGTTTTGGTAGCCTTTAGCTGGGGAGTCCCATAAGTGAGGACTGACTTCCTGCTTGTTCCTGAAGAAAGTGTATTGACTCTGTAACAGATGTTCTCTAGGGACAGCAGGAATCAGTCTTCACTACCCTCCCACCTCCCCTTAAGAGTTGCTATTCTTATCCTTCCCTTGCCATCTGCTTACTAGGGCTCCAGCTATGGGACCTGACTGACAAGATGGCACCCTTGGGTAGGAAGAGGACCACGCATGTGTGGCAGCAATCCCAAAGGCTTTCTTTGAAAGCTGGGGAATTGTAGGCTCCGTCGGTGCCGACATCACTCATAAGTGAGGATTGATTCCTGCTGTCCCTGGAGAACACCTGTTACAGCTGAGTAGCTACGTTTTAGCTGCTAATTGGCTTTCCTTGAGTACCTCCAGTCCAGTCCTTGACCCTCCCTAGTTTTTCAGTGGTAGTGATCCCCGGCCTGAAGAAGTTATCTTTAGACTGGTGGTCTAGTGGTTTTCAGAGGATAGCAGCTGAAGCTCCCTGGGGAGCCATAGCTGCCGCCTTCATCTTCCTTTCTTGTTTTTTCTCCAAGAGGGAAAATTTGAATAAATAAATAAAAGGAAAGGGCGGTCAAGGTAATTTATTATTTATTTATTTATTACAATCTCTTATATACCGCGCTATTTAGCATCAGTGCGGTTTACATTATAACTTAACGACCATAACAACAAGCTGTCAGGTTTACATCGAACAGGAGTATAAACATGGAAAACAGGGTCAACTATATACATAATCTATTTACATTGGAAGGATAGATAAAAGTCAGATAATGCATGTAGGTGATGTAATGATGATGATGTAGTTTCTTAGATGGCACTTGGCAAAGAGGTCAAAATCTCAGTTAGTAGACATATCTGCTCCAAGGTGGCGATAGGTAAGCTGCTTCTTTCTTTGGGGAGGGTGGCCTTCCCTGATTTTTGGGAGTATTATAGTGTTTAACATTTATTATATCTTGTTGTCTTAATGGTTGCTCCTGTGAGTATGCTTTGTCAATAGTTTACTGGGGCTGGTGGGTAGTGCCAGCTGTCTATGTACATTAGTGTCATCAAAGATGAACTGTTCAGTCTCCATGCTGCTGGTTAGAGGTGACAACACAGAGGTTAAGGGCTGGACTGGAGGTATTCAAGGAAAGCTAATTAGCAGGTAAGGCCTAATTTCACCTTTTTCCCCCCACTGTTGGCTCCTCCGGTGCTTTGAATAAAGTAGCTTCAAATGAAAAAAAAAAAGACCTTGGTCGGCAGCCAGGTCTCCCCAGGCTTCTGTGGGTATCTTGGGCCTTCCTAATCAGCTTTTTCCAGTCTGCCCAGTAGGCCTAGAGATTCCCTTTTTGGGACTCTGTTTTGCTACGGCTCTGCGACGTGCGTTTTTCACTTTTCCTTTTTGCTGCTGCAGTTCTCAACAATGTGACCCAATGCCCCCACCAGCCCCTAGCATTTCTTTTTGCTGTGGTTGCTGTGTTTTTGCCACTGCAATGCCCATGTCACATTTTCACATTTTGACCAGCATCCTGAGACACCTCTTCCCTCCCCCTATGAATAGCCCGTTGCTTTATCTGTGGCTCCTGCTCATAGGCAGATAGAGGTATCGAGTCCCCTACTTCGTCTTGCACTTCTCTGTTCCTCTGCAGGCCTACAGCCTTGCCCTGTGGGGGTCGTTTGAAGGATTTGAGGGACGTTTCAGCTGTTGGAAGATAAGTCTGAGGAGGACAAAGTAGTGGTTCCCCTAGGGAGCCGGTTACGATCCCTGAAGGATTTGTCTTTTTTTCTCTGCTAGGCCCTTTCAGGATGTTATTGCAGCTCTGCAGGCTACGGAGCTGGCTTTGGGTGAAGTTAGCAGACAGGTCCCCTTTATATCAGGTGGGCCTGTTACAATTTCTTCATGGCCTTATGCAGTAGCCCATGGGCTTTTAGGGAGAAAACCCATGAACTGGGCCTCCGGGGTCTTACGGTCATTTTTTTGCTGTCCCCTCAGCCAAGGTGAGTTGGATCAGCCGTTTGAGTCCCTGGAGTTAGAAGCTCATGAATGTCCTTGGGTGTGAGGTTCAGCATGTAGGGCACCTTGATTTGCCAGTCGAAGTCTTACAGAAGATCTTGGCAGTAGCTGCTTTCGGCTTTTGGGTAGTGCTGTGTACATTCCTGGAGGGGGTAGCCTTTTGATAAGGCTTCACTCTCATCTGGTGGCTATGGTCCCCTGTTTCTAAGGTTGCAGGTTTGTTCCTGAGAGCATCTAGCTTGGGTGGGGTCAAATAGTCACTTAGCCTAGTCTCCTTCCAGGAGATTTGCAGTGTCCCTTTTAGGTGGCTGCTGCTAGTTAAAGCTGGTCAGAGTTCTCCCAGCTCATGGCGGTGATATTGTGGACCAGTTACTAGTGTTGGTGTTATTCTAATGATGGCGCTGGTCTGTGATAGAGCAGTTCCACTTAAGGATTGCTTTCTCCCCGGGAGGAGAGGCTTTCCCATAGAGGCATCTGCCTGAAAAAGCTGGAAGACAAGCATAGAAGAGCCAAGGGACCTTTTAAGACTGTGCAAAGAACATGGAACTGTCCTCCAAAGAAGTAAGTCCTTTGGGGCCTCCATTGTAGTAGCTGCAGTCCTGGTGGAGTTTCTAGTGGTCTCAAGTCTCCTCCATTGGGTCTTTGGAAGCCTGCAATCCCTCTCACTAGGTGTTGGCAGTCCCTCCCGAAGTACAGCTGGTTGGGGTGTTACTAGTCTATTCCTTCTGAGCATACCTATACCATGTTAAACTAGTGCATTTAGGGGTCTTTTGAGAGCTGAATTTGTCAGCTCCTTCAATCAGCCAGCTGTCTTCAGTTCCATGAGTGCTGGTCCAGGCCATCCTGGGACTTTTGATGTGTACTATATGATTTAGAGCAGTGCTTGCAAGGTTTTCCTGGGAGGGTTTTGCTGAGACTCTCTGCTGGGGGGGGGGGTGGGGTGTGGACTCTTAGGCATGTCTGACAATAACAAAATGCTTGTTTTTCCCATCCCATCCCATCCGCAGAAGGGCTGGAGATGATGTTATCCCTTTCAACATGTACACTGTTCAAAGGTGACCAAAATGATTTAGAACCTGCACCAGAATATGTATGAGAAGAGACTTGAAGACCTAAATATGTATACCCTGGAGGAGAGGAGGCACAGGGGAGATATGATACAGACCTTTAAATATTTAAAGGGTATTAATGACCAAACATTTTTCAAAGAAGGGGAAGCTGTAAAACTAGAGGGCATATGATGAAGCTGCAAGGCAATAAGCTTAAAAGCAATGTCGGGAAATACTTTTTCATTGAAAGGGTGGAAGATGCTTGAAACGCCCTCCTGATGGAGGTGGTGGGGGCAAATACAGTGACGGAATTCAAAATGGCATGGGACAGACACAGTGGATCTCTTTTATAACAAGAGGATGAAATCAAAGCAAACTTAAATATCTTTTATACTTCAAAAGTAGAGGGGGACTGACCTGCACGGAACATCAGGCACAACCACTCTAGCCACCTTGGGCAGACTAAATGGATCATACTGGTCTTTATCTGCTGTCATATACTGTGTTACTATGTCCTGGTCCTGCAGCCATTGATCTTTGGACTGAGTCTCATTTTTGTATGGGGCCCTTTTGGGTCTGTCATTATGTCAGTCGGGTAGGGAGATACCTGGACCTTGCTATGGCATTTGTCACTTTCCTGTAGTGAACAGCATTAGTTTTCTCCATATCTTCATTCTGGCCACCTCTTTAAGTCAGGGCATCGCTTTTGACCTAGATGTGCCCCCCCAACCCCCCAATATCTTTAACAAAGTGAGAGGGGTGGTAGTAGTGCTTCTGTGTATGTAGAGATAAATACCTCGGAGTCACACTAGACCATAGACTCAACATGAAATCACACATAAACAATATCGTAAAATCTGTATACTTCAAAATATGCACCCTCAGACACCTGCGTCCCCTACTAGACCACGAAGACTTCAGAACCATCTACCAAGCTCTGATACTGCCGCATTTTGACTTCGCCAATTCCATTCTACAAGGACTACCACAATCCACCATAAGCTCCTTGCAGCTCGCAATGAACACCGCTGCCAGGGTTCTTCTAGGAGCGGCCAGAAGTGAACACATCACACCTATCCTCAAACAGCTCCATTGGCTCCCTATACACAGAAGACTTACATTCAAAACCCTCATTCTCACATTTAAGGCCTTAAATAGTTTATCGTCCACATCACTTACCGCACTCATCCAATCCGTTCCATCAAATAGAAATCGGAGACATGCAGCATTAAACTCACTAACAACCCCAAAGGCTATTACAACGTGCAGCCTATCAACATCAAACAGAGCTTTCATGTTTAGCGCACCAAAATACTGGAATTCTCTCCCACCTGATCTCCGTGCCATAACCGACCTAACCCAGTTCAGAAAAGCCCTTAAATTGCACCTTTTCATCAAATACTACCCCACATGAACTGTAACATAACAACCTCACCCTAGCACATTCCACAATATCCCTCTTGTCCCAAGCACCCCTGCTAATTCTATGTAAATAGTTTGAGCATGTTATCTAGCTAATAGATTATATACTCCATGTAAATAGTTATCCCATGTTATCCAAGTTGATACTCCTGTTATATGTAATACCAAACAGCCTGTTGTTCTGGTTTCTTTCTGTTATTTGTAAACCGCGCTGATGTCAAAGAGTGCGGTATATAAGAAGTTGAAATAAATAAAATAAATAAAATAGAGGGATGGGTTGCATAAGTCTGGATGTCAGGTAGGACCAGTGTCTTTGGCCGAAGATGAAACAGGCCTGGGGAGCTCTGCCTGGAAAGACTGGAGTCAGGAATTGGCTGTTCTAAGATCAGTTTGATTTGTCTCCTAAGCTTCTGAGTTTCTGGGGGGTCTGTTTTTACTTTCCTGAGTTTAGCTTTCTCATGACAGAGAGTTCACTCAAGTTCAGATAACTCAGAGCATGTGATTCTTGCCCTATGGGCCTAAATATCCTCCAACCCTCAGCTGTGGAGCATTCACCTTTTGGCTAGATCTTGGTCTAGGGTGGATATGCACTCTATTCAGAGGCACTACCTAATCTTCTGGTCTCCATGCCCCTTTCATTCGACCGGGCCCTTCTCTCCCCTGAGAGATCAAGGGAATAATAGATGTAGCAGTTGTTGTTCCACTGTGCGGCGAGGAGGCTGTGAGAAGTGCCTGAGGGGATGCTAGTCATATTGATTACCATCCATAAGGGCTAGAAGAGTGAGTCCCCTGGTCCAGTTGGCTATCTTCTCATGGGGCTCTGGGGATCTTCCACCTGCAGGCCAGAGTGATCAGTTTGACCCTGAGGAGGTTCATGGCTCTTTTAGTGGAAGCAGCAGGCTGTGTGTTCTCAGACATGACCCTATCAAGCACACGTATTCTCTTCTGCATTAGAACTTGTGGGTCCGGAGTTGTTCTTGCTGGGCTTTTGGGTGGAGAAACATATGATTGGCCTAGCTGCAATACATATTGCAAACTCAGCATGCAGTCCATGCATGTGTCAGAACTCTTGAGTCTAGGTGAAGTGAGAGCTCAACCTTCCTACATGTAACCTCATAGTGCAAAGATGAGACCTTTTCAGTACTCCATTTATTGGCCACTCTGTCGAATGCCGGTTGGGGAGCTATTTCAGATGTGGGAAGGTCCGTGGATGGCAAGTGGTGTGGCCTTTCTCTTGCTTTTCAAGATAAGGGCCTGCAGTAAGAAACTCAGTAGGGGACTCCTGGTAAAACAGTTTCCTGGGGCCTTTTTGCTTGCCTGGTCTTTGCGGGCACATGCCTGTCAGCATGAACTGCTTGGAAACAGAGTAATCTCCCTGCTTGGAACCTGGGGAGCCTCTAGTCCCTTAGCAGATATTAAAACTTTTTAGCAATTTGACTTGGACCGAATGCATAGCCTAGAACTCTCAGAATTTGAGTGGTGGGCCTTTTCTACTACAAGAGTTACCTCCAAGGAATACCTTGGGATATATCTTGGCACAGCCCCCTTCAGCAGGGGTGAAGCAGTTCTGCCTACCTGAGTGTTCTGTTGGGTCTCAGTGGGCTCCTGTGAATAGAGGGCTCTAGAAGGACCCTTTTTTGGTTCCATGTGTAAGGTTTTCTTGTTGGGTTGGTTCTTTACGATCCATTCTGGGAACTCTGAGTGGTTTCTGTGCTCCAGCCCTTGGCTTTTAGTACACCATTCTGGTTCTTTCGACTGCTACTTTCGCTTTGAAGCTTGTGAAGTTCTCCTTCAAGGGGTCTACCCCTCTTCCTTTATTATCCTGATCGGGCTGTGGTCCTGCCTTCCTTCATGTTAAACAAAAAAAAAGGGCTCTTCAAACAGACCCTTTGCTGCATCTGATGGAAGGGCAGAAGGTGTTGGCCTGATTCATAGCAATTGCTTATTCCTTCCCCTCACCCCCCTCCCTCCCTCCCATTGGACCTTCTCAGTCCTTGGCAGTTTGAGAGAACTGCTGACAGTGGTCAAGGATTAATCTAATTAAGGTTAATCCTGTTGAAACCTCCAAGTTATATCTCCCTTTTCAATATAAAACTCTGTTACAATGTAAACCGCCTTGAATCTAAGATAAGGTGGTATAGAAAACCTGTTAAATAAGTCCTCTGTTGCCCATTGACTTATGGAGTCTGATGTGTACATCCTGCCTGGTAAACACATTCAGGAGTATGTCACAGTTCATGCTATTGGGCATGAGCCTTTTTGCTGAAGTCCGCTTTGTTATCTCCAGAGGATGTTTCTAAGGCTTCCTGGCCTTCATTGATCGCCTTTATGAAACTCTACAAGGGATTTAAGGAGGTTATTTGGCTGATGCTTTTGACAGTGTAGTCTGTCTTAATGGTCATCTTTCTGCCACCCTGGGTCGACTGCTTGGGTACATCCCACTTATCTATACTGGTCTAGCAGGATAAGGAAGGACAAATTTTACATACCTGATTTACTTTCCTTGAATCCTGTAGAGCAGTCCAGGACCTGCCCTGGAATGCTCCTTTTTGCAGGTTGGAAAGCCTGCTGCCTTTTGGTCACATTAGTAATATCAGTGTCTGGGAGACATTTCTGCGGGTTTTGGGGGTTCCAGCTGCCATGGAAGACCTAATCAGTCTTGTGGTCTTACTCCAGTTTCCTCATGGTAAGAGAGCCAAAGTACTTGCTCACATTCTTTGTGGCAAAGCTGTTTGTGTGTGTTAATATTTTCTGAGCTTTTTAGTCTTGCTTACTGCTTGGGAAGTGTCTTACTGGCTTCTCTTGATGCTGTACCAGAGGATATATCAAGTAATGACATCACTAAAAGTTGTTCAAATCTGCCTTCATGTGCTGACAAGGGAGCATAACCCACTAGTCTGGTCTGGTCTGCTCTGGCAGTGTTCAAGGAAAGTAAATGATCAGGTTTGTAAAATGTATCTGTGCCTCCTGCAGTTGCATAAGAACATAAGATATGCCATACTGGGTCAGACCAAGGTCCATGAAGCCCAGTATCCTGTTTCCAACAGTGGCCAATCTAGGTCATAAGTACCCAGCAGTCTCCCCAAAAGAGACAGGTTCCTCAATGCTTGTATTGCATCAAATAGTGATATCCCAGGTCCCTTTTAATAATGGTTTATGGATCTTTCCTCCAGGAACTTGTCCAAACCTTTTTTAAACCCAGCTACACTAACAGCTTTTACTACATCCTCTGGTAACAAATTCCAGAGTTTGATTACATGTTGAGTGAAAAAATATTTTCTCTTTTTAGTCTTAAATAGTTTACCCTGTAGCTTGTCACACCGCCCCCTTGGTGGTAGTGGCGGAACCCAACAGAAAGGGGGTGGACATGGAAGAAGAAAGTTTGTTTGTGGGGGAGCTTAGTTCAAATGCAGGGCCCAGGTTCTTATAGGCTTGGTAGCCTTCTGGTTAACTAAGAGCTCTCAAGAAAATAACAGTCCGAGGGTAGGGAAATTATAAGGCTTTTATTTCCCACGTTGCAAATAGGTTACTAAGAATACAACAGCACACACAAAAGAAATGTCCTTGCTCCAGGTTAAAGGAAAAACATGAACTGAAAAATCTGTTAACTTCACAGTACTGTCAAAAACGGAATACAGCATCAAACTTTACATACAAGCCACAGCTATTCCTCTGCTAGGGCTCAATCCTCTTGGTCAGGCAATAGCTACATTCCATCGGAATATCCGAGGGATCCTCCGGGAATTCCACCTGCATGGGCTCGCAGTCCGGAATGTCTGAGGACTCTCTTTCAGGCCTTCTGTGTAACGCTTGTATGATGCGCCAATGGTCAGCATTAAAAGGTAAGTCCTTGCATTGTATACTTTTATAACAGGAACAGTCTCTCCTGCACCCTGTTTCTTCTCTAGCAAGTTTCCTGTTTAATGCAGGTTTGTATCTTGTCTCCTGAATGCCTCTAGAAGGGACAGCATTCTCTAGTGCCCTGCTCCTTCTGTATCACATCATTCCTAAAATCATAGTTATTAAAATGGCAATTACCTTTTCTTCTAAGGTTCTCAGATTGAGGTGAGGGCTGAGGCCTGCTCCTGCTGGGTCTTGGTTTCTCAGCTGTCCAGGTAGGCCTTTGGTTCTCAGGTCTGCCTGCTGCTGGAGTTAGGCCTTGTTTATGCCACAGCTCCTTTCTTCCCAGGGCTTTGAAAGTTACCCTTCACAATTCTCCTTTCACCTCGTTGTTTGCTATTCCTTGTTGCACCTTTCAACAGTGGCTGGCCCTTGTTACTCTCAGGAACCAGTCAGAAACCGTGGCAGGAGGTTCAAACGTAACCTTTATTGATCCACGGATAAGGTGCGCCAAACCCAACACAGGCCGTGTTTCGTACACCACTTCCTCAGGGGTTATAGGCTCACTACAAAATATACATACATGTAAAACCAACAGCAAACAGAAATTGATGTGTAAACATAAATACTAAAAGACAAATCATGTTAAACCACATTAAATAAAGTAACTAAGATAAATCATTAAAAAATATATAAAAAAAATTAAAATAAACTATAAAAAAATTATAATTAAAAAGCTTTAATAATAATAATAATAAACAATTAACAATAAATAAATTAAAAAAGTTAAAAACATGTAAACACTCATAATGCGATAACTCACTTAATAAAAATATAAAAATTTTTCCATTAAGAATATATATAAAAAAGTATTAATAATAATGATAATAACAAAATGGAATATAATAATAGAACAACTTAAAAAATGTATCAACTGTGTATATATATTTTTTTCATAAGGCCTTTCTTAATTATAACCACAAGAACAAAAGAAAACGGAGAAAAACGGAGAAAAGGAGGACTTGAGAAAAAAATGATATAGATTATTAATGCCAATGTCCAAAATAAAACTAAAAATAAAAATAAATAAGAATAAAAATTAAACAATTATGTAAAAACTAAGAAAATAAATAATTAAATAAAAACACAAAAAATAAAAAATATAAATATGTGCATATATACAATAAATATACAATAAAAGTATATTATAAAAAAGCATAAAAAAGAGAATACAATAGAAAATTGTGTAAACATAAAAACAAAAATTATTGAATATTACTAAAATAAAATTAAGCGTAGCCATAAAAAATATATAGTAATACAACCTACCACTGCACCAAGCCAATTTCAGAAAAAACCTTTTGCTGAGCAGAGGCACGGATCCCACCTGCCTCTGGTGCGCGATGCACTTATGATTGTATGTGAAAAAACTAAACAAATAAATAAACAAATAAAATCAATAAATAATTTAGACATTGGCAAAGATAAACAAAGAATAAAATTTATCTTTCAGAGGGATCATGAACATGAAGAGCTCCATAACATGGGAGAGACCAGTGTTCCACTAACTAGATTATACACAAACCATTATGTGCTGTGATTCAAAAACCTATAATTTAATGTTCCAAAATGTGTCCTAATTTAATGTTGTACTAATTTTCTAAATATAAACCAAAAACGGAGGTTTTACCAAAACGACTTATTTTAAATCATGCAAAGCACTATTGGCATGTCGCCAAACCTGTGATGACTTCTGCTGTGAAGAGTACAAGGCCGTGAGATTAAGGGCAAAGTGCAATAAAAAACTGATAGATATCAGAGGCCAACTGATACTGAAAAAGATACAATTGAACTGGAGAGGGGGAGATTTAGTCAAAACTACAGCCCGGTTAGAACAAAAATACATTTTCTTGCTAAATTCCATGGTACCACATGGATTAAACATGGATCAAGATTTATCAGTGTTTCTGTAAGTTGGGTTAGATATATATTGTTGTTCCCTCAAATTTTCCAACAAGCAACATCTGACATACCTTCCAGGACTCGTGTCTTCGGTTTGAGTTTAACAGTATTTCATAAAGTAATTTTTATTAAATATAATAAATATATATTTAATAATCTTTTTATTATTATTTTTAATAATTTTTATTTTTATTTATTTTTTTAAGTATAATTATGTTTAATTCAATCATTAAATAATTAAAATGTGAGTCATTTTGTTTTAGTTGTTGTTTTTTGGTCCATATTTATAATTTTATTCATATGTCATCCCCTGATTTTAGAAATTCCAACATTTTTTTTGGTGTCAGCACCACTCTCTTTTTTTTAAAAAGACCTGATGAGTTGGGTGTTGAATGCCTTCTCCCAGGCAAAAAATGGTGTTTTTAAACTAGTATGTGTATTCGACTGCAATGTCACAATTAATGACTGGGTTTCATAATATTATTATCTATATTTATATTTTTATTCATACGTCATCCCCTGATTTTACAAATCAACATTTTTTGTGGCAGTATAAATTTCTTAAACAAAGAATCGACAGGTTGGATTTTAAATGCCTTCTTCCCGCCAAAAATAGCGCTTTAAAAGGAGCACGCATGTGCAGTTCACTGCGATGCTATAATCAGTGCGAGGTGCCTGGCTTTACGGTGATATCGTGTGTTTTCCAAGTTCGGATAATCATCACGTGGTATGTTTTTTAGGAACTACAGGGGTGTCTCATATTTGCTAATGTGTTATAGATTTTGTTTGGTCCTTTAAAACAATATATACACATGGTTAGCACGCGTTTTATTTCACATTTGCAATTATGTTAGTGTGCGGCGGTCAGTCGCTCACTGTCTCCGGTAAAATTTCTTTTGGATTTTCTTCATTTCATGTTTCATTAATACTGTTACTGTTGTTATTCACATGCCGTCTCCCGTTTTTTAAAATTTTGTCAAAGAAATTCAGATTTGTAGTAAAAGATTTCTCACGGCACTTTTAATATGGTGACAGTCTGGGTTTTGAATGTTTTGTCTCCCGCCAAAACGGCGCTTTAAAAGAAGCAGGTATGTGCAATTGATGGTGATGTCAATTTGAGCGCGTGGTGCCCGTTTCACGGCGATGTTGAATGACTCTTAGGTTTGATATATTTTTTATCAGATGCGATTTTTTTTATGGGCTACGGGGGTATTTTTCAATTGCTCAAGAGTGTTTTTTGTTTCTTACTGCTTTTCTATGAACAATGGGTATACGGGGCAAGTGAACGTTCTCATTAACATTTACAATTATGTTATGAATAGATGGTGGCCAGTCACTTCTTGTCTCCGGTATACATCTTTGATTTTCACTAAACTCATAATTTTTAATCATCGCTTTTTGTCGCAAAAAGAATAACTCTACCAGTTTGAGCAGGAATAGTTGAGAAATACATGTGAGGGTTTGGCTTCTGACTTTTATTTGCTTTCTATTGTACCCCGTGTTTGTTTTTATGGTTCTGTATTCTTTACAATAGAAGTCAACTTCATACAGATTTTCATTTTAGTAGCCCCTAGCTGTAAGAACAAGGACTCTATAACATTGAGCAGTTCACATCCTGTTCTGCCTGAATATTTGAGAAATGTACGAGAGCAGTTGGCCTCTGATATCTATCCGTTTTTTATTGCACTTTGCCCTTAATCTCACGGCCTTGTACTCTTCACAGCAGAAGTCATCACAGGTTTGGCGACATGCCAATAGTGCTTTGCATGATTTAAAATAAGTCGTTTTGGTAAAACCTCCGTTTTTGGTTTATATTTAGAAAATTAGTACAACATTAAATTAGGACACATTTTGGGACATTAAATTATAGGTTTTTGAATCACAGCACATAATGGTTTGTATATAATCTAGTTAGTGGAACACTGGTCTCTCCCATGTTATGGAGCTCTTCATGTTCATGATCCCTCTGAAAGATAAATTTTATTCTTTGTTTATCTTTGCCAATGTCTAAATTATTTATTGATTTTATTTGTTTATTTGTTTAGTTTTTTCACATACAATCATAAGTGCATCGCACACCAGAGGCAGGTGGGATCCGTGCCTCTGCTCAGCAAAAGGTTTTTTCTGAAATTGGCTTGGTGCAGTGGTAGGTTGTTTTACTATATATTTTTTATGGCTACGCTTAATTTTATTTTAGTAATATTCAATAATTTTTGTTTTTATGTTTACACAATTTTCTATTGTATTCTCTTTTTTATGCTTTTTTAAATATAATTTTATTGTATATTTATTGTATATATGCACATATTTATATTTTTTATTTTTTATGTTTTTATTTAATTATTTATTTTCTTAGTTTTTACATAATTGTTTAATTTTTATTCTTATTTATTTTTTATTTTTATTTTTAGTTTTATTTTGGACATTGGCATTAATAATCTATATCATTTTTTTCTCAAGTCCTCCTTTTCTCCGTTTTCTTTTGTTCTTGTGGTTATAATTAAGAAAGGCCTTATGAAAAAAATATATATACACAGTTGATACATTTTTTAAGTTGTTCTATTATTATATTCCATTTTGTTATCATTATTAATATTTTTTATATATATTCTTAATGGAAAAATTTTTATATTTTTATTAAGTGAGTTATCGCATTATGAGTGTTTACATGTTTTTAACTTTTTAAATTTATTTATTGTTAATTGTTTATTATTATTAAAGTTTTTTAATTATAATTTTTTTATAGTTTATTTTAATTTTTTTAAATATATTTTTAATGATTTATCTTAGTTACTTTATTTAATGTGGTTTAACATGATTTGTCTTTTAGTATTTATGTTTACACATCAATTTCTGTTTGCTGTTGGTTTTACATGTATGTATATTTTGTAGTGAGCCTATAACCCCTGAGGAAGTGGTGTACGAAACACGGCCTGTGTTGGGTTTGGCGCACCTTATCCGTGGATCAATAAAGGTTACGTTTGAACCTCCTGCCACGGTTTCTGACTGGTTCCTGTTGCCCACGTGGTAGTTTGCTGTTTCTTGGTGGACCCCTTGTTACTCTCAGGCCTTGGACTTTCTGGTATAGTCCTCCTCCTTTCAGGGTCAGCTTCCTTATGGTATCTTTCCCTCCTGGAAAGTGTATCCTTTCCTCTTTTAAAACATTTACAGCAAGTTTCTTCACCTGGCTCTGCTGAGTCTGCTAGGCCGTTCCCCTCGGTCAGGACTTCTATTCCTGGATCCTCCGAATATCCATGCAAAGCTGGAACTGGAACTCCTTGCACCACTCCTTGCCAGTCTCCTTGGCAGTCTCCTTGCCAATCTGCTTGTGAATCTCCTTGCGACTCTCTTTGGCACTCTCTTTGCCACTTTGCGTACCGGTCTGTTTGCCCTTATCTTTGCCACTCTCTTGGCCACTCTGCGTACCGGTCTGACTTCCTCCAGTCATCTGAGCTTTTAAAAGGAATTGTTCCCTTTCTACATTGGGTGTTGGCTGGTATTGCATCATTGGCTCTAGGGCGTGGTTCCTCAGTCCTCCAGAGGTCTCTCTGGCTCCCCCTATATGGCTCCTCGTGATGCTGCAGCCGGTGTTTACCTCTTTTTTCTGGGTTTAAAACCTTTTCTTCTGCCTGCAGCTGGTCTGCAGTGCCACAAGCTTCATTGCATGTCCCCTAGTCTTTCTATATTGTGATGATGTAAACAATTGATCTACATTTACCCATTCCACTCTGTTCATTAATTTATAGACCTCTATCATATCTCCCCTCAGCCGTCTCTTTTCCAGTTTAGAGAGCCCTAACCTTTTTAGCCTCTCTTCATAGGGGTATCCTTCCATCCCATTTTGGTGGCTCTTCTCTGAACCTTTTCTAATAACGCTATATCCTTTTTAAGATACGGCGACCAGAATTGCACACAATATTCAAGGTGTGGTCGCACCATGGAACGATAGAGGCATTATAATGTCCTTTGTTTTATTTTCTGTTAATTCTGTTAACCTTTAATGTAATAGTTACCATTTTAAGTTCTATGTAAACCGCTTTGATTCACGAAAGGTGGTAAATAAGCACAAATTAAATAAACTATTTTCCATTCCTTTCCTTATGATACCTAGCATTCTAGTTGCAGGCTATCATACCTGTGCCCTCCGCAGAACAAGATCGGGGGCGGTATTCCATTTACTTTGTGGTGCCCAAACAAAAGCGAATCCTTGTGACCTGTTCTGGATCTGAAGGTGGTCAGTGCCAAGCTGAGTCCTTCACATTTGCATGGAGACCCTCAGGTTGGTCATTGCATCAGTCCGGCGAGGGGAGTTTCTAACTTCAGTGGACCTTTCCAGTGTACTTCCATATTCTGATACGGGAGCAACATCAGCACTACCTCTGTTTCTCTATCCTTGGCCACTGTTTCAGTTTCATGCCCTGCGTTTCAGCCTAGCCATGGTACCTTGCACTTTCTCAAAGGCCATAATGGTGGTGGTGGTGGCAGCTGTCAGATGCAAGCAGATAATACAGGGGTCACCTGGATGACTGGTTGATTGTCTGACTCCATGGAGATGTTCAAGTCAGACACAACCCAGGTGATAATGGTGGTTGGAGAAGCTGGGTTGGATGATTAAATTCTCCAAGAGCAGTCTAGTTCCCTCCCAGAACTTTGAGTATTGCGACGCTCCTGCCTGCGCCCTGGAGCTAACAGGCAGGAGTGGCCTTATTGTCCCTTTTGAGCAGAGGTAAACTGTTCCCTATGGATGCTAGGAATTGTAGTTCACTCTCTTTTCTCTCAGGAATAAAGTGTAGTTGCGATCAGAGATGGTAAGGCTTGCAAGAAATATTTATTTGTATTGGGAAAGTTCTTCCAGCGCATCAAAATTCACATACATAAACGTAAAGGGTGCATTTTTAACATAAGCAGAAGAAATCAGAACTTAGGACAACTGAAAAAGAATTAGCTTTAACTTCAGCTTTTCATCTATTGAGGAGCTTTAACTCAGCTCTGCCTCGAGTGGTCACTTATGAACATTGCAGCCTCATAATACCAACTGTTGTTTTCACAGCGTGGGTTCAGAACACAGGTGCAGATAATTAACTCTTACAGCACAGGCAGCAGAAACAGCAACGTTTGTATTCCTCTTATACAAATGTGCAAAGCTTCTTTTATATTACTCTTCTTTACAACATACAGAGCAGTCTATGCTACAAGGGTCAGTGCCTGCGGTAGGTAAATCATTTTCTACCTGCATCAAATCCTCTGAGTGAACAGAACTATTATCTTCATTAGGTTTCTGCTGTTTTCTTGCTTTCAGCTCTAGAAATTGTTTAAATTCTTGGAAGAGCAATTCAGCCTGCTTATTATCAGATTGGCCTTTGTCAGCAAATGTCATGCCCTTTTCCCAGTCACTAACAGTTCTCTCTTCAGCACTCGGCTTAAACAGTTCAGGGCAGTGAACAGGTTCCTTCAACAAAGCAGTGAAAATAGGAAGTTGTGCTTTACCTTCTCTATCGTGGCTTGTATCAGAACTGCCTTCTCTCTGCCAGGCTCCTCTCCTCTTTGGTAGCTCAGGAGCTTTCCAGGTGTGGGATTTTCTGGGCTTTCCAGGTCCAGGCTCTATCCTGTAGAATGAGTTTTCTTCAAAGTGTGCCTGCCTTTGAGGCTTTTTATTCCAGGGTTCTGTCTTCCTCCAGGACTCTAAAACATGGCTCCGTCCATTCCTCACAGGACTCCTTTTAGCAGCACCTTTAGAACTCCTTGCAGACCCTCTCCAAACACTCTCAACTCTTCCAGACTCACTCGTACAGCCAAACTGCTTCCTGGTCTCGGATCCACTCTCCGACGACCTCTTAGAGCCACTCTCCCACCTAGTCTCATTCGTAGTCTGCCTAGCAGCCTTGTTCAAAGCTTTAAAAAGGGATTCTTTTCCCGGCACACCTTGTCCAAGCCCTGGGTGTGCCCAATCAGCATTGCCTAACTCCTCCCCTGGGCTGGTGTCTGTTCTCAGCTCAGCAGAGCAGTATGTTTTTTTCCTTCTAGGATTGAAAATCCTGTGTAAATCCTTTCGCTTTTCAGGATTTTCTTCAATCTCCATCTCCTCTGGAGGGCATTCTTCACCACAGTATCTGGGTGCCCACTTCAACACCTTCTTGAGCAGTGTTTCCCAGCCTGGAAAGTTGGACAAGCTGCAACTGCAAGTCAGGGGTTTTTGCACTAAGGAAGATCTCAGGGCCTGGGACTAACTGCAGTTCTTGGGATTAGTGCTGTCAGTCATGGAACTTGTACCTTGGGCCAGAGTGCACATGTCTCCCCCTGCAGGTGCATATTCTGACTCACTGGTCTCCTTGCTCTCAGCTGTTCAAAAGGCGCCTACCTCTTCTGGGATATCAATGGGGAATTGACCTGGTGACTACAAACTCTTTTCTGATAAATGGGATGCCTGTGGAAGCGCTGGGTTGGGTGATAGTCACCTTGGATGCCAGCCAGATGGACTGGGGGTGCGTTGTTTGGGTCAGATTTTTCACAGGTGCTGGTTCCCTCATGAATCCTCTTAGTCGATCTGCCTGGCTTACAGAAATTTCAGTCCCTCCTAGAGGGCAAAGTGGTACATGTTATTGGATAATGCTATGGTAGTGACATACATCAACAAGTAAGGTGATATTCACAGTGCGGAGGCTCACCTGGTGGTTCTTTTGGCCCACATAATGGGTGTCGACAACATACAGGTGGACTTTGAGTCGAAACACCATGGATTTGGGCAATTGGGAACTAAGCACGTTCGACCTCCCTGTACAGAGGTGTGATCTTTTGGTATTTGATCTGATGCCCATCTAGATTTACACTTGGATGGAAAAATCCCTCAACTTATTCAGCTGCAGAAATGATCTATGGCTTTGGATGTCTTGCTTCAGGAGTGGCCAAAATAGGAACTCCCCCCCCCCCCCCCCCCGGCCCTTTGGAGAGATGACATCTGTGCAGAATTTAATTTCATCTGTGCTTGTTCATTTTAATGATATAAAACTGGTCGCTCAGGTCCTGGTACGTGTATCTCTTAAGCCTGTTGGCAGGGTTCCCTCTTGCTACTTCACAAATGGGAACTCCTGTGGCAGAATCTCCTGGTCATGGAGGATATACCATGTTTTTTTTTTTAGAGGGGTAAGCAGGCTATAGAAAGGATACTTTGTAGTGGTAGTCAACACCTTTCTTAAGGACTGGAGGGTCCTCTATATCCTTGGCCTCTGTAAAGGTCTGGAGGGTCTTTTTGGTGATCCTCCTAGGCCTTGGATTCTAGGAAGGTGCCTTTTTATCCTTCTTACAATTTGGGTTGGACTAGGGTTTAGCTCTGAAGTCTCTTGAGATTCAGGGGGCTCCTTGCTTGCTACAGCATATTCAGGGTGTGTCCTTAATGGCATGCCCTGATGTGTCCTGCTTCCTTGAGGGGGTGAAGCATTTAGATTAGCTTATGCCTCCAGTTATACTACAGTGGAGTCTTTCTGGTGTTGAAGGTGCTGAAAGAAGTCCCCCTTTGAGCCCCTTTGGATGGCCTTCCTCGAGGATTTGACCCGAAGGTGGTACTCTTGGTAGCTGTCGGAGCTACAGGCTTTCTTGTTATCTTGATAGCATGGGTCTCTCTGAGGACAGTACCGTCCTTTCTCCTGAAGGTGCAGTCCTCCTTTCATCTTAATCGGACTGTGATCCTGTCTCCCTTCTTAGAGGGTGACCTTTGGACGGACCCCTTGCTGTCTGTTGGGTATGAGGAGAGTATTAATGAAGTATATGGAGCTTAATAATTTCTTCCATTGATTGGACTATCTTTGTCCTGTTCAGTGGCCTAAAGAGAGGATAGGCAGCAGTCAAATTCTCATTCCTTATCATCCTGCTAGACCAGTTCAGAGGAGTAGGTTATGCTCCCCAGCCAGTAGGTGGAGGCAGACCTGAGCAACTTGCAGTGATGCCATCACTTGGTATATCTCTAGTGCAGCACTAAGAGCAGCCTGTATTTGTTTACCTTCAGCAGGTGGCAAGGTGTTTGGACTGAGGCAGCAGTGCAGATAGGCCTGTCTCCCCTGGCCCAGACTGTGGTTCATTGATCTGTGTTTGAGACCTGCAGGCCCAACATTGCTCAGAGATTGGATATGTGCTTGTCTACTTGAGCCAGCAGTTGCCTTGTGTCTAGCATCTGGAGAGTAGACAGGAGGACGAGTTCATGGGGCACCTGAGGGGGTGGTAATTTCAGCCCATGCTCCCCTTCCCTCTTGTTGCACTCTGTCTGCTTGCAGGGCTGCATTTTGAATTTTATTTTCTAAATTATTTTTGTGTCTTTGCCATTAATTCTTATTGGCTGTATTTGACTGCTTACAGTATAGCAACTCCAAATTAAAAAACAAAAAACAAAAACAAAATGGCAGCTGACTTGCCAGGCCTGCAAGAATACCTGGGGCAGCCCTTTTCAGATTTCCTTGACTGGTCTGGCAGAATCTATGCCCCCTAGTGTGCATGGGGGGGGGGGGGGTGTCATTTCCACGAGGAGAGCCTCTGGAGTCTGGATTGTACTCCCTGGGGTTCTTTTCTATAAACAGAGGTGCTCAAGGTCCTTTTTCGGTCTGAGTGGGATTCCCCCAACTCCCTGCCTTAGAGACTAAGGGTGTATAAGAAGATGCATGCTCTCCTGGAGAACTGAGTGCGTTAAGTGGTTGATTATTTCCAAGGTGGATACGCAGATCACAGCTGTTTCTAGACTGACCACCATTCCTGTGGATGGCAGATTGGCCTTAAAGGATACTCTTGACTGAAAGGTGAATTCGTGTTGAAGAACTAGTTCTCTGTGGCGGCTGTTATTCTTCATTTGCAGTATATGCATGCCTGATGTCTTGAGCCCTGCTCCAGTGGATTCAGTTTCTTCCGCCAGATGATTTTACTTTTCTTTTAGAGCTAGCTACAGCCTTCCTTTCTGATGCCATGTATGACCTGGTATGTTTTGTGGCCAGGGATGGTTCCCTGATGACTGTGTCACAGCATTAGATTTGGCACTGGCAGCGGATACATCTTCCGAAGCCTGGTTGGCACACCTGGCTTTTAAGGGGAAGCTTCCTTTTGGAGCTGATTTGGAGAAGCTGTTGAAGCACCTGGGAGAGACAAAATCTTACCGCCTTCCGGAAAACAAGTCCAAGGGTCTGTCAAGTGGGCTGGTGCCTCTATCTCGTCTGCCGTCTGTCTGTCAACCAAGGGCATGCTGACTGAATCCCTGGGGATTCCGGGACTCGTCATTACCGACCTGGGGAAAGCCCCCCCCCCTTTTTTTTCCTTTCTGCTGTTGGGCTTCAGGCTTGTTCTCCATCCTTTTGTGGAGCATGTAGGCCCACCCAGATGAGGACCCTCCTGGGCTGCGCAATGAAGTTGTGGCAGCCCATTCCCTGGTTCCTCCATTTGGAGGCAGGTTTCACCTTTTCTTTCAGGAATGGCCTTGGTTACCATGGATCTCTGGGTGCTAGACACCATTCAGTTTGACTGTGCCCTGGGATGCAAATAGCCATTTCCAGATGTCTTCATCTCCTCTTCTGCGTCTGCAGTTGAAAGTGCTGCTGTGTGGGTCACCTTGGACAAGTTGCTGCGCCTAAAGGCGGTGATGCCTGTCCCACCAGATGATTAAGGCAAGGGCAGATACTCCCATCTATTTTGTGGTGCCCAAAACAGGACAGTTCCTTCCGGCCCATTCTGGACCTCAAGGGGGGTCAATGAGCACTTGTGCGTCCTGTGCTTCCGGATGGAAACCTCGTGCTCTGTGTTTCAGGCAGTGGCCCGAGAAAAGTTCTTGGCTTCTCTGGATCTGGCCGAGGTATAATTTCATATCCCGATCTGGGCGGATCAGCAAGTATCTGAGTTTTGCCATGCTTGGCTCTCCCTATCAGTTTGCCTTACTTTCTTTCAGGTTATCCACCTCCCCCGAGGATGTTTTCCAAGATCATGGTGCTTGCAGCTGCAACACTGTGGCACCAAGGAATCTGTGTCTATTCTTACCTGGGCGACTGGCTCATCTGGATCTGTTCCCTTTTGGAGGTGTTTCGGGTGGCATCCTGAGTGGTGTCTGTTTTGGAGAGCTTCAGCTGGGTGATCAGTTGGGGAAAGAGCCAACTGTTAACCTTCCCAGTCCCTGGAGTTTCTGGAAACACGTTTCGATACTTGAGTGGGCAGAGTTTTTCTGCCAAAGGACAAAGTCAAAGACTGTTGGATTGCTTAAGAAACACAGAAAAATGATGACAGAAAAAGACCACATGGCCTATCTAGTCTGTCCTTCCATATCAACAACTACAACAGTCCCCTTTTTTTCCTTTAGAGATCCTCTGTGTTTGTCCCATGCTTTTTTGAATTCAGATACTGTCCTCATCTCTACCACCTCCAGTGGGAGACTATTCCACGGATCCACCACTCTTTCTGTAAAGAAATATTTCCGTATATCACTCCAGAATCTATCCCCCTTCACCCTCATCCCATGTCCCCTCATAGCAGAACTTGCTTTCAGTCGAAAAAGGCTCTCCCCCGGTGCATTTATGCCACGGAGGTATTTAAACGTCTCAATCATATCACCTCTATCCTGCCTTTCCTCTAATGTGTACATATTAAGATCCTTAAGTCTGTCCTCATATGCTTTATAATGAAGACCACTAACCATTTTAGTAGCCACCCTTTGTGCTGACTCCATCCTGTTTATATACTTCTGAAGGTGAGGTCTCCAGCTTGGTGCTGTGCTGTGCACAGTGGGCTCCCAGAGTTTGGGATTATCTTCAGCTCCTCAAATTGATGGCAGCTACCATAGAGATGGTGCTGTAGGCACGTCCTCACATGCGACTGCTCCAGCAGTCCTTGCTGGCTTGGTGGTCCATAAGTTCTCAGGAGTTTGAGCTCTTGCTCCCATTGATGGTGATGTCTGACCTGCTGTCATCTGAGGAAGTGCGTTCTGCTAGATGATTTCTCCTGGATCCTACTGACAACAGATGCCAGTCTCTCGGGTTGGGGAGCCCATTACCAGGAGCGTACGGCCCAGGGCCATTGTAACCGAGGGGAAGTGGTTTGGTCCATCAAATGCCTTCAGTCAAGGGCCATCAGAGTGGCTCTTCTGTGTTTCTGGCCCGTGCTAGAGGTCATGGCAGTTAGTGTTTTCAGACAATGCCATAGCAGTGACTTATGGGTACAACACTACAGGAGCAACAGATCACGCAGATCAAAAACAACCAGTCCAAGGCGTGATAGAGTGGAAAGACAGAGTCTTTTATTAATGAGCCTTTGGGCGGTCAAAGGCTCATTAATAAAGGACTCTGTCTTTCCACTCTATCACGCCTTGGACTGGTTGTAAAGCAGTGACTTATGTCATTCGGTAAGGCAGCGCAAGGAGTGTCAAGTTAGCTCTGGAGATGGCTCTCCTATTTGCCTGGGCAAAGAAGAACCTCCTAGCCTTGTTGGCTCAGCACATTGCCAGCGTGGACAATGTGGAAGTGGATTTTCTCAGCGGCACATCCTGGAGAGTGACAGTTGAGTCAGGAGATGTTTCAGTTGATTCTGTGCTGCTGGTGTCTCCCCGAAACTGGTCTGATGGCGACCTGCCACTGCCGAAGCTTGCTGCTGCTTCACTTGCCACAGAGACAGGGTTTGAGGGCGTCAAAGCCCTGACCCAGCCTTAGTCACGTCAGCATCTGCTATACATGTTTACTCTGTGGCCTCTGGTGGGGTGTGTGATATGGCATATAAATTGCCACCTGGGCAAGATTGTTAGCACCAGATTGGCTGAGGAGAGCATGGTTTGGAGACCTTTTTTGTTGCCTCCGTCTGGGGTACTGGTTCCCTTATTGCTTACAGCTTGGTTCTTGAAAGGAGACAGCTAATGCGTAGGGGCTACTCTCCAACAGTGGTTTCTAGAGGAGGTCTACCAAGCTAACATACATACGGATTTGATGCCTCTTGAGTGATGATGCAGTGCTTGGCAGTTGGCTTCTGAGGTGACCAAGGTTCCACCTCTGTTGGCCTTTTTGCAGGATGGCCTGGAGAAGAGCCTTTCCTTTAGCTCCCTGAAAGTTCAGGGGGCAGTTTTTGGTCTGTTTCCGAAGTCCAGTGGCTGCTAGGTCTCTAGCCTTGCACCCATACATCTTGCGCTTTCTCTGGAGTGTTTGGCGTCTGTGTCCTCCCCTCCGGTCTGTGATCCCTTCCTGGGATCTGTCTGTTGCTCAGGGCCGTGATGATGGTAACTTGGAGCCATTGAAGCATCCTTCCTTAAAGGATTTGACGCTCAAGACTGTCGTCTTGGTTGCGATTTGTTCAGCAAGGCAGGTTTCCGAGCTGCAGGCTCTGTCTTGTTGAGATCGTTATCTGTCTTTTTTTTTTTTTTTTTTTTTTTTTTTAAGGAGGCCGTTTTCATTCGGCTTTTCCTTCCTTTTTGCCTGAGGTGATTTCTCTCCTTCATGGGAACCAGGTGGTCTGCCTGCTCTCCTTTTCTTTTTTTTTAAACTTTTATTTTCATTTTGCAACAAACAAAAGAAACAACACACCAAAGGAGACAAAACAAGTATACAATAAGGAAAAGTAAACCCAATTACCCCCCACCCCGATGCTTCTTCTCTACCCGATTAGATCAGCATGTGGGCACTTCCAATTAACAGTGATTATACATCAAACGATCAAAAGAGCATCTACGATACAGCATGATCATGGGACAGAGATATATACAAAGTTAGACAGGCAGATGAGAGCATTTAGCAAAATGTACATAGTCATTGAGCATCTTCCATTGAGACCAATGAGAAGGAGTCTGAACAGGGGAAGCGAACAGACGAGGTATTTGTACATATTTACTGTAAAGACAGGCATGATTCCACCATTCATTGGGGCTCAGCTGGGAGCTAAATTTCCGGTATTACTTAATTAGGGAAATAGCAATGCCAAGCATAAAGTTCGAAAGGAGATAAGCCATTTTTTGGGGAGAGAGGGGATCCCCGCAACTGGGCGAAGTCCCACTATCCTCCAAGAAAGGGGCTCCTGAGAGTGCGAGATAGACTAAATACGACCCCAGACCCGACGCCAGTAATACTGTAGTGCGGGATATTCATGCATAACATGAGGCAATGAATCAATGGCCGCAGGACATGTCCAGCAACCATTGCCCTGAGTAGTGTTCCATTTGTCTAATCTGTGAGGAGTGTAAAAACACCGGTGGGCTAGAAAGAAGAGGGTCTGAGTGAGTGAGGCGGATCGGGAACCCGTGTCCCTCTACTCCAGATAAGGCTCCATTGCTCCGAGGTCAAAGTCACATGCAATTCTCTCTCCCATACTTTCTTCTGCGCTATAGGGGTATCTCTAGTTATAGCATTACATAAGGTTTAGTAAAAATTGGATGCTACACACCCGGTGAACTACCGATAGATCGGAAAATCTCCAATCAACCTTATGCAGAGAATGCCGATGGCGGGAGTACCCTAGTACTCCGAAGGCGATGCTGAAGTTGTACTGACCAGAGTCGGGAGTCTAAAAGAGTGCATAAGAGTATTAAAGGCACCTAAAGTGTCTAAAAGCATTGGTGGATAGTGGGAGTCTGATGGGAGAGTCATACCAGGGAGAAAAGGAAGAGGAATCTGTTTGCAAAGGCCCGCTTCTATATCTAGCCACACAGGTCTACTCGGTACTGGATCTTCCAGCCAACGAGCGCCTTATTTGAGAAGAAAAGATTGAGGGAACACTGGAGTAAAATCGCCACCAAGTATTAATGGAGCAGTGGCAGAGGCCAATGCCAACTGCGCAATACTTGCATAGTAAGCAGGGTTGTCCACATTCGGGGCATAATGCAAATACACGTGAATTCACTATCTCCAACCTCAAGGTGTACACGGGCCCATCTACCCTCTTTGTCAACGCTAATATCAAGTACAGTAGCGTGCAAAGACTTCTTAACCAGTATGGCTACCCCGTACCATTTGGAAACGGTGGGAGAATAGGCAGCTACCATGTAAGGCTTAGCATTGAGTTTCAGTGTTTCAGCAAAGTTTAAATGCGTTACCTGAGGAAACACTAAATCAACATGCTCATGGCTAAGATAGCTAAGGATTTTCTTTCCTTTGAGTGGACCATTAATGCCTTTTACGGTGATTGATAAGATTTTACATAAGGCCATTCAGAAAAGTTACACATTCTGAGCATTATAGCACACATAATTTCACTATGTCCCTCATACTGACTGTATCTGGCAGTACACATGACATAAGAAAATAAGCTAATATAATACAATGAAGCGCCCCACATTAACAAAGAAAACCGCAGTAAGGTAGAGGAGAAGCAAAACCCCAAAATTACTGGCGACCATGTGTCTGCGGGGAGAAACCCCAGAGAAGGCCGAAATTGAAAAAACACATAACCTGTAGGACTGTGCGTGCTCCGAATCCGACCGAGGCACACATCATGAAGGGATAGGAGACCAAAAAACAAAAGTCATATAGAGAAAGAAAGAAAGTCCAGGCAATCTCTGTGCTTGGCTATGACCGCCGCATCGGGCCCTTCAAAATGGCGGACAGAGCCGACAGATAAGAGTCCAAGTTTTGGGATTAGCGCATCTGCTCTGCTTCTTTGGAGTCTAAAAATGTTGATAGTAGATCAGGATCTTCGAACGTCCTGGTTTGGTTGTGGAGAGTCACTCGGAGCTTCGCTGGATACAACAGGCCAAAGCGAGCCTGTAGCTGTTGAAGTCGAGGGCGAAGAGCAAGGAGTTTCTTCCGACGGTCAACGGTAGGCTTTGCCAAATCAGGAAAGAAGGAGACTTTACGACCTTCAAATTCCAAATGATGATTCGCTCGGGCAGCATTTAAAATTTGTTCCACTTGTTGATATCGTAGCAAGCTAAAGATAATAGGCCGGGGGGTCGTGCGGTTGGGCGCCATGTGGGCAGGAACACGGTGTGCTCGATCGATTTCCAGTTCTCTATGAAAAGTGATCTTCAGCAAGGAGGGAAGAGTTTTGAGCAAGAATTCTCTTATATCTCCTGCTTCCACCCCCTCCGGCATTCCGAGGAGCCTCACATTGTTGCGACGGGCTCGATTATTGCTATCTTCTAACTCCTTTTGAAGATTCTGTATCTGGCGCTCAGCCTTGTCCAGTTTGCCCAAGCGCACCGCGTGCGAGTCGAGGACCCCCGCCATGTTGTCCTGCCGTAATGAAAGACTTTCAAGTCGGTCCTGGAGCACTCCAAAGTCTTCTCGCATGGCTCGAAGCGCTTCTCCATTGGACTGCACCAATTCCTTCACACCGCGTATTTCCTCCAAAATCTCCAGGTGCATTTCGGGGTTTTCACGAAATGGAACCATCTTCTGTGGGGAGGACACCTCTGTTTTGGAGCGTTTTCCGTGAGAAGAAGAAGGAGACCCGAAGTCCAAGCGCGCTGGTTTATGGGCCGCCATCCCCCCCCCCGAGGTACCCCGGTCAGCTCGGAGCAAAATAGTAAGTTTGTATAGGTATTAAGTCAGGATTCTAAGTAGGCCTCTCGGGAGCTTCAACGCAAAGCGTCCTACCCGCTGGACATCAGGCTCCGCCCCCCCTGCTCTCCTTTTCTAAGGTGCAGTGCTGGGGAAAAGATAAGGATCTTTGCCTTGTGGATGTCCAGAGGGTGCTTCTCTGGCACTTGGAGATTATGAATTCCTTTCATAAGTCTCTTTTTTTTTGTTTGTGTTTGCTGCCCTTCGCAAGGGTGTGGTGCAGCAGCCAAGTTGGTTTTAGGGTGTTGGATTAAGGAGGTCATTGCCTCGGTGTATCTGTTGCGGAACTGATCGGTTCCGGAGAGTTTGTGTGTCTATTCTACCTGAGCACGAGCATCTTCGTGGGCGGAGTGGAGCTCAGTGTAGCCCCTGCAAACGTTAGTCGGGCAGCAACCTGGCCATCACTTTCCACCTTTGTCAAGCTTACTGCTTGGATGTCCAAGTGCGGGCAGAGACAGCCTTTGGCTCAGGGTTTTTGTGAGCTGAGTTTTCTTCCCGCCCAGTGGAGTTGTAGCTTTGGTACATCCCACTTGTTTGGACTGATCTAGCAGAACATTATGGAAGGTGACATTTTAATTACCAGTCAGTCCTTTTCTTGAGTCCTTCTAGACAGTTCAGGGCCTATCCCTAAAACTGTTTTTGCTTTGTTTTTATGCTACGGTTCCTTTGGGTCTGCTATGATTTTTATACTTTGCTCTGCAGGTTCAACTTCTAGTGACAGCCTTCAGTTTATGCTTTCCTATTCATAGTTCTCTACTCATTGTTGCACGCGATTTAGGTTATGTCAGGCGTGCCATGTTTCTCCCATATGCTTTGGGACGAATACTGAAGGGTCCTCTGGTGGCTGATGCAAGTAAAGGCATGGGAGTGATGTCATTGAAACTTGGGCTTTTCATTGGTTCTTTGTCTCCACCAGTCTGCTGGTAGGAGAACATAACCTACTTGTCTGGACTGGTCTAGCAGGACTTAAGGAAAGAACATCAATTGAAATGTCACTTTGTCCACATTACATTTCATTTGCTGTTTGGGCGTTCAGTCTTCCAATTTATCAAGGTCCTCTTGCAATTTTTCATAATCCTTTTGTGTTTTTTGAATAATTTTGTATCATCTGCAAATTTGATCACTCGTTATTCCCATTTCCAGGTCATTTATGAATATGTTTAAAAAGCAGCAGGCCCAGCACTGATCCCTGGGGTACTTTACTATTCACCTTTTCCCATTGAGAAAATTGGCCATTTAGCCCTACTTGCTGCTTTCTGTCTTTTTAAACAATTCATGATCCACAAAAGGACACTGCCTCCTATCCCATGACTTTTTAATTTTACCAAGCCTCTCATGAGGGACTTGTCAAAGGCTGTCTGAAAATCCAGATACACTATATCAACCGACTCACCTTTATCTACCTGTTTGTTCGCACCTTCAAAAAAATATAACTAATTACTAAGACAATTCATGTTGGCTTTCTGCCATTAAACCATGACTTTCTTGTAGCATTTCTTGTAGCCATCTAGAAGTTTCTTACATCTGTCTGCTGGCAATTTCTCATACTCCAACTGAGATTTGGTCCAGCTCGTGAATGTTTCCAGGATTCCTTTTACCAATGGCAGATTTCAGCTCTTTCCAAAGGTTCTTGATTGGACTGAGATCAGGACTCACTGTTAGCCAGTTCAACAGTCCATTTGTTCCTTTTTAACCATTATTTTGTACTTTTGAATGCATACTTTGGATCACTGTCCTGCTGTAGGACTCATGACCTTCTACTCTGCACTAGCTTTCTGACACTAGGTAGCACATGTCACTCCAAAATACCTTTGTAGTCCTCCGACTTCATGATTACTTTAATACATTCCAGGCCTCCAATTTCTGAGGCAGTAAAATGGCCCCACAACATTATGGAACCTTCACCATATTTAACTGTAGGAAGGTGTTTTTTCCTTATACGTAAGCTTCATTTCTTCATTTGTAAATATATCACTAGTCAGCATGGCCAAACAGCAAGTTTGGTTTCATCTGTCCACAGAACATTTTCCCAGAAGGACTATGGTTTCTCAAGGTAGGTTTGGGCAAAGATCAGGCATCTTTCAGCAGTGTGGTCCTCCTTGGCCTTTACCCAAGAAAATAGAAATTACACTTACCTGGTAATAATTGTTCCTTGAGTAACTCCAGTTTAGTCCTCCACCTCTTGGTAGGGCACCTCCTTCTGCAGCTTGGAGACTGGGCATGTCAAAATCATGACATCACTGGATATAGCCTGCTGGTCTCTCCCATCAGCCCCCAGTGAACTATTGACAAAACAAACTCAAAGGAGCAACAGATAAGTAGCTATCATATCAAATTCAACGTTAAACTCAAACTGAACGCATAACCCTAACGTAATTAATCACTAAACCCCCTCTCCCAAAAGAAGGGCACTGATTTTTGTACAGTCTCTACTCCGCTCTTTGCCTAGCCAAGGGACAAGAGAAAGAAGAATAGACAGACAAAAGATATGAAGAAAAGATACAATTAAGAACCAATTAAAGGCTCTACTCACCTGTAGTCTTGTACTTCTCCCAACTGAACACCCACTGTAAACCAATCCATCCCCGGGCGGGAATGAGGACTAAACTGGAGTTACTCAAGGAACAACAATTACCAGGTAAGTGTAATTTCTATATCTCCAGGAACAAGCAGGAATGAGTCTTCACATATGGGTACGTCGGTACCGACAGAGTCCGCGCGGGAACGCTTCCCAGCTTCCAATCAGAAAGCTTTTAGAAGCATCCCAACACGCCTGCGCGCTGCCTTCCCGCCTTCCCAACTGCCTCTCCTCAGTTTTCGTTTTTCCGCGGAGCTGGCAGGACGTCCTCCTGTCACCGCAGAAAATTCTTCTTTTATTTTTTAGTTTTCTTGTGGTCGTGGCTGCCTTCCCTGACGCCACCGGTACCGCCGGTGTTTCTTTTTTCTTTTCTTGTAAAAATTTTTCCCTTTAAGGAATATATTTTTCTTTGTTAGTGTCTCACGGTTCTCAGGCCTTCTAGGCCTCTCCATTTTTCCTCATGGAACCGCCAGCCACTTTCCCCAAGAAATGTACAAACTGTGGTGGTACAACTTTATTTTTAGACACTCACAATTGGTGTCTAACCTGCTTGGGTCCTGACCATTTTGCTCCGGAGCCCTCGGGCACCAGTATGGTGAGGAGAAGTTTTCAACATCGAGTTCCCCTCGACACGCGGTCCCCCTCCAACTTCAGGGCACCGACCATATCTTCTTCTGCACAGGATCAGGTAACCCAAAAACAGTCTGTTAAGACTAGCCAGTCCTCAAGCGGCACTTCTCATGCACAGCATAGAGATGCCTATGGCCTTGTCCTCGAGAATCCACTGGCTTCAAAAACCCGGTGGGAGTCTTCGGCCTCCGAAGCCTGTGTGGGGTTTCAGGTTGTTCCTGAGGTTCACCCCTAACAGAACATACCTGAGCCATGCCTGGTGGTGGCATCCGCTTCGAGTGGTACCGATACCCCGGCATCGGCACTGGTGTTGGATGAAACATTCCTCACCAAGGATCGTCGTCTGGCGTCCTCGGTACCTACGGACCCGGTGGATACGCTTCAGACCGACTTTCCAGTATCGGTATCGACACCGATACTAGTACCGACGTCGGTACCCTCCAGACGTGCATCGATAGACTCGCTCCCTTCGATGCCGAGTCTGGAATCGATCTCCAGTCTGGAGGACTGGGTACCGACTCGCCTTGGTACTGACTCCCGTCGGTACCGAAGGCTTGGTTCCGATACTTCGGATCTGCAACTCTCGGTTCCTCCGACACCGTTAGAGTTGCCACTGGCTGGTATTCTTCCACCGATATCAGATATGGTACCGAGATCGGTACCGATATCCACAGTACCATTAATGTCGGTACCTTCCATGCTTCTCTCTTCAGGCTCGCTTCCCTCGATGCCGAGTCTGGAATCGATCCCTAGCATGGACGATCTGTTACCGACTGTCGCTGGTTCTGACCTGCAGTACCAGTGACCACCATCTAAGGATCCCATACTGCACCATTCAGGATCTTCTATTCCTATATACTGGAATAGATCCCTCGGTGCCAACGCTAGTTCTTCATCAGATCTAGCCTATCCAAGGGAAGTTCCCTCTGGGGATCCTTCTTTCCAGACTTTCCTCCTGGATATGGCAAAATCACTTTCCATTCCTATTCCTGGACAAGATCCTACACAAGGGAATACAGAATACCTCTCTGTTCCTAGCGAAGCAAAGGAGAACATAATGCTTCCTTTGCATCATTCTTTGCAGGATCTCCTTCTACGAATGTGGGAAGCTCCTTTAAGGGTACCCCCACTTTCCAGAGAACTGATCTCCTATATCAGGTGCCCCCCTCTCCAGGGTTTCAAAGGACTCAACTTCCTCATCATTCTATTGTAGTGGAATCAGCATTGAGGCGAGTGAAGAGTAATAAAAAGCACTCTTCTTGTCCGCCAGGTCGTGAGTCTTAAGACACTAGATGCCTTTGGATGTCAAACCTTCCAGACATCCATGCTTTCAGCAAGAATTCTCTCATATATTTTTTATATGGGTCTATCTCTTGAGGAGGTCACAAGCAAATTACATCTTCTGACTTCTTGTCTTCAAGAGCCCAAACAAGCAGACTATTCCTCACTGGTTAGTCATGCTCATAATATCTCTAGGTTTCTTACTCGTGCTTCCCTAGACTCCTTTGAGTCTGTTAGCAGGACTTCTGCTATAGCTATAGGGGCACGATGTAGAGCCTGGCTCCAAGCTTCAGACTTGGACAAATGGGCACAAGAAAGACTGGGAAATACTTCTTGCACTGGAGAAAATCTCTTCAACAAGGAGTCTTTACTCCAGGTTACTCAGTTATCCACTGACTTTCCTGTTTCCAGGGGCTATTCTACGCCGCCTTCTTTCCCAGTAGGTAGGAAATGTCCTACCAAACTTTCTTTCCCTAGGGGGAGAAGGTTTTGTCCATCATCTTCCCATCATACAGATGTTCCCAAACAGGGGAAACATCGCCCTGGTCTGAAGAATCTACAAACTCAACAGGGTTAACAAACCCAGCAGTCGCAGGGTTTCAAATAGATCATTGTCCCTCTTGGTTGCTGGTTAGGGTAGCAGTCTGCTTCTTTTCACTTGCAGTATCTGCACTAAATTTATCCTAACCTACCTAGATATCTCTTCATGAGACATTTTTTCTCTAAGAGTCTTATGATGATCATGCCCATACTTAACAGATTTCCTTTTCCTCTTGGAGGAAAGAGAGGTAACAACTATCAATAGACAGTTGTTTCCCTGTATTGGCATGTATCATCTCACCTGTCGGAGACTTCCTCCATAGTTGGTCTCTTGCAACTCTGTCTTACCTCCCTCTTACTACAACATTTAGTTTGTAAGAGTGACTTTTTTACACGGGTAAGCCTTTATGGTCCTCTACCTGTTCTACCGGGGGATTCTCCCTTCTGGAGTTGTCTTCCCCCTTGTTACCTTAGGGCAGCTCCTCAGACAATGGGAAGTCCTACCATGTCTGTTTCTTTTTCCCAATCTAAAAAGAGGAGAGAAAAGAAATTCTCCATGCTGCCCTGATATTCCTGCAAATGCAGCAATTCCTAGTGGTTAAACCACTGGTTTTGTTCACTACACAACCAGGGTTTCCCCTCAACTAGCAATCCTCCTAGCCTCAGTGCTAAGTCCCAAACAGGGTATCAACCTCGTTTGGGAAACCCTATTATCACAGTTTGGTTGGTTACCTTCTATTCTTTGCCCCTTGCCCTTGGCAGAATAGCTGGTTACCTGCTGGCTTTCCACAGCCAGTTTTTTCTTCTGACCAACCTGCAGCATGCTCTCTGCAGCTCTACTAGGGTAGCTTTGCACTATGGGCCCTTGCTAGAGAGCATTAGTATCTGGCCTAGCAGATAACCCCAGATGGTTAAAAGGGGTTTCCCCAGTCATGTTTCATGCCTGGCAGGTATTCTCTACCCTTTCCATCTTATCTTAAAAATCTTTGAGGCATAAGCCTCAGGCCTTTTCATTACGTGAAAGCCTAAAGAAGGGCCAATTCCCTGGCTTGGCCCATATCTCCTGGGGTCTCCCGTCAGAGATAAATTCTTCACTGGCAGCTAGAGGATACCTAATACCCATCGTGCCCTCATAGGTGGATCACTAGGGTATCTTCCTCCAGAGGCCTCCTCTATCCAATCTCCATACTACAATTCTGGAGATATCTGGACTTCCTGTCTGCAGACTGCTGTTATCCTCTGCCATTTTCACGTAGGCCATCCTGGCTACTCAAGAGCTCAAATTCTGCAAAGAATTAAGCCGCCTTCTTGTCAGGGACACCTTCCTCTGACTATGCCAGTCATAACCAGGAGAAGAGGATTTTTTCTATTTTATCTATTCAAACAGGTATCAACCTTCTTGCTATTAGATAAATCTTTCTCTCTCCCTATAAAGGGGGATGGGGTTCTCTGGACATCTCTCTATCCATATACCTGGAGACATGTCTCTATATGCCTGCCTATTCATATATATATATATATACTGATTATATCTATCTGTGTGTCTTCTGCCCATATATATATCTCTTTATAGATATATGCATATATACCCTATATGTGTATATATTTAAATCTACATATATATATATATATATATATATCTATATCTATATCTATATCTATATCTATATCTATATATATATATATAAAAAGATACATATATTAATACATATAATGAGATATATTGTTAGATGGATCTGTATCCATCTACTTATCTATCTATCTGTTAGGATCAGATATCCTGACATTCCTCTATGATCCGGACAGATGGGCACTAACCCTATCAATGCTGTACCAGCATACCTAGGGGACTACACCTAGAATCACTCCTGTGGTAATTAATCTTTTCAGGTTTAGGTACTCCTGAAGCTCTCCATGTACCTTTCTTTCCTAATTGACCCCATTTAGGAAAGACATTGCGGAGCTTCCGTTGCTATAAAGCTTAGCGCTCCTGAGTCTGTCCTTACCTTTTTATCAGATACAAGGGTTTCCATACCCTTTCTCCCCTACATGGACTGATTCTAGCCCCAGTCCAGTTGGGTCAGACTAAATTTTTCTCTTGGTCCTAAATTTATACTATTTTTGGACCAAAGCAGCTTAAGCTTTCCTTAATAGTACCTTCTGCGTCTCCGCTGAAGCTCTACCTCTTATACTACCCTAGTTTTCCTCTGGGGCTATTTTTCTCACCCTAAAGGGTTTTGACCTCCACTTGTTTTTTGTTCTACTTTATTACCTCTACTTCTCAGTGAGGTATCCCTTGAGCACATTCACTGGTTCTTCTATCAGATCCATATGTAGCTCAGTGCACTTGTGCAATGCCAACAAGGGAGGCCCAGATTACAATATCTTATTACTAAATGCCCTCGATACAGGGTCCTTCCCCATTTGAAGCCCTGTTCTAGCCAGCTGTTCCACAGCTCTTTTTCTGTATTCAACTCCTACCCTCCATCCCCAGGATGCCTGAGGTCCTGAGGAATAGCATGGCTCGTTCTAGACTTGCAACATTCTAGGACTCCCTCCGGGCATCTGAGCTTGGGAGTCCCCATATGTGAAGACTCATTCCTGCTTGTTCCTGGAGATAGCACAGTTACTTACCTGTAACAGGTGATCTCTGGGAACAGCAGGAATAAGTCTTCACAACCCAACCACCTCTCCTAGGAGTTGCATTTCTCTTTCTCTATCTTTCCCTTCCTTGCTCTCTCTCTCTCTCTTTGTCTCCGCTTTAAAACGTAACTGAGGAGAGGCAGTTGGGAAGGCGGGAAGGCAGTGCGCAGGCATGTTGGGATGCTTCCAAAAACTTTCTGATTGGACGCTGGGAAGCGTTCCCGCGCGGACTCCGTCGGTACCGACATACCCATATGTGAAGACTTATTCCTGCTGTTCCCAGAGATCACCTGTTACAGGTAACTAACTGTGCTTTCCTTATCGTTCCTCCAGTTTAGTCCTCCACCTCTGGGATGTAACAGAGCAGTAATCATTGGGAGGGACCTTTCCAGCCGGATCTCAACACCGCCGACCTGAAACAGGCATTGTTTGCCGCCAAGACATCCAGGCGGTAGTGCTTACTGAAAGTATGAAGAGATGACCAGGTGGCTGCTCTACAAATTTCCACCGGTGGAACCAAACTGTGTTCCGCCCATGATGCCACTTGCGCTCTAGTAGAGTGAGCTCTTAAGCCTGCTGGCACTGGGCGTCCTTGCAACAAATATGCTGACGCAATTGCCTCCTTAATCCGGGCATCTGAAACCACAGTATTCTCCATCTGCTGCTCCACGCTGGTAGAGACAGAAGCACAGCCGTGGCAGATTCAGGTGTCAGCCACTGTGCCTCTGCGAGAACCGCAGACCACACACTGTGGCCACGATGACATAAACTGAATCCTCACCAACTGGTTTGTCAAGAAACAAAAAAAATCAGTTTGAAGAAAAAGCTATACCTCATTATTATTATTTCTTTTTTAAAGAGAGGCCTCAAACCAAAATAAATAAATAAATAAATAAATAAATATAACCACTCCAAGACGACCCGAAGTTAAAATAAACAGAAATTAAATGCAATTAAAATGAGGATTAAATTGAACTAAATTGCAATAAAGAACTGTAGACCGCTTTTCTCCCTATGTCTTCCCCAACCGGAGGCCGCTGCAACTTCCGCCATGCAGTACTAAATGAGTGAATAATATGGCGCCGAGCTCCGTCGGGCCTGATTTGGCACCAAAATGCTCGTTCTGTGAAACTGTGCAGCGTCCCTCTTCAGAGCCCGAGGGCCTTACCTGCGGCACGTAAACTTAACAGTAAAGCCGGCTCTCACCTTGCAAAGCACAGTCCCTCAAGCCGCGAAGCTGCTCGGCATTGCCTCGAGCTGCCGATGCAGCGAGAGCTGCTGCCGCTGATGCAGATTTACAAATGCCGCCGCCGGAGTAGAACTGCCGACGCTTGCACCCCAAGCGAGGGAGTGCTGGTACGGCCCACGGAGCTCTCCCCCGTATAGTCCAGGGGGAGAGATCCTATCCGGTGAGGAGATTGATCGACTAAACAGCCAAAAGCAAGAAAGCTAGATGGAAGTTTTTTGTTTTTTTTAAAGGGACAGACCCCCAAGTTAAGGATTTAATTAAAATTATGAAGATAAGAAATTGAATTAAGTGATTAATCTTTGCCAATTTAAATTAGAAGCAGGGTGAATTAAAAATTTAGAAAACTAAACCCTAACTAAATTGCTCCTTATCTGTTCCTCAAGTGAGCCCAGCACCTAGGCTCACTACGTCCTCCTGCTGCATGGAGACTGGACACACTGGGGGGGCTGATGGGAGAGACCAGCAGGCTATATCCAGTGATGTCACGATTTTGACATGCCCATTCTCCAACCTGCAGGAGGAGGTGCACTACCCCGAGGTAGAGGACTAAACTGGAGGAACGATAAGGAATCCTTTTTTGTTTAGTGTGCGGCATATGGTGTGGGTTGAAACCACTACTCCAGACTGCTCCAGGTCAGCCTTAATCTCTTTGGATGTTGTATGTGGTGTTTATCCAACAGTTCACAATAACCTTCAAAGACTTCTTGGATTAATATACTTCTTCACACTTTGTCTTGGGAGGCTACTGACAGTTCCATGAGCAGAAAACGTCTTAGCGCTGTGAGCTGTAGACACTGGAATCCCAAGGTCTTTGGAGATAGTTGTATACCTCTTTGAAGTTTGGTGATAATGGCTTTTCTGATGGTCTTATGCAGTTCTCGTCGTCACCATTGTGAAAACGGAACAGGGGGTGAATATGGCTATTTGAAACAGAGCCACCATTCATTGGTTGATTCAAGTCATGTGAGTACCGACAATTGATCATAGGTGCATCTGATTTGACTGCAATGGGAATGTGGTTCTTTTGTTTACACTGAAACGGTGGTGGACGCTTGGAATGCCCTCCCAATGGAAGTGGTGGGGGCAAATACAGTGATAGAATTCAAAATGGCATGGGACAGACACAGTAGTCCCTTTATAGCAACAGGATAATTTATTTATTTAGCTGTATTTATATCCCGCTTTTCACCGGGTCAAAGCGGTCAATTGGGGGATACATTTAACACGAGGGGATATGAGACACATACACTAATACTTACAGGGAACAAGGGCAATGGAGGGTTAAGTGGCTTGCCCAAGACCACAAGGAGTGCCTATAGGACTAGAAATCCCAGACTCTCCGGCCTGAGATTGCTGTCCCCAGGTGGGACTTGAACCCCCGGCCTGAAATACCTTGTCCTAACCACTAGACCATGCCTCAAAATAAAATCAAAATAAACATAACTATCTCATATCTGAAGAAACAGGGGTGACCTACATGGAGCAGTGCGTACACCCCTAAACAAAGGCATGGGGAGGGGTGACCTGCACAGAAACAGTAGGTGCACCTACTCTTGCCACCTTGCTGAGCAGACTAGTTGGACCAAACTGGTCTTTATTTGCCGTCATATACTATGTTACTATTTTACTAATTTGAATTGTTTATAAGGGTGCCAATAATCATATCCTAACAAATAGGAATTACACTTACCTGGTAATTGTGGTTCCTTGAGTGACTCCAGTTTAGTCCTCAACCTCTGGGTAGTGAACCTACTCCTGCAGCTTAGAGACTGGGCATGTCAAAAACTCATGACATCACTGGATATAGCCTGCTGGTCTCTCCCATCAGCCCCCAGTGAACTACTGACAAAGCAGACTCAAAGGAGCAAAAAAATCAGTAACTTTTTTTTTTTTTTAAACTTAACATTATATTCAAGGGCACGCAGAACATATAACCTATCTACCTACTACTCCCCTTCCAGAAGGAAAGGGACTGCTTCCTGCATGCTCTCCTTTCCGTCGAATGTCTAGCCCTAAACAATCCAGAGCAATATAGCAATATATATAACAATATATAACAATATCATAATATAATAATATAACAATATAGCGCAAAACAAATGGAAGCATCAAAACGACTGAACACCAGTGAAGGCCTATATCCACTTTTAACCTTGCACTTCCCCCAACAGAAAAATCACTGCTAAGACCCCATCCCCGGGCGGGAATGAGGACTAAACTGGAGTCACTCAATGAACCACAGTTATCAGGTAAGTGTAATTCCTATTTCCTTATCGTTCCTCCAGTTTAGTCCTCAACCTCTGGGATGTATCAGAGCAGTAATCATTGGGAGGGACTATTCCAGCCGGGTCTCAACGCAGCCTCCCTGAAAACGGCATCCTTAGCCGCCAGAACATCTAGACGGTAGTGCTTACTGAAAGTATGGAGAGACAACCAAGAGGCCTCCCTACAGATGTCCACTGGGGGAACCAAACTGTGCTCAGTCCAAGAAGACGCTTGCACTCTGGTAGAGTGAGCTCGTAAGCTCCCTGGGACTATACGGTCCCGTAGAAGATAAGCCGATGCACTCGCCACTCCAGTCCATCCAGAAATAGACTCCTTTGCCGCCGCTTCCCTTTGCAGGGCCCTCCAAACACCCAGAAGAGAGATGATCCGCCTTGCGAAAGTTTCTGAAACCTTTAAACACTGCCGCAGCACTCTCTTGACTTCCAAACAGCACAAGCTATGGTTCAATACGCTCCCCTCCGCCGCACCTAGCGCTGGAAGAGAGACCATTTTAGTTAGGTGAACGTAGAAACCACTTATGGCAACAGCGACGGAACCAGCCGCCAGGCCACCTTCTATCTGGAGACAGACAAAAAACTATTCCTGACAGGTCAACGCCTGCAACTCTGAAAATCACCTCGCCGAACAGATGACCATCAAACATACCGTCTTCAAGGCAAAACCCTTAACCTATGCCTGTTGTAAGGGCCCCAATAGCACGCTAGCCAATGCTCCTAAAACCAACTTGAGCTTCCCCGGTGGAATTAATATCCTACGACAGGGCTACAGTCTGGTAACCGCCTGAGAAAGCGTACCACATCGACCTGTGCATGAGAGCCACTCCCTATAGCAAGACAGAGCTGCTAACTGAACTCTCCAGGACCTGCCTTTACCAAACCCGTCCTGCAGAAAACGTAATACCAAGGGAACTGACACTGTTGTCGCGTGAGCGTGCCTGCCTCTGCGAGCACCCGTCCTCAAAAATGCGCCATATATGCACATATGCAAGGAACGTAGACTTTTTATTTTATTTTTATTTTATTTTTTTTGCGGCAAGGTGGCAAAGACTGCTGTCGAGCAACTCTTTTTACTTAAGCTTGCCCTTTCAATGGCCACCCCGTAAGCAAAAACCGATACACCTGAGACATTCGAAGGGAACTCCGTAGCAACAGAATCTCCAATGTTGGAAACCTCCATGGATTCCTGTCGAGCAACCGTATGAGGCAGGCATACCAAGGGCACCTCGGCCAGCCCGAGGCCCCCAACCACACGTTTCCCCGAAGCACTTCGAGACGCAGAACCACTCGACCTATGAGTGCCCTCGGTGGAAAAACATAGAGAAGACCGGATGACGGCTGCCGTTGAAACAGTGCGCCGATGCCTTCCGACCTCCTTTCGTGTCATCTGCTGAAGAAGCGACCCGTTTACACAGAGTGAAACGCCGCCATGAGGTCCATTACTGGCTGTCCCCATATGCGACTGATCTGTGCAAACACCTCCGGATGCCACTCCCATTCTCTGGCATCTACTCGGACCCAGCTGAGGAAATCCGCCGTCACAATGTCCTTACCCGCAACAGGCGCCACCGAAAATGCTGGCAGCCAAAGCTCTATCCACACACACAGACCCTCTGCCGCGGCCTCTATGGCCACACTTCCGGTTCCGCCCTGCTGATTGATGTAGGCCACCGCCGCGGAGTTGTCGGAAAGTACTCGCACCGCTCGACGTGTCACCGTAGCTTTCAATGCCTGCAACACCCGGCGTATCGCTCGCATTTCCAGTCAGTTGATTGACCACTGGGTCTCCTGTGTACTCCAAGAGCCTTGCGCAAAACGATCTCCGAATGTAGCGGAGTTTAACAAAGTTTTTGGCCAAGATCCCGGAGGAAAGATCCATAACCTTTTATTAGAGAGAAGCTGGAAAATTATAATTTTTTTTTATACTAACTTTCACCAATTCAAGATGTTCTACAAGGCACACAACCCAACAGAGCGTCACTTCTGTTGTACATGCAATGGAACCCTTAAAATATGAGCATACATGAATCCACAAGTTGCCTCGATACAAGCATTGAGTAGCCTATTTGTCTTTTTGGAAACCAGCCAGGGTCCTTAAGACCAGGATTGGCTACCCTAGGAAACAGGATACTGGACCTGAAAGAGCTTGGCATAAGAACATAAGAACATAAGATATGCCATACTGGGTCAGACCAAGGTCCATCAAGCCCAGTATTCTGTTTCCAACAGTGGCCAATCTAGGTCATATGTACCTAGCAGTTTCCCCAAGAGACACAAGTTCCACAATACTTGTACTGGGTCAAGCATTGATATTTTCGGTCACTTCTTAATAATGGTTTATGGACCTTTCCTCCAGGAACTTGTCCAAACCTTTTTTAAACCCAGCTACACTAACAGCCTTTACTACATCCTCCGGTAACAAATTCCAGAGTTTGATTACACATTGAGTGAAAAAATATTTTCTTTTATTAGTCTTAAATAGTTTACCCTGTAGCTTCATTGCATGTTCCCTAGTCTTTCTATATTCTGATAAGGTAAACAATCGATCTACGTTTACCCGTTCCACTCCGTTCATTAATTTATAGACTTCTATCATATCTCCCCTCAGCCGTCTCTTTTCCAGGTTAAAGAGCCCTAACCTTTTTAGCCTTTCTTCATAGGAGTATCCTTCCATCCCCTTTACCATTTTGGTGGCTCTTCTCTGTACCTTTTCTAAAATCGCTATATCCTTTTTAAGATACGGCGACCAGAACTGCACACAATATTCAAGGTGTGGTCTCACCATGGAACGATATAGAGGCATTATAATATCTTTTGTTTTATTTTCCATTCCTTTCCTTATCATACCTAGCATTCTATTTGCTCTCTTGGCCGCCGCTGCACACTGGGCCAAGGGTTTTAACATGGTATCCACAATGACGCCTAAATCTTTTTCCTGGGTGGTGGTTCCTAATGTGGAACCTTGCATCGTGTAACCATAGTTTGGGTTGTTCTTCCCTAGGTGCATAACCTTGCACTTGTCCACATTAAATTTCATCTGCCATTTTGATGCCCAGTCTTCCAATTTATCAAGATCCTCTTGCAATTTTTCACAATCCTCTTGGGTTTTAACAACTTTAAATAGTTTTGTGTCATCTGCAAATTTGATAACCTCACTCGTTATTCCACTTTCCAGGTCATTTATGAATATGTCAAAAAGCAGCAGACCCAGCACAGATCCCTGGGGCACACCACTATTCACCTTTCTCCATTGGGAAAATTGGCCATTTAGTCCTACCCTCTGCTTTCTATCTTTTAACCAGTTTTCTGCCATCATGTGTCTATGTTTCTAAAATGGGGCACTCGCAAAGCCCAAATTTCATGCTTCAGAGGCAGAACCGGCCAAAAAGAACCTTCTTTTTTGGGAATCAAAAAATAAATTGATTATCAACTGAGCTTGCTCTTGTTTGGAGGTACCTCGACCACTGCTCCTAGCTGCACTAGCCTCTTGAGAGTGTTCACAACTGCTTTTGCTTTGGCAGGAGCCTTGCAAAAGGGACGAAAAAAGCATCTGAGAGCGCGAAACCCTTTCGAATGACGTCCAAAACCCACCGACCGGAAGTTATATGAACCCAAGCGGAGTAAAAGGTTTGCAGTCGGCCTCCCACAGGAATCCCCGATTCCCCCTCGCTTCATTGGGGCTTCTTGGGACGTTCCGAGGGCCTTCCAGAATAATCTCTACCTCCTCCTTGGCATTCTCGAAAGGGATGACCTCTAGGAGGATAGTGAGAACACTGAAAGGACACATAGCGTGATGCCCAAAACCTTTGAACATCTTTGAAGTGACCCCTCGCAGAAGCCATAGGTCTACCTCGCCTTTATTTGTCCTCTGACGATCTTGGGACCTTTTAATCTCCCAAGTCCTTCACCAACTTCTCAAGTGCATCCCCATAAACGTTTTCCTTTAAAATGAAGCTTACTAAGTTTAGTTTTTGAAGCTACATCTGCTGCCCAGTTACGCAGCCATAAGAGATGCCAAGCCAATACTATAGAGGCCATATTCTTAGCCAAGGCTCTAACCAGGTCATAAAGCGCATTCACTAGATACACTGAGCCCAATTACAACCTAGCAGCCTCAAATAATGTCCTGGAAGGGTCTGGATCTGACTCCAGAAGACTCTGAGTGCATCACAAACAGGCCCGAGCCATGTAGGCCCCACAAATAGATGCTTATAACACTAGAGCTGTGACTTCGAATGACCGTTTCAATACCATTTCCAGCTTCTGGTCCTGGGCATCCTTAAATATTGTACCCCATTCTACTGGAATTGTAGTCTTCTTGGTAACCGCCAATAGAAGCGGATCAACCTTGGATAATCTAATGAAATCTTTTTCCTCGGGTGCAATAGGGTATAAGCACGCCCTAGATTTGCTGCCTCTTATGGCATTTCTCGTATCCTTATGAACGGAACCTCCCCAAGGTCTCTGCCTTGGAAGTAACAGGCTGCGCCTGGGCCTATGGCCAGCTCACATGGAGCAGTGCAGCCTAGTGGTTGAGGCAAGTTGCCAGAGGACCAAAGGTTTGAATTCCAATCGAGACCACCAACCTTGGGCCATAAAAACTGGGGTTTCTGGTCCCACAGGTGGTCCTTCTGGCCTTCGTTAAGCGACTTAACCCTCTGCCTCAGGTACCAAAACATAAATTGTGAGCCCTTCAGGGAATACCATAATCGACTATATGCCACCCTGACCTGTAGGCAATCAATATACTCAAATAAATAACTGACTGGGAATATGTGACCATAGCAAACACTGGCAGTGGAGAGACATCAGAGCTGGTGCTGGTTCCTGGTCTTCCTTTCTCGCTCTCCCAGTCCTTCTGCCGTCATTGAGAAAAGGCTGAGAATAGATTGTCCAGTGGGCTGGGGACCTTGCATCCTGGACATCAGAGAGAAAGAGGGGCTAGTATCTGGGAGCAAAGCCCAAAGAGAAAGGGAAACTGGTGACTGTGACACTGTAGCTCCTCCAGACGGCTCACTCCACAGCAGATCCCACGACTGCATCTCCAACCACATGTAACACCATGAGGACCTCACGCACTTTATTACAATCGACATCCCCCCATTACTGGAGAAATTACCTTAGTCTGATAATACAGTCTGAGCAAAGAAATGCAGTCTCACTCTGCAAAGAGTGCACCCAAAAATCATGCCTAAGCAATTGTGAGCACATACAAACTGCACATCTACATATACGGGTGACCCAGCACCTGTTATCCAAACACAGTGCAGTGAGCATGCTTGAACATAGGCTGAATGCATGGAGCATACACAGAGTATTGACTTCCTCTATGAAACCTTTCAGTGCCCTGGAGCGCTAAGCCCCCAGACTGTGCTACCTAGACGTCCTTCTCTTCACCCTCAGCACGGGCCCTTTAACAAGATGGCACAGATGGGTCAGTGCCCCTGCTAAGTGCTTAAAGCCCTGCTCTGATAGCACAGGCTCTAGAAATAGATGAGAATTTCCTGGGAAGGGCATGCTAAGTGGAGCTATGAAACAAACAGGCACCCCCCCCCCCCCCCGGCCTTCCTGCAGTCAGAAATAGCAGTGGGATACACCGACAACCTTGCAAGTGGGGGTCTTAGAGGTTGCTGCCTGTGTGTACCTGATGAAGAATACGATTTTGTATTTTACCCCCCCCCCCCCAGGGAAGGGGGCACTGAATACTATATGTGATTCATGAGCAGCGCTGCCATCCGGTGGCCTTTAGGGCACCAGAACCCAACAAACAATACAGAAGTTAAGAGCTTTAAATCTTGGTCATATAATCTTGATTTGCAGAACATTACAATTGCTTGTTTAGTCACTAACTCCTGAGTGCCCATGAGGTGGCCCTGTGGTTATTTCTTCCCTGACTTGCAGAGAATGATCAATCTGATGATGGCTGCATACACACGGTCACAGAAAGGCACTATTGAGTGTACCAGCTGCTCTCTGGAGGCCATAGACCGTAGCACAGGCACTTCTTGGTTGACAGTTTAACTGTCATTATTATTATATATTTTTTTATATCCTAAGGTTTCCTAAACCTGTCCCTGTGAAACCACAGGCGTTTGGGCCATTTTCACTATAGAATACACAAAAGCACACTTCCAGCCTTCCACCTACAAGTTAGGGCTCTGCTCTTGAAGAACCTAAAAGCTGGCAAGTTGCCTAATATCCCGGGGCTTAACAGATGCTCCTCAGAGACATGATTAGGAGGGAGAGAAGAAGTAATTAGTCCTTACCTGCTAATTAGTGTTCCTGAATGAACTCCAGTCCCTTTACGTCTGGGTTGCGCAACCCTTCCCGCAGCTTGGAGGCTGAGCCCATCATCATTTTGATGATGGTGTGGTATATATACCACTGGCACCACCCACAGGCACCAGTAATCTATTGAAAAAGCAGACTTATCGCATAGCCAATTAATGACTTATAATTTAATAACAAACTACAAACCAAACCAAAAAAAAAATTGTTTTTCGGAAGTTACGAGGGGAAGGAAGGAGAAGGTCTTCCTGAGGCCGCCATGGCCCCCATCCTCTCCTACAGGCCCCCTCCTAGCGGGCCGTCTTGCCTCGCACTCTGTCTTCGGTACGTTGTTCTCTTTTATTTATTGATTACTTGCAGCACCGAACCCAGGCGGGATCAGGGACTGGACTGGAGTTCCTTCAGGAACACTAATTAGCAGGTAAGGACTAATTACTTCTTCCTCATCGTCACTCCAGTCCAGTCCCTTTACTTCTGGGATGTAACAGAGCAGTTCAAACCTCGGCAGGGCTCGCCAAACTGGACCGAAGAACTGCATCCCCAAACCTGGAGTCCGCCGCCCCCTGGACATCCATCCTGTAGTGCTTTGTAAACATATGCAGCGAGGCCCACGTAGCCGCCCTACAAATGTCCAGCGGCGGAACCAAGCTATGCTCCGCCCAGGACGTCGCCTGCGCTCGAGTTGAATGCGCACGAAGGCCTACTGGGACCTGCTTCCCTTTCAGGATATAGGCGGAGGCAATGGCCTCCCTGATCTACCTAGAGATGGAAGCCTTGGCCGCCGCCTCTCCCTTGTGCGGCCCTCCAAATTGAACGAATAAACGTTCGGACTTTCGAAAAGACGCCGTGCGGGAAAGGTAACGCTTCAGTACTCTATTCACATCCAGGATACGGAGCTTCTCCCCATCCCCCTTTTGTCCTACTCCCGCGAAGGACGGGAGCGAAACTGACTGGTTCACATGAAAGGGAGAGACGACCTTGGGTAAGAAGGAATGGACTGTCCGTAAAACCACCCTATCTTTGAAGAACGCAAGAAAGGGAGGGCGACAAGACAGCGCTTGAAGTTCGGAGACACGCCTGTCTGAACAGATGGCTACCAGAAACACCGTCTTTAGAGTCAAATCTTTTGGGGAGGAGCTCCTTCCTGGCTCGAAAGGATCCCTGGTTAAGGCATTCAAAACCAGGTTGAGGTCCCAAGGTGGGATCACAGATCTCCATTGGGGTTGCAACCACCTGACCGCTCTTAGGAACCTGGCGACATCAGCGTGGTCCCTAAGGATTTTTCCCAGACTTTACCCCTATAACAAGAAATAGCCACTAAGTGAACCCGCAACAAGCTAGGCGCTATCCCTTTCTCAAACCCTGCTTGTAGAAACTCCAGAATATCCGGAACCGAGGCTGCCAGGGGCTTCTTCCGATGTTCCGCGCACCATGCTTCAAATATGCGTCAAACTCTCACATAGGAAAGGCAGGTTGAGCGTTTTCGCGCGCTCAACAAGGTCGAAATCACCGAACCTGAGTAACCCCGCTTCCGGAGCCACGCCCTCTCAATAGCCAGGCCGTAAGCGAGAATCGATGTGTGTGAGGCATCCAGACTGGGCCCTGCTGAAGCAGATCCTTTCTGCAGGGGAGCCGCCAGGGCTGATTGGCCGTTAGTCTCACCAGATCCGCATACCACGGGCGATGGGGCCAATCCGGGGCTATGAGAATTACGAAGCCTTGGTGGGCTTCCACTCGCCGCAGAACCCTTCCTATGAGGGCCCAGGTTGGGAACACATACAGGAGACCCTCTGAAGGCCACCTCTGGACCAGGGCGTCTAAGCCCTCGGACATCCTCTCCTTCCTGCGACTGAAAAATCGGCTTGCCCTGGCCGTTGTGTGTCGTGCCATGAGGTCCATGATCGGCGTCCCCCAGAGCGCTACCACTGGGTTGAACACCACCTGCGCTAGCTCCCACTCTCCTTGGTCTATCTTGAACCTGCTGAGGTAATCGGCCGTTACATTCTCTGAACTGGCCACGTGCTGCGCTGATAGAGCTGACAATCGGGCTTCCGCCCACTGCAATAGGCTGTCCGCCGCCTCCTCCAAGAGAGGGCTTCTTGTCCCCCCCCCGGCGGTTGATGTAGGCCACCGTGGTGACGTTGTCGGAGAGGACACGGACTGCTCTTTGCCGAACTAAGGGCTCGAGAGCTCTTAGTGCTAACACTACCGCCCTCAGCTCCAGTCTGTTGATTGACTACCGGAATTCCCTCGGAGACCAGCACCCCTGTGCAAACTGGCCCTCACAATGAGCACCCCAGCCTGCTAAGCTCACATCCATCATCAGCTGAACCCACTGGGGAGGATCGAGGGGCATCAGTGTGGCTGTTCGGGTCCCGGAGCTCTCTCCCGTACCGTCCAGGGAGAGAGATCCGCACCGGCAAATGCCTGCAGCAAGTGAAAATAACTGACAAGGAGGGAAGGCGAGAGCTGCTACTAATTTAAAGAGCCAGGCTCAAATTTAAAATTACTGTAAATAAGGAATTTTGCTCCTAACAACCAAAGCGAACTAATCCCTGATTGCCAATTAACCAAAGGTAAATGAATTAAAAGTAAAATTAAAATTAAAGGTAAATATCAAAAGTAAAATCAGAATAGAATTTGTCACACTAAATGCTCCTTATCTGTTCCCCCAAGTGAGCCCAGAAGCTAGGCTCACTATGTCCTCCTGCTGCATGGAGACTGGACACGCTGGGGGCTGATGGGAGAGACCAGCAGGCTATATCCAGTGATGTCATGAGTTTTTGACATGCCCAGTCTCCAAGCTGCAGGAGGAGGTTCACTACCCAGAGGTTGAGGACTAAACTGGAGGAACGATAAGGAATAAAAGTATATTCCCTAAATAACAGATTATCAAACAATAAACAAAAAACTGTTATTAATAACTCTGTATTCAATTTCTTATAGCGCTTTCACTTTCACTGACACATAAAAGAGGGACCTCAGTGTAACATATGAATAGGGCTAAACGGACATGGCCATATACAATGTAAGGTCATAAGCTTGCCCCTTACTATAAATCACAGGTGTAACTCTCCTTTTATTTTCACAAAACAAATGCTTAGAAGCAAATTTGGACTTCTCTGTATTGTAAACATGAGATTTTATTCTATCCTAACACCTCAACGCTGTCGGTGTTTTGCCGGGTGCTGCTTCAGGAGGCTGACTTAGGATGTAAACTGCAGAGAGAAACACCAAATTTCAAGCTATTATAAACACCTTATACACAGACACATTTTTTTTACACACTATGGCTACATTATTTTAAACTAGGACTTCAACCATAGAAAAACCCATAGATAAAACTATTTATCAAAGCGATTAAAACATTACATTGTATTATATTTACAGATCATGAAACCAAAAACATAACAGTAAATAACACCACCATGCAACACACCAAACCAGCTTACCTTATCTTTAAAACATACCTAAAGTTTCCCATTCATTAAAAACTAACATTGACATGCTCTCTACTTACTTTAAAAATATAGAAAATGTAGTGCTATCGTTTCGTGCATATGTCCGTGCTGAACCAGTGCCTTTTTTAGGATTACTAACCAGAGACTTCCGACCAGCCGTCTTATACGTGTGAGAGCCTCACTTTTCAAAACCCTCGATATTACAACTATCAGCTTCTCTCATTCCTACGCAGGGAGAACCAGTTGTTAAAAGCTCTGTCATTTCAAAACCTACCCACAGGATATAAGCCTCTTCTGCTCATAGCTTCCTTTCAGGTCCAGCAGAGTTCTTAAAAGGACTGCACATAACATCATGACTATCCTATTAAGCTATTATTTTCATTTAAAACAAAAATCTCATCCTCTCACTCACTAATATATCAAGACCAAGGTATCGAACCTTCCACATTACCCCCAACTCAGATATATATAATCTTCTATAGTCTCTCCTTATCATCCCTATGCCGTTACCAATTTAGTTCAGTCAGATCATCACTCAAATCCTAAAAAAACTCCCCAACCATAGTATTATATCTATACTGATGTACATGTAAAATAGTTCAACCTTAGCTTAGAATCTATCCCCATAATCACGCAGAAAAAACACAAATAGGTCTTGGATCATATATTATTCAAACTGCTTAATTCTTGTTGCCGTGAAAGAACACTGAATTTAATCATCCCATACATTCGGACTCTACCCCTTTCAACCACAGGAGAATACATTTATCAATATCCCATCCAATCCTCCATTCACTAAGCTACCTGCCACCAACACAATACTCCCATTCTTAAATTGAGATAAAAACAGAGAGGAAATACATCCTTATCAGTTGCATTACTTAAGGATATGGAAGCCATCAAAAATGGATACCAATCTAGGATACCACTAAGTCCCTTTGGATGGACTGTATCCAATGTAAAGACTCATCTCTGCTCTTTACAGACAAACAACTTCTATCTCCTCCTCTATCATTTAATGGGATATGGTCTATACCAAAAAATTTTAATTCACCAAATTCATGACCCTGTGTCAGACTATATTTTTATCTGTGGGGTTTTCTATGGTTGAAGTCCTAGTTTAGAATAATGTAGCCACTATGTGTAAAACAAAATGTTTTAATCTGTGTATATGAAATAGATAATGGGATGTAAACTGCAGAGAGACATGCCAGATTTCAAGCTAAGTCAGCATCCTGAAGCAGCACCCAGCAAAAAGCCGACAGCATCAAGGTATTAGGAGAGAATAAAAAGAGAAATCAGACTTACCTACTAATTGTTGTTCCTTGAAGAACTCCAGTTCAGTCCTTCACCTCTGGGTAGTGCACCTCCTCCTGCAGCATGGAGACTGGGCATGTCAAAACTGTGATATCACTGGCTATCTCCCATCAGCCCCCAGTGTGCCCAGTCTCCATGCAGCTATAGGTAGTGAGCCTAAGTGCTGGGCTCACTGAGGAGCGGATAAGGAGCCTTAGTTTAGGATAGATGGATGGCTTTCGAGGTTTCTTTGTATGGTGCTTATTTTGGTTTAATTGGAAGGTCACTGTATCTTTAAAAAAAATAAAATAAAACTGAGAGGGGAAACGGGAGTTTTTTCTTCTTAAAGGGGCCACGATAAAAAAAAAAAAAAAAAGGAAAACAAAAAAGGAGAGAAGAGTGGTACCTTTGTTTATGGTCAAGTTTATTGGTACGCTTCGACAGAGTTTCTCTAATGCCGTCATGCCCACAGTGTCTAGTGTGTGGGTCGCGTAGGGGCGCAGTCTCTGACCCAGGGGTCTGTCGGGGCTGCGCGATGGAGGCACTCAGTATGGAGCAGGAGCTCCTTGACAAGCCTACGGAGGGGATTCAGAGGGTTCCCAGTGGGGGAGAAGGGGAGTGTCCTCTGGAGTCATCGGTCGCTCCATTGGCAGACAATCTGACCGACCTGGTCCTTCCACTACCCCTTCAGCAGCTGGAACAGTCCTTGGAGGTTTTCCCCCAGATTTTGTGCTAGTTATGCATCAAGCATATTCTTTGCGCAATCAGGTGGCGGTGGCAGATCCGCCACAGTTGGGGGCGTCAGGGCATCAGGTGGCCACGGAAAAGATTGGTTTATCTAGAGCAGCTAAGAGTGCTCGCTCGCTGGACGATCAGCTACTTGATTCAGATTGGCCGGAAGGGGAAGATTTTGACATGGAACCTGAATTTGGAGTGGAAGAGCTTGAGGAAGGAGAGATTCAGGAGCCTGAGGACCAAGCTAGGATCTTTAGAGTGTTTTGGGAAGAAGAGCTCACAGCACTCATTATGGAGTCAATTCAGGCTCTCAATCTGTCGTCAGTGCATCCAGCAGAGAATGAGGGGCTAGAGGATCCTCTTATTCAGGCGGTGCGTAAGACACAGGCTGTGTTTCCCGTTCACCGAGTGGTTAAGCAGATGATTCAGGATGAATGGGATTTGCCAGAGGCAGGTCTGCGGGGCATTAGGTCTATGAATCGGCTTTATCCTTTAGCAGATCAAGAGAGAGATGTTTCGTTCTCCGCATATAGATGCAGCGGTGTACCTCCTCCTGCAGCTTGGAGACTGGGCATGTCAAAGTCATGACATCACTGTATGTAGCCTGCTGGTCTCTCCCATCAGCACCCAGTGAACTATTGACAAAGCAGACTCAAAGGAGCAACAAATCAGTAACTTAACTACCCAGAGGTGAAGGACAGAACTGGAGAGACGATAAGGAATAGTGTTTACAATACAGAGAAGTCCAAGTTCGTTTCTAATCCACAGGTCTGCGACTAAAAAGCTGTTTGATTATTTTCATCTAATTTCCATGTATTTTGGTGTGCTGAAAACAAATAAAATATTGAAAAAACTCCTAGACATCATAATTTGCCACAATATGCAAAATTGTCTTCAAATTTATCAAATTTTTTCAAATGAGAATTAATTCAAATTACTATTATTTAATTCACACAAGTGCATTTAAGATATAAAATGCCAAAAAAACCTTAAAGGGGTTGTCCGAGTTATGTAAAAAAAAATATAGCACTGTAAATCTGATGGTCAGCAATATATACATAAGCTAAGCAAGTTTTAAATCTGTGCTTCTAATGGTAGAAGGGGTTAATCTTCCCTGAAGAATCCAGTGGGAGGGAAACACAGGGCAGATAGCAGCAGCTCCGGTCAGTGTAGGGGGGCGTGGCCAGCACTGTGACGTCTCGTGTACAGACACAGAGCTGCTCTTTCCTGCATGCCACACTTGTGCACGAATCATCATCAGGTTCTTGGTTCTAGGCTGTTCACACTTTTTCATCGCAATTCGTGTTAGCGCGTCATTCTTCAACCGTTATGTTATGGCTCCGCGAAAGTGTATTAATTCGCCAGACAGTTTCTGTTTCATGTGTGGTGAATATACAGTGTTGAAGCAACAGCAGAATATTGCAGACTTTGTGAAAAAAGTATACTTTGCATACTTTGGACTAAAAATTGGAGATCAAGATAAAGTCTGGGGGCCTCATAAAGTGTGCAGACGGTGTGTTGAGGACCTCCGAAACTGGTTCAAGGGTAAGAAAAAATCTTTCCGTTATGGGATTCCTATGGTATGGCGAGAGCAAAAGAACCATAGTGATGACACTTACTTTTGTTCATGCGATGTGAAAGGGTTTAATTCCAAATGGAAGCATTCCATTTCATACCCCAATCTTCACTCGGCAATTCGTCCCATCCCCCATGGCACAGATATACCAGTACCCAAGCCCCCTGCTACCTTGGAAGAGATACCTAGCTCCGATGAAGGTGAAGTCATACCTGAACCAGATGACGAATCAAGTTTTGACTTTGAAGATGATACAAGACCAAAATTGTTTTCTCAGGAGGAGATGAATGATTTGGTAAGAGACTTGAATCTTCCCAAAGATGCCGCTGAGTTACTCGGATCAAGGCTGAAAAGCAGGAATTTATTATTGCCAGGAGTGTCATCTTCATGGTTCAGACATCGTGAAAAGGAGTTTGTTCCTTACTTCGCCCAGGAAGACAAGTTGGTTTATTGCATCGATGTCGAAGGTCTGATGGGTCAATTTAAAATCCAATATGATTCAGAGCAATGGCGTCTTTTTATAGATTCTTCAAAAAGAAGTCTCAAAGCAGTTTTACTCCACAAGGGTTTTTACGCTTCCATACCTGTAGATCATTCCATACACTTGAAGGAAACCTACGAGAACTTGGAATTGGTTCTTCGTAAACTTAAATATGAAGACCATGGTTGGCAAGTGTGTGGGGACTTGAAGGTCTTGTGCATGCTGCTCGGGCAACAAGCTGGGTATACCAAATACCTTGTTTTCTGTGTCTATGGGACAGTCGAGACCGACAAAATCACTGGACCAAGAAGAGTTGGCAGCCGAGGGTGCTAACAGTCGGTGGAAAAAATGTCCTCCGAGAAACTTTGGTACCTTCCCATAAAGTTCTTCTACCACCTCTCCACCTAAAATTGGGATTGATGAAGCAATTTGTAAAATCACTTCCAAGAGATGGAGAATGCTTCAAATACTTGGTCACCAGGTTTCCAGGCCTGGCGGAGGCAAAATTGAAGGAAGGTGTGTTCGTCGGACCAGACATTAGAAGGCTTATTGTTGATCAAGAGTTTGTCAATACCATGACGGATCCTCAAAAAGAAGGGTGGATTGCATTTAAAGAAGTCGTACAGAAATTTTTAGGCAGTAACAAAGATCCTCACTACAAAAAGATCGTTGGACGAATGCTGAAAGCATTTCAAGCTTTAGGTTGCCTGATGAGTTTGAAAGTGCATTTCCTCCAGTCCCACCTTGACTACTTTCCTGAAAATTTGGGAGCTGTGAGTGAGGAACAAGATGAATGATTCCACCAAGACATTAAAGAGATGGAAAGGAGATACCAGGGAAAATGGAGCATTACAATGATGGCAGACTACTGTTTGATGCTTCAGAGAGACATTCCAGATGCTACTCACAAGCGTAAATGCACCAAGAGGAGCCTCGCAAGGAAGAAGAATCAAGTTTAGTGTGTGTAGGTGAGCTCATTTCAGTTCAAAAAAGGATTTTCATGAAAATATTGTAATAAAACTTTAATTGTACAAGTCTATTTCCATTTATTTTGAGGTATTGCCTTATTTAACATAGTTACCTAAATTGTCAAGAAACGTGATGTCCTATGACAAAATGGAGGTCATTTTTGGATTCAGCGCACCAAAAAACGTAAAGATTACGTGGAATAACCAAAACAGCTCTCGAAAATTTTTTTTTTGCAGACCTGTGTATTATTATTGTGTTGTAACTTTTGTTAGCTTCCCTGATTTCTTTTAGCATTTACACCCCTAATGCCATTGCCTTGCCCTTTCAAAATGGAATTTCTATCCATAGAGATTCTATGGTGTGTGTTTCCTGCAAACCTTTATCCTATATGACTCAATGCCCTTTCTAACATAGAGTGCAACCTCTCCACCAATTTGATTTACCTTATTGCGATATAGTTTGTACACAGTATCCCATTGAGTTGTCCTCCTTCCACCGGGTCTCTGAGATACCAATTATATCTAACCCTTCATTTAGTGCTTTATATTCTAGCTATCCCATCTTATGTTTTAGACTTCTAGAATTTGCATACAGGCATTTTAAAGGTTGCATTTTATTCATATTAACAATCTGGTTATCAGTTGACAAGGGTAATTTGGAATCTTTCAGCTCTGTCTACTCTGTACTTATAGGCATTTGGGTTACTTCCCTCTTTTGCTAGTATCTTCATGGATACATCTTTCCGAACCATATGCTCCTGGGTGACTGTCGGCTTTCCCCTATTATCTAGTTTTAAAGGTACTCTAACTCCTTTTTAACGGTTAATGCCAGCAGCCTGGTTCCACCACGGTTAAGATGGAACCCATTCTTTCAAAAAAGCCCTTCCCTTCCCCCGAATGTAGCCCAGTTCCTAATAAATCCAAACCCCTCTTCCTAAGTGTCCCTCCAGTCCAGTCCCTTTCCTCTGGGTTGTGCTCCCCTTCCAACAGCTTTGGAGACTGAGTACGTCATTCCTTTTAGGATATATATAGCACTGGCACCTCCCACCAGCTCCAGTACACTCAGTCTCCAAGCAGCTGGAGAGAGCAGCAAGCCAAAGGATAGGCTTCCTGGAGAGACAGTTAGGATCTGTGGGGTGTTTACCTCAATTGGGTTGATTTTGTTTTATTTAACCCTCCTGGCTTATTAATCGATACTTTTTCTTTATTTTGGTGAGGTTTAGAGAGGTTTAGAAAGGTTTCTCCCCCCCCCACCCCAAGTTGCAGGGGCCAGTGGTTTGGAGGAGGCTGCGGCAGCCCGAGTTTAAAAAAAAAAAAAAAAAAAAAAGAACTTCGGCGATTCTGGCAGGTTTTCAGTGCTGCCGGAGCTGTTTTTCTTCAGCGGGACATGCCGTTCCTGTCTTTCCCGCCTCGCAGCCAAAGCCCTTGTCGGTGGCTGAGTGCGAGGGTGGGAAGACACAACAGGAGGAGGAGCCGAGGGGATTCAGGGCAGGAAGTCCGAAGCAGCGGCGTTGCGCGGGTGACTGTTCAGCCTTGCGGCAGCTGTTTTCAGCCCTCGTCTGAGCCTCCCGTCTGAGGAGAACAGTTCGGGGAGGTGGAGGCTTACAGCCCAATTCAGCGCCCGCATTTTTACAGCGCGTGGCAGAGGTAGATATATACAGTAGGTATATGTATATATTTATATTTGAACTTGGTAAATTTTTGTTAAAGGGCACGTTACCATGCCCGGGAGACCGCAATGTTTGGTCTGCGGAGCCCGGTGGGGGACGGTGTCTGAAGCCAGCGTGTGCAGAGGCTGCACGGTGGAGGCAGCTTCAGTGGAGCAGGGGATGCAGGCCAGTAGGTCTCAAGATCCTCTCGCTTCACTCTCCCAAGAGTTGGAAGCACCCCTAGAGACAATCCTCAGTTCAGGATCCTCTAGGTCTCTGGGGTTGGAACAGCCGGTCCCTTCTCTCCCTCAGCTCTGTCTCTCCTCGGCAGGAGGTTTGGAGGGGGAAGAGTTTGGGGGTTTTTCCTCAGAATTTGTTCTGCTTCTGCACAAAGCATTCTGTCTGCATCAGCAAGGAGAACTCTGGCAGATAGCAATGCAGGGGCGTGGGCCGGAGGCCAAGGGGCAGGAGGAGACGGCTCCTAAGCAGTCTAGGCCCTCACAGGAAGACGTTCCTCAGTCTCCCATGATGGAAACTCTGAATGAGGAAGTCGCGGTTTGGGAGTTGGGAGAAGATGAGGAGGAACTGGAGGAAGGTGAGATTCCTGAAGAGCAGGCTAGGATTGTTCGGGTCTTCCGGCGGGAGAAGTTACTGGCTCTGATTGGAGAATCCATGAAGGTTCTTAATATTATTGCAGGGGTTCCAGCACAGGAAGAACCCTTGGAAGACCCGCTCATTCAAGCGGTCAGGAAGTCTCAGAGGGTGTTTCCTTTCCACCGGGTAGTTCGGCAGATGATTCAGGAGGAATGGGATCAGCCGGAGTCCGCGTTGAGGGGTCAAGTCTATATTGCGATTGTATCCCTTGCCGGAGTTGGAGAAGGAGTTGCTGTGCTCACCAAGGGTGAATGCGGCGGTATCAGCGGTCACTAAGAAGACTACCATTCCAGTTGAGGGCAGTGCAGCCCTCAAGGATGCCCAAGATAGGAAGCTGGATGCCTTGTTGAAGCACCCTGGTGCTTCAGGCCTCGGTCTGTGGAGCTCGGGCTTCTCTGCGGTGGTCGCAGCAGATACAGTCTGCTAGCAACGCTCTGAGCGGCTCACTGGGAGAGGCTGCTGGAATTGAGTCTGGTGCAGCTTACCTAGCGGTTAGCCGGTATGATCTGATAAGAAGCTTATTGAAGAACATGGCTTCGGTAGTGGCAGCTCGTCGCTACCTTTGGCTCCGCAGCTGGGCAGCAGATAGTTCTTCAAAGGCCCGTCTTAGCAGATTCCTATTTAAGGGTAAGCTGCTTTTCGGCAAAGAGCTGGATAAGTTGATAAAGGAGCAGGGCGAGTCCAAGGGGGGGGGGGGGGAGGCTCCCTGAGGACAAACCGAAGCAGAACTGTACTCTTGCGCCGGTGAGGTCTCAGCCGCGGGAGGCTCGAGAGTTTCGAGTGGTGCGCTTATGTCCCTTTCAGAGGGGTTGTTTCCTCTCGAGGGGCAGAGTTTGCGGGGGTTTCGGGGAGCAGGAAGGGGCTTCGGGTCCTCTTCTTCCTCCTCTGGCCCTAGGAAGCAACAATGAGACAACAGGGGCCCGGGTGGGAGTGCTGCCTGTGGGGGGACGTCTGCGGCAGTTCCTCTCCGCTTGGGTCCGGGTTACGTCCAACCTATGGGTCTTGGAAGTGGTATGGGAAGGCTATGTGCTGGAATTTGCGAGGCCGGTCGTTCGTGCAGTCTCCTTGCAGATCTCTGCCCAAAAGAGCAGCGGTAGAGGAGACGCTGTTGAGGCTTTTGGTCTTGGGAGCAGTGATGCCGGTGTCAAAAGACCAGTGCGGATCCGGTCAATACTCCATCTATTGTGTGGTCCCAAAGAAGGGGGGCTCCTTTCGGCTGATTCTCGACTTGAAGCGAGTCAATCGCTGTCTTCGGTTCTCTCATTTTCACATGGAGACTCTGAAGTCCATGATTGTGGCAGTGCGGGCGGGAGAGTTCGTGACATCTCTCGATCTCACGGAAGCGTACTTGCATATTCCCATTCGCGAATCCCATCAGCAGTTTCTGCAGTTCGCAGTACCGAGAGGTCACTATCAGTTTCAGGCCTTGCTGTTTTAGCAACGGCCCCCATACTTTCACCAAGGTATTGGTGGCTGTGGTGGCGGCACTGTGCAAGGAGAGGATTCTAGTACACCTGTACCTAGATGATTGTTTGATCCGCGCCAAGTCCAGACAAGAGAGTATAAAAGTAACGGCCATGTTAGTCAAGCTCCTAAGAAGTCTAGGTTGGGTAATCAATCTGGTAAAGAGCAAATTGGTCCCTGTGCAGGAGATAGAGTATTTGGGGGCATGGTTCGACACTGCTGCGGGCAGGGTGTTTCTGCCGGCGCAGCGAGCAGGAGATCTAAGGTGCTTGGTACGCGGGTTCCTAGCCAGGAAGGCACCCTCAGCTTGGCACTACCTGCAGGTTCTGGGGACCATGGCGGCAACACTAGAGCTGGTGCCTTGGGCCAGGGCCCACATGCGCCCGCTTCAGCGATCGCTTCTTCGCCTTTGGTCTCATCAGCACCATCCCATGTTGATGACTCTTTCCTGCCCCTCTAATCAAAGGACTGTTGCAGTGGTGGCTCCATCCGGAAAACCTAAAGAAGGGTATGCCTTTGGAGTCTCCGCGTTGGATACAGGTAACGATGGATGCCAGTCTGTCTGGTTGGGGGGCCCACTGTGAGGGACATTTTGCACAGGGTCTCTGGACCACCCAGGAATCCCAGTGGGCCATTGACAGATTGGAATTGAGGGCGGTGACCCTGGCTCTCAGAGTGTTCGAGCAGTGGGTCTGCCAGAAGGCAGTCCGGGTGCTTTCGAACAATGTAATGGCGATGGCCTATATCAACTGTCAGGGTGGTATGAGCAGTCCTCCATTGGAGGAGGAGGCAGAGAGCCTGATGGAGTGGGCCGAAGCTCATCTGCTGGCCCTATCTGCACAACACGTAGCTGGAATAGAAAACGTCACGGCTGACTACCTCAGCAGGTGCAGGGTGGATCCCAGTGAGTGGCAGCTTTGCCAGGACGTTTTCGAGCAGGTGGAGCGCCGTTGGGGTCCTCCTATTATGGATCTGATGGCGCTTTGAGAGTCGGCCAAAACGAGCCGATTCTTCAGCAAAAAGAAGGAACAGATGTCAGAGGGCCTGGATGCTTTAGTCCAGAGGGGGCCCACAGAAGGACTCCTGTGCGTGTTTCCTCTATGGGCGCTCATCGGCAGGGTCCTTCAGTAGATAGAGGCACACCTGGGTTGGGTGATTCTGATAGCCGCAGACTGGTCTTGAAGACCGTGGTATGCTGACCTCATTCGTCTATTGGCTGATCATCATGATGTCTTCCGGTGAGGGACGAACTTCTGGTGCAGGGTCCCGTGAGAATGCCTCGGGTGGATCGGTTCTCGCTTACAGCTTGGCCATTGAAAGGGCAAGGCTATGAAAGAGAGGATATTCCGGAGCAGTGATCTTGACTTTGCTTAAGGCCCGTAAGAGATCAACCTGCCTTGCTTATGTGCGCGTTTGGCGCATTTTTGAAGGCTGGTGTGAAAGCCGACAAGCAGCCAATGGTGGTATCGGTCTCAGAGGTATTGGATTTCTTGCAGGCGGGCCTTGAGAAGGGCCTGGCAGCCAGTTCCTTGCGGGTGCAGTTGGCCGCCATTTCCTGCTACAGGGGCAAGATTCAGGGGAAGGCGTTAGGTGAGCACCCGCATGTGTCCCGGTTCCTAAGAGCTGCTAGGCATTTGCGGCCTCAGCAGCAGTCGTTTGTCCCGCCTTGGGACCTCAATTTGGTATTGGATACTAAGGCGGGAGAGCCGGACGAGCCAGTAGGGCATGCCTCGTTAAAAGACTTGACTCTCAAGGTAGTTTTTCTCGTGACTATTTGCTCTGCTAGGCGTGTTTCGGAGTTACAGGTTTTGTTGTGCCGGCCGCCTTTCTTCTCCTTTTTCAAGGATTAGGTAGTGCTGAGGACGTTTCCCTCCTTTTTGCCTAAGGTAGTTTCACCATTTCATCTGAATCAGTCGGTTTCCCTCCCCTCCTTTGCCGAAGAGGGGCAGGGGGAGGGTGATGCGGTTGCGCCAGCTGAATGTGCACAGGATTTTGAAGCGCTGTCTGCATCGCACAGAGGCGTTCCACAAATCAGAGCGGTTGTTTGTGTTGTTCGGGGGACCACGTAAGGGCGAAGCGGCAGCTAAAGCCTCCATTTCCAGGTGGATCAGAGAGGCCATTTCTTCAGCATACATCTTGAAGGGAAAGCGGGTTCCGGTGGGGTTCCGGGCTCATTCCACTAGGGCCCAAATGGCCTTCTGGGCTGAGTTTAGTCTAGTTCCACCGCTGGATATGTGTAGAGCGGCTACTTGGTCTTCTCTTCATACTTTTGCGAAGCATTATCGGTTGGATGTTCAGGCAGCGGGGGATGCTGTGTTTGGAGGAGCGGTACTTTGGTCCGGTCTTGCAGGTCCTTCTCAGGCTTGAACTGCTCTGTTACATCCCAGAGGAAAGGGACTGGACTGGAGGGATGCTTAGGAAGAGGTAATTAGACCTTCCCTGCTAATTAGTGTTCCTGAAGGAACTCCAGTCCAGTCCCTGATCCTGCTCATTGATTGAAGGTAAGAAGCTGATAACCAGCCCGTAGAGTTAGAGGGTCAGGTGTGGAGACCGTTTTCGGTAGACCTTTATTGAGGTCTCTGGGGGCGGGGTGGATTTGACCGGCATGGTGGGTGCCTGCTATTCAGTTTTACGGGTATCGGCGCTTAAAGGTAAGCCTCCTCCTTTCCCGGGGGGTTGGGGGTGGGATGTTCCTGCCGGGAAGGGGGGTAAGAGTTAGTTTTGGGGGGGTTTCACATTGGTTACAGTTATTAGTTCTTAATTGTCTCTCCATTAAGTCTGCTTTGTCAATAGGATACTGGAGCTGATGGGAGGTGCCAGTGCTATATATATCCTAAAAGGCATGATGTACTCAGTCTCCAAAGCTGCTGGAAGGAGAGCACAACCCAGAGGAAAGGGACTGGACTGGAGTTCCTTTAGGAACACTAATTAACAGGTAAGGTCTAATTACCTCTTCCTTGCACCATTGTCTCATCCATGCATTTAGGCTCCGGAGCTCTGCCTGCCTTTTGGGTCCTGCGCGTGGAATGGGAATCATTTCTGAGACTGCCACCCTGGAAGATCTGGATTTCAACTTCCTATCTAAAAGCCTAAATTTGGCTTCCAGACCCTTCCCCCTACATTTTCCTGTCATTGGTACCAACATGTACCAATACAGCAGGCTCTTCCCCAGCATTATCTAAAACCTTTTCTAGGTGGGTGTGAAGTCCATTGCCTTTGCACCAGGCAGTATGTTACCAGGTGATCCTCACGTCCAGCAGCCACCTAGCTATGCCTAATGATCTACCTGTAACTACCAACTGTAATGGCCATCCTAACTCTTCCACAAAAAGTGAGAGGCGTACAGAGGTCACGGGTGTCTTTATTAATCCATCCCCAACGCTTTTCGGCAAACGCCTTCCGGGGGGGGGGGGGGGGTATGCAGCTTAAAACATAATAACAAATAGTGAATAATAATAATACAAGAAAAGGTAATAAGCAACATTAAATAATATATAAAACATATATTAAAATCAATAAAAACCACAACAAACTGATCAAATAAATGTCATAAAAATAAACACTCATAATAAAAACCAGTCCAAATTAATACAAATCAACACCCAACCAATACATTTAAAAACGTACACTTAAAACATGTTAAAAACTATATATTGATAAGGCTTAATGACATAAACGAAGAAAAACAAAGAAAAACGTAGGGCAGAGGGTAATATGAAAATCAGGTGGTGATACAAATGTAGAATGAGGTAGTATAGTGAACATGCTTATCTTATTCCATAAAAATACTCACATATGCACTCTGTGAAAGTCTTATAAGAGAGTACTAATATACAATTGTAGCTCTGTGCTAGAGGCAATAAAAAAGGAAGAACATCATTCCCATGAAACCAACATGACTGTATATGTCCCTCAAGAGCTGATAGCCTTTTTCCCATAGATTCCAGCAGTGGTGGGTTGGAGATCAGACACAGGGCCCCAAGGGAGGGTGGTATGTTTGGGCCCAAGCCCTCTTTTCCTTTTGCTGTCCATTATCTGCTTGCTCTTTTTTTGTTTGCTTTTTTCTGCCTTTTCTTTCGCCATTGATTTTAGTGGGGCTGTATTTGGCTCTCTGCTGCTTTGAATAAAGAAGTTAAAAAATGTATACATAAATTAAGGAAATAAAATAAACCTTTCTGGCAGCTGGTCCTCAGACCTACAGGGTAGGGTTCGATGAGGCTTCCCTTCTCAGGTTTCCTTAACTGTTGTGGCAGGTTTGAGTATTCCCTTTTCGCCATGTTTTTTCTGTCCTCCCTCCCTCCACCCACCCAGGTGGGCATTTCACATGGTTTTGTTTTGTTCCCCCCCCCCCCCCCCCAAATCAGGCTTCTGCAGTGCTTACTTGCTACCTGATAAAGCCTGTGTGCTTGGTATTTTTTCCCAGGTGCTGCAGGATCATCTCTTATGCCAATTTTGGTGTCTGCTGCACCCCTTTCCTCCCCCCCCCCCATAATTGGTAGGCTCTGCTATGGTTTACATGGTATTAACCAATATCAAAGGAATGTGTATCCTAAACTAAAATAATTTTTTGTCAGAACTATTGCCCTGAAGATGTAACATCCTCTCGTAGCAAATATGTTCCTTTTACTCTGTATAAAATGGGGACACCACTATTTTGTCCTTACATCCCAGCTTTGCTAAACCGCTTATGTTGGCCTTTAAAAGGGGTCAGAATATTGCTGATTGGGTGGTCCGTACTATTGAAAAAACTCCCCATCCATTAATTAAGGGGCATTTTCAATGTCAACAATAAGATTTTTGTAGTGGTACATTGGAAGGTCTGTTTTGGGATACTCCATTAACTCACCGGAGACTTTACAGTAATTTCCACACAACTTGTCAGACTACCTTTGTGGTATATGTATTAGTTTGTCCTTGTAACAAACTTTATGTTGGAAAAACAATCCGCAGCATGAAACAGAGACTACAGGAGCATCGCTCTCGTATTACTACAAGAGTTTTGTCGGCTCCTATGGTTCAACACTGTCAGGATTTTCATCATTCTTTTCAGAATCTGCGTTGGCGTATTTTGGATCATATTCCAGCCAAGTCTAGAGGTGGGGATCGGAGCGCACGTCTCTTATATCGTGAACAATTTTGGATTTATCAATTAAACTCTAATACCGGAGGGTTTAAATTCCTCCTGAGATTGGTGGAGTATTATATAAACTAGGGGTTTTCCTCCCATGCAAGGATCGTGACTGTGATAGGTTTTTCGATTAGTGATGCCATTCTATTCAGACCAATAAGAGGGACCTGAGTTGGGTTGTCCGTTCATACTTGCAGCGGTATTTTGAGAAAGGGCTGTGAGTGTCGGGAGCCCGAAACGCAACGTTGGGTTAATAATTTTTTATAACGCTGCAAACTGACGGAGATACTTTTGCGACTATGGCCTTTGTTGGGATGATGTTTACTTGGCCTCCTAGCTCCTGATACCCATGGAAATCATGATGGAAGGGAACGCCTTCAGAGTCTGATTGAGGAATTTTGGGAAAGCTAAATCATCCCCTGGTTTTATACATTGGCATGTCAGCATAATTAGATTAAAATTATTTAGATTTAATTCTTACACTGAATCGAGTTGACCCCTTTGATTTGAGTATCTTAAGGATTGTTTTTGGGGTGGTGTCCCCATTTTATACAGAATAAAAGGAACATATTTGCTACGAGAGGATGTTACATCTTCAGGGCAATAGTTCTGACAAAAAATTCTTTTAGTTTAGGATACACATTCCTTTGATATTGGTTAATATATATGTGGGATATATGGTTTTGGGTTTAGCAAATTTGATGGTTTACATGGTGGCATAGTCCCTGCTGAGAAGGGGGTGAGGTGGGATTTCGGCACTTGCAAGCCTATTGGCTCCTGGAAGGCCCCTTCTCTCTATTGGCTTGCATAGCAAATCCTGAAACAGCTCATGAACAGTTTTCAATCATTGCTAGATCTTTGGCAGGCCCCTCCTTGGGGGGGGGGGGGGTCAATGGCCAAAGCTGCCCCTATGGGGTGGGATCTGGGGATTCGGACACATTTTTGTCACGGACTGGGGGTTAAGTGTCCCCACTATGCCCTTGTGCTTGCCCACTTCACTTGCAAAATAGTCTTATCCCCTACAGTAATTGCTTGGGATGTAGATGAGAAATCCTTCCAGAAGGTGAGTGCAAGGTAACATAGAAACATGATGATAGAAAAAGACCACATGGCCTATCTAGTCTGTCCTTCCATAACAACTACAACAGTCCCCTTTTTACCTTTAGAGATCCTCTGTGTTTGTCCCATGCTTTTTTGAATTCAGTTACTGTCCTCATCTCTACCACCTCCACTGGGAGACTATTCCATGGATCCACTACTCTTTCTGTAAAGAAATATTTCCGCATATCACTCCTGAATCTATCTCCCTTCACCCTCATCCCATGTCCCCTCGTAGCAGAACTTGCTTTCAATTGAAAGAGGCGCTCTCCCTGAACATTTATACCACAGAGGTATTTAAACATCTCAATCATATCACCTCTATCCCGCCTTTCCTCTAAGGTAAAAAGGGAAAATCCCCTTTAGGAGGGTGAGAATCTTTGAATCTCCAGGAACAAGCAGGAATGTAGTCTTCACATATGGGTATCGTCAGTACCGACAGAGCCTGTGCAGGAACGCTCCCTAGCGTCCAATAGGAACGCTTTTGGGAGCATCCCACAGCGCATGCGTGCTGCCTTCCCGCCTCTGTACCTCTCTCACTTCAGTTGTTCGTTTTCTGCGGAGCCGACAGGACATGTACCCTGTCACCGCAGAACATTTCCTTTTATTCTTTGTTTTTTTGTGGTTGCATCTGCCTTCATTCGATGCCTACCTGTCCTGCCAGTGGTGGTTCTTTTTTCATTTAAAAAAACAAACGAACTTGTATTTTCTTCAGGTGTCTTTCCCCTGTTTCTGGTGCTAGGCGCCATTTTGGGCACTAGACTCACTTTTCTTCAGGCATGGAGAAACCAGCTAGTGGTTTCAAAAAAATGCTCAAAGTGTGGCGGTACTATTTCCGTCACCGACACCCATGATTGGTGTCTAAAATGTTTAGGTCCTGAACATTGTCCAACGGAGTGTCTCTCCTGCACGAGGATGACCAAAAGGGGCCTGCAGAATAGAGCTGCAAAACTCGGTACCCTTTTTGCCGCGGATACGATGTGACTTGCATCGACGTCTTCCAGATCTTCATCTTCCTCCCGTGGATCTCAGTTAACTAAACTTAAGTCTTCTAAGACTTGGCCGGTCCTTTAAGGGTAAATCTCCTTCAAAGTATCGAGATGCCACTGGAGTCTTCGGGCTCCAAAGCATTAACGGGGCTCCAGGATGTTCCAGAGGCTTCCACCTCTGCAGATCTACCGGTGCCATGTTCTGGGGTCATAGCCGCTTCCACCGGTACCGACACCCAGGCATCAGCAGGAGCGATGAATAAAAGAATCCTCGCTATTGAATGCAGTCTAGCGTCCCTCTTAGCAGCTTCGGTACCGCTAAGACCGCTACAGACGGTTCAACAGCTATCGGTACCGACAGTACCTGGTTTGACAGGACTACTTCCCCCCCATGCCGAGCCTTAAGTCTATCTCGGGGATCAGGAACAGAGACATTTCGGTACCGACTTAGACCTGAAAGGTCCAAAACCCTTACCATTCCAGGAAGACTATGCTATTTTGCCAAAAGATGGCAACAAATAACATCAGAAAATTGGACTCTGTCCATTGTACGACTGGGGTACAAGCTTCATTTTCTCAACTTGCCCCCACCTACAATAATAGTTCAGTTCTCAGGCCCCTGCCACCAGCCTCTTGTGGCAGGAGGTCACATAACTTCTCGCTCAAGGAGCAATCGAAGAAGTACCCATACCCCAACAGGGGACAGGGATTTACTCCCCCTATTTTTTAGTCCAAAGAAGACAGGGGGACACAGGCCTATACTAGACCTCAGAGAATTAAACAAATATTTGTTCCGAGAAAAGTTCAAATGATCTCCCTTGGGACACTTCTACCATACCTTCAAAGTCAGGACTGGCTATGTTCTTTAGATCTAAGAGATGCGTACACACATATTCTCATCCACTCAGATCACAGGAAGTTCCTTTGATTCCTAGTCCAAGGAGGACACTTCCAGCACAGAGTTCTTCCTTTCGGACTGGCCTCTGCTCCAAGAGTCTTCACAAAATGCATGGCAGTGGTAGCAGCATTTATGAGGACTCTGGGAATATTTGTCTTCCCTTACTTAGACGATCGGCTCATTCGAGCTTTTTCTCGAGCAATGAGAATTCTTCAATAATTGGGACTGGTCATATACTTCCCAAAATCTCATCTTACCCCCTCTCAATCTCTCGAATTCATAGGGGCTCGTCTAGACACACGGTAGTCAAGTGCTTTCCTGCCACAGCCACGCTGTCTACGAATAATACAATTGGCATCTCAAGCATCTATGAAGGTGTTCCTTATTGCTCGAGAGATGCTTCAACTTCTGGGACACATGGCATCCACTGTCCATGTGGTTCCCAATGCTCGCCTCCACATGCGAGCAGCCCAGTGGACCCTATCCTCTCAATGGTCACAGGCCTTGGGTCAGTTAATGGACAAAATCAGAAACACCACACGTCTGATTCCGTCCCTGCAATGATGGCAATCTCTAGAAAACCTCCTCGTAGGCTCTCCTTTCCAGCAGCCTCTTTATCAGGCCACCCTAACAGATGTGTCCAAGATGGGTTGGGGGGCCCTCTTGCACGATCTCTCCACTCAGGGTTTTTGGACCTCACAGGAGGTTTCTCTTCACATAAACCTCCTAGAGCTGAGAGCCATTTTCAATGCTATTCAAGTCTTTCAGACCCATCTCATCAACAAAACAGTTTTGGTCCAAACCGACAATCAGGTAGCTATGTTCTGTCTGAACAAGCAAGGTGGAACAGGCTCTCTGTTGCTATGCAACGAAGCTTTGCGACTATGGGCCCTCGCCAGAGAGTTGCAAATTCATCTGTTGCTATGCATAAGAACATAAGATATGCCATACTGGGTCAGACCAAGGTCCATCAAGCCCAGTATCCTGTTTCCAACAGTGGCCAATCTAGGTCATACGTACCTAGCAGTATCCCCAAGAGACACAGGTTCCACAATGCTTGTTTCCTTATCGTCACTCCAGTCCAGTCCCTTTACTTCTGGGTTACGCAACCCTTCCAGCAGCTTGGAGGCTGAGCCAAACCTTTTTGGAGGTGGGGCGGTATAACTACCACTGGGACCACCCCTCAACTCCAGTATTCTCAGCCTCCAAGCAGCTGGAGGGTTCCGTAAGCCTAGGGCTTACTGGAGTCTTCCTTTTAAACTAAATTCCTTTAAGATTACTTTTAAATTTATAATTTTGTTCCTTTATTACCTCTTAGTTTCTTTGATTTCAGCTTAAGTCTGTCAACTAGAGTTTTTGAGTTCTGCTCCTTTAATTGCTCTCTGCTCTCCTCCCTCCCTCCCCCCCCCCCCCGATCGGGCCGGGCTCCGGAGGTAGAAGGGTGCTGGCTGTTTTCCAGAGATATTCTGCATCTCCCCGCGTTGTTCTGCCTCGCGCCGAAGCCCTTAAGGTGGCTGAGCGCTGGAGGCATCTCCGGGAGTCAGATCTTATCTGTCGGTACCGCCCCGCAGCGGAGGGACGCGGCGGCGATCTCCGGGTCTCCCGATAGCGGCGGAGGAGCTTCCCTCGCGGAGGAGGAGTTTTTCCCCTGCTCTTCAAGTTTCAGCAGTCTCCGACGGCAGTCTTCACTCGGCGGCGTTTGTTTCCAGGAGAAGAAAGCAACCCGGCGAACGCTCTCGCGATCCCCCGTTCAGGCTCCACGTGGTGAGGCCCACCACGTGTAGAGCCAACGGGCAGAGATCGCTGAGCCGGCTCCACCGAAACCGCAAGTACCAGGGAGCACTACTCGCAGTTTTTTTTTCTTCATTAGGCATTGCTTGTTTTTAAGTTTTAATTTGTGTTTAATTTGAACTCTTAAATTTTAATTTTTCGATCTGCTGATTTGAGTAGCCTCTGGGGTACGATGCACTGTTAGAGAACTAAGGGTCTGATTCTCCCCCCTCCGTTTCTCTATCTCTCTCCCTCAAGGATAAGATTAATTTAAAGAAGGAGAAAAATCAATTCCTTACAGGACACTTCTGCCCTTCTTGGAGCTAAGGTTTGGAAACAAGAGCATGGCAGCTAAGCCCAGATGCCCTTCCTGTGGCACACGTAGGGGCACTTCCTCGGAGGCAGGAGTCTGCAGGGGTTGTGCCGCAGTAGCTGCCTCCGTGGAACAGGAAATTAATTTGGCCATGTCCCAACCTTCCCAGAGTGCTGGAGACCTCTTACAAGAGGAGGGGGGGTCCCAGCTTCCTCCCTCCTCAATCGCAGATTTGCCCACTCCTTTCCCCCCCACTGCCTCACCCCCTCCCCCGGGGGAAGGGAGTACAGAGGATTTTTTCTCCCCAGACTTTATTCTTTTACTCCATAAGGCCTATTGCTTGCGCAAGCAGGGTCCGGCCTCAGGGGGGGATGCCCCGATGGCCGAAACCATATCCAAGAGGGCAAGCACCTTTGCCTCAGGCCTCCCACCTAAACGCCCACGCTTGGGCGGGGAAGATCCTACCCCTCCCTTTCCCAGGGTCCGCCAGAAGAGGAGGTCTCGGACAAGGACTGGGACGAAGAAGAGGAGGAACTGGAGGAAGGGGAGATCCCGGAAGAAGATCATTCCAGGATAATTAGAGTCTTTCGGAGGGAAGAACTCCCGGCCCTAATTGATGAGTCCTTAAAGGTTCTCAATGTATCCTCAGATACTCCAACAGAGGAGGAGGCGGTGGAGGATCCGTTAATCCAGGCTATCAGGAGGTCACAGAGGGTTTTCCCTGTCCATAGAGTGGTGCGCCAGATGATCCAGGAAGAATGGGATCAACCCGTGTCTAGTCTAAGGGGAGTCCGATCCATGTCTCGCCTATACCCCCTACCAGAGGCAGACAGAGAGCTACTGAAGTCGCCAAGGGTGGATGCAGCGGTATCAGCAGTCACTAAGAAGACTACTATTCCAGTAGAGGGCAGCGCCGCCTTGAGGGATTCCCAAGACAGAAAACTAGATACCCTCCTGAAACAAGCCTTTGATGTGAGTGCCCTGGCCTTACAGGCCTCGGTTTCAGGGGCTTGGGTGGCGAGAGCCTGCTTAAGGTGGTCCCAACAACTGCAAGCAGCAGAGGGCCCATCTGGCGAATCTCAGGCCCATTCTGCTAGACTGGAATCAGGAACAGCCTTCCTGGCGGATAGTCAGTATGACCTCATCAGAAGCCTAGCCAAGAACATGGCCTCGGTGGTGGCAGTTAGACGTTATCTGTGGCTACGGAACTGGGCAGCTGACGCCTCCTCGAAGGCACGCCTGAGCCGCCTCCCTTTCAAGGGGAAGCTGTTGTTCGGAGAAGATTTGGAGAAGTTGGTAAAGGACCTTGGCGAGTCTAAAGGGGGCAGGCTACCGGAAGACAGGCCAAGGCAAGGGCGTCCCGGACCCCCAGTACGTAACCAGTCCAGGGACTCGCGAAGGTTTCGCCCAGCTAGGACAAACCTCCTTCCCAGGGGCCGTTTTCCCCTCAAAGGGTCAAGGTTTTAGAGGGTTTCGAGGGGCAGGCCGAGGTTTTGGCTCGTCCTCCTTCTCCGCCTCTCAAGGAAATAGAAAACAATGAGGTGACGGGGGTCCAGGGGGGAGAGCCGTCGGTGGGCGGTCGCCTAAGGCGTTTTCTTCCTGCCTGGTCCCGGGTCACGTCCGATCAATGGGTTCTAGAGGTCATCAGAGAGGGCTACGCTCTCGAATTCGCAAAACAAATACCTCCAGCCTTTGTTCAGTCTCCCTGCGGCTCTTCAGAAAAGAGAGTGGCGGTAGAGACAACCCTCACTCGCCTCATAAAACTCGGGGCCGTAGTTCCGGTGCCACCAGACCAGCGCGGTACGGGTCGGTACTCGATTTACTTCGTAGTCCCAAAGAGAGGAGGGTCCTTTCGCCCCATACTAGACCTAAAACAGGTCAATCGCTGTCTCAGAGTTCCACACTTCCGGATGGAAACCCTACGTTCCGTCATAGCCGCAGTCAGGGAAGGGGAGTTCTTAACATCCCTCGATCTGACAGAAGCTTACCTGCATATCCCGGTCAGGGACTCCCATCAACAATTCCTGAGGTTTGCAGTGCCAAGGGGCCATTTTCAATTCCAGGCGCTCCCCTTCGGCTTAGCTACGGCTCCAAGAACTTTCACCAAGGTGATGATGGTGGTAGCGGCCTCCCTAAGAAAAGAGGGAATTCTAGTACACCCCTACCTGGACGATTGGCTAATCCGGGCAAAGTCCGAGGAGGAGAGCCACTCCGTGACGTCAAGGGTGGTTCAAGTGCTAGAAGAATTGGGGTGGGTCATCAATCGAGCAAAGAGCAGGATGACTCCCTCACAGGAACTGGAGTACCTCGGAGCAAGGTTCGACACCATCAGAGGCAGGGTCTTCCTGTCCCATTCAAGATCAAGAGAGCTCAGACTCCTGGTCACTCAGTTTCTGGCCAGACGGAACCCTACGGCGCGGCATTACCTACAGGTCCTGGGAACAATGGCAGCGGCAATAGAGGTGGTTCCGTGGGCTCGAGCCCATATGCGGCCTCTGCAGAGGGCCCTATTGCGTCGATGGTCGCCACAACATCACTCCATATCAATGCCGCTACCTTGCGCGCCACGGACCAAACAGACGCTGCACTGGTGGCGGTCCCCGAAGAATCTGGATCGCGGGATGCCCCTCGAGCCTCACCAGTGGTTATTACTGACGACGGATGCCAGTCTGACAGGCTGGGGAGCTCACTGCGAGGACCAGTTCGTTCAAAGCAACTGGTCTCCGCTGGAAGCCCAGCGGCCCATCAACAGGCTGGAATTGCGGGCCGTAAGGATGGCGCTCATAGGCCTAGAGGCCTTAGTACAAAAAAGAGCAATTCGTGTCCTATCAGACAATGTTACCGCGGTGGCTTATATCAACCACCAGGGCGGCACCAGCAGTCCCGCCTTAGAGAAAGAGGCGAGCTCTCTGTTCCAGTGGGCAGAGACCCGGTTGGAAGCTCTCTCGGCACAACACGTGGCAGGAATAGACAACGTCACGGCAGACTATCTCAGCAGGTGCAAGATAGACCACGGGGAGTGGGAGCTGGAGCAGGAGACGTTCGACCGGATAGTAGACCGGTGGGGTCTCCCAGTCATGGACCTCATGGCGAGGTTTGCAACCGCCAAGGTGGAACGGTTCTTCAGCCGGCGCAAGGAAAGGATGTCCGAAGGCCTAGATGCGTTAGCCCAGAAGTGGCCCTCGGAGGGTCTACTCTATGTCTTCCCCCCCTGGGCGCTGATCGGAAAGGTGCTACAACGAGTAGAGTCCCATCAGGGATACATAATCTTCATAGCCCCGGATTGGCCTCGCCGTCCCTGGTATGCGGACCTGATGAGATTGATCGCAGACCGACCCTGGCATCTTCCTTGCAAAAGGGACCTGCTGAGACAAGGCCCGTTGCGGATGCCTCACGTGGATCGGTTCTCGCTTACGGCCTGGCTATTGAAAGAGCGAGGCTCCTAAAGAGAGGTTATTCAGGAGCGGTCATCTCTACCCTGTTAAACGCTAGGAAGCGTTCGACCTGTCTCTCCTATATTAGGACTTGGCGCATTTTCGAGGCGTGGTGCGCGGAGCACCGACGAAAACCACTCTCCGCTTCAGTCCCCGAGATTCTAGAATTCTTACAGGCAGGTTTTGACAAGGGCCTAGCTCACAGCTCCTTGAGGGTTCAGCTAGCAGCAATCGCATGCTATAGGGGGAAAGTCCGCGGAAAACCCCTAGGGGCACACCCGGATGTGTCCAGGTTCCTAAGGGCGGTGGGGCGCCTGCGCCCTCAACAGAGGTCAGTCGTCCCCCCTTGGGATCTCAACCTAGTGCTTAATGCCTTGATCAAGGAACCCTTCGAACCAGTGAAGAGGGCCTCCTTGAAGGACTTAACACTGAAGACAGTCTTTTTGGTCGCGATCTGCTCAGCTAGGCGGGTCTCCGAACTCCAAGCGCTGTCCGCTCAGCCACCCTTCCTACTGTTTCTCAAGGACAAGATAGTTCTACGTCCGGTCCCCTCCTTCTTTCCCAAAGTCATTTCTCCTTTTCATATGAACCAGGCGGTTCACCTTCCGGTGCTCTCCGCCGAGGCGGGCGGAGGTAGGGATAACAAACTGCGGCTCTTGGATGTCCGGAGGTCTTTGAAACGCTACCTCTCCCGCACAGCCCCCTTCCGGAGGTCCGAGCGTCTATTCGTTCAGTTTGGGGGTCCACACAAGGGAGAAGCGGCGGCCAAGGCCTCCATCTCCAGATGGATCAGGGAAGCGATCGCTTCCGCCTACATCCTGAGAGGGAAACAGGTCCCGGCGGGGCTCCGGGCGCACTCCACCCGGGCTCAGGCCACATCATGGGCGGAATTCAGCTTAGTTCCCCCAGTGGATATCTGTAGGGCAGCAACCTGGTCGTCGCTACATTCGTTCACCAAGCACTACAGGCTGGACATCCAGAGCGCAGCGGATGCTCGGTTTGGTCTGGCGGTCCTTCAGTCCGGTTTGCCGGATCCCACCCAGGGTTGAACTGCTCTGGTACATCCCAGAAGTAAAGGGACTGGACTGGAGTGACGATAAGGAAATGGTAATTAGATCTTACCTGCTAATTAGTGTTCCTGAAGGAACGACAGTCCAGTCCCTGATCCCACCCGGTCAGGACCTATCAGACAAAGGCTCGGGACCGAGCGTGGAACCATTGCAGGATGGAGGGACACGGGAGAAAGCCGGGTCGGGTAACCTCAAGCATTGCTCCTCCTTCCGGCCCTCTCTCCCTCTCTCTCTCTCCCTCTCTCTTCCTCACACTAACCAGTTCTATTGAAGAAAAAAAAATATATATATTGATTGGTAGGTGTTTTTGCATAGCTAGACAATGTTGGATAGATAACTTCTTATGTTTGATTGCTAATGGAAACTCTGTAGATCTGCTTTTTTAGTCGAATACTGGAGTTGAGGGGTGGTCCCAGTGGTAGTTATACCGCCCCACCTCCAAAAAGGTTTGGCTCAGCCTCCAAGCAGCTGGAAGGGTTGCGTAACCCAGAAGTAAAGGGACTGGACTGTCGTTCCTTCAGGAACACTAATTAGCAGGTAAGATCTAATTACCATATTGGGTCAAGCATTGATATCCTGGGTCCCTTTTTAATAATGGTTTATGGACCTTTCCTCCAGGAACTTGTCCAAGCCTTTTTTAAACCCAGCTACGAAGCTTTGCGACTAGGGGCCCTCGCCAGAGAGTTGCAAATTCACCTGTTTGCAGTATACCTTCCGGGCATTCAAAACTTAGGGGCAGACAGACTCAGTCGAATACTGCTGCCACACGAGTGGTCCCTCCACTCATGCCAGCTTGCTCGAGTATTTCAAATCTGGGGAACACCAGATATAGACCTCTTTGCAAGTTCACAGAATGCCAAACTTCCCCGATTATGTTCCAGAATCCCAGCTCACAACTGTCAGGCAAGAGATGCTTTCCTACTCCATTGGGGTCAGGACTTCCTCTATGCCTTCTCACCCATTCCCCTCATTCCCAAAACTTTATTCAAACTTCAGAGAGACAGAGGTCATATGATACTCATAGCTCCACGTTGGCCACGACAAACATTGTATCCTCTTCTTCTGGGTCTCTCTAAAACCACTCCTCTGGAGTTGGGGCATGCTTCAGATCTTCTGTCTCAGGAGGACGGATGCTTACTGCATCCCAATCCCCAGTCCCTACATCTCAGGGCCTGGTTACTGAAAGTCTAGAATTCCAGGATATTAACCTTTCTCAACAAGTAAAGGATATCCTTCTGGCTTCCAGAAAACCTTCCACAAGACGTTCCTACGCTTTTAAGTGGAAAAGGTTCTCTGTCTGGTTTTCACAAAAGGGACTCTACAGGTACCCTTTTGGTACCTGTAGAGTTGCTACTAGAGTATCTCCTCCAATTATCAACTTCTTGTCTAAAGACCAATTCAGTGGGAGTCCATCTTAGTGCTATTGCTGCTTTTCATAAACCTTTCGATGGACAACCTATTTCCTCTCATCCACTTGTATCAAGATTTATGAGAGGCCTACTCTTAACAAAACCTCCCATTAAACCTCCACCAGTGGCATGGGATCTGAATCTTGTTCTTGGTCAGCTTATGAAACCGTCCTTTGAATCTTTAGCCAATTCAGACCTAAAGTTTCTTTCAAGGAAAGTTATTTTCCTAATTGCTATCACTTCTGCAAGGTGCATTAGTGAACTACAGGCGTTAGTAGCGGACCGTCCTTCTACAAGGTTCCACCATGATAAAGTAGTCCTCAGGACTCATCCTCACTATATGCCAAAGGTGGTTTCGTCTTTCCATTTAAACCAGTCAGTTTATCTTCCTATATTCTTCCCTAGGCCTCATGCCTCTAGTGAGGAAAGGAATCTTCACACATTGGATTGTAAAAGAGCCTTAGCCTTTTATCTCCAAAGAACTAAGCCACATAGAAAATCTTCTCAGCTTCGAGTTTCCGAAAGAACTCTGTCAAATTGGATTGCAGATTGCATATCCTATATATATCAGAGTAAAGGACTTTCTCTCGAGGGCCATGTCACAGGTCACAATGTGAGAGCAATGGCAGCCTCGATGGCTAACCTTCGTTCTGTGTCTATTGATGACATCTGCAAAGTAGCCACTTGGGCTTCGATAAACGCCTTCACAGCCCACTACTACTTAGACAAGGATTCCCGTCAGGATGCCTCGTTTGGCCAGGCTGTTCTCCAGCATCTTTTCCATACTTAACACAACTCCTACCCACCGTCTACGGTTTGGATGCCAGAGGTCCATGGCAGGAAGCATGACCCATCTCATCTGGGTTCGCAGCTTGCTGGGGTCACCCCTTGGCATCTTTCATCTAGGGAGTCCCTATATGTGAAGACTATATTCTTGCTTGTTCCTGGAGATAGTGTAGTTACTCACCTGTAACAGGTGATCTCCGGGAACAGCAGGAATTTAGTCTTCACAACCCGCCCACCTCCCCTAGGAGTTGTCTCTATCTCTTTCTTTACTTCTCTCCTTTGGTCTCAGCTATAAACTCAACTGAAGTGAGAGAGGTACAGAGGCGGGAAGGCAGCATGCATGTGCTGTGGGATTCTCCCAAAAGTGTTCCTATTGGACGCTGGGGAGCGTTCCCGTGCGGGCTCCGTCGGTACCGACGATACCCATATGTGAAGACTAAATTCCTGCTGTTCCCGGAGATCATCTGTTACAGGTGAGTAACTACACTTTATCTGTCTCTTTCTCTGGGAGACCTTCCTCTTGCTATTCAGGATGCGATGGAGGTTGTGCATATTGCAGGGTCTGCTCCAGTGTAGGCTTTGCCAGTGGAGCCTATTTGGGGAGTACCAAGTACGTCTGGCTTTACTGTCCTGGAACCTGTGAGGCAGCTTATAGTCTTTCAATAGCTCAAGGAACTGGTTAAAAGATAGGAAGCAGAGGGTAGGGATGAATGGCCAATTTTCCCAATGGAGAAAGGTGAATAGTGGAGTACCCCAGGGATCTATGCTGGGTCTGCTGCTTTTTAACATATTCGTAAATGTCCTGGAAATGGGAATAATACAAAATTATTCAAAGTTGTTAAAACCCAAGAGGATTGTGAAAAATTGCAAGAGGACCTTGATAAATTGAAAAACTGGATGTCGAAATGGCAGATGAAATTTAATGTGGACAAGGGCAAAGTTATGCACCTAGGAAAGAACGACCCAAACTATGGTTACACGATGCAAGGTTCCACATTAGGAACCACCACCCAGGAAAAAGATTTAGGTGTCATCGTGGATAACATATTGAAACCCTTTGCCCAGTGTGCAGCGGCAACCAGGAAGGCAAATAGAATGCTAGGAATCATAAGGGAAGAAATGGAGAATAAAACAGAAGATATTATAATGACTCCATATTGTTCCATGGTGCGACCGCACCTTGAATATTTTGTGCAAATCTGGTCCTGTATCTTAAAAGTGATATAGCGGAATTAGAAAAGGTACAGAGAAGAGCTACCAAAATGATAAAGGGAATAGAAGGATACCCCTATGAGGAGAGGTTAAAAGTTAGGGCTTTTTAAGCTGGAAAAGAGATGGCTGAAGGGAGATATGATAGAGATATATAAATTAATGAACAGAGTGGAACAGGAAAACGTAGATCGATTTCTTTATACCATCGAAAAGTAGAAAGACTAGAGGACATGCAGTGAAGCTACGGTATAATCCATTTAAGACTAATAAGAGAAAATATTTTTTTTCACTCAACGTGTAATTAAACTCTGGAATTCATTACCGGAGGATATAGTAAAAACTGTTAGTATAGCTGGGTTTAAAAAAAGGTTTGGACAAGTTCTTGGAGGAAAGGTCCATAAACCATTATTAAAGAGGAACCAGATAACCCACTGCTTGCCCCAGTACAAGCATTATGGAACCAGTGTGTCTTTTTGGGAAACTGCTAAGTACTTATGTCATGGATTGGCCACTGTTGGAAACAAAATACTGGGCTTTGGACCTTGGTCTGACCCAGTATGGCATTTCTTATGTAATAGAAAACTCCTGAACTGGACCTCAGGGGCCCTAAGATCATTTCTCAGCTTTACTCTCTGCTCCAGGGTGAGCTGGATCAGCCTTTCAGGCTCCCTCTGGTAAGAACCCTGGTCAACAGCAGTGGCAGAGTGCACAACCATCTCTGTGGAGGGAGGAGCTGTGCTCAAAAGGTCTCATGATAGGAGGGTCGACCCTCCTTAAGAGTGACTTTGCAGTCAACATGTAAGGTTCTCATGCAGATCTGTGTACAGCCAAGCTCTCTGTTGGATCCATCAGCTGCCAGACAGCTTGAAGGCTATGAAGTTGGGAATAGTGGACTGCCTAGGTGGCTGGTACCCTCTTTGATTTGCTCAGAGTCTCTTTCTAGTCCCGATGGTGGCAACAGTAGTAACCAGATGATAGCTGTAGCTCTGCGCTTGGTCGATGTATGCTGCCTCCAAGCTACAGCTGATCAAACTCCCCTTTAAGGCTGTTTGTTCTATGGGGAGGGCCTAGACAAGTTTTGAAGGTCCTTGGGGAGGCTTGCCCAGAGATGCCTAGAAGATTGGCCTAAAGGCGTTGAGAGTATTTCTTATAGGGCCATCTGTATAGCTCTGAGATGCCGTCAGACTGATAGGAGTCCAGATGGGCCCTGGTCATCCTTTGAGTTTTAGCCAAGAAGGGATAGTTCATTTGGAGCTTGCTTCTGCTCCATTTAGATCCAGTAAAGCTCCTCAAGAGGTTCTAGTGAGTCCCTTTGAAGATACAGCCAGTTGGGAGAAGCTCTGATTTTCTTATAGTGGAACCTATATCACGCCAGACCACTGGGTCCTCAAGATTCTCAGTCAGGACTGGAGGCATAATAGCTTCTTTGGCAAGACAACTACTTTCTAATTCAAAGGTTACTGGTTCCAGGCCACATGAGAAGAAAAAAAAATGGATTATGGGCTGAGCCTCTATAGAACGCCCTTGAGGAGTCTCCTTATGGCTCCTTACTTGAGCAGGTGGCGATAGAGGAAACTTTTCGGTTGCAAACTGTTCTAGCCATACCTTCCACAGAGCGTTGCCAGGAAGGTTATTCCACCTACTTCCTGTTGCCAAAGAAGGGAGATTTCTTCTGGTGTATCCTGGATCCAGAGGCATTCTGTGACAGACTGAGTCCCTCATTCATTTCTGCATGAAGACCATCAGGTCTGTCATTTTCAGTGGTCAGGCCTCGCCTCCCAAGGTCTCATTATGGCGCATGTTCATGTTCACATTCGGGAGTAGCATCAGCAGTTTCTCCACTTCTGTGTTTCTGGGCCTAGTCATGACTTATACCTTTTCCAAACTCATGGTGGTGGTGGTAGTTTTTGCACAAGCAGGGAATCCAGGTTCACCCATACCTGAACAACTGACTGATTGTTTGACTCCCTGGAGAAGTCCTGGAATGAAACAGCCCTGGTGTTTCGCTGATTAGACAGGTTGGGATTGGTGAACAACTATTCCAAGAGCAGCCTGATTCCTTCCCATGACTTGGGATATCTCAGGGATCAGTTCAACACTGTCTCCTGTGTCGCGATTTCCTCAGGCAGGAGAGGTCTCTCAAGTTGCAGCCAGCTCAGTGTCTTTGGTCCCTTGGGCCAGGGTGCACTTGTGCCCACTTTGGAAATATCTGCTGTTCTTTGGTTTCCCTGTTCTCAGCAGTTCGACTAGACTCTTCCTCCCCCTTGGGAGATCAAGGAGCAGTTAGTGTGGTGTTTGAAGTCTCACTATCTGTTGATGTAGGATGCTTCTGGAAGAACCAGATTGAGTGATAGATGCTAGCCTGAATGGTCAGGGAAACCCACTGTCTAAATCATCTTGCTCAGTGGCTCTGGTCCCCTCAGGAGGCTGCCTAGTTTATTTGGTTGGAGGCCAAAGAGCACCCTCCTGGTTCTGTTGAGGTTTCAGTCTCTCCTAATGGGCAAAGCGGTTGCATGATCTCTGATAATGCCACAGCAATGGTGTACATCAACAAGCAGGACAAACTCACAGTGCTAGAATAATCCTCAAGGTAGTGGAGATGTGTCTTGGGGCAAAGGAGAATTTCATTCCCTCTCTGTACCCCATATAGCAGGCATCATGAATGTGCTAATCGATTATTGAATCCGAATACTGAGTGAGTGGAGTAAAGCCTTTACATATTCAACAAGAGTGGAGAAATGGGGACTTCTAATATTCAACTTGAGGACAACTTGGAAGAATGCCAAAGTGGAGAGCATTTTCAGCCACGGGAGAGATTCACTGGTGGCAGGCTTGGATGCCCTTTTTCAGAAGTGGTTCCATGAGGGGACTAATGTATGTCTTCTCCATGGGGCTCTTGGTGAGCTGTCGTCTGTGCAGGATTCATTCTCATAAGGACTTGTTGATTCTTGTGGCCCTGGACTAGCAACACAGGCCATGGTACAAGGATAAGAACATAAGAACATAAGATATGCCATAGTGGGTCAGACCAAGGTCCATCAAGCCCAGTATCCTGTTTCCAACAGTGGCCAATCTAGGTCATACGTACCTAGCAGTTTCCCCAAAAGACACAAGTTCTGCAATGCTTGTACTAGGTCAAGCATTGATATCCTGGGTCCCTTCTTAATAATGGTTTATGGACCTTTCCTCCAGGAACTTGTCCAAATTTTTTTTAAACCCAGCTATACTAACAGCCTTTACTACATCCTCCGGTAACAAATTCCAGAGTTTGATTATGTTTGTTTATTGAATTTGATAAAACCGCCTTTCTACTGAAATCAAGGCGGTGTACAATTTTCAAAAATTGAAGGAAAATCAAGGCCAAGGCCAAGAGAAATAGGAAAAGAAGTTACAAATCTTTGACAGGAGAGAAAGAAAAAAAAAAAAAAAAAAAGAGAGATAAGACGAGACAGTAGTACATGCATTCCGGGTAGAGACAATGGGAGGGACGAGAGAGATCAGACAAAGGGAGAGGGAAGGTCAAATGCCAGGGAAAACAGGTGTGTCTTCAGGTTTTGTTTGAAAGTGGTGTGGTTAGTTTCTAGACGCAGGGAGGAGGGGAGAGCATTCCAAAAAGCAGGGCCGGCATAGAAAAAGGCAGAGGAGCGAGTGGCTTGCAGGTGAGCAGATGAAGGGGAGGGAAGGGTAAGGCGGTTGAGGTGGAAGGAACGTGGGGTGAATCTGGGAGAGTGCAAGTGGATGAGGTCTGCTAAGTACTGAGGAGTGCTGGTGTAGAGAACTTTATGGACCAGGATAAGCAGTTTGTATTGGGAGCGGACAGAAATAGGTAACCAGTGAAGACGAAAGAGCAATGGAGTGACATGGTCGCGGAGGGTAGCGTGTGTGATGAGACGGGCGGCAGTGTTTTGGATTCTTTGAAGTCGAGATGTTTGGGTTTTAGGGAGACCGAGAAGGACAGAGTTTGAGAAGTCGACGCGTGACATGACTAAGGACAGAGATAGAGTGGTGAGAGCTGCAGGGGTAAGGAAAGGGCGGATGGCCCGGATTTGCCGAAGAAAGAAAAAGGATGATTTGGAGATATGTGAGATGTGATCCTGAAACGAGAGTTCAGGATCGAAGTGAACCCCAAGATAACGGAAAGAGGTGACTAAGGGAACGGAGGCACCAGAGAAAGAAGGGGCGAGTGAGGGAAGGGGAGCACCGTGAGAAAACCAGATTGCAACAGTCTTAGTGAGATTGAGGTGAAGACAGTTATGGGTTAGCCAGTTGGCCATAGAAGATAGGCAAGAATTTAATACGGAAAGGTCAGGACATGAAGATGAGGTATGGTGCAGGAGGACAATATCGTCTGCATAGTTAAATGCAGAAATGCCGGATTGCTGGATTAAGAGGGCAAGGGGGGCCAGGAAAAGATTAAAGAGGAGAGGGGCCAACACCGAACCTTGAGGGACCCCACAGGGAAGAGGAAATGGGTCTGAGGGAGGGACAGCTGGACAGGAAGAGAGGACTGTACAGGAGCGGGAAGAAAGAAAGGAATGGAACCAGCGGTGGACAACACTGCAAAGCCCTGCATCCCGTAGACGGTGAAGGAGAAGAGAGTGGTCTACCAGGTCGAATGCTGCCGAAAGGTCAAGTGCAACCGCCACCGAGATGTCACCCCGATCACGTGCAACGTGCAGTGCGTTAGTGAAAGCGAGTAGAACTGTCTCCACACTATGGCCTTGACGAAATCCGGACTGACGTGGGTGAAGGTAGTTAGTAGAGTCGAGGTGGTGTGAGAGCTGAGCAAAGACTATTTTCTCTAGAAGTTTTGAGAGAAAGGGTAGATTGGAGACTGGGCGATAGTGAGCGGGAGACAGAGAGTCAAGCGTGGGGTTTTTGAGGATAGGACGAATCAGTGCGTGTTTCCAAGGGCGAGGAAAGGTACCGGAAGAGAGACTGGAGTTGAACATAGAGAGGATTGGGGGTAGGAGTGCCAGATGAGGGGTAAGTAACCAAGAGGAAGGAATGGGGTCCAAGGCACAGGAGGTTTTCTTGGAAGAAGAAATAAGCTGAAGAAGCTCAGGGGCAGTGATTGGGGAGAAAGAAGCCCAAGTATGAGAGTGTTGAGAGACTGGGGGGGGGAGATGCAATGGGGGGAGGGGAGTGAATGGGTGCAGGACAAGAGGGTAAGGAGGCTCGTAGGGAAGCAATCTTATTACTGAAAAAGGATGCAAGCAGAGGAGGAGCAGGGGAGGGGAGGTCAGGGGGAGCAGAGGGAGAAGAATGAAGAGAGGTGAGAGTCCGAAGAGTCGAGTAAAGATGTCGGGTTTGGTTGGGTGCATTAGAAATAGCATTGGAAAAGTAGGAGCATTTAGCTGAGTGAACTTGAGAACGGTAATGAGAGTGAGTCGACTTGAAAAAAGCGAGTTTGGCAGGCGAGGGGTCCTTTCGCCATAGCCTCTCAGCCCTGCGGAGGTGAGAGCGCAGCAGTTGAAGGCCCTTGTGGTACCATGGATGGGAAGGTTTACGTGGTGGGGGTCGGGGAAGAAGAGGGGCAACTTGATCTAGTGCAGTGGAGAGGGAGGATGACCACAGAGAGGCCTGGGAAGTTGGTGAGAGAGAAGAGAAATCAGGAGGGAGAACCTCAGATGCTGGGGGGAAGCGTTGAAGTGTGAGGGAGGTTATAGAGCGGGAAAGTCGTACAGGAGGGGGTGAGGAGGGGGAGGGGAGAGAAGAATGAGAAGGTCCGGAGTGTGAACACAGGATAGAAATGCAGGCATGGTCAGTCCAAGGTAAATATGTGGTGTGGAGGTCTTGGAGTGAAAGTGAAGAGGCGGAGGGAGTCAGGAGGAGATCAAGAGTGTGGCCAGCCTGATGGGTGGGAAGGGTAACGTGTTGCAACAAGGATAGATCGTGAAGGAGGGAAGTAAAGGATAATTCTCTAGAAGAGACAGGAAGGTCCATATGGAGGTTAAAGTCACCTGCAATAAGGAGATGGGGGAAAGCTAGAGAAAGATCGGTGATAGTCCGAAGAAGCGCATCCCAGAGATCAGAACGAAGAGCAGGTGGTGAGTAGATAAGAAGGATATGTGTAGGAGGAGAAATGTGGAGGAGGAGCAGCAAGGATTCAGGATAGTGCAGAGAGGAAGAGAACAGCTGGGTATACGTAAGGGAGGGAGAGATTATAGCAGCCACACCACCCCCCTAGCGGCCAAGGCGGGGGGCAGAGATGGCGGAGAAACCAGGAGGGAGACAGCGTGCTAATAGAGCCTCCTCCCCCTCCCTGAGCCATGTTTCAGTGAGGAGGGTGAGGCTAAAAGAGGATTGCTGGATGAGATCCTGAATTAATAGGGTTTTGTTTCGCAGGGATCGACAGTTCACAAGACCAAGATGGAGAGGGCTAAGAGCAGAAGAGGGAGTTTCAGAAGGCAAAGGAAGAGTAGGGGGGGAGGCCAGGCAAGGTTGAAGGTTGGACAAACAGCGAGAACGGGTACAGAGTGGTCTGTACGGGCGTCTACCCCATATCACTGGAATAGAGGCCATACTAACCGGCTGGGAAGGAGAGAACAGAGAAGCAATACAGCTACAGGTGCTTACCTGAGGAGGGAAGGACGTGTCTGCCAGGCAGGACCAAAGATTTTGAAAGGAGATGGCCGAGCTGGAAAGCGTGAGGGGGCAAAAGAGTAAAACAAGTAATGCCTGCATCACAGCTGCAGCGGGATAACCTCCGCAGCCGGAGCGGCCCCAAGGAGCGGCCCTAAGGAGCACGACGTGCTCCTGAGGTGCGCTCCTTCGGTGCGCGCCCAAGTCGCGCGCCGCGGCGACAAGCGCCGCAGGCGCTGTGCTTTTATGGGTGCAGGACAGTCTACCTGGGAGCACGCGGCCGCGGGAGATCCGGAAGGGGAGGAGCCAAGCAGTAAGCAGGAGGTGGTTTCTGGCCCGGGTGGGACGGGCGCACTCTGGGAAGACAGGACACACAAACAAAATAAATAGACAGCAGGTAAAGCATATAGGACAGTAAACAGAACAGGACTTTCTTCTTGCAGGCGCTGCGCACGTTCAGTGAAAAAATATTTTCTTTTATTAGTCTTAAATAGTTTACCCTGTAGCTTCATTGCATGTCCCCTAGTCTTCCTATATTCTGATAACGTAAACAGTTGATCTACGTTTACCCGTTCCACTCCGTTCATTAATTTATAGACTTCTATCATATCTCCCCTCAGCCGTCTCTTTTCCAGGTTAAAGAGCCCTAACCTTTTTAGCCTTTCTTCATAGGAGTATCCTTCCATCCCCTTTACCATTTAGGTGGCCCTTCTCTGAATCTTTTCTAATAACGCTATATCCTTTTTAAGATACGGCGACCAGAATTGCACACGATATTCAAGGTGTGGTCTCACCATGGAACAGTATAGAGGCATTATAATATCTTTTGTTTTATTTTCCATTCCTTTCCTTATGATACCTAGCATTCTATTTGCTCTCTTGGCTGCCGCTGCACACTGGGCCGAGGGTTTTAACATGTTATCCACAATGACGCCTAAATCTTTTTCCTGGGTGTTGGTTCCTAATGTGGAACCTTGCATCGTGTAACCATAGTTTGGGTTGTTCTTCCCTAGGTGCATAAACTTGCACTTCTCCACATTAAATTTCATCTGCCATTTTGATGCCCAGTCTTCCAATTTATCAAGATCCTCTTGTAATTTTCCACAATCCTCTTGGGTTTTAACAACTTTAAATAGTTTTGTGTCATCTGCAAATTTGATAACCTCACTCGATATCCCACTTTCCAGGTCATTTATGAATATGTCAAAAAGCAGTGGACCCAGCACAGATCCCTGGGGTACACCACTATTCATCTTTCTCCATTGGGAAAATTGGCCATTTAGCCCAACCCTCTGCTTTCTATCTTTTAACCAGTTCCTGATCCACAGTAGTACACTGCCTCCTATCCCATGACTCTTTAGTTTTGCCAAAAGTCTCTGATGAGGGACCTTGTCAAAGGCTTTCTGAAAGTCCAGATACACTATATCAACCGACTCACCTTTGTCCACCTGTTTATTCACACTTTCAAAAAAACATAACAGATTAGTAAGACAAGATCTTCCTGGTCTAAAGCCATGTTGGCTGTCTCCCATTAGGCCATGACTATCTACGTGCTGAGTAATTTTATTCTTTATGATGGTTTCTTCCATTTTCCCGGTACTGACGTGAGGCTCACCGGTCTGTAGTTTCCCGGATCACCCCTGGAACCCTTTTTAAAAATTGGTGTTACATTGGCGATCCGCCAATCTTCAGGTATTAGAGATGATTATAATGATAGTTCACAGATTACTAATAGCAGGTCTGCAATCTCATATTTCATTTCTTTCAACACCCTTGGATGTATACCATCCGGCCCAGGTGATTTGCTACTCTTCAGTTTATCTAATAGTTGTAATACATCTTCCCGATGTATCGATATTTCCTGCAATTCTTCCGCACCTTTAAATACCACTTCAGTCATGGGTAACATCCCTACATCTTCCTCAGTAAAGACCGAAGCAAAGAATTCATCCAGTCTCTCCACTATCGCCTTGTCGCCTCTTAGTGCCCCTTTAACTTCTCTATCATCTAATGGTCCAACTGACTGACTCAGGTTTTTTTGCTACGAATGTACTTGAAAAAATCTTTATTTCGCGTTTTTGCTTCCGCAGCAAGCTTCTTCTCAAATTCTCTCTTTGCCTTCTTTATCAATGCCTTGCATTTGACCTGCCAGTGCTTGTGCTGTTTCCAGGTTTCATTGTTTGGCTCTTTTTTCCATTTCCTGAAAGATGCTTTCTTGGCAACAGCCTCTCTGACCTCACCTTTAAACCATGCTGGCAGTTTTTTGGACTTCCTTCCACTTTTCTTAAAGCGTGGAATACAGCTGGTCTGGGCTTCCAAGATAGTATTTTTCAACAACACCCAAGCTTGATGTAAGTCTTTAACCTTTGCAACCGCTCCTTTTAGTTTTGTCTTAACTATTTTCCGCATTTTATCGTAGTCTCCCTTTCGAAAGTTAAAAGGTAGTACTGTGGATTTCCTTACTATCCCTCCTCCACTAATTAAATCAAAGGCGATCATGCTATGTTCACTGTTGCCAAGTGGCCCCAACACCCTTATCTCTTGCACTAGATCTGGTGTTCCACTAAGGACTAGGTCTAATATGGCTTCCCCTCTCGTCGGTTCATGGACCTGCTGCTCCAAGAAGCAGTCATTTGTCATCTAGGAACTTTATCTCCCTAGCATGTACTGCCATGACACTGACCCAGTCGATACCGGGGTAATTGAAATCGCCCATTATTATTACTGCGCTGTAACTTTTGTTAGCTTCCTTGATTTCTTTGAGCATTTCATCATCCATTTGTTCATTCTGGCCAGGCGGTCGATAGTACACCCCCACCGCCTTCCCCTTTTTACATGGAATTTCAATCCATAGAGATTCTACAGCAAATTTTGTTTCCTGTAAAACTTTTATCCTTTCTGACTCAGTGCCCTCTCTAACATAGAGTGCAACCCCTCCACCAATTTGATCAGCTCTATCATTACGATATAGTTTGTACCCAGGTATCACAGTGTCCCACTGGTTGTCCTCCTTCCACCATGTCTCTGATATTCCAATCACATCTAACCTCTCATTTAGTGCTATATATTCTAACTCTCCCATCTTATTTTTTAGACTTCTAGCATTTGCATATAAGCATTTTAGAGACTGTATTTTATTCATATTAATTTGGCTATTGGTAGACAAGGGTAATTTGGGATCTTTAAGCTCTGTCTGCTCCACACTCGAGGGCATTTGGGCTACTTTACTCTTTTTTGGAACCTCTCTGCTTTTGGTAGTATCCTTCACGGATACATTCTTCCGAATCATCTGCTCTTGGGCGACTGTCGGCTTTCCCCTATTATCTAGTTTAAAAGCTGCTCTATCTCCTTTTTAAAGGTTAATGCCAGCAGCCTGGTTCCATCCCGGTTAAGGTGAAGCCCATCCCTTTGGAAGAGCCCTTCCTTTCCCCAGAATGTACCCCAGTTCCTAACAAATCCAAACCACTCATCTCTGCACCATTGTCTCATCCACGCATTGAGACTCCGGAGCTCTGTCTGCCTTTTAGGTCCTGCACGTGGAACGGGAAGCTTTTCGGGTCAACTTCCTACCTAAAAGCCTAAATTTAGCCTCCAGAACCTCTCTACCACATTTTCCTATGTCATTGGTACCGACATGTATCAAGACAGCAGACCCCTCCCGAGCACTATCTAAGGCGTTATCTAGGTGGTGCGTTAGGTCCGCTACCTTCTTACCAGGCAGGCATGTTACCAGGCGATCCTCACGTCCACCAGCCACCCAGCTATCTACATGCCTAATGATCGAATCACCAACTATAACGGTTGTCCTAACCCTTCCCTCATAGGCACATGGCCCTGGAGAAACATCCTCGGTGCGAGAGGGTTTTACATCACCTGGAGGACAAGTCCTAGTTACAGGATCACTTCCTGCCACACCTGGGTGATGCTCTCCTGTCACGTGACCTCTCTCCTCCTTGGCAACAGGGATGCTGCCAGACTGGAGGTGGAACTTCAGGACTATATCCCTGTAGGTCTCGTCTATGTACCTCTCTGTCTTTCTTATGTTTTCCAAGTCTGCTACTCTAGCCTCTAGAGAACGGACTCGTTCCCTGAGAGCAAAGAGCTCCTTGCACCTAGTGCACACGTAAGACCTCTCACCAACTGGGAGAAAATCATTCATGTGACACAGAGTTGGAGGAGGACCTTTGTACAGAGGATCTTGAGATCCTGCTGTACAAGCCCCCCCCCCCCCCAAGAAGCACTCACAGTGCCCATTCCCCTCATCCTGGAATGGCTGCCCTCTGCGTTTGGGAGACCCCCTGCATCGGTGCCCATAGTTAGTAGGCGGCTGGACTCGATGTACCGGGTCTGCCGGAGCCTTGGCTTCCAAAAAGCCCAACTGCCTCATAACTCCATTGTAGTGGAGTCGGCCATGTGGTGGCTTAAGAACCAGAAAACGTACTCTCTGTGCCCTCGGGCAGGGATGTCTACACCATAGGCAGAAAGTGCTTCCAGGGCTGAATGCTTATTGCCCGGATCCAGGCTTACCAGTTGTACATGGGTATTTACCTTAGGGGCCTGGCGAAAAAGCTTGCTGAATTCTTGGCTGGTCTCTCCGAGAAACCGCTCCGGGGGGGGGGGGGGGGGGAGAGACCCTGGCCTCGGCGTCAGGGAGTGCTCCAAGTTTATCACTCGAGTGGCCTACGATGGCTTTGGGTTGGCTGCTATTGTAGCTTTGGTAGGCATTAGTGCACTAGGCTTGGCTATACTGTAGTCCTCTGATCTGGAGCAATGGGTCCAGGACAAATTGGTCACTGTCCCTTGCCATGGAGAGAACCTCTTCGGAAACCCATAACAGACAAGGCTGCTGAGCTGGAGTCTGAGTTCCTGACTAGTACTAGACTCTCCAAGAAGACCACCGACCCTTTCCGGAGGAAGGCTTTGGGAAAAAAGTCCTCATACTCAAAGAAGAGGAAGGCTTATGTAAACTACCCTCAATACCAGGCCTTCCCATCTCCCCAACAGGGCCAGCAGGCCAAGGGACAAGGGCATGGCCCACATAAGCCTAAGACCCCCAAGCCCCAGACTGTGCCCCCAGCGCAAGCTGGAGGGGGATTTTGATCCCTTGGGTGTAGCCTTTCTTTCCAAAGGAGGCACAGCCCTGCAGCACACGGGGAGGGGTATGATGCTCTTTGCCTACAGGTGACCCTCCATTACCACCGACACATGGGCCTTTCGGGTAGTGAGAGACTTCTGCTACTGCACAGACATGTAAGAGACAGTCCCTGCTCATCAGAGCTTACAATCTAGTTAAGACAGACAACATAGAAGGTGTAGACAGGGATAAAACAAGGGGCAATGGTAAAGAAACAAGGAGATCAGGTGGGTCAAGATCCAAAAGCAGCAGCAGAGTGTGTTCCTCCTCCACCAGATACCCTCACCATTCTTCCTGGGAGGGCCACTCCAGGACTCCCCTCCACTGGGACCTGCTCCGGCAGGAACACACAGGCCCACCTCAAGGACACAGGGTTCTACTCCTGCTGCTTCCTGATATCAAAAAGACCGGAAGGTTCACCCCATCCTCGACTTGCAGGACTTCAACAGATTCCTGGTGAGGGAAAAGTTCAAAATGCTCTTTCTTGTAACATTGCTGCCATACCTCCAGTAGGGAGATTGGCTATGCTCCTTGGACTTAAAGGATGCGTGTACACACATCCTCATCAACCCCCTACACAGGCAGTACATTCGCTTCTTAGACGGGGGAGAAACACTATCAGTACAGGATACTACCCTTTGGCCTGGCCTCTGCCCCAAGGGTATTCACCAAGTGACTGGTGGTGGTCGCAGCTTCCAGGCTAGCTTAGGCTCCAGGGGGTATTTGTCTTTCCCTGTCTGGATGACTGGCTCGTAAAAGACAGCACGGCTGTCGAGGCACGCACTATCCTTCTGCTGGAGTGCCTCTGCTTCATCATAAACTACCTGAAGTCCCATCTCCAGCTGGCCTAGGACCTGGAGTTCATAGGGGCTCGGCTGAACACCATCCAAGCCAGGGCCTTTCTCCTGCAAGTGCTGTCGCTCTGTGTTTGCTTGCCTCATGCTCTGTCTACTTGGGGCATATGGCATCCATGGTGCATGTCACTCCAGACACTCGCCTGCAGATGCGGACGGCCCAGTGGGTCCTCCTCTCGCAGTGGTCCCAGGCCATGAGATGCTTGCGGGGGACGGTGCTCATCACCTGTCCCCTGGCTGTCTCTCTCAACTAGTGGCAAAACCTCTAGTGTCTGTTGGCTGGGATGCCCTTCCAGCCCCCTACTCCCCAAAGGATCCTCACTACAAATGCTTCCAAGTTGGGATGGAGAACACATTACAATGACCTCTGCACTCAGGGTAGATGGTTACTGACGGAGAGTCTCCTGCAAATCAACCTCCTGGAGCTCCGAGCCCATAGCCTTACTCCTCCGGGCTTTTCGTCACCACCTGCAGCACCAGGCTGTGCTGGTTGAGATTGGCAACCAGGTGGTGGTGATCTACATAAACAAGCAGAGGGGCACAGGTTCGGCCCTGCTCTGCCAGGAAGCAGTGAGCCTCTGCTTCTATGCCAGCAGCAATGAGATTCTCCTATGGGCAGTTTACCTCCTGGACCAGGACAAAAACCCTGGCAGATCGGCTCAGCTGGGTCCTCCAGCCACACAAATGGAGACTGGACCCCAGGGTGACCGGCCAGCTCGTTCAGTGCTGGGGGCTCCTGAGGATAGACCTCTTTGCCAGTCTGGCCAATGCACAACTGCCCTGCTTCTGTTCCTGGTAGCCGCACCCCTCCCGGGTGCAGCGGATGCATTTCTGATCTCTTTGGTGGAGGTCCTCCTTTATGCCTTCCTGCCCACACCATTGACTACTACTACTACTACTGAGCATTTGTATAGCGCTAGAAGTCGTAAGCAGCACTGCACAGACATGTAAGAGACAGTCCCTGCTCATCAGAGCTTACAATCTAGTCAAGACAGACAACGCAGGAGGTGTAAGCTGGGATAAAACAAGGGGGAAGGGAAAAGAAAAAGGAGATCAGGTGAGTCAAGATCCAAAAGCAGCAGCAAAGAGGTGAGTTTTCAGCCTGGATTTGAAGAGGGTCAGAGAAGGTGCCTGGCGTACAGACACAGGTAGTTTGTCCCAGGCCTAAGGTGCAGCAAGGTGAAAGGAGCAAAGTCTGGAGTTAGCAATAGAAGAGAAGGGCACAGATAGAAGCAGTTTGCCAGAAGAGTGGAGTTCCCGAGAGGGGTTGTAAGGAGAGATAAGAGAAGAAAGGTAGTGAGGAGCTGCAGAGTGAATGCATTTATAGGTCAGTAGGAGAAGTTTGAACTGGATGCAGAAACGGATAGGGAGCCAGTGGAGTGACTTGAGAGGAGGAGTAAAATGGGCATGACGAGGCTGGCGGAAGATTAGCTGCGCAGCAGAGTGTTTAACAGATTGAAGGGGAGAGAGATGATTCAAAGGGATTGATTGCCCTGTTCAAGGTCCAGTGTGACAGGGCCACAGTGATCTGGTGGCCCCACGATGGGCCAGGCAGCCTTGGTTTCCCCTTCTCCTCTGCCTGGCCACATCACCTCTGGTTCCCCTGGGGTGCAATCCAGGCCTACTAATGCATGAGGAGGGCTCTCTCCTGCACCCCAACCTGGAGTCCCTGAGACTCACGACCTGGCTGCTGAAAGGATAGTTCTGGCCCCTTTCAATCTGTCTGTTGAAGTGGAGGAGGTCCTCCTCGCTTCCCGCAAACCCACCTGTTGTATGACTTCAAGTGGCAGAGGTTCTCGGTCTGGTGCTCAGAGCGTCAGGTCAATCCATTCTCCTGCTCTGTCCAGCTAGTGCTGCAGTATCTACTTCACCTGTCCCATGTAGGGCTGAAGTCTAACTCTGTAAGAGTGCACCTCAGCGCTCTCCCGGTGCATACTGAGGGAACTTGGGGATGTTCTAGCAGCTCCATTGACTGACCTTTTCAATGCATCGTTGGAGTCGGGAGTGGTGCCAAAGGACTGGAGAGAGGCTCATGTGGTGCCTTTACACAAAAGCAGAAGTAAGGATGTGGTTGAAAACTACAGGCCGGTTAGTTTAACTTCAGTGGTGAGTAAATTATTGGAAACTCTGCTGAAAGAGAAAATAGTGAGGTTTCTGGAGTCCAGCAGATTACAGGATCCAAGGTAGCATGGATTCACCAGAGGCAGGTCTTGTCAGACAAATCTGATTGATTTCTTTGACTGGGTGACCAGGGAGTTGGACCGAGGGAGAGCCCTAGATGTGGTGTATTTAGATTTCAGTAAAGCCTTTGACACTGTTCCTCACAGGCGACTTATAAACAAACTGAGCACCCTAGGGATGGACCCTAAAGTTACTGCTTGGGTTAGAAATTGGTTGGGTGGGAGGCGACAAAGAATACAAGTAAATGGAGCTCACTTTGAGGAGAAGGATGTTACCAGTGGTGTGCCCCAGGGATCTGTCCTTGGTCCGATTCTTTTTAACATCTTTGTTAATGATATAGCGGAAGGGCTTTCAGGTAAGGTTTGCCTCTTTGCGGATGATACCAAAATCTTCAATAGAGTAGACACCCAGGAAGGGGTAGATGACATGAGGAGGGATCTAGCTAAGCTTGAAGAATGGTCTAGAATTTGGCAGCTGGGATTTAATGTTAAAAAATGTAAGGTCATGTATTTGGGCTGCAGCAATCCAAGGGAGCAATATATAGTATAGGGGGTGAAGTATTTTTGTCCACTAAAGAACACTCGGACCTAGGCGTGGTTGTGTCTGATGATCTTAAAGTAGCTAAACAGGTAGAAAAGGCGATGGCAAAAGCTAGAAGGATGCTTGGGTGCATACGGAGAGGAACGACTAGCAGAAAAAAGGAGGCAATAATGCCTCTGTATAAGTCTCTTTGGTGCGACCTCATTTGGAATATAGTGTGCAATTCTGGAGACCGCACCTTCAAAAGGATGTGAACAGGATGGAGTCGGTGCAGAAGGGTGGCTGCTAAAATGATTAGTGGTCTTCATTATAAAGCATATGAGGACAGACTGAAGGATCTTAATATGTACACTTTAGAGGAAAGGCGAGATAGATGTGATATGATTAAGATGTTTAAATACCTCCGTGGCATAAATGTTCAGGGAGAGAGCCTCTTTCAATTGAAAGCAAGTTCTGCTGCGAGGGGACATGGGATGAGGGTGAAGGGAGATAGATTCAGGAGTGATATGCGGAAATATTTCTTTACGGAAAGAGTAGTGGATCCGTGGAATAGTCTCCCAGTGGAGGTGGTAGAGATGAGGACAGTAACTGAATTCAAAAAAGCATGGGACAAACACAGAGGGTCTCTAAAGGTAAAAAGGGGACTGTTGTAGTTGTTATGGAAGGACAGACTAGATAGGCCATGTGGTCTTTTTCTGTCATCATATTTCTATGTTTCTATGTTTCACCACCATCTTATTGAGGGCAAACCCCTCTCTGTTCAACCCCTTGTGTCTCGCTTCTTGAGGGAGCTCTTCCTGTTGAAGCTGACTGTCCACTTGCTGGTGGCAGAGTGGGACCTTAATGTTCTTTCTAAGCTCACCGAGCCACTCTTTGAACCTTTTAGCTCCTGCCATCTCAAGTATCTTTCCTGGAATGTAGTGTTCCTCATGGTGCTTACCTCTGCCTGCAGGATCAGCAAGCTTCAGGTGCTGGTAGCAGAACGACCATACACTAGGTTCTACAAGAATAGGGTCATGCTCCGCACGCACCCCAAGTTTCTACCAAGATGTTATCTCCATTCCACCTCAAACAGCGGGTGGTGCTCCCCACCTCCTTCCTGCGATCACATGCCAGCAGGGTAGAGGTTGTTCTCTACACAATGGACTGTAAGCGGGCGCTTGCCTTCTATCTCAGGTGCACTCAGGAACACCGCAGAGCTTCTCAGCTCTTTCTTTCCTATGACTTGAGTAGTTTGGGAGCTGTGCGGTCTCTAAGTGGACCCTGTCCATCTGGGTCACAGAGTACATCACCTTCGCATTTGAGCAGGCTAGTCTCTTCCTGGAGCGCTTTGTCACGGCGCACAGCATCCGGACAATGGTGGCCTCTATAGCAAACTTGCACTCCGTTCTCTTGTCAAACATCTGTCAGGCCGCCACCTGGAAAGAGCTCACTACTGCCTGGAAAGAGTCCCATTGGGAAAGTGCCTTCGGCCAGGTAGTACTCTGTCATTTGTTTGGGGTATAGGCAACTCCTGCCCTCCGGCCCTTTAGTGTGTTCAGGCTACCGGAGCATTGGCTACTCGCTGGGAACTTGGACCGCTCGGAGGTTTATCTCTAGACTCATTGCTGCTGCTCATGGTTCCCCTTTTTTCTGGTCACCAGTGAGCTTTTTACAGGTTTTTCGGTAGCCTGTAGCTAGGGAGATCCCATATGTGAGGACTGACTTTCCTCTTGTTCCCGGAGAAAGCATAATTACCTGTAACAGGTGTTCTTTGGAGACAGCAGGAATCAGTCCTCACAACCCTCCCTCCTCCTCGTGGAGTTGCTTTTCTTTTTGTCATTCTGTGCTATGATATCATACTGAGGCAAGATGGCACCCTTGGGCAGGAAGGGGACCACGCATGCGTGGTACAGCTCCCAAAGGCTTTCTTTGAAAGCTGGGGAGAGGGTTACCACGCGGGCTCCGTCAGCGTCGACATTGCCCATATGTGAGGACTGATTCCTGCTGTCCCTGGAGAACACCTATTACAGGCGAGTAACTACGCTTTCCCTTCTTTCTTAAGACCTCACCCTTGAATGTTGTAAGCTGTCCAGGAAGGGCTACTCTGATGCAGTAGTAGATACACTACTTAGTGCTTGGTGGACCTTTACCTCCTTGGCTTATGTGAGAGTCTGAAGGGTTTTCGAGAGGTGGTGGCTCTCTCTGTTCCTGGAGGCCAAAAAGGCGAACATAGTAGCCATTTTTGTCCTTCCAAAGGTTGGTCCTGAACTCTTTTAAGGTTTAAGTAGCAGCCCTAGCATGCTACCATGGCCGCATTCAAGGGATGTTGACAAGTGCACCCGGACATTGTCATTTCCTCGGGGGAGTGAAGTAAATCTGTCAGCCAGTGTGCTGCTAGTTCTCCAGTGGAGTATCTCTCTCTGGTGTTGATGGTACTGAAAGGGCCCCTCTTTCAGCCAATTTGTAAAGCCTCTCTCAAGGATTTGTCTCTCAAGGTAATTTTCTTGGTGACTATTGCATCTACCAGGAGGGTGTCAGAGCTACAGGCATTGTCCTGCATGGAAACTTGATTGCGGATTGTTCCATCTCTCCTCCCAAAGGTGCCGTTTCCTTATACTGCTAGACCAGTCCAGATAAGTGGCTAATGCTCCCTTGCCAGCAGGTGGAGGCAGACTTGAGCAAGTTTCAGTGATGTCACCACTTAGTATATCCTCTGGTGTAACACTGAGGAAAAACCAGTATTTGCCTCTAGCAAGTGGCAAGGTGTTTGGACTGGTGCAGCATTGCAGATAGGCCTGATTCTCCTGGCTTACGTTACAGTACTGTGGTCAATGTGATTTGAGCCTGATAAGGCCCAATGTTGCTCGGAGCATGGGCATGCCCTTGTCTCCTGAAGCTGAACAGCCGCCCTATGTCTAGTGCTTTTTACCCACAAGTTCCTAGCTCTTGGTGGGCATGAAAAGGAGCATGAGGGACCCCATGGGGCCCCTGAGTGGGGTCAGTAAGTTGAACCCAGGCCCCTCTTCCCCCCTCCTGTTCGCATCTGTATTCTTTCTTTGTTGCTTTCAATAAAGCAAATCCAATTTTTTTTCTTAAAAAGGTTTTGATTGGCCACCGGTGTCTGGTTCAGATCAAGAGCCCTTGTTAGCTGAGCTGCTGTCCAGTCCGGAGTCAGGGGCCTCTGAGGTCCTGCAGGATCTGTTTGGAGGGGCCACCACCTAAGCTGAGAAAAAGGGAACTCAGGGCTTGGCAGACTCAGAACTCACCTCTGTCTCAGTTCTCCGAGGAGCTAGGACCTTGGACCTCTGGGACAAGCTGGAAATGCAAGATTTAGAGGAGGGTGAAATCCCTTCTGGAGAGGATCCTAATGTTTTCAGTGTATTTCATCAAGAGGAGCTGGCTGCCTTCATTTCTCATTCGCTGGCAGCTCTAAACATTATCCAGCCACCGGCCACACAGGATGAACTTCTGGAAGATCCCGTACTCCAGGGATTCAGAGGGGCTCAGGTGTGTTTTCCGGTACACTGGGTTATTAAGAGATGATTGAGTCTGAATGGGAGTTCCCGGAAGCGACTTTGAGAGGGAGCAGAGCGATGGGTCATTTGCACCCTCTACTGCAGGAGGTGCGTGAGCTTCTCAGGATAACTAAGGTGGATGCCCTAGTCTCAGCGGTCATAAAGAAGACCACTATTCTAGTGGAAGGCATAGGGGCCCTTAAGAATCTCCAGGATCATAAGCTAGAGTCCCTCCTTAAACCTTGATGCTACAGGCCTTGATTTGTGGGTCCTGTGTGTCCTATTTGCTGGCTCCAAGGGTTGCCTGTTCAAGGAGGACAGTCAAACGCTGAAGGGGCACAGCTGGAATCATCCGCGGCATACCTGGCTGATGCGTTCTACAATTTGGTAAGAACCTCCTCGAAGATGATTGCCTTAGCCATTGCAGCACAGATGTTTCTATGGCTACACAATTGGTCAGCAGATGCGGCTTCCAATCATGGCTCAGTAGGCTTCCCTATAAGGGGAAGTTACTCTGTGATGAGGCACTTGAGAAGCTGGTTAAAGATCTAGGGGACTCTTAAGGGCAGACCTTTGCTGGAGGATAGGCCCAAAGGTCATAAGCCGGGATTTCCCCAGCGAGGGCAGCCTGGGGGTTTCCGGCGGTTTCGTTCCAACCGGTTCGCCCCATATTCAAGGGGCAGATACAGTCCCCAGGTCAGCCATTTCAAGGTTACTGGGGGATCAGTCTGGGGTAGTTTCTCTTGCCTGTCAGTTCCAATCAAGAAACCGCAATGATGCCAGGACGGCCCAGGTGTAGGTGGTGATTGGAGGTTGGTTATAGCAGTTTTATTCAGTCTGGGCCAGGATTACGACCGACCAGTGGGTTCTAGAAATTATTCAGGAGGGGTACGCACTGGAGTTTGCCCACCCACTTGCCAACACCTTGCAGGACTCCAGAGAAGGCCCTGGCAGTGTGTGGCACTCTTCACCCCTTGTTGCAGTTGGAGGCAGTGGTGCCGATACCCTGAGACCAGTGCAATATTAGGTCAATATTCCATCTATTTTGTGATTCCCCCCTTCCGGCCAGTTCTCAACCTCAAACATGTGAATTGGGCACTGCATGTTCCAAATTTCCAAATGGAAATTCTTCGCTCGGTTATTTTGGTGGTGTAGCAAGGGGAGTTCCTCTCCGCCCTGGATTTAGCGGTGTCCGAAGGTCATTTTCAGTTCCAGGCACTACCGTTTGGCTTAGCTACCACGCCATGCACGTTTACAAAGGTCATGGTGGTAGTGGCCTTACAGAAGGAGGGAGTTCTAGTTCGTCCTTATCTGGATGACTGGCTCATCTGTGCAGAGATGGAGGCAGAAGGCAGGGCAGCTACTCAGCAGGGGGTGGATTTCCTTCAGATCCTCGGCTGGGTAGTGAATTTTCCCAAGAGTCACCTCCACCCGGTGCAATAACTCGTCTATCAGGGGGGCCCGGTTCGATAGGCAGACAGGAAAGGTTTCCCTGCCGGAGGACAGGGTCCAAAAACTTCAGGCACAGGTCCAATGTTTGCTGCAAATAAGGATGCCAGCAGCATGGTACTACCTTCAGCTGCTGGGGTTGATGGTGTTGTCATTGGATTTGGTGCTCTGGGCTCAGGCTCACATGCAGCTGCTGCAATGGGCCTTGCTCTCATGCTGATGCCCGCAGCATCAGCCCCTTACTCGGAAGCTCTCTTGTCCAGCAGAAGTGAGGTAAAGTCTGGTATGGTGGGTACAGTAGAGCAATCTTACGGCGGGATTGCCTCTGGATCTGTCTCAATGGATACTGGTCACAATGGACGCCAGCCTCTCTGGCTGGGGAGCCCACTGTCTGGCGCAGGTGGCTCAGGGAAGCTGGACTGTGGAGGAGAGCAGCTGGTTCATCAACCGCCTGGAGATGAGAGCGGTGTTTCAGGCTCTCCTGGCTTTCCATTTGCTGATTGCAGGTCATGTGGTTTGAGTGTGTTCCGACAATGCAACAACAGTGGCGTCCATAAATCTGCATGGCGGAATAGGCAGTGCGACCCTGCTTGAGGAAAGTCAGGCCCTGTTGGCCTGGATGGAGGAGAACCTTGTGGCACTTTCCGCCACACATGTGGTGGGCAGTGACAGTGTTCAGGCGGCCTTCCTCAATGTGCATTGCTTGGATCCAGGCGAATGGGAGCTGAATGCCGCGATCTTTCATATCACTGTTGGTTGGTGGATGCCGGTGATGGATCTCATGTCCACTCTAAGGAATGCCAAGGCAGATTGTTTTTTCAGCAAACGCAGAGAGCACATGTCTGAGGGGCTCAATGCTCTTGCTCAGCCCTGGCCATCAGAGGGTCTCCTATAGGACTTTTTATTGTGGGCGCTTATAGGGCGCCTACTGCACAGGATAGAGGCTCATGGGGGACCAGTGGTGCTCGTAGCACGGCAAATTTCAGAACTCTAGGCGCTGTTAGTTAGAGAGCCTTTTCTATGTATATCTAGGGAGAAGGTCGTGCTGCGAACCATACTGTCCTTCATCCCTAAGATGCTTTCTTGTTTCCACTTGAATCAGTCAGTCATGCCTGCCTTCCCAGAGTTGGAGGATTTGGTGGAAGACAGACAACTGCACCTGCTGATAAATGGTAAAGGGGATGGAAGGATACCCCTATGAAGAGAGGCTAAAAAGGTTAGGGCTTTTCAAACTGGAAAAGAGATGGCTGAGGGGAGATATGATAGAGGTCTATAAATTAATGAATGGAGTGGAACGGGTAAACCTAGATCAGTTGTTTACACCATCAGAATAAAGTGCTGAGGGTCATGTAACAGCCCACAGCGTTTGTGTCATGGCCACTTTGGTGGCCCATTTACATTCTGTCTCTGTATCAGAGATCTGCTGGGCTGCCACCTGGTCTCCATACATACTTTTACAAAAAGCCCATTACTTTCTGTGCAAGGACTCCCGTAGGGACATAGACTTTGGCCAAGCTGTACTCCGGCACCATTTTAGGACTTAGATACAGCTCCTTCCATCCGGCCCTCTGTTTCTCCCGGCTACCATGCTATTATCCCTAATGACAGTGTGCTCAAGGAGTCGTCTGGCTGATCTGCAGACTCCCCACGTTGTTGTTCAACGGGTTGTACCCCTTTGGTCGCACCCTGATACTAGCCGCTAGAGCCTGGTAGCCAAAAGCTAGGGAGTCCAATATGTGAAGACTGCATTCCTGCTTGCTCCTGGAGATAGCGTAGCTGCTCAAGTGCAACAGGTGATCTCCAGGAACACCAAGAATCAGTCTTCACAACCCAACCTCGTCTCCAAGGAGTTGTTTTTTTTTCTTTTTCCTTCTCTGCTATAAACCTCACTGAGGAGAAGGGCTGGGAAGGTGAGAAGGCAAGCACGCAGGTGCAGTGGGATGTTCCCAGAAGCTTTCCTATTGGATACTGGGGAGCGTTCCCATGTGGGCTCCATTGGGGGACATCACCCATATGTGAAAAATGATTCCTGCTTTCCTGGAGATCATCTATTACAGGTGAGCAACTACACTTTCTGTGGATGCTGTTCAAGGCTTAAGCCTGTTACAAAAAAAAAAAAAAAAGTCAGGCCCGGGGTAGACTAAGGTCGATTTATTTTCTGCTCTATTTGTGGCTTCATATAAGGTGAATTTTAGGAGGATCTAAGGTTTGCTTGGGCTATCTTCAATTAAGCGGGTTGCTATGGTTAAACGAGGCTGCTTATGGCTCCTCACAGACTGTGTGTAGGTGGTGGAATGTGGATTCTGGTGGATTTCAAACTCGTAAACCATGGCCTGTGAGTTCCTCATTTTGCATGAAGACATTGCGCTCTGTTCTGGCAGTCAGGAAAGGGGCGTTCCTTTCGACCCTGGACCTCATGGACTTGTACTTGCACATTTCAGTCCAACCAGATCATCAGTTCTAGAGGTTCACGGTATCAAAGGGTCATTTTCGGTTCTGGACATTGTCCTTTGGTCTGGCCACTGCCCCACACACCTTTACCAAGATCATAGTAGTGGTGACAGCGGCTATACAACAGGAAGGCATTTTAGTTCATCCCCTACCCAGACAATTGGCTGATCAGAATGCAGTCACAGGCTAAGACTGCGGATGCCACTCAGGAAGTGATTGCCTTTCTTCAGGGCCTGAGTTGGTAATGAACCTGACTAATAGTCGGCTCGAGCTGGTCCAGGACCTTAGGTACCTGGGAGCATGCTTCAACATCAAGCTGGGACGGGTATATCTTCTGCCAGAGAGGTTCCGGAACTTCCATTCTCAGGTGTGGAGCTTCTTGGTTATGAAGGCGCCCTTGGCATGGCATTACCTACAACTTCGGGGTTCCATGGGCGGTATATCTGCTAGTGTAGCACTTCGGGGTTCCATGGGCAGTATTTGTCTGCTTCTAGCAGGTGTCAAGTTGTGTGGACTGGTGCCGCAGTGCAGACAGGCCTTTTTCCCTCTTATCCAGACTATCGGCCTCCTTGAGTGACAGCTTTCCCTGTGTCAAGCACTGCTGTCTATGGGTTCTTAGCATTTTGTGGGATAGATAGCGGAAAAGATGACCCCAGGGTTCCTTGAAGGGGGTTAGTAAGTTGTTCCAGGTCCCCCTTCCTCTTACTGCCCTCTATCTGCATGCTTTTATTTATCTTTGCCTTTTTTTCTGATTTTGTTGATCTATTCCCATTGAGTTCAATGAATTGTATTTGGCTTTCTTGATGCTTGCAATAAAGCAGCTCTGAATTTAATAAACAAACAAAACGCTTTTCTAGGCAACTGGGCCTCCCTTTTCCCAGGCCTGCATGTGTTGCTGGAGCTTCCCTGCTTGGAAAGCCTTAGTCAGCCTGACAGGTGCTGGAATTCCCTTTTAGCCTTGACCCCTGCTGCTTTCACGTTCTCTGTCTCTTTTTCTCTGTCACTGCAGTGCTTAGCCATGTGGCCTAATGCAATTTGAAACCCCCAATGATTTTTACCCAGAGCTACTATTTTTGCTGCGGGTGCCCTTATGGGAAACCTGAGGCCCGATATAATTTCTGTGGTCCCTGCTGCATCTCACTTTTTTCCCTTCTGGTAGGCATTGTGGCCATCTGAAATGGCTGCTTGGTCCCTGCAGAGGAGAAGCCTAGTTGGGTGGCCATATCTGTTGGCCCCTGGAAGCACTTGGGGATCCTGGGGCCCCCCCATTTTCAACCAGTTTGAGCTGCTGCTATTGAAATGGTTAAGATCTCTTCTAGTTGCTTAATGGACCTCTTGGTAGGGTTCTGAGGCCCTGGCCCCCCCTTATGGAGGACCCAGAGCCTTTGTGCGCCTTTATCATAGGTGGTAAGAGTTAAGCTCCCCCATTTCTCCCCACCTTTTCCTGTATGGTCAATGGTTGGGATACTGTAGAGTAATCCATTTTTTCAGAAGGTAAGTCTGTGGAAGATGGGGTAATTACCTAGAGGAAGGTTAGGATCTCTGAGATCCACCCCTTTCATAGAAGGGATCTTCCTTTGCCATTTCAGGATGCCGTAGTGGCGCTGCATGTTGTAGAGTCTGTTCTCAGATGAAACTAGCAGGCCAGCCCTCTCCTGGAGGGTATCTGGCATTCTCCTGCATCCTAACTTATGCCTGATCCTAGGCTACAGCTTGTCATTTTTCAGGGAGAAAACACTCAAGCTGGGCCCTAGGGGCCCTGATGTCCTATCTTATCTCTACCCCTCATTATGACAGTGTCTCAGAATGTATCTATCCCAGTGGATGGGGATGCTGTGTCCAAGAAGTCTAACGTCAAGAGGGTTGAGGCATATCTTCAGTGGATCTTTGTGACCTTCCACCTTAGGCTCACCAGAGACACTGTGTGCAGTCCTTGTTTCTCAAGCCCTCTTATGCTGGAACTAGCATCTGCCAAACAGTCCGGAGACTAGGATTACCAAGAAGAGGCCTAATGGTTGGAGCAGTGGACTGTGAACCAGTGAAGCCGGGTTCAAGTCCCACTGTTGCTCCTTGTGATTTTGGGAAGTCACTTAACCCTCTAGCAACCTAGGAGTTTTGAGCTGCTTGTGTTTCTGATGCTCTGTTTTACTTAATCGATGTCTTCTAGGTCCATAGTGACAGCGGGACTAGGGGTTAGCGTTAGCTCTACAGTTGGCAGACTGATGCTGCCTCCAAGTTACAGCTGAGCAAACTTGCCTTTAAGGGTGGGTGGCTCATTGAGGAGGACCTGCAGAGTTTGATGGAAGACCTTGGGGAAGGCTTGCCCAGAGGTTCCTGGAATTCAGGCCTAGGGGCATTAGGTCTGCTGCTTGTAGGGCTTTGTGTGGAGCATGGAGATGTCCCTGGACTGCTAGTTGTCGTAATGACTTTGTCTCGATCTTGGCCGCCTTATCCTCCATTGGCCGCCTTATCCTCCATTGGCTTGCTGAAGAGCTGTTTGCCGAGGCACGGACATCCAGGAGTTTTTCATGCACCCATTGCTCGAGATCTGATGATTGTAGCCAGGCCTGGTGTTGAGCTCCAATGCCAGCGGTGGCCACTCTGGCAATGGTTTTGAAGCAGTCGTAAGCAACTTGGGAGAGGTATTTGGAGGATTCCGCGGCAGACTTTGAGTCTGGAAATGTTGGAGATGGTCTCCATCGAGACCAGCGGCATAGCCACTGAGCTCCTTGGCCAGGTCCCACAGGAACATGCCAATGTAGAGTAGGTAGGTTTGAATGCAGCAAGCCAGCATTGAGCCCTGAAAGCATTTACACCCCAGGGCATCAAGCTTGTGGGATTCCCTGCCCGGAGGCACTGAGGAGTGCATTTTGGGGATTTTTTGCTGGCACATGGCAGACTCCACCACCATGGAGGTGTGTGTGAGCTGTGCCTTGCGGAACCCCGGCCCCCTCTGGACAAGATATATCGTGTCGAGTCATCGGCTCATGATAGGAACCGAGGTTGGGATCTCCCACATCCGGAGAAGAAGCTGGGTGAGGATGGAAGGCATAGAGATCGTCAGGGTCTCTTTAGGCGGTGCCTCATAATGGAGGGTGTCCAATTCCTCCATACGCGGTTCTTCTTCCGACTCCATCGTGAGGGAGAGCGCCCGTGCCATATCCCTGACGAACTCAAGGAAAGAGTTATCTTCAGGCAGGGAACAGTGCCTGGCAGCCGGGGGAGACGGGTCCGAGGGGAAGTCTAGGTGGGCCCGAGACTCCGGGGACGTCTCGATGTCGGACTCTTAATCCAAGTAATCCGAGGAGGACTCGGGATCCTCTGGCTGCCGGAGAGCCAGTAACTCTAGTCTCGGATGCTTTGAGGCTTGGGCATGGGTGGAGCCAGAGGCACTCGCCTGTGAAGATCTCGCTCCTGAAGATCGGGAGCAAGAACGAGATCCTCACCGAGGATCCGCCCGAGGCATCTGGTTTTCGGTGATCGCAGTGGCGGTCTGGGGAGTCCTTGATGTCAGGGTCCCTGTGGTCTTCGTGGGGCCGAAGTTGGCACCCACTGTGATGCAAGGAACGGAAAAATGCTGCAACACTCTTTTCTAAGGCCAACATACGTGCCATATCTATCTGGGTGGCGGACTGCATCGCCTTCGCTCACAGTCGAGCCGGCACACAATGTCTGGGCGATGGTGATCTCGGTCGCCAGTCTCCGTTCAGTGCCCGTGGCAGACATCTGCCGGGCTGCCACCTGGTCCTCCGTTCACACTTTCGCAGCCCACTACTACCTGAAGAGGGAGTCCTGACGGGACAGTGCATTTGGCCAGGCTGTACTCCGCAACCTCTTCGGGGTTTAGGCAACTCCTGCCCTCCGACCCTTCTTGTTCAGGCTACCGGAGCCGTGGTTCTCCCTGGACACTGGGGTCCCTCGAGTCTGTCATCAGGATTCACCTGCGGATGCCCACGGCCGTGCCGTGCTCTCGTTTAATGCCTGTCCTTGGTAGCCTGGAGCTAGGGAATACCATATGTGAGGACTGACTTCCTGCTTGTTCCTGGAGAAAGCATAGTTACTCACCTGTAACAGGTGTTCTCCAGGGACAGCAGGAATCAGTCCTCACAACCCTCCCCCCTCCCCCCTCCCCTTGGAGTTGCTGTTCATTTTTGGCCATCTTCTTGGTTGGGCTCTAGCTATGGCACCTGACTGAGCAAGGTGGAACCCTTGGGCGGGAAGGAAACCATGCATGCATGGTGGCACCTCCCAAAGGCTTTCTTTGAAAGCTGGGGAGATGTTCCGCGCAGGGCTCCATTGATATCGCCCGTATGTGAGGACTGATTCCTGCTGTCCCTGGAGAACACCTGTTGCTTCTTTCTCGTTGATTTCAATGGAAAGCAATCTGTTCTCTGCTACTTTTGAATAAAGCAGCTTCAATTAAAAAAATATCCCCTTCTGCTGGGCCTCCTCAGGCCTGTGTGGGCACCTGGAGTCTCCCTAATTGGGCTTCCCAGTTGACTTGACAGGCCTCGGTCATGAAAAGAAACATAAAAACATGGTGGCAGAAAAAGACCACATGGCCTGTCTTCTGTGTTTATAAAGGGAAAAAAGGGACTATAGTTGATATGGAAGGGCAGACTCAATAGGCTATCCAGAGGTTAGAAGGCTCGCAATGTTCCATGTAAGTGGCTGCTGCTAGTTTAATGCTGGTGCAGAGTCTCTCCTGGTTTAAATGGTGGCAATGGTATGAGCTTTATTCCAAGGATAGCGCCAGTCTGTGGCGGAGCTGTTCCACTTAAGAGTCTCTCTTTCCACGTGGAGAAGCTCGCTCCTGGAAACTCCTGGAAGACATACAGAGAAGGACCAAGGGACCTTCTAAGGCTATACGTAACGTCCGGAGCTGTCCTCTTGAGAGGAAGAGTTCTTCAGAACCTTTGTTGAAGTAGGGGTTTGCCTAGCGGAGTGTCTGGATTCTAGTTGTTTCAGGGACCTTTGAGAGCTTCTAATCCCCTTGATTGGATGCTGATGGTCTCTCCTGAGTTCCATTTGGTTGGGGTGTAACTTAATCTCTTCCTTCTAAGGTCACCCATACCATGTTGAACTAGTGTGTTTTAGGTTCCGTAGGCGAGAGCGGATTTTGTCAACTGCTTTGTCGGGCCATTTGTCTTTGATTCCTTGAATGCTGGTCCAGGCCAACCTGGGGCTTCTGATGCACACCAAGTAAATTACAAAAAACAAAAGAGTGGCCGGTTCTCTCACACAACACTTTATTGACCAAATGAAGGTGGCCTAAACCCAACACAGGACCGTGTTTTGTAGCATACTTCATCAGGGGTTATCAGGACACACTAAAAAACATATAAATGAATAATACAATTATAAATAATTACTAAAAAATACAGTACTTTAAATGAAAGGCTAAAAACAATATGTATAAATAATAATATATAAATATTAATAAGTTAGAAATTACATATTATTTCATGAAGGGCTTTGGTCTTCAGTTATAACGCAAAACATATATAATCTCTAATGTGTACAATGTAATTTTCAAAAATTGACTAAAAATACAATTAAAAATACAACCAAAAATATAATTCAAAGGGACAAAATCTATACAGGTATATTGCCAAAATCTAATGTGTTGCGTGTAACTGATATGGAACGCAAAAGAAATAATTAAAAGTACAAAAAATTTTTTTTAAAAGAAATTATAATAAAGGATACTGAAAATAAATGAGACTTAAAATGAAGGATCAGAATGTGATAAGAGGGATTAATCATTAGATCTATCTACTAAACAATGAAACATGAAAGAAAAACTACATATAAATCAGAGAAAAACTAGAGGGATGAGGAGAACAAAGGGTGGAGAGGAGAGGTATTTAAACCAAATTGCTAATGCCAATCAAAATTCAATATTACCTGACTGGTTGTGGTGATCACAAACTACACAATGCACTTAATTGTGTAATTGGAACCGCTAACACCATAAACAAAAAAACTCTTCTGTAAAAAAGAACATAACTTTAGAAGAATTAAATTAAAAAAAGATTATAAAAGATTATAAATACGGCCAGGAGCAGATAAAATATCCATTGTCAAAAAAAGGAGAATTTATAACAAGCCATGGGCTGAGAGAAACCTTGAACTATCTGCAGTGTGCCATGAACAATGATGGAACAACTTAGTGTATCTACGGTGGCAAAAATGAATCTTGTATGTCTGTTTATAAAATCATTAAACTCAAGGGGTCTGCTAAAACTACCAGGGACAGTTAACCATATGGAATGTTAAAAAATGTTATAAGGGCAGGAATAAAAATTTTTTTTAAAAAGCTAATAGAGTTGCTGTTAAACAACGTCCGTTGTATATCAAAAAGTGGACATTTGAGCATTTAATCATTTAGTTTGAAATAAATATCCAACAAATATTATACCAAAGGGTAAATACAAAAACCATGACACTCAAAAAATACAAGAATAGTGTTAAATATACGAATAATAAATACAGGTAAAAACGTTGCTCCATACCAGGATTTCCCTTGTGAAATATAAACCTTAAAACTAACTTTTAATGGCGTTATCTGGTCATTTTATAAGAGTGCGAGGAAGCAAGAACCAGAGCTTATACCAGATTTCAATATTGCAATCTCTGTTTACAAAGCGCACGAAATTATTAAAGATCACTTCTATGTATTTTAGAGAAATCAAGGAGCCACAACCAGCTTTTGCTTATCCCGCACGTCAAGGGAAGTGCCGATGCTATACTCCACAAGGGGGGCAATACATCTGCAAGACTTGAAGAAAACATTACCGTTCATGCTTTATAAAGGGGGAAGGCAATTGCAGTGGGGGTGTACTATCGAGCACCTGGCCAGAATGACCAAATGGATGATGAAATGCTCAAAGAAATCAAGGAAGCTAACAAAAGTTACAGCGCAGTAATAATAATGGGTGATTTCAATTACCCCGGTATCGACTGGGTCAGTGTCACGTCAGGACATGCTAGGGAGATAAAGTTCCTAGATGAAATAAATGACTGCTTCTTGGAGCAGCTGGTTCTGAACCGACCAGAGGGGAAGCCATATTAGACCTAGTCCTTAGTGGAACACCAGATCTAGTGCAAGAGATAAGGGTGTTGGGGCCACTTGGCAATAGTGATCATAGCATGATCGCCTTTGATTTAATTAGTGGAGGAGGGATAGTAAGGAAATCCACAGTACTACCTTTTAACTTTCGAAAGGGAGACTATGATAAAATGAGGAAAACAGTTAAGAAAAAACTAAAAGGAGCAGTTGCAAAGGTTAAAGACGTACATCTAGCTTGGGTGTTGTTGAAAAATACTATCTTGGAAGCCCAGACCAGCTGTATTCCACGCTTTAAGAAAAGTGGAAGGAAGTCCAAAAAACTGCCAGCATGGTTTAAAGGTGAGGTCAGAGAGGCTGTTGACAAAAAAAGCATCTTTCAGGAAATGGAAAAAAGAGCCAAACGACGAAACCTGGAAACAGCACAAGCACTGGCAAGTCAAATGCAAGGCATTGATAAGGCAGGCAAAGAGAGAATTTGAGAAGAAGCTTGCTGCGGAAGCAAAAACGCGAAATAAAGACCTTTTCAAGTACATTCGTAGCAAAAAACCTGTGAGTCAGTTGGTCCATTAGATCAGTGTTTTTCAACCTTTTTTGTGCAAAGGCACACTTTTTTCATGAAAAAAATCACGAGGCACACCACCATTAGAAAATGTTAAAAAAATTTACCTCTGTGCCTATATTGACTATATATAAAGTAATTCTCTTGAATAGGAATCAAACACTCACACCAACTCCCCTCCCCTGCTGGTTCACACCAACCCCCCTCCCCTGCTGGTTCACTCACACCATCGCCCCCCCCTTGCTGGTTCACTCACACCACCCCCCCCCCCTCCACTGCTGGTTCACTCACACCACCCCCCCCCTCCACTGCTGGTTCACTCACACTCCCCCCCCCTTGCTGGTTCACTCACACTCCCCCCCCCTTGCTGGTTCACTCACACACACACACACACCCCCCCCTCTGCCCAAGCCGCTGCTTCTGCTTTGTACAGAGCAGCGGCTGCACTACACTTACATTGAAAAGTAAAGAGAAACTGTGTCAGGAGCCCTCCGGTCATCGCAGAGCCCGAGGAAGTGATGTCATGGGGGCGGGCTCCTCACAGGCTGTCTTTCCTTTTCAAATTAACTTTATTGCAGCTAAAGTTAATTTGAAAAGGAAAGACAGGAAATTGGAATTTTTCCCACGGCACTCCAGACAATATCTCACGGCACAGTGGTTGAAAAACGCTGCATTAGATGATAAAGGGGTTAAAGGAGCACTAAGAGGCGACAAGGCGATAGCGGAGAGACTGAATGAATTCTTTGCTTCGGTCTTTACTGAGGAAGATGTAGGGATGTTACCCATGACTGAAGTGGTATTTAAAGGTGTGGAAGAATTGAAGGAAATATCGATACATCGGGAAGATGTCTTACAACTATTAGATAAACTGAAGAGTAGCAGTATACATCCAAGGGTGTTGAAAGAACTGAAATATGAGATTGCAGACCTGCTATCAGTAATCTGTGAACTATCATTAAAATCATCTCTAATACCTGAAGATTGGAGGATCGCCAATGTAACACCAATTTTTAAAAAGGGTTCCAGGGGTGATCCGGGAAACTACAGACCGGTGAGCCTGACGTCAGTACCAGGAAAAATGGTAGAAACCATCATAAAGAATAAAATTACTCAGCATGTAGATAGTCACAACCTAATGGGAGACAGCCAACATGGCTTTAGACAAGGAAGATCTTGTCTTACTAATCTGTTTTGTTTTTTTGAAGAAGTGAATAAACAGGTGGACAAAGGTGAGTCGGTTGATATTGTGTATCTGGACTTTCAGAAAGCCTTTGACAAGGTCCCTCATGAGAGACTTTTGGCAAAACTAAAGAGTCATGGGATAGGAGGCAGTGTACTATTGTGGATCAGGAACTGGTTAAAAGATAGAAAGCAGAGGGTAGGGCTAAATGGCCAATTTAACAAATGGAGAAAGGTGAATAGTGGTGTACCCCAGGGATCTGTGCTGGGTCCGCTGCTTTTTGACATATTCATAAATGACCTGGAAAGTGGAATAACGAGTGAGGTTATCAAATTTGCAGATGACACAAAACTATTTAAAGTTGTTAAAACCCAAGAGGATTGTGAAAAATTGCAAGAGGATCTTGATAAATTGGAAGACTGGGCATCCAAATGGCAGATGAAATTTAATGTGGACAAGTGCAAGGTTATGCACCTAGGGAAGAACAACCCAAGCTATGGTTACACGATGCAAGGTTCCACATTAGGAACCACCACCCAGGAAAAAGATTTAGGCGTCATTGTGGATACCATGTTAAAACCCTCCACCCAGTGTGCAGCGGCGGCCAAGAGAGCAAATAGAATGCTAGGTATGATAAGGAAAGGAATGGAAAATAAAACAAAAGATATTATAATGCCTCTATATCGTTCCATGGTGAGACCGCACCTTGAATATTGTGTGCAATTCTGGTCGCCGTATCTTAAAAAGGATATAGCGATTTTAGAAAAGGTTCAGAGAAGAGCCACCAAAATGGTAAAGGGGATGGAAGGATACTCCTATGAAGAAAGGCTAAAAAGGTTAGGGCTCTTTAACCTGGAAAAGAGACGGCTGAGGGGAGATATGATAGTAGTCTATAAATTAATGAACGGAGTGGAACGGGTAAACGTAGATCGATTGTTTACGTTATCAGAATATAGAAAGACTAGGGGACATGCAATGAAGCTACAGGGTAAACTATTTAAGACTAATAAAAGAAAATATTATTTCACTCAACGTGTAATCAAACTCTGGAATTTGTTACCGGAGGATGTAGTAAAGGCTGTTAGTGTAGCTGGGTTTAAAAAAGGTTTGGACAAGTTCCTGGAGGAAAGGTCCATAAACCATTATTAAGAAGTGACCGAAGATATCAATGCTTGACCCAGTACAAGCATTGTGGAACTTGTGTTTCTTGGGGAAACTGCTAGGTACATATAACCTAGATTCGCCACTGTTGGAAACAGAATACTGGGCTTGATGGGACCTTAGTCTGACCCAGTATGGCATATCTTATGTTCTTATGAATCCTCTCCAATTGGCAATGAATACTGCTGCCAGAGTACTTGAAGGAATATCAAAAGCAGACCACATAACTCCAATCCTAAAAAGGCTCCACTGGCTACCGACCAGTGCCAGAATCCAACATAAGATCATAATCACCACTTTCAAAACCTTAAACAATCAAACACCCTCAACCATCACTGACCTATTACACACCCAGACCCCCAATAGAACCAGAAGATCAGCAGCAATAAATATCTTAATTGTCCCGAAAGAAACAGTCAGATGCACTAAGGAAACATCCAAAAGAGCCTTTAGCATTCATGCCCCAGTAGCATGGAATGCCCTCCCTCCAGAATTGAGAGCCATAACCAGCCTAACACAATTCAGGAAAAAACTCAAGCACTACCTATTCTCAAGCTACTTTCCAGTATAGATTTTCCTAAGAGAAATAGTCACACCATGTACAGATCCAGAGAATTTCGACTGTGAATAACTGTAAATAGTTTACCCTGTTTCTTCCAAGTTCTTAAACCCCTCTTACTTGTAAAATGCACTACAGTTACCCTGTATGTATATGCTCTGTTCCATGTAAACCGCGCTGATGTTAATAGTGCGGTATATAAGAAATGTTAAATAATAAATAAAATTAATTCTCTGCCCCCTCAACCTCTGGCTTTAAAAAGTCACAATGAAGGGAGGAGGACCCAGGCAAAGGAGCAGCCCGTGGGGAGGTCAACTACAGGATTTTTATCCTGCTTAGATCCAGATAATATCCGACCAATGGGTACTGGAGATCATCCGCAAGGGCTATTCCCTCGAGTTCGCACGGCCGATCACCAGCTCCTTTGTCCAGTCACCCTGCAGGGGTGCCGGGCAAGGCTTGGGCGATAAAGGAGACCCTGGATCGGCTTCTGCAACTGAGGGCAGTGGTTCTGGTACCCAGAAACCAATACGAATGCGGTCGATAATCAATTTATTTTGTGGTCTCCAAAAAGGATGGTTCCTGGCGCCCGATTCTGGACCGCAAAGGAGTAAACCGTTGTCTTTGGGTGCCGCATTTTCGCATGGAAACGTTGCGGTCTGTGATGATAGCAGTGAGAAAGGGAGAGTTCTTAACGTCCCTAGATCTCACGGAAGCGTATCTACACATTCGTATTAGGCCAGACTATCAGCGATACCTGCGGTTTGCGGTGCCGATGAGGCACTTTCAGTTTCAGGCCTTGCCATTTGGATTGGCTACAGCGCCGCGGACATTCACCAAGGTCATGGTAGTCGTAGCAGCAGCGCTTCGCAAAGAAGGGGTGCTAGTGCATCCTTATCTCGACGACTGGCTAATCAGGGCAAAGTCCAGGGACAAGAGCGTAAGGGCCACTGGCCCGGGTGGTGCAACCTCTGGAAAGTCTGGGATGGATAGTCAATCGGGCCAAAAGCCGGTTGTCTCCTTCCCAGGACCTGGAATACTTAGGGGTCCGATTCGACGCGCGAACAGGGGCAGTCTTCCTGCCAGAGCACCGAGCTCAGGGGTTGCGGTTCTTGGTGTGGTGTGCGAAACCGAAGGCCTGACAGTACCTACAGTTCCTTTTCGTCCCTCCAATCCAGTCACGGAACCTCTGGGGTTTAGTACCTCCTTCAGCAGCTTTGGAGACTGAAACACGTCATCGCTTTGCTGACACTGGTATAAGTAGGCAAGGACCGCCTCTCCACTCCAGTACTCTAGTAGTTTGTCTCCAAGCAGCTGGAGAAGGTGGTGAGCCTGGGGTTCTGGGCTAACTCAGCAACAACTAAGAAGAGGTTTGTAATTTGATAGCTAGGGTACTATTAGATCAGGGTTTTATAAGGGGTTGGAGTGTATAGTGCTGCAGAGGTTTAGATTTAACTTCTCTCTCCTCATTGCTCCTTCCCCCTCCCCGCACTTATATTTGGGCAGAGGGGGAGTGAGTACCTGGAGCTTTCAGCCTCCCTGCTCCCGATCCCGCATTAACGGGTGAGGAGCAGGTGGTAGGTGAAGCCGAGAGCTTTCCGGCACAGAGGGGGTGTCCGGTGCACACTTGGGCTCGGCGCAGCGTGTCTCTCCACACTGGGTGCCGAAGTCGCATATATGGCTGAGCACCAGAGGTAGATTGAGGCGCCAGAAGGCAGTTTTGATTGCGGTAAGTATCGGGCATTCATTTGGTAATTGCGGGCATCTGTCTTGCCGGCCACAGCGGCGGGATAATGCAGGATCGGGCCGGAACCACGTGGGGACAAGCATGGCCGCGTGGCTTCGGGCGTGAAGCATGTTCGGCGGCATTTTGTGTTTCTTGTCAGCCCACAGGCAGGAGCCGGCAGGCCCGCGTGGCTTAGAGCGGGAAGAGCGTAGGACAGCATTTTGTTTCTTTTCCTGTTGGCACACAGGCAGGGGCTGGTGCAGGGCTGGTAGTTGGCTGCCCGGGGATTATTGGAGCCCCATTTTTGACAGGGGTGCTTTTAGTTAGTCGGGACAGTTTAAAAAAAAAAAAAAAGTTTTGCAGCTCCGTCCTTGAACCTTAGGAAATCACAATGAGATGAGGAGGGCCCAGGTGGGGTGCATGCCTGTAGGAGGGTGACTACGGGACTTTTATCCTGCCTGGGTCCAGATCACGGCGGACCAGTGGGTGTTGGAGGTCATCCGAGAGGGATATGCTCTGGAGCTCCAATGGCCAGTGGTATTGCAAAGCACAGCTAAAGAGACTAGCGGTTTAGACAGGCTCCTGCAGCTCAAGGCACTGGTGCCGGTTCTGCCAGAGCAGTGTGGGTGCGGTCGGTACTCCATATATTTCGTGGTCCCAAAGATGTATGGAGCTTTTCGGCCCATTTTGGATTTAAAAAAGGTAAGCCGTTGTCTCCGCGTGACTCATTTCCACATGGAGACGCTGTGGTCTGTAATAGCAGCGGTCAGGGAAGGCGAGTTCCTTACGTCGCTGGACCTCACGGAGGCTTATTTGCACATTCCAATTCGACAAGAGCATCAACAATTTCTTCGGTTTGCGGTGCCCATGGGACACTTTCAGTTCCGGGCATTGCTGTTTGGTCTAGCCAAGGCGCTGAGGATGTTCACCAAGATTATGGTAGTGGTGGCGGCGGTTCTCCGCATAGAAGAGGTATTGGTGCACCCCTATTTGGACAACTGGTTGATTTGAGCGAAATCAAGGAGCGAGTCGGCTACAGCCCGGGTGGTGCAGCTACTTCAGAGCCTGGGTTGGGTGGTCAACTTGTCCAAGAGCAAGCTGTTTCCCTCACCGAGTTTGGAATATCTTGGGGCTCGCTTTGATACAGCGCAAGGGAGAGTGTTTCTTCCGGTTCTGCGAGCTCGGGGCTTGAGGGCGCTCATGCAAAACTTCCTGGCCGAGAGAGCTCCTACAGCTTGGCAGTATTTGCAGTTACTCGGGACGATAGCAGCCACGCTAGAGGTAGTGCCATGGGCCAGAGCTCACATGAGGCCGTTACAGAGGGTGCTGCTACAGCGCTGGTCTCATCAGACGGACTCGCTGTCTCGGCAGCTTCCTTGTCCACAGGAGGTGGGTCGGGAGCTTTGCTGGTGGTTGCTGCCAGAGATCCTGGAGAAGGGAATGACATTGGAGGCCCCGGCCTGCAGACCGTTAATGACGGATGCTAGTCTATCGGGCTGGGGTGCACATTTCGAAGGACGGTTTGCACAGGGTCAGTGGACAGTGTTAGAGAAGGGGTGGTCCATCAACAGGTTAGAGATGAGGGTGGTACTTAGCTTTCCTAGCGTTCCAGTCGTGTGTGAGGCACTCAGCGGTTTGGGTTCTTTCCGACAATGCGACCACAGTGGCATACATCAATCGGCAGGGCGGCACGGGAAGTGCAACCTTGGAGGCAGAGGCAGGTCAGCTGTTGGCTTGGGCCGAACGAAACCTGCTGGCTCTGTCAGCTCAACATGTGGCAGGAGTGGACAATGTAGAGGCAGATTTTTTGAGCTGTCGCAAGGTGGATCCAGGAGAGTGGATGCTTCACCCGGATGTGTTTGCACTAATTAAAAGACGCTGGGGAGCACCGATTATGGATCTGATGGCGACGTTCGAGTCGGCAAAAGCTGCACGGTTTTACAGCAGAAGACGAGAAAGGATGTCGGAAGGTCACGATGCTCTGATGCAAAGGTGGCCGGTCGATGGTCTCGTATACGTGTTCCCACCATGGGCGCTAATAGGACGTGTGATTCAGTGCATAGAGATTCAGCAGGGCCTGGTGCTTCTAATTGCGCCGGATTGGCCCAGAAGACCTTGATATGCGGATCTGATTCACCTGCTGGTAGACAGTCCGTGGCGGCTCCCGTCGCAAGAGGATCTTTTGATTCAGGGGCCGCTCCGTATGCTGCAGGTAAGTTGATTCTCGCTTACGGCTTGGCTCTTGAAAGGGCACAGATGAGAGCCAGGGGATATTCAGCGGCAGTCATTTCTACGCTGTTGAAGGCTAGGTGGAGATCTGCTTCATTAGCGTATGTGCGAGTCTGGAGCATTTTTGAAGCATGGTGTGCGGACAGGCAGGTGCACCCCGCGGCGACGTCTATTACGCAGATTCTTTCGTTCCTGCAAGATGGATTCGAGAAGGGTCTGGCTGCCAGTTCGTTAAAAGTTCAACTAGCAGTGCTGTCTTGTTACCGAGGTAAGATCCAAGGGGAAGCGTTGGGAGCACACGCGGACGTTAAAAGGTTTCTAAGGGCCGTGTTGCTCATCCGACCGCCACGCCGGTGCATGGTCCCTTCTTGGAATTTGAATTTGGTGCTGGAAGTGTTGGTTAGAGAGCCATTTGAACCATTGGGTAAGGCTTCATTGAAGGATCTAACGTTAAAAATGGTGGTTTTGGTGGCTATTTACTCAGCTCGAAGGATTTCGGAGTTGCAGGCATTGTCTTCTAAGGAGCCTTTTCTTTCTTTTTCTGATCAGAAGGTGGTTTTGCGCCCGGTTTCCGCCTTCTTGCCCAAGGTGGTTTCAGTCTTTCACGTCAACCAGGTGGTGTCATTACCGGTGTTCTCTGAAGAGGCGAACATGGCCGCTGGGGGGAAATTGCGGTTCCTGGATGTTCGTTGGACGCTCAAGATATACCTCCGTGGCACAGCGGCTTTCCATAAGTCGGACAGATTGTTTGTGGTGTTTGGAGGACCTAGGAAAGGGGAGGCTGCGGCTAAGTCTTCGATTTCCAGGTGGCTAAAGGAGGCCATTGCAGTGGCATATATTTTGAAGGGTAAGGCCGTGCCGGAGGGGCTGAGAGCCCACTCAACTAGGACACAGGCGGCCTCCTGGGCGGAATACAGTTTGGTACCGGCCAAGGATATTTGCAAGGCGGCGACTTGGTCATCTTTGAACTCCTTTGTCAAGCATTACCGTCTGGATGTGCAGGTGGCGGGGGATGTCCGATTTGGATCAGCGGTGCTTCAAGCTGGTCTGACAGGTCCCTCCTGTTGATATTTACTGCTCTGTTACTTCCCCAGAGGTTCCAGGACTGGACTGGAGGGACAAAAAGGAAGGTGAAATTAGACTTACCTGCTAATTGTTGTTCCTTGAGGAACTCCAGTCCAGTCCCGGATCCCACCCTTGATTTCCATTTTTGGTTTGTAGCCTGAAGTCGGTTGTCTCGGAGATAGGAATAAGGATGATGTTTCGAGGTAGACGATCTTTTGGTTCCCAAGGGGGGATATAAATGCGTGCTCTGTCCTCTGAAGGAAAGAGGAGGGCCTTCCTATGCAGCCAAGTACGATAACATAGGTTTCCTTACAGGGGAACTTAGTTTATGTTTAAAGTGTTTGCTTAACCCTTTCCAGGCCGGTCCCGAAATACTCGGGACCCAAAATTCTGACCAAATGGCCGAGCCCAAAATAGTCGGGATCGGCGCAATGACGCAGATACTAAAGATTAATGAGCGAAATACTGGAAGCTAATGACAACACACATTTGGGCTGATGAAAAGAGAGTTGTGCTAATGTTTCTATTTATACACCAGGCCAAAACAGCCAGAAAACAACCTGCAAATAGGTCATTAGCAATAGGTGATTTAGAATTAAAAGCAAAGTAAACAAGATGGAGTCAGCTGGTAAAAGAATGCAAAAAGAACGATATAAAGCTGCTGAAGTTATTAGGTTTCTCACAGAAAGTGATGGTAACAGTAATAGCAGTGGCGAAGATGTCATTGATAATGAAACTGAAGAAGTTTTCACAAAAAATGTGGACTTTGAAGGCTCGGATGACAGTGACCCAGATTCAGTAGCAGCCACAGCTGAACCTCCAGGTTAGTAATTATTTGCAGACATTATTTATGTCACCTATATATCAGCTATGTCTTTAGGTATAACAAAACGCTAAATGTCACATTTATATTGATAAATTGTTCAGTTTGAAAAATGTCAACTATAATAAAACATTTTCATTTACAGTTGTGGCTGCGGCTGAACCATCTGTAATATAAATCCTCTTGGCAGAGGGAAGCTTTGCCGTCATACTGCAGACCGTGGCGATAATGCAACTACATCACAAGTACGGACAAGAAGAAGCAGTCTTCCATGGAAAACAACTCCAAAAGACGTCCGTCAGTTTCCTTTCATTGCACAACCTGGCATAGCCAAACGTATGGGTGTCAATGCAACTAAATTGGACTTCTACAAGCTCTTTGTTACAGATGAACTAATTTCAATGATTGTTCTTGAGACAAATCGCTATGCAGCAGAACTGTGTGCTAAAATACCAGCTGACAAGCCTCATGCCCGAATGAGAAAATGGCAAGACGTTGACCATAATGCTATATGGAGAATGTTGGCGTTGACGATGGCTATGGGAATAATCAAGAAGCCTATGATCGACTTGTACTGGTCAGGTCAACTACTGTTAGAAACTCCATTCTTTCCATCAATAATGAGCCGAAATACATATAAGCGAATATTACAGGCCCTTCACTTTCAAAACAATGCAACACAGAAACCCGAGGGTGATCGCATTTGGAAGCTTTGTCCATTCTATGACATTATCACACAGTGATTCCAAATTGTTTATATCCCGGAACAAGACATTTCAATTGATGAATCTCTACTGCTTTTCAAAGGAAGGTTATATTTCAAACAATACATACCTACAAAACGTTCAAGATTTGGCATCAAATCATATGAGCTGTGTGAGTCACGTAGTGGATACACCTGGAAATATATGCTATACTCAGGTCAAGATGCAGTTCTAAGTGATGGTTTACATGGAAGTAGCTACTGTATTGTGCTGAATCTGATGGATGGACTGCTTGATAAAGGCTATCGATTGGCTGTGGATAACTACTACAACAGTCCAGAACTCTGTATGGATCTGTATGACCGAGCAACATCCTGCTTTGGAACGGTACGATCCAGTCGAGTTGGTATGCCTACTGACCTGCGTCTAAATGTAGACGGAAGGAAATTGAAATGAGGAGATGTCACATATCGTACAACAGATAAACTGCTAGCACTTTGCTGGTATGATAAGAATTATGTAACAATGTTGTCCAACTGTCATGATGGCTCTGTAGTTGACACTGGAAAAAGAGATCGGAATGATCAGCCAATTCGAAAGGCACAAGTTATCGTTGACTACAACAACATAATGGGTGGTGTAGACAGAACAGATCAGTTATTGGAGTATTATGCTTTTCTGCGCAAAACTGTAAAGTGGTACAAGAAAGTTGCCTTTCATCTGTTGGACATAGCAGTACTCAATGCTCAGATACTCTGGAGCAAGTCCCACCCAGAGGAGAAAGTGACAGGACTTGACTTCCGTATGAAGCTTATCTTGGCTATCATTGAAGCAGTTGGTCCTGATGCTAGTGCATGTGATGCTGGTGGCCGACCAAGTACTGGTGTTTCCCCATTTCGCTTGACTGCTAGACATTTCCCTAGCCTCATTCCACCAACTGAGAAGAAAACTACCGTATTTCGACAGTGTCGCGTGTGCAATGAGAGTCTCGGACATCGACATGTTGCTGGTGACAATCGTAAACGTGTTGAAACTAAATATCACTGTGCTGACTGTGGAAATGTACCTCTCTGTGTTGCACCATGTTTTGCATATTTTCATAATAATGAAGATCTTAAATAACTTGTAATTGTTATGATCAGTTAAAATTAAATCGAATGTATGCAACTAATAATGATTGCTTTTATAAATAAAGTGCACCTATTTTCATGTTTTTGAGCCTTCAGTTATACATATTTGTGTTGCTGTCTCATTTTTCTATCAAATGGTATATAATACATGACCATAGCAGAAAGGAAATCACTGTTATAACATATTGAATAAGACCGGCACAATTTTCCTGAGAGATGGAAAAATTAACCCGGCTGCAGAATGTGGATTAGAAATTTAAAGGGAGCCTTGATAGGGTTAAGGTAGTAGTTTAGACTGTATTGTTAAAAAAAGAAAAAAAGAAAGTGAGTAGAAGTGATTTAACTATATTGCTCTGCTGAGTCTGCTTTGTCAATAGGTACTGGAGTGGAGAGGCAGTCCTTGCCTACTTATACCAGTGTCATCAAAGCAATGTCGTGTTTCAGTCTCCAAAGCTGCTGGAGGAGGTACTAAACCCCAGAGGTTCCCAGACTGGACTTGAGTTCCTTAAGGAACAGCAATTAGCAGGTAAGTCTAATTTCACCTTATTGGGAACGATGGCGGCCACTCTGGAGGTAGTGCCATGGGCGAGAGCACATATGCATCCTTTACAGAGGGCTCTGCTACGTCTGTGGTCAAACCAGACAGACGCTCTGACTCAGCAGCTTCCCTGTCCACGGGAAGTCAGGGAGGCTTTTCAATGGTGGCTTAGTTGGCAAAATCTGGCTGCGGGCATGCCTCTCGAACCCCTGCAGTGGATACCGGTTCTCACCAACACCAGTCTGGCAGGTTGGGGAGCTCACTGCAGAGGGGCTCTATGCTCAGGGGGCTTTGAGCGCAGGAGTCTGGATGGTCAATCAACAGACTAGAATTGAGAACAGTATTTCAGGTGCTCAGTGCTTTTGAGAAGGTTCTCCTAGGCCAGTCAGTGAGAGTCTTATCGGACAACGCGACCGCGGTAGCTTATCTCAATCATCAGGGTGGCACAGGCAATTTAGCGCTCGAGGAGGAGTCGGAGAGTTTATTTCTCTGGGCAGAGCCTCAACTCCAGGCATTGTCGGCAGCGCATATTGTGGGAGTCGACAACATGACAGCGGACTATCTCAGCTGGGTTCGTGTGGATCCGGGGGAGTGGGTTCTGCACTCGGAAGTCTACGCACAAGTGGTGCGCAGATGGGGAACTCCTCTGATGGATCTTATGGCAACCTTCGAGTCCGCCAAGGCCAGTCATTTCTTCAGCATTAGACGGGAGAGAATGTCGGAAGGCATAGACGCTCTATTGCAACAATGGCCGATGGAGGGGATTCTCTGTCTTTCCTCCTTGGGCATTGATAGGCCACGTGGTTCAGCGGATTGAAGCATATCCCGGATGTGTCATCCTGATAGCTCCTGACTGGCCGAGGTGTCCTTGGTAGTGCGACTGTTGGTGGCTCGGCCATGGCACCTGCCGGAGCGGAACAGCCTTCTGTTGCAGGGTCCTCTGCACATGCCTCAGGTGAATCGATTCTCGCTTACGGCTTGGCTCTTGAAAGGGTGCGGTTAAGACGGAAAGGGTATTCGGCACCTGTTATCTCAACCTTGCTAAATGCACGCACGAGGTCTACTTAGCTAGCCTACATCCGTGTCTGGCGTATTTTTGAGGCATGGTGTACAGATAGACAGCTGAGGTCTTCTTCAGCTGCGGTACCGGAAATTTTGGCATTTTTGCAGGATGGCTTTGATAACGGATTGGCATCCAGCTCTTTGCAGGTACAGCTGGCGGCAATTGCTTGTTTTCGCGGAAAAGTCCAAAAAGCCTTTGGGCTCTCATCTGGACATGGTGCGTTTTCTTCGGGCGGTAAATAGTTTGCGACCACCTCGTAGGGTGCTGGTTCCCCCTTTGGATCTCAATTTGGTTCTGAGAGCGTTGACTAAGGAACCTTTTGAGCCCTTGAGCCGAACTTCATTGAAGGACTTAACGTTAAAGACAGTCTTTTTAGTAGCAGTTTGTTCTGCACGAAGAATTTCAGAGTTGCAGGCTTTGTTTTACCAGGAACCGTTTCTTTCATTTTCTCAAGAGAAGGTGGTTCTTTGTCCAGTTCCCTCTTTCCTGCCAAAGGTGGTCTCGGCGTTTCACGTCAATCAGCCGGTATCTCTGCCAGTGTTAAATGGCTCTGCGCTAGGACGCAACCTTTATTGGTTAGATGTCAAGAGAACCCTCAAGTGTTATTTGAAGAGTTTGGAGAGTTTTCGCAGGTCAAATCGTTTGTTTGTCCTCTTTGGGGGTCTGCGCAAGGGTGAAGCAGCGGCTAAGGCCACCATATCCAGGTGGATTTGAGAGGCGATTGCTTCAGCTTACATTTTGCAGGGACGAGAGTTGCCTTTAGGGCTGCGAGCTCATTCCACTAGAGCTCAGGCGACTTCTTTGGCCGAGTATAGTTTAGCTCCCCCGATAGAAATACATCGGGCAGCTACTTGGTCTTCTCTGCATACTTTCAGTAGGCATTATTGCCTGGATGTCCAGGCGGCGGGGGAAGCCTGTTTTAGATCGGCAGTTTTGCAGGCCGGTTTGGCGGGTCCCTCCCATTAATTAACTGCTCTGTTACATCCCAGAGGTTCGGGACTGGACTGGAGGGATGATATGGAAAGCAAAATTAGACTTACCTGCTAATTGTTGTTCCTTTAGGAACTCCAGTCCAGTCCCGTATCCCACCCAGGATTGTTTTAGGATACTGCCGTTTTCGTTAGGTTTCGGCTCCATTATGGCCAGAGCTGGTGTCCAATCTAACATAATTATCAAGAAGATTATACTTTGAAAGCATTCCTGGTGTCTGCCGTCATTCGGGCACCTTAGGCAGAGGCCTGGTTTTCTCCGGAAAGTTTCTTTCTCTCTCTTTTTTTTCTCTTACTCTTTCCTACTCTGCGGGGTTGGAGGAGTGCCTCCTAGGAAGGTGAGGCAGGTATTACTAGTTAGTTCTTTCTTGTTTGTTGTATTTCTGCTTATTTTTGTTGCTTCTGTGAGTTTGCTTTGTCAATAGGTTACTGGGAGCTTGTGGGAGGAGCCAGTGGTATTAGTATGGGTGCCCTCAAGAATGTGACGTACTCAGTCTCTAAGCTGCTGGAGGAGGTGCACTACCCAGAGGTTCGGGACTGGACTGGAGTTCCTCAAGGAACAACAATTAGCAGGTAAGTTTAATTTCGCTTTTACAGAAAGAGAGGTGGATCCGTGGAATAGTATCCCAGTGGAGGTGGTGGAGATGAAGACAGTATCTGAATTCAAAAAAGCATGGGATAAACACAGAGGATCTCTAAAGGAAAAAAGGGGACTGTTGTAGTTGTTGATATGGAAGGACAGACTAGATAGGCCATGTGGTCTTTTTCTGTCATCATTTTTCTATGTTTTAAATGTAATTTATGCATAATACTTCTGCACAGGACAGCAACCAAACAACCCGACAATAGGATCTAAGAAGGGAAAAGGGAGGATATCAGATATATAAATCTGACAAATGGTGTTTGGATTTAGGCGCCAGTGACTGTGACTCCTTGATCTCTCCCCCCCCCCCCCCAATGTTTCTATTCTCTACTGGCGTTCTTCCATTTACAAACTCGTATATGTCTGGGGAGGGTGGAAGAGTTTGGAGAGAGATGATAGTGTATTATGGTAGCAGGGACTTGTCAGACGGCTGCCTGGGTGAGAATCTTCACAGTCTTGACAATGCATATATTTATATGATTTTTGCAAGGTATTGTGGGTAATGTAGTTCATTCACACCAGAGACAGCTGCTGACAATAATTTAGTTGTGCACAAGTGTTAAAGCCAATAAGATACTTCTTTATTTATGGGGTTATTTCTCCCAGCACAGATATGCTTGGTAGCACATAAATTAGGTTACTTGCTTGCAGTGTTTAACTTGGTAAAACAAAGTCAAAAATCAAAATCAGGAATACAACCTTCAAACTTGTCAGGCAATTAGCTAATGTTTTCTTAGCATATCTCTAACAAACGAAAAGCCACAAAGAAAGAAATAAACTGTTCTTGTAAGGTTAACTTCTGATTACTTTCCACACAGATCCAGAAGTAATTCTCTCCTAGCTCACAAGCAATTAGGTGCAGCTCAATTGCTATCAGTTATCCAGCTGAAATCCTTTAGCTGGCTGGCTTTCTACCATGTGAGTCAAATCCTGCTTCAGGAGCTTTTCTTAGTGGAATAAAGAACAAATTTATATTTCTTTGTGATGGCTGCTGTGCTTTATCACAGAAAGTTACCAACAGAGTTTGGATAGAGAGCAGTCCATATAAACAATATCTTGATCTGCTATTATTTCCCCTTCATCAACAAGCATAGGGTCACTATCATGAATTGGCACAGATGAATCTTTCAATGGAGCACTTTCAGGAGAACACTTATTTCCCTGCTGTCTTTCAAGGTTATAGCTAGGGCATAGATCAGTGTTCATACCTGAGCTTCCATTGTTGCTATAGTTCCTCTCTATATAGCCTGGCCAGTATGTAGTCCAGTTCTTATGTCCAGCCTTCCAGTCCTGATCCCTGGACACTGGATCTCTCTTCACATACCTTCTGGCATAGGTCTTAGAGTCCCTTCCACGTGCAGCCGTCTCCCTCACAGGTAGCCTCTGGTGATTCCTTGTTCTGCAGCACCATTCCTCTGGCTTTCCCCAGTCCAATGGTCTATGCTGGCCCTTGGAATACCTCCCAGTATACGTACTGCCTTGGACTCTTCTAGACCTCTCAAAGGCTTTTCTCCTCTTCCTTCCAGAGGGTTTCTTTCTTTCTCTATCCGTCCGGTTTGGCTTCTGCTTCTGCTGATTCTTCAGATGAAACTGATGATCAAACTCAAGCTGATTCTCAGGATACTGAGGACAATTCTCTGGATATCCAAGGTGATCATGAAGCTGGTCATCTGTAGAATAAACTCTACTCTTATTCTGCTTGGATGAGTGATCCTCCCTAACACAGCGCAGCTGTGCTGAATCAGGCCCTGCCCTTTGAGATGAGTGCTTAGGGATTACCTCATAGCCCTCCTGATTGAACACACGTTTCCTCACTTCAGTTTCTCTAATGGCTGTTGGAAACCTGGTGCATTCTGGGACTGGTAGTCTTTTATGGCAAAATTCTGTTTTCATATTTCTACCAGAACTGACAGGTTGCTTGTTCAGAGTCACTTCACCTTTTCTATAGCTCCTTCCTGAGCTATGATAAGCTTCCTTATCACAGACTTTATGACGCATCTTCAGACAGAAATATTTAGATAGCAAGTGTCTGTGTGTATGTGTGGTAGAGTGATGATTTGCCTGTCTGTGAATGGGGTGTGGTGCTGGGTGCCACTGTAAGGGTGGGTACAGGGCTGGGAAATCTGTGTGTGCGCGCTGAAGAGGTGGGGGTGCCTGTGTGTGTTCTTGGGGGGGTATACTTTTTGGCATATGCTCATTGTGTCCCTTTTGTCCTTTTGCTTTTATCCCATTAATCTCCAACATATTGCACTCTTCCTTCCCCCTCCAACCACTTCCCACTCTGTTCCCCTTGCAGATTCTCTCCCTTTCTACAAACCCCTGCCCTCTATTCCCCTATCTTCTTTCCTTTTTTTTTTTTTTTTTTTTTCTTTTGAAGCTATTGGTCCTTTAGATTTTTGCTGCTTCATTCCCTCCCACCCTCCTGTCTAACCTTTTTTTGCAGGCCTTGATCTGGCTGTCCTCTTCTGCTTGCAGAAGAAGGGATCCCCATGGGCAGACAGCTTACGTCTGGGCCACAGTCTCGTCCTTACTTTTCTTATCTGCCCATGGGATCCAATCTGCTATGGGGAGATTGGATACCCTTGGGCAGCCTACTGTCTTCCAGGTTGTGACCTCTGTATTCCCCTGTACTGTAGTTCTACCTTTTTGAAATGTGATCCCCACCAGCAGATAGGACCATGATCGTGTTTTCTAAATGTTTTAAAAACATTTTTTTAAAGGAGAGAGAAGAAACCCCAGGCACTATGTGCAAATTTCTGGTCACTCTAGTGACTTGACACCTGGGATTTGTTAAGCTCTGTATTAAATAGAAAAAGATAAAAATAAAACAAAAACCAAGCAAACAAACAAAAAACCTCCCAAAAAAGAATTTATAATAAATGGGTGTTTTATCCACATTGGAGAAACATGAAAATTATGCACAAAGGGGCATGTTTACCAAAAGTGCACTGCCTGGTAGCATGGGGTTCAGAATACACCAAGTGTACTACAGTAAAAAAAAGTATCGTGTGCTGAAAATGTGACCTCACTAATACTAATTCAAGTAGTCAAGACTAGGTGGCTCTTGGGCAGAGTGTCCACATTGTCCTCCCCTCTGATGTAGCACCTCTCAATAGATGGCGTTAAGTGTATCTCCAGGAACAAGCAGGAATGTAGTCTTCACATATGGGTATCGTCGGTACCGACGGAGCCTGCGCGGGAACACTCCCCAGCATCCAATTAGAAAGCTTTTGGGAGCATCCCACAGCACCTGTATGCTGCCTTTCCGCCTTTCCCAACTGCCTCTCTCCAGTTCTTCGTTTTCCGCGGAGCCAGCAGGTCGTCATTCCTGTCACCGCAGAAAGTTTTCCATTCTCCTTTTTTGTGGTCGCGTCTGCCTTCCTCGACACTATACTGGTACCGCCAGTTCTTTCTTTCTTTCTTTCTAACAAAAAAAAAAAAAGATAATTTTTTTCCAAACTTTTCTTCCTTGGGTGCACGCGCCATTTTGGGCCTTAGGCCCAAAATTTCCTTTACCATGGAAAAACCCGCTTCGGGTTTCAAGAAGTACACCAAGTGTGGCGGTACCATCTCCGTCACCGACACCCATGAGTGGTGTCTTAAATGTTTAGGTCCTGACCACTCCATTTCGGAGTGTATGGCCTGTGCCATGATGTCCAAGAGGGGGTCAACAAAACAGAGCTGCTAAGCTCAGCACCCTTTTTCCCTCCGATGCAGCCTCTGTGGCATCGACATCTTCCAGGACTTCGTCTTCCTCCCATGGATCTCAGGTAACCAAACATAAGTCTGGCCGGTCCTCAAAGGGTAGATCTCCTTCCAAGCATCGAGATGCCTCTGGCGTTGCCCGTAAGGGTTCTGTACCGGCAAAATTGCCCCAGCGGGAGGCTTGGGCATCCAAAGCAGTATCGTGGCTCCAGGATGTTCTCAAGGCCTCGAGCTTGGCAGAACGTCTGGTGCCATGCTCTGGGGTACCGGCTGCTTTCTCCAGTACCGATACCCAGGCATCGGCAGCGTCGATAGACCAGAGGTTCCTGGCTATTGAATGCAGTCTGGTGGCTCTCCTTGCGGCATCGACACCCTCGGAACTGCGTCAGACAGTTCAACCGGCACCGGTACTGACAGCATCAGCATCGACATCGGTATCCGCATTGCCGGCACCCAGTCATGCTATGCCTTCCGGTACCGATACACTGGTACCGATTCCCCCCGGCACCGACTTCGGTCGGTACGGGTATCGTGCTCTACAAGAGCATCCAGACAGAAGATACTTTGAGTCCTCGGAGGAGTCTGAGGATTCTGACAGCTCCGTCGGTACCGGAGTACTTCTCCCAGAGGAGCCTTCCTCTCCTAAACGCAGGATGTCTCCTCCAGAAGATATTTCCTTTCAGGATTTTATCAGGGAGGTGGCTCGAGGTCTGTCCATTACTGTGACTCCTGAAACAGAGCCTAGGGCAAAGGAGTTGGAGATTCTACAATATCCCAAAGCTCCTAAGGAGGCAGCTACTTTGCCTGTCCATGAGATCTTACATAATCTCATGTTGAGAATGTGGGAAACACCTCTTACCACCTCTCCTCACTCTAAGCAGAACCTCTGCCATTGCCATAGGTGCACGTAGAATTGCCTGGCTCCAGGCATCCGATTTGGAGCTCTGGGTGCAGGACAAACTGGGCAATATCCCTTGTACAGGTGAGAATCTATTCGGCAAAAATTTGCTAGAGAAAGCCAATGAGTTGGATGCTGACAACTCCACCTTGGATAGATTATCCAAAGCCACAGCTGATCCTGCAAGGAAGAAATCTTTCAAGAAACCATTCTTCTCCAAAAAGAAGAGGTTTTATCCCTCTTATTCCCAGCAGGGACGTTCTGCAGGTCAACCTGCCCGAAAGAGTCAGCAACCACCTAAACAAAGGAAAGCAAAGACTGCTAAGCTTCAACCGTCTCAGCAGTCTCAGCCTCCACAAGGCCTTTGACTTCCATCTAGAGAACTTAACCTTCTTGGCTCTCAACGGACCAGAGCCTTCCACCATTCCAGGAAGGTTGTGTCACTTTGCCCCCAGATGGGGGCAGATAACAGCAGAACATTGGACTCCCTCCATTATAAAAGAGGGGTACAAGCTTCACTTTCTCTGCATGCCCCCTCCCACAGTGGTAAGACAGTTCAATTCTCAGACCTCTCTCATCAACCTGTTAGATCAAGAGGTCACTATGCTTCTTGCCCAAGGGGCAATAGAAGAGGTACCCATTCCTCAACAGGGTACAGGGTTTTACTCCCCCTATTTTCTTATCCCAAAGAAAACAGGGGGACACAGACCTATTTTAGACCTTAGAGAATTGAACAAATTCCTGTTCAAAGAGAAATTCAAGATGATTTATTTATTTATTTTATTTATTTACATTCTCTTATATACCGCGCTATTCTGCATCAGTGCGGTTTACATTGAACAAACTGAAATTACATTGAACAGGGCATTATAACTTGGAGATAACTATTTTACAGGGAACATGGGCTATGGATTTCTCTGGGAACTCTGCTGCCATACCTTCAGAGTCAGGATTGGCTTTGTTCTCTAGATCTCAAGGATGCGTACACTCATGTTCTCGTCCATCCAATTCACAGAAAGTTCATTCGGTTCCTTTTTCATGGAAAGCACTACCAGTACAGGGTGCTTCCTTTTGGCCTGGCCTCAGCACCAAGGGTGTTTACGAAATGCATGGCTGTGGTAGCAGCATTTCTTTGCACTCTATGAATATTCGTCTTCCCCTACTTAGACGACTGGCTCATTCGAACCCCATCAGAGTCAGAGGCCAGGATCTCTCTATCTTGCACAATGCGTATCCTTCAGTATTTGGGTCTGGTCATAAACATCCCCAAATCCAGTCTAACTCCCACTCAGTCTCTAGAGTTCATAGGAGCTTTGCTGGATACCAGAAAAGCAAGGGCCTATCTTCCTCAGACCCGTTGCCTTCACATGGTGCACTTAGCTTCTCAAGCAGTCCTAAAGCCTCATCTCACTGCTCGAGAAATGTTACAACTACTAGGCCACATGGCATCTACCGTGCATGTGGTTCCTTATGCTCGCCTCCATATGAGAGCAGCCCAGTGGACTTTATCCACTCAATGGACCCAGGCATCAGGGTGCCTGTCAGACAAAATAGCAAACACAAATCACCTTATTTTGTCCCTCCAATGGTGGCAGTCCACTCAAAACCTGTTGGTGGGGTCCCCATTTCAACAACCTTTACCCCAGGCAACTCTCACAACAGATGCTTCACCAATGGGTTGGGGAGCTCATCTGCAAGACCTCTCCACCCAAGGCACTTGGACTCCACAGGAAACTCATCTACACATCAATCTCTTAGAGCTCAGAGCAATTTTTCTTGCTCTTCGAGTGTTCCACACCCTGCTCAGCTACAAGACATTCCTCATTCATACGGAAAATCAAGTAGCAATGTTCTACGTGAACAAGCAGGGAGGAACAGGCTCTCTGTTGCTTTGCAACAAAGCTTTGCGACTATGGGCCCTCGCCAGAGAGCATCAGATTCATCTCCTGGCAGTGTATCTTCCAGGCATCCAAAACTTGGGCAGACAGACTCAGTCGAGTTCTGCTTCCACACGAATGGTCTCTACATGCAGACCAGGTAGCCAAGTTTTTCAAATTTGGGGAACCCTGGACATAGACCTCTTTGCAAGTCCGTTTAATGCCAAACTTCCCCGGTTCTTTTCCAGAATTCCGGCTGAGGGCGCTCAGGCCAGGGATGCTTTCCTCCTGCATTGGGGTCAAGACTTCCTTTATGCCTTTCCACCCTTTCCCCTAATTCCCAAAACCCTGTTCAAGCTTCAGAGAGACAGAGGCCGTATGATTCTCATAGATCTACATTAGCCACGGCAAGGGTGGTACCCTCTGCTTCTACATCTTTCTCAAGCTCCCTCTCTGGAGTTAGGGTCTGTTCCATATCTCCTGTCTCAGGAGGACGGAATGTTATGGCATCCCAATCCCCAGTCTCTGCATCTCAGGGCTTGGTTGCTGAAGGCCTATATCTTCATGATCTTAACCTTTCTCAGCAAGTAAAGGATATCCTTTATGTTTCCAGAAAGCCTTCCACACGAGACTCTTATGCTTTCAAGTGGAAAAGGTTTACCATATGTTGCTCGCAGAAGGGTCTTAGCCCCCTTGCGATACCTTTACTAGAGTATCTCCTTCATTTATCCAATGCAGGACTTAAGACTAACTCATTAAGAGTCCATTTGAGTGCTATTGCAGCTACTTTCAAGCCTTTAAATGGACAACCTATTTCCTCCCATCCTCTTATAGCAAGATTTATGAGAGGTCTTCTTCTAGCTAAGCCTCCCATTAGGCCACCACCGGTGGCATGGGACGTAAACCTTGTTCTTGGCCAGCTCATGAAGCCACCTTTCGAACCTTTAGCTACTACCTCATAGAAATTCCTTTCCTAGAAAGTTATCTTTCTCATTGCAATCACATCAGCACGTCGCATCAGTGAGTTGCAGGCACTAGTGGCTGATCCTCCTTATACAAGGTTTCATCATGACAAGGTAGTCCTTAGGAATCATCCACACTTTATGCCAAGGGTGGCCTCGACTTTTCATCTGAACCAAGCGGTCTACCTGCCTGTGTTTTTTCCAAGGCCTCATGCATCAAATGCAGAAAGGAATCTTCATACTTTGGACTGTAAAAGAGCTTTAGCCTTTTACTTACAAAGAGCACAGCAACATAGAAAGTCCTCTCAACTCTTTGTTGCTTTTGATCCTTCTCATTTGGGACTTCCAGTCTCCAAGAAAACCCTGTCCAACTGGATTGCTCAGTGTATTTTGTTTGCCTATCAGAGTAAGAATCTTCCTCTGGAGGGCCATGTCACAGCTCACAATGTGAGAGCCATGGCAGCTTCAATGGCTCATCTGCACTCTGTGTCTATCGACGACATCTGTCGAGCAGCCACTTGGGCCTCGGTTTATACCTTCACAGCCCATTACTGCTTAGACAAGGACTCCTGCCGGGATGCCTTGTTTGGTCAGGCTGTTCTCTCACACCTGTTCCATACCTAATCAACTCCTACCCACCATCCCTGGTTGGATGCCAGAGATCCATGGGGGGAAGTGGAGCCCTTTCACAGGGACACACAACTTCTGTGGTCTCTCCCTGGCATCTAAAGCTAGGGAGTCTCCATATGTGATGACTACATTCCTGCTTGTTCCTGGAGATAGCATAGTTACTCACCTGTAACAGGTGATCTCCGGGAACAGCAGGAATTTAGTCTTCACAACCCACCCACCTCCCCTAGGAGTTGTATCTCTCTATCTATTTCTTTCTCTATCCCTCTCTCTCTCTTTGCACCCTGGACACCCTTGGAAGAAAGTGCTATGAGAGCTTGATGCTCATCGCTTGAATCCATGCATACTAGTTGTACATGGGGCATGTTCCTGAGGGATCTGGAGAAGGAGCTCACTGGGTTCTCTGCTGGTCTCTCTGAGGAGCTCCTTCAGTGGTTCTGGAACCTGGCCAAAGCCGTCCGCGAGTGCTCCAAGTTAGACTCGAGCACTCTATGATGGCTTTGAGTCGGCGGCTAGAGTAGCTGCTGTGGGCATCGGTGCCCGATGCCAGGCTTGGCTACAGTTGTCCAACCTGGAGCATTGGATTCAGGACAAATTGGTCGATGTCCCCTGCCAGGGAGAGAATCTCTTTGTCTCCAACTCTGCAGACATGGGTTTGCCAAAGTTCATGATGAAGACCAGGTTCTCCAAGAAGAATGCAATACTCCCCTGACGGAAGGGTCGAGTAACAAGCCCCCTTACTCTAGGAAGGGAACTGCTTACAGAAACTACCCGCAGTATCGGGCCTCCACCACAGCCCCCCAGCAGGGTCAGCAGGTCAGGGGACATGGCATGGCCCTTGTAAGCAGAATGCTCTCAAGCCCCAGGCACCGGGCCAAACCAGTCTGGTGGGAGTTTTTGACTCCTTGGACATAGCTTCTCCACTCCCAGGAGGTTACCAGCCCACAGGGGGATGTCTGATCCACTTTGCCCACCGATGGCCATCCATCACCACCGACACTTGGGCACTCCATGTGGTTCAGGAGGGTTACCTCCTCCGCTTGGCTCAGATGCCTCCACTCTTGGGAGAGACCCCCAGGACTCCCCTTCACTAGGATCTACTACTGCAAGAACTCACAGGTTTCCTCGAGGACAGGGCTGTGGAACTGGTGCCCCAGCATATCCGGTGCAAGGGGTTCTCCTCCTTATTTCCTTTTACCCAAGAGTACTGGGGGCCTTCGGCCCATCCTGGACCTGCGGGACCTAAACAGGTTCCTGGTGAGGGAAAAGTTCATGATGCTCTCCCTTGGAACACTGCTGCCTTGTCACCAGCAGGGAGATTGTCTGTGCTCCTTGGATCTCATCCATCTCCTTGGATCTCATCCATCTCAGCCACAGGCAGTATCTCAGATTCATGGTGGGGGCGGCCATTATCAGTACAGGATACTGCCCTTTGGCCTCATCTCTGCCCCCCAGAGTCTTCACCAAATGCTTGGTGGTAGACACAGCCTACCTCTGTCTCCAAGGGGCCTTCGTCTTTCCCTGCCTGGACAACTGGCTCATAAAAGGGGACACGGCTGCCAAGGTGCAGCAGGCCATTGCCCACACCATTTACATCCTTCAGCATCTGGGTTTTGTGATGAACCACCTCAAGTTCCACCTCCTCACAACACAGTGTCTGCAGTTTATTGGGGCAAGGCTAGAAAGGCCAGAGCCTTCCTCCCTCTGGACAGGGCCGACTTTCTCAGGGCCCTGGTTGCAGACATACAGCACCAACCCTCAGTGTCTGCTTGTGTCCTTCTGCACCGCCTTAACCACATAGCCTCCCCGGACGCCCATCTTCATATGGACCGGGCCTTAACCACATAGCCTCCCCGGACGCCCATCTTCATATGAGAGCGGTCCAGTGGTGTCTCTGCTCCCAGTGGACACAGGCCACGGGCAGGCTGCGAGACAGTGTTAGTGACCTGCTGGCTGGCGGAGTTGCTCAGCTGGTGACAGGCCACACAGCACCTTCAAGCGGGGATGCCCCACCTCCCAGAGGGTCCTCACTACGGACACCTCCTTTCTGGGCTGGGGAGTGCATTGCGAGGAACTCTGCACTCAGGGCAGTTGGTCCAAGGTGAAAAGCCAGTAGCAGATGAATCTCCTGGAGCTCTGAGCCAAATTCCTGGCTCTCTGTGCCTTCCGCCACCATCTGCAGCACCAGTTTGTGCTGGTCCAAATGGACAATCAGGTCACAATGTTCTACATCAACAAACAAGGGGACACGTAATCCCGTACCCTCTGCCAGGAGGCAGTGACACTCTTCTATGCGATCCACCAAGGGATGCTCCTGCGGGCGGTGTACTGGGCTAGGACAATGCCCTGGCGGACAGACTGAGAGGGTCCTTTAGCCGCACCAGTGGTGGCTGGATCCCAGAGTGGGCAATCGGTGCTTCCAGCTTTGGGGGACCCCACTAATGGATCTCTTTGCCAGTCTTGACAACTCCCAGTTGCCCTGTTTCTGCTCCCAGCAGCTCCATCCATCTCGGGTGGCTGCAGATGCATTCCTCATCCCATGGTTGGAAGGGTATCTCCAGGAACAAGCAGGAATGTAGTCTTCACATATGGGTATCGTCAGTACCGACGGAGCCTGCGCGGGAACGCTCCCCAGCGTCCAATAGGAAAGCTTTTGAGAGCATCCCACTGCGCCTGTGTCGCTGCCTTCCTGCCTTTCCAACTCTCCCTCTTCAGTTTTTTGTTTTCCGCGGAGCTGACAGGCAGCAAACCCTGTCACTGTAGAAAATTTTCTTTTTGTGGTCGTGTCTGCCTTCACCGTCGACGCCTGTACCGGTACCACCGGTCTTTTCTTCATTTTCTTACTTCTTTCCTAAAAAAGAAAAAAGAATTCCTTCTTTTTGGAGAGTCTGTCCCCTCTAGGTGCCAGGCACCATTTTGGGCACTAGGCCCTCTTTTCTTCTAAAACGGAGAAACCATCTAGTGGTTTCAAAAAATATTCAAAGTGTAGCGGTACCATTTCTGCTACCTACAGCAATGACTGGTGTCTTAAATGACCATTTACCATCGTAGTGTCTCCTCTGTAGAAAGATGACCAAGAACAGAGCTGCAAAACTCGGCACCCTCTCTGCTGCAGATGCAATGTCCATTGCATCAACGTCTTCCAGGGCTTCATCTTTCTCCCATGGATCTCAGGTAACTAAACCCAGGTCTTCCTAGACTGGCCGATCCTCAAAGAGCCCTCGAGAAAAATATACCTGCAAAGCAGCCCCGGCGGGAGGCCCTGGCCTCCAAAGTGTTAATGGGGCTCCAGGATATTCCCGAAGCTTCAACCTCAGGGAAACTCCTGGTGCCATGTTCTGGTGTCATGGCCTGTTCTACCGGTACCGACATCCAGGCATCGGCAGCGGCTGTGGATCAGCGCATCCTAGCCATCAAACGCAGTCTAGCGGCTCTCTTAGCAGCCTCGGTACCGCTAAGACAGCTTCAGACGGTTCCGCAGTCATCGGTACCGGGACCGCACCTGCTTTAACTGATGTGCTTCCCTCCCATGCCGGCTCTTGAATCAATATCCGGTATCGAGGGCCTGGTATCGAGACAGTCCGATGTTGACTTCTATCGATACCGGCATCAGGCAATGCAAGAGCACCCGGCGCGGAGATACTTAGAGTCCTCCGATTCTGATGACTCCGCCGGTACCGGGGTGATTCTACCAGAGGATCCTCTCCTCCTCCTCAGCGTAGGATATCTCCTCCATAGGACATGTCTTTTCAGGATTTCATACGTGATGTAGCCCGAGGACTTTCAGTCACGGTGACCCCTGAGAAGGAACCAAGAGCAGAAGAATTAGAAATTCTTCTGTATCCGGCAGCTCCTAAAGAAGCTGCTACTCTTCCCATTCATCGAATCCTGCTTGACGTCATGTTAAGGATGTGGGAAGCTCCTTTAACGGTGTCTCCACACTCTTGAAGACTCAATACCATGTGCCGAGTTCCACAATGTCCTGGTTTCAGAAGACACAATTACCACACCATTCAATGGCAGTGGAATCGGCGATGCGTAGGATCAAGAGTGCTAAAACGCATTCTTTCAATCCTCCAGGCCGTGAAGCAAGGACTCTCGATGACTTTGGGTATCGATGCTTTCAATCGTCGATGCTATCAGCCAGAATCAGCTCTTACATTCTTTATATAGGAATGTTCCTTAAGGAGGTTACAAGAGATCTAGAGCTCATGGCTCCACTTCTCCCGGATGATAAAAGAACAGACTTCCTCACTCTGGTCAAACATGCCCAGAATGTGTCTAAGTTCATGAATCGTGCAACCTTTGATTGCTTTGAGTTTAGAACAATGGGTGCAAGATAAGCTGGGGAACATTCCTTGCACAGGAGAAAATCTCTTTGGCAAGGATTGGCAAGACAGAGCTAAACAGCTTGAGTCTGAAAATACCACCTTGAACAGATTGGGTTACAGCCAACCCAGCAAAGAAAAAGACAACTAAGAAACCCTTTTTCAACAAGAAAAAGAAATTCTACCCTTCTTACACCCAGGCTGTCCACTGTCCAATTCATGCTCCCTAGAAGGGGCAAAAACAGCCCAGACAGCAAAGGAAAGCACAAGTCCCCAGAGCTCAACCAGCTCAGCAGACTCAACCGCCTCAGGGGCTTTGATGCCTTTCTAGAGAACTTGGTCATCCTGCCCCTGAAAGGTCCAGAACCTCTCACCATCTCCGGCAGACTTTGTCTTTTTGCCAGAAGATGGCAACAAATAACATCAGAAAACTGGACACTTTCCATTATACGAGAGGGGTACAAACTCCATTTTCACAGTATGCTCCCTTCTACCATAACAAGACAGTTCAATTCTCAAGGCCCTTCCACCACTCTCTTGTGTCAAGAGGTCACCTCACTACTTGCTCAAGGGGCAATAGAAGAGGTATCCATATCCCAACAGGGCATGGGTTTCTACTCCCCCTACTTCCTCATTCCAAAGAAAACAGGGGAATACAGACCCATACTAGACCTCAGAGAGTTGAACAAGTATCTGTTCCGAGAAAAATTCAAGATGATCTCTCTCGGAACACTTCTTCCTTACATTCAGAGTCAGGATTGGCTATGTTCTCTAGATCTAAAGGATGCATACACGCATATTCTCATACATACAGATGAAAGGAGGTTTCTTCGATTACTTTTTCAAGGAAGACATTACCCGTACAGGGTTCTACCGTTTGGACTGGCTTCTGCCCCAAGAGTCTTCATAAAATGCATGGCAGTGGTAGCAGCATTTCTGAGAACTCTGGGGATATTCATCTTCCCCTACTTGGACAACTCACTCATCCGGGTATCAACAGCTCCAGAAGCCAGCTTCGCGCTCTCCCGCACACTGCAAATCCTGCAGTACCTGGGACTGGTCATAAACCTCCCAAAATCTCATCCCACCCCTTCTCAGTCTCTAGAGTTCATAGGGGCTCGACTAGACACAAGGCAGTCAAAGGCTTTCATGCCACAGCCACATTGTCTTCGAATACTCCAGCTGGTATCTCAAGCAGCTATGAAAACTCTGCTAGCTGCTCGAGAAATACTTCAGTTGCTGGGGCATATGGCATCCACTGTCCATGTGGTTCCCTATGCTCACCTTCACATGCGGGCAGCCCAGTGGACCCTATCCTCTCAGTGGACACAGGCCTCGGGTCGTCTGACGGACAAAATCAGAAACTCGACACATCTTATTTCGTCCTTACAGTGGTGGCAATCACTGGAAAACCACCTCGTAGGCTTTCCTTTCCAGCAGCCACCGCACCAAGCCACCTTGACGACAGATGCGTCCAAGTTAGGCTGGGGGGCTCACTTGGACAATCTCTTCACTCAGGGTCTCTGGACCCAACAAGAGGCTTGTCTTCACATAAACCTCCTGGAACTCAGAGCCATCTTCTGTGCTCTTCAAGTATTCCAGGCTCACCTCAGCTACAAGACTGTTCTGGTCCAGACCGACAATCAAGTAGCCATGTTCTATGTGAACAAGAAGGGTGGGACGCGGTCTCAAGCATTGTGCAATGAAGCTCTACGCCTCTGGGCATTTGCCAGGGATCTTCAAATCCACCTACTAGTGGTGTATCTTCCAGGCACACAAAATCTCTTGGCAGACAAACTCAGTTGAGTACTACTGCCACATGATTGGTCTCTTCATCCAGAGCAAATTGCTCAAATTTTTCAGATCTGGGGAACTCCAGATATAGACCTCCTTGCAAGTCCTCAGAATGCCAAACTTCCCCAGTTCTGCTCGAAAATCCCGGCTCAAGACTGTCAGGCAGGGGATGCTTTCCACCTCCACTGGCGTCAGGACTTTCCCTATGCCTTCCCATCCATTCCCCTCATTCCCAAAACTCTGTTCAAGCTTCAGAGAGACAGGGGCCATATGATCCTCATAGCTCCACGCTGGCCACGACAAACATGGTATCCTCTGCTTCTACGTCTTTCTCAAGCCAGACCTCTGGAATTGGGATGTGCTCCAGATCTTTCCCAGGAGAACGGGACGCTATTGCACCCGAATCCTCAGTCTCTACACCTCAGGGTGTGACTGCTGAGAGCCTAGAATTCCAGGATATCAACCTTTCTCAACAGGTTAAAGATATCCTTCTGGCTTCAAGAAAACCTTCCACAAGGCGGGCCTATGCCTTTAAGTGGAAAATATTTTGTATTTTATTTAACAAACATTTTTATACCGTGCTTTCCACTTGATCAAATGCGGTTTACAAGTAACAAAGTTCTGAAAAGTACACTAAACATGGTCGTCTTCAGTTACATGGAACAAAAATAGCTATTTACATTGATGAAGTACAATCATAACAGGGTAGGTGCACCCTTTAACTATATACAATGGATGAGCATAGATGTTTGTTTTGCTCTATCAGTCTGCTGCCAGTAAATTTCAATCTTGTATTTGACTCACTGTTTGACTTGCTAGTTGGTTTGTTATTTGACTTGTGACGTTGGCTTGAGTGTCAGCACTTGACTGTGAGCCATAATGGGAGGTGAATAGGAATATTTTGAGTTTTTTGCAGAAAACCTTAATGTCATTTTGTTCTCTGATGTCCTCAGGGAGCTCGTTCCAGAGGGTTGCTGCAGCATATGAGAGTGCTTTTTTATTTGTTAATTTTTTGGCATTTCTGAAGTCCTTTGGGGTTTCAAGTTTGTGTTTATTTTTGCTTTTTTGGGTTCTTTTTGAGGTTTCAATTGTGATTAGGTTATTCAGGAAAGATGGGGCTATGTTGTGGATTATTTTAAAGGTGGTGACCAGAATTTTGTTAACTTATGCGGCTATGTATTGGTAGCCAGTGTAAGTCCGATAATATGGGAGTGATGCGTTCTATGGCTCTAATGTTTAGGACTGAACTAGTTGCTGCATTTTGGGCCGGTAAGAAGCCTTCTAAGGGTTTGTTTTGATAGTCCCTGTAGAATGGAGTTCGCAAAGTCAAAGTGAGGGGTGATAGATTGTATGACAGATTTGAAGTCCTGTAGATGGGATCAGTGGTCAGAGCTGTTTTAGTAGCTTTAGCTTGTAGTGTACTTTTTTCACAGTATTTTTTATGTGAGTTTCCATACTGAGGGTTTAGTGTGACTCCTAAGTATTTCACCTCTTTTATTTTTTTCCATGATGTTGGTTTCCTGTAGGCAGATTGATGCTTGTGGTACTTAATGTGGAGATTGTTTTTTAAGCAACTGTGAAATCTCTTTAAAACACTCCAATAGTATTTTTGTTGGAAAGTTTGGGATGGTGAATGGAATGTAAAACATAATGTCATCCGCGTATATGTGGTAGTATACTTGGAATCTCTTTACAATTAGACAAATAGGTTGAAATTGAAAAGAAGGGGTGATAGGGCGGAGCCCTGGGGGAGACCTTGTTCCTGGTTGAAAAGTTGTTGATGATTCTTGGTTGATCCTCACTGTTTGGGTTCTGTCTTTTAGGTATAAAGTAAACCAATTGAGAACTGAAGCCTTTATCTGTTGCAGCCTGTTTAGCATTAATAGATGGTTTATGCTATCAAATGCTGCAGTAATGTCCAAGAATAGTAGGATAAATGCTTGTTTAGAGTTATCTATTCCTCTTGACAGTGTATCAGTTAAAACTGTAAGAAGTGTTTCAACTCCATGATATGGGCAGAAGCCGTATTGGTGTTCATCAAGGGGGGCCAATGCATCTATGAAGTCCTGAAGATGAATTTGGACTACTTTTTCTGTTAGTTTGGCCAGAAAAGGAAAAGTTTCTCTATCTAGTGTTCTAAAAAGGAACTTAATCCCTTTTCAGTGCCAGTGGAGGCGTTATTGGAGTATCTCCTCCATTTATCATTCTCTGGTCTTAAGACCAATTCAGTAAGGGTCCATTGCAGCTTTCCACAAGCCCTTAGATGGACAACCTGTGTCCTCTCAACTGCTTGTAGCAAGGTTTATGAGTGGTCTACTCTTGACTAAACCTCCCATTAAGCCACCACCCATGGCATGGGATTTGAATCTTGTCCTTGGGCAGCTCATGAAACCACCCTTCGAACCCTTAGCCACTATATCTCTAAAGTTTCTTTCTTGGAAAGTAATCTTCCTAATTGCTCTCACTTCTGCACGACGCATCAGTGAGCTACAAGCTTTAGTGGCTGATCCTCCTTATACAAGGTTCCACCATGATAAAGTAGTTCTCAGGACTCACCCTCACTTTATGCGAAAGGCGGTTTCTCCTTTTCATTTAAACCAGTCGGTTTACCTTCCTGTATTCTTCCCTAGGCCTCAGGCCTCTAATGCAGAAAGGAATCTTCACACTCTGGATTGTAAAAGAGCCTTGGCCTTTTACCTTCAGAGAACTAAGCAACATAGGAAGTCTTCCCAGCTTTTTGTTGCCTTTGACTCTAGTCATCTTGGACTACCAGTTTCCAAGCGAACTTTGTCTAAATGGATTGCAGACTGCATATCCTTTGCCAATGAGAGTAAGGGACTTTCTCTCGAAGGTCAGGTCACAGCTCACAGTGTGACAGCAATGGCAGCTTCTGTGGTTAACCTTTGCTCTGTGTCCATTGACGACATTTGTAGAGCAGCCACTTGGGCTTCGGTACATACCTTTGCAGCTCACTACTGCTTAAACAAGGACTCCCATCGGGATGCCTCGTTTCGCCAGGCTGTTTGCCAGCATCTCTTTCAGACTTAAAACTCCTCCTACCCGCTGTCCTGGGTTTTGATACCAGAGATCCATGAGAGGAAGCATGACCCATCTCAACCTGGGTTTTGCAGCTTTCTGAGGTCATCTCCCTGGCATCTCTCAGCTGGCGAGTCCCCCCCCATATGTGAAGACTACATACCGGCTTGTTCCTGGAGATAGCGTACTTACTCACCTGTAACAGGTGATCTCCGGGAATAGCAGGAATTAAGTCTTCACAACCCACCCACCTCCCCTAGTTGTATCTCTCTCTCTCTCTCTCTCTCTCTCTCTTTATCTCGTTCCCTCTCCCCCTATTTCCTTATTCCAAAGAAAACAGGAGGACACAGACCCATTTTAGACCTCAGAGAATTGAACAAATTTCTGTTCAAAGAGAAGTTCAAAATGATTTCTTTAGGAACTCTGCTGCCATACCTTCAGAGTCAGGATTGGCTTTGTTCTCTAGATCTCAAGGATGAATACACTCGTGTTCTCATCCATCCAACTCACCGAAAGTTCCTTCGCTTTCTGTTTCAAGGGAAGCACTACCAATACAGGTTTTTTCCCTTTGGCCTGGCCTCTGCACCAAGGGTGTTCACAAAATGCATGGCTGTGGTGGCAGCATGTCTCCGCACCCTGGAAATATTCGTCTTCCCTTACTTAGACGACTGGCTCATTCGAGCCCCTTCAGAGCCATAGGCCAGAGTCGCCCTCTCTCGCACAATGCGCATCCTTCAGTATTTGGGACTTATCATAAACTTCCCAAAATCCAACCTTGCTCCTACTTAGTCCCTAGAGTTTATAGGAGCTCTGCAGGATACCAGATAAACAGGATACCAGCTAGACCGACCTTCCACAGCCCCGCTGCCTTCGCATTGTGCAGTTAGCTTCCCAAGCAGTGCTAAAACCTCACCTCACTGCTCGGGAAATGTTACAGTTGCTAGGCCACATGGCATCCACCGTGCATGTGGTTCCTTATGCTCGCCTCCATATGAGGGCAGTCCAGTGGACTCAGGCATCAGGTTGCCTGTCAGACAAAATAGCAAACTCAGATCGCCTTATTTTGTCCCTCCAATGTGGCAATCACCCCAAAACCTTTTGGTGGGGTCTCCTTTTCAGCAACCTCCACCCCAAGCCACTCTAACAACAGATGCTTCACAGGTGGGTTGGGGAGCCCACCTGCAAGGCCTCTCTACCCAGGGTACCTGGACTCCACAGAAGGCCTATCTACACATCAATCTTCTAGAACTCAGAGCAGTATTCCTTGCTCTTCGAGTATTCCACACCCAGCTCAGCTACAAGACAGTCCTAATTCAAACGGACAATCAAGTAGCTATGTTCTATGTGAACAAGCAGGGCGGAACAGGCTCTCTGTCGCTCTGCAACGAAGCTTTGCTACTATGGGCCCTCGCCAGAGAGCATCAGATTCATCTCCTTGCGGTGTATCTTCCAGGCATTCAAAACTGTTGGGCAGACAGACTTAGTCGAGTTCTGCTTCCACACGAAAGGTCTCTCTATGCAGACCAGGTGGCCAAAATTTTTCAAATTTTGCAAGTCCGCTGAATGCCAAACTTCCCCGGTTCTGTTCCAGAATTCCGGCTCAGGGTTGTCAGGCCAGGGATGCTTTCCTCCTCCATTGGAGTCAGTACTTCCTGTATGCCTTTCCACCCATTCCCCTAATTCCGAAAACCCTGTTCAAGCTTCAGAGAGACAGAGGTCATATGATTCTCATAGCTCCACGTTGGCCACGGCAAATGTGGTACCCTCTGCTCCTACATCTCTCTCAAGCTCCGCCTCTGAAGTTAGGATTTGCTCCAAATCTCATTTCTCAGGAGGACTGGATGCTGTGACATCCGAATTCCCAGTCTCTGCATCTCCGGGCCTGGTTGCTGAAAACCTAGAACTTCACAATCTTAACCTTTCCCAGCAGGTAAAGGATATCCTTTATGCTTCCAGGAAGCCTTCCACAAGATGCTCTTATGCATTTAAGTTGAAAAGGTTTACCATATGGTGCTCGCAGAAGGGTCTTCACCCTCTTGCGATACTTCTGGAATCATTACGTTTTGGTTTCCTAGACCATGGGATGCTGTTCCAAGGGTTGCAGAGCAGAGATGGCATCCATCTGTCCAAGACGGGTCAACGCATCTTCGGTAGTAGACTGGCTAATCTACTGAAGAGGGCTTTAAACTAGATTCGTTGGGGATGGGTGAAGAAAGCCCCCAGGTAAGTGAAAGCCCCCAGGTAGGTGATACATTAAATACCTTTATGGAAATGGGTAACAGGGGTAACATATGGAAAGCAGTGTGTATTAATGCCCGTAGCATGGGAAATAAGATCCCTGAAGTTGAAAGTTTTGGTGGGAGTGGCTGACTTGGATTTATTGGCAGTTACAGAGACATGGTTCACAGAAAACCATGACTGGGATGTAACTATACCTGGCTATACTTTATTCAGAAAGGACAGGGTAGGAAGAAGGGGAGGAGTAGTGTCACTATATGTAAAAACTACTATTAAAGCTTTGGAATTACAGAGCTTAAAAGGGAGAGAGGAGGCATTGTGGGTTAAACTAGAAAGAGGGAAAGAGAAATCTATTTGCATTGGTGTGATATACAGATCTCCCTCACAAGAGGAAGAGGTGGACAAAGAGTTAATTGAAGACATACGCAGCATTGCTAGGAAAGGGGAAGTGCTACTGATAGCACTCCCCCCTTGCATTAGAGCTATTAAGGACCTTAGTCAGTTTAGAAAAGCCCTCAAACACCACCTTTTCCTATTGCATTATACTCACCTTGATATCCCTCCCCGAATATCTCCCACACCCTCACTAAGTCAAACAACCACTACATGATGCAAAACTATACTGTATATTCATCACTAACATGTAATGCATCTGAATTGTATATAGTTTCACCAAGTTTATGTATATCGACTTGGATTGTATATAATTTCCCCAAGTTTACCGCCATGTTGATTCCCTGTTCTATGTAAATGACGGCCAAATGTTTTGACCAAGTGTTATGATGTTTTAATGTTTTAATGTAAACCGCACTGATGACAAATAGCGCGGTATATAAAAAATGTTAGATAAATAAATAAAATAAATAAATAGGAGATTTTAATATGCCAGATGTTGATTGGCACATTCCTGCTGCAGTATCATCTAGAAGTAAGGAGATCCTGGATTCTCTACAGGGAGAACTATTCAGGCAATTGGTAAGAGCCCCCACACGTGAAGGGGCCATACTGGACTTGGTGCTTACCAATGGTGAAAGTGTTTCTGATGTTGTAGTGGGAGACATTTTGCATCCAGTGATCACCAGATGGTGTGGTTCAGTATTAGGACTAGGGCTGTTAGAATCCATTCCAAGGTGAGGATCTTAGACTTTAGGAAGACTAACTTTGCGAAGATGGGCCAATACCTCAGGGAGTCGTTAGTGGGATGGGAACAGCTGGGGGATGTAGAAAAACAGTGGGCAAAACTGAATGGGGGTATTTTAAGGGCAACCAACCTTTTTGTTAAAATGGTAAATAAAGGCAAAAGGAACAGGAGACCGCTATGGTTTTCGAAGGAAGTAGCTGAAAAAGTGAAGAAAAAGAGGGAGGCCTTCATAAAATACAAGAGATCACAGAGAGGACGACAGGCATCTGTATTTGGAAAAACTTAGAGAAGCTAGCAAAGTAGTCAAGAAGGCAAAGATTCAAAAGGAGGAGGAAATAGCCAATGCAATAAAATGGGGGGATAAGACATTTTTCAGATATATTAGTGAGAAGAGGAAGGGCAAAAGTGGTATTGTCAGACTCAAGGGTGCGGGGGGGGGGGGGAATATGTAGAAGCTGATAAGGATAAAGTGGAATTGCTTAACAAATATTTTTGTTGTGTGTCCACAGATGAAGAACCAGGAGCAGGACCTCAGAAAACACCCACAAATAAGAACAGAAGCGAGGGATATCTTGAACAATTTTCAGAAGACTGTTTGTGAGAAACTAGCTCAACTTAAAGTAGACAAAGCGATGGGACCGGATGGGATACACCCTAGAATACTGAGGGAACTTGGGGACGTTCTAGCAACTCCACTGACTGACCTTTTCAATGCCTCGCTGGAGTCGGGAGTGCTGCCAAAGGACTGGAGAGAGGCTCATGTGGTGCCTTTACACAAAAGCGGAAGGATGTGGTTGAAAACTACAGGCCGGTTAGTTTAACTTCGGTGGTGAGTAAATTATTGGAAACGCTGCTGAAAGAGAAAATAGTGAGGTTTCTGGAGTCCAGCGGATTACAGGATCCGAGGCAGCATGGATTCACCAGAGGCAGGTCTTGTCAGACAAATCTGATTGATTTCTATGACTGGGTGACCAGGGAGTTGGACCGAGGGAGAGCTCTAGATGTGGTGTATTTAGATTTCAGTAAAGCCTTTGACACTGTTCTTCACAGGCAACTTATAAACAAACTGAGCACCCTAGGGATGGACCCTAAAGTTACTGCTTGGGTTAGAAATTGGTTGGGTGGAAGGCGACAAAGAGTACAAGTAAATGGAGCTCACTCTGAGGAGAAGGATGTTACCAGTGGTGTGCCCCAGGGATCTGTCCTTGGTCCGATTCTTTTTAACATCTTTGTTAGTGATATAGCGGAAGGGCTGTCGGGTAAGGTTTGCCTCTTTGCAGATGATACCAAAATCTGCAATAGAGTAGACACCCAGGAAGGTGTAGATAACATGAGGGAGGGATCTAGCTAAGCTTGAAGAATGGTCTAGAATTTGGCAGCTGGGATTTAATGTTAAAAAATGTAAGGTCATGCATTTAGGCTGCAGCAATCCAAGGGAGCAATACAGTATAGGAGGTGAAGTACTGTTGTCCACTAAAGAAGAGCGGGACCTAGGCGTGGTTGTGTCTGATGATCTTAAAGTAGCTAAACAGGTAGAAAAGGCGACGGCAAAAGCTAGAAGGATGCTTGGGTGCATACGGAGAGGAATGGCTAGCAGAAAAAAGGAGGTGATAATGCCTCTGTATAAGTCTCTTTGGTGCGACCTCATTTGGAGTATGGTGTGCAATTCTGAAGACCGCACCTTCAAAAGGATGTGAACAGGATGGAGTCGGTGCAGAGGGTTGCTACTAAAATGATTAATGGGCTTCATTATAAAGCATATGAGGACAGACTTAAGGATCTTAATATGTACACCTTAGAGGAAAGGCGGGATAGAGGTGATATGATTGAGATGTTTAAATACCTCCGTGGCATAAATGTTCAGGGAGAGAGCCTCTTTCAATTGAAAGCAAGTTCTGCTACGAGGGGATGAGGGTGAAGGGAGATAGATTCAGGAGTGATATACGGAAATATTTCTTTACAGAAAGAGTAGTGGATTCATGGAATAGTCTCCCCGTGGAGGTGGTAGAGATGAGGACAGTAACTGAATTCAAAAAAGCATGGGACCAACAAAGAGGATCTCTAAAGGTAAAAAGTGGACTGTTGTAGTTGTTGTTGTGGAAGGACAGACTAGATAGGCCATGTGGTCTTTTTCTGTCATCATGTTTTTGTGTTTCTATTACTGGAGTATCTCCTTCATTTATCAAATGCAGGGCTTAAGACCATTTCAGTGAGAGTTAATTTGAGTGCTATTGCAGCTTCTTTCAAGTGTCTAAATCAGGGGTCTCAAACTCAAATTGCTTTGAGGGCCAAATGAGGACTTGTAAAGTAACCCGGGGGCCGCATAAGACGCGGGGCCTCATTTGCATAAGGGGCCTCATTTGCATAAATATTTGCATAATGTTACCATACACTAACTTTTAGTAAACATGCCTCTTTAATGAGTATGGATAAAGAAAGACTAAAAGATTTAGAAACAGGAAGACAATAATTAAACTGGGAACCCCAAAAGCCAAACTTGGAATGTACAACAACACTGTAGAAATAAAACTATAAATTAATTTCCTCTTGTACTAAACAAAGCGCAAACATTAATGATGCACATTTCCCAGAGCTGACATATTCCAGTTAATAAATTAAAAATAAAGAGAGATTTTTCTACCTTTTGTGCATTTTTTTTCAGTTGCAATTGTTCCAGCCACTTTCTTCTGGTTTCTTCATGTCTTCTGCTAACTCTCCATCGTCTGCTGTCCATTTGCCCTTTCTTCTCTCCTAGTTTTTTTTCCATTCTCTCTCTACATCTGCTTTAACATACTAATCTTTCTCCTTTTTCTCTTTCCTCATTCCTATTTCATCCACTCCAATTTTACCCCTCCATCCTCAATCCCCACTTACTCTCCCAATACCTGGCCAATTGTAGATTTGTCTTCTCTCCTAGACAAAATATTTTTCCCCTCTCCATTTCACTTTCCCAGCTCCATCCCATTCTAATCCTCCCCCAACATCAGCTCCCTTCTAGTTCCAGCCCCACCCAGCATCCGCTCCCTTCTAGTCCCTGCATCAGTCCATTTCCAGTCCTATCATAGCCTCACCATCAGCCCATTTCCAATCCTAGCTCCCTCCCCTCACAGCCCATTTCCATTCCAAGCCCCCCTCCCCATCAGCCATTTGCAGTTCAAGCCCCCCTTCCACTCAGCCCATTTCCAGTCCTAGCAACCCCCCCCCCAGCCCATTACCAGTCCTAGACCCCCCATAGCCCATTACCAGTCCTAACCTCCCCATAGCGCACTTCCAGTTTTACCCCCTATCACCCCATTTTCAGTCTTAACCCCCCCATAGCCCATTACCAGTCCTAACCTCCCCATAGCGCACTTCCAGTTTTACCCCCATCACCCTATTTTCAGTCTTACCTCCCCTCATAGGCCATTACCAGTCCTAACCCCCCAATCAGCCCACCTCCAGTCCTAACCCCCCAATCAGCCCACCTCCAGTCCTAACCCCCATCTGCCCATTTCCAGTCCTAGCCCCCACCATAGCACATTACCAGTCATAACCCCCCCTGCCAATAGCCCACTTCCAGCCCTAACCCCCATTACCCCATTTCAGTCAGCCCCTCCATAGCTCATTACCAGTCCTAACTCCCCCCATCAGCCCACCTCCAGTCCTTCCTAACCCCCACCTGCCCATTTCCAGTCCTAGCCCCCACCATAGCCCATTACCAGTCATAACCCCCCCGCCAATTGCCCATTTCCAGTCATAACCCCCCCCTGCCAATAGCCCATTTCCAGTCATAACCCCCCTGCCAATAGCCCTTTCCCGTACTACACCCCCCCCTGCCAATAGCCCATTTCCAGTCCTACACCCCCCCTGCCAATAGCCCATTTCCAGTCATAACCCCCCCCTGCCAATAGCCCATTTCCAGTCATAACCCCCCTGCCAATAGCCCATTTCCAGTCCTACACCCCCCCTGCCAATAGCCCATTTCCAGTCATAACCCCCCCTGCCAATAGCCCATTTCCATTCATAACACCCCCCCTGCCAATAGCCCATTTCCAGTCATAACCCCCCCCTGCCAATAGCCCATTTCCAGTCCTACCCCCCCTGCCAATAGCCCATTTCCAGTCCTACAGCCCCCCCCTGCCAATAGCCCATTTCCAGTCCTACCCCCCCCCCCCTGGTAAATAAAAAAAACACCTGGCTTCTGCTGCTGCAGCAGAAAATCAGCTGTCCCGCGGCCCCTTCCTCTCTGCCCGGAGATCCCTCATTGTGCTTCATCAGCGGCGTGCTTTTTAAGCCGCGAAGAGAGTATTTCCCTCTCGCGCGGCTTAATCCTATTCACTTTTCAAGCCTCGCGAGAGGGGAATACTCTCTTCGCGGCTTGAAAAGCACACGCTGATGGAGCACAATGAGGGATCTCCGGGCAGAGAGGAAGGGACCGCAGCACAGCTGATTTTGCTGCTTGAGCAGCAGAAGCCAGGTTTAAAAAAAAAAAAATTGACAGTCGATTCTGCCGCTGCCACGGCAGCAGAAGCAGAAGCAAGGCTTTTTTCTTTCCCTCCGTCGCGGGCCGCACAATGTTCTCTGCGGCCCGCGGGCCGCGTGTTTGAGACCCCTGGTCTAAATGGACAACCTATTTCCTCTCATCCTCTCATAGCGAGATTTATTAGAGGCCTTCTTCTAACTAAGCCTCCCATTAAGCCACCACCGGTGGCATGGGACTGAAATCTGGTTCTTGGGCAGCTCATGAAACTGCCTTTTGAACCATTAGCCAATACCTCTTTGAAATTCCTTTCCTGGAAGGTCATCTTTCTTATTGCAATCACATCAGCACATCGCATCAGTGAATTGCAAGCGTTGGTGGCTGATCCTCCTTATACAAGGTTCCATCATGATAAGGTAGTCCTTAGGACTCATCCACACTTTATGCCAAAGGTGGTGTCACCTTTTCATTTAAACCAAGCGGTTTACCTTCCTGTATTCTTCCTAAGGCCTCACGCCTCAAATGCGGAAAGGAATCTTCATACGTTGGACTGCAAAAGGGCTTTGGCCTTATCTCCAGGAACAAGCAGGAATGTAGTCTTCACATATGGGTATCGTCAGTACCGACGGAGCCTGCGCGTGAACGCTCCCCAACGTCCAGTTAGAAAGCTTTTGGGAGCATCCCACAGCGCCTGCGTTCTGCCTTCCCGCCTTTCCCAGCTGCCTCTCTCCAGTTCTTCGTTTTCCATGGAGCCAGCAGGTCGTCGTTCCTGTCACCGCAGAAAATTTTTCCCTATTCGCCTTCTTTTTTGTGGTCGCATTTGCCTTTCCTCGACGCTATACCGGTACTGCCGGTTCTTTCTTTCTTTTAAAAAAACCCAAATAATAATTATAATAATAATAATACTATAGTATTTTTTCAAAACTTTTCTTCCTCAGGTGCACGCGCCTTTCTCCAGGACCAAGCAGGAAGTCAGTCCTCACATATGGGTGATATCGACGTCGATGGAGCCCTTGCGGAGCATTTCCCCAGCTTTCCATGAAAGCCTTTGGGAATGCAGGCACGCATGCGCGGTTCCCTTCCCGCCTGAAGGTGCCATCTTGATCAGTCTCTTTTTTTCCATGAAGCCCACCGGACGTGTGTCCTAGTCCTCCCGGAAAATAGTCAGATTTTTTTGGCGATCCTTCGCTATTTTTCTCTCCGGTTTGACGCCGGTTCCCCTCCCGCCGGTTTCGGTACACCGGTATCGAGCCCTATCTTCTTTTTTCGGTTTTTGCTCTTCGTGGCTGGCATTCGCGCCCTTTTTTCTTTTTCCCTGGAAGGCCGGTCCTTTGACCTCGCGGGGACTCTTTTTCCCCCCGATGGCTTCCAGTGGGTTTAAAATGTGTGATTGGTGCAAGAAGCTGATGTCTCTCACCGACACACATGACTGCTGCCTTCGGTGCCTCGGTCCTGACCACGATCCTAAGATGTGTGGACCATGTGGAAAGATGTCTTCCAAGGCACTCCGAAGTCGTCAGCACCAAAAGGAAAGGCTTTTCTCCAGGACCAAGCAGGAAATCAGTCCTCACATATGGGTGTCATCGGCGCCGATGAAGCCCCAGCGGAGCATTTCCCCAGCTTTCTATGAAAGCCTTTGGGAATGCAGGCACGCATGCGCGGTTCCCTTCCCGCCTAAAGGTGCCATCTTACCTCAGTCTTTCTTTTTCCGAGAAGCCAACCGGACGTGTGTCCTGTCATCCCGGATAAAAGTTTGATTTTTCGGCGATTCTCGCTATTTTTTCTTCCCGGTTCGACACCGGTTCCCCTCCCGCCGTGTTCGGTACACTGGTATCGAGCCCAATTCTTCTTTCGTTTTTTGCCCTTCATGGCTGGCGTTCGTGCCCTTTTTTGATTTTTTTCCCTGGAAGGCCGATCCTTTGACCTCGCAGGGACTTTTTTTTTCCCGGATGGCTTCCAGCTGTTTCAAGAAGTGTGATTGGTGTAAGAAGTTAATGTCTCTCACCGACACACACGACTGCTGCCTTCGGTGCCTCGGTCCTGATCACAACCCTAAGACGTGTGGACCATGTGGGAAGATGTCTTCCAAGGCACTCCGAAGTCTTCAGCAGCAGAAAGAAAGGCTTTTCTCTGACTCAGCCTCCGGCCTGGCCCGGACCTCGTCTGAGGCTTCGACATCTCAGGATTCGGATCCCGAGCACCGTCAAAGCTCCTCGGACAGGGGATCCCCCGACAGGGAGCGCAAGAGGAAGAAGCGGCTCGTGAGGGCGTAGTCGGAAGAAGTCCCTGGCTCCTCGAGGGCCAGGTCTAAGACCCCTGACCGTCGCCCCGGGCCCGTGGAATAAGAGAAGCCTGCCAAAGTTCCTCGCGCGGAGCCTGAGTCTGCTGGACACGTAAGCCCTGTGGTCCTCGAGGACTCTTCTCCCAGAGAGCCGACGTCGGGCCCGGCGCCGCCGGGGCCCGAGTCGGTGGCTGCTGCGTCTCCCGAGCTGAGTCTCAGGATGACAGCCTTGGAGAGCAGACTGTCTGCCTTCATGGAGCAGCAGCGGGCACTGATGGCCAGCCTGTCTGGCGCATCTGCCCCGACCACCGGGACATCGACATCGAAGTCGACCCCGGAGACAGAGCCGATACTCATGTCCATCATGGCTCGAAGTCGACCTCGGTCGCGGTCTCCCTCAACCTCCCGTTCGAGACCGAGGGTGTCGACGCCGGTGCCTCCGGCGTCGTTGCGGATGCTCCAGGGCTCTGCGTGTTCGGACCCTGACTCCTCGTCGGGCGAGTCCGCCTGGGAGACTGAGGATGAGGAGTCCCCCGATACGTTCAAGACTCAGTGCGTCCCGTCGGACTCACCGCAGTCTGAGCCCCAGAGTAGATCCCCTCGGAGGATACCCGGTTCTCGGAGTTTGTCCGGGATATGGCCACTGCCTTACCTATTCCGGCGGACCCCAAGGAAGAGCCTCGAGCTGAGGAGCTCGAGGCCCTGCAGTATGACTCTCCTTCGAAGGAAGCCTTTACTGTCCCGGTTCCTCCGATGCTGGAACGGCTCCTCTTCCGGATGTGGGAGGCACCGGCCTCGGCGCCGGTTCTCAGCAAGCGTGTCGATTCGATCTATCGACTCCGGAAGAGCCCTGGCTTTCAGAAGGCACAGCTACCACACCATTCCATGGTTGTGGAATCAGCCATGCATCGCCTGAAGAGTCAGAAGATGCACTCTGCGGTGCCCCCTGGCAGGGAGGCCCGGAACCTCGATGGCGTCGGTAGAAAGTGCTTTCAGGGCTCGATGCTTGCTTGCCGTGTCCAGTCTTACCAGCTGTACATGGGCATGTACTTGTGGGACCTGGCCAAGGAGTTGGCCGGGTTCTCTGCTGGTCTCTCCGGGGAGCCCTTGCAGAGATTCAAGTCCTTGTCCTCGGGGATTCGGGACTGCTCGAAGTTCATGTCCCACACTGCCTACGATGGCTTCGAGGCTTCGGCCCGAGTTGCGGCAGCCGGCATCGCGGCTCGACGCCAGGCATGGCTGCAGTTATCGGACCTCGAGCCATGGGTTCAGGACAAGTTGGTCGATGTCCCTTGCCGAGGTGAGAACCTTTTTGGCAAGCCCATGACCTAGAAGGCCGCTCAGCTCGAAACCGAGCACCTTACAAGGACAAGGCTGTCTAGGAAGACCTCTGCACCTTCTCATAAGAAGAAGGGCTCGGGTAAAAAACCCTTTTACCCGAGGAAGAGCACTGCCTACAAACAGTACCCTCAGTATCAGGCTGCCCAAGCTGCACCCCAGGGTCAGCAAGCCAAGGGGCAGGGTAACGGGCCGCGTAGGCAGAGGACCGCCAAGCCTCCCGCCCCTGCTCCCACTCAGCAGGGTGGGGGTTTTTGACTCCTTGAGCGTAGCCTCTCCGTCCCTGCTATCCCAACCCTGCACAGGAGGTCGCCTCGCCCTCTTCGCCCACCAGTGGCCCCTCATCACCGGGTCAGTTGGGTATTGGACATAGTCCACAGGGGCTATGCACTACATTTTCACCAACTGCCTCCACCATACTTTCCAGGGGAGCCTCTAAGGTCTTCCCTGCACACAGACCTTCTCCTTCAGGAACTTCAAGGTCTGTTGGTGGATAGGGCGGTGGAGCCTGTGCCTCCCCACTTGCAAGGTCACGGATTCTACTCCAGGTATTTCCTGGTGCCCAAAAGAACCGGTGGCCTTCGACCCATTCTGAACCTCAGGAACCTAACAAGTTCTTAGAGAAAGAAAAGTTCAAGATGCTTACTCTTGGAACACTTCTGCCCTACCTCCAGCACGGAGATTGGCTATGCTCCTTAGATCTAAAGGATGCGTACACTCACATCCTCATTCATCCAGACCACAGAAAGTACCTCAGGTTCTCCAGGACCAAGCAGGAAGTCAGTCCTCACATATGGGTGACGTCGGCGCCGATGGAGCCCTCGCGGAGCAATTTTCCCCAGCTTTCAAAGAAAGCCTTTGGGAATTGCAGCGCGCATGCGCGGTCCCCTTCCAGCCCAAGGGTGCCATCTTAGCCAGTCAGATGTCCCCTGCCGAGGTGAAAACCTATTTGGCAAGCCCATGGCTGAGAAGGCTGCGCAAATCGAGACGGAAACTCTCACCAGAACAAGGCTCTTTAGAAAGACCTCTGCCCCTTCCCAAAAGAAGAAGGGCTCGGGAAAAAAGTCCTTTTACCCGAGGAAGGCGGCTGCCTATAAACAAGACGACTGGCTCATCAGAGCATCGTCCTCTCAAGAGGTCACACAAGCCACGCACCGCACTGTGACTCTTCTCCAGTACTTGGGCTTTGTCGTAAACTTCGCAAAGTCCACTTTGCTCCCCTCGCAAGATCTCGAGTTCATCGGCGCAAGATTGCACACTCTTCAGGCGCGAGCTTTCCTGCCTCTCGACAGAGCTCAGCGGCTCATGGACCTAGCCGGCCGTTTTCGCAGCCAGTCCCTGGTCTCGGTCAGGCGCTTTCTGAGACTACTCGGCCATATGGCTTCCACCGTCCACGTGACCCCCAACGCCCGCCTGAATATGCGGCCTGCTCAGTGGTGCCTTCGCAAGCAGTGGCAACAGGCCACGGGCGGCCTCGCCGACTTAGTGCAGATCTCCGGCCCGCTGGCCTCTTCTCTGCAGTGGTGGCTTCATCAGCCGAACCTGGTACTCGGAATGCCTTTTCAATCTCCTCCGCCTGCTCAAGTGCTGACGACTGATGCTTCTCTCCTGGGATGGGGAGCGCATTGCCAAGGGGCATGTACTCAAGGTCTCTGGACCTCGTGGAAGTCTGCGCAGCAGATCAACTTCCTGGAGCTCAGAGCAATCCGTCTGGCTCTCAAGGCTTTCTCCCACCTGACTTCTCGCCGGTCCGTCCTTGTCCAGACGGACAATCAAGTTGCCATGTTCTACGTGAACAAACAGGGGGGCATGGGCTCCTTCCTTCTCTGTCGGGAAGCGCAGAGGCTCTGCTCTTGGACCGTCAGCCGCGGCATTCTTCTCAAGGCAGTTTATCTCCCAGGCCAAGAAAATTGCCTGGCGGACAAACTCAGCAGAATCCTCCAGCCGCACGAGTGGCGACTGGATCCCTTGGTAGTTCAGAAACTTTTTCTGAAATGGGGCCTCCCCACGCTGGATCTTTTTGCCAGTCCTCTCAACCGGCAACTTCCTCGTTTCTGCTCTCGGCAGCCGCATCCCGTCCGAGTAGCGGCGGATGCTTTTCTGCTCTCATGTTCGGAAAGCCTTCTGTATGCCTTTCCTCCCATACCGCTAATCTCTCGAACTCTTTTCAAGGTTCTCCGAGACAAAGCTTCCATGATCCTGATAGCTCCTCGGTGGCCCAGACAGCCGTGGTTTCCACTCCTGCTGCAACTGGCGGTGGAGGCTCCGTTCCCTCTGGGGTTTCAACCAGCTCTCCTAACACAGGATCAGGGGTCCCTGCTACACCCCAACCTCAGATCTCTACATCTGATGGCCTGGCTGCTGAAAGGGTAGTCCTTGCTCCCCTTCTACTGCCGGCAGAGGTGGAAGAGGTCGTCCTAGCTTCCCGGCGACCTTCTACCCGCAAATGCTACGCCCTTAAATGGCATCGTTTTTCCGTTTGGTGTACCCAGCAGTCTCTGGATCCCTTCTCCTGCTCGGTGTCGGTGGTCTTGCAGTACTTGCTCTACCTCTCTAATCTTGGACTTAAGTCCAACTCCGTCAAGGTTCACCTCAGTGCTCTTTCAGCACATCATGTGCCGGTGGACGGCAGACCTCTTTCCCACGACCCTCTCGTGGCAAGGTTTCTCCGAGGTCTCCTTCTCCTTAAACCACCTCTGCGCCCGCCAGCGCCTGACTGGGATCTGAATGTGGTTTTGCAGTGGATCACCTGTCCGCCTTTTGAACCTATGGCTACCTGTCCTCCTCTCCGTTTTCTTTCTTGGAAAACCTTATTCTTGATAGCCCTCACTTCCGCTAGACGCGTAAGTGAACTACAGGCCCTCGTGTCTGATCCCCCTTACACTCGGTTCTACAAAAATAGGGTAGTCCTACGGACTCACCCTATATTTCTTCCAAAAGTGGTCTCCCCTTTTCACATCAATCAGGAGGTGGTACTTCCGACCTTCTTTCCCAGGCCACACTCCAGCCGAGCTGAAATGGTCCTGCATACCCTGGACTGTAGAAGGGCGTTGAACTTCTACCTTGACCGTACGCGGGAGCACCGTAAAGCTGCTCAGCTTTTTGTGTCTTTTGACCCCAATAAATTGGGGCTCCCTGTCTCCAAGCGTACTCTGTCCATCTGGGTTGCTGACTGTATCGCTTGGGCTTATGGAGCAGCCGGACTCTCGTTAGAAAGTCGGGTCACGGCTCATTGTGTTCGGGCGAAGGCTACGTCAGTGGCTTACCTCCGCTCTGTTCCATTGGCAGACATCTGCCGGCCCGCTACTTGGTCTTCGAGCCAGACTTTTGCGGTCCATTACTGCCTCGAGAGGGAGTCCCGCAGGGACAGTGCTTTCGGACAGGCAGTCCTCCGAAATCTCTTCGAGGTTTGAGCAACTCCTACCCTCCATCCCGGATGTTGGGCTACCGGTGGGTAATAATTCAGTGAAGATTCCTTCCTTCTGTGCTGCTGAGCTAGAGGGAGCTCATTTTTGTGCTTAGGGTCTCCGGTAGCCTTAAGCTTGGGAGTCCCATATGTGAGGACTGACTTCCTGCTTGGTCCTGGAGAAAGCGTAGTTACTCACCTGTAACAGGTGTTCTCCAGGAGCAGCAGGAATCAGTCCTCACAACCCTCCCTCCTCCCCTTGGAGTTGCAATCATCTGCTTTAGTTTTTGCAAATTTTTATGCTGTCTTTTAGCTATGTCATCTGACTGGCTAAGATGGCACCCTTGGGCGGGAAGGGGACCGCGCATGCGCGCTGCAATTCCCAAAGGCTTTCTTTGAAAGCTGGGGAAAATTGCTCCGCGAGGGCTCCGTCGGCGCCGACGTCACCCATATTTGAGGACTGATTCCTGCTGCTCCTGGAGAACACCTGTTACAGGTGAGTAACTACGCTTTCCTTGTGGGAGGAAACCATTATCAGTACAGAGTACTGCCTTTTGGCCTCACCTCCGCTCCCAGGATTTTTACCAAATGCCTGGCAGTGGTGGCGGTCTACCTGAGAAATCAGGGAATCTTTGTCTTCCCCTATCTGGACGACTGGCTCATCAGGGGTCAGATGTCGCAGGAGGCCAGACAAGCCACCCTCAGAACTATTACTCTTCTTCAAAGCCTAGGGTTTGTGATAAACTTCGCAAAGTCTACTTTGCTCCCGTCCCAGAACTTGGAGTTCATAGGAGCAAGGCTGGACTCTCTACTGGGAAAGGCTTTCTTGCCAGAAGACAGAGCACAAAGATTGATAGCCCTGGCAAACCAGTTTCTCAACAGGTCACTAGTCTCCGCCAGACTCTGCCTGAGGCTTCTAGGCCACATGGCTTCGACAGTATATGTGACCACCAATGCCAGGCTCCATATGAGGCCTGCACAGTGGTGCCTTCGGACTCAGTGGTCGCAGGTCAAAGGCAGCCTCAGGGACAGGATAAGGGTGTCCAGACAATTTCTGAACTCCCACAGCTGGTGGCTGCAACCACCCAATCTACTAAAAGGAGTGCCCTTTCAGATTCCTGGATACACGGTGGTACTGACCACCGATGCCTCCCTGCAGGGCTGGGGAGCTCATTGTCTGGACAAGTGCACCCAGGGCCTGTGGTCTCCTTGGGAGGCGGCACAGCAGATCAATCTCCTGGAACTCAGGGCTATTCGCCTAGCTCTCAAAGCTTTCTCTCCTGCCCAGGCTCATCAATCTGTCCTGGTTCAGACAGACAACCAGGTGGCCATGTTTTATGTGAACAAACAGGGTGGGACTGGGTCCAGGCTCATTTGTCGGGAGGCTCAAGACCTTTGTTCCTTTGCCCTAAACCACAACATGCTCCTCAGGGCTGTGTACCTTCCAGGCCAGGAAAACTACCTGGCCGACAGGTTAAGCAGGATTCTGCAGCCCCACGAGTGGCAGCTGCAGCCCTTAGTAGTTCAGAAGATCTTCCTAAAATGGGGTCTCCCTTGGATAGATCTGTTTGCCAGTCCACTGAACAAACAGCTGCCAAAGTTCTGCTCCAGGCAACTGCATCCTCTGCGGATAGCAGCAGATGCTTTTCTGATCCCATGGTCTCAGTGCCTCCTGTATGCGTTTCCTCCCACGCCCTTGGTGGCCGAACTCTGTTCAAGATCCTTCAGGACAAGGCCTCGGTCCTGCTGGTGGCTCCTAGATGGCCGAGACAGCCTTGGTTTCCACTTCTACTTCAGTTGGCAGTGGATCCCCCCCCCTGCCTCTGGGGTTGCAACCCGACCTTCTCTCTCAGAATCAGGGTTCCCTTTTGCACCCCAATCTCAAAGCTCTCAATTTGATGGCCTGGAGGCTGCAAGGGTAGTTTTGGCTCCCTGGGGTCTACCTCAGGAAGTTGAGGAGGTTGTCCTCGCCTCTAGGAGACAGTCCACTAGAAAAACCTATGCTTTCAAATGGAGAAGGTTTTCTGTGTGGTGTCAGCTATGTACAGAGGATCCTTTCTCCTGTACTGTACAAGTAGTGCTTCAGTATTTACTCCACTTGTCCAATCAGGGACTCAAGTCCAATTCTGTTCGGGTCCACCTCTCAGCTCTAGCAGCTCACCACTCACTGGTGGAAGGACATTCTCTGTCAGTTCACCCCTTGGTGTCCCGCTTTCTCAGGGGCTTGCTTTTGCTCAAGCCTCCAATCCATCCTCCTGTCCCTGAGTGGGAGTTAAATGTGGTCTTGCAGCAACTGATTTGTCCACCTTTTGAGCCGATGGCTACTTGTCCACTGCACTTCCTATCCTAGAAGACTCTTTTCCTGACAGCCCTTACCTCGGCTAGACGAGTGAGTGAGCTTCAGGCCCTGGTCTGTGATAGGCCTTACACCAGGATTTATAGGAACAGGGTAGTCCTCAGGACTCATCCAAAGTTCCTCCCAAAGGTTGTATCCTCTTTCCACCTCAATCAGGAAGTGGTTCTTCCAACATTCTTCCCTAGGCCTCATGCAAGCCAGGCTGAAGCTGTCCTGCATACACTGGACTGTAGGAGGTCTTTATTCTTCTACCTTGACCATAGACAGGGGCATAGAAAGGCTACTCAGCTCTTCGTTTCTTTTGACCCTAATAAGTTGGGGTTGGCTGTGTCCAAGCGTACCTTGTCCATCTGGGTGGCTGACTGTATCACCTGGGCTTACAAGGCGGCTGACCTTCCTTTGCAGGGTCGGGTTACTGCCCACTGTGTCAGGGCAATGGCTGCCTCAGTGGCTCATCTCCGCTCTGTGCCCTTGGTAGACATCTGCAGGGCTGCATTTTGGTCTTCAAGCCAGACCTTTGCGGCCCATTACTGTCTGGAGAGGGAGTACCGTAGGGACAGTGCTTTTGGCCAAGCAGTACTCCGGAATCTCTTTGAGGTTTAGGCAACTCCTGCCCTCCTGCCCTCTGTTGGGCTACCGGTGGAGGTTGTGTCCTTGAAAAGCCTTTCTTTGCTGCTGAGACTAGAGGGAGTTCTCTTGTTCAGCCTGGGTTCCTCGGTAGCCCAGAGCTTGGGAGTCACCCATATGTGAGGACTGACTTCCTGCTTGGTCCTGGAGAAAGAGTAGTTACTCACCTGTAACAGGTGTTCTCCAGGAGCAGCAGGAATCAGTCCTCACAACCCTCCCTCCTCCCCTTGGAGTTGCAGTTGTACATAGTTTATTTTTCATTTTTGTGTGCTGTTCTTAGCTATGTCATTTGACTGAGGTAAGATGGCACCTTTAGGTGGGAAGGGAACCGCGCATGCGTGCCTGCATTCCCAAAGGCTTTCATAGAAAGCTGGGGAAATGCTCCGCTGGGGCTTCATCGGCGCCGATGATACCCATATGTGAGGACTGATTCCTGCTGCTCCTGGAGAACACCTGTTACAGGTTAGTAACTACTCTTTTTCTGACTCGGCCTCAGGCCATGCCCGGAACTCGTCTGAATCCTCGACATCTCGGGAATCGGATCCTGAGCACCGTCGGGGCTCCTCGGACAGGGGGTCCCCCGACCGGGAACGAAAGAGGAAGAAGCGGCTCGCGAGGGCGTCATTCAAAGAGGTCCCTGGCTCCTCGAGAGCTAGGTCTCAGACCCCCGACCGTCGCCTCGGGTCCGTGGAACAGGAGAAGCCTTCCAAAGTACCTCAAGAGGAGCTGGAGTCTGCTGGACACGTAAGCCCTGTAGTCCTTGTGGACTCTCCTCCCAGAGAGCCGACGTCGGGCCCGGCGCTGCCGGGGCCCTAGTCGGGTGCTGCTGAGTCTCCTGAGCTGGGTCTCAGGCTGACAGCCTTTGAGAGCAGACTGTCTGCCTTCATGGAACAGCAGTGGACTCTGATGGCCAGCCTGTCTGGCGCATGTGCCCCGACCACCAGGACATCAAAGTCGACCCCGGAGGCCGAGCCGATACTTGAGGCCATAAAGGCTCAAGGTCGACCTCGGTCGCGGTCTCCCTTGACCCCCCATTCGGGACCGAGGGCGTCGACGCCGGTGCCTTCGGCGTCGGGGCGGGTGCTCACAGGCCCCGCGTGGTCGGACCCCGATTCCTCATCGGACGAGTCCGCCTGGGAGACTGAAGACGAGGAGTCCCCCGACACCTTCCGGACTCGGTGCATTCCATCGGACTCACTGCAGTCTGAGCCCCGGAGTAGATCCCCCCCGGAGGATACCTGGTTCTCGGAGTTCGTCCGGGATATGGCCACTGCGTTGGCTATCCCGGCAGACCCCGAGGAGGAGCCTCGAGCAAAGGAGCTTGAGGCCCTACAGTACGACTCTCTTCCGAAGGAGGCCTTTACTGTTCCGGTTCCTCCGATGCTGGAACGGCTCCTCTTCCGCATGTGGGAGGCACTGGCCTCCGTGCTGGTTCTAAGCAAGCGGGTTGATTCGATCTATCGACTCCGGAAGAATCCTAGCTTTCAAAAGGCGCAGCTACCACACCATTCCATGGTGGTGGAATCGACCATGCATCGCCTGAAAAGTCAGAAGATGCACTCCGCGGTGCCCCCTGGCAGGGGAGGTCCGGAACCTCGATGGTTTTGGTAGAAATTGCTTCCAGGGCTCGATGCTTGTTTGCCGTGTCCAGTCCTACCAGCTGTACATGGGCATGTACTTGCGAGACCTGGCCAAGGAGCTGGCCGGGTTCTCTGCTGGTCTCTCCGGGGAACCCTAGCAGAGGTTCAAGTCCTTGTCCTCGGGGATCAGGGAATGCTCCAAGTTTATGTCCCACGCTGCCTACGATGGCTTTGAGGCTTCGGCCCGTGTTGCAGCAGCCGGCGTCGCGGCTCGACGCCAGGCATGGCTGCAGTCATCGGACCTCGAGCCATGGGTTCAGGACAAGTTGGTCGATGTCCCTTGCCGAGGTGAGAACCTTTTTGGCAAGCCCATGATCGAGAAGGCCGCACAGCTCGAGACTGAGCACCTCACAAGGACAAGGCTGTCTAGGAAGACTTCTGCCCCTTCTCACAAAAAGAAGTGCTCGGGTAAAAAGCCCTTTTACCCGAGGAAGGGCACTGCCTACAAACAGTACCCACAGTACCAGGCTTCCCAAGTTGCCCCTCAGGGTCAGCAAGCCAAGGGGCAGGGTAATGGGCCCCGTAGGCAGAGGACCCCCAAGCCTCCGGCCCCTGCTCCCACTCAGCAGGGTGGGGTTTTTTGACTCCTTAGGCATAGCCTCTCCATCCCTGCTCTCCCAACCCTGCACAGGAGGTTGCCTCGCCCTCTTTGCCCACCAGTGGCCACTCATCACTGGAGACAGTTGGGTGTTAAACATAGTCCACAAGGGCTATCTACTACACTTCCAACAACTGCCTCCTCCATACTTTCCAGGGGAGCCTCCAAGGCCTCCCCTGCACACAGATCTTCTCCGTCCAACACTCAGGCACGAACCCACGTCAAGAGGAACAGAACCAGTACAAAAACGTGGATAACTCAGAAGGATAAAACCAATCTTTATTAAGAAATGAATGCCACTGGCCCGACACAGGCCGTGTTTCACTGCCTTCCTCAGGGGCACTAAAGTGGACTTAAAAGCTAAAAATACATAAATAAACATATTAATAATACCAATAAAACAATAAGACAACATAAGCATTAGAATAGCATATAAATGACATACATATTAATAAATAAATTATATATCAAAAAATAAATAGATTGTAAAAATAAACATACAAGCTCAAAAAATAAGTTGTATATACAAAAACGTATGTAAAATAATAAAAACAATAATAAGAATCATGTAAAATGGTTGTAGCCAAATCAAAAAGGAATTAAGAACCATCAAAGTTAAAAGTGACACATACCTGCTTTTATCCTTGAAAATATGTCTAATACTACACCTTTTTGGGAGAGGAAGAGAACATGTTTAAATTAGATATGTATAATTAATCATTGAAAATGACAGAGATCAAGCGCACACACAGGACCAAACATATAAAGAAGTGTATCAATGGAGTCTACACAAAAGGAAATCTTTGTGTATGCCGGTGCAACAAAGATAAGAGAAATAAAAATCAATTCATTAATCTTTACCTTTGAGGTTGATTTTCCAACGCGTGTGAAAAAGGAGACAACTCCTTTACACTATACAGCAAATTGGAATTTCACCAAAAAACCACCGGCGTCTGCACTAAAAAATCATAAAAATAGTTACCAATTGATATTGACAACCGGGCACACCATCTTTCACTAACCCTCTAACTCATCATCTTCAATATTCCATCCTGAAAATTAATAAATACCCTAAAGTAATGTTGTGGATATAATTAATCCAAAAGCACATTCTAGAGAAATGAATAAATAGATAAATAAATAAGATAAAAAATCGCTACCACATAACCCCTGGCTACATATATGCCATAGTGGAGGTTCAACTCATCTCAAACGGATTTTATAAAATCAAGAGTAGTGCACAATACCATAAATACTTAACTATGAATTAATACAACTACACATTCCAAGGAAGTCAAATGTCAAGCCGGCAACTCTTTAAACTACATGTCCACCCCTCAATAAAGTTTTGTTAAAAACAATGGTAGTGTATAATAAAACAATTCTCTTTAAGGGCAAAAAGAAAAAAGAAAACCGCAAGAAATAAAACAAGAATTGGTAACTATTTTTATGATTTTTTTAGTGCAGACGCCGGTGGTTTTTTGACATATTTTCAAGGATAAAAGCAGGTATGTGTCACTTTTAACTTTGATGGTTCTTAATTCCTTTTTGATTTGGCTACAACCATTTTACATGATTCTTATTATTGTTTTTATTATTTTACATAAGTTTTTGTATATACAACTTATTTTTTGAGCTTGTATGTTTATTTTTACAATCTATTTATTTTTTGCTATATAATTTATTTATTAATATGTATGTCATTTATATGCTATTCTAATGCTTATGTTGTCTTATTGTTTTATTGGTATCATTAATATGTTTATGTATTTTTAGCTTTTAAGTCCACTTTAGTGCCCCTGAGGAAGGCAGCGAAACACGGCCTGTGTCGGGCCAGTGGCATTCGTTTCTTAATAAAGATTGGTTTTATCCTTCTGAGTTATCCACGTTTTTGTACTGGTTTTGTCACAGATCTTCTCCTTCAGGAGCTCCAAGGTCTGTTAGTGGACAGAGCGGTGGAGCCTGTGCCTCCCCACTTGCAAGGTCAAGGGTTCTACTCCAGGTATTTCCTGGTACCCAAAAGAACCTGTGACCTTCGACCTATTCTAGACCTCAGAAACCTCAACAAGTTCCTAGAGAAGGAAAAGTTCAAGATGCTTACTCTTGGAACACTTCTGCCCTACCTCCAGCAGGGAGATTAGCTATGCTCATTAGATCTAAAGGATTCGTACACTCACATCCTCATTCATCCAGAACACAGAAAGTACCTCAGGTTCATTGTGGGAGGAAACCATTATCAGTACAGAGTACTGCCTTTTGGCCTCACCTCCGCTCCCAGGGTCTTTACTAAATGCCTGGCGGTTGTGGCGGCCTACCTAAGGAATCAGGCCACCCTCAGAACTATTGCTCTTCTTCAAAGATTGGGATTTGTAATAAACTTCGCAAAGTCCACTTTGCTCCCCTCCCAGAACTTGGAGTTCATAGGGGCGAGGTTGGACTCTCTGCTGGCAAAGGCATTCTTGCCAGAAGACAGAGCCCAAAGACTGGTAAACTTGGCAAACCAGTTTCTCAGCAGGTCACTGGTCTCCGCCAGACTCTGCCTGAGGCTTCTTAGGCCACATGGCTTCGACAGTACATGTGACCCCCAATGCCAGGCTCCATATGAGGCCTGCACAGTGGTGCCTTCGGACTCAGTGGTCGCAGGCCACAGGCAGCCTCAGAGACAGGATAAGGGTGTCCAGACAATTTCTGAACTCCCTCAGCCCGTGGCTGCACCCACCCAATCTGCTGCAAGGGGTACCTTTTCAGCTGCCTGGGTTCACAGTGGTGTTGACCACGGATGCCTCCCTGCAGGGCTGGGGAGCTCATTGTCTAGGCAAGTGCACCCAGGGCCTGTGGTCTCCCTGGGAATCTGCACAGCAAATCAATCTACTGGAACTCAGGTCTATTCGGTTAGCCCTCAAGACTTTCTCTCCAGCCCTGGCTCATCAGTCTGTCCTAGTTCAAACAGACACCCTGGTAGCCATGTTTTATGTGAACAAGCAGGGCGGAACTGGGTCCAGGCTCCTTTGTCAGGAAGGACAGGACCTTTGCTTGTTTGCCCTCAAGCACAACATGCTCCTCAAGGCTGTGTACCTCCCTGGCCAGGAAAACTACCTGGCTGACAGGTTGAGCAGGATTCTGCAGCCCCACGAGTGGCAGCTCCATCCTTCGGTGGTTCAGAGGATTTTCCTGAAATGGGGACTTCCATCCATAGATCTGTTTGCCAGTCTACTGAACAAACAGCTGCCAAAGTTCTGCTCCAGACAACCGCATCCTCTACAGATGGCGGCAGATGCTTTTCTGATCCCATGGTCTCAGGGCCTCCTGTATGCGTTTCCTCCCATACCCTTGGTGGCCCGAACCCTGTTAAAGATTCTTCAGGACAAGGCCTCGGTCCCGCTGGTAGCTCCCACGTGGCCGAGACAGCCTTGGTTTCCACTTCTGCTTCAGCAGGCAGTGGATCCCCCACTGCCTCTGGGATTGCAACCCGACCTTCTCTCTCAGGATCGGGGTTCCCTTCTGCACCCCAATCTCAAAGCTCTCAATTTGATGGCCTGGAGGCTGCAAGGGTAGTATTGGCTCCCTGGGGCCTACCTCCTGAAGTTGAGGAGGTTGTCCTAGCCTCTAGGAAACAGTCCACTAGGAAAACCTATGCTGTCAAAGGGAAAAGGTTTTCTGTGTGGTGTCAGGTACGTACAGAGGATCCTTTCTCCTGTACTGTACCAGTAGTGCTTCAGTACTTACTGCACTTATCAAATCAAGGACTTAAGTCCAATTCTGTTCGGGTCTACCTCTCAGCTCTAGCAGCTCACCACTCACTGGTGGAGGGACATTCTCTGTCGGTTCACCCCTTGGTGTCCCGGTTTCTCAGAGTCTTGCTCTTGCTCAAGCCTCCAATCCGTCCTCCTGCTCCTCAGTGGGAGTTGAATGTGGTCTTGCAGCAACTGACTCGCCCACCTTTTGAGCCGAAGGCTACTTGCCCTCTACGCTTCCTATCCTGGAAGACACTCTTCTTGATAGCCCTCACCTCGCCAGGCGAGTGAGTGAGCTTCAGGCCCTGGTCTGTGACAGTCCTTACACCCGCTTCTATGGGAAGAGGGTAGTCCTTAGGACTCATCCAAAGTTCCTCCCAAAGGTTGTCTCCTCCATCCACCTTAACCAGGAGGTGGTTCTTCCAACATTCTTCCCTAGGCCCCATTCAAGCCAGGCTGAAGCAGTTCTGGATACCCTGGACTGTAGGAGGGCCTTATCCTTCTTCCTTGACAGTACGCAGGGACATAGAAGGGCTACTCAGCTCTTCATATCTTTTGACACTAATAATTTGGGGTTGGCTGTGTCCAAGCGTACCTTGTCCATATGGGTGGCTGACTATCACCTGGGCTTACAGGGCGGCTGACCTTCCTTTGCAGGGTTGGGTCACGGCACGGCCCATCGTGTCAGGGCAATGGCTGCCTCAGTGGCTCTCTTCCACTCTGTACCGTTGGTGGACATCTGCAGGGCTGCAGCTTGGTCCTCAAGACAGACTTTTGCGGCCATTACTGTCTGGAGAGGGAGTCCCGTAGGGACAGTGTTTTTGGCCAGGCAGTACTCCGGAATCTCTTTGAGGTTTAGGTAACTCCTGCCCTCTGTTGGGCTACCGGTGGAGGTTCTGTCAGTGAAAAGCCTTTCTTTGATGCTGGGACTAGAGGGAGTTCTCTTGTTCAGCCTGTATTCCTTGGTAGCCCAGAGCTAGGGAGTCACCCATATGTGAGGACTGACTTCCTGCTTGGTCCTGGAGAAAGAGTAGTTACTCACCTGTAACAGGTGTTCTCCAGGAGCAGCAGGAATCAATCCTCACAATTTTCACTCCTCCCCTGGGAGTTGCAGTTGTACATAGTTTATTTTTACTTTTTGTGTGCTGTTTTTAGCTATGTCATTTGACTGAGCAAGATGGCACCTTTAGGCGGGAAGGGAAATGCGCATGCGTGCCAGCATTCCCAAAGGCTTTCATGGAAAGCTGGGGAAATGCTCCGCAAGGGCTCCATCGACGTCGATGTCACCCATATGTGAGGACTGATTCCTGCTGCTCCTGGAGAACACCTGTTACAGGTGAGTAACTACTCTTTTTGGTCCTTAGGCCCAAAATTTCCTTTATTATGGAAAAACCTGCTTCGGGTTTCAAGAAGTGCACCAAGTGTGGCGGTATCATCTCCGTCACCGACACCCATGAGTGGTGTCTTAAATGTTTAGGTCCTGACCACTCCATTTCAGAGTGTATGGCCTGTGCCATGATGTCCAAGAGGGGTCGACAAAACCGAGCTGCTAAGCTCAGCACTCTTTTTCCCTCTGATGCAGCCTCTGTGGCATTGACGTCTTCCAGGGCTTCATCTTCCTCCCATGGATCTCAGGTAACTAAACATAAGTCTGGCCGATCCTCAAAGGGTAGATCTCCTTCCAAACATCGAGATGCCTCTGGCATTGCCCTTAAGTGTTCTGTACCGGCAAAATTGCCCTGGTGGGAGGCTTCGGCTTCCAAAGAATTATTGTCTAATTGGATTGCTCAGTGTATTTCCTTCGCCTACCAGAGCAAGAATCTTTCTCTGGAGGGCCATGTCACAGCTCACAATGTGAGGGCCATGGCAGCCTCTATGGCTCATCTTAACTCTGTGTCCATCGACCAAATCTGTCGAGCAGCCACCTGGGCATCGGTTCATACCTTCACGGCCCATTACTGCTTGGACAAGGACTCCCGCCGGGATGCCTTGTTTGGTCAGGCTGTTCTCAAACACCTGTTCCATACCTAATCAACTCCTACCCTCCATCCCTGACTGGATGCCCGAGATTCATGGATGCAGGTGGAGCCCTTCCCAGATCACCCACAATTTGGGTGATCTCCCAGGCATCTCTAGCTGGGGAGTCCCCATATGTGAAGACTCATTCCTGCTTGTTCCTAGAGATAGCACAGTTACTTACCTGTAACAGGTGATCTCTGGGAACAGCAGGAATAAGTCTTCACAACCCACCCACCTCCCCTAGGAGTTGTATCTCTCTATCTATCTTTCCTTTCCTCTCTCTTTTGTCTCAGCTTTAAAACTCGAACTGGAGAGAGGCGGTTAGGAAAGACGGGAAGGCAGCGCGCAGGCGCTGTGGGATGCTCCCAAAAGCTTTCCTTTTGGACGCTGGGGAGCGTTCCCGTGCAGGCTCCGTCGGTACCGACGATACCCATATGTGAAGACTTATTCCTGCTGTTCCCAGAGATCACCTGTTACAGGTAGTAACTGTGCTTTCCATGCTTTCTGCCAGGATCAGTTCCTATATTTTATATTTGGGAATGTTCCTTAAGGAAGTCACAGGAGATTGAGGTTTTGAGCCCACTTCTTCCTGATAAGAGGCAGGATTTTCTCACAATGGTTAAACATGCCCGGGATGTTTCTAAATTTGTCAATCATGCAGCTTTTGACTGTTTTGAGTGCATAAGCAGAACCTCTGCCATTGCCTAGGTGCACATAGAATTGCCTGGCTCCAGGCATCCGATTTGGAGTTCTGGGTGCAGGACAAACTGGGCAATATCCCTTGTACAGGTGAGAATCTATTCTGCAAAAATTTGCTAGAGAAAGACAATGAATTGGATGCTGACAACTCCACTTTGGATAGATTATCCAAAGCCACAGCTGATCCTGCAAGGAAGAAATCTTTCAAGAAACCATTCTTCTCCAAAAAGAAGAGGTTTTATCCCTCTTATTCCCAGCAGGGACGTTCTGCAGGTTATCCTGCCTGAAAGAATCAGCAACCACCTAAACAAAGGAAAGCAAAGACTGCTAAGCCTCAACCGTCTCAGCCTCCACAAGGCATAAGAACATAAGATATGCCATACTGGGTCAGACCAAGGTCCATGAAGCACAGTATCCTGTTTCCAACAGTGGCCAATCTAGGTCATACATACCTAGCAGTTTCCCCTAAAGACACAGGTTCCGCAATGTTTGTACTGGGTCAAGCATTGATATCCTGGGTCCCTTCTCAATAATGGTTTATGGACCTTTCCTCCAGGAACTTGTCCAAACCTTTTTTAAAGCCAGCTACACTATCCTCCGGTAACAAATTCCAGAGTTTAATTATACGTTGAGTGAAAAAATATATTTTTTATTAGTCTTAAGTAGTTTACCCTGTAGCTTCATTGCATGTCCCCTAGTCTTTCTATATTCTGATAATGTAAACAATCGATCTACGTTTACCTGTTCCACTCCATTCATTAATTTTTAGACTTCTATCATATCTCCCCTCAGCCGTCTCTTTTCCAGGTTAAAGAGCCCTAACCTTTTTAGCCTTTCTTCATAGGAGTATCCTTCCATCCCTTTTACCATTTTGGTGGCTCTTCTCTGAATCTTTTCTAATAACGCTATATCCTTTTTAAGATATGGCGACCAGAATTGCACACAATATTCAAGGTGCGGTCTCATCATGGAATGATATAGATGCATTAATAATATCTTTTGTTCTATTTTCCATTCCTTTCCTTATGATACCTAGCATTCTGTTTGATCTCATGGCCGCCGTTGCTCACTGGGCCGAGGGTTTTAACATGCTATCCACAATGACGCCTAAATCTTTTTCCTGGGTGGTGGTTCCTAATGTGGAACCTTGCATCGTGTAACCATAGTTTGGGTTGTTCTTCCCTAGGTGCATAACTTTGCACTTGTCCACATTAAATTTCATCTGCCATTTTGAAGCCCGGTCTTCCAATTTATCAAGATCCTCTTGCAATTTTCCACAGTTCTCTTGGGTTTTAACAACTTTAAATAGTTTTGGGTCATCTGCAAATTTGATAACCTCACTCGTTATTCTACTTTCCAGGTCATTTATGAATATGTCAAAAAGCAGCGGACCCAGCACAGATCCCTGGGGTACACCACTATTCACCTTTCTCCATTGGGAAAATTGGCCATTTAGCCCAACCCTCTGCTTTCCATCTTTTAACCAGTTCTTGATCCACAGTAGTACACTGCCTCCTATCCCATGACTCTTTAGTTTTGCCAAACGTCTCTGATGAGGGACCTTGTCAAATGCTTTCTGAAAGTCCAGATACAGTATATCAACCGACTCACCTTTGTCCACCTGTTTATTCACACCTTCAAAAAAACATAACAGATTAGTAAGACAAGATCTTCCTTGTCTAAAGCCATGTTGGCTGTCTCCCATTAGGCCATGACTATCTACATGCTGAGTAATTTTATTGTTTATGATGGTTTCTACCATTTTTCCTGCTACTGACGTGAGGCTCACCGGTCTGTAGTTTCCCGGATCACCCCTGGAACCCTTTTTAAAAATTGGTGTTACATTGGCGATCCTCCAATCTTCAGGTATTAGAGATGATTTTAATGATAGTTCACAGATTACTAATAGCAGGTCTGCAGTCTCATATTTCAGTTCTTTCAACACCCTTGGATGTATGCCATCTGGCCCAGGTGATTTGCTACTCTCCAGTTTATCTAATAGTTGTAATACATCTTCCCGATGTATTGATATTTCCTTCAATTCTTCCGCACCTTTAAATACCACTTCAGTCATGGGTAACATCCCTACATCTTCCTCAGTAAAGATCGAAGCAAGGAATTCATTCAGTCTCTCCGCTATCGCCTTATCGCCTCTTAGAGCCCCTTTGACTCTCTCACAGGTTTTTTGCTACGAATGTACTTGAAAAAAATCTTTATTTCGTATTTTTGCTTCCGCAACAAGCTTCTTCTCAAATTCTTCCTTTTACTGCTTTATCAATGCCTTGCATTTGACTTACCAGTGTTTGTGCTGTTTCAGGTTTCGTCGTTTGGGTCCTTTTTCCATTTCCTGAAAGATGCTTTTTTGGCAACAATAGCTTCTCCAGGACCAAGCAGGAAGTCAGTCCTCACATATGGGTGACGTCGGCGCCGACGGAGCCCTCGCGGAGCAATTTTCCCCAGCTTTCAAAGAAAGCCTTTGGGAATTGCAGCGCGCATGCGCGGTCGCCTTCCCGCCCAAGGGTGCCATCTTAACCAGTCTTCTTTTTTCCGCGGAGCCCTACAGACGTACCCGTCGTGTCCCCGCGAAAAAGTTGATTTTTACTCATAATTTTCTCTTTTTTCCTTCGGTTCGACACCGGTCTTTTTCCCGCCCGGACTCGCGACGCCGGTCACGAGTCCTCTTCTTCTTTTCGGTTTTTCTGACTTAGTTTCGTTTTCGGTTTTTCCCTGGCAGCCCGGTCCTTTGACCTCGCCGGGGCCCTTTTTCCCCCGATGGCTGCCAGTGGTTTCAAGCGGTGTGGTCAGTGTGACCGAAATATGTCACTAACTGACACACACGACAATTGCCTCCGCTGCCTGGGCCCGGATCATGAAGAAATGATCTGTGGGCCCTGTGGCAAAATGTCCTCCAAAGCGTTGAGAAGTCGGCGGCATCAGCGGGATAGGATCTTCGCTGACCCCAGCCGTACTCGGACCTCGTCGGTGGCCTCCGCGTCCAGAGGTTCCAGCTCGGACCGTCGCCGGAGTTCCTCCGACAGGGGTTCTCCCTCCGGGGACCATCGACGGAAGGTGAAACCCGCGAGGGCGGCGTCGGTGGACGCTCCTGGCTCCGCGAGGGCCAGGTCGCATAGCCCCGATAGCCGTCCCGGGTCCTTGGAGAAGGAGCACCTCTCGAAGCGACCTCGCCTGGAGTCGGAGCTGCCTGCTCGGGTAAGTCCTGTGGTCCTCCTGGACTCGCCTCCGAGACCGCCGACGTCGGGCCCGACGCCGTCGGGGCCCGAGTCGGGGGCTGCTGGGTCACCTGAGCTCGGACTCAGGTTGATGGCTTTGGAGAGCAGACTGTCTGCCTTCATGGACCAGCAGCGGGCACTGCTCGCTGGCCTCGCTGGCGCCGCTGCCCCGACCGCCGGGACGTCGACGTCTAAGTCGACCCCGGAGACCGAGCCGATCCTCGAGTCCATGCGAACTCGAGTCGATCCTCGGTCGAGGTCACCCTCGGCCTCCCGTTTGGGACCGAGGACGCCGACTCCCTCGGCGTCGGGGCGGCAGGCGCCGCGCCCTGCCCGGGCCGACCCCACCGATTCCTCGTCGGAGTCGGTCTGGGAGTCTGAAGAGGAAGAGTCACCTGATTTTTTTCGGACTCGGTGTGTCCCCTCGGACTCACCTGAGTCCGAACCTCGGAAGCAGTCCCCCCCGTAGGATGCCCGGTTCTCGGACTTCGTCAGGGATATGGCCAAGGCTTTGGCCTTCCCTGCGGATCCCGAGGAGGAGCCTCGAGCCGAAGAGCTCGACGCCCTCCAGTATGACTCTTCCGCCAGGGAACACTTTACTGTACCGGTTCCTCCCATGCTGGAACGACTACTCTTCCGCATGTGGGAGAGTCCGGCCTCCTCGCCGGTCCTGAGCAAGCGGGTCGATTCTATCTATCGAGTCCGCAAGAGCCCTGGCTTCCAAAAAGCACAGCTACCACACCATTCCATGGTAGTGGAATCGGCCATGCATCGTCTTAAGAGCCAGAAGATGCACTCCTCGGTGCCTCCTGGCAGGGAGGCCCGTAACCTGGATGGCCTTGGTAAGAAGTGTTTCCAGGGCTCTATGCTTGCGTGTCGTGTCCAGACCTACCAGCTATACATGGGCATGTATCTCCGAGACCTGGCTAAAGAGCTAGCCGGATTCTCCGCTGGTTTGTCCGAGGAACCCTTGCGGAGGTTCCTGGCCTTGTCCTCTGGCATTCGGGAATGCTCAAAATTCATATCCCGAGCAGCCTATGATGGCTTTGAAGCATCGGCTCGAGTGGCCGCAGCCGGCATCGGTGCCCGCCGACAGGCTTGGCTTCAGTCGTCTGACCTTGAGCCCTGGGTGCAGGACAAGTTGGTCGATGTCCCCTGCCGAGGCGAAAACCTCTTTGGCAAGCCTATGGCTGAAAAGGCTGCACAAATCGAGACGGAGACTCTCACCAGGACTAGGCTTTCTAGGAAGACCTCCGCCCCTTCCCAGAAAAAGAAGGGCTCGGGAAAGAAGTCCTTTTACCCGAGAAAGGCGGCTGCCTACAAACAATACCCCCAATATCAGGCCCCTGCAGCTCCCCAACAGGGCCAGCAGGCCAAGGGACGGGGTAACGGGTCCCGTAGGCAGCAAGCCCCCAAGCCTGCACCACCAGCCCCTGCTCAGCAGGGTGGGGGCTTTTGACTCCTTAAGCATAGCCTCTCCCCCTCCGCTGGTTCCTCCCAGCACCGGAGGCCGGCTGGTTCACTTCGCCCACAGGTGGTCCAGCATCACCTCAGATGCCTGGGTGCTTCAAGTCGTGAGAGAAGGCTATCTTCTCCACTTCCACCAGGTCCCTCCCTCCTATTTTCCGGGAGAACCTCCACGACTCCCTCTGCACAGGGAATTACTCCTTCAGGAGTTAGCAGGTCTTCTACAGGAACAGGCGGTGGAACCGGTGCCCCACCACCTGAGAGGTCAAGGCTTTTATTCCAGGTATTTTCTAGTACCAAAAAGGACAGGAGGCCTCAGACCCATCCTGGACTTGCGCAACCTCAACAAATTCCTCGTGCGGGAAAAGTTCAAGATGCTTACCCTTGGAATCCTTCTGCCCTACCTCCAGCAGGGAGATTGGCTATGCTCCTTGGATCTAAAGGATGCCTACACGCACATCCTCATCCACCCAAGCCACCGCCAATACCTAAGGTTTGTGGTGGCAGGAAATCATTACCAGTACAGAGTACTGCCCTTTGGCCTGTCCTCCGCACCGCGAGTCTTCACAAAATGTCTCGCGGTGGTGGCGGCCCATCTCCGGCTTCACGGCCTCTATGTCTTTCCGTACCTCGACGACTGGCTCATCAGAGCAGCGTCCGCTCCGGAGGTCACCAACGCCACACGCCGCACGGTGACTCTTCTGCAGTACTTGGGCTTTGTTATAAACTTCGCAAAGTCCACTTTGCTCCCCTCACAGGATCTCGAGTTCATCGGCGCAAGGCTGCACACTCCTCAGGCACGAGCGTTCCTACCGCTCGACAGGGCTCAACGGCTCATGGACCTAGCCGACCGTTTTCGCAGCCAGCCCCTGGTCTCCGCCAGGCGCTTCCTGAGACTACTCGGCCATATGGCTTCCACCGTCCATGTGACCCCCAATGCCCGCCTGAATAAGCGGTCTGCTCAATGGTGTCTCCGCAAGCAGTGGCAACAAGCCACAGGCGGCCTAGCAGACCTAGTGCGCGTCTCCGAGCCGCTGATCTCGTCTCTCCAGTGGTGGCTTCATCGGCCGAACCTGGTACTCGGCATGCCTTTCCAGTCACCTCAGCCGGCCCGGGTGCTGACGACAGATGCATCCCTCCTGGGCTGGGGAGCACATTGCCAAGGGGCACGTACTCAGGGCCTCTGGACCACGTGGGAGTCTGCTCAGCAGATCAACTTCCTGGAGCTCAGAGCGATCCGCCTGGCTCTCAAGGCCTTCTCCCACCTGACCTCTCACCAGTCCGTCCTTGTCCAGACGGACAATCAAGTTGCCATGTTCTACGTGAACAAGCAGGGGGGCACGGGCTCCTTCCTTCTCTGTCGGGAAGCACAGAAGCTCTGCTCTTGGGCCGTCAGTCACGGCGTTCTTCTCAAGGCAGTTTATCTCCCAGGCCAAGAAAATTGCCTGGCGGACAAACTCAGCAGGATCCTCCAGCCGCACGAGTGGCGCCTGGATCCCTTGGTAGTTCAGAAGCTCTTTCTAAAGTGGGGCCTCCCCACGATGGATCTCTTTGCCAGCCCTCTCAACCGGCAACTTCCTCGCTTCTGCTCTCGTCAGCCACATCCCCTTCGAGTTGCGGCAGACGCTTTTCTACTCTCATGGTCGGAGAGCCTTCTGTACGCTTTCCCTCCCATCCCGCTAGTCTCTCGGACTCTTTTCAAGGTTCTCCGAGACAAAGCCTTCATGATCCTGGTGGCCCCTCGCTGGCCCAGACAGCCGTGGTTTCCACTCCTGCTGCAATTAGCGGTAGAGGATCCATTCCCTCTGGGGTTACAACCGGATCTCCTCACTCAGGATCAGGGGTCTCTGCTACACCCCAACCTCAGATCTCTCAATCTAATGGCCTGGCTGCTGAGAGGGTAGTCCTTGCTCCCCTTCTTCTGCCGGCAGAGGTGGAAGAGGTCGTCCTAGCTTCTCGGCGACCTTCTACCCGCAAATGCTACGCCCTTAAATGGCGTCGCTTTTCCGTTTGGTGTACCCAACAGTCTCAGGATCCCTTCTCCTGCCCAGTGTCGGTGATCCTGCAGTACTTGCTATACCTCTCTAATCTGGGACTTAAGTCCAACTCCGTCAAAGTTCACCTCAGTGCTCTTTCAGCACATCATGTGCCGGTGGACGGCAGACCTCTTTCCGGCGACCCTCTTGTAGCGAGGTTTCTCCGAGGTCTCCTTCTGCTTAAACCACCTCTGCGCCCGCCAGCGCCTGACTGGGATCTGAATGTGGTTTTACAGCGGATCACCTGTCCGCCTTTTGAACCTATGGCTACCTGTTCTCTCCGTTTTCTTTCTTGGAAAACATTGTTCTTGATAGCCCTCACTTCCGCTAGACGCGTAAGTGAATTGCAGGCCCTCGTGTCTGATCCCCCTTACACTCGGTTCTACAAAAATAGGGTAGTCCTACGGACTCACCCAAAATTTCTTCCAAAAGTGGTCTCCCCTTTTCACATCAATCAGGAGGTGGTACTTCCGACCTTCTTTCCCAGACCACACTCCAGCCGAGCTGAAACGGTCCTCCATACCCTGGACTGTAGAAGGGCATTGAACTTCTACCTTGACCGTACGCGGGAGCACCGTAAAGCTGCTCAGCTTTTTGTGTCTTTTGACCCCAATAAATTGGGGCTCCCGGTCTCCAAGCGTACTCTGTCCATCTGGGTTGCGGACTGTATCACTTGGGCTTATGGGGCAGCCGGACTCTCCTTGGAAGGTCGAGTCACGGCTCATTGCGTTCGGGCAAAGGCTACGTCAGTGGCTTACCTCCGCTCTGTTCCGCTGGCAGACATCTGCCGGGCCGCTACTTGGTCTTCGAGCCAGACTTTTGCGGTCCATTACTGTCTCGAGAGGGAGTCCCGCAGGGACAGTGCTTTCGGACAGGCAGTCCTCCGTAATCTCTTTGAGGTCTGAGCAACTCCTACCCCCCATCCCGGATGTGGGCTACCGGTGGGTAATAATTCAGCGAAGATTCCTTCCTTCTGTGCTGCTGAGCTAGAGGGAGCTCATTTTTGTGCTTAGGGTCTCCGGTAGCCTTAAGCTTGGGAGTCCCATATGTGAGGACTGACTTCCTGCTTGGTCCTGGAGAAAGCGTAGTTACTCACCTGTAACAGGTGTTCTCCAGGAGCAGCAGGAATCAGTCCTCACAACCCTCCCTTCTCCCCTTGGAGTTGCAATCATCTGCTTTAGTTTTTTTGCAAATTTTTATGCTGTCTTTTTTAGCTATGTCATCTGACTGGCTAAGATGGCACCCTTGGGCGGGAAGGCGACCGCGCATGCGCGCTGCAATTCCCAAAGGCTTTCTTTGAAAGCTGGGGAAAATTGCTCCGCGAGGGCTCCGTCGGCGCCGACGTCACCCATATGTGAGGACTGATTCCTGCTGCTCCTGGAGAACACCTGTTACAGGTGAGTAACTACGCTTTCTCTGACCTGACCTTTAAACCATGCTGGCAGTTTTTTGGACTTCCTTCCACTTTTCTTAAAGCGTGAAATACAGCTGGTCTGGGCTTCCAAGATAGTATTTTTCAACAACACCCAAGCTTGATGTAAGCCTTTAACCTTTGCAACCGCTCCTTTTAGTTTTTTCTTAACTATTTTCCTCATTTTATCATAGTCTCCCTTTCGAAAGTTAAAGGGTAGTACTGTGGATTTCCTTACTATCCGTCCTCCACTAATTAAATCAAAGGCAATCGTGCTATGATCACTATTGCCAAGTGGCCCCAACACCCTTATCTCTTGCAGTAGATCTGGTGTTCCACAAAGGACTAGGTCTAATATGGCATCCCCTCTGGTCAGTTCATGAACCAACTCTCCAAGAAGCAGTCATTTATGTCATCTATGGTTTATGGTTTAGGCATTTGATATACCGCCCTTTACTTACGCATCAGAGCGGTTTATACATATATACTAGGAACTTTATCTTCCTTGCATGTCCTGCTGTGACACTGACCCAGTCGATACCGGGGTAATTGAAATCACCCATTATTATTACTGCGCTGTAACTTTTGTTAGCTTCCTTGATTTCTCTGAGCATTTCATCATCCATTTGTTCATTCTGGCCAGGCGGTCGATAGTACACCCCCACTGCCATAGCCTTCCCCTTTTTACATGGAATTTCAATACATAGAGATTCTACAGCAAATTTTGTTTCCTGCAAAACTTTAATCCTTTCTGACTCAGTGCCCTCTCTAACATAGAGTGCAACCCCTCCACCAATTTGATGAGCTCTATCTTTACGATATAGTTTATACCCAGGTATCACAGTGTCCCACTGGTTGTCCTCCTTCCACCATGTGTCTGATATTCCAATCATATCTAACCTCTCATTTAGTGCTATATATTCTAACTCCCATGTTATTTTTTCGACTAATAGCATTTGCATACAAGCATTTTAGAGACTGTATTTTATTCATATTAATTTGGCTATTGGTAGACATGGGTAATTTGGGATCTTTAAGTTCTGTCTGCTCCATACTTGAGGGCATTTTTGCTACTTTACTCTTTTGTGGAACCTCTCTGCTTTTGGTAGTATCCTTCAAGGATACATTCTTCCGAACCATGTGCTCTTGGGTGACTGTCGGTTTTCCCCTATTATCTAGTTTAAAAGCTGCTCTATCTCCTTTTTAAAGGTTAATGCCAGCAGCCTGGTTCCATCCCAGTTAAGTTGAATCCCATCCCTTTGGAAGAGCCCCTCCTTTCCCCAGAATGTTCCCCATTTCCTAACAAATCCAAAACCCTCATCTCTGCACCACTGTCTCATCCACGCATTGAGACTCCGGAGCTCTGCCTGCCTTTTGGGTCCTGCACGTGGAACGGGAAGCATTTCGTTGAACGCTACCCTGGAAGTTCTGGATTTCAACTTCCTACCTAAAAGCCTAAATTTAGCCTCCAGAACCTCCCTGCCACATTTTCCTATGTCATTGGTGCCGACATGTACCAAGACAGCAGACTCCTCCCCAGCACTATCTAAGACCTTATCTTGGTGGCGCGTGAGGTCCGCTACCTTCGCACCAGGCAGGCATGTTACCAGGCGATCCTCACATCCACCAGCCACCCAGCTATCTACATGCCTAATGATCAAATCACCAACTATAACGGCTGTCCTAACCCTTCCCTCATGGGCACATGGCCCTGGAGAATCTTCCTCGGTGCGAGAGGGTTTTACATCACCTGGAGGACAGGTCCTAGTTACAGGATCACTTCCTGCCATATTAGGGTGATGCTCTCCTGTCATGTGATCTCTCTCCTCCATGGCAACAGGGATGCTGCCAGACTGGAGGTGGGACTTCAGGACTATATCCCTGTAGGTCTCATCTATGTACTTCTCTGTCTTTCTTATGTTTTCCAAGTCTGCTACTCTAGCCTCTAGAGAACAGACTCGTTCCCTGAGATCAAAGATCTCCTTGCACCTAGTGCACACGTAATACCTCTCACCAACTGGGAGAAAATCATACATGTGACACCCATTGCAAAAGACTGTAAAGCCCCCATCTCGCTGCTGGACTGCTGTCTGCATTTAAGTTTTTGTTTAGTTCTTTAAGTTCTTTACTTACTAAGGGTTGCTATGGATATTTATACCAATAAAACTGTACCTAATACATTTAATATACCTTGTTCACCTGAAGCTTAATTAATCTCAGGTCCTTAGTGTATGACTGATTTGGATAATGAGCTTCACCTGAGAGCACCCCTTGTCTTTTAAGATGTCTAAGTACCTATGAAGCTATGATTATCCCAGGGGTGGGTGGGTGTTGGGGAGGGAAATAACACTTATTAAAAGAGGGCTGCTACACAGTCCTCTGCTGCTCAGGTAAGCTATATTCTTATTTGATTTAAATTATAGCTCTTTGCTGCTGCTAGGCTCTAACTTATTATGAAATTTGAACTACAAGCTCTCTGCTGGGTTCTAAATTTAACCAGAAAGCTCTCTTCTGTGTTTTAAATTTATACTAAAAGTAATTTGCCGATGTTCTGAGTGACTATTAAGTTTAAACTACAAGCTCTCTGCTGGGTATGAAATGTAACCAGAAAGTTCTCTTCTGTGTTTTAAATTTAAACTTAAACTGCTGCTACTAGGCCCTGACTGATTTAACAAAAAATAGTGGGTTCACATATTTATTAGCTTTAATAGAAAGAATTCCTTTCAAAAAATTACCAGAAGTATGTACTCACAATTGCAGATCTCTCTCCAGAAGTAACAGTCCCTTTTTGTAGTTCTTCAAGACTGATGATCACAGAGCTCTGGTTGAGCTATTTATGCCTGTGCTGCTGAGGTAAGCTGTGACCAACTTCCTGGGTGATTTACAGTCCTTGCTTGGATAGAAGGGGTGTTTTAAAATGGCCTTTTGACCTGCCACCTGGTGTTAACACCTATTGAAAAGTTTCACAGGTCTCTTGCCCCCTAGGTAGAAGGCGTCTTTGTAAAGGTCTCTAGAAGACTTCATTTGCTGTTCAAAGAGTATTGACCCTGTTTTGCCTTTTGTGCTAATCTATATTCTTATTTGATTTAAATTATAGCTCTTTGCTGCTGCTAGGCTCTAACTTATTATGAACTTTAAACTACAAGCTCTCTGCTGGATTCTAAATGTAACCAGAAAGCTCTCTTCTGTGTTTTAAATTTAAACTAAAAGTACTTTGCTGATACTAGGCCCTGAGTGACTATTAAATTAAAACTATAAGCTCTCTGCTGTGTTTTAAATTTAAACTAAAAGTACTTTGCTGATACTAGGCACTGAGTGACTATTAAATTAAAACTACAAGTTCTCTGCTGGGTATGAAATGTAACCAGAAAGTTCTCTTCTGTGTTTTAAATTTAAAGTTAAAGTGCTGCTAGTAAACCCTGACTGATTTAACAAAAAATAGTGGGTTCACAGATTAATTAGCTTTAATAGAAAGAATTCCTTTCAAAAAATTCCCAGAAGTATATACTCACAATTGCAGATCTCTCTCCAGAAGTAACAGTCCCCTTTTGTAGGCCTTTGACTTCCATCTAGAGAACTTATCCTTCCTGGCTCTCAGCTGACCAGAGCCTTCTACCATTCCAGGAAGGTTGTGTCACTTTGCCCCCAGATGGACTTCAAAGAAGACATAAACCACACAGTGAAAACCGTCTATTTCAAGATCAGAACCCTCCGAAACCTCAAGAACATGCTCGACCCTGACAACTTCCGCACCATCTTTCAAGCCATAGTCATTCCACACTTTGACTATGCTAACATAGTTCTACACGGCCTCCCAAAAAGCACACTAAACACGCTGCAATTAGCGATGAACGCCGCTGCCCGCATCCTCAATGGTGCATCAAGGAACGACCACTTAATCCCCATCTTAAAGGAATTACACTGGCTCCCAATATCCTGCAGGACTACATACAAAGCATTACTCATGACTTTCAAAGCCATTAATAACTTAGCTCCCCTAGCAATCTCTCCACACTCATCACACACACCCCTAACACTAGAGCTAGAAGATCAGTCGCAGTTAATACTCTAATCATCCTGACTGACTTTACAAAATGTACACACGCAACCACTGCAAGAGCATTCGTTTACTTCGCTCCCAAATGTTGGAATGATCTTCCACCCACCATAAGAGAAATTAAAGACCTCAAACAATTTAGAAAAGCCATAAAACACCACCTGTTCCTTTCATACTTCTCTCAATACCTGACCCCAACTTAGCCTAAACCCCTTTACAAACCAATGTTGAAATGCTTTATTCACTCCTGTATAACAAGAAGAATATCACTGTATATAGTTAAATAATTTATATGTACAAAGTTTTTCCCCTATGATGTATCATGTTAGACTTCCTGTTACATGTAAACTCACGACAGCCTGTTGCTATCTGTGAGTACTTTGTTTACTGTAAACCGCGCTGATGGTAAAAGTGCGGTATATAAGAATGTTAAATAAATAAATAAATAAAATGGGGGCAGATAACAGCAGAACATTGGACTCTCTCCATTATACAAGAGGGGTACAAGCTTCACTTTTTGTGCATGCCCCCTCCAACAATGGTAAGACAGTTCAATTCTTAGACCTCTCTCATCAACCTGTTTGATCAAGAGGTCACTATGCTTCTTGCCCAAGGGCCAATAGAAGAGGTACCCATTCCTCAACAGGGTACAGGGTTTTCTCCAGGACCAAGCAGGAAGTCAGTCCTCACATATGGGTGTCATCGGCGCCGATGAAGCCTCAGCAGAGTTTCCCCAGCTTTCCATGAAAGCCTTTGGGAATGCTGGCACACATGCGCGGTTCCCTTCCCGCCTAAAGGTGCCATCTTACCTCAGTCTCTTTTTTTCCGAGAAGCCCACCGTACGTGTGTCCTGTTCTCCTGGATAAAAGTGATTTTTTCTTTGGCGATTTTTCGCTATTTTTCTCCGGTTCGATGCCGGTTCCCCTCCCTCCGGGTTCAGTATCGAGCCCGCTTATTTCTTTTTCGGTTTTTGCCCTTCGTGTCTCGCGTTCGCATCCCTTTTTTAATTTTTCCCTGGAAGGCCGGTCTTTTGACCTCGCAGGGGCTCTTTTTTCCCCAATGGCTTCCAGTGGTTTCAAAAAGTGTGATCGGTGTAAGAAACTTATGTCTCTCACCGATACACACGACTGCTGCCTTCGGTGCCTCGGCCCTGACCACGACCCCAAGTCATGTGTGCCATGTGGGAAAGATGTCTTCCAAGGCACTTAAAAGTCGACAGCATCAGAAGGAGAGGTTTTTCTCGGACTCTGCCTCCGGCCGGGCCCGGACCTCGTCTGAGGCATCGACATCTTGGGATTCCGATCCCGAGCGCCGTCGAAGCTCCTCGGACAGGGGGTCCCCCGACCGGGAACGTGAGAGGAAGAAGCGGCTCACGAGGGTGGCGTCGGAGGAGGTCCCTGGTCCCTTGAGGGCCAGGTTTAAGACCCTCGACCGCCGTCCCGGGCCCGTGGACCATGAGACGCCTGCCAAAGTTCCTCATGTGGAGCCGGAGTCTGCTGGACCCATAAGCCCCGTAGTCCTCGTGGACTCTCCTCCCAGAGAGCCGACGTCGGGCCCGGCGCTGCCGGGGCTCGAGTCGGTGGCTGCTGCGTCTCCCGAGCTGAATCTCAGGATGACAGCTTTGGAGTGCAGATTGTCTGCCTTCATGGAGCAGCAGCGGGCACTGATGGCCAGCCTGTCTGATGCATCTGCCCCGACCACTGGGACATCGACTTCAAAGTCAACCCCGGAGACCGAGCTGATACTCGAGACTTTCGTGGCTCGAAGTCGCCCTCGGTCGAGGTCTCCCTCAACCTCCTGTTCGGGACCAAGGGTGTCGACGCCGGTGCCCCCGGCGTCGGGGCGGGAGCCTCAGGGCCCCGCGGGGTCGGACCCTGACCTCCTCGGATGAGTCCGCCTGGGAGACGGAGGACAAGGAGTCTCCCGATACTTTTAATACTCGTTGCGTCCCGTCGGACTCACCGCAGTCTGAGCCCCGGAGTAGATCCCCTCCGGAGGACACTAGGTTCTCGGAGTTCGTCCGGGATATGGCCACTGCCTTGGCTATCCCTGCCGATACTGAGGAAGAGCCTCGAGCCGAGGAGCTCGATGCTCTACAGTACGACTCTCCTCCGAAGGAGGCCTTTACTGTCCCGGTTCCTCCGATGCTTGAACCGCTCCTCTTCTGGATGTGGGAGGCACCGGCCTCGGCGCCAGTTTTGAGCAAGCGAGTCGATTTCATCAATCGGGGCGGTCAATCAAATCAATAAACATAAACATAAACATATCGACTCCGCAAAAGCCCTGGTTTCCAGAAAGCACAGCTACCACACCATTCCATGGTTGTGGAATCGGCCATGCATCGTCTGAAGAGCCAGAAGATGCACTCCACGGTGCCCCCCGGCAGGGAGGCCCGCAACCTCGATGGCGTCGGTAGAAAGTACTTCCAGGGGTCTATGCTTGCCGTGTCCAGTCTTACCAGCTGTACATGGGCATGTACTTGCGAGACCTGGCCAAGGAATTGGCTGGATTCTCTGCTGGTCTCTCCGGGGAACCCTTGCAGAGATTTAAGACCTTGTCCTTGGGGATTCGGGAATGCTCAAAGTTCATTTCCCGCGCCGCCTATGATGGCTTCGAGGCTTCGGCCCGAGTTGTGGCTGCCGGCATCGTGGCTCGACGCCAGGCGTGGCTGCAGGCATCGGACCTCGAGCCATGGGTTTAGGACAAGTTGGTCGATGTCCCCTGCTGAGGTGAGAACCTTTTTGGCAAACCCATGACCGAGAAGGCCGCTCAGCTCGAGACCGAGCAGCTTACCCGGACAAGGCTGTCGAGGAAGACCTCTGCCCCTTCACATAAAAAGAAGGGCTCGGGTAAAAAGTCCTTTTACCCGAGGAAGGGCACTGCCTACAAACAGTACCCTCAGTATCAGGCTGCCCAAGCTGCCCCCCAGGGTCAGCAAGCCAAGGGCCAGGGTAATGGGCCCCGTAGGCAGAGGACCCCCAAGCCTTCTGCCCCTGCTTCCACTCAGCAGGGTGGGAGTTTTTGACTCCTTGAGCGTAGCCACTCCGTCCCTGCTTTCCCAGCCTTGCACAGCCGGTCGCCTTGTACTATTTGCCCACCAGTGGCCTCTCATTACCACCGACAGTTGGGTGCTGGACATAGTCCAAAAGGGCTATGCCCTGCATTTTCATCAACTGCCTCCTCCTTACTTCCCAGGGGAGCCCTTGAGGCCTCCCCTGCACACAGACCTTCTCCTTCGAGAGCTCCAAGGTCTGTTTTTGGACAGGGCGGTGGAGCCTGTGCCTCCCCACTTGCAAGGTCACGGATTCTACTTCAGGTATTTCCTGGTACCTAAGAGGACCGGTGGCCTTCGACCCATTCTGGACCTCAGGAACCTCAAGTTCCTAGAGAGAGAAAAGTTCAGGATGCTTACTCTTGGAACACTTCAGCCCTACCTCCAGCAGGCAGATTGGCTATGCTCCTTAGATCTAAAGGATGCGTACACTCACATCCTCATTCATCCAGACCACAGAAAGTACCTCAGGTTCATTGTGGGAGGAAACCATTATCAGTACAGAGTACTACCTTTTGGCCTGACCTCCGCTCCCAGGGTCTTTACCAAGTGCCTGGCAGTGGTTGCGGCCTACCTGAGAAATCAAGGCATCTTTGTCTTTCCCTATCTGGACGACTGGCTCATCAGGGGTCAGACGTCCCTGGAGGCCAGGCAAGCCACCCTCAGAACCATTGCTCTGCTTCAAAACGTGGGCTTTGTCATAAACTTCGCAAAGTCCACTTTGCTCCCCTCCCAGAATTTGGAGTTCATAGGGGCAAGTTTGGATTCTCAACTGGCAAAGGCATTCTTGCCAGAAGACAGGGCTCAAAGACTGATGGACGTGGCCAAACAGTTTCTAAACAGGTCCCTGGTCTCCGCCAGACTCTGCCTCAGGCTTCTGGGCCACATGGCTTCGACAGTGCATGTGACTCCCAATGCCAGGCTCCATATGAGGCCTGCACAGTGGTGCCTTCGGACTCAGTGGTCTCAGGCCAGAGGCCGCCTACGAGACAGGATAAGGGTGTCCAAACCCCTTTTGGCCTCCCTCAGCTGGAGGCTACATCCACCCAATCTGCTGAAGGGGATGCCCTTCCAAATGCCAGAATACTCGGTGGTCCTCACCACCGACGCCTCTCTGCTGGGCTGGGGTGCTCATTGTCTGGACAAGTGCACTCAAGGCATCTGGTCTTCCTGGGAGGCAGCCCAACAGATCAATCTCCTAGAACTTCGAGCTATCCGCTTAGCTCTCAAGGCTTTTTCTCCTGCCCTAGCTCACCGCTCAGTCTTGATTCAAACAGACAACCAGGTAGCCATGTTTTATGTGAATAAACAGGGAGGGACTGGGTCGAAGCTCCTTTGTCGGGAGACTCAAGACCCTTGTTCCTTTGCCCTAAAGCACAACATGCTTCTCAAGGCGGTGTACCTTCCAGGCCAGAAGAACTGCCTGGCTGACCGGTTGAGCAGAATTCTGCAGCCCCACGAGTGGCAGCTGCATCCCTTGAATAGATCTCTTTGCCAGTCCGCTGAACAAGCAACTGCCCAAGTTCTGCTCCAGGCAACCGCATCCTCTGAGGATAGCAGCAGATGCTTTTCTGATGTCCTGGTCTCAGGGCCTCCTGTATGCGTTTCCTCCCACGCCCTTGGTGGCCTGAACTCTTTTGAAGACTCTTCAGGACAAGGCCTCGGTCCTGCTGGTAGCTCCCAGGTGGCCGAGGCAGCCCTGGTTTCCACTTCTGCTTCAACTGGCAGTGGATTCCCCACTACCTCTGGGGTTGCAGCCCAACCTTCTCTCACAGGAGCAGGGTTCCCTTCTGCACCCCAATCTCAAAGCTCTCAATTTGATGGCCTGGAGGCTGAAAGGGTACTTTTGGCTCCCTGGGGCCTGCCTCAGGAAGTTGAGGAGGTTGTCCTAGCCTCTAGGAAACCGTCCACTAGGAAAACCTATGCCCTCAAATGGAAGAGGTTTTCTGTGTGGTGTCAGCTTTGTACCGAGGATCCTTTCTCCTGTACTGTGCCAGTAGTGCTTCAGTACTTACTGCACTTATCAAATCAGGGACAAGTCCAATTCTGTTTGGGTCCACCTCTCAGCTCTAGCAGTTCACCACTCACTGGTGGAGGGACATTCTCTGTCAGGTCACCCCTTGGTGTCCCGCTTTCTCAGGGGCTTGCTTTTGCTCAAGCCCCCCCATCCGTTGTCCTGCTCCTGAGTGGGAGTTGAATGTGGTCTTGCAGCAACTGACTCGCCCACTCTTTGAGCCGATGGCTACTTGCCCTCTACGCTTCCTTTCCTGGAAGACTCTCTTCCTGATACCCTCACCTCGGCTAGGCGAGTGAGTGAGCTTCAGGCCCTGGTCTGTGATAGACCTTACACCAGGATTTATAGGAACAGGGTAGTCCTTAGGACTCATCCAAAGTTCCTCCCTAAAGTTGTATCCTCTTTCCACCTCAACCAGGAGGTGGTTCTTCCAACATTCTTCCCTAGGCCTCATGCTAGCCAGGTTGAAGCAGTCCTGCATACCCTGGACTGTAGGAGGGCCTTATCCTTCTACCTTGACCGTACGCAGGACATAGAAGGGCTACTCAGCTCTTTGTCTCCTTTGACCCCAGTAAGTTGGGATTGACTGTGTCCAAGCGTAACTTATCCATCTGGGTGGCTGACTGTATCACCTAGGCTTACAAGGCGGCTGACCTTCCTTTGCAGGGTAGGGTCACGGCCCATCGTGTCAGGGCGATGGCTGCCTCAATGGCTCATCTCCGCTCTGTGCCCTTGGTAGACATCTGCAGGGCTGCAACTTGGTCTTCAAGCCAGACCTTTGCGGCCCATTACTGCCTGGAGAGGGAGTCCCGTAGGGACAGTGCTTTTGGCCAAGCAGCACTCCGGAATCTCTTTGAGGTTTAGGCAACTCCTGCCCTCCTGCCCTCTGTTGGGCTACCTGTGGAGGTTGTGTCCTTGAAAAGCCTTTCTTTGATGCTGTGACTAGAGGGAGTTCTCTTGTTCAGCCTGGGTTCCTGGTAGCCCAGAGCTAGGGAGTCACCCATATGTGAGGACTGACTTCCTGCTTGGTCCTGGAGAAAGAGTAGTTACTCACCTGTAACAGGTGTTCTCCAGGAGCAGCAGGAATCAGTCCTCACAACCCTCCCTCCTCCCCTTGGAGTTGCAGTTGTACATAGTTTGTTTTGCATTTTTGTGTGCTGTTCTTAGCTATGTCATTTGACTGAGGTAAGATGGCACCTTTAGGCGGGAAGGGAACCGCGCATGCGTGCCAGCATTCCCAAAGGCTTTCATGAAAAGCTGGGGAAATGCTCCGCTGGGGCTTCATTGGCGCCAATGACACCCATATGTGAGGACTGATTCCTGCTGCTCCTGGAGAACACCTGTTACAGGTGAGTAACTACTCTTTACTCCCCCTGTTTCCTTATCCCAAAGAAAACAGGGGGACACAGACCTATTTTAGACCGCAAAGAATTGAACAAATCCCTGTTCAAAGAGAAATTCAAGATGATTTCTCTGGGAACTCTGCTGCCATACCTTCAGAGTCCGGATTGGCTTTGTTCTCTAGATCTCAAGGATGTGTACACTCATGTTCTCATCCATCCAACTCACAGAAAGTTGCTTCAGTTCCTTTTTCAAGGAAAGCACTACCAATACAGGGTGCTTCCTTTTGGCCTGGCCTCAGCACCAAGGGTGTTTACGAAATGCATGGCTGTGGTAGCAGCATTTCTTCGCACTCTGGGAATATTCGTTTTCCCCTACTTAGACGACTGGCTCATTCGAGCCCCATCAGAGTCAGAGGCCAGGATTTCTCTATCTTGCACAATGCGTATCCTTCAGTATTTGGGTCTGGTCATAAACATCCCAAAATCCAGCCTAACTCCCACTCAGTCTCTAGAGTTCATAGGAGCTTTGCTGGATACCAGAAAAGCAAGGGCCTATCTTCCCCAGACCCATTGCCTTCGCATGGTGCAGTTAGCTTCTCAAGCAGTGTTAAAGCCTCATCTCACTGCTCGGGAAATGTTAGAACTACTAGGCCACATGGCATCTACCGTGCATGTGGTTCCTTATGCGCGCCTCCATATGAGAGCAGCCCAGTGGACTTTATCCACTCAATGGACATCAGGTTGCCTGTCAGAAAAAATAACAAACAGAAATCGCCTTATTTTGTCCCTTCAATGGTGGCCATCCACTGAAAACCTGTTGGTGGGTTCCCCATTTCAACAACCTTTACCCCAGGCAACTCTCACAACAGATGCTTCACCAATGGGTTTGAGGAGCTCATCTGCAAGACCTCTCCACCCAAGGCACTTGGACTCCACAGGAGACTCATCTACACATTAATTTCTTAGAGCTCAGAGCAATCTTCCACACCCTGCTCAGCTACAAGACAGTCCTCATTCATACGGACAATCAAGTAGCCATGTTCTACGTGAACAAGCAGGGAGGAATAGGCTCTCTGTCGCTTTGCAATGAAGCTTTGCGACTATGGGCCCTCGCCAGAGAGCATCAGATTCATTTCCTGGCAGTGTATCTTCCAGGCATTCAAAACTCTTGGGCAGACAGACTCAGTCGAGTTCTGCTTCCACACGAATGGTCTGTACATGCAGACCAGGTGGCCAAAATCTTTCAAATTTGGGGAACCCCGGACATAGACCTCTTTGCAAGTCCGTTGAATGCCAAACTTCGCTGGTTCTGTTCCAGAATTCCGGCTCAGGGCTTTCAGGCCAGGGATGCTTTTCTCCTTCATTGGGGTCAAGACTTCCTTTATGCCTTTCCACCCATTCCCCTAATTCCCAAAACCCTGTTCAGGCTTCAGAGAGACACAGGCCGTATGATTTCCTAGCTCCACATTGGCCACGGCAAGTGTGGTACCCTCTGCTTCTACATCTCTCTTAAGCTCCCTCTCTGGAGTTAGGGTCTGTTCCATATCTCCTGTCTCAGGAGGACGGAATGTTATGGCATCCCAATCCCCAGTCTCTGCATCTCAAGGCTTGGTTGCTGAAGGCCTAGATCTTCATGATCTTAACCTTTCTCAGCAAGTAAAGGATATCCTTTATGCTTCCAGAAAACCTTCCACAAGCCGCTCTTATGCTTTCAAGTGGAAAAGGTTTACCATATGTTGCTTGCAGAAGGGTCTCAGCTCCCTTGCGATACCTCTGGAATCATTACTGGAGTATCTCCTTCATTTATCCAATGCAGGACTTAAGACTAAATCAGTAAGAGTCCATTTGAGTGCTATTGCAGCTTCTTTCAAGCCTTTAAATGGACAACCTATTTCCTCCCATCCTCTTATAGCAAGATTCATGAGAGGCCTTCTTCTAACTAAGCCTTCCATTAGGCCACCACCGGTGGCATGGGACTGAAACCTGGATCTTGGCCAGCTGATGAAGCCACCTTTCGAACCCTTAGCTACTACCTCATTGAAATTCCTTTCCTGGAAAGTTATCTTTCTCATTGCAATCGCAGCATGTCGCATCAGTGAGTTGCAGGCTCTAGTGGCTGATCCTGCTTATACAAGGTTCCATCATGACAAGGTAGTCCTTAGGACTCATCCACACTTTATGCAAAGGTGGTCTCGCCTTTTCATCTGAATCAAGCGGTCTACCTGCGTGTGTTTTTTCCAAGGCCTCATACATCAAATGCAGAAAGGAATCTTCATACTTTGGACTGTAAAAGAGCTTTAGCCTTTTACTTACAAAGAACACAGCAACATAGAAAGTCCTTTGAACTCTTTGTTGCTTTTGATCCTTCTCATTTGGGACTTCCAGTCTCCAAGAGAACACTGTCCAACTGGATTGCACAATGTATTTCCTTTGCTTATCAGAATAAGAATCTTCCTCTGGAGGGCCATGTCACAGCTCACAATGTGAGAGGCATGGCAGCTTTAATGGCTCATCTGCACTCTGTGTCTGTCGACGACATCTGGGCCTCGGTTCATACCTTCACAGCCCATTACTGCTTAGACTAGGACTCCCGCAGGGATGCCTTGTTTGATCAGGCTGTTCTCCAACACCTGTTCCATACTTAATCAACTCCTACCCGCCATCCCTGGTAGGATGCCGGGGATCCATAGGGGGAAGTGGGGCCCTTTCACAGGGACACACAACTTCTGGGGTTCTCTCCCTGGCATCTAAAGCTAGGGAGTCCCCATATGTGAACATTACATTCCTGCTTGTTCCTGTAGATAGCATAGTTACTCACCTGTAACAGGTGATCTCCGGGAACAGCAGGAATTTAGTCTTCACAACCCACCCACCTCCCCTAAGAGTTGTATCTCTCTATCTCTTTCTCTTTCCATCTCTCTCTCTTAGTCTCAGCTTTAAAACTCAACTGGAGAGAAGCAGTTGGGAAAGGCAGGAAGGCAGCACGCAGGCGCTGTGGGATGCTCCCAAAAGCTTTCTAATTGTACACTGGGGAGCTTTCCCACGCAGGCTCCGTCGGTACCGATGATACCCATATGTGAAGACTAAATTCCTGCTGTTCCCTGAGATCACCTGTTACAGGTGAGTAACTATGTTTTACTTGCAAAGGACACAGCAACATAGAAAGTCCTCTCAACTCTTTGTTGCTTTTGATCCTAGTCATTTAGGACTTCCAGTCTCCAAAAGAACACTGTCCAGCTGGATTGCACAGTGTATATCTTTTGCCTATGAGAGTAAAAACCTTCCTCTTGAAGGCCACGTCACAGCTCACAATGTGAGAGCCATGGCAGCTTCTATGGCTCATCTTCACACTGTGTCTATCGACGACATCTGTCGAGCAGCTACTTGGGCTTCGGTTCATATCTTCACAGGCCATTACTGCTTAGACAAGGACTCCCGCCGGGATGCCTTGTTTGGTCAGGCTGTTCTTCAACACCTGTTCCATACCTAATCAACTCCTACCCGCCATCCCTGTTAGGATGCCGGAGATCCATAGGGGGAAGTGGAGCCCTTTCACAGGGACACACAACTTCTGGGGTTCTCTCCCTGGCATCTAAAGCTAGGGAGTCCCCATATGTGAACACTACATTCCTGCTTGTTCCTGTAGATAGCATAGTTACTCACCTGTAACAGGTGATCTCCGGGAACAGCAGGAAATAGTCTTCACAACCCACCCACCTCCCCTAGGAGCTGTATCTCTCTATATCTCTTTCTTTATCTCTTTCCCTCTCTCTCAGCATTAAACTCAACTGGAGAGGCACAGTTGGGAAAGGCGGGAAGGCAGCACGCAGGCGCTGTGGGATGCTCCCAAAAGCTCTCCTATCGGACGCCGGGGGAGCTTTCCTGCACAGGCTCATCGGTACCGATGATACCCATATGTGAAGACTAAATTCCTGCTGTTCCCTGAGATCACCTATTGCAGGTGAGTAACTGTGCTTTACCCTGTAGCTTCATTGCATGTCCCCTAGTCTTTCTATATTTTGATGACATAAACAATCGATGCTTGAAGTTTTTCTCCCAAGCAGCCTATGATGGCTTCGGGTCATCGGCCAGGGTGGCCGCCACAGGCAACGAAGCACAATGCCAAGCATGGCTGCAGTTGTCTGACCTGGAGCAATGGGTGCAGTAGAAACTGTTAGGTTCTCTCCTATGCAGGGGACATCAATCAGTTTGGGAAGTCCCTGGCGGATAAGGCAGCAGAGATGGAGACCGAGTTCATGACAAGAACTAGGCTTTCAAAGAAGACCTCTGTGCAATCCTGGAAGAAAGCCACTGTGGAAAAAGCCCTTCTTCCCGAGGAAGAAAGGGGGCTTTAGTGGTACACTGCATTCCAGACCTTCCCGGTACCTCAAAAGGGCCAGCAACAAAAAGGCCAGGGACATGGTCCAGAAAACAAAAGGCCCTGAAGATATAGTGACCAGAATTGCACACAATATTCAAGGTGCGGTCTCACCATGGAACAATATAGAGGCATTATAATATCCTTTGTTTTATTTTCCATTCCTTTCCTTATGATACCTAGCATTCTATTTGCTTTCTTGGCCGCCGCTGCACATTGGGCTGAGGGTTTTAACATGTTGTCCACAATGATGCCCAAATCTTTTTCCTGGGTGGTAGTTCCTAATGTGGAACCTTGCATTATGTAACCATAGTTTGGGTTGTTCTTCCCTAGGTGCATAACTTTGCACTTGTCCACTTTAAATTTCATCTGCTATTTTGATGCCCAGTGTTCCAATTTATCAAGATCCTCTTGTAATTTTCCACAATCCTCTTGGGTTTTAACAACTTTAAATAGTTTTGTGTCATCTGCAAATATGATAACCTCACTCGTTATTCCACTTTCCGGGTCATTTATGGATATGTCAAAGCAGCAGACCCAGCACAGATCCTTGGGGTACACCACTATTCACCTTTCTCCAGTGGGAAAATTGACCATTTAGCCCTACCCTCTGCTTTCTTTTAACCAGTTCCTGATCCACAATACTACACTGCCTCCTATCCAATGACTCTTTAGTTTTGCCAGAAGTCTCTGATGAGGGACCTTGTCAAAGGCTTTCTGAAAGTCCAGATACACTATATCAACCGACTCACCTTTGTCTACCTGTTTATTCACACCTTCATAAAAACATAACAGATTAATAAGACAAGATCTTCCTTGTCTAAAGCCATGTTGGCTGTCTCCCATTAAGCCATGACTATCTACATGTTCTGCAATTTTGTTCTTTATGATGGTTTCTACCATTTTTCCCGGTACTGACGTCAGGCTCACCGGTCTGTAGTTTCCCAGATCACCGCTGGAACCCTTTTAAAAAATGGTGTTACGTTTGCCATCTTCTATCTTCCAGTCTTCAGGTATTACAGATGATTTTAATGATAGTTCACAGATTACTAATAGCTGGTCTACAATCTCACATTTCAGTTCTTTCAACACCCTTGGATGTATATCATCCGGCCAAGGTGATTTGCTACTCTTCAGTTTATCTAATAGTTGTAATACATCTTCCCGATGTATCGATATTCCCTTCAATTCTTCCGCATCTTTAAATACCACTTCAGTCATGGGTAACATCCCTACATCTTCCTCAGTAAAGACCGAAGCAAAGAATTCATTCAGTCTCTCCGCTATCGCCTTGTCGCCTCTTAGTGCCCTTTTAACCCCTCTTTCATCTAATGGACCAACTGACTCTCTCATAGGTTTTTTGGTACGAATGTACTTGAAAAAATCTTTATTACGCATTTTTGCTTCCGCAGCAAGCTTCTTCTCAAATTCTCCCTTTGCCTGCCTTATCAATGCCTTGCATTTAACTTGCCAGTGCTTGTGCTGTTTCCAGGTTTTGTCGTTTGGCTCTTTTTTCCATTTCCTGAAAGATGCTTTTTTGGCAACAGCCTCTCTGACCTCACCTTTAAACCATGCTGGCAGTTTTTTGGACTTCCTTCCACTTTTCTTAAAGCGTGGAATACAGCTGGTCTGGGCTTCCAAGATAGTATTTTTCAACAACACCCAAGCTTGATATAAGTCTTTAAGTTTTGCAACTACTCCTTTTAGTTTTTTTTTTTTTAAACTATTTTCCTCATTTTATCATAGTCTCCCTTTCGAAAGTTAAAAGGTAGTACTGTGGATTTCCTTACTATCCCTCCTCCACTAATTAAATCAACGCGATCATGCTTTGATCGCTATTGCCAAGTGGCCCCAACATTCTTATCTCTTGCACCAGATCTGGTGTTCCACTAAGGACTAGGTCCAATATGACTTCCCCTCTGGTCGGTTCATGAACCAGCTGCTCGAAGAAGCAGTCATTTATTTCATCTAGGAACTTTATCTCCCTAGCATGTCCTGCCGTGACAGTGACCCAGTCGATACCGGGGTAATTGAAATCACCCATTATTATTACTATGCTGTAACGTTTGTTAGTTTCCTTGATTTCTTTGAGCATTTCATCATCCATTTGTCCATTCTGGCCAGGCGGTCGATAGTACACCCCCACTGCCATTGCCTTCACATTTTTACAGGGAATCCATAGAGATTCTACAGCAAATGTTTTTTTCCTGCAAAACTTTAATCCTTTCTGACTCAATGCCCTCTCTAACATAGAGCGCAACTCCTCCACCAATTTGATCAGCTCTATCATTACGATATAGTTTGTACCCAGGTATCAGTGTCCCACTGGTTGTCCTCTTTCCACCATGTCTCTGAGATTGCAATCATATCTAACCTCTCATTTAGTGCCATATATTCTAACTCTCCCATCTTATATTTTAGACTTCTAGCGTTTGCATACAAGCATTTTAGAAACTCTCTTATTCATATTAATTTGACTATTGGTAGACATGGATAATAACACTTATTAAAAGAGGGCTGCTACACAGTATCCTGTCCTGTGCTGCTGAGGTAAGCTGTGACCAACTTCCTGGGTGATTAACAGTCCTTGCTTGGATAGAAGGAGTCTTTCAAAATGGCCTTTTGACCTGCCACCTGGCGTTAACACCTATTGAAATCGTTTCACAAGCCTCTTGCCCCCTAGGTAGAAGGCCTCTTTGTAAAGGTCTCTAGAAGACTTTATTTGTTGCTCAAAGAATACTGACCCTGTTTTACCTTTTATGGTAAGTTATATTCTGATTTGATTTAAATTATAGCTCTTTGCTGCTGCTAGGCTCTGACTTATGAAATTTAAACTAGAAGCTCTCTATTGGGTTCTAAATTTAACCAGAAAGCTCTCTTCTGTGTTTTAAATTTAAACTTAAACTGCTGTTACTAGGCCCTGAGTGATTTAACAAATACACTGGGTTCACAGATTAATCAGCTTTAATCCAAAGAAGTCCCTTCAGAAAAATTCCCAGAAGTATATACTCACAATTGCAGATCTCTCTCCAGACTCCTCATTTTGTTATTTGGGGTACATTGTATGATTACAGTAAGGGAGTCCACTGACATGTCATGTAGAATTTTGAATGCCATCAAAAGGGCTTTGTAAATCAGACGGCTTGCTATTTTGGAGCCAGTGTAACTGCTTTAAGATGGGCGTGATGTGTTCAAATCTGGATGCTCCGTACAGTGTTCGGCTCCTGTGTTCATGGCCAGTTGGAGTGGTTGGAGTGTGTGTTTTGGCAGGCCATGGAGGATAATATTGGTATAGTTTAGATGAGGGAAGATGAGTGCCTGGAATATGGTGCAAAAGTTGGAAGGGTCAGGAGTAGGCATAGATATTGGAGAGTCGTTATTTTATGTTAAACTGTCTTGATGAGCTTATTTATTTGCATTTCCATACTCTGTTGTTGGTCCAAGATGACTCCCAATAGCGCACCCTTCTTCGTCATCAGTTTGTCATCTTTCACTCACACAGAAGTTGGTGGGGGTGAATGTTTTGTCTTTGGTTATGAATAAGACTTCCGTCTTCTTGCAGTTAACCCTAAGTTCCTTATCGTCCCTCCAGTCCAGTCCCGCACCTCTGGGTAGTGTACCTCCTCCAGCAGTTTGGAGACTGAGCACGTCATCCTTTTGATGACACCAGTGTACTTATGCAGCTGGCACCACCTACTAGCCCCAGTATGCTCAGTCTCCAAGCAGCTGGGGGGAAAGTAGTGAGCCATTGTGTTAGGCTCACTGAGGTGACATAGGTTTAGGATTTTTTTTCCTGTTGTGGCAGGGTTATTTCTTTTGTCCTTTGTCCTTTGCCTTTTGGCTAGCTTTAGTAAAAAAACAAAAACCGAAAGGGAGCCATGAGGCTGCGAGAGAGGCAGCAAAGATGAATATCCCCCTCATCTTCCTTGCAGCATTGGGGGGGGGGGGGGGTTGGTGGTTGGTGGTGGCAGCATCCTGGGGTCTTGAGATGGCTCCCCAACCCATCACCGGGGGAGGAGCTTCCGAGCAGCCAGAGAACTGCACCACTACAACAGCTTCCCGGATGGACAGGACCCCCTCAGCGCCAAAGCCGGCGACTAGCGGCTGAGTGCGAGGGGGAAGATAGCTGCGATGATCTGCGGTCTAGAGCGACAGAATAGGGTTCCGGACATCATAATTTTGCAGTGGGAGCAGGAAGAACATGCTGATTTGAAGCGCTGCCTGCAGTAGCAGCGCGGGAAAGGTAGAGGTGCACATATTTTTTTCTCTTGAGCTCCCCTCAGAGGCTGTGGCTTAGTCAGCATTCCCCGCTGAGATTTTTCTTTCCCAGGGGAGATCAAGGTTGCCTGCATTATTTAAGTTGTAGGGCTTCAGTTCCTATTTATTTTCAGTTTCTTTTCATTTTCTTTAGTTTAGTTTCCCTGTATTAAGTCTTTGAGGATGCAGGACTCAGGCCGGGTGCATAACAAGCAATCTACGGCCCTTACTGCCATGCCGGCCAAACCCCGCGGTGTTTGCTATGCTCAACCCAGTGTGTGTGGGGGGGGGGGGGGTGCTCTCGGCGGTAGGTATTTGCCGGGGGCTGCCCGCGTGAGACTGGATGTAGATGTTGAAGAGCAGGGTAGTTAGAGATGAACCCTGCGGAACTCCTTGAGCTTGCTGGTATGTGTTTGATGTCTGCGTGCCTATGCGCACCTGTTGGCCTAGTCAAGTAAGATCTGCACCAGTCAAGGGCTGTGTTCAGTATTCCTTTTTTGTTGTAAGTGGACAAGTAAAAAATTTTGACTGACTGTATCAAAGGCTGTAGCGATATCCAGGAATATTAGGGTGAAGCCCTGCTTCTTATCTATTCTGGTAATGAGTCTGTCCAGGAGGGTAGCCAGAAGGGTTTCGACCCCGTGCTGCTGACGGAACCCATGCTGCTGTGGGTCAAGTGGAACGTGGGAGTCTGATCTCGGGATTGTTGCTGGACAATCTTTTCGGTCCAGTTTATTATTTTTTAGTAATGGTCTGACAGAGGCAGTTTTGAGGGGCGGTGGTAGCACATCTGTGGACACGGAAAGATGTATGATTCTGACAATGATTACACGTAGGTCAGTTCTCGCTAACTTGATCCAAAATGCAGAGCATAGATCAGTTGGAGATGTGGTAGTGTTGATCCCACATCTGATGTTCTCTATATGCTTAGTGGAGCTTGGGTGAAAGGCATCTAGCTTGGGGATAACAGTGTCTCTTGTTGGTGGGTTATCCGTGAGAGGATTTTTCTAATAAGGATTTTCTGAATGAGGACTCCTCATATTTGTTTTGTTCTGGAAGTGTGCATCAAAGGCCTCTGGGTTAGGGGTGCCTGTTGGATGTTGCTTAGTTGTGTCCTTTGTGAGGGACTTAATTCTGAAAAGCTCTCGGGGCTTGTTAAGAGAGCGCATCAGGATATTGGTGTGGTATTCCTTTTGTTTCTGGTCAATTGCTTTGCAGTGTTCTTGTAAGCTGTTCATGTATGAGACTGTGTCATGGGAGAGTCCCGAGTTCCACCATCGTCGTTCCAGCTTCCTTAGACGTATTAAGGATTCACATAGATTGGCGCTGAACCATATGGCTGTGTGATCCTTCCTGGTGGGTTTTGTAGAGTGTGGTAGGAGAGAGGCTTTACAAGATGATGTTCCATAAGTCTGTTAGCTCGTCCAGCTTGGTAGTATTAGTAATGAGATTTTGTAGAGTTTTTTCAAGAAAGGCTTCTTTGTTAAAATATCTGAAGCGATGGGCAGCTGGTGGGGCAGTTCCAGAAGGCACCTTATCTTTTGAGTCCATAGGGATTTGGAAGATAATGGCATTGTGGTCAGACCAAGGAATGGGGAGGATCAGTGGTGGGTTTTGGTTACTCGATTTGTGCGGGGATGAGGGTGCAAAGATGAGCTCCAGGGTGTTTCGTCTTGTGTGGGTGGGTGTATTTATTAGTAGTTCGTAACTCAATGCAGTCATTGCATCCAAAAAGATTGTGGAGTGCTTTGCTGGGAGCACCGGGCGGTTGAAATTGCCTAGCAGCCAGAGTGTTTTTTGTTGGGTATTTTGGTTGCATGCTAGGTCAAGAATTGTGGAAAGGCCATCAGTGCATGCAGATGGAGTATGGTTGAACAAACTTGCTGCTAGATACTTATTTGAAATCATGATGGTAACCTAGGTTGGTTGTGCTCTATGAAGTCTGGCATTGGAATTGGAGATCGCTTTTGGCTATGATGAGGATTCCACCGCCTCTACGATTTGTTCTCGGGCAGTTAAAGAGGTCGTAACTAGGGAGCTTTATTTGTAAGTAAGATGTCTGTGTCGGTGAGCCATGACTCCGTAATGAAGAGCAGGTTTAGATTTAGGTGTTCAACATAGTCAGTGAGGATAGGCCATTTGTTCTGGATGGAGTGATCATTTATGAGCATGCAGGTCAGGTTTTCTGCTTGTGAAGGCTTACGTCTGTATGTTTTTACTGGGGGTTGGCAAACTGTGTGTATGAGATGGCTGTGGTTCGCTGAAAGTAGTGCCCTTGTGGTGTAGAATATATCTGTGTCCCCTCAGCCATGGCCATGTATGGAGAGAATTAGGCCCTGTTGAGTATATGATTCTGTCCATATAATGAATTGGGCCAGGCAAGATAGGAGTAACATGATGGTGAGACCATCTGGCATTATGCTATGCTATGTGAGGGGATGGTGCCTTTCTGAGTTGTTCAGTTAGCCTAGCTTTATTGTGGCTCTTAGGTGTGGGTGCACCTGAAGAGTTGTCTTATGTTCTGGGATTGCAGCAGCCTTACTGGTGACCGAGGTGAGAGGGGCTGCTTGGTGCAGGCCTATCTTGTCTTGCAGAGCATCGACGCATAGAGGGATGGTGTTGCAGATCTAGCTTTTTCATAGGATTTGGAGCGGTGTATGTATAGACTGGTATGCTGGCGTCTCATTCAGTGAGGAGCTGCAAGGTCAGCTGGCTGTAGCTGGGATTAGTTGGTAGCCGATGCAGTAGGGTTGGCACTGGTGTCTGATTTGGCTCTGTGCCATGCCTTAGGGCCCTCTGTGCCATGCCCCAGGCACGTGCCCACCTGATGGTGCTTTAAATTGAAAGTTCCATTCCTGTCCTTGATTGGCTAGTGCTGGGGAGCAGGGAGGAGTTGAGCTTCCCACTCCCTTGCTCGATGCTGATTGGGGCTCTGTTTGTTGAGGAGGCAGTGCTCTGGTGGTTTCTTGCACCCGATGGCGCTTTAAATTTAAAGTTTCTTTCCTGGCCCTGATTGGCCTAGTGCTAGGGAGCAGGGAGGAGTTGAGGATAGAAAATAATGCACCCCCATGAATGAAGGTGCATGGTGCCAGATGCCAACTCCTGTAAGCAAGCCACCCCATGCCATTCCCTGTAGGCAAGCCGCCCCTGGAGCTAAAGCGCCCGCCATGGCCACATCCTCACTCGCCCCTCATATTGCTGCCTTAGACTCTCACACACAGCAATGGCAGCCGGCTCACCACAGCTTTCCTTTCATGTTTTCCTTGCTCCTACTACCAGGAGCCTTGGGTTCAGGAGCTCCCTGGGGAGGCCATCCTTCCTTCCTCCAGCTCTCATTTCTGGGCCAAGTCCTTTCATTGAACTTGCAGGGCCCATGAGGTTCATTACCCCTTTTCCAAATATGGGTTCTCTCGTTAGATGCAAGGATGGGATGTACCTGTGTGACCTCGGACCAGTAGGATCCCAGTGACATTGTTTGTGCTGGAATGCAACGACCCTGTCCCAAATGCCGCCTTGTATCTTCATGTAGGTCTGTGTCCAGGAGGGCTGCCATTCAGGCTACCTAGGAGAAACGACTCAGCCTCCAGGCTGTAGTTCTGGTGCCGCCTGGCGAAAGGGGCAAGGGTCCGGTATGCCATTTTCTTTGTGGTTCTAAAGAAGGGGTTTTTTTTGCCTGATCTTGGACCTTAAAGGCACCAGTGTTCACTAAGGACCTTTCACTTCCACATGGAGATGCTGAGAGTGGTCCACTGAGTAGAGTTTCCTGTATTGCTGGTTTTGGCTGAGGCGTACTTCACATTCTCATCTGCAAAGATCAGTGGTGCTTCCTGTGCTTCTCTGTTCTTGGCTTGTAGTTCCAGTTTGCCATTCTACCCTTCAGCTTCTGTACTTCACTGAGGACATTCACCAGAATTATGTCAGTGACAGTTGCCCCCCTGTGGTACAAAGGGATTGGCGTATATCTCTGCCTGGACAACTAACGTATTCGGGCCAAATCACGTGTGGTGCCCTTTTTATGTTGGCCTAAATGGTGCAGTTTCTGGAGAGTCTGGGCTGGGCGATAAACTAGGAGAGCTTCCTGGAGCCTACCCAGTTATTAGAGTACCTTGGAGCGTGATTCATCATCGGCTCAGAAAAGTTTTTCCTTCCTCAGAAGAGGGCAGAGAAACACTGTTCTCAGCTGAGGGCATTTCAGAGGCAATGGATTCCCAACAATTCCTAGGATCAATGGCAGTGACTATCGCAATGATCCCCCTGTTGGTGGTGGCCAGCCTGAAATGGTGGGAGCAGCCTGCTTTTCTGCTGAAAGACCTTCCCCTGGATGTTACCTAGTGGCTGCTTCTGACAACAGATGCTCGTCTCTTCGGCTGGGGAGCTCATGGCTAAGGACAGATTGCCCAGTGTCACTGGAGCAAGCGGAGGACGGCTTGGCCCATTGATCGGCTGGTAAAGAGGGCCAAGGTGTATAGGTTCTTCAGCACCGAAAAAGGAAGGCTCCAAGGATGTGGTTGCCGAAGGCACGTTTTGCCATATGTGTTTTCTCCGTAGCCCTTCGTGGGTGAGTATTTTGTCGTGTGAGCCACCAGCCTGACTAAGGAGGCCATGATATGTGAATCTGCTGTGCCTTTAGCAGGGCACCATCTCTGCCTTCTGTCAGCATGGGAGCTCTTGAAACAGGGGCCAGTCCTGCTGGATAGTCTGGCTCACCTCTCACTTCCAGCTTAGCTCTTGAGAAGCGACACTTAGTGTGTAAAGGCCATTCTGCTGCTGTGGTTTCCATGCTTTTGAACACGTATATGTGCATGTGGTGGTGTGGGGTTGGTTTTTTTTTTGTTGGTTTTTTTGAGCACTGGTCATGAGTGCTGTCAGTCCTACCACTGCGGACTTGCTAGCTCTGCCTTCCTTCCTACAGGATGGATTTGACAAAGGCCTTTTCCTCAGTTCACTAAAGGTTCAGGTGTGGTGGCCCTGGAGATGGGGTGCTCCCTGACCTCGTACCTGGTTGCAGCTCATTTTCTGTGGGTAGTTCAGCACTTATGCCTCTCCCCTGTGCTTGTTGGTTCCTTCTTGGATTCTCAGTTTCGTTCTTCAGACCTTGGTGGCTGACCCGTTTGAACTCTTGTGGAGGGCTATGCTTAAGGATTCGTCCCTTAAATCTGCCTTTTTGGTTGAAATCTGCATGGCGACATATCTCTGAGTTGCAGACCTGGCCTTGCCAAGATCCTTGTCCTTTTCTGAAGAGGCTGTGTATGGCCTTTTCCTTCCTTTTGGTCTAATATGGTATCTGTTTTCCATGTCAACCATGTGGTCTGCTTGCCTTCATTCCCAAAGGAAAAATACCAGGGGAAGGATAAAGGCCTTCTCTGGTGGATGGGTGTGTTTTAGACACCTGAGGATGACTAACTCCTTCTGAAAGTCAGACAGACTTTGTCGTTTGAAGGCCCACTTAAGGGCGAAGCAGCCATGAAATCTTCTTTGGGCTGCTAGATAAAGGAGTCAATAGCTTTTGACTACCTGTTGCAGAACCAGACGGTCCCATAGGGTTAGTGTACGTATTCTGTATGGGATCAGGTCTCCTGGGCAGAGCACAGCTCGGTCGCTCCCTTAGACATTTGTCGGGTTGCAGTGTGGCCATTGCTTTTCATCTTTTATCAAGCATTACCACTTGGATATGCAAGTGCAGGTGGGCCGAGCCTTCGTTGCAGAGGTTTTGATGGCTGCCGTTTGTCCTCTTCCCACCCAGTGGAGGCTTGATATGTCCCACTTGTCTGGACTGTTCTAGCAGGATGGGATGGAAGGTGACATTTTACTTACTGGATAATGTCCTTTCCTCGAGTCCTGCTAGGCCTGTTTAGGACGCGCCACTGGTATCTGTTTTGATCTGCTGTGATTTGATATGTTCTGGTATGACCTGCTATGATCTGGTCTGAGTTGTTATGATCTGCTGCAATCTGTGATGACAGGCTATTTCCTATGGGAAATTCCTGCAGGATAAATTTCTCCTGGTTGATCACCTTCACTCAGGGTGTTCTGTTCTTGGACTATTAGTCCTTGTTACCCTCATTGGGGGTTTGTGCAGCCAAGGGTTCTTATCTATGGCTGGGTACGAATACTGGGGTATTATGCCCTCTAGCTGCTCTAGATATAGTTTAGGATGAGGTCATTAGGAATCTGGATTTTTCTCTCTCTACCTCTACTGGTAGGGAAACACAACTCACTTGTCTGGACTGGCCTGGCAGGATTCAGGGAGAGGACATTATCTGCTGCTAAATGTCATTTTTCTTATCGTCCCTCTAGTCCAGTCCAGATATGTGGGTTTTTGCTTTCCTACCAGAAAGTGGAGACTGAGAACCATTGATTTGATGACATCACTGTATAAAGATCTCTAGCAGATGGAGGTGATTTATTCCCTGTTCATTCTAGTATTGTCTGGATGGACAAAAGGAAAAAGAATAAAGAACAGGGAGAACTGGTTATGGCATGGCTAGCGGCTTGGCTGGTGTAGAGTGCATGGAGTCATTGTGACTGAAAATTTGAAGTGCAGAACCTGGTAGCACGGGGTCCCTCTCCTTTCCTCCAGCAGCCCTTTGGCTATGGTATACTCACAGGGAAGTGAGGAGAGCAGTTTGGCTGGTAGCACTTTAAAGTTAGCCAAAAAATAAAAAATAAAAGTTGAAGTGCGGTGGGAGCGTTTACCTTTGTAGCCGGAGGGAGCAGAGGAAGCAGGCTGCTCTTCAGGTGGCCCCGATGTCACCAGGGGCCTGCTCAAAAGCAGCTCGGTGAGAGGTGCAGCTGTAGGTGCTCACAATGGGCGCGATCTAAAGGGCAAGATACAAGGGATGTTTTATGCCCCTTGGAGCACTGCAGGAGGAGCTACGCTGAGGTTCAGGGACACATCCATGGGTAAGCGGAAGAAGCCCGTGCCTGCTGAACCTGTTACTGGGCCGATTGATCAGCACATGAAGGAAAATGTGGGGGATAATTTCCCAACAGATTCTGACTTTGACTCTATAATCCCTTGGAGCATCCTTGAGTTCTCCAGATCGCTCTCCACCTCCTCCCCCATCTAACAAGTCTCAGTCTATCCTTGACACTGTGGGAGTCTTGTTTCAGCAAAGTACCCCAATACAGGCGAGTGAAACACCGAAACCTGTTACCTGGTCTCCTATCCCATGTGAACCTAAGGAGGTGTCTGAGGCACAGATATCTCTCGCGGACATTTGGAAGGTTGTGATACAAACAGAATGAACTCTCGTCTCCACAGTTTCTCAACTTGTGCTTTCTCTCATGAGGCAGTTACTAAGTTGAATATGGTTGCAGAGAAGCTTGGGGCATTGTCTAATCAAGTTTCTAAGTGTGAAAATCAGTCTCTCTCTTTGCAAGCTATTAGTGTGTCCAATATTAAGGATAGTTTAGCTATTCATCATAAATTAGAATCGTATGAAAATATGCTTAGAGCTAGTAATATTTGTTTTTTAAATGTTCCTGTTTGCCATTTGTTGTCCCCAGAGATTTTGCTGCGGAAACTTTATTTGTTTAACAAGTTTTTTATACTCCCTTATCGTAAAATCAAAGCAGTTTACATTACAACTCAAACCATTACAGAGAACTCATATTGTAATCATAGGGGGGTGACATGCGGGCGATGCTCTGAAGCATAACTTATTTACAGAAATACATATAAACAGATATCAAGTGGCTTATAAACATGTGTCAGGAGAGGGGAGGGTTACGTGTCTTCTCTGAAGTGGTCCATGAAGAGGAAGGTTTTGAGTTGTTTCTTAATGTCCTTTATGTCCATGGTGGTCCTTAATTTCTCTGGAAGTGAGTTCCAGATAGCGGGTGCTGCTAGTGAAAGTACCCTCTTCTCTGTAGATTTGTTGGCTTTCGTGTATGAGCTGGGGATTGGAATAGTGTCTATGGTGTTTTGTCTCCTTGGTCTATTTTTTGATTTAGTGCATATCAGGTCCTGTAGAATTCCGTCTGACTTGTTTCTGATTTTGGCTCGAGAAGTGATTGGCAGCCAATGTAGCTGGCACAAGAGGGGCATTATGTGATTATATGATCGTGCTTTGAAGATCCTGTGATGGAGCAGGTGGTAGTATTCTGGGCTAGTTGCAGAGGAAGGGTAGTTTGCAATGGAAGTCCCAGGAGAAGGGAATTGCAGTAGTCCAGTATGGGAGTAATTACTGCTTGACAGACTGTACAGAAATGGTCTTGACTGAGGAGAGGTTTGAGTCTTCGGATAATTGCCAGCTTGTGGAATGCATTCCTGGAGGTTCTGTTGATGTGGGCTTTTGTAGGTTTAGATGGCAGTCAAGAGTGACACCTAGGTAGCGAACTTCCTCTTTTATTGAGATCGGTGTGCCTACCACAATGATTGAGGTGGGGGGGGGGGGGTGAAGGAGGTGTCATGTGTGTTAATGACTGCCTCTGATTTTTTTAAAGTTCATGTGAAGGTTGTTGATAGAAAGCCAGTTACTCATCTCTTGAAGACATCTTGTCATTGTTTCATAGTCCGGGATGTCAAGGTGGATTAGGGTGTAGACCATGATGTCATCTGCATATATGGCATATTGAACCTTTGTGGCATTTGAAGATGTTACAGGCAGGCTCTATGTAGATGTTGAAGAGAAGGGTGGACAGAGAAGACTCTTGTGGGATTCCTTGTGCTGTATAGTTGTTTGATCAGACTTTGACTTTTTGTTGTCTGTCACTGAGATAGAAATGAAACCACTTGAGTGTGGTGCTGTGGAGTCCAATGTTTGCTAACCGATTTAACAGGGTGCCGTGCAATTCAGTGTCAAAAGTTGGAGATATCAACAAAAACGAGCAGGAAGTCATTTTTTATATTGTCAATTCCTCTAAGCAGATTGGCAAATAGATGTGAGGAGGGTTTTGATACTGTGGTTAGGGCGAAAGCCATGTTGATGGGTGTCCAGAGGAGCATGTAAATCAATGTGATCTTGCAGTTGTCTCTGAACTTCTTTTTCAGTTATTTTGGATAGAAAAGGAAGGCTGGAGATTGGGCGGTATGCTGTAGAGTCAGAGCTATCTGAGTTGTTTTTTTGGATTGGGCGGGATGGTAACTTGTTTGAGAGTGGGGGGGGGGGGGGGGAAGGATTCTTGAGACAGTGATGTGCTTATGATGTAGTGGATGAAGTAGACAGAGTTTTCCTTGGCTGATTTGATCCACCTTACTGGGCAGGGGTCTGAAGGAGCTGTGCTGGTGTTTAGTGCGGTGACAGTCAGACTATTTGTTCGATGGTGGGAAGGTGAAATTCACACCATTTTTGTGTGTTGTTGAGTACCACATTCAGGGACGGTGTGGGGGTATTCAGGGGTGCTTGTTTTTGGCGAAAAGGAAGTCAGCAAAGATTTGAGGATGAATCAAGTCCATCTCGTTTGTGGGATGGATCTTTTGTAAGGGTGCGGACAATCTCAAATAGTTCTCTGGGCCTATAGAAATACTTTAGAGAGATTCTGGCCTTGGCTGGCGCCAATTCTATTGGTATTTCTAAACTTTATTTATCTGGACGAAAGGTCTCAGGTGAAGCCTCAGATGGTTTTGGTTTGCTTCAGGGTCAGCAGGATATGGATTTGACAGATTTCCTTGAGGATTCACAAGATACCATAGTATCCAGAGCTACTCTTCTTGTTACTTTTGTTTCTGTACAAGATAAAATACCTGTACTTAAGAATCATTTTAAGAATAAGGCAGCAGTGTTCTGTGGGGCTAAGGTACAATTATTCCCTGATGTCTCCAGGACCACACAGCTTAAGCGAAGGACTTTTTTGGTCCTGAAGCCGAGGGTGTTGGCCCTTGGGGCTACATTTTTTGTTTGTTATCCATGTATTTTTTAAATCTCCAGGAACAAGCAGGAATGAGTCTTCACATATGGATATCGTCGGTACCGACGGAGCCTGCGCGGGAACGCTCCCCAGCGTCCAATAAGAAAGCTTTTGGGAGCATCCCACAGCGCCTGCGCGCTGCCTTCCCGCCTTTCCCAACTGCCTCTCTCCAGTTCTTCTTTTCCGCGGAGCCAGCAGGTCGTGTTCCTCTCACCGCAGAAGAAGTTCTTTATTTTTCCTTTATGCTTTTGTGTCGCGTCTGCCTTCTTTGACGTCGGACCGGTACCGCCGGTCTTTCTTTTCTTTCTTTCAAAAAAAGAAAAATAAACAACGATTTATCTCTACTGTGCATTTTCAGTTTTTGGGCCCTAGGTCTAAAAATATTTTCCTCATGGAGAAGCTTGCTTCTGGGTTTAAAAAATGCACAAAATGTGGCGGTACTATTTCTGTCACCGACACCCATGACTGGTGTCTAACGTGTTTGGGACCTGACCATTCCATCACGGATTGTATGTCCTGTACCATGATGTCTAAGAGGTTGGCAGAACCTAGCAGCCAAGCTCAGTACCCTGTTTCCCTCTGATGCAGCTTCGGTAGCATCGACGTCTTCCAGGGCCTCCTCTTCCTCCCATGGATCTCAGGTAACCAAGCATAAATCTGGCCGGTCCTCGAAGGGCAGATCTCCCTCCAAGCATCGAGATGCCTCCGGGCTTGCCCTCGAGGATTCCGCACCGGCAAAATTACCCCGGCGGGAAGCTCCGGCTTCCAAAGCATTATCTTTGGGATCACAGGTTGACATCGATGGCTCGGCCTTGAAAGATCACCTGTTTCCATGTTCTGGGGTACTGGTGGCTCCCACTGGTACCGACATCCAGACTCTGGTGGCGTCGATGGATCAGAAGATTCTGACCATGCAGCGCACCTTAACGGCTTTCATACAGGCTGCGACGCCTCCGGTACCGCAACAATCCCCATTGCTGGTACCGGCTCCGGTACCGGCACCGATTGCATCGACATCGGCTTCGGTGTCGACTGCAACGGTACCCTGTCCTGTGATGCTCATCGATACCGAACCGGTACCGATTACTCCCGATGTCGATCCCACTCGATACGGTTATCGGGCTTTACAGGAGCATCCAGACAGGCGATACTTCGATTGAGGACTCTGATGAGTCTGAGGGTTCTGTAGAAGCATCGATACTTCTTCCTCAGGAGTCTTCTTCACCTAAACAAAGAATGTCTCCTCCAGAAGACTTGTCTTTTCAAGACTTTGTTAGGGAAGTGGCTAGGGGCCTCTCTATCACAGTGGCCCCTGAGTCAGAACTCAGAGCCAAGGAGTTGGATATTTTACAATATCCTAAAGCTCCTAAGGAGGCAGCTACTTTACCTGTTCATGAGATTCTGTATGATGTCATGTTGAGGATGTGGGAGACACCTCTCACCACCTCTCCTCATTCTCGCAGGTTAGACACCATGTCTCGTGTCCCTCCTTGTCCTGGCTTCCACAAGACTCAGCTTCCTCACCACTCTATTGTGGTAGAGTCTGCCATGAAGAAGATAAAGAGTGCAGAAAGACATTCATCTAATCCTCCAGGGCGTGAATGCAGGACCCTGGATGCTTTTGGCCGAAGGGTTTTCCAAGCTGCTATGCTAGCTGCTAGGATCAATTTCTATAGTCTCTATATAGGAATGTTTCTAAAAGAAGTCACAGATCATCTGCAGACTTTAACCCCTTTCATTTCAGAGGATAAAAGACAGGAGTTTCTCACTTGGCTCAAACATGCCCAAGATGTCTCCAAATTTTCCAACCGTGCAGCCTTTGACTCTTTTGAGTGTGTAAGCAGAGCTTCGGCTATTGCCATTGGGGCATGCAGAATTGCTTGGCTACAAGCTTCTGATTTGGAGCTCTGGGTCCAAGATGAATTGGGAAATCTCCCTTGTACAGGTGAAAACCTTTTTGGTAAGGATTGGCAAGCAAAGGCCACTCAGATGGATGCTGAAAACTCTGCTTTGGATCGACTTTCAAAGTCTACCTCTGCTCCTGTTGAGAAACGATTGTTTAAAAAGACATCTTTTTCCAAAAAGGGAAGATACTATCCTGCTTATGGTCAGCTGGCATCTTCTGCAGGTCGTTTTGCTGCAAAGCGTCAGCAACCACCTAAACAGGCCAAGTCAAATGCAGCTAGACCTTCCACGGCCCAGCAGCCTCAGCCTCCTCAGGGCCTTTGACTTGCAACTAGAGAACTTAGCCTTTCTAGCTCTGGAAGGACCAGAGCCCCTTACCATCCCAGGAAGGTTGACTTACTTTGCTCCCAGATGGGAGCAAATCACAGCAGAGCAATGGACACTCTCCATCATAAGGGAAGGGTACAAGCTTCATTTCTTAAGCCTTCCCCCTCACACCATGGTGAAACAGTTCAATTCTCCAACATCTCTCCTCAACCTTCTAGGTCAGGAGATTGCCATCCTTCTTGCCCAAGGGGCAATAGAAGAAGTACCTCTTCTTCAACAAGGCACAGGGTTCTACTCCCCTTATTTTCTTATTCCAAAGAAAACAGGGGGCTACAGACCCATCTTAGATCTCAGAGAATTGAACAAATTTCTATTCAAGGAGAAATTCAAGATGATTTCTCTCGGTGCTCTGCTTCCATACCTTCAGAGTCAGGACTGGCTTTGTTCTCTAGATCTCAAGGATGCGTACACCCATGTCCTCATTCATCCAACTCACAGAAGGTTCCTTCGGTTCCTTTTTCAAGGAAAGCACTACCAGTACAGGGTGCTTCCTTTTGGTCTGGCCTCTGCACCAAGGGTGTTCACGAAATGCATGGCAGTAGTAGCTGCATTTCTACACACTCTAAGAATATTCGTCTTCCCATATCTGGACGACTGGCTCATACGAGCTCCATCTCAAGCAGAGGCCAAGACTTGTCTAACCTGCACAATGCGTGTCCTTCAGTATTTGGGACTAGTAATAAACATCCCAAAATCCAGTCTCACCCCTACTCAGTCCCTCGAGTTTATAGGGGCTTTGTTGGATGCCACAACTGCAAGGACCTATCTTCCTCAGGCCCGTTGCCTACGCTTGCTGCAGTTAGCCTCCCAAATACAGTTAAAGCCCCTTTTAACTGCTCGAGAAATGTTACAACTCTTAGGCCACATGACATCAAGTGCATGTGGTTCCATATGCTCGCCTTCACATGAGGGCAGCTCAATGGACTTTGTCCATCCAATGGATTCAGGCATCAGGTTGCCTGTCAGACAAAATAGCAAACTCCAGTCGCCTTTTTTGGTCTCTCCAGTGGTGGAAGTCCTCTCAAAACCTGTTGCTGTTGTTGTTGTTAAGTGCCGTCAAGTCGGAGTCGACTCATGGTGACCCTCTGGATAGCTATCCTAAAATGTGTTCGGTCTTGAGTCAGGCGGCTCATTGTTGACAGACTGGTACCCGTAGCTGCTGTTATTGTATCGATCCATCTCATTGTTGGCCTTCCTCTTTTGCGTTGACCTTCTATCTTGCCAAGCATAATGTCTTTCTCTAATGATCTCTCTCTCTTCGCATGATGTGTCCAAAGTATGAAAGTCGAAGTCTTGTCATCTGAGCTTCTAAAGAAAGCTTAGGTTTGATCTCCTCTAGTACCGACTGGTTTCTTCTTCGGGCAGTCCATGGTATACACAGTATTCGCCGCCAGCACCATAATTCAAAGGCATCAATTTTCTTCCTGTCTATCTTTTCACTGTCCAGCTTTCACATCCATATGATGTTATTGAAAATACCATGGCTTGAACAAGTCAAATCTTTGTATGGGGAGAGACATCTCTGCTCTTGAGAATCTTATCTAGGTCTTTCATAGCCATTCTGCCAAGAGCAATGCGTCGTCTGATTTCTTGACTGCTTATTGCTTCTTTATTGATAGTTGATCCAAGTAGGTTAAAGTTGTTCAGAATTTCAATTTCTTCTCCTTCAACGATGAACCTGTTGATTATGCCAGTTGTCATGATCTTTTTCTTCTTTACATTAAGGTGCAGGCCCATTTTGAGACTATGTTCTTTGATTGTGAGAAGCAAATGTTTCAGATCATCTTCACTTTCAGCCAGTAATGTGGTATCATCAGCATAGCGAAGGTTGTTGATGAGTCTTCCACCAATCTTCACACTTCTGTTGTCTTCATACAATCCTGCTTCTCTGATGATTTGTTCTGCATATAAATTAAACAGGTAGGGGGAAAGTATGCAGCCTTGTCTTACACCTTTGCTTATTTTAAACCATTCTGTTTCTCCTTGTTCCGTTCGAACTGTTGCTTCTTGATCAATTTATTTATTTATTTATTTATTTTTATTTAACAAACTTTTATATACCGCGAACTTCCAGTGATCAGGTGCGGTTTACATATAACAATAAGGGAACAGAACAACAGTTCTGTTTTTTACAATGAACATAGCGTGAACTATATACATTAACAATTAAAACTTAAAACTTTTAACTTTGTAGAATTATGTACATTTAACTATATACAGATAATAGAGACAAGGTCAACATTGTGGGTAGTTAATATCAAAAAAGGGGTCAAAGGTCATAATATCATAAGGTAGTTACGAAGTTGGTTTCAATGTGTATATGGGTTACCCCTTTTCATTTTCATTTCTTGCGCAATCAATGTACAGATTGCGCAAGAGAACGATCAGGTGTTCTGGTATACCCATGCTTCTTAATGTGGCCCAGAGTTTCTCATGGTTTACACAGTCAAAAGCCTTGCTATAGTCGATAAAGCACAAATAGATATCCTTTTGATATTCTTTAGTCTTTTCAAGGATCCATCTCACATCCGCAATGATGTCTCTCGTTCCTCGCCCTTTCCTGAACCCTGCTTGCACTTCAGGTAGTTCTTGTTCCAGGTATGGTTGTAGTCTCTTTTGAATAATCTTCAGTAGAATCTTGCTGGCATGTGGGATCAGAGTGATTGTGCGATAATTTCCACAGTCAGTTGGATCACCTTTCTTTAGTATTGGTATAAACACAGATCTTTTCCAGTCAGTTGGCCATGATGTTGTCTTCCATATTTCTTGGCAGAGCCTTGTGAGTACAGTAACAGCTGCATCAGATTGCTGTAATACTTCTATGGGAATGCTATCAATGCCTGGTGCTTTATTCTTTGATAAGGCTTTCAATGCTGCTTCAACTTCTTCTTTCATCACCAGTGGTTCCCGATCATAAGGTACAGGTTGAAACGGCTGTTGGTCCACTTGATCTTTATCATATAAAAACTCTGTATATTCCTTCCACCTTTTCTTGATCTTCTTAGCATCATTCAACATAGAACCTTGAGCATCTTGTAACATTCCAATTCGAGGCTGGAACCTTTTCTTTAACTCTCGTAGCTTTAGGAAAGCCGATCTTGTTCTTCCTCTAATAGTTTCTGCTTCTATTTCCTTGCAAGTGTCATTGTAGTACTTTTCCTTGTCCTGTCTTGCTGCACGTTGGAAATCTCTGTTGAGTTCTGCGATTGTCTTTCTTTCTCCTCTGGCTTTAGCTTCTCTGCGTTTCTGGGCAATTTTCAGAGTTTCTTCCGTCATCCATTTTGGCCGTTTTTGCTTTTTCACCTTTTGTAGAGACTTCTCGCTTTCTTCCAACACAACTTTCTTGATGTCATTCCATAACTCTTCCGGAGCTCTGTCATTTGTATCTAAAGCAGCAAATCGATTTTGCAGGCAGTCTTTAAATTCTATTCCTTATCGTCACTCCAGTCCAGTCCCTTTACTTCTGGGTTACGCAACCCTTCCAGCAGCTTGGAGGCTGAGCCCAACCTTTTTGGAGGTGGGGCGGCATAAATACCACTGGGACCACCCCCCAACTCCAGTATTCTCAGCCTCCAAGCAGCTGGAGGGTTCCGTAAGCCTAGGGCTTACTGGAGTCTTCCTTTTATCTAAATCTTTTAAAAAATTTTCCTTTATTACTTTTATTACTTTTATTTCTTAGTTACCTGTTGTTCTTTAGGTTTAAGCAGTCTCTGCTCCTTTAATTGCTACTGCCTGCTCTCTCCTCCCTCTCTCCCCCCCCCTGGCCGGGTCGGGCATCGGAGGTGGTTCTGGGCTTGCAGCCCCGGGGAGGACCTTTGCTGAGCTCTTCGGCGGCAAATCCGACTGATTCCCGAGGATTTCTTTGCCGAACTGCCCTGCCTCGCGCCGAAGCCCACCTGGTGGCTGAGCGCTGGAGGTAATGCCGGAAGTTAAATTTTGTCGCCGGACCCGTCCTGCAGCCAAAGGATGCGGCGGCGAACCCCGGACCTCCCGATTGCGGCGGAGGAGTTGATTGCAGCGGTTCTGCTTTAGGAGTCGGCTCCCAGCCTTCTGCGGCATCCGGGGTGGAGAATTAACAGCCCTGAGGACACACTCGCGATCCCCCGTTCAGGCTCCACGTGGTGAGGCCTACCATGTGTAGAGCCGACGGCAGGGATCGCTGAGCCGGGCCCAGTCAACAACGGAAGCTGCAAACTGCAAGTACATTACTAAAAGGAGCCTTTCTCCGTTTATTTTAATCTACTTTAATTTCATTTTAATTTCCTTGATTTTAATTTACTTTATCTTTGTTTTGTTTAAGAGCATCGTCTGTTAATAGAAAAGAGGGCCTGTTAGAGAGGAGGAGCTCCTAAGGGAAAACTCACACAGCGGTTTTGGCTGTACAGTTAGCTGGGACTTAGGCCCATCGCTTATTCTTCCTAGCAGGAAGGCCTGCTCTATCTGGGATCAAGAGCATGGCGGCCAAGCCTAGATGCCCCTCCTGTGGCACGCGTAGGGGCACTTCCTCGGAGGCAGTATATCCATGTATATCCATGTGTGCAAAAAAAAGGGATAATCTATTATTAAAATCAGATTTTGCTACTGAACAGATCAGTAGATCAATTTCCTTAAAGAGCTCATTATAACCGGCAGAAACTGCCAGAAAAATGAAAACGGAATCAGTGGAAACAGGGATGAACCCTTTATATTGTGGTTTGCAATCATGAATTGAAATATTACCTGTAAAACAGACATATCTTCTTCCAAACTATTTCATGTGGAAAACGCAAATGGCTACAACAAATGAAGATATTCTTATCCATAAAAAGGAAAACAAAAAATATAATTGTCCATAAATGAATTATTTAATATAAACTAGGAAGAGTTGAACTTCTATTAAAAGTCCGTATGAAAATTTCTGAGACTACAATTAGATCTTTAAATGAAAAACGTTACCCTAACCTATCAGGTTTCATTTATGGGTGTGTAACAGCTTCTTAACCCCCGTATTATCATTGGACCCATAATATTATCTTATTGTAACCATCTCCCTACAAATATCATAATATACTCTGTATAGGTAAAAATCCTCACTTGTCTATTCTCCAGTGGGCTTCACATTTCAAAACTTTCTGCCTACCTATATAGAGACCTCGAACAATTACCTCCAGCACTCATATAACTGTGTAATCCCAACATTGCTAAGGGATACCTTTAATGACTAAAAGGTTAAAAAAACTTACATCTCTAACTGGTCATCATTGTAAACATGTAGATCTGTGAATACTCTGCCGGCTATGCGAGTGCGAAACGCCAGCGTCTGCGTACTAGCTAAAAACTTTCCCGCGAAGATGCAAATGATGTGACGTCTTCCTAAACATTTATATATGTAGATGGTGGAGGGAACACGGATGAGTCACTCTCGCTCTTGTCGTGCATTATAGAACTATATATTTGCGAAAGGTAAAATTAAACCTAAATCTGAAAAACAGAAAGGAAATCAACTCATGTAAAAGGATAGTATTATATTTGGTTAAAATATAAAATAGGTAATATACCTCTTATGCACGATGGTGAAGCATTGATCCTGCCACCAGGATCCATTTTTCAATTGGTATTATATATGAAAAAGACTATCAAGTTAATACGCCATGCAATATTATCATTACACATAATGTAACCATAATAGCATACATGAGGAACCGGGGAACTGGATTAGTAATGACTACTTCTTATATGAACATCAAACTTCCAAGGAACCATGGATAACTGATTCAAGCATACCAAAATACTTGTGATACATTCCAAATAAATTAAATGAATAATTGAACCACTTATTATGCAGATAAGGAATGACATATGTATTAAAAATAATTAATATATTAAAGTGAATTAATGCAATATTTTAACTTCATAAGATGTGTACTGATGGTATGAACACTGAGGAAACAAGGAAGGGGAGGGGGAGGGGGGCAAAGGAAGAAATTAATTAGTCAAAGAAAAACGGATAGATTGCTATCCATATTTCCAATTCATACTGCTAGACCAGTCCAGACAAACGGGTTGTGTCCCCCTGCCAGCAGATCCTGGAGACAGAGAACTCTACCAGAGCTCTAATAGGCTGATTCCTGGTGATGCTGCTGAGATGATGAGACTGTACCCCAAGGGGTCTCCCTCAGTATTTCTCTGTCTCCAGCAGACCTGGTAGCTCTTTTGTTTTGCTCCTTTGGAGAAAGGATTAATTTCCCTATTTCAGGACGAAGCTCGGGGGCTCCTCTACTTTGAGAGTGATCCCCTCTATTGGCAGGGTGTTTCAGCTGAGCTCCTGTATGGAAACAGTGACGCTCACTGACTGAAGGCATTCCCAGCAGCTAGCCATGAGGGCAGCCTTGGCTGGAAGAAGGGCTCACTAACACTCGAGGGTTACCTCTGCGTTAGTGCTCGCTTGCCATCAGATGTGGTTTCCTGATCCTGCCCTTGGAATCCCTGCACTGGCCGGCATCTGTGAGTACAGCTTTCCTTTGTTTAATGCATGCTGAAGCTCCTGAGGGGGGTCCAAATCCGCCGAATTTCCGCGTTCTCAGAATTGTCCCATTTTTGGCACAGGGGTCAATTCTGGCCTGGGGGGCTGGTTTCTGCCTTTTTTTCAAAAATTTGCTGCTTTTTTTACCTTTTATTTAACTTTTATTTGTCCGGCGGCCATTTTGAATTTCCACGGAGCTCCGATTTTTGGCTGGAAGCTCAGCTCTGCTCTGCTGTATGTGCCTCTGTTCCTTCTCCTCTCTTAAGGGGGTTTTACTAGGATTGGACTATAGAAAGAGGAGTGCTCCAGAGAATAAGATTTAAAATCGTTCTTTCTCCAGGACCAAGCAGGAAGTCAGTCCTCACATATGGGTGACGTCGGCGCCGACGGAGCCCTCGCGGAGCAATTTTCCCCAGCTTTCAAAGAAAGCCTTTGGGAATTGCAGCGCGCATGCGCGGTCCTCTTCCCGCCCAAGGGTGCCATCTTGCTCAATCTTCTTTTTTCCGCGGAGCCCTACAGACGTTGCCTGTGAATCCCCGCAGAAAAGTTGATTTTTTCTCTATTTTCCTCTTTTTCTTCGGTTCGACGCCGGTTCTTTTCCCGCCCGGACTCGCGATGTCTGTTGCGAGTCCGTTCCTTATTTTTTGTTTTTTTTGTCCTTCGTGACAGATTTCGCGCCTTTTTCCTTTTTCCCTGGCAGCCCGGTCATTCGACCTCGCAGGGGCCCTTTTTCCCCCGATGGCTGCCAGCGGCTTTAAAAAGTGTGATCTCTGCAAGAAACTCATGTCTCTTACAGACACTCATGACTTCTGCCTCCGCTGCCTCGGCCCAGATCATGACTCCCTTATCTGTGTGCCATGCGGCAAAATGTCCTCCAAAGCTTTGAGGAGTCGGCAGCACCAGCGGGAGCGTATCTTCTCTGACTCTGGCCGGGCTCGGACCTCGTCGGAGGCTTCGACGTCTCGGGACTCTGGTCCTGAGCATCGTCGAAGTTCCTCTGAAAGGGGGTCTCCTACCCGGGAACATCATCGGAAGAAGAAACCCGCGAGGGCGGGATCGGTGGACGCTCCTGGTTCCTCGAGGGCCAGGTCGCATAGCTCCGATTCCCATCCCGGGTCCTTGGAGACGGAGAGGCTGTCGAAACATCCTCGACTCGAGGTGGACTTGCCCGCTCACGTGAGTACTGTTGTCCTCGTTGACTCGCCTCCGAAGGACCCGACGTCGGGCCCGACGCCGTCGAGGCCCGAGTCGGGGGCTGCTGGGTCTCCTGAGCTCGGACTCAGGTTGACGGCCTTGGAGAGCAGTCTGACTGCCTTCTTGGACCAGCAGAGGGTATTGATCGCTGGCCTCGCCGGTGCTTCTGCCCTGACCGCCGGGACGTCGACCTCCAAATCGACCCCGGAGACAGAGCCGATCCTCGAGTCCATGAGGGCTCGAGTCGATCCTCGGTCGAGGTCTCCTTCGGCCTCCCATTCGGGACCGAGGTCGTCGATGCCGACTCCCTCGGCGTCGGAGCGGATAACATCGGTGCCCGCCTGACCGGAGCCGATCGACTCCTCCTCCGAGGAGTCGGCCTGGGAATCTGAGGACGAAGAGTCACCTGGTTCTTTTCGGACTCGGTGTGTCCCTTCGGACTCCCCCGAGTCCGAACCTCGGAGACGGTCCCCCCCGGAGGATACCCGATTCTCGGACTTCGTGAGGGATATGGCCAAGGCCCTGGCCTTCCCCGCGGATCCCGAGGAGGAGCCTCGATCGAAGAACTCGATGCCCTCCAATATGACTCTCCCCCGAAGGAGGCCTTTATTGTACCGGTTCCTCCGATGCTGGAACAACTTCTCTTCCGCATGTGGGAGAGCCCGGCGTCGTCGCCGGTGTTAAGCAAGCGGGTTGATTCCATTTATCGAGTCCGCAAGAGCCCCGGCTTCCAGAAGGCACAACTACCGCACCATTCCATGGTGGTGGAATCGGCCATGCATAGACTAAAAAGTCAAAAAATGCACTCCTCGGTGCCCCCTGGTAGGGAAGCCCGAAGCCTGGATGCCCTCGGTAGGAAGTGCTTCCAGGGCTCTATGCTTGCTTGTCGAGTCCAGACCTACCAGCTCTACATGGGCATGTATCTCCGAGACCTGGCTAAGGAAATAGCCGGGTTCTCTGCTGGTCTCTCCGACAAACCTTTGCAGAGGTTTCAATCCTTGTCTACTGGTATTCGAGAGTGCTCCAAGTTTATCTCTCGAGCAGCCTACGATGGCTTTGAGGCGTCGGCTCGAGTAGCTGCGGCCGGCATCGGTGGACGCCGCCAGGCTTGGCTTCAGACGTCCGACCTCGAGCCCTGGTTACAGGACAAGTTGGTCGATGTCCCCTGCCGAGGTGATAACCTCTTTGGCAAGCCCATGGATGAGAAGGCTGCACAAATCGAGACGGAGACTCTCACCAGGACTCGTCTCTCGAGGAAGACCTCTGCCCCTTCTCAAAAGAAGAAGGCCTCGGGGAAAAAGCCCTTTTACCCGAGGAAAGGTGCTGCCTATAAATACTACCCTCAGTATCAGGCCTCAGCAGCTCCCCCACAGGGAAAGCAGGCCAAGGGACGGGGTAATGGGTCCCGTAGGCAGCAAGCCCCCAAGCCTGCACCACCGGCCCCTGCTCAGCAGGGTGGGGTTTTTGACTTCCTCAGCATAGCCTCTCCCCCTCAGCTGGTTTCTCTCAGCACAGGAGGCCGGCTGGTCCACTTTGCCCAAAGGTGGTCCACCATCACCACAGATACCTGGGTACTTCACATAGTTCAAAAGGGTTATCTTCTTCACTTTCACCAGGTACCTCCCTCCTACTTTCCAGGGGAGCCTCCCAGACTGCCTTTGCACAGGGATTTACTCCTTCAGGAGTTAGCAAGTCTCCTTCAGGAACAAGCCGTGGAGCCGGTGCCCCACCACCTGAAGGGTCAAGGGTTTTACTCCAGGTACTTCCTGATTCCAAAAAGAACAGGAGGCCTCAGACCCATCCTGGACTTGCGAAACCTCAACAAGTTCCTTGCAAAGGAAAAGTTCAAGATGCTTACCCTTGGAATCCTGCTGCCCTACCTCCAGCAGGGAGACTGGCTATGCTCCTTGGATCTGAAAGATGCATATACTCATATCCTCATTCATCCGGACCACAGACAATATCTCCGATTTGTTGTGGGAGGAAATCATTACCAGTACAGAGTGCTGCCCTTTGGCCTATCCTCCGTACCCAGGGTGTTCACCAAATGCCTCGCAGTGGTGGCGGCTTATCTGAGACTTCAAGGTCTGTTTGTGTTCCCATACCTGGACGACTGGCTCATCAGAGCCCAATCTTCCCAGGAGGCCACTCAGCGCACTGTGGCGCTGCTCCAGCACTTGGGTTTTGTCATAAACTTCACAAAGTCCACTTTGCTCCCCTCCCAAAATCTCGAGTTCATCGGCGCCCGGTTGGACACACTTCAGGCGCGGGCCTTCCTCCCTCTGGACAGGGCCAAGCGGCTCATGGATCTCGCCGGCCACTTTCACAGCAATGTGCTGGTCTCAGCCAGGCATTTTCTGCGACTGCTCGGCCATATGGCTTCCACGGTCCATGTGACCCCCAATGCCCGACTGAACATGCGTCCTGCTCAGTGGTGCCTTCGCAATCAATGACATCAGGCCACCGGGAGCCTAGCGGACTCCGTACGGATCTCCGACCAGCTGGTCTCTTCTCTACAATGGTGGCTTTATCTGCCAAACCTAGTGCTAGGAGTGGCTTTTCAGCCCCCTCCGCATTCTCAGGTCCTGACGACCGATGCTTCTCTCCTGGGTTGGGGAGCACATTGCCAAGGGACATGTACTCAAGGCCTCTGGACTCCTTGGGAGTCTGCTCAGCAGATAAACTTCCTGGAGCTCAGAGCCATCCGCCTAGCACTCAAAGCATTCTCTCACCTGGTTTCTCACCAGCCGGTGCTGATACAGACAGACAATCAGGTGGCAATGTTCTATGTGAACAAACAAGACGGAACAGGCTCCTTCCTTCTCTGTCAGGAGGCCCAAAAACTATGCTCTTGGGCAGTCCACCACGGCCTCATCCTCACGGCTGTCTATCTCCCAGGTCAAGAAAATTACCTGGCCGACAAGCTCAGCAGGATCCTCCAGCCACACGAGTGGAGGTTGGATCCGCTGGTGGTTCAGCGGATCTTTCTCAAGTGGGGCCTCCCCACCATGGATCTGTTTGCCAGTCCTCTGAACCGGCAACTGCCCAAATTCTGCTCTCGACAACCGCATCCTCTCAGAGTAGCGGCGGATGCTTTTCTGATTCCATGGTCCACAGGCCTCTTATATGCCTTTCCTCCCATGCCACTGGTGTCTCGGACGCTCTTCAAGGTTCTCAGAGACAAAGCATCGATGATCCTGGTGGCTCCCCGGTGGCCGAGACAACCTTGGTTCCCGCTTCTGATGCAGCTAGCGGTAGACACTCCTCTTCCACTGGGATTTCAGCCCGACCTCCTGTCGCAGGATCAGGGGACTCTCCTACACCCCAATCTCCGGTCCCTTCATCTGATGGCCTGGCTGCTGAAAGGGTAGTCCTTGCTCCTCTGCAGCTACCTCCACATGTGGAGGAGGTCATCTTGGCCTCCAGGCGGCCCTCCACCCGCAAGACCTACGCTCTCAAGTGGCGTCGGTTCTCCGTCTGGTGTTCTCAGCAGTCTCAGGATCCTTTCTCCTGTTCAGCATCAGTGGTCTTGCAGTACTTGCTCTCTCTTTCCAACCTTGGACTAAAGTCCAACTCGGTAAAGGTCCACCTCAGTGCTCTTTCTGCGCATCACCTGCCGGTGGAGGGTAGACCTCTTTCCAGCCACCCTCTGGTGGCTTGGTTTCTCAGAGGCCTCCTTCTCCTTAAGCCACCTTTGCGCCCGCCAGCCCCGGACTGGGATCTTAATGTGGTGTTGCAGCGGATTACCTGTCCGCCTTTTGAGCCTATGGCTACCTGTCCGCTACGTTTTCTTTCCTGGAAAACCTTGTTCTTCGTAGCCCTCACTTCTGCTAGACGCGTTAGTGAGCTGCAGGCCCTGGTTTCTGATCCTCCTTACACTAGGTTCTACAAGAACTGGGTAGTCCTGCGGACTCACCCTAAATTTCTTCCCAAAGTGGTTTCCCCTTTTCACATCAACCAGGAGGTGGTGCTTCCGACCTACTTTCCCAGGCCACACTCCAGCCGAGCTGAAATGGTCCTGCATACCCTGGACTGTAGAAGGGCGTTGACCTTCTACCTTGACCGTACGCGGGAGCACCGAAAGGCTGTTCAGCTCTTCGTGTCTTATGACCCCAACAAGTTGGGGCTCCCTGTCTCCAAGCGTACTCTGTCCATCTGGATTGCAGACTGTATCGCTTGGGCTTACGAGGCAGCGGGCCTCGTGCTGGAGGGGAGAGTCACAGCTCATCGTGTTCGGGCGAAGGCTACGTCGGTAGCTTACCTCTGCTCTGTTCCATTGGCAGACATCTGCCGGGCCGCTACTTGGTCTTCAAGCCAGACTTTTGCAGCCCATTACTGCCTGGAGAGGGAGTCCCGCAGAGACAGTGCTTTCGGACAGGCAGTCCTCCGTAACCTCTTCGAGGTATAGGCAACTCCTACCCTCCGTCCCAGATGTTGGGCTACCGGTTGGAGACATGTTCAGAGAAGATTCCTTCCTTCTGTGCTACTGACCTTGAGGGAGCTCATTTTTGTGCTTAGGGTCTCCGGTAGCCTTAAGCTTGGGAGTCCCATATGTGAGGACTGACTTCCTGCTTGGTCCTGGAGAAAGCGTAGTTACTCACCTGTAACAGGTGTTCTCCAGGAGCAGCAGGAATCAGTCCTCACAACCCTCCCTCCTCCCCTTGGAGTTGCAGTTATATGCTTTCGTTTTTGCTACTTTTTGCTGTCTTTTAGCTATGTCATCTGACTGAGCAAGATGGCACCCTTGGGCAGGAAGAGGACCACGCATGCGCGCTGCAATTCCCAAAGGCTTTCTTTGAAAGCTGGGGAAAATTGCTCCGCGAGGGCTCCGTCGGCGCCGACGTCACCCATATGTGAGGACTGATTCCTGCTGCTCCTGGAGAACACCTGTTACAGGTGAGTAACTACGCTTTTTCACACACAGTGCTGCCTTCTGGGCTTAGATGCATTGTGTGTAACAGGAAACAGAAGGAGCTGCAAAATCAGCAATGCGCATCCTGTTTGGCGCACCCCGGGGAGTCTTCAGTGTTGCTGGCCACTCAGGAAGCTACGGCTCCTGACTTACCTGCAGTAGAGGGTCCATTACCTCCTTTTTCGGTAGCGGCTTTGCAGGGAGTACCCTACGGGGGTCTCTCCGGCTGCCCTGAGTTCCTTGGTGCCTGGTTCTCCTTCCGAGGACCAACTTCTTCATCTTTTCCGCCAGGCATGGGCTTTGTGGCGTGCTGAATCCTCGGCTCCCTTGGTGGGTCTTCAGCCAAAGACACCTGAGCACCTGGGTGCTCCAGCTGGCCGTAAGCGTTCTAAGGGTGCTGTAGCTCGCAAGGGTACGTCTAAGGCATTACACTTGCTTGGGCAGGATGATCGTGACCCTTACGAGGAGGTGTCTTCCGCGGGAGAGTCCTCGGACCTCTCTGGGTGCGAGGATGGGGAGTATTCTGCATCAGATTCGTCTATTCCGGGGACGGAGGAGTCACAGGATATCCGGCTGTTCCGCAAAGAAGAATTGTCCGCCCTCATCGGTCTGGTGACGGAAGCTCTCCGTCTTTCAGCGCCGGCGGAGCCTCCAGCCTCTCAGGCTCAATCTCAGGCGGATCCCATCTTGCTGGGCATTCGCAAGCCCTCTAAGGCTTTTCCTTTCCCTACAGAATTACAGCAAATGGTGTCCCGGGAATGGGACTCTCCGGACACGCCCTTGCGAAACGCTCGTCGCCTAGGGCAGTTATATGTTTGGCCGCCAGAGCTTCTGGAGCAGTGGCTCGTGTACCCCAAGGTAGATGCCTTGATTTCCGGAGTGACTAAGCATTCCTGTGGAGAGAGGAGCGGCTCGCAAGGATCCACAGGATCGGAAGGTGGAGAACTTGTTGAGGATGGCTTTCTCCGCGTCGTCCTTGGCTCTGCAGGCGATGGTATGCGGGGGGCTAACGGCCCGAGCGCTGTTGCGCTGGATCCAGCGCTTGCCTGAAGATTCCTCTCTCGGGTGTTTGGAGTCTGCCACGGCCTTTTTGGCAGATACTCTTTATGGGTCATACGTTCAATAGTAACTTCACGTAGTGATAGTAGATAATCCAATTTTTCTTTAAAACATAATAGACAGTGTTTTTTTTAAATTTATTAATCCTTTTAAAAAACGATTTTCCAAACTTTTTACCACAGGTAAAAGAAGTATTTCCCGACGCTCAACTGCAGCGTCTCTATAGCGTTTCAGTATTACACTTTCTTCAGGAGGTTCTTCTTTGTATTATTACTGTTGCTGCCCGCGTCTCCTTGTCTTTTTCTTTTTCTGCGCGGCGTCCTTTCAATTCAGAAAAAGAAAAAGACAAGGAGACGCGGGCAGCGACAGTAATAATACAAAGAAGAACCTCCTGAAGAAAGTGTAATACTGAAACGCTATAGAGACGCTGCAGTTGAGCGTCGGGAAATACTTCTTTTACCTGTGGTAAAAAGTTTGGAAAATCGTTTTTTAAAAGTATTAATAAATTTAAAAAAACCACTGTCTATTATGTTTTAAAGAAAAATTGGATTATCTACTATCACTACGTGAAGTTACTATTGAACGTATGACCCATATTAAAGTGCTATACACACGTTCAGAGAACAACCTTAATACAAGACGAAGATACTCTTTATGGCCTGTTGAGCCTTTCGACTCGATCGGTGGCAGCCGTGACGGTGGCGAGGCGTTGGCTGTGGCTTCGTCAATGGACGGCGGATGTCGTTTCCAAGTCCAGGCTCTCTAAGCTGCCGTTCAAGGGTAAGCTTCTGTTCGGCGAGGAGCTGGACAAGCTCGTAAAGGATCTTGGGGAGGTTAAGCCCCAACGCTTGCTGGAGGGATAAGCTGTGAGCTTCGGCTCGCCGGTCTTCGCGGGCACAATCTTTTCGCCGTTTCTCCAGGAGCAGGGACTTTAGGAGGTATCGCTCCTCCAAGCCTCCGACTCAGCCTAATTGCTCTGGAAGAGGAAGTCTGTCCTTTCGGGGGGCCGGCTCCGAATCCTACTCGGCAGGAGGAAAGTTCTCAGGGACCGCGAGGTCCTCCCTCTGATGGGGCGCTAGGTCCACTCCTGTCTGTGCCGCCCGTAGGGGGTCGGCTGGCATTGTTTTCTCAGGAATGGGCGCGAATTACCTCTGATCTTTGGGTTCTCGACAGCATCTCTCGGGGTTATTCCCTCGAGTGCTCTCGCCCGATCCCCGAGGCCTTCCTAGCCTCTCTGGCGGGATCTCCCGAGAAGCGCCGCATCGTCCAGACAGCACTCGAACGCCTGCTTCTTTTGAACGCCATACGTCCCGTCCCGCCTCTCGAAGAAGGGACGGGTCGGTACTCCATTTATTTCGTAGTGCCCAAGAAGGATGGTTCCTTTCAGCCTATTCTAGATCTCAAGGGGGTAAACCACAGCCTTCGGGTTCCTCATTTTCGGATGGAGACATTGCGTTCCGTGATCCAGGCAGTACGCAGGGGCGAGTTCCTGGCATCGCTCGATCTCGCGAAGGCGTACTTTCATATTCTCATCCGCATGGAGCATCAGCAGTTCCTCCAATTTACGGTCCTGGGCCGGCATTTTCAGTTCCAAGCCATGCCTTTTGGTTTGGCCTCTGCGCCACGGACATTTTCCAAGATAATGGTGGTGGTGGCCGCGGCCTTACGCAAGCAGGGGATCCGAGTTGATCCTTACTTGGACGATTGGCTGATTCAGGCGGACTCTCTGGCAGAGGCTTGCGAGACGGTAGACCGCATAGTGGCTTTTCTGGAGGGCCTGGGGTGGGTGATCAATCACTTCAAGAGCTGCCTCCAGCCGTCTCAGGTCCTCGAGTTCCTCGGGGCTTGGTTCGACACTCGCCGCGGGCGGGTGATGCTTACACAAGTTCGCTTCCAGAAAATTGTAGATCAGCTCCAGCGATTCCTGCAGCGAGAGGCACCTCGAGCGTGGGACTACCTCCAAATTCTGGGGTCCATGGCGGCTACCATCGATGTGCTGCCTTGGGCACGGGCGCATATGAGAGAGTTGCAGAGGGCGCTCCTGTCGCAATGGTCGCCGGTGTCGGAGGATTATCAGGTTCGACTTCCACTTCCGCTGTCGGTCCGGCTCGACCTTCGATGGTGGCTCCGGGCACGCAACCTTCTACAGGGGGTTCCGTTGGAGTCTCCACGTTGGCTGCTTCTGACGACGGACGTCAGTCTCTCCGGGTGGGGAGCGCTTTGCGGCATGTACGCAGCACAGGGGGTCTGGTCGCCTCAGGAGGCCCGGTCGCCTCAGGAGGCCCGCTGGTCCATCAATCGCCTCGAGGCGAGAGCGGTTCGCCTAGCCTTGCAAAGGTTCCTGCCTCTCGTACATTGGCAAGCAGTTCGCGTTCTCTCCGAAAATGCCACGATGGTGGCGTATCTCAACCGCCAAGGGAGCACGAAGAGTCAGCACAGTTACTTACCTGTAACAGGTGATCTCTGGGAACAGCAGGAATAAGTCTTTACATATGGGCATCGTCGGCACCGACGGAGCCCGCGCGGGAACGCTCCCCAGCGTCCAACAAGAAAGTCCTTGGGAGCATCCCACAGCGCCTGCGTGCTGCCTTCCCGCCCTTCCCAACCGCCTCTCTCCAGTTCGAGTTTTAAAGCTGAGACAGAGAGAGAGAGGGAAGGAAAGATAGAGAGATACAACTCCTAGGGGAGATGGGTGGGTTGTGAAGACTTATTCCTGCTGTTCCCAGAGATCACCTGTTATAGGTAAGTAACTGTGCTATCTCCAGGAACAAGCAGGAATGAGTCTTCACATATGGGGACTCCCTAGCTGCAGATGCCAGGGAGAGACCCCAGGGTTGTGTGTCCTTGAAAAGGGCTCCACCTCCCCCCATGGATCTCTGGCATCCAACCAGGGTAGGTGGGTAGGAGTTGATTAGGAATGGAACAGGTGTTTGAGAACAGCCTGACCAAAAGAGGCATCCCGGTGGGAGTCCTTGTCCAAACAGTAATGGGCTGTGAAGGTATGAACCGAGGCCCAGGTGGCCGCTCGACAGATTTGGTCGATGGACACAGAGTTTAGATGAGCCATTGAGCCTGCCATGGCCCTCACGTTGTGAGCTGTGACATGGCCTTCCAGAGAAAGGTTCCTACTCTGGTAGGCGAAAGAAATACACTGAGCAATCCAGTTGGACAGTGTTCTCTTAGAAACTGGAAGTCCTAAATGGGAAGGATCAAAAGCAACAAAGAGTTGAGAAGACTTTCTATGTTGCTGTGTTCTTTGTAAGTAAAAGGCAAGAGCTCTTTTACAATCCAAAGTATGAAGATTCCTCTCTGCACTTGATGCATGAGGTCCTGGAAAAAAGACAGGTAAGTATACCTCTTGGTTCAGATGAAAAGGAGAGACAACTTTGGGCATAAAGTGTGGATTGGTCCTGAGGACTACCTTATCGTGATGGAACCTTGTATAAGGAGGATTAGCCACCAAGGCTTGCAACTCACTGATGCGACGTGCTGAGGTGACTGCAATGAGAAAGATAACCTTCCAAGAAAGAAATTTCAAGGAGGTGGTGGCTAAAGGTTCAAAGGGTGGCTTCATAAGCTGGCCAAGAACCAGATTTAAGTCCCATGCCACTGGAGGTGGTCTAATGGGAGGTTTAGTTAAAAGAAGGCCTCTCATGAATCTTGCTATAAGAGGATGAGAGGAAATAGGCTGTCCATTGCGAGGCTTGAGGGATGCTGCAATAGCACTCAAATGGACTGCACACTGGACGGAGGGTTTTAACATGTTATCCACGATGACTCCTAAATCTTTTTCCTGGGTGGTGGTTTCTAATGTGGAGCCTTGCATCGTGTAAAGCCTGAGGAAGATAGGCCCTTGCAGTTGTGGTATCCAGGACAGCCCCTATAAACTCCAGAGATTGAGTAGGGGTGAGATTGGGTTTTGGGATGTTTATTACTAGTCCCAAATACTGAAGGACACGCATTGTGCAGGTTAGAAAAGTCTTGGACTCCGACTGAGAGGGAGCTCGAATGAGCCAGTCATCTAGATATGGGAAAACGAATATTCCCAGGGTGCGTAGAAATGCAGCTACTACTGCCATGCATTTCGTGAACACCCTTGGTGCGGAGGCCAGACCGAAAGGAAGCACCATGTATTGGTAGTGCTTTTCTTCAAAAAGGAACCGAATGAACTTTCTGTGTGTTGGATGGATGAGGACATGGGTGTACGCATCCTTGAGATCTAGAGAACAAAGCCAGTCCTGACTCTGAAGGTATGGAAGCAGAGCACCGAGAGAAATCATCTTGAATTTCTCCTTGAATAGAAATTTGTTCAATTCTCTGAGATCTAAGATGGGTCTGTAGCCCCCTGTTTTCTTTGGAATAAGAAAATAAGGGAAGTAGAACCCTGTGCCTTGCTGAAGAAGAGGTACTTCTTCTGTTGCCCCTTGGGCAAGAAGGGTGGCAATCTCCTGACCCAGAAGGTCGAGGAGAGATGTTGGAGAATTGAACTGTTTCACTATGGTGTGAGGGGGGAGGCTTAAGAAATGAAGCTTGTACCCTTCCCTTATGATAGAGAGTGTCCATTGCTCTGCTGTAATTTGTTCCCATCTGGGAGCAAAGTAAGTCAACCTTCCTGGAATGGTAAGGGGCTCTGGTTCCTCCAGAGCCAGAAAGGCTAAGTTCTCTAGCTGCAAGTCAAAGGCCCTGAGGAGGCTGAGGCTGCTGGGTCATGGCAGGCCTAGCAGCCTTTGATTGGCCTGTTTAGGTGGTTGCTGACGTTTTGCAGCAAAACGACCTGCAGAAGATGCCTGCTGACCATAAGCAGGATAGTATCTTCCCTTTTTGGAAAAAGATGTCTTTTTGAACAATTTTTTCTTAACAGGAGCAGAGGTAGACTTTGAAAGTCGATCCAAAGCAGAATTTTCAGCATCCATCTGATTGGCCTTTGCTTGCCAATCCTTATCAAAAAGGTTTTCACCTGTACAAGGGATATTCCCTAATTCATCTTGTACCCAGAGCTCCAAATCAGAAGCTTGTAGCCAAGCAATTCTGCGTGCCCCTATGGCAATAGCCGAAGCTCTGCTTACACACTCAAAAGAGTCAAAGGCTGCACGGTTGGAAAATTTGGAGGCATCTTGGGCATGTTTGAGCCAAGTGAGAAACTCCTGCCTTTTATCCTCTGAAATAAAAGGGGTTAAAGTCTGCAGATGATCTGTGACTTGTTTTAGAAACATTCCTATATAGAGAGTATAGGAGTTGATCCTGGCAGCTAGGATAGAAGCTTGGAAAACCCTTCGGCCAAAAGCATCTAGGGTCCTGCATTCACGCCCTGGAAGATTAGATGAGTCTGTTTGCACTCTTTATCTTTCTCATGGCAGACTCTACCACAATAGAGTGGTGAGGAAGCTGAGTCTTGTGAAAGCCAGGACAAGGAGGGACATGATACATGGTGTCTAGCCTGCGAGAATGAGGAGAGGGTGGTAAGAGGTGTCTCCCACATCCTCAACATGAGATCATACAGAATCTCATGGATAGGTAAAGTAGCTGCCTCTTTAGGCGTTTTAGGATATTGTAAAATATCTAACTCCTTGGCTCTGGGTTCTGACTCAGGGGCCACTGTGATGGAGAGGCCCCTAGCCACTTCCCTAATGAAGTCTTGAAAAGACAAGTCTTCTGGAGGAGACATTCTTCGTTTAGGAGAAGAAGACTCCTGAGGAAGAAGTATCGATGCCTCGCCAGAACCCTCAGACTCATCAGAGTCTTCAGAGGAATCGAAGTATCGCCTGTGTGGAAGCTCCTGTAAAGCCCGATAGCTGTACCGAGTAGGATCGGTATCGGGAGTAACTGGTACCGGTTCGGTACCGATGGGCATCATAGGACAGGGTACCGTTGCAGTCGACACCAAAGCCGATGCCGATGCAATCAGTACCGGCACTGGGAGTGATGCCGGTGTCGGAGCCGGTACCGACAATGGGGATTGTTGCGGTACCGACAACGCGGATTGTTGCGGTACCGGAGGCGTCGCAGCCTGTATGAATGCCGACAGGGTGCGCTGCATGGCCAGAATCTTCTGATCCATCGACGCCACCAATGTCTGGATGTCGGTACCAGTGGGAGCCACCGGTACCCCAGAACACGGCAACAGGTGATCTGTCGAGGCCAAGCCATCGATGTCAACCTGTGACCCCGTAGATAACGCTTTGGAAGCCGGAGCTTCCCGCCGGGGTAATTTTGCCGGTGCGGAATCCTCGAGGGCAAGCCTGGAGGCATCTCGATGCTTGGAGGGAGATCTACCCTTCGAGGACCGGCTAGATTTATGCTTGGTTACCTGAGATCCATGGGAGGAAGAAGAAGCCCTGGAAGACGTCGATGCCACCAAAGCTGAATCAGAGGGAAACAGGGTACTGAGCTTGGCTGCTCGGTTCTGCCGATCTCTTTTAGACATCATGGTACAGGACATACAATCCGTGATGGAATGGTCAGGCCCCAAACATTGTAGACACCAGTCATGGGTGTCGGTGACAGAAATAGTACCGCCACATTTTGTGCACTTTTTGAACCCGGAAGCGGGCTTTTCCATGAGCAAAATATTTTTAGGCCTAAGGCCCAAAAACTGAAAATGCACAGTGACGAAAAGATAAATTGTTTTTTTTTGTTTTTTTGAAAGAAAGAAAAGAAAAGACCGGCGGTACCGGTCCGACGTCGAAGAAGGCAGACGCGACACAAAAGAATTAAGAAAAAATAAAGAACTTCTTCTGCGGTGACAAGAACAAGACCTGCTGGCTCCGCGGAAAAGAAGAACTGGAGAGAGGCGGTTGGGAAGGGCGGGAAGGCAGCACACAGGCGCTGTGGGATGCTCCCAAGGGCTTTCTTGTTGGATGCTGGGGAGCGTTCCCGCGCGGGCTCCGTCGGAGCTGACGATGCCCATATGTGAAGACTCATTCCTGCTTGTTCCTGGAGATCGGGGGTTTCCAAAGAAATGTGGTTTCTCCTTCCTTGGGCGGAGCAGTATCTCCTCGCCATTTCGGCGCAGCACATTGCGGGGAAGAGCAACATCGAAGCAGACTTCCTCAGCCGCCATACGCTGGATCCTGGAGAATGGGCTCTGGCGTCGGCGCCTTTTCAGCTGATTGTCCGCCAATGGGGTCAGCCGGCAGTGGATCTCATGGCGACGTGGGAAAATGCCAAAGCACCGATCTTCTTAAGCCGATGGAAAGACAGCAGGTTGCACGGAATAGATGCGTTGTCGCAGCCGTGGTCGGCCCGACTCCTTCTGTATGTCTTCCCTCCGTGATCCATGGTCGGCAATTTTCTTCAACGGATCAGGGAGCATCACGGGCCGGTGGTTCTGGTAGCTCCGGATTGGTCTCGCAGGCCCTGGTATGCGGATCTCGTCCGGCTTGTGCGAGCAGCTCCTCTGCCGCTTCAGGGTTTTCCAGTGCTTCTGCAGCAGGGGCCAATTGCCATGGAAGACCCGGCTCCTTACTCGCTTACGGCTTGGCTCTTGAACGCCGCAGGCTAGTTCGTAAGGGATATTTGGCTAGTGTGGTATCCACCTTGCTTAAGGCGTGCCGTTCTTCCACCTCCTTAGCCTATGCTCGGGTGTGACGTCTTTTCAAATCATGGTGCTCACAGCGTGGGGTGTTTCCCTGGAGTAGCGGCATTCCTGATATTCTTGCGTTCCTCCAGGCCGGCCTGGACAAGGGGCTGGCTCTCGGTACTCTTCGGGTTCAGGTGGCGGCCCTTACATGCTTCCGTGGTCTGGTTTTGGGGTGCTCTATTGCTTCGCATGTTGACATCTCGCGTTTCCTCAGATTAGTTAAATCCGTGCGGCCCCTGTGCCGTCCGGTCTTCCCGGCCTGGGATCTCACCCTGGTCCTCCGGGCCTTGGTGGCTTCGACTTTTGAGCCGTTACGGGCCTCTTTCCTCAAAGACTTAACCTTGAAGACGGTGTTCCTGGTGGCAATTACCTCAGCGTGGTGCATTTCCGAGCTCCAAGCGCTCTCTTGTCGGGATCCTTATCTTTCTTTCTCGTCAGAGGGCGTGACTCTTCGGACAGTTCCATCCTTTTTGCCCAAGGTGGTTACGCCTTTTCATGTCATTCAGCCTCTCTTCTTGCTGTCCTTCTCTCCAGAGCAGTGTACGGGTCGGTGTCGTCACTTACGTGCGTTAGATCTCAAACGGGTCCTCTGTCGGTATCTTAGAGTCACCAATTCCTTTCGGCAGACGGATCATCTCTTTGTCCTTCTTGCGGTCTCCCATCGAGGGTTTGCAGCCTCTAAGGCTACTATCTCCAGGTGGCTAAGAGGAGCTATTGAAGCAGCCTATATTCTTCAGTGCAAGTCGGTGCCTGTAGGGCTCCGAGCACACTCCACGCGGGCGCAGGCGACGTCTTGGGCCGCGCGTTCCCATGTGGCACCCCTCGACATCTGCCGGGCGGTGACTTGGTCGTCGCTATTGACTTTTGTCCGTCACTATCGATTGGATGTCCACGCTCGGCAGGAGATGAGTTTTGGCGCGTCAGTGCTTTCGGCGGCTTTGGACCCACCCTAGAGGTTGGTAGCTTGGGTACTGCCTGTTTGTCTGGACTGGTCTAGCAGTATGAATTGAAAGGTGAAATTTCACTTGCCGTTAATTTCCTTTCCTAGAATACTGCTAGACCAGTCCAGGACCCACCCTGCTGTCAGTCTCAGTCCTGCTGGTGCAGCGGAGCCGCCGTTATCTTTTGGCTTTTGTTTTTTCCTTCCGGAGGCCTGGCAAGTGAGCCTCTAGTCCCTTTGTCCTTCTCGGCGGCCTTCAGTTTCTGGGAATGCTTTCAGCACCTTGTACATAGTTGAGGCCGGGTCAGTTGACTGGCTGTATGTAGTTGTTTAGTTTTCATGAAGTTCAGCTTGTGGACGATACTGAGGGAGACCCCTTGGGGTACAGTCTCATCATCTCAGCAGCATCACCAGGGATCAGCCTATTAGAGCTCTGGTAGAGTTCTCTGTCTCCAGGATCTGCTGGCAGGGGCACACAACCCGTTTGTCTGGACTGGTCTAGCAGTATTCTAGGAAAGGAAATTAACGGTAAGTGAAATTTCACCTTAATCCTTTTGGATGCAAACTTTCAAGTGCAAAGATATATCGCTCTTCCAGCCGTCGAATATTTCTTTCAACATCCCCCTCCTCTCCAATTTAATTTTCTTAATGACAAAGAATTTAAGATCAGAAATTTTATGTGTAAATTCCTGCCAATGGTGGACCAGAGGTTTATCATCTGCCCCTCTCTTAATGCAGCTCCTATGCTCTATGATTCCATTGCGAACTGGACGAGTGGTCATACCCACATACAATTTTTTACATGGGCATTGTATTACATAAATAACATGACTAGTAAGACAATTGGAAAAATCATCTAAATGAAATATATGTCCATTTATGGGATGAATGTATTGTTTTTTGACCGTAAGTACATACTGAACATTTACCACATGGAAAATGACCTTTGTGTTTTGACAGAAATCTTCTCTCAGTAAACGCAGATGGTACCAACATACTTTTTAAGTTCACGTTACGTTTATGAGCAATCGTAACTTTCAAATTCTGGAAACATGGAATGGTTTGGATCAGCTGCCAATGTTTCTTTATTATTTTGGCTGTTCGATGTGATTGATAGGAATACAAAAGAGGGCACACTAAACCAACCTCCTTAACTTTCTTTTGTTGTTGTAACAGTTCTTGACGCGGGCAACTCAGCGCTCTGTTGCATGCCTTTTTAATGTATTGTCGTGGATAATGTCTCACTTCAAATCTATCACTCATCATTTTTGCCTGCTCTTTAAAGTCTTGATCTAAAGTACATATTCTCCGTATTCTTAAAAATTGTCCTACAGGTAAATTGTGTTTGAGAGAGAAATTATGAAAACTATTATAATGAAGCAACTGATTCCTATCTGTGGGTTTTTTATAAAGCGTGGTAATGAAGTCCCTATCGGACTTTTTAATAAGTAGATCTAAGTATGCAATTTGAACATCATCAAACGTCACTTGAAACCGCAGGTTGTCATCACATGTATTGATCCATGTGTTGAATTCACCCAGAAGATCTATCGATCCATCCCATATCATGAAGACATCATCTATATATCTGATCCATAGTTTCATATGGGTTTTAAAAGGATTTTCTTTGATATAGATTTCTTCAAAATTAAAAACATACAAATTCGCAATATCAGGGGCCATAGAGGAGCCCATTGCTACTCCTTTGATTTGTTTATAAAATAATCCTTGGAAGCAAAAATAATTCTCACAAAGGGCAAAGCGGGCAAGATCAATGAGAAATGCCATGGGAATCCGCCTATATTCTTGTCTATTACACAAATACTGCTCAACTATTTTCAGTGCTTCTTTTTGTGGTATGTTCGTATATAAAGATTCTATATCAAGTGTGACTGAAATCCATGTAGGGTTAAATTCTTGCATTGAGGACAATAGGTGAATGACATGCATCGAGTCCCGAACGTATGACCACATGTCCTGAACATAGGGTCTTAAAAGAATATCCATTTAATTAAATTATCAATAGACCTCTTGAGCGGAATGATATGATCATCATCCAGCCGCACATAAAATGTAGTATCCCTAAGTTGCCTATAAATTTCATTAAGATAAAGCTCTTTATCCAAAATCACTATGGCACCACCCTTATCCGCCGGTTGGAATTATTTTGTAATGATTTCATTGCCTCTCTTTCTTCTGAAGTTAAATTATCATAAGGGAATCTGTGGTTTGTCTTTATCTGATCGACCTCTTTCATGACAACTTTTTCAAAGGCTTCTTTAAGGGGGTCAGTATTTGGGGGAGGGATCCATCTGGATTTATTCTTCATTATAGACGGTACACTCTCAGACGGATCACCCATAGCAAAAAAACTTTTTATCCTAATTTTACGAAAAAATTTATATAGGTCTATGTGAGTTTCAGACGGATCGTATTTTTTGACTGGTACAAATGTGAGTCCTTTATTCAAAAGTGACTCCTCATCAGAAGATAAGATGTGTTTAAATATATTAATGATATTAGACCCATCTATCCCTGAAAATTCCTCTCTATGGACCTCTCGGACCCCCTGCGACCTCTCCCTCGGCCTCAACCTCGTCCTCGACCCTGGTAAAGGTTGTGTTGTCCGTATGTTTTGGAATTCTGATTGTAATCCCACTGTTTGTTTTGAGGGTATCGGCTGCGAGAAGATTCTCGCCCTCCCCCTTTCTAAAGGGAGTCCATGTTTAAAAAAGATTTTTCTTTTCCTTTTCCTTTTCCTTTTCCATGATTACCATATTTCTCAACCACTTTATTGGAGGTTGAAAAAAGAGATGCTGAAGCATCCACTGATTCCACTGATTCGCTCCTAGAGCGCTGCTTTTTTTGTTCGCATGTTTTTTCTATATGTTGTTCATCATCATTATCCTTACGATCAAACAAAGTCGATCTTTTCTTAAAAAATAGACGATCACCTTCCACCTTTTTGCACTATGGATACACATATCCATACATATGGTCTTCCTCGTCCCTTTTAAATTTGTCCATCTTCTTATTTTTTATCTCTTTCTTAAATGATGAATTATTCCTTTCAAATTCTTTATGAACGTCATCAAATTTCCTATCACATTCCTTTAATGATATAAGCTTGTCATCTATCTCAGCTTTGTATAATTCTGACTTCTTATTGGCTGTGCTGATAAGTAAAATCATCAAATCTAAAGAACATTTGTTTAAAATAGCGTTCCAACATTTAATGAAACCATTCTCGTCTTGATATAAACCCGGTGCTTTATACATTCTTAGGCCTCTTGGTATTATTTTGGACCTGCAGCATTCGAGGAGATATGCGGCGTGAAGTTCTTCTTTTACTTCTGTGTGAGGCGAACAACATCTTCCCATTGGTTCATTATCATATCAGTTTCATCTTCAGTATGAGATAACACCTCATGTGATAAAAATTTGTCCAAAGCATCATCCCCGAAGCTAAGTATGTCCTTCCATGGGGAAAACATGCTGAATGACTAAGTCCTCCAACAACAAAGCACGAATCCACCTGCTACGTACGATCCCAGTAAAAAAACGTGGACAGCAAAAAGAAGGATTATCTTTATTGATCAATTTAAGCCTATAGCCCAGGGGTGGGGAACCCTGGTCCTGGAGAGCCGCAGACCAGTCAGGTTTTCGGGATATCCCTAATGAATATGCATGAGATATATATGCATTAGAGATATCCTGTCAACCTGACTGGTTTGTGGCCCTCCAGGGCTGGATTTGGAGACCCCTGCCTTACACCTCTGTCATTTAAGATTGTGAGTGGGCAAGGTGCAGATGTCCTAGACATCGAAAGGGTATATAGAATGTGTCACATTCCTCCTCGATTCTCACCACCACCAAAAAGTGGTCTGCGGCTCTCCAGAACCAGGGTTCCCCACCCCTGCTATAGCCCGACACAGGCTGTGTTTCGTTGCCTTCTTCAGGGGCAGGCTAGACTAAAAGCGTATAAAACAATATTAAAATCATAAATAGCATAAATAACATAAAAATATCACCAATGGCTAAGAACTCAAACTTAACAAATATTAATATATATAAAAATAATGGATATAAACAATTTAAAAGCTAGTTTCTGATTGTGTCCCCAGTCTAGTCCCGAAACCTCTGGGTTCTCCATCTCATATAGCAGCTTGGAGACTGAGAAACTCCTCCTTTTTGTGACATCACTGGTATATCCTCCCTGGATCCGCCTCGTGTCACCAGTTACCTCAGTCTCCAAGCAGCTGGATGGCTGGTGAGCCCGGAGGTCCGGGCTCACTGGAGAATCAATTAGGAATAGAGTAGTTCGTTTAAAGAAGGTTTATAGCTTTGATTGAAAAAAAAAAACAAAAAAAATGGTATTTGGTTGCCTGTGCCTTTAAATTCTGTCAGGCCTGACCTCCTCTCCTTGTCCCTCCTCCCACTCTCCTTTCTTCCTTCGGGGCTTCGGGACATGTGAGTAGCTTTTGGCGGTAGGAGAGAAGCAGCTCCGTTTTTTTAAATGTTAGAAGGAGCGTTGCCTCAGAGTCTAGCTGGTGCCAAGCAGAAGTTTGCCTGCAAGTGCGCCTGGCAGACTCGCAGAGATTGCACAAGGACAGAGGGGCTGTCAGCGGTTGGAGTTCGAGTGGCCTCCTCCAGTACGGGGATGTGGTCCTGGGGTTGGCGGCAGGCGAGATTACCGGCGGAAGCCTGGCTGAAGCGTTCTGCCGCCAGCAAAGGTAAGGAGGCACGCTGAAGCGTTTTAAGCTGGTAGGGCGATTTTGGCGCGAACGAGGCTTTAGGCCCGGCCGCGTGCAGACGGCGCAGGCAGACACCGGGGCCTTGAGCAGGCAATCAAAAGACGCTTCGGGGGGGGGGGGGGTTTTGCAGGGAACACCCGGGGCGTTAGTTCGGTTTTCAGTGGGTTGTCAAGACGTTTTTTGCCCATTGTAACAAGTAAAAAAAAAAAAAAAAAGGAGCGTTTAAGTTTTTTCGGACTGTACGCTGTGCTGGGCAGGTCCATTCACACGTTCTCTAAGGGGGTATCATTTTGGATCTGGCCTAGGTGCAGGGTAACATTGGTTATCCGCTTTACAATGCCCCCCAAACCCCAGTGTGTAGTGTGTGGAGCTAAGAAGGCCACGGAGTCAGGGGTCTGTAAGTCCTGCGTGAGGGACGCTTCTGTATCAGAGCAGGAGAGAGAGGGAGTGTCAGGGACTGCTGCAGAGGACTCGGCCTTGCAGGCCTCCGTGGGGGCGCAGGAGGAGCCGGTGGCAGGGCCCTCCTCTGCTGTGAACCTTTCCTCACCTCAGATGGCCTGGCCTAAGCAGCTGGCCTCCATCTTCTCTCACGAATTTATTTCCTTACTGCAGCAATCAGTGTTAGGTAGCGCGCAGCAGCTGAAAGGTGCGACAGGCGGGAGCGCGGTTGAGAGACCCGCCGTTCACTGTCAAAGTGAAGACCTTCCACGGGGGACCAAGAGGCCTCGTGGTGAAGGCGACGTGGGAGAACAGTCGTTGGCCTCTGAGGGCCCAATGTCGGACGAGGAAGGACTCAGTTTGGATTTGGAGGAAGAACTTGAGGAAGGTGAGCTTGCCGAAAGTGAGGACCAAGCCAGAGTGGTGCGGGTCTTCAGAAGAGAGGAATTGCCGGCGCTAATCGCGGAGGTGTTAAAAGTGTTAAATATACTGGTTCAGGGACCACCGGAGAATGAAACACTAGAGGATCCATTGTTGCAGGTAGTTAGGAAAAGTCAGTGTGTTTTCCCGGTCCACAGAGTGTTTCGTGAAATGATCCAGGAAGAATGCAATATCCCAGAGGCCCCGCTGAAAGGCTCGGGAGTCATGAGCCGCCTGTACCCTTTGTCTGAACAGGACAAGGAAGTGTTTAAATCACCTAAAGTGGACGCCGCTGTCTCTGCAGCAACTAAAAAGACTACAATTCCGGTATAGGGTAGTGCGGCTCTTAAGGACTCTCAGGACAGAAAGTTGGATGTCCTGTTAAGACAAGTGTTCGACATAAATGCTCTGTCGCTTCAGGCAGCTATCTGCGGTGCCTGGGTAGCCAGAGCCTGTCTGCGCTGGTCCCAGCAGGTGCATGCTGGTCAGGGAAGTGGATTGTCGGAGGAGGCGTCCAGGTTAGAGTCAGGGGCGGCTTATCTTGTGGATATCCATTGACCTCATGCGCGGATTGTCCAAGAGTATGGCGTCGGCGGTAGCAGCACGGCGTTATCTGTGGCTGTGTAACTGGGCGGCAGATACCTCCTCCAAAGCTCGGTTAAGTAAACTTCCCTTTAAGGGACGCCTGTTGTTTGGGGAAGATTTAGAGAAACTGGTCAAGGATCTAGGGGAGTCCAAAGGCGGCAGGTTGCCAGAGGAAAAGCCTAAGGCAGGGCGGGCAATCCCGACGGGCAGGGGTCAGCAGCGGGATTTTCGCCAGTTCCGTTCCCAACGGTTCAGTTCTTTCCCTCGAGGATGTTTCCCCAGCAGGACTCCAGGGGTTTTGAGGAGCGGGAAGGGGTTTTGGGGCTTCTTCCTCTTCCTCTTTCCCTTCCAAAAAGGCACAATGAGATAAGGGGGGCGCAGGCGCCCTTACTTCCCATAGGGGGGCGTTTGCAGGAGTTTTACCCTGCATGGGCCCAAATCACGTCAGATCAGTGGGTGCTGGAGGTCATCTGAGAGGGCTATACGCTAGAGTTCCTGCGTCCAGTGAGGGAGTTCTTCGTACAGTCCCCCGGCAAGTCGACCTCCAAGAGCAAGGTCTTAAGGGAGACCGTACAAAGGCTACTGGACCTCCGGGCAATAGTACCGGTGTCACCAGACCAATGCGGCGGCGGCGGTCGGTACTCCATCTACTTCGTCGTCCCGAAGAAGGACGGCAGGGCTCGCCCAATTCTTGATCTCAAGGGAGTGAATCGTTGCCTCTGGGTGTCCCATTTTCACATGGAAACGCTGCGGTCCGTTATTGTGGCGGTGCGGAAGGGAGAGTTCCTCACGTCACTAGATTTGTCCAAAGCATATCTTCGCATTCCAATATGGCCAGACCACCACAGGTTCCTCCGTTTCGCGGTTCCTTTCGGCCACTTCCAGTTCCGGACGTTACCCTTTGGTCTGGCGACGGCCCCGAGGATTTTCACAAAGGTCATGGTAGTGGTGGCAGCAGCCTTGAGAAAGGAAGGTATTCTGGTGCATCCCTATCTAGACGATTGGTTGATCAGGGCAAAGTCTCGTGCAGAGAGCATGGTGGATACGTCCCGAGTAGTGGCGTTTCTCGAAGGTCTCGGGTGGATAGTCAATGTCTCAAAGAGCCAATTAGTGCCATCGCAGAATCTGGAATACCTAGGAGCTCGATTCGACACGCGGGTAGGAAAGGTTTTCCTCACGAAGCAGCGGGCGCAGAGCCTGCGGTTGCTAATCGAGAAGTTTTTAGCGTGCAAGGCGCCCACGGCGTGGCATTACCTGCAGCTGCTGGGCACCATGGCGGTGACCATAGAAACAGTACCGTGGGCAAGGGCGCACATGAGGCCCTTGCAGGGAGCGCTTCTTCGGCGATGGTCACATCAGCAGGACACACTGTCCCAGAGACTTCCATGTCCAGAGGAAGTCTGCCAGGCTCTGCGGTGGTGGCTAGTTCCCAAATCGCTGGAGCGTGTGAAGTCTCTGGAGTCCCCAGCCTGGGTGTCCCTGATGACAGATGCCAGCCTGCTAGGCTGGGGAGCTCACTGCCAGGGCAGTTTCACGCAGGGTCAGTGGAGTGCTCAGGAAAAGTTGTGGCCGATCAACAGGTTGGAACTAAGAGCGGTGACTATGGCTTTGCAGGAGTTTCGCTCGGCCCTTGGCGGGAAGGCAGTCCGAGTGTTTTCTGACAACGCGACGGCGGTGGCCTATATCAACAAGCAAGGGGGAACCAGCAGCATAGCGCTAGAGGAGGAAGCAAGGGTGTTGTGCTGTTGGGCAGAAGCAAACCTGTTGGATCTCTTGGCGGCGCACGTGGCCGGGGTGGACAACGTACAGGCCGACTTCCTCAGCCGGGTGAGGGTGGATCCGGGGAAGTGGGTCCTACATCCCAAAGTCTTCCAGATGGTCGTCCACAGGTGGGGCGAGCCAGTCATGGATCTCATGGCGACTTTCGACTCGGCAAAGGCAAGTCATTTTTTCAGCAGGCGATGAGAGAGACTGTCGGAAGGCTTGGACGCTCTTATTCAGGATTGGCCAGTGGGTCAGCTACTCTGTATTCCCACTGTGGGTCCTGATAGGCAGGGTGCTTCAGCGCATAGAGAGGTTCAGGGGGCAGGTAATTCTGATAGCCCCAGATTGGCTGTGCCGGCCCTGGTACGGGGACCTCATGAGGTTGATGGTGGCAAAGCCGTGGCGGCTTCCGGCCAGAGCGGATCTGCTGTCCCAGGGGCCCTTATTCATGCCCCACGTGGATTGGTTCTCGCTTACGGCCTGGCTCTTGAGAGGGTGCGGCTGATTTCCCGCGGAAGGCCAGAAGAAGGTCTACCTTGTTGGCATACGTTCGTATCTGGAGGATTTTTGAGGCTTGGTGCGGAGAGAGGAGGTGCACGGCATTAAAGGCCTCCGTCCCTCAGATATTAGAGTTCTTACAAGTTGGTTTTGACAAGGGTTTAGCAGCTGCGTCACTGCGAGTGCAGGTAGCAGCGGTGTCTTGTTACAGGGGCAGAGTAGGTGGTCAATCGATTGGCAGAGAAACGTCAAGCACTTCTTAAGGGCGGTGTCCATTCTGCGTCTACCGGCTAGCCAGATCGTCCCTAAGTGGCACCTCCCATTCGTGTTTGAGGCGCTAGAGCGCAAGCCATTTGAGCCTTTGGCTCGGGTGACCCTCAAGGATCTCACTCTGAAGGTGATCTTTTTGATGGCGGTGTGTTCAGCTAGAAGAATCTCTGAACTGCAAGCGTTGTCCTGTAGAGAGCCCTACCTTTCCTTTTTTGCGTCCAAGGTGGTACTGCGGACGGTGCCGGCTTTTCTTCCAAAAGTGGTCTCGCCCTTCCATGTGAGTCAGGACATGACATTGCCGGTGTTCTCTAAAAGTGTCCAAGGGGCGGCGGCAAAGAGAATGCATCTTTTGGACGTTGGTCGCGCGTTAAAGAATTATCTAAAGCGGATGGAGTCTTTTCGGAGATCAGACAGGCTTTTTGTTCTTTTCGCAGGTCCGAGAAAGGGTGAAGCGGCGTCTAAGGCGTCTATTGCTAGGTGGATTAAAGAAGCCATTGCCTCAGCGTATGTCCTGAGAGGGAAGCCGGTGCTGGAAGGGCTACGAGCCCACTCCACTAGGGCGCACGCCGCTACATGGGCAGAACGCCGGTCGGTATCTCCAGGTGAAATTTGTAGGGCAGCGACCTGGTCGTCTTTGAATTCCTTTGTGAAGCACTATCGGTTGGACATGCAAAGGGGGGAGGAAGTCTGTTTTGGAGCGGCAGTGCTTCAGGCTGGTCTGCAGGTCCCCCCCCCCCTCCCCCCGTGCTTGAAGTGGTTTGTTCACTGCTCTGGGACTAGACTGGGGACACGATCAGGAAGATGAAATTAGACTTACCTGCTAATTGTGGTTCCTGGAGTGGACACAGTCTAGTCCCATATCCCTCCCAAGTGTCTCGCTTTCAAAGAAGCCTGAAGCGTTGGCGGTGGTTCACAGGTAAGTCCTGAGAGTACTTGCAGGGCTTACAGGTCTAAATGGGCGTTTAGAGGCAGCCTGATTCTAGTTTTCGGGTACACTTTCCTTTCCTTGGGACGAGGGAGTGGTCTGATCAGGTTAAAGCCACAGGTTACTTTGTTGTTTGGAGCAGTTATGGTTAGTTATACTTGTTATTAATTCTTACTTGTTGCTCCGGTGAGTCTGCTTTGTCAGTAGGTAACTGGTGACACGAGGCGGATCCATGGAGGATATACCAGTGATGTCACAAAAAGGAGGAGTTTCTCAGTCTCCAAGCTGCTATATGAGATGGAGAACCCAGAGGTTTCGGGACTAGACTGGGTCCACTCCAGGAACCACAATTAGCAGGTAAGTCTAATTTCATCTTTTTGAACACTACAAATCAGCACAGAAAAACAATATTGTAAAAAATATAAAAGATGGGCTATAGGCTTAAATTGATCAATAAAGATAGTTCCTTCCTTTTGCTGTCCACGTTTTTTAGTGGGATCCTTATTTCCCATGCTACAGGCATGTATAGACACTGCTTTCCAGATGTTGCCCCTTTTACTTATTTCTATAAAGGTATTTAATGTTTCACTTACCTGGGTGCTTTCTTCACCCATCCCCAATGAATCTTGTTTAAAGCCCTCTTCAATAGGTTAGCCAGTCTGCTACTCAAGACATATTGATCCTTTTTGGACAGATGGATGCCATCTCTGCTCTGTAGCCCTTGGAACATCATCCCATGGTCCAGGAAACCAAAACGCGCTCTGACACCATTCACGCAACCATGCATTTATCTCCAGGAATGTTAGCTTCTCTGCCATGGCCTTTACCCTCTGTGACCCTATCTGCTTCACTCTCTGTTCCAGGGCCATGAAGTCACTCTTGATACGCTGATAGGGATACCTGGCAGTATCATTTGTGCCAAAAGACACAAGAAGCAGGAGACGTCGGATGAACTAATGAGTATTTTATTGATAAGGACCCCAACGCATTTCGGCAACGCCTTCCTCAGGGGAATATCACGTTCAGGTGCTTAATTAAGGCACTGCTTGCAGTATCTATCTTTTTAGTCGAATCGGCAGAACTAACGACCCCGTTTGTTCTAAGGAAATCCAGTCGGTCAATCGGAGTAACGTCCTGAGTACAATCTTTAAGTGAAAATACAGGAGCTCGTCCTGCACAGATAAGCTGGTGAAGGATCTTGGGGAATCCAAGGGGATCTGTTACCGGAGAACTGGCCCAAAGGACAGAAGCAAGGAAATGTCTCCAGGGACTAGCCCAGAGATTTTTAGAGATTTCGAGCAACCCGTTTTGTCCCTTTTCAGCGGGGGTATTACCCGTAGAGAGGGCAGCCATTTTGAGGTTACAGGGGATCCAACAGGAGCTCTTACTCTGCCCCATTGGTCCTTCCCAAGAAACAGCAGTGAAGCCAGGAGTACCCAGGCAGGAGAGGTGCCGGTAGTAAGTTGATTACAACAATTCTATCCTGTGTGGGCCAGGATTACCTCCAATCAGTCGGTGCTAGAGATAATTAGAGAGGGATATGTGCTGGAGTTTGCATGGCCTCTGACTGAAGCCTTTGTGCAGTCACTGTGCAAGGCCTCACTGAAGTGGGCAGCTGTTCAGGAGACTCTTTAGAGGCTGTTAGACCTCCAGGTGGTGGTTCCTGTGCCGACAGACCAGTGCGTTTTCGGTCGATACTTCATTTATTTTGTGGTCCTGAAAAAGGAGGATTTTTTTGAGCTGATCCTGGATCTCAAGCATGTCAAATGCGCATTGCATGTACCATATTTTCAGTGATCTCGGCCATGAGAGAGGGCGAGTTTCTATCCACTCTCGATCTCACAGAGGCATACTTATATATCCCGATGCATCCACATCATCATCAGTTCCTTTGTTTTACCTTGCCAATGGGATACTTTCAATTTCAAACCCTACCATTCGGCCTGGCCCACCACTCTGCGAACATTTACCAAGATAATGGTAGTGGTGGTGGCCAATCTGGGAAAGGAGGATGTGCTCGTACATCCCTACCTGGATGCCTGACTAATTCGAGCGAAGTTAGAGGCAGTGGGTGGTGGAGCGTCTGCAGGAGTTAGGCTGGGTGGTCAACAAGGCCAAGATTCAGCTTCAACCCGCCCAGAAGTTGGTGTACTTTAGGGCACAGTTCAATTCCCACATGGGGAAAGTCTCTCTGCCTGCAGATAGGGCACAGAAATTGTGCCAGCAGGTGTGGAAATTTCTAGCAATAGCAGTGCTGTTAGCGTGGTACTATCTCCATCTCCTAGGATTCATGGCAGCAGACCAGATGCCTTGGGCTTGGACGCACATGAGACCTCTGCTGCAGGTGTTGCTCTCTCGGTGGTCACCACAGCACCATCCATTGTCAAGGAGGCTGGTTTGCTCACCGGAAACAAGAATGCGGCTAGCATGGTGGTTGCAGCCGAGTCACTTGGCTGCTGGCATGCTGTTGGACCCGCCAGACTGGGTTTTGGTGACAATCAGTGTGAGCCTCACGGCTGTGGAGCACATTGCGAGTCTCAGGTTACCAAGTGCATTGGACGCTGGATGAGCGTGCTTGATCTCTCAATCATCTAGAAATTAGTGCAGTTCGCTTGGCCCTACAATTCTTTCATCCCCTGATTTGCCAACAGGCAGTGAGTGTTCTCCGACAATGCCACCACGGTAGCCTATGTCAGTTAGCAGGGTGGCACTGGCAGTCTGGCTTTGGTGGAAGAGATCCAGCCGCTGTTGCTTTGGGCAGAACAGAATCTTCAGGCTGTCTCAGCAGCCCATGTGGCTGGCAAGTAGAATATTCAGGTAGATTTCCTCAGTCACCACCAGTTGGATCTGGGTGAGTAGGAATTGAATGTGGCCATCTTCCACGACATCACAGAGCACTGGGGTGTGCTGATCATGGGCCTGATGGCCTTGCTGTCCAATACCAAGGCGAGCAGATTCTTCAGCAGATGCAAGGAACCCATATCCGAGGGATTTGACACCCTAGTGCAAAACGTAGCCGACAGGGTATTGCTGTATGTTTCCTCTGTTGCCGCTTATAGGTCATATCCTACAGCGCATAGAGCACTTTTGATCCTCTGGGAAAATGCGGTATAAAAATTTATAATAAATAAAAATAAACAATGGGCCAGTGATCCTCATTGCTCCAGATTGGCTTCGCTGGCCATGGCATGCGGACCTAGTCAGACTCCTGATTGCCAAGCCATGGTGTCTGCTGAGCAGGATGAACTGCTCTTGCAGGGTTCGATTCTAATGCCACAGGTCTATCGATTCTTGCTTACGACTTGGCTCTTGAACGGGTGCGATTGACACGCAGGGGTTATACCGCACTGGTGGTAGCTATGCTCTTGAAAGCCAAGAAGTGCTCTACCTCAAATTACGTGAGGATTTGGCGCATGTTTGAAGACTGGTGCAATGACAGGGGAATTCGGCCCTTGGTGTCATCTCTGCCAGATACTTTGGCTTTCCTATGAGTGGGCCTGGACAAGGCATTAGTTTTCAACTCCTTGAAGGTCCAGGTGGTGGCTCTGGCCTGTTAGACAGAACGGGTTCAGAGTTACTCGTTAGCTGTCCACCCTGATATAAATTGGTTCCTTAGAGCCGCGAAGCAAGTGTGGCCACCCTTTACGGTTCGTCATCCCTCCTTGGAACCTCAACTTGGTGCTATCAGCTTTAAGGGACACACCCTTTGAGCCTCTGGCCAGAGCCTCACTCAAAGACCTTACTTAGAAAGCAGTCTTCTTCATGGCTATATGTTTGGCCCGTTGCATTTTGGAATTTCAAGTTCTCTCTTGTAGGGAACCATTCCTGGTTATGTCCAGGGAGCCAGTTTCTTCCTTTCTGCCTAAGGTTGTCTCTCATTTTCATCTGAACCAATCTGTCTCTCTGCTGGTTTTTCTTGAGCCGGGGGATTCTGAGGAGGATCGGCAACTATACTAGCAGGATCTTTCAGTGTGTTGCGGCGATTCTTGAAATGAACAGAAGCTTTTTGCAAGTCTGATTAGGCTTTTTATCTTGTTTGCAGGTCCCTGTAAAGGGGAAGCAGCTTTTAAGGCTTCGGTTGTGCACTGGGTTAAGGAGTCCATTGCCTCAGCTTATTTGTTAAAAGGTAAACAGCTCCCAGTCGACTTGCTGGTGCACTCGACAAGAGACCAAGCCGCATCCTGGGTACAACAGGGTCTTGTTCCATCGGTAGAAATTTTTAGGGTGGCAACATGGTCGATGTTGCATATTTTCACATGACACTATCGCCTCGATGTTCAGTCATCTGGTGATACACATTTTGGGGCAACGGTACTTCAAGGCGGACTCACAGATCCCCCTCCCAAGTCTAGTACTGCTCTGGTATATCCCATGCAGACTGGACTGGACTGGAAGGACGGATAGGGAAGGTGAAATTTAGTTCTTAACTGCTAATTGTCTTTCTTTGAGTCCCTCCAGTCCAGTCCATGCCCCTCCCTGGTTGCCATATTTAATTTTCTTGCTCTCAGGTCTTAGAAAGACGATATGGAGAAGAACATCTTGAATCATTTCTGCTCCTGAATTCGGGTGGGCGTTTTGGCAAGTATGCCTCTGTCAACAAGGTCCATCCTTTTTTTGTACATAGTTCTATAATGTAGTTGAGTGATGCAGTTCTATGGTAAGGTTGATTTTCCTGAAATGCTCTTGTAGTCTGCTTTGTCAGTAGGATACTGGCTCTTGGAATGGAAGGGGGAAGCTCTTAATTCTGACATGCTCAGTCCCAAGCTGCTGGTGGGAGATAATCCACACGTATTGCACTGGACTGGAAGGACCAGAGGAAAGACAATTAGCAGGTAAAGAACTAATTTCACCATACCCTAGTTCCCAGTTTTGTGAGGTTTTTTCATCTTGATTAGATTATAAGCTCTGACGAGCAGGGACTGTGCCTTACATCTATATGTACCAGCTCTGCGTATGCCTTTTAGCACTATAAAAATGATTAGTAGCAGTCAGAAATTAAAAAGCCATGGGATAATAGGCAGTGTACTATTGTGGATCAGGAACTTGTTAAAAGAAAAGAGAGAGTAGGGCTAAATGGCCAGTTTTCTCAATTATTTATTTATTTCAATTTTTTATATACCGCGCTATTTACAATCAGCGCGGTTTACAGAGAACCAAAGACCAGAACAACAGGCTGCTCGGTATTACATAAAACAGGAAAATAAATTTGGATAAGATAAACATGGATAATATGGGGGTACAAATATATACATTGAACTATATACATAGAATATTGATCTGCTAATTCGATCACATGAGAGAAGTATTTATGTAATATTATCAATAATGTTTGGAAAAGGAGGGGATTCTGTTAAGTTTGTGGTGAATATTATGCACTTTATGTGGGGTAGTATTTGATGAATAAGTTATGTTTGAGGGCCTTTCTGAATTGGACTATGCCGGTTATGGCACGAATTTCAGGTGGTAGGGAGTTCCAATGTTTTGGTGCGCAAAACATGAAGGCTCTATTCGCTGTTGCTTGGCTACAGGTTGTTATGGCCTTCGGCATTATTAGGGTGTTTGTCGCTATTTTTCTTCTGGTTCTAGTTGGAGGTAAAACTTGTGTGAGATCAGTTAGAGAGTTTGCAGATAAGCCATGTATGGCCTTGTATGTGAGAGTTAGGGTTTTGAATATGATTCTGCCTTGTATCGGGAGGCAGTGAAGATGTTTGAGAATTGGTGTCACGTGATTACTCCTGGATGCTCCTTGTAGAACCCTTGCAGCAGTGTTCATGGCAAGTTGAAGAGAACTAAGGGTGGATTGTGGGAGACCTTGTAGAAAGGTAAATAATGGAGTACCCAATGGATCTGTGCTGAACCCCCGCTGTATTTTAATATATTCATAAATAACCTGGAAATGGAAATTACAAGTGAGGTAATCAAATTTGCAGATGACATTCAAAGTTGTCATAACACAAGAGGATTATGAAAAAATGCAAGAGGACCTTGAAAAGTTGGGTGACTGGGCGTCCAAATAGCAGTTGAAATTTAATGTGGACAAGGGCAGAGCTATGTACTTAGGGAAGAACTTCCTAAACTACGGTTAAACAATGCAAGGTTCCACATTAGGAGCCACCATTCAGGAAAATGATTTGGGTATCATCATGGATAATATGTAGAAACCCTCCTCCCAGTGTGCAGTGGCGGCCAAGAAAGCAAATTTAGAATGCTAGGAATCATAAGGAAAGGAATAGAGAACAAAGGACGTTATAATGACTCTGTATCGTTCCATTTGTGTGACCGTACCTTGAATATTGTGCGCAATTCTGGTCGCCATATCTTAAAAAGTATAAAGCAGAACTAGAAAAAGGTACAGAGAAGAGCCACCAAAATGGAAAGGGAATGGATTACCCCTATGAGAAAAGGCTTAAAATGTTAGGGCTCTTTAACTTGGAAAAGAGATGGCTGAGGGGGGAGATATGATAGAGATCTATAAAATAATGAATGGAGTGGAACAGGTAAACTTAGATCGGTTGTTTACTCCTTCAGAAAGTAGAAAGACTAAGGGACATGCAATGCTACCATGTAGCATCTTTAAGACAAATTGGAGAAACAATTTTTTCACTCTATGCTTAATCAAACTCTGGAATTCATTGCCAGAAGATGTATAAAAGCTGTTAGTGTAGCTGGATCTAAATATTTGTCCCTCCAGTCCAGTCCAGGCATGTGGGTTATACTCATCCACCAGCAGATGGAGATTGAGAACAAACAAAGCAACGAACTCCCCTTAAGTTGCTTGTGCACCCTTGCAGGGCCAGTACTTCTGAGTCTCCAGCAGGTGGATGAGCATAAGCCTGTGCTAGCTGTTTTATTTTTCAGTGCTGGGCTGCAGTTTTGGGGTGCAGAACCCGGTGGCACTGGCTCCCTCCCCCAGTTTCTTCCCTGGCTGCTCCTCTGGACCCTCTGGCTGCCCCCCCCCCTCCTCCTCTCTAACGTCTGGGAAGGGGTCAGGGTTGAGCCTTCTGAGTTTCTGCACATCTTTCCATTGTGAAAGATAACTAAAGTAAAAGGAAAAAAAGGCAGGCAGTGGCGGGGGAAGTGGCGACAGCACAATGGGGGAGCCCTGGGATCACAGTGAGCACTTGATTGAATGGATCTCTGTGGGGGTTTCTCTCATGCCGCATGCATATGGCCAAGCTTGAGAGGACCTGATGTGCAGCAATTGGCAGCTCTCTACAATGTACCCTTAACAACACCAAGCCCACAGAAAACATTCATACCTGGGGTCAATTCAGCATCCCATCTATCAACCAGATATCCCACAGCACTGAACACAAGCGCTGCTCCATCTGACCCAAGTTCAGTAGCATGGTTAAAATCAACTAAAGAAGAACTCTGCCCATTCATCCACAACATTGTATGTTTATCCCTATCCCAATGCTACATGCAAAGTGCCCTCAACTCACTACCATTCGCCCAATACCAAAAAGACAACTCTAAGCAAAGTGACCCAACTGCATATCGCACCGTTTCCTCACTACCCCTTCCTCACTAAGGTAAAAAAAAAAAACAGCACAGCTTCAACTCCAGGACCACCTCGATTCCATGCCCCACCAGACCCTCACCAACATGGTTATCGACCTAACCATAGTGCTGAAATGCTCCTTATATGCCTGTTTGACAAACTGATCAGAGGAATGGATAACGCAAAGAACGGATTCCTCCTTATATTCGTTGACATCTCCTCAGCTTTTGACACTGTGTCACACAACAAACTACTGAACAGGTTAAAAGATATCGGTCTGCATGGAACCACCATCAAGTGGTTTCACTCCTACCTCAGCAACAGACAACTGCTGGAATGCAGCAAGAACACCAACACTCCTTTCCCAGCTACACAGAGTGTCCCACAAGGATCCTGTTTATCTGCACTTCTGTTTAATATATACATACAGCCCATCTGCAACATCATCAAAAAATACAAGATACACTACACTCTATACGCAGATGACATCATGATCTACTCTCCAATCAATCTCAACATTCCAGACTACTTAAAGATGACAAACCTGCAAGAAATGACAATCTGTTTAACCCAAAACAACTTAAACATAAATTACAAGACCGCAGCCCTTCTCGTCACCAGTAACTCAGAATTCGCCCCCACACCCCCGCATGCAATCAAGTTTAACGACATCACCATACCCATTAAATCTGAAATAAAATACTTTGGAGTTACCCTGGACTGTAACTTGAACTTACAATCACACATCAAAAAGCAGCCAATAATGCCTATCATAAAATGGTGTCCTCAACCACGAACACTTCCGCACACTTTTCCAATCAATCATCATTCCCATCCTAGACTACTGTAACCCTGTTTACCTTGGTTTACCCAAATCATCACTGCGCCCTCTACAGATGGTAAAAAATACCGTAGCTCGCATTATAACTGGCTCATCAAAACATGATCACATCACCCCTCTCTTGAATTAGCTCTACTGGCTCCCCATCAGCCCCCGCATCAACTATAAGGCTGTACTTAACATCTTCAAAATCAAACAAAACACATCTGCTAGCATACTAAAAACCCTTATCACCATGGATTTAAGCAACAGACACAGACGATATACCACCAATCACTCCATCACCACCCCCAGAGACTATTCAAAATCCAAGCAAGTAACATCTGGAAGAGCTATCTCGTTGGCTGCACCTGCCCTTTGGAATTCACTCCCCGACCACCTCAGAGTCACTTCAGACTCCAAGGACTTCAGAAAAAAGCTGAAAACAATCCTTTATACAGAACACTTTGAGGACATTACGTAATGTACAGCAGCTTGTCATCCCTGTTGACTCTATACCTATACCACACCCTACCCCCACACGATTTTGTACATAGTTCTTTTGTGTATAAGTTATTTTGAAATAACCCCCTGCATGTCTCCTCCCCTCTTGTTCTCTGTAAACCAACACGTTATTTTGTAAACCGCTTTGATTTTAGGATAAAGCGGTATAAAAATCCAGTTAAATAAATATATAAATAAATTAAGGAGAGCGTGGCTGCCGTGGAGAGCTTTGCCGGGTGGGTCTGTGACCTCAGGGACTGCTGCTGGGGGGGGGGGGTTCCCCTGTTGCGATGGCCCTGCAGGGGGAAGGCCAGGGTAGCTGTGGTTTTGGTGGGAACGGCCACCATTTTAAGTGCAGTCTCTTCTGCTGCATCGGAGAGAAGGGAATCTTGTAGCTGGTCCCCACAGATCCCTCTGGGGCATTCAGGGGGGGTCTTTGAGTAGTGGGGGTAAGTCCCCTTTCTCCCTGGAGTTGGTCTTATTGCTGCTCGAAGTTTTTAAGATGCAGCAGAGGTTGAGGGAGGGTTCTCTTGACATGGGTCCCTCTCCTTGCTGGGAGAACATAGAGCTTCTGCGGTTGGGAAGTGCCTGCGCTGGGAGCGATCCCCTGAAGTGGAGGATGGTGCATCCTTGGAGTTCTTTGGGGCTCTGGAAGGTCCTTCTGAGGAGGATCCAGACCCTGAGTAGCTGGGGGATGGGGAGCTTCTGGTCAGGGAGGACCATCCAGATTTTTCATAGGGGTGAGCTCCTTGATTGATAAGACCTTAGTGGCCTTGCGGATTGCAGATGATCTGCTGCCTGCTTCCTTGGAGAGCATTCGTAGGCCGCCTCATTTTTTCCTGTTCGCAGGGTGGTGAAAGCAATGATTGATGAAGGTTCCCGATGCAGGCTTGAGGGTTGACAGGAGTATGGACAAGCTTTATCTCCTCCCACCGGATGAGGAGTGCTTGCATCTTCCCCAGGTGGATGCGCTGGTGACCGCGGCCTTGAAGGACCCACAAGACCGGTGAATGGAGGCACTGCTTAAGCAAGGCTTTGAGGTTTCTGCACTGGTGCTTCAAGGGTCTCTCTGTGGCTCCTGTGTCTCACAAGCTGCTGGTCACAAAAGATTTCTGAAGTGGCGCTAACTGAAGACGCAGCCTGTGAGGAGGGGGGCCCAATTGGAGACTGGCACTGCCTTCCTGGCTGATCTCCTCTATGATTTGCTCAAGGTGTCTGCCAAGTCTATGGCAACCATGGTGGTGACTCGTCTGGTTTTGTGGCTGTGGAACTTGTCAACAGACCTGGCCTCCAAGACAAGTTTGAGTAAGTTTCCCTTTTCAGGGAAGCTGCTGTTTGCGAAACATTTTGAAAAGTTGATGAGGGACCTTGGGGACACTAAGGTCCCATGGCTCCCTTAGGACAAGTCCAAGGCTGCTGGCCATGGGTCTTCCTTTAGGGGCTGGGGATGCGAGATGTGAAAGTTTTGTCCAGCCATGGGGGTGAATTCTCAGAGGCTTGTTTTCTCTGGAAGAACTCCTCCTTTCATCGGAGCAGGCATTGTGGCCGAGGTGTGGCTGCAGAATGTCCCGGAGTTGCCAAGTCATCCCAATGAAGGTTTGGGGGCCCTAGTGGAGGTGCAGTTGATAGGCAGCTGCCTAAGTCAATTTTATTCCACTTGGGCCCAGTTCACAACAGACGCCTGGATGTTGGAGGTGATCCATGAGGGTTACACTCAAGTTTGCAAAGCCTTTTGCGGATGCCTTCATGATGTCTCCTTGTCAGGCTCCTGCCAAGGCCTTGGCAGTTTAGGCGACACTCGAGTGTCTCCTACAGCTCAAGGCCGTTGACCCTGTGTCCCCAGGAGAGTGGGCAGCGGGATGTTGTTGGATTTACTTTGTGGTGCCCAAGAAATTTGGTTCTTGGTGGCCCATTTTGGATTTGAATGGGGTCAACATGGCCCCTGTATGTCTTGCTTTCCCATGGAGATGCTGCGGTCCGTCATCCTGGCTGTCTGGCAAGGGGAGCTTTTAACATACCTGGACTTGTCGAGGGCATATTTGCATATTTCCATTCGCCTAGAACATCAGTGGTTCCTGCGCTTTGCTGTGCCGCAGGGGCATTTTCAGTTTCAGGCTCTACCCTTCCGTCTCGTCACTGCACCCTGAGTGTTCACCAAGGTGATGGGTGGTGGTGGTGGCGGCGGCTCTGCGCAAGCAGGGCTTCCTGGCTAACCTCTATTTGGGCAATTGGTTTATTCGGGTGAATTCCTTGCAGGAGAGTTAGAAGGCGATGGCCTGTGTGATACGCCAGTTTAAGAAGCTGCGTTGGGTTGTGAATTTTTCCAAGAACAGTCTGTTCCCATTTCCATCTTAGTCTCTGCAGTACCTGTGAAACTGCTTCGACACTCAGTGGGGGATGGTGTTTCTGCCAGAGGGCAGGATAGTGAAGTTACAAGATCAGGTATGAAGGCTGTTGGTGGTGGCCTGCCCAAGAGTTTGGGACTATATAGGGGTATTCGGCTCAATTGCAGCCTCCCTAGAGCTGGTGCCCTGGGCTCGGCTTCATATGCAGCCTTTCCATGCTGCTCTGCTTGCAAAGTGGTCCCCACAGTTGCATTTGATGGATGTACATCTTGTTCTTCGGGGCGAGGCACAAGTGAGTTTTGCTTGGTGGCTAGACTCGTTGAATCTTGTGGTGGGAATGCCTCTCGAGACCCTGGACTGTGTGGTTGTGACCACAGATACCAGTTTTTTCAGTTGGGCTCATTTTCAGGCCCAGATGGCCAAGGGACGATGGCCTATCAGTCATTTGGAGACAAGGACAGTGTGTCTGGCCTTGGATTTTTCCTTCCTCTTGCCAGCGGTGAGAGTGCTGACGGACAATGCGACGATGGCCTGCATCAACTGTCAGGGCAGCACTCAAAGCTAACTGGTAGTAGCGGTGGCCGTGCTGCTCCTTCAGTGGGCACAAGTCCATCTGCTTGTGTTGTCAGTGGCCCATGTTGCTGGGAAGGAAAATGTACAGGTGGATTATCTGAGTCCTCACATCTGGGAGCAAGGGGAGTGGTCCCTCTCTGAATCAGCCTTCTAGGTGATTGTGGGACACTGGAGTGTTTCCATAATGGACCTGATGGCGACAGTGGTGAATGCCAGGGCTCTCAGGTTCTTCAGCAGACGCCGGGAGCATGTGGCAGAGGGACTCAATGCGTTTGTTCATCCTTGGCCCAGCAACAGGCTTCCTTACATGTTCCTCTGTGACCCCTTATCAGTCATGTTCTGCAGTGGGTCGAGGTACACACAGAGTGCGTGGTGCTGGTGGCTGCAGACTGGCCCAGGCAACTGTGGTATGCAGATCTGGTGCGGCTCCAGGTGGCAGAGCCTTTCCTTCTTCCTCGGGAGTTGGATCTTCTCGCGCAGGTTCTTGTCTGGATGCTGGACATGGATTGGTTCTCGCTTTACAGTCTGGCTCTTGAGAAGGCATATCAGGCTCGGAAGCGTTCTGTGGATCTGGTGCATCTGTGAGGCCTGGTATGCTGATAGAGGTGTGTGGCCTCTCAGGACCTCACTTCTGGAGATTTTGGCCTTGCAGGATGGTCTTGAAAAGGGCGTGGCCTTAAATTCCTTGATGGTTCAGGTTGTGGCCTTGGCCTGTTTCCTGGGTGGGGTGCAGGCAGAGTCCCTTGCCTCTCATCATGACATGGTTCATTTGTTTGAGGGGCTAAGCATCTGAGACCGCCTTGTTGTTCCCTTGTTTCATCCTGGGATTTTAATCTCATTTTCTCTGTGCTGGCGACACCACCATTTGAGCCCCTCTCAGGGGCTTTGCTGAAGGATCTGACTCTGGAGGTGGTCTTTCTGGTGGCTATTTGCTCAGCACGCTGCATCTCAGAGCTGCAGGATCTCCCTTGTAGGGAGCCCTACTTGTTACTGATTAAGGAAAGAGTGGTTTTGCATCCAGTTCCTTCCTTTCTGCCTGTGTTTTCAGCATTTCATCTCAGGCAGTGATTTTGCCAGCCTTTGCTGCTTCTCCTGGCTTGGCGGAGTCCAGGGACCTGTGTTTACTTGATGTCCTCAGGGCACTCAAGTGGGTACTTAAGTGATGGTGTTTTGACATTTAGACCGTCTTTGTGTTTGGAGGGCCTCGAAAGGGCGAGGCAGCTTCCTGGGTGACCATATTCACGTTGGATTCGTGGAGCTATTGAATCCACTTATTTGCAGAAGGGGCATGTTGTGAGCCCATTCTACCAGAGCTCAGGTGGCTTCTTGGGTGACGTTCAGTCAGGTTCCTCCTCAGGACATTTGCCAGGCGGCGATGTGGTCGTCACTTCATTCCTTTACACGTCATTACCGACTGGATGTGCAGGCCCGCTGGGATGCAGACTTTTCCAGGCTTCAGGTGTTAATCTGGCATTTGGGTCCCCACCCTATGATAGTACTGCTCTATGTCCCACATGTCTGGACTGGACTGGAGAGATGACCTTGAAGGTGAAATTAGGCCTTACCTGCTCTTTTTCTTTCCTGGAGTCCCTCCAGTTCAGTCCTGGACCCACCCAGGACTTTGCACGTGAAGTACTTGGGATGCTGGTCTTGCGTCTGTTCTGAAAGTTCTTTTTTGCTAAAACAGGCAAAGTTGGGCTGGTTTGTTGTCATTTCTCCCCCTTTTTTCCCTTTGGTTGGTCTTGGGGGTTTTTGTCGTGCTGTTTTGCTGCTTGCTCTTCCATCGGGACGGAAGGGTGGTGCTTGTGTTGGTACTCTTTTGCTCATAAAAAAGAGGAGAAAAGAGGGTTCCCTTTTGCCTACATGTATGTATTATGCCCTTCTTGGAGCTCTCACTGTTTCTGAAGCTGGTGGAGTTTGGGGTTTCTGGGATGCTGCTTTACAAGGTTCATACTGGCTCTGCACAGACTACTTAAGGGGAGTTCTTTGCTTTGTCAGTCTCCATCTGCTGGTGGATAAGCATAACCCAAGCATCTGGACTGGACTGGAGGGAACTCCAAGAAAGAAAATTAGAAGGTAAGGCCTAATTTCACCTTGGTCAAGTTCCTGGAGAAAATCCTCTGCTTATCCTTGAGGCAAGCAGCATGAAATCTGTGTACATTTTTGGGAACCTGAAAGATACTTGTGTCTCCTTGACCACTGTTGGAATAGACCCTTGATCTGACCCAGTATGGCATATCTTATGTTCTTATTATTTGCAACAGAGTGGTTACTTCAGAAGGAGTAGATAACATGAAAAAACTGGAAGACTGGTCAAATGCTTGGCAGTTGAGATTTAATGCAAAAAAAGTGCAATGTGTGATGCACTTGGGATGCAGAAACCCAGAGGAGCTTTATGCGATAAGGGACTATAGACTTGTATGTATGGAACAAAAGAGAAACCTCAGAGTGATAGTGTCTGAGGATCTCAAGATGGTGATGCGGTGTGATAAGGAGTGGCCAAAGCTAGGAGGGTTAGGCTGCCTATAGAGAGGAATAACCATGAGGAAGAAAGAGGTATTTGTGCCTCTGTACAGGTCGTTGGTGAGGCCTCACGGAGTATTGTGTTCAGTTTCGGAGACCGTTACCTTACAAAGGATATAAAAAGACTTGAAATGGTTCAGAGGCAGGTGACCAAGATGATATGGAGCCAGCACCAGAAGGCATATGAGAAAAGACTTGATGACCTAAATATGTATACCCTAGAGGAGAGGAGAGTCTCGGGGGATATGATAGTCCTTTAAATACTTAAGGTTCCCAACTCCAGTCCTGGAGGGCCAAACACCATTCAGGTTTTTAGGCTGTCTCTAATAAATATGCATGAGATACATTTGCATGCACTGCCCCCATTGTATTCAAATGTATCTCATGCATATTCATTAGGGACAGCCTGAAAACCTGAATGGTATTTGGCCCTCCAGGACTGTAGTTGGGAACCTCTGATTTAAAGGGTATTAATGAACAAACAACCCTTTTTTTTCAAAGATGGGGAAGCTATCTGACTAGAAGACATGAAATGAGGCTATAAGGAGGTAAACTTAAAAACAATATCAGGAAATAATTTTTCACAGAAAGGGTGGGCAGATGCCTGGAATGCCTTCCCGAAGGAGGTAGTGGGGGGCAAGTACAGAGATAGAGGATCATTACATAGCAAAAGGATGGATTCTCCAAGAATAAGCAGGAAGTCAGTCCTCACAAATGGGTGACGTCGGTGCCAACGGAGCCCTTGCGGAAGCATCTCCCCAGCTTTCAAAGAAAGCCTATGGGATATGCTACCACACATGCGTGGCCCCTTCCCCCCCCCAAGAGTGCCATCTTGCTCAGTCTCCCTTTGTCCGTGGAGCCCTACAGATGTTTGTCTTGTCCCCACAGAAAAAAATTGATTTCTTCATGCCTTTGTGCCTTTTTCTGGCTAGCACCGGTGCCTATCGGGCCTCAAAACCTTGTTAGGTTCTTTTCCATCCAGCGCCTTTCGCACTTTTTTCAACTGCTGGCCATGTTGAGCGTCTTTGACCTCGCTGGGGTCCTTTTTGCCCCAATGGCCATCGAATTCAAGAAGTGTGATCGGTGCTCCAAAAACATGTCCCTGACCGACACACACGATTAGTTGCCTCCGCTTTCTGGGTGCCAACCATGACCCGGAGGAATGCTCCCTATGTAAAAAGATGTCAGCAAAAGCCATTCAAAGCTGCCGGCAGAAGCAGGACAACATCTTCCATAGGGCAGACTTGACCCTGGTAGCCTCACGCTGTAAGACCCCGCACAGATCCTCAGACTCGCGTTAGGCTCCTGCGGTTCCTGAGCAGGCATGGAGACACTCCGAGCAAGGGTCCCCGGAGCGAGAGCGTAAGAAGGAGGCCTCAAGGACCTCATTCTAGGAGGTGGACAAGCATAGAAACATAGAAAAATGACGACAGAAAAAGACCACATGGCCTATCTAGTCTGTCCTTCCATAACTACAACAGCCCTCTTTTTTTCTTTCAGAGATCCTCTGTGTTTGTCCCATGTGCTCATGGCAGATCTACCAGACAAGCCTCCAGCAACTCCCTCACCATCCCTCACAAAAGAACCAAATGCTCTCAACGGACCTGCAATCGAGCCTTTGAACTGTATGCACCATCCCTATGGAACTCTCTACCGATCTGTCTCAGAAACAACACCGATCTATCATCCTTTCGAAAACAGCTGAAAACCATCCTGTTTCAGGAATACCTCAACATGACACCCACCAAAAAGCGAAATAACATCTGATCTCACCGACCATGACCAACTAACTCAAACTATACTAACCTGACCATGTCCAAATTCTGTCTAAGTCCAAAGTCTGTCCTATATCTTATGTTAAAATCATCAATGTAGCCTCCCCGGTGATGGCCCCACACTTATACGTAAATTCCCCCCCCCCCCCCCTTCTATGTAACGCCGCTTTGACCCGGTGAAAAGCGGGATACAAATACAGCTAAATAAAATAAATAATGTTTCTTTGAATTCAAATACTGTCCTCATCTCTACCACCTCCACTGGGAGACTATTCCACGGATCCACCACTCTTTCCGTATAGAAATATTTCTGCATATCACTCCTGAATCTATCCCCTATCATCCTCATCCCGTGTCCCCCTCATAGCAGAACTTTCTTTCAATCGAAAGAGGCGCTCTCCCTGTGCATTTATGCCATGGAGGTATTTAAACATCTCAATCATATCACCTCTATCCTGCCTTTCCTCTGGTGTACATATTAAGATCCTTAAGTTTGTCCTCATATGTTTTATAATGAAGACCACTAACCATTTTAGTAGCCTTCCTCTGTACTGACTCCATCCTGTTTATATCCTTTTGAAGGTACGGTCTCCAGAATTGCACAGAATTGCATGGCAAGTCCCGTGCACGGTTCCTTAGCCCTCAACAGGCATCCGAGATGTTGGAGCGAGATCAACTAGACAAGGAACTCAGGAACAATGTCGAGGCATAGCTCGAAGTACCTGTCTTGAGTGGCCTATGATGGCTTCGAGTCCAGCGTGAAGGTGGCTGCCATGGGCATCGGTGCCCGATGCCAGACCTGGCTCCAGGCATCGGACCTCAAGCAGTGGGTCCAGGAGAAACTCCTCGACTTCCCTTGCCTCAGGGAAAACCTCTTCGGCAAGCTGATGGAGGACAAGGCGGCCGAAATCGAGAAAGAGTATGTCACCAGAACTCAGCTCTTGAGGAAGATTTCTGTTCTTCCCAGGAAGAAAACACCCGGGAAGAGGCCTCCTTCCACAGAAGGGGCCCGCATTACCAGGGCTATCCCCCTTATCCAGCCACCCAGATGCCTCCATAGGGTCACCAGGGCAAGGGAGCAGACCAGTGCCCAAGGGGGCCCCAAACACCGGCCACAGCCCAGACTGGGTCGGGGTTTTGACTGCCAAAGCATAGCCTCTCTACCCATGGGGGATCAGCTACCAACAAGAGGGCGCCTGCCCCTATTTGCCCACTGGTGGGCTACCATAACTACTGACTCCTGGACACTCCAAGTGGTCAGAGAGAGTTACCTCCTTCATCAGCCTCAGGTGCTGTCTGGCCTTGAGTCCTCTATCGAATACTGAGACTGGGAGACCGAGGACGAGGCTTCCCCGGAGACACGTAAGCACCGCATTCTCCCCTCTGATCCGTCTCTCCCCTGGCGTCACGACCCCATTCCTCGAGTTTGTCTGAGGAAGACCCTTGCATGCTAGAAATCTTCCAGTACGAGGTTCAACCTAAGGAGGCCCTGACGGTCCCCGTCCCTGCCATCCTCAGGCAGTGACGACTTTGGATGTGGGAACCACCAGCATCGGTGCCAATAGTTAGCTGACGCCTTGACACCATGAACCGGGTCCAGCCGGGCCCTGGCTTTTGGAAGGTGCAACTCCCTCACACCTGTATGGTGGTTGTTGACCATGCAACAACAGAAAATCCCAAAGACTCACTCTTCCGTGCCCCTGGGCAGAGAGTCCCGCACCCTCAATGCCCTTGGACGCAAATGCTACAAGGGCTTGATGCTAGGTTGCCAAATCCAAGCCTACCAGCTCTATATCAGCATATATATCCAAGAGTTAGCAAAAGAAATCACAGGTTTCTCGGTGGGTCTCAGTTCAAATCACCTCTAGTGATTCCAAACCCCCTCTTAAGTGAGTTGGGGAGTGCTTTGAAGTACATGTGTTGAGCCACCTATGACAGCTTCGAGTCTAATGTGAGGGTGGCTGCCGCAGGCATTGGTGTCCGACACCAAGCCTGGCTCCAGGCATTTGAACTCGAGCAGTGGGTACAGGAGAAACTCCTCCACATCCCCTGTCTAGGTGAAAACCTCTTTGACAAACCGTTGGGAGGATAAGGCGGCTGAGATCAAGACAGAGTATGTCATGTGAACTCTGCTCTCCAGGAAGACCGCCACTCTTCCCAAGAAGAAACAGTCAGGGAAGAGGCACCCTTTTCACAGAAAAGGCCAACCTTACTGGGGCTATCCCCAAGACCCTGCAGTAGGTTGAACATGGCAAAGGATCAGGCCAAGGCCAAGGCCAACGTAAGCCTAAACTGTAAGCCCCAAATGCTGGCTCCTGCCCAGACTGGGTTAGGGTTTTGACTCCTAAGCATAGCCTCTCCTCCCGGGGGTGTGGGGGGTATGGGGGGGGGGGGGGTGTGTGGGCGAGTAGCTGCCAACAGGGGGACATCGTGATCCACTTTGCCCATCAGTGGCCAGACATAACCACTGACACCTGGGCCCTCCCGGTGGTCAGAGAAGGCTACCTCCTTCACTTGGACTGGATGCCTCCCCCTTTCTTTCCAGGAGAGCCTTCTCGGACTCCCCTGCACCAGGTCCTGCTACTGCAGGAACTCACAGGCCTCATCAGGGACAGAGCCATGACAGAGCCATGTTATGTTGTGCTCAAGCTTAACATTTGTTGTTTACTTATAATATTCTTTGTTATTTGACGTTACATGTAAAACAAATGCTGCTTTGTTAATTAGTTGTTTATTGTGAACCGCAACTGATCTCAGGAAGATGCGGTATATAAATGTTTGTTAAATAAATAAATGAAACCAGTACCCTTTCACCTCAGGTGCAAGGGGGTCTACTCCCGTTACTTTCTGGTCCCAAAAATGACGGAGTCTAAGGCCCATTTTGGATTTGCGAAACCTGAACAAGTTCCTGGTGCGGGAGAAGTTCAAGTTGCTCTCCCTTGGAACATTGCTGCCCTACCTCCAGCAGGAAGACTAGTTATGCTCTGTGGATCTAAAGGATGCTTTCACCCACATCCTTATTCATCCCATTCACAAGCAGTACTTAAAGTTCATTGTCAGGGGCGACCGCTACCAGTACAGGGTACTACCCTTCGGCCTAACCTCCACACCAAGAGTCTTCATCAAATGCCTGGCAGTGGTGGCTGCCTACCTCCTCCTCCAAGGGGCCTTCATCTTCCCATAAGTGGATCACTGGCTCGTGAAAAGGGACACGGTGACCCAGGTGCAACAGGTCACAGCCTGCAACATCAAGGTCCTGCAGCATTTGGGGTTTGGGATAAACCACCTCAAATCCCACCTCACTCCATCTCGGGATCTGGAATTCATAGGAGCTCATCTGGACACTCTCCAGGCCAGGGTCTTCCTCCCCCTGGACAGGGCGGATTGTCTCAGGGTCCTGGCCACCGAGTTACAGCGCCATCACTCTGTATTGGTGCAGTCCATGCTCCACCTACTAGGACACATGGCATCCACAGTCCATTTGGTTCCCAACGCCTGCTTCCACATGCGGGCAGCTCAGTGGTGTCTCTGCTGACAGTGGACACAATCCACATGCAGACTCCGGGGGGACAGTCTGCGTCCCATCAACTAGCAGAGTCTCTCAATTGGTGACAGGCTACACAGCACCTGCAGAAGGGCATGCCCTTCCATCCCCTAAACCCCCAGAGGGTCCTCACCACGGACGCATCCCTACTGGGCTGGGGTGCCCACTGTGGAAAAACTATGCACGCAGGGCACCTGGTCCCTGGTGGAGAGCCAGCAACAGATCAACCTGTTGGAGCTCAAGGCCATTTTTCTGGTGATCAAGGCCTTCCACCACTGCCTGCGGAACCTGGCGATGCTATTCCAAATGGACAACCAGGTTGTAATGTTCTACCTGAACAAGCAGGGAGGCACAGAGTCTCGGCGCCTCTGTCAGGAGGCAGTAGCCCTCTGCTCCAATGTTCCCTCTAATTTTCTGTAGGCTGTATGCGCATAAAATATCAGCTGTGCAACTTTTGAAGGAAGGTTAAATTTTTGTGCGCCACATAACGACACTCGGAGTTATATACTTTAAAATTTGACTACACGTCAGAATACAGTATGTACACCACATTGATTTTAATCAAATTAAATGAAAATAGACGATTACTAAATGAAGCGGAAAATTTCTAGTAATTACAATCACAACTTTTAAATTTTAAGACGTCTGTGTTGTTTTCTGTCAGAATCAGAACCATAATGTTTGTGCGCTCTGTTGTAAAGTATGTGCGCTCGCTCGGCGAGGTGTGTGCGCGTGCACACGCGCACAGCTTAGAGGGAACAGTGGACACCACACCTCTCAGGGCTCAATCAAGAGATTAATTATAGTGTTTTTCCATAATAGGGGAGAACACCACATCCTTTCTGTGTTCACTTTTTTTTCTGTATCTGATGATTTTACAGTTGGTCTGTACTATGTGCTCTCCTTTAATATTTTAAATAATTTGTATTTTTAATATTTTCAAATATTTTTTTAATTCTTTAAGTTTTAAAAGATGTTAATATTTTTTAATTTTTTTAAATTTTGACATCTTTTAGTACTTTTTAAACAATTACTATCTTTTTCTATCTTTTTAATTTCTTTTATATAGTGAGAATTTTTAATATTGTATGTATTTTTATTTTTTGATGCTTTTATCCCCTTTTTATAATTTTTTTTCATTTCATGTTGGTTCCTGTGTATATACTGTTATTGTTTTAACCAATTGTATTATTCATTATACTATTTAATTAAGTGGTTATATATAATTTTTTTCTTATCAATCATTGTTATCACTAAGGGTATGTCTACTAAAGGGCGTTAGCTGTTAATGTGATGCTAATGTGAGAAAATCACTCTATGGTAATAGCTAACACCTGCCAAATGCAGGTAGGGCAAAGAATATCTCCAGGAACAAGCAGGAATGTAGTCTTCACATATGGGTATCGTCGGTACCGACGGAGCCTGCGTGGGAACGCTCCCCAGCGTCCAATTAGAAAGCTTTTGGGAGTATCCCACAGCGCCTGCGTGCTGCCGTCCCGCCTTTCCCAACTGCCTCTCTCCAGTTCTTCGTTTTCCGCAGAGCCAGCAGGCCTTTTTTCCTGTCACTGCAGAAATTATCCCATCTTTTTCATTCTTTTTTGTGGTAGCGTCTGCCTTCCTTGACGCTATACCGGTACCGCCGGTTCTTTCTTCAAAAAAAAAAAAAATTTTGTAATCTTTTTTCTGGACTTTCCAGTCTTTTTTCTGTCGGGTGCCACGCGCCATTTTGGGCACTAGGCCCAACTTTTCCTTCAGAATGGAAAAACCCGCTTCGGGTTTTAAAAGGTGTTCCAAGTGTGGCGGCACCATTTCTGTCACCGACACTCACGAGTGGTGCCCTAAATGTTTAGGTCCTGACCACTCCATCTCGGAGTGTGTTGCCTGTGGGATGATGTTGAAGAGGGGTCGGCAAAACCGAGCTGCTAAGCTTAGCACCCTTTTTCCCTCCGATGCAGCATCCGTGGCATGGACGTCTTCCAGGGCTTCATCTTCCTCCCATGGATCTCAAGTAACCAAACATGAATCTGGCCGGTCCTCAAAGGGTAGATTTCCTTTTAAGCATCGAGATGCCTCTGGCATTGCCCTTGAGGGTCTTGTACCGGCAAAATTGCCCCGGCGGGAGGCTTTGGTTTCCAAAGCACTATCGGGGCTCCAGGATGTTCTCAAGGCCTCCATCTCGGCAGAACTACAGGTGCCATGCTCTTGGGTACTGGCCGCTTCGTCCGGTACCGATACCCAGGCATTGGCAGCGCCAATAGACCAGAGGTTCTTGGCTATTGAACGCAGTCTGGCGGCTCTCCTTGCGGCTTCGGTGCCTTTGGGACCGCTTCAGATGGTTCAACCGGTATCGACACCAGTTCTGGCACCGGAACCGGTACCGACAGCATCGACATCGGCGACTGTGTTACCGACACCGAGTCATGTTTCCTCCGCTATCGACAGGCCGGTACCGGACCCCTCCGGTACTGACTTCGATCGGTACCAGTATCGTGCTTTGCAAGAGCACCCAGACAGGAGATACTTTGAATCCTCCGATGAGTCTGAGGATTCTGACAGCTTTGTCGGTACCAGAGTACTTCTCTCTGAGGAGCCTTCCTCTCCTAAACGTAGGATGTCTCCGCCAGAGGATATATCCTTTCAGGATTTCATCCGGGAGGTGGCTAGAGGTCTTTCCATCACAGTGGCTCCTGAAGCAGAGCCCATAGCAAAGGAATTGGAGATTTTACAATATCCTAAAGCTCCCAAGGAGGCAGCTACTTTGCCTATTCATGAAATCTTGCATGATCTCATGCTAAGAATGTGGGAAACACCTCTTACCACCTCTCCTCATTCTCGTAGGCTTGATACCGATGTATCGAGTACCTCCTTGTCCTGGATTTCAAAAAACCCAGTTACCACACCACTCCATGGTAGTGGAATCAGCTATGAGAAGGATCAAGAGTGCAAAAAGACATGCATCTAATCCGCCAGGACGTGAATGTAGGACTCTTGATGCCTTTGGGTGTCGAATCTTCCAGGCCTCTATGCTTTCTGCCAGGATTAGTTCCTACATTTTATATATGGGAATGTTCCTTAAGGAGGTTACAGGAGATCTAGAGCTTATGAGCCCTCTCCTTCCTGATGATAACAGGCAAGATTATCTTACACTTGTCAAACATGCCCAAGATGTTTCCAAGTTTGTTAATCATGCAGCTTTTGAAAGCTTTGAGTGCATAAGCAGAACCTCTGCCATTGCCATAGGTGCTTGTAGGATTGCCTGGCTCCAGGCATCTGACTTAGAACTCTTGTTACAGGACAAACTGGGAAATATCCCTTGCACAGGCGAAAATCTCTTTGGCAAAAATTGGCAAGAGAAAGCTAATGAGCTGGATGCTGATAGCACCACTTTGGATAGACTATCCAAGGCTACAGCTGATCCTGCAAGGAGAAAATCCTACAAGAAACCATTCTTCTCTAAAAAGAAGAGGTTTTACCCCTCCTATACCCTGCAGGGGCATTCTGCAGGTCAGTCTGCCCGAAAGGGACAGCAGCCACTAAAACAAAGAAAACAAAGTCTGCTAAGCCCCAACCGCCCCAACAGACTCAGCCTCCACAGGGGCTTTGACTCCCATCTAGATATCTTGGCCTTCCTGGCCTTCAACGGGCCAGAGCCCTCCACCATTCCAGGAAGGTTGTGTCATTTTTCCCCCAGATGGGAGCAGATAACAGCAGAAGAATGGACTCTCTCCATTGTAAAGGAGGGATACAAGCTTCATTTCCTCAACATGCCCCCTCCTACAGTTGTAAGAGGGTTCAATTCTCAGACTTCACTCGAAAATCAGTTAGGTCAAGAGGTCAATTTACTTCTTGCCCACGGGGCAATAGAAGACGTACCCATTTCCCAACAGGGTACAGGGGGTTTACTCCCCCTATTTCCTTATTCCAAAGAAAACAGGGGGACACAGACCCATTTTAGACCTCAGAGAATTGAACAAATTCCTGTTCAAGGAGAAGTTCAAGATGATTTCTCTAGGAACTCTTCTGCCATACCTTCAGGATTGGCTTTGTTCTCTAGATCTCAAGGATGCGTACACCCATCCAACTCACCGAAGATTCCTTCGGTTCCTATTTCAGGGGAAGCACTACCAGTACAGGGTTCTTCCTTTTGGCCTTGCCTCAGCACCGAGGGTGTTTACGAAATGCATGGCTGTAGTGGCAGCATTTCTTCGCACTCTAAGAATATTCGTCTTCCCCTACTTAAGACGACTGGCTCATTCAAGCCCCATCAGAGTCAGAGGCCAGAATTTTCCTATCTTGCACAATGCGTAAACTTTGGACCTAGTCATAAACATCCCAAAATCCAACCTAACTCCCACTCAGTCTCTAGAGTTTATAGGAGCTATGCTGGATACCAGGAAAGCAAGGGCCTATCTTCCACAGCCCTGCTGCCTTCGCATTGTGCAGTTAGCTTCCCAAGCAGTGTTAAAAACTCATCTCACTGCTTGGGAAATGTTACAATTGCTAGGCCACATGGAATCTACCGTGCATGTGGTTCCCTATGCTCGCCTCCATATGAGAGCAGACCAGTGGACTCTATCCACTCAGTGGACTCAAGCATCAGGCTGCCTATCAGACAAAAGAGCAAACTCAAGTTGCCTTATTTTGTCCCTACAATGGTGGCAGTCAACCCAAAACCTGTTGGTGGGGTCCCCTTTCCAACAGCCCCCACCCCAGGTCACTCTAACAACAGACGCCTCACAGGTGTGTCGGGGAGCTCACCTGCAAGATCTCTCTGCCCAAGGCACCTGGACTCCACAGGAGACCCATCTACACATCAATCTCTTGGAACTCAGAGCAATCTTCCTTGCTCTTCGAGTGTTCCACACCCAGCTGAGCTACAAGACAGTACTAATTCAGACGGACAATCAAGTAGCTATGTTCTATCTGAACAAGCAGGGAGGAACAGGCTCTCTGTCGCTTTGCAACGAAGCTTTGCGACTATGGGCCCTCGCCAGAGAGCATCAGATTCATCTCCTTGCGGTGTATCTGCCAGGCATTTAAAACTCCTGTGCAGACAGACTCAGTGGAGTTCTGCTTCCACATGAGTGGTCTCTTCATGCAGACCAGGTAGCAAAAATTTTTAAAATTTGGGGAACTCCGGACATAGACCTCTTTGCAAGTCCATTGAATGCCAAACTTCCCCGATTCTGTTCCAGAATTCCGGCTCAGGGTTCTCAGGCCAGGGATGCTTTCCTCCTCCATTGGGGTCAGGACTTCCTATATGCCTTTCCACCCATTCCCCTAATTCCCAAAACCCTATTCAAGCTTCAGAGAGACAGAGGCCATATGATTCTCATAGCTCCACATTGGCCACGGCAGGTGTGGTACCCTCTGCTCCTACATCTCTCTCAAGCTCCATCTCTGGAGTTAGGATCTGCTCCAGATCTCCTGTCTCAGGAGGACGGGATTTTGTGGCATCCCGATCCCCACTCTCTGCATCTCAGGGCCTGGTTGCTGAGGGCCTAGACCTTCATGGTCTTAACCTGTCTCATCAAGTAAAGGATATAATTTGTTGTTAATTACCCTGTTATCCAAGTTCTAATTCCCTGTTCAAATGTAAATGCATCTTCAGTAACCCTGAATGCATATGTTTCTGTTTTGATGTACACCGTACTGATGTTAATAGCGCGGTATAAAAGAAATGCTAAATAAATAAATAAATAAATATCCTTTATGCTTCTAGAAAGCCTTCCACAAGACGCTCTTATGCTTTCAAGTGGAAAAGGTTTTCCATATGTTGTTCACAGAAGGGTCTTGACCCCCTGGCGATACCTCTGGAATCATTATTGGAGTATCTCCTTCATTAATCTAATGCAGGGCTTAAGACTAACTCAGTACGAGTCCATTTAAGTGCTATTTTAGCTTCTTTCAAGCCTTTAAATGGAGAACCTATTTCCTCTCATCCTCTCATAGCGAGATTTATGAGGGGCCCCCTAACTAAGCCTCCCATTAGGCTACCACCGATAGCATGGGACCTAAATCTGGTTCTTGGACAGCTCATGAAGCCGCCTTTTGAACCTCTAGCTACTACCTCCTTGAAATTCGTTTCCTGGAAGGTTGTCTTTCTCATTGCAATCACATCAGCACGTCGCATTAGTGAGTTGCAAGCATTAGTGGCTGATCCTCCTTATACGAGGTTCCATCATGATAAGGTAGTCCTTAGGACTCATCCACACTTTATGCCAAAGGTGGTCTCACCTTTTCATTTAAACCAAGCAGTTTACCTGCCTGTATTTTTTCCAAGGCCTCATGCTTCAAATGCAGAAAGGAGTCTTCATACTTTGTACTGTAAAAGAGCACTTGCTTTTTACTTACAAAGGACAAAGCAACATAGAAAGTCCTCTCAACTCTTTGTTGCTTTTGATCCTTCCCATTTGGGACTTCCAGTCCCCAAGAGAACATTGTCCAATTGGATTGCGCAGTGTATTTCTTTTACCTATCAGAGTAAAAACCTTTCTCTGGAAGGCCATGTCACAGCTCACAATGTGAGAGCCATGGCAGCCTCAATGGCTCATCTACACTCTGTGTCTATTGACGACATCTGTCGAGCAGCTACTTGGGCCTCGGTTCATACCTTCACAGCCCATTACTGCTTAGACAAAGACTCCCACCGGGATGCCTTGTTTGGACAGGCTGTTCTACGCCACCTGTTCCATATTTAATCAACTCCTACCCACCATACCCGGTAGGATGCCAGAGATCCATGGGGGGCAGTGGAGCCCTTTCACAGGGGCACACAACTTCTGCGGTCTCTCCCTGGCATCTGTAGCTAGGGAGTCCCCATATGTGAAGACTACATTTCCTGCTTGTTCCAGGAGATAGCATAGTTACTCACCTGTAACAGGTGATCTGCGGGAACAGCAGGAATTTAGTCTTCACAACCCACCCACCTCCCCTAGGAGTTGTATCTCTCTTTTCTTTTCTTTCCCTCTCTCTCTTTGTCTCAGCTTTAAAACTCAACTGGAGAGCGACAGTTGGGAAAGGCGAGAAGGCAGCACGCAGGCGCTGTGGGATGCTCCCAAAAGCTTTCTAATTGGATGCTGGGGAGCGTTCCCGCACAGGCTTTGTCGGTACCAACGATACCCATATGTGAAGACTAAATTTCTGCTGTTCCCGGAGATCACATGTTACAGGTGAGTAACTATGCTTTCTGCGCTATCTGTATTCCTGGTGTTAGGAGCATGAGTGGACAGGGTGTGGGCAGAAAGTAAGTGCGTCTGTAGGCGTTGGCAGTGTGTGGTAGCTGCATGTTCCAAATCATCAGTCCATTCCAGATGAGTGGGTTATGCTCACCAACCAGCAGGTGGAGATTGAGAAATACAAGCTCAAAGCCCTAGTATAAGTAGCCTGTGCCACCTGACCAAGACCAGTATTTCTCAGCCTCCAGCAGGTGATGAGCATAGTCTGTGCACACTGTTTTTTTTTTAACCTAACTGTTGCTTGCTAGCAGGCCCAGGGTCCATCCCCCATTCTCTCTGTTGCCTCCTCCAGTTGGCTCCCTCTTCTCCTCCTCCTCTCTAACTCTTGGGAGGCTAGAGGTAGATAGAGTACCTGGGCCTTTAAGATTGTAGAAAGAAAAAAAAATGAAAGTAAACAGGCAAGAACAGCGGCAATGTGAGGATTGGCTGCGGGAGTGCCTGGTCTTGGGGGTTGGACACCTCCAGAAAAATCCACTCAGTGGCACTGGCAGAGTGTGTAAGGCACGGTGGAGTCTTTGCATGGTCAGCAGGGCTGCGGATCATGGATCGTGTCAGATGTGCAGAATGCAGCAGCAGCTGCCAGGCATAGCTCTCAGATGTTGCGCTGGTGACCGCTGCAGAGGGACTTGTGGACTGCCCAAGAGGTCCAGAGATGTGCAGGGCAGGAGCGCTGGAGTGCACTGATGCCTCAAGTGCTGGCGGTGGCCCCGTGGTTTTGGTGGAACCGCCACCATTTTGGATCCCATGGACTGGAGGGCCCTGCCTCTGGCACTTTAAATGGACTTAGATTTGGTACCAGAGAGGTTGGCAGATTTGCCAAGGGAGAGCTTGGGAGGTGGAGACTCTACTTTCTCCCCCAAATTTGTTTTCTTACTTTACCAGGCATTTGTGTTGAAGCAGGGCCTGGGAGAAGGATTTTCGGTCTCCCCTAAGGCTCTCTTGATGAAGGGGCAAGGGATTTTTGCAGGTTAAGCAGCCCCGCCGGGATCACCTCTAGGAAGACTTGGGATGGGTTAGTGGACTCCTTGGACCCACTGGAAGGGCCCGCAAACCTCTTGGAGGAGCAGCCTCAAGAGAAACTAGAGAGAGGTGGAGCTCCTGGTGGGAGAAGAATCAACGATGGTGCGGATCTTTCACTAGGATGAGCTCCCTGCTCTTATCACAGAGTCCCTGGTAGTATTGCATATTGTGGAGGACTTCAGGCCACAGGCCTTGGAACCCGCGGAAGACCCATTGATGGAGGGCATTTGTAAGCCCCAATAGTCCTTGCTGGTCCATAGGGCCTTGAAGGCTGTGATTGTTAAGGAATGGAGCTCCCCAGATGTGGGCTTATACATCGGACAGAGCATGGCTCGACTATACCCAATTCCCCCAGAAGAGAAGGAGAAGTTGCATTTGTCTTGGGTGGATGGATAACGCTGGTGGCGGCGGTCATACGCAGGACTACCATCCCAGTGGAGAGGTGCTTCCTTAAAGAATCCCCATTACCGGTGCAAGCAGACCTTCGAACTGTTGGCTCTGGCGCTGCAGGGCATCATATGTGGGGCTTACGTGGCTAGGGCCTGCCTGCAGTGGTCTCGGAGGATCCTGGAAAGTGGTAGGTGTGGATTCCACTGGCCAAGCTTAGGCAACCAGATTGGAGTCTTAGCGGACCTGCTCTATGATTTACTTCAGGCATCAGCCAACGGTCTGGCTACCATGGTCTCGACCTGGAAGTTATCATGGTTGTACAATTGTTTGGCTGATGAGGCCTTCAAGACGAGGCTTAGTAAACTCCCCTTTGCTGGGATGTTGCTATTTGGAGAGTATTTGTTCTCCCAAAGCTGGTTAAGGCTTTGTGTGACTTCAAGATGCCTATGTTATCATAGAAACATAGAAATATGATGACAGAAAAAGACCACATGGCCTATCTAGTCTGTCCTTCCATATCAACAGCTACAACAGTTCCCTTTTTTCCTTTAGAGATCTTCTGTGTTTGTCCCATGCTTTTTTGAATTCAGTTACTGTCCTCATCTCTACCACCTCCACTGGGAAACTATTCCACGGATCAACCACTCTTTCCGTAAAGAAATATTTCCGCATATCACTCCTGAATCTATCCCCCTTCACCCTCATCCCATGTCCCTTCATAGCAGAACTTGCTTTCAATTGAAAGAGGCTCTCCCCCTGTGCATTTATGCCATGGAGGTATTTGAACATCTCAATCATATCACCTCTATCCCGCCTTTCCTCTGGTGTACATATTAAGATCCTTAAGTTTGTCCTCATATGCTTTATAATGAAGACCACTAACCATTTTAGTAGCCACCCTCTGCACCGACTCCATCCTGTTCACATCCTTTTGAAGGTGCGGTCTCCAGAATTGCATACTATACTCCAAATGAGGTCGCACCAAAGACTTATACAGAGGCACTATCACCTCCTTTTTTCTGCTATCCATTTCTCTCCGTATGCACCCAAGCATCCTTCTAGCTTTTGCCGTCACCTTTTCTACATGTTTAGCTACTTTAAGATCATCAGACACAATCACGCCTAGTTCTCGCTTTTCTTTAGTGGACAGAATTACTTCACCTCCTATACTATATTGCTCCCTTGGATTGCTGCAGCCCAAATGCATGAACTTACATTTTTTAACATTAAATCCCAGCTGCCAAATTCTAGACCGTTCTTCAGTCTTAGCTATATCCCTCCTCATGTTATCTACACCTTCCTGGGTGTCTATTGCAGATTTTGGTATCATCCGCAAAAAGGCAGACCTTACCCGACAGCCCTTCCGCTATATCACTAAGAAAGATGCTAAAAAGAATCGGACCAAGGACAGATCCCTGGGGTACACCACTGGTAACATCCTTCTCCTCAGAGTGAGCTCCATTTACCTGTACTCTGTCGTCTCCCACCCAACCAATTTCTAACCCAAGCAGTAACTTTAGGGTCCATCCCTAGGGTGCTCAGTTTGTTTATACGTCGCCTGTGAGGAACACTGTCAAAGGCTTTACTGAAATCTAAATACACCACATCTAGGGCTCTCCCTTGGTCTAACTCCCTGGTCACCCAGTCAAAGAAATCTATCAGATTTGTCTGACAAGACCTGTCTCTGGTGAATCCATGCTGCCTCGGATCCTGTAATCCGCTAGACTCCAGAAACCTCACTATTTTCTCTTTCAGCAGCGTTTTCAATAATTTGCTCACAACCGAAGCTAAACTAACCGGCCTGTAGTTTTCAACCATATCCTTACTTCCACTTAAAGGCACCACATGAGCCTCTCTCCAGTCCTTTGGTACCACTCCCGACTCCAAGGCATTGAAAAGGTCAGTCAGTGGAGCTGCTAGAACGTCCCCAGTTTCCCTCAGTATTCTAGGGTGTATCCCATCCAGTCCCATCGCTTTGTCTACTTTAAGTTGTGCTAGTTTCTCACGAACACAGTCTTCTGAAAAGTGTTCAAGATGTCCCCCGCTTCTGTTCCTGTTTGTGTTTTCTGAGGTCCTGCTCCTTCCTGGTTCTTCATTTGTGAACACAGAACAGAAATATTTGTTAAGCAATTCCGCTTTATCCTCATCAGCTTCTACATATTCCTCCCCTTCACCCTTGAGTCTGACAATACCACTTTTGCCCTTCCTCTTCTCACTAACATATCTGAAAAATGTCTTATCCCCCCCCCCCCCCCATTTTATCGCGTTGGCTATTTTCTCCTCTTTTTGAATCTTTGCTTTCCTGACTACTTTGCTAGCTTCTGTAAGTTTTTCCAAATATAGATGCCTGTCTTCCCCTCTCTGTGATCTGTTGTATTTCATGAAGGCCTCCCTCTTTTTCTTCATCTTTTCAGCTACTTCTTTCGAAAGCCATAGCGATCTCCTTTTGCTTTTACGTTTATTTACCATTTTAACAAAAAGGTTGGTTCCCCTTAAAATATCCCCTTTCAGTTTTGCCCACAGTTTTTCTACATAACCCTCCACAGCCTCCTGTGTAAAAAAAAAAAAAAAAAAGTTATCTCCAAGTTATAATGCCCTGTTCAATGTAATTTCAGTTTGTTCACTGTAAACCACACTGATGCAGAATAGCGCGGTATATAAGAGAATGTAAATAAATAAATAAATAATACATCCCCCAGCTGTTCCCATCCCGCTAACGACTCCCTGAGGTATTGGCCCATCTTGGCAAAGTTAGTCTTCGTAAAGTCTAAGACCCTCACCTTTGAATGGATTCTAACAGCCCTAGTCCTAATACTGAACCACACCATCTACTGATCACTGGATGCAAAATGATCTCCCACTATAATATCAGAAACACTTTCACCATTGGTAAGCACCAAGTCCAGTATGGCCCCTTCACATGTGGGGTCTATTACCAATTGCCTGAATAGTTCTCCCTGTAGAGAATCCAGGATCTCTTTACTTCTAGATGATACTGCAGCAGGAATGTGCCAATCAACATCTGGCATATTGAAATCCTCTATCAGTAGCACTTCCCCTTTCCTAGCAATGCTGCGTATGTCTTCAATTAACTCTCTGTCCACCTCTTCCTCTTGTGAGGGAGGTCTCTGTATATCGCACCAATGCAAATAGATTTCTCTTTCCCTCTTTCTAGTTTAACCCACAATGCCTCCTCTCTCCCTTTTAAGCTCTGTAATTCCAAAGCTTTAATAGTATTTTTATTGGAGCATAAGCCCAAGGCTGGCAGGGGATGGTCCCATGAGGGTCTGAGGTCAGGATTCCTGTGGGTTTCATCCTGCTTGGGCTACTAACCCACAGAGATCCCGCTTCCTGCAATATGGTCCTTTCTTTTGAGGTGGTGTCTGTGGGAGTCAAGGAGGAGCCTCTGGGGCTTCCAATGCAGCCAAGCCCTCTCAATGAAGGTTTGGTGGCCCCGGCAGGAATTCAGCCTGTGGGCAGCCACCTGCAGAGATTCTTTGCCACCTGAGCCTAGATTAGGTTAGACACCTGGGTCCTGGAAGTAGTCTGGGATGACTACACTCTCGAGTTTGCCAGACCTCTTCTGGAAGCTTTCATTGTGTCTCTGTGCCAGGTGTAGGCAGTGGAGGAGACCCTCAACCGCCTGTTTAAATTTTTTTTTTTTTTTAACAGTTCTTCTATACCGCTCTATTCTAGATCAGAGCGGTTTACATCCAACATCAACCATACAACACAGGAACCCTGAGTTGCATTTACAATAAACAGGAGATCAACTTGGAAGTAACTGTTGCAGCTTGAGGCTGTTTTACCGGTACCTCGAGGCACCTGGGCTCTAGCTGGTATTCCATCTACTATGTGGTTCCCTAGAAGGAAGGTTCCTGGTGCCCCATTCTAGATCTGAAGGGGATCAACAGGGCCTTAAAAGTCCAGTGGTTTCATATAGAGACATTGCGCTCTGTGATAATGGCCCGTGGGGCAGTGGGAGTTTCTCACATCTCTGGACCTGACTGAGGCCTATCTACACGTTCCAATCCACACCATTCATCAGCGGTTTCTTCGCTTTGTGGTACCGAGAGGGCATTTTCTGTTTCGGGCCTTGCCTTTTGATCTAGCCACGTCACCTCGGGTGTTTACCAAGATCGTGGTGGCAGAGGCGGACCTGCGTAAGCAAGGGGTCCTCATCCTCCTGTATCTTGATGACTGGCTTATCCAGGCAAAGTCCCTTTGGGAGAGTGATCAGTCGACTGCTTTGGTGGTCCAGCACCTACAAGAGTTGGACTGGGTGGTCAAATTTGCCAAGAGCCAGTTGGAACCCTCCCAGTCCCTGGAGTATCTGGGAGCCTGCTTTGACACAGTCCAGGGCATGATTTTTCTGCCCTAGGGCAGGATTGCAAAGTTACAGGCTCAGATGAGGGGCTTCTGTAGGGTCCCTTGTCCTCATGTATGGGACTACATACAAGTCTTGAGTTTGATCGCTGCCTCTTTGGAGCTGATGACCTGGGCCAGTCTGTACATGAGGGCACTGAAGGCGAATCTCCTATCACAGTGGTCTCCCCAGTTTGTCTATGGAGGTCAGACTTTCTCTCCGGGGGGGGGGGGAACTAGAGCGAGTTTGAGATGGTGGCTGGATTCTACATCCCTTATGGCAGGAATGCCTCTTGAGTCCTCAAACTGTGTAGTTATGACCAGGGATGTCAGTCTGGTCACCTTGGGGGGAGGAGGTTGTCTGTCTCAGGTAGCTCAGGGCTGATGGTCTACCGAAGAAAGTCAGTGGTCGATGAACAGGTTGGAGACGCGTGTCGTGCATGTAGCTCTGGAGGCGTTTCTCCCCTTGCTAAACCGCAAGGTGGTAAGGGTTTTGTTAGACAATGCCACGATGATGACTTATATCAATAGGCAGGGTAGCACTTGGATTTTGCTGGTTGCAGCTGAGGTGATTCCACTGCTGCAGTGGGTGGATCTCCATTTGCTAGCTCTCTCAGCTGCGCATGTGGCCGGGAAGGTGAGTATTCAGGCAGATTAACCGAGTCACAATCTTATGGACTTCGGGGAGTGTTTTCTCTCGGAGTTAGTGTTCTGGTTGCTAGTGGAATGCTGGAGTTTTTCAGCAGTGGACCTGATAGTGTCTCTGTCAAATGCCAAGTCCCAGCTGCTTCTTTAGTCGTCGCAGAACTCGTATGTCTGAGAGTGGTGCAGTCCTGGCCCAGCATAGATCCCCTGTATGTGTTACCTCTGTGGCCTCTGATTGATTGGGTGCTTCAGCAGAATGAGGTGCATTGGGGTTGAGTGCCACTGATAGTGCGAGACTGACTTAGTTGGCCTTGGTATGCTGATCTCTTTTGGCTATTAGTGACGGAGCCTTTTTGTTTAACAGTGAATGTGGATCTGCTGAAACAGGGGTCAGTGCAGATGTTGGATGTGGATTGATTCTCGCTTGCGTCTTAGCTCTTGAGACGGCTCGGCTGAGGCACAGAGGTTACTTGCTACAGGTGCTCATGCAGTCGGCCTCTTTGGCCTATGTAAGAGTTTGGCGCATTTTAGAGGCTTGGTCTGGGGAACTCGGGGTTCATCTCCTAAGTGCCTCCATTCCGACCATCTTGTCTGCCTTTCGGCTGGACCTAGAGAAAGGCTTGGCCCTTGGCTCTGTTCTGGTTCAGGTGGCGACATTGTCCTGCTAAAGGAGGCCATGTTCAGTGTCATAGTTTGGCAGCCCATGGGGACGTGCTGCATTTTCCTTCAAGGCATTAAGCATCTTCATCCTCTGTGTTGGCCTGTGGTCCCCACTTGGGACCTCAACTTGATATTGTCAGCTCTGGGGGGTCCCCCTTTCGAGCCTCTTCAGGAGGCCTCTCTGAAGGATCTGACGTTGAAGGTGGTGCTTTTGGTGGCAATCTACTCTTCCTGACGTATTTCTGTTCAGACTTTATCTTGCAGAGAGTCTTATTTGTTTTTTTTTTTCCAAGGAGAAGGTGGTCTTGCCTCTGTTCCTTCAATTTTGTGGAAGGTGGTTTCGGTATTTCATCTCAACCAAGCAGTGACCCTGCCATCTTTTTTCTGGGTCACAAGAATTCCACAGAGGCTCAACTGCTGCACAAGCTGGATGTCGGTAGATCGCTTAAGAGGCATTTGTTGGTGACTCGGATGTTTTGATGCTCTGAGAGACTTTGTCCTGTTTAGTGGCCCTTGGAAGGGTGAGGTGGCCTCCAAGGCTTCCATTACCCATTGGGTTTGGGAGGCTATCATGTCTGTTTATTTGTTAAAAGGGACATTTGGTCCATGTAGATTTGCAGGCTCACTCTGAGGGCTCAAGCCTCGCCCTGGGCGGATGGAGGTCTGGTTCCTCTCCTTGACATTTGTAAAGCAGCTACATGATCGTCGCTTCATTCCTTTGTGTGGCATTACCGCCTGGATGTTCAGGCGCGGCAGGATGTGGCCTTTGGTGGGTGGATGTTGCAAGTTGGTCTCTCGGTTCCCACCTGTCGTCAGTACTACTTTGCTACGTCCCTACTCATCTGAACTGGACTGGAGGGATGATTTGGATGATTTAGGCCTTATCTGGTAATTTTACATAGTAAGATAATATATGACGGCAGATGAAGACCAGTATGGCCCATCTAGTCTGCCCAGCAAGGTGGCAAGAGTAGGTCATCCCCTCCCCATGCCTTTGTTTAAGGGTGTACTCGCCGCTCTGTGCAGGTCACCTCCACGGTTCCCTCTAGGCTGTGCGCATGTGCGCGCGCACACACCTCGCTGAGCGAGCGCACATACTTTACAACAGAGCGCACAAAAATTATGGTTCTGAGTCTGATAGAAAACAACGTCTTAAAATTTAAAAGTTGTTGTGTATTTACAGTTTTCACAAGTTCTACAATATTTTCTAGTGCAATCAATGTGGTGTACATACTGTATTCTGACGTGTAGTCAAATTTTAAAGTATATAACTCCGAGTGTCATTATGTTGCGCACAAAAATTTAACCTTCCTTCAAAAGCTGCACAGCTGATACTTTATGTGTACACAGCCTACAGAAAATTAGAGGGAACATTGGTCACCTCTACTTGTTGAGATATCAGAGATAGTTGAGTTTGTTTTGATTTTATCCTGTTTCTATAAAGGGATCCAATGTGTCTATCCCATGCCATTTTGAATTCTGTCACTGTATTTGTTTCCACCATTTCCATTGAGAGAGCATTCCAAGCATCCACCACCCTTTCAGTGAAAAAGTATTTCCTGACGTTGCCTTTCAGTTTACCCCCTTGCAGCTTCGTGTTGTGCTCTGTAGTATTACAGCTTCCCCGTCTTTGAAAAAGGTTTGTATATTCATTAATACTCAAGTATTTAAAGGTCTGTATCATATCTCCCCTGTCCCTCCTATACATATTTAGGTCTTGGAGCCTCTCTTTACATGTCGTCTGGTGAAGGCTCCAAATCATTTTGGTCATCTTTCTATGAATCATTTCCAGTCTTTTTATATCCTTTGCGAGATATGGTCTCCAAAACTGAACACAATATTCCAAGTGAGACCTCACCAGCGACTTATACAGTGGCATTAGTACCTCCTCCTTTCTGATGGTAATTCCTCTGTATGCAACCCAGCATCCTTCTGGCTTTTGCCACCGCCTTGTTACACTGTTTCTCCACTTTGAGATCCTCAAAAACAGTCACTCTGAGGTCCTTCTGGTCTGTGCACACCAACCTATTGCCCCCTATCTTATACAATTCTCTTGGATTTCTGCATCCCAAGTGCATGACACTGCACTTCTTCACATTAAATCTTAACTGCCAAGCACTAGACCATTCTTCCAGCTTTTGCAGGTCTTTCCTCATATTATTCACTCCCTCAGAGGAGTCCACTTCATTGCAAATTTCCGTGTCATCTGCAAAAAGACAGACTTTTCCATTCAGCCCCTCAGCAATATCCCTCACAAATACATTGAACAGTACCAGTCCCAGGACTGATCCCTGGGGCACACCACTAATCACCTTCCTTTCATATGAGTGAATTCCGTTTACCATCACCTTCTGTTGTCTGTCAGTCAACCAATTTCTGATCTAGTTCACCACCTTAGTACCCATCTCCAGGCTGGTCAGTTTATTGATAAGCCTCCTATAAGGAACATTATCAAAGGCTTTGCTGAAATCTAGGTAGATCACATTCATTGCATGCCCTTGATCTAGTTCTCTGGTCACCCAATCAAAGAACTCAATCAGTTTTGTTTGGCATGATCATCCTTTGGTAAAAACATATTGCCTCAGATCATGCAACCTTACCAAAGGGGCCAGTACTTTTCAATGTACTTGTGAATCATATTGCTGAAGGACTGAATGGAAGTCTGTCTTTTTGCGGATGACATGAAAATTTGCAGCAGAATGGATTCCCCTCTAAGAGAGGGAATAACATAAGAAAAGATCTGCAAAAGCTGGAAGAATGGTCTAATGCTTGGCAGTTAAGATTTAATGTGAAGAAATGCACTTGGTATGCAGAAATTCATGGGAATTGTATGAGATAGGGAGTCCCTCCAGTCAAGTTCAGGACACCACCAGGGATGTTTTTTATCTCCAGGAACAAGCAGGAATGTAGTCCTCACATATGGGTATTGTCAGTACCGACGGAGCCTGCGCGGGAACGCTCCCCAGCATCCAATAGGAACGCTTTTGGGAGCATCCCTCAGCACATGCGTTCTGCCTTCCCGCCTTCCCAACTGTCCCTCTTCAGTTCTTCGTTTTCCGCGGAGCCAACAGGACCTATTCCCTGTCACTGCAGAAAATTCTGTCTGTCTTTAATATTCGGGATCATGCTTTGCAGGAGCATCGGAGTCAGGAATACTTCGAGTCCTCCGATTTCGAAGACTGACAATTCTGCTGGCACTAGAGGTTTTCTCTTAGAAGATCCCTCTTCTCCCCAACGCAGAATGTCACCTCCAGAGGACATGTCATTTCAGGATTTCATCCGTGATATGGCTAAAGGTCTTTCAATCACAGTAGCTCCTGAAGAGGAACCCAGAGCAAAGGAATTGGAAATCCTCCAATATCCTAAAGCTCCTAAGGAGGCAGCTACTCTGCCTATCCATGAAATTCTGCATAGCTTGATGCTCAGAATATGGGAGACACCTCTGACGACTACTCCTCACTCTAGGAGACTTGATACTATGTATCGAGTCCCACCATGTCCTGGATTTCAGAAAACTCAGCTGCCACACCATTCAATGGTAGTGGAGTCAGCCATGCGTAGGATGAAAAGTGCTAAAAGACATGCATTCAATTCTCCAGGTCGTGAATGCAGGACTCTGAATGCTTTTGGACGCAGAACATTTCAAGCTTCCATGCTTTCAGCTAGGATCAGCTCATATATCCTATATATGGGAATGTTCCTCAAAGAAATCACAGGAGACTTGAAACTTATGAGCCCATTTCTCCCAGATGATAAGAGACAAGACTTTCTTACTCTGGTTAAGCATGCTCAGGATGTCTCCAAGTTTGTCAATCATGCAGCCTTTGACTGCTTCAAATGCATCAGCAGAACTTCTGCTATTGCCATTGGCGCACGACGGATTGCCTGGCTACAGACATCAGACTTGGAGACTTGGGTACAGGACAAGTTAGGCAACATTCCTTGCACGGGAGAGAATCTCTTCGGCAAGAACTGGCAGGAGAAGGCTAACAAGTTAGATGCTGACAATTCTACCTTAGATAGATTGTCAAAGTCTACAGCCACTCCAGCCAAAAGAAAGCCTTATAAAAACCCTCTTTTAGCAAAAAGAGGAAGTTTTATCCTTCCTATACCCATCAGACTCAAGCTCCAGGTCAGATTGCCCAAAAAGGACAAACTAGACAACAAAAGAAACCAAAAGGCCCGAGAGCCCAACCAGCTCTCCAGGTTCAGCCCCCTCAAGGGCTTTGACTCCTTCCTAGAGAGCTTTGCCTTCCTGCCTCTGAGGGGTCCTCAACCCCCCAATATTCCCAGCAGGTTATGCCACTTTGTCAACAGATGGCATCAGATAACAGCAGAAGATTGGACTTTGTCCATTGTAGGGGAGGGGTACAAACTTCATTTTCACAGCTTACTCCCTCCTACAATTCTAAAGCAGTTCAATTCGCAGACCTCTGCAGACAATCTGCTAGATCACGAGGTCTCCACACTTCTTGCCCAAGGGGCAATAGAGGAAGTACCCATTCTTCAACAGGGTGCAGGGTTCTACTCCCCCTATTTTCTTATTCCAAAGAAAACAAGGGGACACAGACCCATTCTAGACCTCAGAGAATTGAACAAATATCTTTTTCGAGAGAAATTCAAGATGATTTCTCTGGGAACTCTTCTGCCATACCTTCAAAGCCAGGACTGGCTTTGCTCTCTAGACTTAAAGGATGCATACACTCACATTCTTATCCATCCAGATCACAGGAAATTTTTACGTTTCCTTTTCAGGGGAATACACTTCCAGTACAGGGTTCTTCCTTTTGGTCTGGCTTCAGCACCAAGGGTATTCACGAAATGCATGGCAGTAGTAGCTGCTTTTCTACGAACCCTGGGGATTTTTGTCTTCCCTTACTTAGACGACTGGCTCATCCGAGCCTCCACAGTGACAGAGGCCAGCACTGCACTGTTTCGTACAATGTGAATCCTCCAATACTTGGGATTGGTAATAAACTTCCCGAAATCTCAACTAGTTCCTTCCCAATGCCTAGAATTCATGGGAGCCTGTCTGGATACCAGAAAGGCAAGGACTTTCCTTCCACAAGCCCGGTGTCTTCGCATAATGCATTTAGCTTCCCAAGCAGCAGGCAAGTCCTCCCTCACTGCTCGGGAGCTACTGCAGTTACTGGGACACATGGCATCCACAGTTCATGTAGTCCCATATGCTCGCCTCCACATGCGAGCAGCTCAGTGGACCCTCTCCACACAGGCCACAGGTCATTTGTCGGACAAAATAACAATCTCTCAATGAATAATTTTGTCTCTCCAATGGTGGCAATCATTAGAAAATCTGACAGTAGGGTCTCCTTTCCATCAACCCCTCTTTCAGGCCACCCTAACAAAGGTGCATCACAGGTGGGTTGGGGAGCACACCTGAATCATCTCTCTACCCAGGACACCTTGACTCCACAGGAGGTTGGTTTACACATAAACCTCCTGGAGTTAAGAGCAATTTATTTAGCTCTTCGAGTGTTCCACGCCCAGCTCAGCTACAAGACAGTCCTAGTCCAGATGGACAATCAGGTAGCCATGTTCTATGTGAACAAGCAGGGCGGGACAGGCTCTCTGTCATTATGCAACAAAGCTTTACGACTATGGGCCCTCGCCAGGGAGTATCAAATTCACCTTCTAGTGGTATATCTTCCAGGCATTCAAAACCTTTGGGTAGACAAACTCAGTCGAGTACTGCTACCTCACGAGTGGTCACTCCACCTAGACCAGGTGGCAAAGATATTTCATCTCTGGGGCACTCCAGACATAGACCTCTTTGCAAGTCTACCGAACGCCAAACTTCCCCGGTTCTGTACCAGGATTCCAACGCACAACTGTAAGGCAAGGGGATGCCTTCCTCCTTCACTGGGGTCAGGACTTCCTTTATGCCTTCCCACCCATTCCCCTCATCCCCAAGACACTCTTCAAACTTCAGAGAGACACGGGTCGCATGATTCTCATAGCACCACGATGGCCACGCCAAATGTGGTATTCCCTGCTTCTGCATCTCTCTCAAGCGGCACCTCTGGAGTTAGGGCATGCTCCAGATCTCCTTTCCCAGGAGAACGGGATGCTATTGCACCCGAATCCCCAGTCCCTGCTCCTCACGGCCTGGTTGTTGAAGGCTTAGACCTCCAGGATTTCAACCTGTCCCAGCAGGTAAAAGATATCCTTCAGGCTTCTAGGAAACTTTCCACGAGAAGATCTTATGCCTTCAAGTGGAAACATTTTACTATATGGTGCTCCAAAAAAGGATTAAACCCTCTGGTCATACCCTTAGAATCGATAATAGAGTATGTCCTTCACTTATCGAATTCTGGGTTAAAGAACAATTCGGTAAGAGTCCATCTTAGTGCAATTGCAGCTTCTTATAAGTCTCTAAATGGACAACCAATTTCCTCTCATCCACTCCTATCGAGATTTATGAGAGACCTTTTATTAACTAAACATCCCATCAAGCCACCACCGGTAGCATGGGATCTAAATCTAGTTCTCGGGCAGCTCATGAAGTCGCCTTTTGAGCCTTTCGCCACTACAGCCCTTAGGTTTTTGTCTTGGAAGGTCATCTTCCTGATTGCAATCACCTCTGCCCGTCGCATTAGTGAATTGCAAGCTTTAGTGGCTGATCCTCCTTATACTAGATTTCATCATGATAAGGTTGTTCTTCGAACTCCCCCACACTTTATGCCAAAGGTGGTTTCGCCTTTTCATTTAAACCAATCAATTTATCTTCCTGTATTTTTTCCGAGTCCTCACGCCTCTAATGCAGAAAGAAACCTTCATACTTTGGATTGTAAAAGGGCCTTAGCCTTTTTCATTCAAAGAACACAGCAACATAGAAAGTCCTCCCAACGTTTTGTAGCTTTTGACCCTAGTCATTTGGGACTTCCAGTCTCCAAAGGAACTTTATCTAAATGGATTGCCCAATGCATATCCTTTACTTATGAGAGTAAGGGTCTTCCTCTTCAGGACCATGTCACAGCTCACAATGTGAAAGCCATGGCAGCTTCTATGGCTAATCTCCACTCTGTGTCTATCGATGACATTTGTCGAGCAGCCTCCTGGGCTTCGGTACACACCTTCACAGCCCACTACTCCCTAGATAAAGCCTCCCATCGGGATGCCTTCTTTGGCCAAGCTGTTCTACAAAATCTCTTTCAAACTTAAACCAACTCCTACCCACCATCCCTGGTGGGATGTCAGAGATCCATGGGAGGAAGGAGTCTCACCTTTGATGGTGGCATCTTCCTGGGGATATCTCCCTGGCATCTTCAGCTAGGGAGGTCCCATATGTGAAGACTACATTCCTGCTTGTTCCTGGAGATAGTGTAGTTACTCACCTGTAACAGGTTATCTCCGGGAACAGCAGGAATTTAGCCCTCACAACCCACCCACCTCCCCTATGATTTGTCTCTCTCTCTCTCTCTCTCTTTGTCTCTTTCCTCTCTCCCTCTATCCTTTCACTCAGCTACAAACTTAACTGAAGACGGACAGTTGGAAAGGCGGAAGGCAGCGCACATGTGCTGAGGGATGTTCCGGAAAGCGTTCCTATTGGACGCTGGGGAGCGTTCCCGTTCAGGCTCCGTCGGTACCGACGATACCCATATGTGAGGACTAAATTCCTGCTGTTCCCGGAGATCACCTGTTACAGGTGAGTAACTATGCTTTCTTTGCTGTCATTTGGTCTGTCTTTCGTTTTGTTCTTAAGGATTCAGGATTGGAGCAATCAGGTTTTGGTTGGGACTTGCGTACGCGGTGTTCACGTAATCAAGTTCATGCTTGTTTGGAGAATGAAACGGTAAAATGCTGGGAGATAGGTTTCCTCTTTGTTGGGCAGCTTTCTGTGCTGTTTGGTCTTATTCCTTTACAGAGGAGGATTGTGTCTGGCGGAGAATGGGAGCTTTGGGGCTCTGGTTTGTTTCCGCTTTGTGAGTTTCATACTGGCTTTGGTCAGGGGGCATAGGCTACTCATGGCTTTGAGCTTGTATTTCTCAGTCTCCACCTGCTGGTTGGTGAGCATAACCCACTTGTCTGGACTGGAGGGACTCGAGGAAAGAAAATTAGTAGGGAAGGCCTAATTTCACTTTTTGCAGTTGTCATGGGTACAGCTTACGCCACCTCAATGGGTGACAATGGCTGCATCGTCGATGCTGCCACCCCATGAGTCCTGCATTTTTGTGGCGTTATCTGCTGGAAAAATGCTGTACGCCCCCAACAGATAATGCTAGTCTCTTGCAGCTAATGCCATGCTGTTTGCACCTTCTGGCATTAACTGCAAAAGCCTAGTGCTCTTCATTAGACATATCCCTAAGTATACTTGATGGCAAGTTTATTAAGCCTTGGGCGTGTGGGCCGTATTACTAGTAAGGGGCTAACTGCAACCCTCCCCTTTGCATTTACCGCATTTCATCTGGCCATGGGAGCAACTAAAGCCACTCATTGAGGTGGTGGTAGTTGCTCCTGTGGTACTTACACCAAATGCCGGTAGAGTGGCCTAGAAATACTAGTGCTAGATGTGTGTGGTGGTAATATCTTCATCCTGCCCAATCAGCCCTGATACATGCAGCAAGGGTTGCGCTGGGATTTTAGAGCAAGACATCGTTCTATTTTTTGGTGCTGCGCACTCACCTCATACCACTCTTTAGTAAACATGCCTCTTGGTATATGTTTTGTATCTAATAGCACATGAGAATTGTTGGTTTCTTTTATTGTTTTTATGAGTACTTTGTCTCTGCTAGGGCCATGTTTACTAAACATTAGTGTGCACTACCTACCACCATATCCATAAAAATAATATAAGAGCTGCAGCAGATAATGCTGACCTTTGGTAAACATGGCTCTTGGTGTTTTGGGTGTATTTATTAGTTTTTTAGTGGATGATTTTCATGTCCTTATGTTTTTTTAATAATCTATTCAACAATGCATACAGTGTGTTTTCTTCACCTCCCTTCCATTTTTATTTTTATTTTTATTTCTTTTGTTTGTTTTCTTTTTATTTATTATAGTTTGGACTGATTTTGATTGATTTTTTTAAAGGGGAGGAAACGCCTCCAAAAAAAAGGGGGCAGATCCTCTTTTAAAAAGGGTTTTTATACCTGTTTTTAAGAGGTTTTTTCTAGCGTTTTTACAAATATCCCGATTTGACCTTTGAATCCTCAAAACCATGGGAAAAATCGCGTTTAAAAACAGCTATTTTTTTTGAACAGGATAGCATTATTGGATGTATGCTGACCCTTTTCTTGTCATTTTCCTTCACATTTAAGGTAATTTTTATATATCCTCCTTTTTTCACTTTTTATGCCACTCTTTTTTATTTATACTTCTATATTGAGTAATACAAGGGCTTTTAAAGGGACCGTATTCATATTTTGTGAAGTAATATAAATATATTTTTGGTGGCTGTGCAAATAGGGCACTTTCTAAGCATACCCCTTTAGTATATTCTTATGAGTATTTATATGAGCTTGAGTTAATCGCTAGCTTTGTAAATTTAAATATATGTTTTATTATATAGGCGTGACCCTCTGTTTGCTGGCCATCTGACTTAGTGCATACTTTTGAGGTTTCTTCAAGGGGGGTAAGCACTCATTTCTTATAACATTTTTTGGTTAATTTTTGTGGTTTTTGTTTTTAGGGGGGGGGTTCTGTTTAATATGCTGAATTTTCCCCCTTGCCCCTTCTTAGATTCTCCTGCTAATTTCTTTGGTGGCTGTCCTGTGTATACTTATTTTACATCAACTGCATTTACTACTTATAATATTAAACATTTTAAAGCGCTACAAGGCATATGCAGTGCTGTACAGACATATGCAGTGCTGTACAGACATATATAAAGATGGTCCCTACTCGTTAGAGCTTACAATCTAATTAAGACAGACAAAATATATAAGAACATAAGATATGCCATACTGGATCAGACCAAGGTCCATCAAGCCCAGTATTCTGTTTCCAACAGTGGCCAATCAAGGTCATATGTACCACACAGGTTCCACAATGCTTGTACTGGGTCAAGCATTGATATCCTGGGTCCCTTCTTAATAATGGTTTATGGACCTTTCCTCCAGGAACTTGTCCAAACCTTTTTTAAACCCAGCTACACTAACAGCCTTTACTACATCCTCCGGTAACAAATTCCAGAGTTTGATTACACGTTGAGTGAAAAAATATTTTCTTTTATTAGTCTTAAATAGTTTACCCTGTAGCTTCATTGCATGTCCCCTAGTCTTTCTATATTCTAATAAGGTAAACAATCGATCTACGTTTACCCGTTCCACACCGTTCATTAATTTATAGACTTCTATCATATCTCCCCTCAGCCCTCTCCCCTTTTCCAGGTTAAAGAGCCCTAACCTTTTTAGCCTTTCTTCATAGGAGTATCCTTCCATCCCCTTTACCATTTTGGTGGCTCTTCTCTGAACCTTTTCTAAAATCGCTATATCCTTTTTAAAACACGGTGACCAGAATTGCACACAATATTCAAGGTGCGGTGTCACCATGGAACGATATAGAGGCATTATGATATCTTTTGTTTTATTTTCCATCCCTTTCCTTATACCTATCATTCTATTTGCTCTCTTGGCCACCGCTGCACACTGGGCCGAGGGTTTTAACATGGTATCCACAATGATGCCTAAATCTTTTTCCTGGGTGGTGGTTCCTAATGTGGAACCTTGCATCGTGTAACCATAGTTCCTTATCGTTCCTCCAGTTTAGTCCTCAACCTCTGGGTAGTGAACCTCCTCCTGCAGCTTGGAGACTGGGCATGTCAAAAACTTATGACATCACTGGATATAGCCTGCTGATCTCTCCCATCAGCCCCCAGTTTGTCCAGTCTCCATGCAGCTGGAGGACGTAGTGAGCCTAGCTTCTGGGCTCACTTGGGGGAACAGATAAGGAGCATTTAGTGTGGCAAATTCTATTCTGATTTTACTTTTGATTTTTATCTTTAATTTACTTTTAATTTTACTTTTAATTCAGTTACCTTTGGTTAATTGGCAATCAGGGATTAGTTCCCTTTAGTTGTTAGGAGCAAATTTCCTTATTTTAAGTTATTTTTAAATTTGAGCCTGGCTCTTTAAATTAGTAACAGCTCTTGCCTTCCCTCCTTGCCAGTTATTTTCACTTGCTGCAGGCATTCGCCAGTGCGGACATCTCTCCCTTGACGGTACGGTAGAGAGCTCCGGGACCCGTACAGCCACACTGAAGCTGTGTGAGACGGAGCCTCTCCGTTACTGCGGGATTTTAATTTTATTCTGTGGAACCGGCTGAGCGGTCCTCGCCGCAGCTGCCAGGCGCCTCAGCGCGGCTTGAGGATCGGATGAATTCAAGGCGGTAGGAGCAGGCTGCGTGGCTTTCGGCCCTGCAGGTAAGGCCTTTGGGCTCTGTCGGTCTGCTGAGGCCTCCTTTTTGCAGCGGCTGTTGTTCTTGTTGCCAAAATTCGTTGGCAAAGGGGCGGCCATTTTCTCTCTAGGTATTTGGACCGCATGGCGAGAGTTGCAGTGAGATGCCTGTGTGAGGAAGACAACAGGCAGAATAGCTAGATTTTTAGGTCTAGTGTTTCTTTCTTTTGTTTGTAGTTTTTTTGAGGCTCGGGGGGTTCCTCAGCCTTAAGGGGGCTGTTGTCAGTCCTCTTTATTTTTAAGTTTATTCTTAGTTTTATAGGAGAGCAGTTTTGGCATTGATCTCTGATGCCACATGTTCTTTCCCTCCTAATCATGTCTCTGAGGAGCATCTGTTAAGTCCCTGGGTATTCATAAATGACCTGGAAAGTGGAATAACGAGTGAAGTTATCAAATTTGCAGATGACACAAAACTATTTAAAGTTGTTAAAAACCCAAGAGGATTGTGGAAAATTGCAAGAGGATCTTGATAAATTGGAAGACTGGGCATCAAAATGGCAGATGAAATTTAATGTGGACAATTGCAAAGTTATGCACCTAGGGAAGAAGAACCCAAACTATGGTTACACGATGCAAGGTTCCACATTAGGAACCACCACCCAGGAAAAAGATTTAGGCGTCATTGTGGATAACATGTTAAAACCCTCGGCCCAGTGTGCATCGGCGGCCAAAAGAGCAAATAGAATGCTAGGTATCATAAGGAAAGGAATGGAAAATAAAACAAAAGATATTATAATGCCTCTATACCGTTCCATGGTGAGACCGCACCTTGAATATTGTGTGCAGTTCTGGTCGCCGTATCTTAAAAAGGATATAGCGTTATTAGAAAAGGTTCAGAGAAGAGCCACCAAAATGGTAAAGGGGATGGAAGGATACTCCTATGAAGAAAGGCTAAAAAGGTTAGGGCTCTTTAACCTGGAAAAGAGACGGCTGAGGGGAGATATGATAGAAGTCTATAAATTAATGAATGGAGTGGAACAGGTAAACGTAGATCGACTGTTTACGTTACCAGAATATAGAAAGACTAGGGGACATGCAATGAAGCTACAGGGTAAACTGTTTAAGACTAATAAAAGAAAATATTTTTTCACTCAACATGTAATCAAACTCTGGAATTTGTTACTGGAGGATGTAGTAAAGGCTGTTAGTGTAGCTGGGTTTAAAAAAGTTTTGGACAAGTTCCTGGAGGAAAGATCCATAAACCATTATTAAGAAGGGACCCAGGATATCAATGCTTGACCTAGTACAAGCATTGCAGAACCTGTGTCTTTTGGGGAAACTGCTAGGTACATATGACCTAGATTGGCCACTGTTGGAAACAGGATACTGGGCTTGATGGACCTTGGTCTGACCCAGTATGGCATATCTTATGTTCTTAGGCAAATTGCCTGCTTTTAGGTTCAAGAGCAGAGCCCTAACTTGTAGTTGGAAGGAGGGACAGGCTGGAAGTATGCTTTTGTGTATTCTATAGTGAAAGTTGCCCAAACGCCTGTGGTTTCACAGGGACAGGGTTAGGAAACCTTAGGATATAAAAAAATATATATTAATGACAGTTAAACTGTCAACCAAGAAGTGCCTGTGCTACGGTCTGTGGCCACAAGAGGGCAGCTGGTACACTCAATAGTGCCTTTCTTTGACTGTGTGTATGCAGCCATCATTAGATTGATCATTCTCTGCAAGTCAGGGAAGAAATAACCACAGGGCCACCTCATGGGCACTCCGGGGTTAGTGACTAAATAAACATCTGTAATGTTCTACAAATCAAGATTATATGACCAAGATTAAAAGCTCTTAACTTCTGTATTGTTTGTCGGGCTCTGGTGCCCTAAAGGCCACCGCATGGCAGCGCTGCTCATGAATCACATATATTATTCAGTGCCTCCATCCCTGGGGGGGTGGTGATAAAATACAAAATCATATTCCTCATCAGGTTCACACAGGTCTACAGGTCAGGGTGGCATACAGTCGATTACGATATTTCTAAGACCTGCACTTGCAAGGTTGTCGGTGTATCCAACTGCTATTTCTCTGACTGCAGGAAGGCCGGGGGGGGGGGGGGGGGAGGGAGGGGTGCCTGTGGGTTTCATAGCTCCACTTAGCATGCCCTTCCCAGGAAATTCTCATCTATTTCTAGAGCCTGTGCTGTCAGAGCAGGGCTTTAAGCACTTAGCAGGGGCACTGACCCGTCTGTGCCATCTTGTTAAAGGGCCCGTGCTGAGGGTGAAGAGAAGGATGTCTGGGGCTTAGCGCTCCAGGGCACTGGTAGGTTTCATAGAGGAAGTCAATACTCTGTGTATGCTCCATGCATTCAGCCTATGTTCAAGCGTGCTCACTGCACTGTATTTTGGTGACAGGTGCTGGGTCACCCATATATGTAGATGTGCATTTTGTATGTGCTCACAATTGCTTAGGCGTGATGTTTGGGTGCACTCTTTGCAGACTGAGACTGCATTTCTTTGCTCAGACTGCATTATAGATTATCAGATTAAGGTAATTTCTCCAGTAATGGGGGGATTTTGATTGTAATAAGGTGCGTGAGGTCCTCATGTTGTTACATGGGGTTGGAGATGCAGTCGTGGGATCTGCTATGGAGTGAGCCATCCGGAGGAGCTACAGTGTCACAGTCACCAGTTTCCCTTTCTCTTTGGGCTTTGCTCCCAGAGCCTAGCCCCTCTTTCTCTCTGATGTCCAGGACGCAAGGTCCCTGGCCCACTGGACAATCTATTCTCAGCCTTTTCTCAGTGCTGGCAGAAGGACTGGGAGAGCGAGAAAGGAAGACTAGGAACCAGCACCAGCTCTGATGTCTCTCCACTGCCAGTATTTGCTATGGTCACATATTCCCAGTCAGTTATTTATTTGAGTATACTGATTGCCTACAGGTCAGGGTGGCATACAGTCAATTACGATATTTCTATTTCTCATGTCCCTGAAGGACTCACAATTTATGTTTTGGTACCTGAGGCAGAGGGTTAAGTCGCTTAACGAAGGCCGGAAGGACGACCTGTAGGACCAGAAACCCTAGTTTTTATGGCCCAAGGTTGGTGGTCTCAATTGGAATTCAAACCCTTGGTCCTCTGGCAACTTGCCTCAACCACTAGGCCGCTCTGCTCCGTGTGAGCTAGCCACAGGGTCATAGGGCCAGGCGCAGCCTGTTACTTCCAAGGCAGAGACCTTGGGGAGGTTCCATTCATAAGGATATGAGACATGCCATACTGGGTCAGACCAAGCTCTTTCAGGTCCAGTATCCTGTTTCCTAGGGTAGCCAATCCCGGTCTTAAGGACCTGGCTGGTTTCCAAAAAGACGATAAGGCTACTCAATTCTTGTATCGGGGCAAGCGGTGGATTCATGTATGTTCAAATTTTAAGGATTCCGTTGCATGTACAACAGATGTGATGCTCTTTTGGGTTGTGTGCCTTGTAGAACATCTTGAATTGGTGAAAGTTGGTATAAAAAAAAAATTATAATTTTCCAGCTTCTCTCTAATAAAAGGTTATGGACCTTTCCTCCGGGAGCTTGCCCAAAAACTTTGTTAAACTCCGCTACGTTCGGAGATCGTTTCGCGCAAGGCTCTTGGAGTACACAGGAGACCCAGTGGTCAATCAACCGACTGGAATGCGAGCGATACGCCGGGCGTTGCAGGCGTTGGAAGCTAAGGTGACAGGTCGAGCAGTGCGAGTACTGTCCGACAACTCTGCGGCAGTGGCCTACATCAATCGGCAGGGCAGAACCGGAAGTGTGGCCATAGAGGCCGCGGCAGAGGGGCTGTGTGTGTGGATAGAGCTTTGGCTGCCAGCGTTTTCGGTGGCGCATGTTGTGGGTAAGGACATTGTGATGGCAGATTGCCTCAGCTAGGTCTGAGTAGATGCCAGAGAATGGGAGTGGCATCCGGAGGTGCTCACACAGATCGGTCGCATATGGGGACAGCCAGTAATGGACCTCATGGCGGCGTTTCACGCTGCGTAAACGGGTCGCTTCTTCAGCAGATGACGCGAAAGGAGGTCGGAAGGCATCGGCGCACTGTTTCAATGACAGCCGTTGTCCGGTCTTCTCTGTCTTTCCACCGGGGGCACTCAGAGGTCGAGTGGTTCTGCGTATCGAAGCGCTTCGGGGAAACGTGTGGTTGGGGGCCTCGGGCTGGCCGAGGCGCCCGTGGTATGCTTGCCTCTTACGGTTGCGCGACTGGAATCCATGGAGGTTTCCGACATTGGAGATTCTGTTGCTACGGAGTTCCCTTCGAATGCTTCGGGTGCTTCTCTTTTTGCTTACGGGTTGGCCATTGAAAGGGCAAGCTTAAAGAAAGAGTTGCTCGACAGCAGTGTTTGCCACCTTGCCGCAAAAAAAAAAAAAGTCTACGTCCCTTGCATATGTGCGTATATGGCGCATCTTTGAGGACGGGTGCTCGTGGAGGCACGCTCGCATGACAACAGTTTCAGTTCCCTTGGTATTAAGTTTTCTGCAGGACGGGTTTGGTAAAAGTTAGGTCCTGGAGAGTTCAGTTAGCAGCTCTGTCTTGCTATAGGGGCAAAGGACAGGGAGTGGCTGTCATGCACAGGTTGATGTGGTACGCTTTCTCAGGCGGTTACCAGACACTTAGACCTGTCATAGGATATTAATTCCACTGGAGAAGCTCAAGTTGGTTTTAGGAGCGTTAGCTAGCGTGCCATTGGGGCCCTTGCAACAGGCATAGGTTAAGGGTTTTGCCTTGAAGACGGTATGTTTGATGGTCATCTGTTCGGCGAGGCGATTTTCGGAGTTGTCAGGAATCGTTTTTTGTCTGTCTCCAGACAAAAGGTGGCTTGGCGGCTGGTTCCGTCATTGTTGCCAATGGTGGTTTCTACATTCACCTAACTAAATATTCTCTCTTCCAGCTCTAGGTGCGGCGGAGGGGAGCGTATTGAACCATAGCTTGCGCTGTTTGGACATCAAGAGAGCGCTGTGGCAGTGTTTAAAGGTTTCAGAAACTTTCGCAAGGTGGATCATCTCTCTTCGGGGTGTTCGGAGGGCCCCGCAAAGGGAAGCGGCGGCGAAGGAGTCTATTTCTGGATGGATTGGAGCGGCGAGTGCATCGGCTTATCTTCTACGGGACCATACAGTCCCAGGTAGCTGCGAGCTCACTCTACCAGATTGCAAGCGTCTTCTTGGACGGAGCACAGTTTGGTTCCACCAGTGGACATCTGTAGGGAGGCCTTTTGGTTGTCTCTTCATACTTTCAGTAAGCACTACCGCCTAGATGTTCTGGCAGCTAGTTTTCAGGGAGGTGGTGTTGAGATCTGGCTGAAAAGGTCCCTCCCAATGATTACTGCTCTGATACATCCCAGAGGTTGAGGACTAAACTGGAGGAACGATAAGGAAATTGTAATTACACTTACCTGGTAATTGTGGTTCTTTGAGTGACTCCAGTTTAGTCCTCATTCCCGCCCGGGGATGGGGGTCTTAGCAGTGGTCTTTCTGTTGGGGGAAGTGCAAGGTTAAAAGTGGATGTAGGCCTTCACTGGTGTTCAGTCGTTTTGATGCTTCTATTTGTTTTGCGCTATATTGTTATATTATTATATTATGATGTTATATATATTGCTATATTGCTCTGGATTGTTTAGGGCTAGGCATTCGACGGAAAGGAGAGCATGCAGGAAGCAGTCCCTTTCCTTCTGGAAGGGGAGTAGTAGGTAGATAGGTTATATGTTCTGCGTGCCCATGAATATAATTAAAAAAAAAAAAAGTTTGTGATTTTTTTGCTCCTTTGAGTCTGCTTTGTCAATAGTTCACTGGGGGCTGATGGGAGAGACTAGCAGGTTATATCCAGTGATGTCATGAGTTTTTGACATGCCCAGTCTCCAAGCTGCAGGAGGAGGTTCACTACCCAGAGGTTGAGGACTAAACTGGAGTCACTCAAGGAACCACAATTACCAGGTAAGTGTAATTCCTATTTTGGGTTGTTCTTCTCTAGGTGCATAACTTTGCACTTGTCCACATGAAATTTCATCTGCCATTTTGATGCCCAGTCTTCCAATTTATCAAGATCCTCTTGCAATTAATAACACTTATTAAAAGAGGGCTGCTACACAGTACCCTGTCTTGTGCTGCTGAGGTAAGCTATATTCTGATTTGATTTAAATTATAGCTCTTTGCTGCTGCTAGGCTCTAACTTATTATGAAATTTAAACTACAAGCTCTCTGCTGGGTTCTAAATTTAACCAGAAAGCTCTCTTATGTGTTTTAAATTTAAACTAAAAGTACTTTGCTGATGCTAGGCCCTGAGTGACTATTAAATTTAAACTATAAGCTCTCTGCTGGGTTCCAAATTTAACCAGAAAGTTCTCTTCTGTGTTTTAAATTTAAACTTACTGCTGCTACTAGGCCCTGACTGATTTAACAAAAAATAGCGGGTTCACAGATTAAATAGCTTTAATACAAAGAATTCCTTTCAGAAAATACCCAGAAATATATACTCACAATTGCAGATCTCTCTCCAGAAGTAGCAATCCCCTTTTCTAGTCCTTCAAGACTGAGGATCACAGAGCTATTTATGCCTGTGCTGCTGAGGTAAGCTGTGACCAACTTCCTGGGTGATTAACAGTCCTTGCTTGGATAGAAGGAGTCTTTCAAAATGGCCTTTAGACCTGCCACCTGGTCTTAACACATATTGAAAAAGTTTCACAGGTCTCTTGCCCCCTAGGTAGAAGGCCTCTTTGTAAAGGTCTCTAGAAGACTTTATTTGTTGCTCAAAGAGTACTGACCCTGTTTTGCCTTTTGTGCTAAGCTATATTCTGATTTGATTTAAATTATAGCTCTTTGCTGCTGCTGCTGCTAGGCTCTAACTTATTATGAAATTTAAACTAGAAGCTCTCTGCTGGGTTCTAAATTTAACCAGAAAGCTCTCTTCTGTGTTTTAAATTTAAATTAAAAGTACTTTGCTGATGCTAGGCCCTGGGTGACTATTAATTTTAAATTACAAGCTCTCTGCTTGGTTCCAAATTTAACCAGAAACCAGAATAAGGGAAAAACGAAGGGTGAGTAGACATAAGAAATAAAGATCAGGATACAAAAGCAGATTCAGAGGTGAACCTTCAACATGGACTTGAAAAGGAGCAGAGATGAAGCCTGAAACAGACTCAGGGAGCCTGATCCAGGCAGAAGGAGCATCAAGATGAAAGGAATGAAGTCTGGAGTTGACAGTGGAAGACAAGGGCAAAGAGAGAAGCAAGCCAGTAGAAGAGTGGAGCTCACGAGGAGCGGTATAGGGGCAGACGAAAGGTAGTGAGGAGCAGAAGAATGAATGCACTTATAGGTCTGAAGAAGACGTTTGAATTGGATTTGGAAATTTGAAGGAAGCCAGTGAGAAGAGGTTGAAAAGAGGTTTTATATGAGCATATCGAGGCTGGTGATAGATTAATCCCGCAGCAGAGATTGAAGGGGAGAGAGGTGGCTAAGAGGTAGGCCAGCAAGAAGGAGGTTGCAGTAGTCAAGATAGGAAGTAATTAGAGCACGGACAAGTGATTTTTAGTAGTATGTTCAGAAAGGAAGGGGCAAATTTTGTTAATGTTATGCAGAAAGAAGTGACAGGTTTTAACTATCTGTTGGATATGTGAGGAGAAGGAAAGAGAAGTCAAAGATAATCCCAAGGTTGAGGGCTGAGGAAACAGGAAGTAAAAGAGTGTTATCCACGGATATAGAGAAAGGAGGAAGGTGGGAGTAAGGTTTAGGGGAAAAAATAAGTGTCTTGAAGCACACATTTTGCCAAAACATATCTGGCTTTTATCTACTTTGTTAAATCATTACAGTCAGAGAACATTTTTGTATATGTTTACTAAGCTGCGCCAGCTGTTAATGTGGGCTTGAGTGTGCACTAATGGCCTGTACTAACAGTACGCATACTAAACAGACAGCATGGAGGGCCGCCTCTTCTTTTGTTGGCATGTGTCCTTTATATGCTGATTTGGATTTGTTTTGTCCCACTGCACCTGAAGCAGAGCATGTAGCTTGAAACGTGCGTGTGGTGCAGGGGCATTTTGCTAGCAGCGTTTATGACGCCTGGATTTGCCATCCTCGAGGGCAGGAACTTCAGATAAGTCCATACTTGTAAGGGTTTTTATAAATAAAAATAACAAAAACATGATATGTATCATTATGAGAACTTGTGATGAATAAACATAAGATATGCCATACTGGGTCAGACCAAGGTCCATCAAGCCCAGTATCCTGTTCTCCAGGACCAAGCAGGAAGTCAGTCCTCACATATGGGTGTCATCAGCGCCGATGAAGCCCTAGCGGAGCATTTCCCCAGCTTTCTGTGAAAGCCTTTGATGCAGGCACGCATGCGCGGTTCCCTTCCCGCCTAAAGGTGCCATCTTACCTCAGTCTCTTTTTTTCAGAGAAGCCCACCGGATGCGTGTCCTATCATCCCGGATAAAAGTTGATTTTTTTCGGCGATTCTCGCTGTTTTTTCTCCCGGTTCGACACCGGTTCCCCTCCCGCTGGGTTCGGTACACTGGTATCGATCCCGATTCTTCTTTTTCGGTTTTTGCCCTTCGTGGCTGGCGTTCGTGCCCTTTTTTGCTTTTTCCCTGGAAGGCCGGTCCTTTGACCTCGCGGGGACTCTTTTTTCCCCGATGGCTTCCAGCGGTTTCAAGAAGTGTGATCGGTGTAAGAAATTAATGTCTCTCACCGACACACACGACTGCTGCCTTTGGTGCCTCGGTCCTGATCATGACCCTAAGTCATGTGGACCTTGTGGGAAGATGTCTTCCAAGGCACTCCGAAGTCGTCAGCAGCAGAAGGAAAGGCTTTTCTCGGACTCAGCCTCCGGCCGGGCCCGGACCTCGTCTGATGCCTCGACATCTCGGGATTCGGATCCCGAGCGCCAGCGAAGCTCCTCGGACAGGGGGTCCCCCGACCGGGAACGCAAGAGGAAGAAGCAGCTCGCGAGGGCGTCGGAGGAGGAGGTCCCTGGCTCCTCGAGGACCAGGTCTAAGACCCCCGACCGTCGCACCGGGCCCGTAGACCAAGAGAAGCCTGCCCAAGTTCCTCGCATGGAGCCGGAGTCTGCTGGACACATAAGCCCCGTAGTCCTCGAGGACTATCCTTCCAGAGAGCCGACGTTGGGCCCGGCATTGCCAGGGCCCGAGTCGGTGGCTGCTGCATCTCCCGAGCTGAGTCTCAGGATGACAGCCTTGGAGAGCAGACTGTCTGCCTTCATGGAGCAGCAGCGGGCACTGATGACCAGCCTGTCTGGCGCATCTGCCCCGACCACCGGGACATCGACTTCAAAGTCGACCCCGGAGACCGAGCCGATACTCGAGTCCATCATGGCTCGAAGTCGACCTCGGTCGAGGTCTCCCTTGACCTCCCGCTCGGGACCGAGGGCGTTGACGCGGGCCCTGCAGTATGACTCTCCTCCGAAGGAGGCCTTTACTGTCCCGGTTCCTCCGATGCTGGAACGGCTCCTCTTCAGGATGTAGGAGGCACCGGCCTCGGCGCCGGTTTTAAGCAAGCGAGTCGACTCGATCTATCAACTCAGAAAGAGCCCTAGTTTTCAAAAGGCACAGCTACCACACCATTCCATGGTTGTGGAATTGGCCATGCATCGTCTGAAGAGCCAGAAGATGCATTCTGCGGTGCCCCCCCGGCAGGGAGGCCCGGAACCTCGATGGCGTCGGTAGAAAGTGCTTCCAGGGCTCGATGCTTGCTTGCCATGTCCAGTCTTACCAGCTGTACATGGGCATGTACTTGCGGGACCTGGCCAAGGAGTTGGCCGGGTTCTCTGCTGGACTCTCCGAGGAACCCTTGCAGAGATTCAAGTCCTTGTCATCGGGGATTCGGGACTGCTCGAAGTTCATGTCCCGCGCCGCTTACGATGGCTTCGAGGCTTCGGCCCGAGTTGCGGCAGCCGGCATCGCGGCTCGACGCCAGGCATGGCTGCAGTCATCAGACCTCGAGCCATAGGTTCAGGACAAGTTTTGGCAAGCCCATGACCGAGAAGGCCGCCCAGCTCGAAACAGAGCACTTTACACGGACAAGGCTGTCTAGGAATACCTCTGCCCCTAATCATAAAAAGAAGGGCTCGGGTAAAAAGCCCTTTTACTCGAGGAAGGGCACTGCCTACAAACAGTACCCCCAATATCAGGCTGCCTAAGCTGCACCCCAGGGGTCAGCAAGCCAAGGGGGGCAGGGTAATGGGCCCCGTAGGCAGAGGACCCCCAAGCCTCCGGCCCCTGCTCCCACTCAGCAGGGTGGGGGTTTTTGACTCCTTGAGCGTAGCCTCTCCATCCCTGCTCTCTCAACCCTGCACAGGAGGTCGCCTCGCCCTCTTTGCCCACCCGTGGCCTCTCATCACCGGGGACGGTTGGGTGTTGGACATAGTCCACAGCGGCTATGCTCTGCATTTTCACCAACTGCCTCCTCCATACTTTCCAGGGGAGCCTCCAGGGCCTCCCCTGCACACAGACCACCTCCTTCAAGAGCTTCAAGGTCTGTTGGTGGATAGGGCGGTGGAGCCTGTGCCTCCCCACTTGCAAGGTCGTGGATTCTTCTCCAGGTATTTCCTGGTGCCCAAAAGAACCGGTGGCCTTCGACCCATTCTGGACCTCAGATACCTCAACAAGTTCCTAGAGAAAGAAAAGTTCAAGATGCTTACTCTTGGAACACTTCTGCCCTACCTCCAGCAGGGAAATTGGCTATGCTCCTTAGATCTAAAGGATGCGAACACTCACATCCTCATTCATCCAGACCACAGAAAGTACCTCAGGTTCATTGTGGGAGGAAACCATTTTCAGTACAGAGTAATGCCTTTTGGCCTCACCTCCGCTCCCAGGGTCTTTACCAAATGCCTGGCAGTGGTGGTGGCCTACCTGAGAAATCAGGGAATCTTTGTCTTCCCCTATCTGGACGACTGGCTCATCAGGGGCCAGATGTGTCAGGAGGCCAGACAAGCCACCCTCAGAACTATTGCTCTTCTTCAAAGCCTGGGGTTTGTAATAAACTTCTCAAAGTCCACTTTGCTCCCTTCCCAGAACTTGGAGTTCATAGGAGCGAGGCTGGACTCTCTGCTGCCAAAGGCTTTCTTGCCAGAAGACAGAGCCCAAAGATTGATAGCCTTGGCAAATCAATTTCTCAGCAGGTCACTGGTCTCCGTCAGACTCTGCCTAAGGCTGCTTGGCCACATGGCTTCGACAGTGCATGTGACCCCCGATGCCAGGCTCCATATGAGGCCTGCGTAGTGGTGCCTTCGGACTCAGTGGTCACAAGCCACAGGCAGCCTCAGAGACAGGATAAGTGTGTCCAGACAATTTCTGCACTCCCTCAACTGGTGGCTGCACCCACCCAATCTACTGAAGGGGGTGCCTTTTCAGATTTCTGGGCACACGGTAGTGCTGACCACCGACGCCTCCCTGCAGGGCTGGGGAGCTCATTGTCTAGGCAAGTGCACCCAGGGCCTGTGGTCTCCTTGGGAAGTTGCACAGCAGATCAATCTCCTCGAACTCAGAGCTATTCGATTAGCACTCAAAGCTTTCTCTCCTACCCTGGCTCATCAATCTGTCCTGGTTCAGACAGACAACCAAGTAGCCATGTTTTATGTGAACATTCAGGGTGGGACTGGGTCCAGAATCCTTTGTCAGGAGGCTCAGGACCTTTGTTCATTTGCCCTCAAGCACAACATGCTCCTCAAGGCTGTGTACCTTCCAGGCCAGGACAACTGCCTGGCCGACAGATTAAGCAGGATTCTGCAGCCCTACGAGTGACAGCTGCATCCTTCAGTAGTTCAGAAGATCTTCCTAAAATGGGGTCTCCCTTTGATAGATCTCTTTGCCAGTCCAATGAACAAGCAACTGCCAAAGTTCTGCTCCAAGCAACTGCATCCTCTGAGGATAGCCGCAGATGCTTTTCTGATTCCATGCTCTCAGGTCCTCCTGTATGCATTTCCTCCCACGCCCTTGGTGGCCCGAACTCTCTTCAAAATTCTTCAGGACAAGGCCTCGGTCCTGCTGGTGGATCCCAGGTGGCTGAGACAGCCTTGGTTTCCACTTCTGCTTCAACTGGCGGTGGATCCCCCTCTGCCTCTGGGGTTGCAACCCGACCTTCTCTCACAGAATCAGGGTTCCCTTCTGCACCCCAATCTCAAAGCTCTCAATTTGATGGCCTGGAGGCTGCAAGGGTAGTTTTGGCTCCCTGGGGCCTACCTCAGGAAGTTGAGGAGATTGTCCTAGCCTCTAGGAAACAGTCCACTAGAAAAACCTATGCTCTCAAATGGAAAAGGTTTTCTGTGTGGTGTCAGCTACGTACACAGGATCCTTTCTCCTGTACTGTACCAGTAGTGCTTCAATACTTACTGCACTTATCCAATCAGGGACTTAAGTCCAATTCTGTTCGGGTCCACCTCTCAGCTCTTGCAGCTCACCACTCACTGGTGGAAGGACATTCTCTGTCGGTTCACCCCTTGGTGTCCCGTTTTCTCAGGGGCTTGCTTTTGCTCAGGCCTCCAATCCATCCTCCTGCCCCTGAGTGGGAGTTGAATGTGGTCTTCCAGCAACTGACTCGCCCACATTTTGAGCCCATGGCTACTTGCCCACTACGTTTCCTCTCCTGGAAGACACTCTTCCTGATAGCCCTTACTTCGGCTAGGCGAGTGAGTGAGCTTCAGGCCCTGGTCTGTGATAGGCCTTACACCAGGATTTATAGGAACAGGGTAGTCCTCAGGACTCATCCAAAGTTCCTCCCAAAAGATGTCTCCTCGTTCCACCTCAATCAGGAGGTGGTTCTTCCAGCATTCTTCCCTAGGCCTCATGCAAGCCAGGCTGAAGCAGTTCTGCATACCCTGGACTGTAGGAGGGCCTTATCCTTCTACCTTGACCGTACGCAGGGGCATAGAAGGGCTACTCAGCTCTTTGTATCTTTTGACCCTAATAAGTTGGGTCTGGCTGTGTCCAAGCGTACCTTGTCCATCTGGGTTGCTGACTGTATCACCTGGGCTTATAGGGCGGCTGACCTTCCTTTGCAGGGTCGGGTCACGGCCCACCGTGTCAGGGCAATGGCTGTCTCAGTGGCTCATCTCCGCTCTGTGCCCTTGGTAGACATCTGCAGGGCTGCAACTTGGTCTTCAAGCCAGACTTTTGCGGCCCATTACTGTCTGGAGAGGGAGTCCCATAGGGACAGTGCTTTTGGCCAAGCAGTACTCCGGAATCTGTTTGAAGTTTGGGCAACTCCTGCCCTCCTGCCCTCTGTTGGGCTACTGGTGGAGGTTGTGTCCTTGAAAAGACTTTCTTTGCTGCTGAGACTAGAGGGAGTAATCTTGTTCAGCCTGGGTTCCTCGGTAGCCCAGAGCATGGGAGTCACCCATATGTGAGGACTGACTTCCTGCTTGGTCCTGGAGAAAGAGTAGTTACTCACCTGTAACAGGTGTTCTCCAGGAGCAGCAGGAATCAGTCCTCACAATCCTCCCTCCTCCCCTTGGAGTTGCAGTTGTACATAGTTTATTTTTCATTTTTGTGTGCTGTTCTTAGCTGTGTCATTTGACTGAGGTAAGATGGCACCTTTAGGCGGGAAGGGAACCGCGCATGCATGCCTGCATTCCCAAAGGCTTTCATAGAAAGCTGGGGAAATGCTCCGCTAGGACTTCATCGGTGCCGATGACACCCATATGTGAGGACTGATTCCTGCTGCTCCTGGAGAACACCTGTTATAGGTGAGTAACTACTCTTTTCCAACAGTGGCCAATCTAGGTCATACGTACCTAGCAGTTTCCCCAAAAGACACAGGTTCCGCAATGCTTGTACTGGGTCAAGCATTGATATCCTTGGTCCCTTCTTAATAATGTTTTATGGACCTTTCCTCCAAGAACTTGTCCAAACCTTTTTTAAACCCAGCTACACTAACAGCCTTTACTACATCCTCCGGTAACAAAATCAAGAGTTTGATTACACGTTGAGTGAAAAAATATTTCCTTTTATTAGTCTTAAATAGTTTACCCTGTAGCTTCATTGCATGTCCCCTAGTCTTTCTATATTCTGATAATGTAAACAATCGATCTACGTTTACCCGTTCCACTCCTTTCATTAATTTAGAGACTTCTATCATATCTCCCCTCAGCCGTCTCTTTTCCAGGTTAAAGAGCCCTAACCTTTTTAGCCTTTCTTCATAGGAGTATCCTTCCATCCCCTTTACCATTTTGGTGGCTCTTCTCTGAACCTTTTCTAATAACGCTATATCCTTTTTAAGATACGGCGACCAGAACTGCACACAATATTCAAGGTGCGGTCTCACCATGGAACGGTATAGAGGCATTATAATAGCTTTTGTTTTATTTTCCTTTCCTTTCAGGAATGGGTTACCAAGAATCATTGGGTGCTAGACCATTCAGTTTGGCTATGTCCTGGAATGCAAAGAGCTTATTCTGGATTGCCTTCGTCATCTCTTCTTGTGGATCTGCGATTAAAAGTGCCGCAATGTGGACCACCTTGGACAGGTTGCTGCATCTAAAGGCGGTGGTGCCTATCTCCCCAGATGAGCAGGACAAGGGCAGATACTCCATCTAGTTTGTGGTGCCCAGAAAGGACGGTTCCTTCTGGCCAATTCTGGACCTCAAGGGGGTCAACGAGCACTTGCGCGTCCTGCACTTCCCAATGCAAACCTTGCTTTCCATGATTTTAGCAGTGCACCGAGGGGAGTTCTTGGCTTCTCTAGATCTGGCTGAGACGTATTTTCATATCCTGATCCAGGCAGATCAGCAAATGTATCTGCATTTTGCTTTGCTTGGCTTTCGCTGTCGGTTTGCTGCCACACCTTTCAGGCTATCCACCATCCCAAGGATGATCTCCAGGGTCTTGATAGTGATGGCTGTGGTGCAGAGGGATCTGTGTCCATCCTTATCTGGATGACTGGCTTACCTGGGCCTATTCCCTTTGAGATGCAACTTGGGTGGCGTCCCAAGTGGTATCCTTTTTGGAAAGCCTCCGTGGGTGATCAGTCGAGGAAAGAGCCAACTGTTGCCCTCCCCGTCCCAGGAGTTCCTGGGAGCACGTTTTGACACTAGTGAGCAATGTTTTCCTGCCTGAGAAGGTCAAAAGACTGTTTGATTGCCTGGCACTGTTCTGTGCTCAGCAAGCTCCCAGAATCTGGGATTATCTTTGGCTCCTTAGATTGATGGTGGCGACCATAGAAATGGTGCCATGGGTGTGGGTTCACTTGTGGTCTCGCCAGCGGTCCATAAAAACATAAGATATGCCATACTGGGTTAGACCAAGGTCCATCAAGCCCAGTATCCTGTTTCCAACAGTGGCCAATTTGGTCATACGTACCTACCAGTTTCCCCAAAAGACACAGGTTCCACAGTGCTTGTATTGGGTCAAGCAGTGATATCCTGGGTCCCTTTTAATAATGGTGTACGGACCTTTCCTCCAGGAACTCTTCCAAACCTTTTTTTAAACCCATCTACACTAACAGCTTTTACTACATCGTCCACTAACAAATTCCAGAGTTTGATTACATGTTGAGTGAAAGAAATATACCACCAATTGCAGAATAGCAGCCGCCACAACAAACTGGCTCCTCAATGTCCTTGCTGACTCAATAGTCCCAGAGTTGTCAAGAATTCGAGCGCAGGCTCTTGCTCCCGATGATGGTGCCTGTGGTGGTGGCAGCAGCCCTGTCATCTTAGCAAGAGCGTGTCACTGGACGATTTCTCCTGGCTCCTTCTGATGATGGGATGCCATTCTCTTGGGCTGGTGGAGCCCATTGTCAAGACTGTATGGCCCAGGGCTGTTGTAACCGCAGGGAAACAGTGTGGTCCATCAACTGCCTCAAAGTGAGGGCCATCAGGTTTGCTCTTCTGTGTTTCCAGCCCCTGGTCAAGGGCCGGATGATTCAAGTGTTTTCAGACAGTGCCACAGTGGTGACTTATGTCATTTGGCAAGGTGGCATGAAGAGTGCCAGGGTATCTCTGGGGATAGCTCTTCTGTTTGCCTAGATGGAGGAAAACCTCCTAGCCTTGTTGGCTCAGCACATTGCCCGGTTGGACAATATGGAATCTGGATCCTGGAGAATGGTAGTTGAGTCAGGAGGTGTTTCAGTTGATTTTGCACTGCTGGGATCACCCTGAAATGGATCTGATGGTGACCCACGGCAATGCCAAAGTTTGCTGCTTCTTTAGTCATACACGGAGACAGGGTCAGAGGATGTTGGTGCTATGATCCAGCCTTGGCCAAGTCAGCACCTGCTGTGTATGTGTTTGTTCTGTGGCCCCTTGTGAAACATGTGATTTGGTGTATAGAATGTCACCCGGGCAGGATTGTTCTGGTGACACCGAATTGGCTGAGGAGAGATGGTTTGGAGACCTGATGCAGCTCCTGCATATGACCTAGATTGGCCACTGTTGGAAACAGAATACTGGGCTTGATGGACCTTGGTCTGACCCAGTATGGCATATCTTATGTTCTTATGTTCTCTTTGGTTACCTTCGTCTTGGTGCCTAATGTGGCAGGTACCAATTGTCCTGGAGGACCCAGTTCCCTTCTTGCTTATGACTTGGCTCTTGAAAGAAGATGAATAGTGCATAAGAGCTACTCTTTGGTGGTGGTCTCCACTCTGCTCGGAGCTTGGAGGAGGTCTATCAGATAGCCTACATGTGGATCTGGTGCCTCTTTGAGTGCTGGTCTGGTGGTTGGCTCCTGAAGTGACCAAGGTGCCATCTCTGTTAGTCTTTCTAAAGGATGGCCTGCAGAAGGGCCTTTCCCTTAGCTCTCTGAATGTTGAAGTGGCAGCTTTGGCCTTTTTGCAAGGCTCAGTGGCTGGTAAATCTCTAACCTTGCACCCAACTTCTCGCGCTTTCTCAAGGGAGTTCGGTGTCTGCATCCTCCCCTCTGGTCTGTGATCCCTTCCTGGGATCTGGTTTTGGTGCTCAGGGCCCTGATGGCGGTGCCCTTTGAGCCGTTAAATTGCACTACTTTGAAGAATTTGATGCTCTAGACTGTTTTCTTGGTCTTGATTTTTTCCACGAGGCAGATTTCCAAGCTGCTGGCGCTGTCTTCCCAGAAACCTTATCTGTCCTTTTGAAAGGAAGCTGTTTCCATGCGGCCTGTGCCTTCCTTCGTGCCTAAGGTGTTTTCTCCTTTTCACATGAACCAGATAGTTTGCCTGCCCTCTTTCTCTAAGGAGCAGTGTCGGGGGAAGGTTAAGGATCTTCGCCTTGTGGATGCCCAGAGGGTGCTGCTTTGTTATTTTGAGATTACGAATTCCTTTTGTAAGTCCGACCATCTTTTTGTGCTGTTTGCTTGCCTGTGCAAGGGTTATATACAGCGGACAATTCGACTTTGGGGTGCTGGATTAAGGAGGCCATTGCCATGGCATAACTGTTCTGGAGGGTTTGTGCACTCATTCTAACCGAGCACAAGCGTCCTTGTGTGCAGAGTAGAGCCCGTTAACCCTTGCAGACATTTGTCTGGCAGCAACGTGAGCATCACTTTCCTCAAGCATTACTGCTTGATGTCCACGCATGGGCAGATACAGGCTTTGGCTCAATAGTTTTGTGAGCTGCTGTCTTCTTGCTATGTTGAGTTGTCGCTTTGGTGCATCCCACTTCTTTGGACTGGTCTAGCAGGATGATATAGAAGGCGACATTTTACTTCACAAATAATGTCCTTTCCTTGAGTCCGAGATCAGTCCAGGGCCTGCCCCTGAAACTGTATTTGCTCTGTTCTTCTGCTGTGGTTCCGTTAGGTCCATTGTGGTTTTATAATTGTCTCTGCAGGTTCATCGTCTACTATTACAGCCTTATGTTTATGCTTTCCTGTACATAGTTCTCTACTGTTGATCACTCGGTGCCCACGGTTGAGGCTTGTCATGTATATCTCATATGTTTTGGAATGTATACTGAAGGGATCTCTGGTGGCTGGGAGTGATGTCATTGAAACCTGGGCTTTTCATTGCTTCTTTGTCTCCACCAATCTGCTGGTAGGGGAACACAACCCACTTGTCTGCACTAGATCTAGCAGGTCTCAGGGAAAGTACTGGTAAGTAAAATGTCACCTTCCACATATTACTTCTGAGTCTGTCCCCTTTCACCTTCATTCTTTGCTCCCTTGTTGCAGAACTTTCTTTCAATTGAAAGAGGTTCTCCTCCTGTGCATTTATGCCACGGAGGTATTTAAGCATCTCTATCATATTTCCTGTCCTCTGCCTTTCCTCCAGAGTATACATATTGAGATCTTTGTCTGTCCTCCTGTGCCTTATTTCAAAGTTGAGGCTGGTTTGATGTTTTCTCCCAGCTCCGTGGCAGTGGTAGAGAGAATTTAGTAGTTCTGGTGTTCTTCCACAGAAAGCTCCGGTCCATTGTCGAGCACTTCCCCTTATGTTTTTTTTTTTCTTTTTCCAGGAGAAGAGGTTCATCCATACCCACTCTGGAAGGATAGGCTGCCAAAGGCCATGCAGCCTTCTAGTTTCCTTCTGATGAAGAGGAGTCATTAGTGACCTCCATTGCAGTAGGGGCAATCCTGGTGGAGATTTTCATAGGCTCTGGTTGCCTCCAGGTGCTTTTGGGAGCCTGTAATCCCACTTACTGGATGTTGGTTGTCCCTCTAGAGGGCTAGCTGGTTGGTGCTTCTTCTGAGCGCACCTGTACAACGTTGAAACTTACTAGCTTATGGTACTTAGGCAAGATCAGAGATTAAAGGTGCCATTGATAAGTCACCTATTTTCAGTCCTGCAAGTTGCTGGCCCAGCCTGGCCTGGGACTTCCGAAGTGCCCTATTTGAGTGACAATAGTGGCTGCAAAATCTTCCCAATAGAGGCTCCTTGAGGCTTTCTGATCCGGATAGGGGATGGTTGTGGATATTCTTTATCAGCTCTGGTAGTGCAGATTGTTTCTCCCATTCCCTTCACAGCAGAACCAGGGATGATATACCTGGATACATGCAAATTCTGGCAGGGATGTTCTTTACAGCATTTCCTGATCCTTGATTTGGTTGTCTTAGAACTCCGTCTCTCATTTTCATATGGGGTCCTTTTGGCTTGTTGATTGGTCCAGTTGGGGGTGTCCCCACCTCCTGGAAATCACCAGGGCATTTCTCACTTTGCGGCTCCCTGTATCTTTCTCAAGGTGGTAATGGTGATAGTGCCTTTCTTCAGACAAAATGCCTGGTTGCTTGTGCCTGGATGTTAAGCTGGCCGATTTAGTATCCTTGACGAAGAGTGCAAACACACAAGTATATGGAGCTCACATTGGAAAGTCTGGATTTAAGGGACAGCTGTCCTAAGAGCAGCCTGATTAACTTCCAGGAGGTGAGGTCCTGTGGTTTGGTTACTACCGTCCTGTGTGTAGTTCATTGCATAGGTGTCGGAAAGGGATGAGCCATACGGCCTAGCCCCACCAAAAATCTTGGCATGGGAGGTAGCAGTTTGCTCACAGGGATCCCATGGCAAAAACCCTTCCTGTTCTGCCTGCGGGGATTGCAGGCAAACAGGAAGGGTCTTTGTAATGATTGTGCCGGCAGGCAGCAGTCTGCCTGCAGGGATCCCATCCCCTGTGGGAAGAAGAAGAGGAGAAGCCTTCCTGTCTGCCTGTGGGGATCTGATCTTGCGGGTCTGGAGTAGTTCTTGCGGCCCATACAGCTGTATTATTTGGTGGTGGAGCATCTGATTGTCCTAGCTGCAGCACACATTGCAAGCTTCATTAGAATGTGGTCTGGTAACGTGCGGTCTGTCTGTCAGAATTCCCTGTGCCAAATAAGAATTCAGCCCTTCCACACAGGCTCTATTTGTGTGAAGACTTTCCAGTAACCCGTGTGTCCACCTCTTCGGCAAATGCCGGTTGCAGAACGGTTGCACACACCAAGGGGACTCTGTGGATGGAAGGCTGGGAGGCCCTTCCTCTGGAAAGACCTAAGGGAGGGATACTGTGTGGCCTCTTCTCTCACCCTTTGTGAGCCGTCTTCTGCACAAGTTTTCCTGTTTTCCTAGGGGCCTTGGATTTAAATTGTACACTGTTTCATGAACACTTGGGCCAAGCTGTGTGTTTTTTCTCTTCCTCATCAGGTATGGGCCTACATAAGAAGTATGGCAGGGGCTCCTGGTAAGGTAGTCTCCTGGTGCCTTCTTACTTTTAGGGCCAGGGCCTGGTCCTAGCAGGCGCATGCTTTTGTGTTTAAGCTGCTTGGTGCCTCCCTGCTTGGGATCTGGTGAATCTTGTTGCTTTAGCGCATATTAGAGCCTTTTAACAATTCCACTTGGACTGCGGATTGACCTGAAATCCTTAGGGTTCCTGTCGTGGCTCTGTTCTGCTACAGGCCTTGCCTCCAAGGGATGCCTTGAGGGGTATCTCAGCGAGACTTCTTTCAGCAGGAATTAAAGCAGTTCTGCTCACCTGAATATCCTGTTGGGTCTTGGTGGGCTCCTGTGGTTGAGGGCCTTGGGAAAATCCTTCCTGGATCCATGTGTGGGGCTGATACTACGATCCATTCCCATCATCTCTGGCATCCATTGAAGGGTTGTCTGTTCTGTGGCCCTTGGCTTCCAGTATGCCTTTTTGATGCTCTGGATGGCTCTTTTTGGGGTGAAACCTTCACCATCCTTTTCTTCTAGGAGGCTTCCCCTCTACTTTTCTTATTCTGACTGGATTGTAGGCCTGCCTTCCTTTGTGCAAAAGGGTCTTCAAATGGACTCCTCGCATCTGGTGGATGGGTGGAGAGCATTGCTAGAGTTCATTGCGGTTTCTCATGCCTCCCATCGGTCGGGCCATCTCCATCCTTGGCCGTTTGAGTGAAATGCTGGCAGAGGTCATAGCCTCTATTATCCATTCACCCCTGCTTGGTACGTGCACTCAATTCATACAGTCCTCTTGCATAGAGTCATCATTTGAATAATCTCCTCAAGTGCCCTGGGGACTTCACAAATGTGTAAAAACTAAAGCCAGGAGGCTTTTAACTGCCCCCTAGGGACCCCCACATGCACTCATGCAAGAGGATTGTATGAACTGTGACTTAATAGAAACAGTATGCGCCAGCTAAGACGAGAGTATTGTTTTAGCTGTCCTTTCAAATGTTCATGTGATCCACCATTTGGCCCACATTTCCCCACCCACTTTCTCTTATTTCCCTTTTTTATTATTGGTTCCCGCACTTGTGACATTCTGCTAGTAAATAATAGCCTGTCTCTATATAGCTCCATTATATTCCCAATAGCGTGAATGTATAATTGGTCTTACATTTTAATTATACTTCATTGTTTATATAATACTGCCTCTCCGTTGCACTGTCGTTCTAGCTTATACTTGCTTTGTTTGGAACAGTTCAGATAGCGTTCCCACATGTTATGTCAATCCGGCACACAGAGAAGTAAGTTTTTTATTTTCCTTTCCCGTCCCCTTGGTTTAACGTCCTGCCCTGCCCTGCCCCGCCTGATCCATGGTTGATGTATTGTATATCTGTCCCATTTGACTCGCCTTACTATTTAACTATTTATTTACCACTGCATTCAATTTTTTCAGTCTCCTATTTAATTATAAATATATTTTGTATTTATAGTATTTATTTATTTATTACAAATTCTTATATACCGCGCTATTTGGCATCAGCGCGGTTTACATTATAACACAACAACCATAACAACATGCTGTTTGGTTTTACATCGAACAGGGGTCCAAACTTGGATAACAGGGGTAACTATATACATGAGATTTTTACATAGTAAAGAGTAGTACACAAGGATTTCCTATCTCTAATACAGATAAGATCATGTTACTATAAATTATTGTGTTGAGACCTTTATGTTCTCTTGGGTTTCATATTCGTTATAAGGTTAAGCACACCTTCCTATAATCCTCCCATAAGATGAATATTTCTGCATATACATAAATCATATATGGCATCATTAGCATTTCTTTTTTACACTGGATTATTCTCCAGGACCAAGCAGGAAGTCAGTCCTCACATATGGGTGACGTCGGCGCCGACAGAGCACTCATGCGGAGCATTTCCCCAGCTTTAAAAGAAAGCCTTTGGGAATGCAGCGCGCATGCGCAGTCCCCTTCCCACCAAAGGGTGCCATCTTGCTCAGTCTTCTTTTTTCTGTGGAGCCCGACGGACGTGTGTCATTGTCACCCGGTAAAAGTTTATTTTTCCTGCGTTGGATTTGTGGTTTTTGCCCGGTTCGATGCCGGTTCCCCTTCCCGCCTGGGCCCGGTACACCGGTATCGAGCCCAGAGCTAGGTTTTCGGTTTTTGTCCTTCATGACTAGCACTCGCGCTTTTTTTTCTCTTTTTCACTGGCAGACCGGTCTTTTGACCTTGCAGGGGCCATTTTTCCCCCCGATGGCTGCCAGCGGGTTCAAGAAGGGTGATCGGTGTAAGAAGCTGATGTCTCTCACCGACACACATGACTGCTGCCTCCGGTGCATCGGGCCAGACCATGACCCGGTGGTCTGTGTCCCGTGTGGCAAAATGTCCTCTAAGGCGCTGAAGAGCCGTCAGCATCAGCGTGAAAGACTCTTTGCTGACTCCGCGTCTGGCCGGGCCTGGAATACGTCAGAGGCCTCGACATCTCGGGAGTCCGACCACGAGCACCGTCGAGGCTGCTCTGAAAGGGGGTCTCCTTCTCGGGAACACAGAAGGAAGAAGAAACCCGTGAGGGCGACGTCGGTGGATGCTCTTGGCCCCTCAAGGGCCAGGTCGCATAGCCCCGACCGCCATCCCGGGTTCTCGGAGTCGGAGAGGCTTGCCAAGTTGCCTCGAGTGGAGCCGGAGTCCTCGAGTCACGTGAGTGCTGTTGTCCTCGTAGACTCCCCTCCAGGGGAGCTGACATCGGGCCCGATGCCGTTGGGGGCTGCTGAGTCTCCTGAGCTGAGTCTCAGGTTGACGGCCTTGGAGAGCAGCTTGGCTGCCTTCATGGAGCAGCAGCGGGTACTGATCGCCGGTTTGACCGGTGCATCTGCCCCGACCACCGGGACCTCGATGTCCAAGTCGACCCCGGAGGCCGAGCCGATCCTTGAGTCGATGCGGTCTTGAGTTGATCCTCGGCCAAGGTCCCCCTCAGCCTCCCGCTCGGGGTCGAGGTTGTCGACGCCGGTGCCCTCGGCGTCGGGGCGGATGGCATCGGTGCCCGCCCGGCCGGAGCCGCTCGATTCCTCCTCGGAGGGGTCGGAGTGGGAGACGGAGGACAAGGAGTCCCCGGACACTTTCCGGACCCAGTGCGTCCCATCGGACTCACTGGAGTCCGGACCTCGGAGACGGTCCCCACCGAAGGATACCCGGTTCTCGGACTTCGTGAGGGACATGGCCAAAGCCTTGGCCTTCCCCGCAGATCCCGAGGAGGAGCCTCGAGCCGAGGAGCTCGAGGCCCTCCAGTATGACTCAACGCCTAAGGAGGCCTTTACTATACCAGTTCCTCCGATGCTGGAATGGCTGCTCTTCCGCATGTGGGGGGCACCAGCCTCAGCGCCGGTTCTCAGCAAACGGGTCGATTCCATTTATCAAGTCCATAAGAGCCCTGGGTTCCAGAAGGCACAGCTACCGCACCACTCCATGGTTGTGGAATCAGCCATACATCGTCTGAAGAGTCAGAAGATGCACTCCTTGGTGCCCCCCAGCCGGGAGGCCCGGAACCTGGATGCCCTCATTAGAAAGTGCTTCCAGGGCTCTATGCTGGCTTGCCGTGTCCAGACTTACCAGCTGTACATGGGCATGTACCTCCGAGACCTGGCAAAGGAGATTACCGGGTTCTCAGCTGGCCTCTCCGAGGAACCTTTGCAGAGGTTTAAGGCTTGTCATCAGGGATTCGAGAATGCTCAAAGTTTATCTCTTGAGCAGCCTATGATGGCTTCGAGGCTTCAGCCCGAGTAGCCGTGGCCGGCATTGGTGCATGCCGTCAGGCCTGGCTACAGTCATCGGACCTCGAGCCATGGCTACAGGGCAATTTGGTCGATGTCCCTTGCCGAGGTGAGAACCTTTTTGGCAAACCCATGGCTGAAAAGGCTGCAGAACTCGAGTCTGAGACTCTCACCAGGACAAGGCTGTCCAGGAAAATTTCTGCCCCTTCTCAGTCCATATCTCCAGGAACAAGCAGGAATGTAGTCATCACATATGGGTATCGTCGATACCGACGGAGCCCGCGCGGGAACGCTCCCCAGCATCCAATCAGAAAGCCTTTGGGAGCATCCCACAGCGCCTGTGTGCTGCCTTCCCGCCTTTCCCAACTGCCACTCTCCAGTTCTTCTTTTTCCACGGAGCCAGCAGGTCGTGTTCCTGTCACCGGAGAAGAATTCCTTTTTTCTTTTTCTTTTTGTGGTCGCGTCTGCCTTTTCGACGCTCTACCGGTACCGCCGGTCTTTCTTTTCTTATTTCTGTAAAAACAAAAAAATATATATCTTTTTTCCTCTTCTTCAGGTGCACGTGCCTTTTTGGGCCTTAGGCCCAAAAACTTTTCCTTAACATGGAAAAACCTGCCTCAGGTTTTAAAAAGTACATCAAGTGTGGCGGTACCATCTCCGTCACCGACACCCATGAATGGTGTTTAAAATGTTTAGGTCCTGACCACTCCATCACGGATTGTGTGTCTTGTGCCATGATGTCTAAAAGAGGTTGGCAGAACCGAGCTGCCAAGCTCAGTACCCTGTTTCCCTCTGATGCAGCTTCGGTGGCATCGACGTCTTCCAGGGCTGCTTCTTCCTCCCGTGGATCTCAGGTAACTAAACATAAATCCAGCCGGTCCTCGAAGGGTAGATCTCCTTCTAAGCATCGAGATGCCTCTGACGTTGCCCTCGAGGATTCTGCACCGGCAAAATTACCCCGGCGGGAGGCTTCGGCTTCCAAAGCATTATTGGGGTTCCAGGATATTCTTGATGGCTCGGCCTCGACAGATCTCCTGGTGCCATGCTCTGGGGTACCGGCGGTCTCCTCTGGTACCGACATCAAGGCATTGGCGACGTCGATAGACCAGAGAGTTCTGGCTATGGAACGCAATCTGGCGGCTCTCCTTGCGGCATCGACGCCCTTGGTACCGTGACAGACAACTCCACCGGTACCGGCATCGGTACCGGTACCGATAGCATCGACATCGGCATCGGTGTCTGCTCTGCCGGTACCCTGTCCTCCGATGCCCTCCCATACCGATTCTCCGGTACTGGTTATTCCCGGTACTGACCTTGGTCGGTACGGGTATCGGGCTCTGCAAGTTCTGTCGATGCAGCAATGCTTCTTCCAGAGAAGTCATCCTCCCCTAAACGCAGGATGTCTCCTCCAGAGGATATGTCCTTCCAAGACTTCATCAGGGAGGTGGCTCCGGGGCCTGTCCATTACTGTGGCCCCTGAAACAGAGCCAAAGGCCAAGGAGTTGGAAATTCTACAATATCCCAAAACTCCTAAGGAGGCAGCTACCTTACCCATTCATGAGATTTTATATGATCTCATGTTGAGGATGTGGGAAACACCTCTTACCACCTCTCCTCATTCTCGTAGATTGGATACTATGTATCGAGTCCCTCCTTGTCCTGGATTCCATAAGACTCAGCTTCCTCACCACTCTATTGTGGTTGAGTCAGCTATGAGAAGGATCAGAAGTGCAAAAAGGCATGCCTCTCATCCTCCAGGATGTGAGTGCAGAACCCTGGATGCTTTTGGACGTAGAGTCTTCCAAGCTTCCATGCTTTCTGCCAGGATCAGTTCCTATAGTCTCTATATGGGAATGTTCCTAAAGGAGGTCACAGATAATTTACAGACTTTAAGTCCTTTCATTTCTGAGGATAAAAGACAGGACTTTCTCACTTGGGTCAAACATGCCCAAGATGTTTCTAAATTTTTCTACCGTGCAGCCTTTGACTGCTTTGAGTGTATAAGCAGAACCTCGGCTATCGCCATAGGTGCACGTAGAATTGCTTGGCTCCAGGCATCTGATCTAGAGCTCTGGGTACAAGACAAATTTGGAAATATCACTTGTACTGGTGAGAACCTGTTTGGTAAAGATTGGCAGGAAAAAGCCAATGATATGGATGCTGAAAATTCCACCTTGGATAGACTATCCAAGTCCACTGCTGATCCTGTTAGAAAGAAATTGTTCAAGAAACCATCTTTTTATAAAAAGAAGAGATTTTATCCTGCTTATGTTAAGCAGGCATCTTCTGCAGGTCAGCTTTCAAGGAAACATCAGCAACCACCCAAACAGAAGAAAGCAAAGGCTGCTAGGCCTCCACCGGCCCAGCAGCCTCAGCCTCCTCAGGGCCTTTGACTTTCAGCTAGAGAACTTAGCCTTTCTGGTTCTAGAGGGACCAGAACCTTCCACCATTCCAGGAAGGTTATGTCATTTTGCCCCCAGATGGGGGCAAATAACAGCAGAGCATTGGACACTCTCCATCATAAAGGAGGGGTACAAGCTTCATTTTTCAAGCATGCCCCCTCACACAATAGTGAAGCAGTTCAATTCTCCGACCTCTCTCATCAACCTGTTAGGTCAGGAGGTGGCTATCCTTCTTGCCCAAGGGGCAGTAGAAGAAATACCTCTTCATCAACAGGGCACAGGTTTCTATTCCCCTTATTTTCTTATTCCAAAAAAAACAGGGGGTTACAGGCCTATTTTAGATCTCAGAGAATTGAACAAATTCCTTGTCAAGGAGAAATTCAAGATGATTTCTCTCGGAGCTCTGCTACCATACCTTCAGAGTCAGGATTGGCTTTGTTCTCTAGATCTCAAAGATGCGTACACCCATGTCCTCATCCATCCAACCCACAGAAGGTTCCTTCAGTTCCTTTTTCAAGAAAAGCACTACCAATACAGGGTGCTTCCTTTTGGTCTGGCCTCGGCACCAAGGGTGTTCACGAAATGCATGGCTGTTGTAGCAGCATTTCTCCGCACTCTAGGGATATTTGTCTTCCCTTACTTGGACGACTGGCTTATCCGAGCTCCAACACAGTCAGAGGCCAGGACTTCTCTATCCTGCACAATGCATATCCTTCAGTATTTAGGGCTGGTAATAAACATCCCAAAATCCAGTCTAACTCCCACTCAGTCTTTAGAGTTCATAGGAGCTTTGCTGGATACCACAAGGGCAAGGGCCTATCTCCCCCAGGCCCGTTGCCTTCACTTGGTGCAGTTAGCTTCTCAAGCAGTGCTAAAGCCTCATCTAACTGCTCGAGAAATGTTGCAACTACTAGGCCACATGGCATCCACCATGCATGTGGTTCCATATGCTCGCCTCCACATGAGGGCAGCTCAGTGGACTTTATCCACCCAATGGACCCAGGCATCAGGGTGCCTGTCAGACAAAATAGCAAACACAAGTCGCCTCATTTTGTCCCTCCAGTGGTGGAAGTCCACTCAAAACCTGTTGCTGGGGTCCCCCTTTCAGCAACCCTTACCCCAAGCAACTCTCACAACAGATGCTTCTCCAATGGGTTGGGGAGCTCATCTGCAAGACCTCTCCACCGAGGGCACCTGGTCTCCACAAGAGAGTTGTCTACATATCAATCTCTTGGAACTCAGAGCAATCTTTCTTGCTCTGCGAGTGTTCCACTCCCTGATCAGCTACAAGACAGTCCTCATTCATAAGTACAATCAAGTAGCCATGTTCTATGTGAACAAGCAAGGGGGAACGGGCTCTCTGTTGCTTTGCAACGAAGCTTTGCGACTATGGGCCCTCGCCAGAGAGCATCAGATTCATTTTCTGGCAGTGTATCTTCCAGGCATTCAAAACGCTTGGGCGGACAGACTCAGTCGAGTTCTGCTTCCACACGAGTGGTCTCTGCATGCAGACCAGGTGACCAGGATATTTCAACTTTGGGGAACCTCGGACATAGACCTCTTTGTAAGTCCGTGGAATGCCAAACTTCCCCGGTTCTGTTCCAGAACTCCGGCTCAGGGGGCTCAGGCCAGGGATGCTATCCTCCTTCACTGGGGTCAAGACTTCCTGTATGCCTTTCCACCCATTCCCCTAATTCCCAAAACCCTGTTCAAGCTTCAGAGAGACAGAGGCTATATGATTCTCATTGCACCACATTGGCAACGGCAAGTGTGGTACCCTCTGCTTCTACATCTCTCTCAAGCTCCCTCCCTGGAGTTAGGGTCTGCTCCAGATCTCCTATCTCAGGAGGACGGAATGTTATGGCATCCCAATCCCCAGTCTCTGCATCTCAGGGCTTGGTTGCTGAAGGCCTAGATCTCCAAGTTCTTAATCTTTCTCAGCAAGTGAAAGATGTTCTTTATGCTTCCAGAAAACCTTCCACTAGATACTTTTATGCTTTCAAGTGGAAAAGGTTTACCATTTGGTGTTCGGAAAAGGGTCTTAACCCTCTTGCGATACCTCTGGAATCTTTGCTGGAGTATCTCCTTCATTTATCTAATGCAGGCCTTAAGACAAATTCAGTAAGAGTCCATTTGAGTGCTATTGCAGCTTCCCTTAACCCTCTAAATGGACAGCCTATTTCCTCTCATCCTCTTATAGCAAGATTTATGAGAGGCCTTCTAACTAAGCCTCCCATTAGGCCACCACCGGTTGCATGGGACTTAAACCTGGTTCTCGGGTAGCTCATGAAGCCACCTTTCGAACCTTTAGCTACCACCTCCTTGAAATTCCTTTCTTGGAAGGTTATCTTTCTCAATGCAATCACATCAGCACGCCGCATTAGTGAGTTGCAAGCGCTAGTAGCTAATCCACATTATACAAGGTTCCATCATGACAAGGTAGTCCTTAGGACTCATCCACACTTTATGCCTAAGGTGGTCTCACCTTTTCATCTGAACCAAGCGGTTTACCTACCTGTGTTTTTTCCAGGGCCTCATGCATCAAATGCAGAGAGGAATCCTCATACCTTGGACTGTAAAAGAGCTCTAGCTTTTTACTTACAAAGAACACAGCAACATAGAAAGTCCTCTCAACTCTTTGTTGCTTTTGATCCTTCTCATTTAGGACTTCCAGTCTCTAAGAGAACACTATCCAGCTGGATTGCTCAGTGTATTTCTTTTGCCTACCAGAGTAAGAACATTTCTCTGGAGGGCCATGTCACAGCTCACAATGTGAGAGCCATGGCAGCCTCAATGGCTCATCTAAACTCGGTGTCCATCGACCAGATCTGTCGAGCGGCCACCTGGGCCTCGGTTCACACCTTCACAGCCAATTAATGTTTGGACAAGGACTCCCGCCGGGATGCCTCGTTTGGTCAGGCTGTCCTCAAACACCTGTTCCATTCCTAATCAACTCCTACCCACCTACCCTGGTTGGATGCCAGAGATCCATGGGGAGGAAGTGGAGCCCTCTGCAAGGGCACACAGCCATGGGGTCTCTCCCTGGCATCTGCAGCTAGGGAGTCTCCATATGTGAAGACTCATTCCTGCTTGTTCCTGGAGATAGCACAGTTACTTACCTGTAACAGGTGATCTCTGGGAACAGCAGGAATAAGTCTTCACAACCCACCCACCTCCCCTAGGAGTTGTATCTCTCTATCTTTCCTTTCCTTTCTCTCTCTTTGTCTCAGCTTTAAAACTCGAACTGGAGAGAGGCGGTTGGGAAAGGCGGGAAGGCAGCGCGCAGGCGCTGTGGGATGCTCCCAAAAGCTTTCTTACTGGACGCTGGGGAGCGTTCCCGCGCAGACTCCATCGGTACCGACGATACCCATATGTGAAGACTTATTCCTGCTGTTCCCAGAGATCACCTGTTATAGGTAAGTAACTGTGCTTTACTCACCTGTAACAGGTGTTCTCCATGAGCAGCAGGAATCAGTCCTCACGACCCTCCCTCCCTCCCCTGGAGTTGCAGTCATATACTTTATTTTGATTTTTGCTGTCTTTTAGCTATGTCATCAGACTGAGCAAGATGGCACCCTTGGGCGGGAAGGGGACCACGCATGCACGCTGCATTCCCAAAGGCTTTCTTTGAAAGCTGGGGAAATGCTCCGCATGAGGGCTCCGTTGGCGCCGAAGTCGCCCATATGTGAGGACTGATTCCTGCTGCTCCTGGAGAACACCTGTTACAGGTGAGTAACTACTCTTTTTCTGTTTTACAGTACATTAATAATAAAAACAGCCATATTATTTTAACTTTCTTAATATTTTATCATTACGTTTTGATGTTTGATTTATGTTTATTTAGCTTTTCAGTTTACTTATAATATGTCTTATAATATGATTTTAATGTTTTTACGTTTTTATCTGTTAGAGGTCAAAATCCCTTGAGGAGGGCAGTCTTGCTGAAACATTGCCAGTGTAGGGGTGGTTCAATAAAGCTGGTTCATTACCAAAGGGTTGCGTTTTCTCTTCACCTTGCTCCATTGCCTTGTGTTTGTATGCGAGTGCCCCCTGTTGGACTCCAGAGGATATGATGATATTGCTGAAATTTGCCTATACCTTCTGGCAGGGGGACATAATCCACTAAGAACATAAGATATGCCATACTAGGTCAGACCAAAGCCCATCAAGCCCAGTATCCTGTTGCCAACAGTGGCCAATCTAGGTCATACGTACCTAGCGGTTTCCCCAAAAGACACAGGTTCCACAATGCTTGTATTGGGTTAAGCATTGATATCCTGGGTCCCTTCTTAATAATGGTATATGGACCTTTCCCCCAAGAACTTCTCCAAACCTTTTTTTAAACCCAGCTTCACCAACAGCCTTTACTACATCCTTCGGTAACAAATTCCAGAGTTTGATTACATGTTGAGTGAAAAAATATTTTCTTTTATTAGTCTTAAATAGTTTACCCTGTAGCTTTATTGCATGCCCCCTAGTCTTTCTATATTCTGATAACGTAAACAATCGATCTATGTTTACCCATTCCACTCCATTCATTAATTTATAGACTTCTATCATATCTCCCCTCAGCCGTCTCTTTTCCAGGTTAAAGAGCCCTAACCTTTTTAGCCTTTCTTCATAGGGGTATCCTTCCATCCCCTTTACCATTTTGGTGTCTCTTCTCTGAACCTTTTCTAATAATGCTATATCCTTTTTAAGATACGGCGACCAGAATTGCACACAATATTCAAGGTGTGGTCTCACCATGGAACAATATAGAGGCATTATAATATCCTTTGTTTTATTTTCCATTCCTTTCCTTATGATACCTAGCATCCTATTTGCTCTCTTGGCCGCCGCTGCACACTGGGTAGAGGGTTTTCTCCAGGACCAAGCAGGAAGTCAGTCCTCACATATGGGTGACCTTGACTTCAATGGAGCCCTTGCGGAGCATTTCCCCAGCTTTCTATGAAAGCCTTTGGGAATACTGCACACATGCGAGGTCCCCTTCCCGCCTAAAGGTGCCATCTTGCTCAGTCTCTCTTTTTCCGTTGAGCCTGTTGGACGCTTGTCCTAGTTCACCCGACAAACAGTTAGATTTTTCTCACTATTCCCTGCGATTCCATCTCGGTTTTTTGCCCGGTTCGATGCCGGTTCCCCTTCCTGCCGGGTTCGGTACACCGGTATCGAGCCAGTTCTCATTTTTTCGGTTTTTGCCCATAGTGGCTGGCGTTCGCGCCCTATTTTCTTTTTCCCTGGAAGGCCGGTCCTTTGACCTCGCGTGTGCTCTTTTTTCCCCGATGGCTTCCAGTGGTTTTAAAAAGTGTGATCGGTGCAAGAAACTAACATCTCTCACCGACACACACAACTGCTGCCTTTGGTGCCTCGGTCCGGATCATGATCCTAAGATCTGTGTACCATGTGGAAAAATGTCCACTAAGGCACTTCGAAGTCGCCAGCATCAAAAGGAAAGGCTTTTCTCTGATTCGGCCTCCGGCCGGGCCCGGACCTCGTCTGAGGCCTCGACGTCTCGGGAGTCTGACCCTGAGCATCGTCGGGGTTCCTCGGACAGGTGTCCCCCGAGCGGGAGAGAAAGAGGAAGAAGCGGCTCGCGAGGGCGGCGTCTGAGGAGGTCCCTGGCACCTCGAGGGCTCGGACCCCTGACCGCCATCCCGGGCCCGTGGAACAGGAGAAGCCATCAAAAGTGCCTCGTGTGGAGCCGGAGTCTGCTGCACACGTAAGTCCTGTTGTCCTCGAGGACTCTCCTCCCAGGGAGCCAACGTCGGCTCCACCGCCGCCGGGGCCCGAGTCGGTGGCTGCTGAGTCTCCTGAGCTGGGTCTCAGGCTGACAGCCTTGGAGTGCAGACTGTCTGCCTTCATGGATCAGCAGCAGGTGCTGATGGCCAGCCTTGCTGGCGCATCTGCCCCGACCACCGGGACATCGACGTCGAAGTCGACCCCGTATACTGAGCTGATACTCGAGACTATGAAGGCTCGATCTCGGTCGCGGTCACCCTTGATCTCCCGGTCGGGACCGAGGGTGTCGACTCCGGTGCCTTCGGCGTCGGTGCGGTTGCTGCCGGGCCCCGTGCGGTCGGAGCCCGACTCCTCTTCGGACGAGTCCGCCTGCGAGATGGAGGACGACGAGTCCCCTGATACCTTCAAGACTCTGTGCGTCCCGTCGGACTCAACTCAGTCTGAGCCCCGGAGTAGATCCCCTCTGGAGGATACCCAGTTCTCGGAGTTCGTTCGGGATATGGCCACTGCTTTGGCGATCCCCGCGGACCCCGAGGAGGAACCTTGAGCCGAAGAGCTCGAGGCCCTCCAGTATGACTCTCCTCCGAAGGAGGCCTTTACTGTGCCGATTCCTCCGATGCTGGAACTGCTCCTCTTCCGGATGTGGGAGGCACCGGCCTCGGCGCCGGTTCTGAGCAAGCGGGTCGATTCCATTTATCGACTCCGTAATAGCCCTGGTTTTCAAAAGGCACAGCTTCCACACCATTCCATGGTGGTGGAATCGGCCATGCATCGTCTGAAAAGTCAGAAGATGCACTCCGCGGTGCCCCCTGTCAGGGAGGCCCGGAACCTGGATGCGTTTGGTAGAAAGTGCTTCCAGGGCTCGATGCTTGCTTGCCATGTCCAGTCTTACCAGCTGTACATGGGCATGTACTTGTGGGACCTGGCAAAGGAGCTTGCCGGGTTCTCTGCTGGTCTCTCCGGGGAACCTTTGCAGAGGTTCAAGTCCTTGTCCTCGGGGATCCGGGAATGCTCTAAGTTCATGTCCTGCGCAGCCTACGATGGCTTCGAGGCCTCGGCCCGTGTTGCGGCAGCCGGCATCGCTGCTCGACGCCAGGCATGGCTGCAGTCATCGCACCTCGAGCCATGGGTTCAAGATAAGTTGATCGATGTCCCTTGCCGAGGTGAGAACCTTTTTGGCAAGCCCATGGCCGAGAAGGCTGCACAGCTCGAGACCGAGCACTTCACGAGGACGAGGCTGTCTAGAAAGACTTCTGCCCCTTCTCATAAAAAGAAGGGCTCGGGTAAGAAGTCCTTTTACCCGAGGAAGGTGACTGCCTACAAACAGTTCCCACCTTACCAGGCCTCCCCAGCTCCCCCACAGGGTCAACAGGCCAAGGGGCAGGGACATGGGCCCCGTAGGCAGAAGGCCCCCAAGCCTCAGGCACCTTTTCCCACTCAGGGTGGGGGGTTTTGACTCCCAAGGCATAGCCTCTCCGTCTCTGCTGTCCCATCCCTGTACAGGAGGTCGACTAACCCTGTTTGCCCACAGGTGGCCACCCATTACAGGAGACAGTTGGGTTCTGAGCATAGTCCACTTGTGCTATATGCTTCATTTCCATCAGCTGCCTCCTCCTTTCTTCCCTGGAGAGCCTCCAAGGCCTCCTCTCCACACAGACCTCCTCCTTCAAGAGCTTCAGGGTCTGTTGCGAGACAAGGCGGTGGAACCTGTACCTCCCCACCTCCAAGGTCACGGGTTCTACTCCAGGTACTTCCTAGTACCAAAGAGAACCGGCGGCCTCAGGCCTATTCTCGACCTCAGAAACCTCAACAAGTTCCTAGAGAAAGAAAAGTTCAAGATGCTTACTCTTGGAACACTTCTGCCCTACCTCCAGCAGGGAGATTGGCTATGCTCCTTAGATCTAAAGGATGCATACACTCACATCCTCATTCATCCAGTCCACAGAAAGTACCTCAGGTTGATTGTGGGAGGAAACCATTATCAGTACAGAGTGCTGCCTTTTGGCCTCACCTCCGCCCCCAGGATCTTTACCAAATGTCTGGCGGTGGTGGCAGCCTACCTGAGAAATCAGGGTATCTTTGTCTTCCCCTACCTGGACGACTGGCTCATCAGGGGTCAGACGTGCCAGGAGGCCAGGCAAGCCACCCTCCGCACTATTTCTCTACTTCAACACTTGGGGTTTGTCATAAACGTCGCAAAGTCCACTTTGCTCCCCTCCCAAAACTTGGAGTTCATAGGAGCGAGGCTGGACTCTCTGCAGGCAAAGGCTTTCTTGCCAGAGGACAGAGCCCAAAGACTGATAGACTTGGTAAACCAGTTTCTAAGCAGGTCACTGATTTCCACCAGGCTCTGGCTGAGGCTTCTCGGCCACATGGCTTTGACAGTACATGTGACTCCCAATGCCCAGCTCCATATGAGGCCTGCACAGTGGTGTCTCAGAACTCAGTGGACACAGGCCACAGGGAGCCTCAGAGACAGAGTAAGGGTGTCCAGACCATTCCTGAACTCCCTATGCTGGTGGCTGCACCCCCCCAACTTACTGCAAGGGGTGCCTTTTCAGATACCTGGGTTCACAGTGGTGTTGACCACCGATGCCTCCCTGCAGGGGTGGGGAGCACATTGTCTGGGCAGGTGCACCCAGGGCCTGTGGTCTCCCTGGGAGGCCACGCAACAGATCAACCTACTGGAACTCTGGGCTATTCGCTTAGCCCTCAAAGCTTTCTCTCAAAACCTGGCTCACCAGTCTGTCTTAGTACAGACAGACAACCAAGTAGCCATGTTTTATTTGAACAAGCAGGGGGGCACTGGGTCCAGGCTCCTTTGTCAGGAGGCACAGGACCTTTGCTTGTTTGTGCTCAAGCACAACATGTTTCTCAAAGCTGTTTACCTCCTTGGCCAGGAGAACTGCCTGGCAGACCGGTTGAGCAGAGTTCTGCAGCCCCACGAATGGCAACTCCACCCATTAGTGGTTCAGAAGATTTTCCTGAAGTGGGGACTTCTATCCATAGATCTCTTTGCCAGTCCCCTGAACAGGCAACTGCCCAAGTTCTGCTCCAGGCACCCGCATCCCATGAGGTGGGCAGCGGATGCTTTTCTGATTTCCTGGTCTCAGGGCCTCCTCTATGCGTTTCCTCCCATGCCTCTGGTGGCCCGAACCCTGTTCAAGGTTCTAAAGGACAAGGCCTCGGTACTACTTGTAGCTCCCAGGTGGCCGAGGCAACCTTGGTTTCCACTTCTGCTTCAACTGGCAGTGGACCCCCCACTGCCTCTAGGGTTGCAGCCCGACCTTCTCTCTCAGGATCAAGGCTCTCTTCTGCACCCAAATCTCAAATCTCTCAATTTGATGGCCTGGAGGCTGCAAGGGTAGTTTTGGCTCCTTGGGGCCTACCTCCAGAAGTTGAAGAGGTCGTTCTGGCCTCTAGAAAGCAGTCCACTAGGAAAATCTATGCCCTGAAATGGAAAAGATTTTCTGTGTGGTGTCAGCTGCGTACAGAAGATCCTTTCTCCTGTGCTGTACCAGTAGTGCTTCAGTACCTGCTGCACTTGTCCAATCAGGGCCTTAAGTCCAAGTCTGTTCGGGTCCACCTCTCAGCTCTGGCAGCTCACCACTCTCTGGTGGAGGGACACTTTCTGTCGGTTCACCCCTTGGTGTCCCGGTTCCTCAGGGGTTTGCTCTGGCTCAAGCCTCCTGTCCGTCCTCCAGCCCCTGAGTGGGAGTTGAATGTGGTCTTGGAACAACTGACTCGCCCACCTTTTGAGCCGATGGCTACTTTATTTATTTATTTTATTTAGCATACATTTGTATACCGCTACTTCCAGCGATCAGTAGCGGTTTGATTAACGAAACGGATTTGTACAATCATGTCAAAATTTAGAAATATACACACATTGATTTGGTGGAGAAAGCACAGCACACATGGGACGGTCATATGGGAATGATTCAGACATTACATATTTACATATTTACTTATTTACATAAATTGCCACCATGTTTCATTGGGGGGTATCATTTCTACCCCTGGGATTATAACAGATTGTATTGGCACTGGAAAAGATGTGTCTTGAGCTTCTTTCTGAATTCCATAAGGTCTTTGACAGCTCTTAGCTCCGGTGGTAGTTGGTTCCAGATGGACGGGGCCCGAATAGGAGAATGCTCGTTGGCTAGTAGTGGTATTTACAGATCTGATATCCGGGGGAACATGGAGTGTATTTGAGTGGACTGTTTGCCTGCTTCTGTTGGGTGGTTGCGTGCTGATAAGGGTGGAGAGAAAGGATGGTGCTATGTTATGAATCAGTTTGAAGGTGGTTACTAGTATTTTATATTTTACCCGGGCTGCAATGGGGAGCCAGTGAAGCTCGATTAGTACAGGGGTAATGTGATCAGTGAGGTTCTTTTTCATGATGACCCTAGCCGCAACATTTTGGGCCATTTGGAGAATGTTGAGGGTTTTCTTTGGAAGACCCTGTAGGATGGCATTGCAGTAGTCGAGGTGCGGCATGATTAGAGCTTGCGCAACAGTCCTGAAATCTTGAGGATCAATGATGCTCCGTAGGGGTTGTAGGACTCTAAGTTTGTGGAAAATGGCCTTGTTGGTTTTGAGGAGGTGCTTTTCCATCTTTAGATTGCTGTCTAGTGTTACACCCAGATATTTTATTTCATTCTTCGTGTGATATGTATTGTTGCATAGGGTGACTGACGCAGGCGGGTCAAAATTTGATTTTCTTGAGATGTATATGACCTCAGTTTTCTTATGGTTGATCGCCATGTTATTTTGCTGTATCCAATTTAACATCTCAGCTAGGCATGTTTCAAGCTGAGTATAATTCGGGTTCTCGGAATCCAACTGTGTGTAGAGCATAATATCATCCGCATAAATGTGGTAGTTGATATTGTGCTGTCGTAGAATATTACAGAGGGGTCGCATATAGACATTGAAAAGTAGTGCCGAGAGGGTGGAGCCCTGAGGTATGCCTTGCGTTTGTTGGAAGGCTTCGGCTTCTTCGCCATTGAAATGAACTTGTGGCATTCTGTTGGTTATGTAAGACGAGAACCATTTCAGGGGGGTTCCCAATATTCCTATTGATTCAATCCTTTGTAGGAGGGTTCCATGATGGACTGTATCAAAGGCGGCAGAGATGTCAATGAAAATGAGTATAAACCTTTTTCTTTTGTCTTCAAGGCCCTTGAGGAGGTTGTTAAGCAGCGCTATCAACAGTGTTTCCACCCCATGACGTTGTCGAAAACCGTATTGCTGTTCATCTAGGGTTTCATGTTCATCCAGATGGTCTTGTAGTTGTAATAGGACTGACTTCTCAATGATCTTTGCCAGGAATGATATGCTGGAGATGGGGCGGTAGGATGCTGGGTCGTCCTTGTTGAGTGAGTTGTTCTTTAGGACTGGTCTTATTATTGATTTCTTGAGTTGTGTGGGCATAATTCCTTGTTGCAGCGATTGGTTCACAATATGTGATACTTGGTTCGCAATATCTTGTTTTGCCGCCTTAACCCATGCAGTTGGGCAGGGATCTAGCGGAGATGTGGTGGTACGGATGTTTGTTATTATGTTGGTAATTTGCTGAGCATCAATGCTGTGAAAGTTGTTCCATGCTAGTTCCTGGTCTACATTGGTCATCTTGTTTAGGCGATGTTCCGGGTAGTTTACGTTCAAGCAGTGCGTTGATGTGGGTGTAGTGAGTTTACTTGCGTAATGGTCTGCCAGGATTTGGGGTTTGATTACTGTCACACGGTGGTCCTCCAGAGGTACTTTTGTCAGTGATTTTACTAGTTCGAATAGCTCACGAGGCTTATTGATAGCTTTGTTTAATAAGTTGGTGTGGTGTGTCCTTTTCGCAGAGTTGACCTCGCCTTTGTATTGTGTGAGGTGCCTGAGGTATTCAGTCTTGTGTTCCATGGATTTGTTTCGTCTCCATTTTCTCTCTAGCCTTCGGAGTTCCCTCTTCATTCTGGTCAGTGTTTCTGTGTACCAGGGTTCTGAACTGTGTTTAGTTGATATCGGGGGGGTCTTCCATGTTGGGTGTGAAGCAGCCTGTATTCCCTCGTTCCAGCTGTTTGTCAGTAGATCGAGGTCAATGCATTCCAAATCGATGTGGGTGGTAATTTTACTTATGAGATCTTCCAAGTTTAATTTGCTGAAGCCCCTTTGCAGGTGTACCATTCTCCGGGCCTTAGCGTCTTTGGGTAAGGAAGGAAGGTTTAAACGTAGATCAATTTGATGGTAGTCGGACCATGGTACTGGAGTTATCCTTATTGGAGGTTTTTCTTCGTTTCCCTGCTGGGTCGTGGGTGTGAAGACTATGTCTAGGGTATGACCCTTGTCGTGGGTGGGCTCATTTATTAGTTGTTGATATCCTAGTTGGTCCATGGCTTCAAGGAAGGTCTTTGCGTGAGTAGGTGGCATGGAGGTTAAATTTAGGTCTCCCAGGATGATTTGGAATTTCCTGAGTTGCGTGGTGGAGATGCTCTCTAGTGCTATGGCAAGTGATTCATGCTGTGGTGATGGGGGGTCTGTATATTAGGCAGATGGATAGAGCTGAGTTTTCAACTTTCAGCAAATCGATGCCCATATTTGAAAGTTGGGAAGTGGTTGTTAATTGTAGGTTGGCTTTGGCGATGATGAGAACTCCTCCTCCTCTTTTGCTGGTGCGGGGGCAGTTGTATAATTTGTACCCGGGTTTATTTATCTGGTTTAATAATGCTGAGTCGGTGTCCGTGATCCAAGTTTCAGTTATACAGAGGATGTCCGGTTGCTCATCCGTGATGATGTCATGGATTAAGTGGGTCTTGTTCCTGATAGATCTGGCATTAATGAGGATGATGTTGCATGCATCAAGAGTCGTTTGTGGTGAAAGTATGTGGGTGCTCTGTGTTAGCAGGGGTTTGTCTAGATTCGGCCTTCTTGGTTTGCGGTGCCTCTGTGTCCTATTATGCCTGGTAATAGAGGGCCTTGGAGATGGTGTGATTGTTGGGCCATTGTATGTAGCGTGGTAGGGGGTGAGTGGAGGGAGGACAGGTGTTTGTATGGGGTAAAGCATATATATTGGAGTGCATATGTGTGGTAGTGAGTAGTAGAAGTTGGAGATGAAGGCATATAAAGGAACCAGTAGGAGCAGATATATACTTAGTAAAAAGCTAAGGGGTGCCATTCCACAGTTTGTTGGACAGTTGTGTTTGGGCCGTGACCTGGAAGCTACAGACTCTTTATAGCCTCAAGTTGTATTTCAGTGGCCTAGTAACAGCAGTAACCTCAGAGTAATAGGTAATATTTTGCAGTCAGAGGCTCAGTATCAGCATGCACGTTACAGTAACAAATATTACTTTGCAGTCAGAGGGCTAGTCTTATCAGACACTTTACAGTCATGAGTGATATTTCTCGTTCAGTAGCCTAGTATCAGTATGTACGGTACAGTGACAAACAATACTTTGCAGTAGGTGTTCTATTATCATCAGTAATACGTTATATTTCACAGTTACAAGCAATGTTATTCAGACAGTTGTTACTATTTCACATTTGCAGCTAATGTGTGAGGTCTGTTATAGTACAGTAACAAGTAAACTTTCTCAGTCAGTGGCTTGGTATAGTACAGTAACAAGTAAACTTTTTTCAGTCAGTGGTTTAGTATCACCAGGTAGTTCGCAATCACCGTGTAGTGCCCTAGTATTGTCCGAGCTCGGATCTTTGTTCTTTATGTCAGCTTCGTCTATGTGTGGGATTACGTTTAGAAGGCTTACCTCCTTGGTTGTGTACGGATCCTTGAGATTCCTTCGGTGTTCCTAGGTGGTTAGCTCCCGCGTGTGTGATCCATTCGATGGTGCTCCATAGAGGACTTCAGTCTCGCTGCATAATGCCCACTGCCTAAGGGCCATGCCAAAGGGCCCTCTGGCGAGGCCCTCAGGCGCGGGCCCGCCAGGCGCGGGCGCGCCCTGCAGGGAGACCGCTTTTAAATTGTTTGCAGGCTGGCTCCCACTGCTCCGATTGGGCAGGAGCACCGGGGGCGGAGTGTCCTCTACGCTTCCTTTCCTGGAAGACACTCTTCCTGATACCTTAACCTCGGCCAGACGTGTGAGTGAGCTTCAGGCCCTGGTCTGTGACAGGCCTTACTCCAGATTCTATAGAAACAGGGTAGTCCTTAGGACTCATCCAAAGTTCCTCCCAAAAGTTGTCTCCTCTTTCCACCTCAACCAGGAGGTGGTTCTTCCAACATTCTTCCCTAGGCCTCATGCAAGCCAGGCTGAAGCAGTCCTGCATACCCTGGACTGTAGGAGGGCCTTATCCTTCTACCTTGACCGTACGCAGGGACATAAAAGGGCTACTCAGCTCTTCATATCTTTTGACCCTAATAATCTGGGGTTAGCTGTGTCCAAGCGTACCTTGTCCATATGGGTGGCTGACTGTATCACCTGGGCTTACAGGGCGGCTGACCTTCCTTTGCAGGGTCGGGTCACGTCCCACCGTGTAAGGGCTATGGCTGCCTCAGTGGCTCATCTCCGCTCTGTACCGTTGGCAGACATCTGCAGGGCTGCAACTTGGTCCTCAAGCAAGACTTTTGCGGCCCATTACTGCCTGGAGAGGGAGTCCCGTAGGGACAGTGCTCTTGACCAGGCAGTACTCTGGAATCTCTTTGAGGTTTAGGCAACTCCTGCCCTCCAGCCCTCCATTGGGCTACCGGTGGAGGTTCTTTCAGTGCAAAGCCTTTCTTTGATGCTGGGACTAGAGGGAGTTCTCTTGTTCAGCCTGGGTTCCTGGTAGCCCAGAGCTAGGGAGACACCCATATGTGAGGACTGACTTCCTGCTTGGTCCTGGAGAAAGAGTAGTTACTCACCTGTAACAGGTGTTCTCCAGGAGCAGCAGGAATCAGTCCTCACAACCCTCCCTCCTCCCCTGGGAGTTGCAGTTGTACATAGTTTATTTTTACATTTTGTGTGCTGTTTTTTAGCTATGTCATTTGACTGAGCAAGATGGCACCTTTAGGCGGGAAGGGGACCGCACATGCGTGCAGTATTCCCAAAGGCTTTCATAGAAAGCTGGGGAAATGCTCCGCAAAGGCTCCATCGACGTCGATGTCACCCATATGTGAGGACTGATTCCTGCTGCTCCTGGAGAACACCTGTTACAGGTGAATAACTACTCTTTAACATGTTATCCACAATGACACCTAAATCTTTTTCCTGGGTGGTGGTTCCTAATGTGGAACTTTGCATCATGTAACCATAGTTTGGGTTGTTCTTCCGTAGGTGCATAACTTTGCACTTGTCCACATTAAATTTCATCTGCCATTTTGATGTCCAGTCTTCCAATTTATCAAGATCTTCTTGCAATTTTCCACAATCCTTTTGGATTTTAAAAACTTTAAGTAGTTTTGTGTCATCTGCAAATTTGATAACCTCACTTGTTCCCTTTTCGAGGTCATTTATGAATATGTCAAAAAGCAGCGGACCCAGCAAAGATCCCTGGGGTACACCACTATTCACCTTTCTCCATTGGGAAAATTGACCATTTAGCCCTACCCTCTGCTTTCTATCTTTTAACCTAGTAAATCTCAAAACCTAGTAAGACCAAGCAATGAGCACATTAGTAGATTTGTCCACATATAAGTACAAATGTTGCTAATGTTGATACTAATGTTACGCTGTTACCGTTGCTAATGTTCATACTGGCTGATTAGGCTACTAATATAGTGCTGCTATTGTTTGTCTATTCTGCTACTATTGTGCCATTTGTTTATACTGCCACATACTGCTGCTACATAGGGCTGCTACATGCTGCTGTGACATAGTGATATTTGTTTATACTGTTACATAGTGCTTTCACATAGTGCTATTCATTTATACTGTTACAAAGTGCTGCTAATGTTCATACTATTGGTCGATACTGCTACTATTCCTAACGTTGACACTGTCACTAAAACTGCTACATACCCCTGAAACCTACACCTGCTACCGAAACGTTCGCCCGCTACTGTTGACACTTTACCCTGCGAGCACTCTTAGCCGTGCTAGTACTAACTATATCATCATTTACTGTCAATAACTACGCCTCCTATTGCTCCTAATATAGTTACCAGGAGTACTAACATAGCTGGCAGGCTAAACTGCACTGAAAAAATTTACAATACATAGCTATAAAAATGAAAACTCTGCTCTTATACATTGGGTTATGCCTCCTTACGCTAATCCATGCATACACATTCAGTCCAAACCTATACCAATCACACCTATGCACAACACTCTACCTCCTCTACACCTTGCAAATGCCGCAACCTCTCCTACTCACACCATACATCCACAACAGAGACATAGTGACACTCACAGTGAATCACAAGACCTACACTAACAGTCACACAAGAAATCGGAGGCGCCACAGGCCTAAAGCAACATTGGCCCACACACACAATCAACCACCGACACAAGCCACTAACAATCTGGCTACGCAAGAACTCCACAAATCATGTAATATCACCCTCATCAATGCTCGCTCCATCAGGAACAAGACCCACATAATCCATGACATCATCACAGACGAGAAACCGGACATCCTATGTATAACTGAAACATGGGTCACCGACACCGATGCAGCCATATTAAATCAAATCAGCAAACCTGGATACAACCTTTACAACTGTCCCCGAGCACACAAGAAGGGAGGAGGGATCCTCATAATAGCCAAAGACAACCTGCAATTCATAAGCACATATCAGTCCTCAAACACAAACATAGACCTCCTAAAGGTAGAAAACACTGCGGTATCCATCTGCTTGATATACAGACCCCCCTCACCACAACATGATATTCTTGCCTCAGCATTAGAAAACATATCCTCAACGCAACCAAAAAAATTCCAGATCATACTAGGGGACCTTAACCTTACATCAACGACAACCACACATGCAAACACCTTCATGGAGGCTATGACCCAGCTAGGGTATCAACAGCTAATAACAGAGCCCACCCATGAAAAGGGAAACACACTAGACATGGTTTTCATACCTACAGGAGAACATAACAACGTTGAAAAGCCCCTGATTGAGATCATCCCATTACCCTGGTCAGACCACCACCAAATCAATATGCGGATAAAGCTTCCCACCGTGGCTAAAGACACAAAGGCAAGAAGAATAGCAACCCAACAAAGAAGATTTAACAAACCAAATATGGAATGTCTCATCAAGACCATCAAATCCCACGTAGACTTGGGAATAACAGACCTCAATGAATTAACGCATAGCTGGGATTCCGGAATTCAAGCCATGGCGATCCCTAAAGAGAAACTCACAACAAACGCAAACAAACACAAATCGGAACCTTGGTACAACATAACGCTGTCCAAAATGAAAAGAGACCTTAGAAAACATGAAAGGAAGTGGAGACTTACCAAAACCAACGAGCTCAAATCTGTGTACCTCAACCTCCTTGTAAAATACAAGGAAGAGGTAAACAAAGCCAAGAGGATGCACCATACCAACATCCTAAGCAAAGCCATCAACAAACCACGTGAACTCTTTGAACTAGTTAAATCATTAACTAAAACAGCCCAACCCGAACATCAGGGTAGCCCCATACATCCACAAACGCTTGCAAACCACTACGAAAGCAAGCTCACCACCAAAAGCTCCACCCTCTATCTACACACCCCATGCCATCAAACAGATGATGAGCCCAAACAGGCATGGAGTACCTTCCACAACATCGATATGCAACAATCCATAAACATAATAACCTCAATAAATACCACCACCTCCCCACTCGACCCCTGTCCAACGGCATGGATCAAAGCAGCAAAAAAAGAAATAAACCAGCAAATATCCCACATCATAAACCAGTCACTAAGTCAAGGAATAATGCCTGCCCAACTGAAGCAATCAATAATAAGACCAATACTAAAGAACAACTCGCTCAATAAGGAAGATCCGACATCATACCGCCCCATCTCCGGCATCTCATTCCTCGCAAAGATCATTGAAAAAGCAGTACTCATACAACTTCAAGAACACCTTGATGACTGTGATACCCTAGATGCGCAGCAATACGGGTTCAGAAGAAATCATGGAGTTGAGACTCTTTTGATAGCGCTAATGAACAATCTCCTCGAAGGCCTAGAAGACAAAAAGAAAATGTTTATACTCATTTTCATTGACATCTCTGCCGCCTTTGACACTGTACACCATGGGATCCTCCTCAATAAATTGGAATCTATAGGAGTAATGGGAACCCCCCTTAAATGGTTCTCCTCTTACATAACGAACAGAAGGCCACAGGTACAATTCAACGGGGAGAAAGCTGAACCGTTCTCTCAAACACAGGGCATACCCCAGGGTTCAGCCCTATCGGCATTACTGTTCAACGTTTACATGCAACCCCTCTGTGACATCTTCAAAAAGCATAATATTAAATACCACATCTATGCAGATGATATTATGCTGTACACGCACCTAGATACCGAGGACCCTCATTTGTTAAGATGGCTACAAAACAACAACATGACAATTAACCATAAGAAAACAGAAGTCATGTATATATCCAGCAAACCAAACTTCAACCCCCCTCCCACAATCACTCTCTGCAACAACACGTATAGCACGAAGAAGGAAATCAAATATCTCGGAGTAACACTCAACTGCAACCTGAAAATGGAGACACACCTACGCAAAATGAATAAAGCCATCTTCCATAAACTTAGAGTGATACAACCACTAAGGAAAATACTTGAGCCCAGTGATTTTCGGTCAGTAGCACAAGCCCTCATAATGCCACACCTAGACTACTGTAATGCCATCCTTCAAGGTCTGCCTAAAAAATCACTAAATATACTTCAGATGGCCCAAAACGTGACGGCCAGGATCATAATGGGAGCAGGCATTACTGAACACATTACCCCCATCCTGATAGAACTACATTGGCTCCCAATTGCAGCTAGGATACAATACAAGATGTTGGTGACCACCTTCAAACTAATAAACAACATATCCCCATCATTCCTATCATCACTTATCAGCACGCAACCTACAAATAGGGACAGAAGAACTATCAACTCGGGCAACCTACAAGTCCCCACCAACTTCAGAACAGTGAAAACAAGTACGAGTCGTAGAGCGTTCTCATTCTCTGCACCAACTATTTAGAATCACCTCCCGTGTGAGCTGCGTTTAACCAAGGACATCACCAAATTCAGGAAGGAGCTAAAAACTCACCTATTCCGATGTCATTACAATCAGCTATGACCATCAACTGAGAGAGTATTCAAAACTGCTATATGTATAATTATGTAAATATGTATATATAGATGTAAGAATGTATAAGTCACCCCCTAAGACGCTAACCATGTGTGCTGTGACCCCAGTTCTTTGTTCATACCACCCCCCCCCAGTCTTGATTGACAATCCCCGAACATAAATCAAACCGCTGCTGATCGCTGGAAGTAGCGGTATATAAATGTGCAGTAAATAAATAAATAAAATAAATAAACCAGTTCTTGATCCACAGTAGTACATTGCCTCCTATCCCATTACTCTTTAGGTTTGCCAAAGATCTCTGATGAGGGACCTTGTCAAAGGCTTTCTGAAAGTCCAAATACACTATATCAACTGACTTACCTTTGTCTACCTGTTTATTCACACCTTCAAAAAAACATAACAGATTAGTAAGATAAGATCTTCCTTGTCTAAATCCATGTTGGCTGTCTCCCATTAAGCCATGACTATCTACATGGTCTGCAATTTTGTTCTTTATGATGGTTTCTACCATTTTTCCTGTTACTGACATCAGGCTCACCGGTCTGTAGTTTCCTGGATCACCCCGGAACCCTTTTTAAAAATTGGCGTTACGTTCGCCATCCTCCAATCTTCAGGACTAGGCTAGCAGGGTTCAAGGAAAGGAGATTATCTGGTATGTTAATCTCTGCATCCTTCCCATCAGTCTTCATTAATTTTCCTTCCACCAGGGTGAGCCTTACCAGCCTGTATTTTACAACTTCTTGTTTATTACCACATTTGTTAAAGACTTGCATGTACCTTTCTCCCAATCACAAGGAACCTCTCCCATCTCCAGCTATCTATCAGATGTACTTTCAGTGGCCGGCTAGAACTTCACTGAGCTCCCTTGGTATCCTGGGATGTTTTCTGTCTTGTCCCTTGACTTTGATACTATTCTTGATATAAAATGCTGTTTTCCTCTGTCTCTCTGAAAAAATATGACAACCGGGAATAGTTGTATAGCAATAATATCTAAGTTTGCTTCGATCCACTGGCGTACATTTCACCCAAGCAGACCCCACCATGTGGGTTGAGGGGGGAGCACGGGCAGAAAGGGGACCCACATGCAGGAAAGCTCAGGCCATTTCTATAGGATCACGGCAAGGGCGCATTATGTTGCAACTGGGAGGGGGGAAAAAAACGAGAAGCAGAGGGAGTTGCACATAGTGGAAATGATGTAAACCGACTGACTTCAAAAACACTAGTGCCAGGCATCTGCAGTAGGTTGGTTAGGTTACAGTAAGGGTCAGTAAACGAAGTAGGGGTTAACTTAAAGGGCAGCTGGTGGTGGTGCTAGAACCCATAGTTAGGAATTTTATTTGTTTGATGGCAAAATACTCTGAGAATTGTACTGTTTTTGTTGGTGGAGAGCAGCCTGAGCTCTCAATCTCGAGCCAAGAGGATCCGGGAGCATGAGAATGGGGCAAGAGCAACATACTGAGATCGCTCGTCCTACAGGTGAGAGAGAATGTGAGCATGTGTGCTTGCGTTCCTTCCTCTACTTCTCTGAGGAGTTAACTGTCTGTCCGACTGAAAGATAGCCTGGGGTGCTGATCATCCCACTTCTGCTGAAAGCAGCCGCTCTACTTATCCATCACCCTTCTTACTGCTGCTGTTTGTATCTTACAAACTTTAGGTGTGATGTCAGGTTTTTTTTCTTCTCTTTATTTCTTTATTGGCTTTGTTTTAACACGTCCATACATAATTTTGTAAAATGCATGAAGTTGGTAGCTTATTAGAATTTTTTAAGATGTTGCTACATGGAGAAACATGCTAAAAACTAAAGTAGAAGTAACTGATGATGCTTTGCGATCTCTGCTTCAGTTTTGGCATGGAAACTTAAAAATATCTTCTCCAGGAACAAGCAGGAAGTCAGTCCTCACTTATGGGTGACATCGGCACTGATGGAGCCCGAGCGGAGCAATTCCCCAGCTTTTAAAGAAAGCCTTTGGGATTGCTGCCACGCATGTGTGGTCCTCTTCCCGCCCAACGGTGCCATCTTGCTCAGTCTCCCTTTTTCCATGGAGCCCTTTGGACGCATGTCCTCATCCCTCAGAAAAGGTTTTCGTGACTTCGGTCTTTTGGCCTTTTTTCCGGTAGCACCGGTCCTCTTCGGTCCTCCCTTCGCCTCTGCTTCAGATGTGGGCTAGGGGGCCTCTTTTTTGACTCTTTAGTGTTTTTTCTTCTGGGCCCTTTTCGTACCCTTTTTTCTCCAACTGGCCCCCATGGCTACTGGCTTTAAGAAATGTGACAGATGCTCCAAAAATATGTCATTCATGGACACCCACGACTGTTGTCTATGGTGTCTGGGGGCAGACCACAACCTGGAGCTCTGCTTTGTAAGAAAATGTCTGCTAAGGCCTTGCTAAGCCGCAAGCAGAAATCAGATTTTTCGCAAGCCAGCCCCGGGGTCCCCGGTGGAACCTCGCCCTGCTGATCCACTGCTTGCGGAGTCCCCCGCAGTGACCCTGCGGCCCCGGCATCACTACGATCAGGGTTTGCCCGAGGTGGAATGGCGAACGAAGAGGACGATGACCTCTAAGTCACTGTCGGGTGCTCCGGACAAGCGCGAATGGTCTTGTGCTCGTTCCCTTAACCCTCCCCGGCGTTCTCGAGAGTTGGACAAGGAGCGGCCTCGAAAGGTACCTCGTACAGACATGATGGTGTCCGGTTTCCTGAGGGGTCATCCCAGTGAGGACCCCCTCGTCTCCTCCACGCCAGACCCAGTAACCCCGGCATCGGCGTTGCAGGGACCCACTCCCGAGTGGGAGTCCCATATGCTGGCACTGGAGCACAGCATTTCTGCCTTCCTTGCTGCCCAGCAGGCGCTTTTGCCTAGCTCGCGCCCTGAGACCGAGGGTCACCCGACTGGGGTCTTGAAAATTGCCTTGAAATCCCCTGAGAGCCACGGGTCTCATGATAGTCCTCTGCACTGGTCTTGCTCGCCGTACTGTTCTTCGAAGGCAAGGTCTTCCATGTCAGCCTAGGGCGCGGGTATCAGCCAGACTCAGAGTCCTCCTTGGACCTCTCGGGCTGGGAATCAGACGGGGATATTTCCCCGTAGACCTGCGCCCATAGGGATCTCCCCTCTGACCCATCCCCGCCCGCCTCGCAAAGGCGGTCGTCTCCCAAGGACACCTCTTTCCTGGTGTTTGTGCGGGATATGGCTTGGGCCCTCAATCTGCCTATGCAGACCAAGGAGTCGAGAGCAGAGGAACTTGACATCTTGCAGTACGAGTCTCCACCCAGGGAGTCTCTTACGGTTCTGGTACCGTCCATTTTATCCCGGCTGCTTCTCCATATGTGGGAAGCACCCGCCTCTGTTTCTATTCTCAGTAAGAACATAAGAACATAAGATATGCCATACTGGGTCAGACCAAGGTCCATCAAGCCCAGTATTCTGTTTCCAACAGTGGCCAATCTAGGTCATATGTACCTAGCAGTTTCCCCAAGGGACACAGGTTCCACAATGCTTGTATTGGTTCAAGCATTGATATCCTGGGTCCCTTCTTAATAATGGCTTATGGACCTTTCCTCCAGGAACTTGTCCAAACCTTTTTTAAACCCAGCTACACTAACAGCCTTTACTACATCCTCCGGTAACAAATTCCAGAGTTTGATTACACGTTGAGTGAAAAAATATTTTCTCTTATTAGTCTTAAATAGTTTACCCTGTAGCTTCATTGCATGTCCCCTAGTCTTTCTATATTCTGATAAGGTAAACAATCGATCTACGTTTACCCGTTCCACTCCGCTCATTAATTTATAGACTTCTATCATATCTCCCCTCAGCCATCTCTTTTCCAGGTTAAAGAGCCCTAACCTTTTTAGCCTTTCTTCATAGGAGTATCCTTCCATCCCCTTTACCATTTTGGTGGCTCTTCTCTGAACCTTTTCTAATAACTCTATATCCTTTTTAAGATACGGCGACCAGAATTGCACACAATATTCAAGGTGCGGTCTCACCATGGAACGATATAGAGGCATTATAATATCCTTTGTTTTATTTTCCATTCCTTTCCTTATCATACCTAGCATTCTATTTGCTCTCTTGGCCGCTGCTGCACACTGGGCCGAGGGTTTTAACATGGTATCCACAATGACGCCTAAATCTTTTTCCTGGGTGGTGGTTCCTAATGTGGAACCTTGCATCGTGTAACCATAGTTTGGGTTGTTCTTCCCTAGGTGCATAACCTTGCACTTGTCCACATTAAATTTCATCTGCCATTTTGATGCCCAGTCTTCCAATTTATCAAGATCCTCTTGCAATTTTCCACAATCCTCTTGGGTTTTAACAACTTTAAATAGTTTTGTGTCATCTGCAAATTTGATAACCTCACTCGTTATTCCACTTTCCAGGTCATTTATGAATATGTCAAAAAGCAGCGGACCCAGCACAGATCCCTGGGGTACACCACTATTCACCTTTCTCCATTGGGAAAATTGGCCATTTAGCCCTACCCTCTGCTTTCTATCTTTTAACCAGTTCCTGATCCACAATAGTACACTGCCTCCTATCCCATGACTCTTTAGTTTTGCCAAAAGTCTCTCATGAGGGACCTTGTCAAAGGCTTTCTGAAAGTCCAGATACACAATATCAACCGACTCACCTTTGTCCACCTGATTATTCACTCCTTCAAAAAAACATAACAGATTAGTAAGACAAGATCTTCCTTGTCTAAAGCCATGTTGGCTGTCTCTCATTAGTTCATGACTATCTACATGCTGAGTAATTTTATTCTTTATGATGGTTTCTATCATTTTTCCCGGTATTGACGTCAGGCTCACCGGTCTGTAGTTTCCCGGATGACCCCTGGAACCCTTTTTAAAAATTGGTGTTACATTGGCGATCCTCCAATCTTCAGGTATTAGAGATGATTTTAATGATAGTTCACAGATTACTAATAGCAGGTCTGCAATCTCATATTTCAGTTCTTTCAATACCCTTGGATGTATACCATCCGGCCCAGGTGATTTGCTACTCTTCAGCTTATCTAATAGTTGTAATACATCTTCTCGATGTATCGATATTTCCTTCAATTCTTCTGCACCTTTAAATACCACTTCAGTCATGGGTAACATCCCTACATCTTCCTCAGTAAAGACTGAAGCAAAGAATTTGTTCAGTCTCTCTGCTATCGCCTTGTCGCCTCTTAGTGCTCCTTTATCCCCTTTATCATCTAATGGACCAAGTGACTCTCTCACAGGTTTTTTGCTACGAATGTACTTGAAAAGGTCTTTACTTCGTGTTTTTGCTTCTGCAGCAAGCTTCTTCTCAAATTCTCCCTTTGCCTGCCTTATCAATGCCTTGCATTTGACTTGCCAGTGCTTGTGCTGTTTCCAGGTTTCGTCGTTTGGCTCTTTTTTCCATTTCCTGAAAGATGCTTTTTTGGCAACAACAGCCTCTCTGACCTCAACTTTAAACCATGCTGGCAGTTTTTTGGACTTCTTTCCACTTTTCTTAAAGCGTGGAATACAGCTGGTCTGGGCTTCCAAGATAGTATTTTTCAACAACAGCCAAGCCTGATGTACGTCTTTAACCTTTGCAACTGCTTCTTTTAGTTTTTTCTTGACTGTTTTCCTCATTTTATCATAGTCTCCCTTTCGAAAGTTAAAAGGTAGTACTGTGGATTTCCTTACTATCCCTCCTCCACTAATTAAATCAAAGGCGATCATGCTATGATCACTATTGCCAAGTGGCCCCAACAACCTTATCTCTTGCACTAGATCTGGTGTTCCACTAAGGATTAGGTCTAATATGGCTTTCCCTCTGGTCGGTTCATAAACCAGCTGCTCCAAGAAGCAGTCATTTATTTCATCTAGGAACTTTATCTCCCTAGCATGTCCTGACGTGACACTGACCCAGTCGATACCGGGGTAGTTGAAATCACCCATTATTATTACTGTGCTGTAACTTTTGTTAGCTTCCTTGATTTCTTTGAGCATTTCATCATCCATTTGGTCATTCTGGCCAGGCGCTCGATAGTACACCCCCACTGCCATTGCCTTCCCCTTTTACATGGAATTTCAATCCATATAGATTCTACAGCAGATTTTGTTTCCTGCAAAACTTTAATCCTTTCTGACTCAATGCCTTCTCTAACATAGAGAGCAACCCCTCCACCAATTTGATCAGCTCTATCATTACGATATAGTTTGTACCCAGGTATCACAGTGTCCCACTGGTTGTCGTCCTTCCACCATGTCTCTGATATTCCAATCATATCTAACCTTTCATTTAGTGCTATATATGCTAACTCTCCCATCTTATTTTTTAGACTTCTAGCATTTGCATACAAGCATTTTAGAGACTGTATTTTATCCATATTAATTTGTCTGTTAGACATGAGTAATTTGGGATCTTTAAGCTCTGTCTGCTCCATACTTGAGGGCATTTGGGCTAGTTTACTCTTTTGTGGAACCTCTCTGCTTTTGGTAGTATCCTTCAAAGATACATTCTTCCGAACCATCTGCTCTTGGGCGACTGTCGGCTTTCCCCTAATATCTAGTTTAAAAGCTGCTCTATCTCCTTTTTAAAGGTTAATGCCAGCAGCCTGGTTCCATCCCGGTTAAGGTGAAGCACATCCCTTCGGAAGAGCCCCTCCTTTCCCCAGATTGTTTCCCAGTTCCTAACAAATCCAAACCCCTCATCTCTGCACCATTGTCTCATCCACGCATTGAGACTCCGGAGCTCTGTCTGCCTTTTGGGTCCTGCGCGTGGAACAGGAAGCATTTCGAAGAATGCTACCCTGGAAGTTCTGGATTTCAACTTCCTACCTAAAAGCCTAAATTTAGCCTCCAGAACCTCCCTACCATATTTTCCTATGTCATTGGTACCAACATGTACCAAGACAGCAGACTCCTCCCCAGCACTATCTAAGACCTTATCTAGGTGGTGCGTGAGGTCCGCTACCTTCGCACCAGGCAGGCATGTTACCAGACGATCCTTACGTCCACCAGCCACCCAGCTATCTACATGCCTAATGATCGAATCACCAACTATAACGGCTGTCCTAACCCTTCCCTCATGGGCACATGGCCCTGGACAAACTTCCTTGGTGCGAGCGGGTTTTACATCACCTGGAGAACAGGTCCTAGTTACAGGATCACTTCCTGCCACACCAGGGTGATGCTCTCCTGTCACGTGACCTCTCTCCTCCATGGCAACAGGGATGCTGCCAGACTGGAGGTGGGACTTCAGGACTATATCCCTGTAGGTCTCGTCTATGTACCTCTCTGTCTGTCTTATGCTTTCCAAGTCTGCTACTTTAGCCTCTAGAGAACGGACTCGTTCCCTGAGAGCAAAGAGCTCCTTGCACCTAGTGCACACGTAAGACCTCTCACCAACTGGGAGAAAATCATACATGTGACACTCAATGCAAAAGACTGGAAAGCCCCCATCCCGCTGCTGGACTGCTGTCTGCATCTTAGTTTTAAGTTTGTGTTTAGATCTAAGTTCTTTACTTACTAAGGGTTGCTATGGATATTTATACTAATAAAACTGAACCTAATACGTGTAATATACCTTGTTCACCTGAAGCTTAACTAATCTCAGGTCCTTAGTGTATGACTGATTTGGGTAATAAGCTTCACCTGAGAGCACCTCCTGTCTTTTAAGATGTGTAAGTACCTATAAAGCTACGATTATCCCAGGGGTGGGTGGGTGTGGGGAGGGTGGGAGGGAATTAACACATTAAAAGAGGGCTGCTACACAGTACCCTGTCTTGTGCTGCTGATGTAAGCTATATTCTGATTTGATTTAAATTATAGCTCTTAGCTGCTGCTAGATTCTAACTTCTCATGAAATTTAAAGTACAAGCTCTCTGCTGGGTTCTAAATTTAACCAGAAAGCTCTTTTCTGTGTTGTAAATTTAAGCTAAAAGAACTTTGCTGATGCTAGGCCCTGAGTGACTATTAAATGTAAACTACAAGCTCTCTGCTGGGTTCCAAATGTAACCAGAAAGCTCTCTTCTGTGTTTTAAATTTAAACTAAAAGTACTTTGCTGTTACTAGGCCCTGAGTGACTATTAAATTTAAAGTACAAGCTCTCTGCTGGGTATGAAATGTAACCAGAGAGTTCTCCTCTGTGTTTTAAATGTAAACTTAAACTGCTGCTACTAGGCCCTGACTGATTTAACAAAAATAGTGAATCAGAGATTAATTAGCTTTAATACAAAGAATTCCTTTTAGAAAATTACCAGAAGTAAATACTCACATTTGCAGATCTCCCTCCAGAAGCAACAGTCCCCCTTACCAGTCTTTCAAGTAAAAGACTTGATGCCATGTATAGGGTCCAGCACGTCCTGGGGTTTCGGAAGACCTAACTTCCTCATATCTCCATGGTAGTCGAATCCGTGATGCAGAAACAGAAAAGCACGAAGTCGCACTCTTTGGTCCCACCTAGTAGGGAATCCTGTGCCCTCGCCGCCCTCTGGCGCAAGGCTTTCCAGGGATCCATGCTGGCATGTCGCATCCAGGCATACCAACAGTATATAGGTGTGTTTCTTCGTGATCACACCAAAGAGCTCAGTGGGTTTTCTGCGGGCCTTGGTGGGGAGCACCTTCTCAGGTTCCAGACCCTCCTGAGGTCGGTCGCAGACTGCTCGAAATACCTTTCTTGCGCCGCATATGACGGGTTCAAGTCTTCCGCTTGGGTAGCAGCGACTGGCATCGGAGCCCGGCGCCAGGCGTGGCTCCAGTCTTTGGACCTGGAACAATGGGCCCAGGAGAAACTCCTGGATATCCCCTGCCAATGCGAACAGCTGTTCGGCAAGTCCATAGAGAACAAGGCAGCTGAGATCGAGACAGAGTTCGTGACTCACATCCATCTCTCTTGCGAAACCTCTTCTCTTCCAGGGAAGAAGCAGCACAGCAAAATGCTTTTCTTCCAGAGGAAAGGGCTCCCCTACTGGGGATACCCACCATACCCGCCTACCCCTACGCTGACGACTAGCGCTCAGGGCAAAGGGGGAGCTCAGGGTCACCGGAAACGAAAGGGTCCCAAGACCCAACCACCGGCGCCTCCCCAGCCAGCCCTGGGGTTTTGACGCCGAAAGCATAGCCTCTCGCTCCTCCCCCTCGAGGATGCTTCTGCCCGTGGGAGGACACCTTCTCTTTTCACCCCCGAATGGGCGGCTATTACATTGGGCACCTGGGTCTTGCAGGTGATTCGGAACTGGTATCATCTTCGTCTAGATAGATTCCCGCCGCCCTTCTCCCCAGCGGAGCCTGCTCTGTTTCCCTTGCACCAGGCTTGCTTGCAGCAAGAGCTGAACAACCTCCTCGGTCAACAGGTGGTCGAGAGTTCCAGCGCACCTCTGGGATCAGGGATTTTATTCCCGGTACTTCCTCGTTCCGAAGAGGACGTGGAGCCTGCACCCCATCCTCGATCTCAGGAATCTGAACAAGTTTCTGGTGTGGGAGAAGTTCAAAATGCTATCCCTTGGCGTCCTGCTGCCCTACCTAAGGCAGGGCGATTGGCTGTGCTCCTTGGATCTCAGGGTCACTTACACCCACATTCCTGTCCATCCCAAGCCCAGGAAATACCTGCGTTTCAGGGTGCAGGGTGAGCACTTCCAGGACAGAGTTATCCCTTTTGGGCTTGTGTCTGCCCTGCGAGTCTTCACCAAGTGCCTGTCAGCGGCCGCAGCCCACCTCCAGCTGCAGTGCATATCCATCTACCCGTACCTTGATGACTGGCTCGTCTCAGGCACCTTGATGGAGGAGGCTCGCCTCTCGGCATTGCGCACCGTCCTCCTCCTCGAGTGTCTCTGTTTCCTGATAAACTACTCCAAATCCCACCTCAAACGGTGCAGACCTTGGAGTTCATTGACACTCTACACAGAACGGGCGACCGCCTTTCTCCCTTGAGCATGCGTGGATCAGCTCCGCGCTCTGGCCGCCGAGGTCCAAGGCCAGCCCAGGGTCTCGGCGCGAGCCATACTGTGCCTCCTGGGGCATATGGCCACATCGTTTCCCATTCTCGCATGCAAATGCAAGCGGTCCAGTGGTACCTCAGAGAACAGTGGGTCCAAGCCTCGGGCCCCGTCCAGGACCCTGTCCAGGACCCCGTCCAGGTTCTTGCAGCCTAGTTGAGTCCCTAGTCTGGTGGCAGGACCCCCAGAGCCTCCTTCTGGGCATGCCCTTCCAGACTCGACAGCACGAGCTCATCTTGATGACAGACACCTTGCTGTTGGGCTGGGGAGCCCACTGTGGCCACCTCTGCATCCAGGGGTGGTGGTCACCCGAGGAATCTTGACAGCAGATCAACCTGCTCGAGCTTTGAATGGTCTGGTTGGCCTTGAAGGTCTTGGAGTAGCACCTGAAGGGCAAGTTGGTGCTCATGCAGACCGACAACAGAATCGCGATGTTCTACATAAACAAGGAGGGGGGGCACAGGCTCCCACCTCCTCTGTTGGGAGGCAGTCCTCTTCTGCTCCTTCACAATGCGCTGGGGCATGACCTTAAGAGCTATCAACTTCCCGGGCCGAGACAATGTCCTTGCGGACAGACTCAGCAGACTTCTCCACCCGCACGAGTGGCGCCTGAGTCCAGGGGTGGTTCTCCACCTGTTTTGCCGCTGGGGACTCCGTCCATAGACCTGTTCACCAGCCTGGTGAACGCACAGCTTCCCTATTTCTGTGGGTCAATGCGACACCCGAGCAGGGTGGCCCCAGATGCGTTGCTCCTGAACTGGACCTCCGGGCTTCTGTATGCATTCCCTCCCACTCCTCTCCTTGCGAGGACGCTCTACAAGATCCAGCGTGACCGAGCCTTGGTGATTCTCGTGGCTCCTTCGTGGCTGTGACAACTTTGGTTCCCGCTTCTACTCTGGCTCTCGTCGGAACCTCTGGTCCCCCTGGGCAGTGCCCCAGATCTACTGATGCAGGAGGAGGAACGGGTGCTTCACCCAAACTTGATCTCGCTATCCCTGACAGCCTGGCGGCTGAACGGGTCTCTTTGGCCTTGCTGCACTCCCAGTGGAGATCGAGGACATCCTCTTCGCGTCGAGGAAGGACTTGACGAGGCGGGTCTACGCCCTGAAGTGGCGGCAGTTTTCGATCTGGTGCTCTGAGCTCCAGATCGACCCGTTTTCCTGCTCCACCCGTTTTCCTGCTCCACCCGTTGTGTTCTCCAGTACCTTCTCCATCTCTCACAGGTGGGACTGAAGTCCAACTTGGTCAGGGTTCACCTGAGCTCCATCTCGGCCAAGCACTTGCCCGTCGAGGGTAAACCCCTCTCGGGCCAGCCTCTGGTCTCCCGCTTCATGTGGGGCCTCTTGCTTTCCAAACCTCTCATCCATCTCCTCCGGTGTAATGGGACCTGAACATCATGCTCATGCAGCTGACGTGGCCGCCCTTCGAGCCAATGGCGACGTGCTCGCTCTGGCACCTCTCCTGGAAGGTGGTTTTCTTGTGAGTACTGACCTTGGCACAGCAAGTTAGGGAGCTTCCAGCCCTCATGATTGAGACCCCTTACACCAGGTTTTACAGGAACAGGGTGGTCCTTCGCACCCACCCGTAGTTCCTACTGAAGGTTGTCTCGGATTTTCACCTCAATCAGGAGGTGGTCTTGCTGACTTTCTTCCCGAGACCTCACGCTGACTGGGAATCTGAGCTCCTGCATACACTTGACTGCAAGAGGGCTCTCGCCTTCTACCTGTAGTGCACCCAAGGTCATCACAGTCTGACTGCTCTTCATCGCCTACAATCCCAACCGCCTTGGGCTGGCAATCACCAAGTGCACCCTCTCTATCTGAGTGGCGGACTGCATCGCTTTCGCCCAGGCATAGGCAGGCGCCCTGCTGGATCGTCGGGTCACCACGCACGGCGTCCGCGGCTTCGCTGCACTCAGTACCTCTGAGGGACATCTGCTGGGCTGAGACCTGGTCTTCAGTGAATACTTTTGCTTCGCACTACTGACTGGAGAGGGAGTCCCTCCGGGACAGCGCCTTTGGCCAGGCTGTACTCTGTAGTCTGTTCAGGGTATAAGCAACTCCTGCCCTCTGACCCTTTTTCTGCGGCTACTGAGAGCTTGGCCCGAGGACTTGGGCTTCCTTCGGACATCGGCTTCTGCTTACTGCCTTGTGGAGGTGTTTTTTTAGCTTACAGGTTTGGTAGCCTGTAACTTTGGAGTCCCATAAGTGAGGACTGACTTCCTGCTTGTTCCTGGAGAAAGCATAGTTACCTGTAACAGGTGTTATCCAGGGAGAGAAGGAATCAGTCCTCATTATCCTCCCACCTCCCCTTAAGAGTTGCCATTTTTATTTTTCTTCCCTTGCCATCTGCTGAGTAGTGCTTTAGCTATGGGACCTGACTGAGCAGGATGGCACCTTTGGGTGTGAAGAGGACCACACATGCGTGGCAACAGTCCCAAAGGCTTTCTTTGAAATCTGGGGAATTGCTCCGCACGGTCTCCGTTGGTGCCGACGTCACCCATAAGTGGAGACTGATTACTGCTGTCCCTGGAGAACACCTGTTACAGGTGAGTAACTATGCTGTCCTGCTAGACCAGTCCAGACAAGTGGGTTGAATTCCCCTACCAGCAGATTGGTGGCAACAAAGAAGCAATGAAAAACCCAGGTTTCAATGTCATCCCTCTTATGCTTCTATTCTCAGCTGCCAGAGGTCCCTTCAGTATTTCTTCGTCCCCAGCAGATGATGGATGGATTTTCTCCTCTGTGTAGAAAATCTGAGGATTGAGAGGAAAAGAGATTGATTAAATGTTCATGAACAACCACCTTTGAGTACAGAAAGGTGATTCTCTCACTTGAACACGATGTGGGAGACTCCACAAGACTGCAGTCGTCTTGGTAGACACAAAAGGAGGGAAAATTGGTTCAGCTCCATGCTCTTATGATAAGGGCCTGTTGAGCAGCCACAAATTGGAAGGATTTGGAAGGATCTGGAAATGTTCTGCAGCCTCACATAACCTCAACGCCCCTCCCCCTCCTCTGTCCCCCCTGCTCTCTCCCTAAGATCACAGAAGGCTCTCAAAGGGATCTGCTTGCCAGCCACCTTAAACGCAGTGCTGCAAAGTCAGCCATTGAAACTGATTCAGGGGAGAGAAGCTGAGCCTGACATGGATCCTCTGCCTGGGGCTCTCAGGTGGTGAGTACCAAGGCTTGAACTCATTATTGTCTTTGTTGGGGGCTCATGTTTCCTCCTCCTTGGGATGCAATTTGGGGTGAACCACTGCTGACTTTGCATGGTGTAGGGGTTTCTCTGTGGACAAGCAGGAAATAAGTCCTAACATATGAGTGACATCACCGATGGAGCCCCAAGCGGGAATGCTTCCCAGCTACTATTGGAAGCTATTGCGAGGCTTCACCGCACATGCGCGCCTGTCTTCCCACCTGCTTCGGTGTTATCTTTCTCAGTCTTCATTTTCCGCGAAGCCGCTAAGACATGTTTGCACTACTGTGGTAAACGTCTTTCATTTTCTGCATTAGTAAGGTTTTTAACTATCTTGCACCTGTTGTTCATGTGGTCCTAATGTGTGTTCCATCCAAGCGGTTCCAATGCATGCGCCTTCCCTAGTACCTGTAATGCACATAATGTAAAAGTGTAGTTAACATGTGCGTGTGGCCTGACGTAGCCTTTGCGCGTGCTGTCGTGATACTTGCCCTAACTCTGTCTTCTTCCAGGAAACATTGTTTGACATGTGGCAAGCGAGGTACCTCATCCCTGGATTTGGGACTCTGCTTTTCCTGCATGGCAGCTTGAGTCATCCTTAGAGGGCCTGCTTTTCCCTCTCAGCTGGGGGATGTAGTTAGTCCGGCCTTGCCAGCCTCAGGGCAGGAAGTGATGGATGGCGCAATGGGTAAGTATATTCAGCTCACTAGATGTTCCGGCGACCATGCTGTGAGCCCTCATCGTCCTCTAGGGGGTCTTTGGTGGCTGTGCCATCTGGTGTTGGGGAGTCATGTCCGAGAGGAGAGCTTCTGGACTCTGAATTGTCCTCCCTGGAATTCTTCTCCTTTTTGCTACAGGCCTTCTGGCATGGGAACTCGGATTCTGTACCTTCTAGGTGACCCTGGGCACAGTCCCATGCGGCGCAGGCTGAATGTGGAAGCCTTGTTCGATTACCTTTGGCTAAGCATCTCCAGCAAGGTTCGCTCCCTGGAGATGGGGAACTATTGGGAACTGAGATTTTGACTATGATGCTGATTCAAATGGCTTGGTACTGGGCTCTAATGTGGATGAGGAAATGCTCTCGCCTTCAGAAGATTATGCCAAGGCCGGCGTGATCCATAGAAACATGATAGCAAAAAGACCATATGGCTTACCTAGTCTGCCCTTCCATATCAACTACTATAGTCCCCTTTTTTCCTTTAGAGATATTCTGTCCCATGCTTTCGTGAATTCAGATACTGTCCTTGTCTCTACTACCTCCACTGGGAGACTATTCCACACACCCACACACTTTCCGTAAAGAAATATTCCACATATTACTCCTAATTCTATCCCCTTTAACCCTCATCCTATGCCCCCTCGTTGCAGAGCTTCCTTTCAATCGAAAGAGGCTATCCTCTTGTGCATTTATGCCACAAAGGTATTTAAACATCTCTATCATATCTCCTCTATCCTGCCTTTCCTCTAACGTCTACATATTAAGATCTTTAAGTCTATCCCCTTATGCTTTATAATGAAGACCACTAACCATTTCAGTTGGATGCAGAAATTGGACAGTGAAAAAGATAGGTAGGAAGAAAATTTATGCCTCTGAATTATGGTGCTGGCGAAGAATAGTGAATATACCATGGACTGCCTGAAAAACAAACCAGTCAGTACTGGAGGAGATCAAACCAAAGCTTTCTTTAGAAGCTCAGATGTCAAGACTGACTTTCATACTTTGGACACATGCTTGGCAAAGTTGAAAGTCATCGCAAAAGAGATGGATCGATACAATAACAGCAGCTATGAATGCCACTCCATCAACAATGAACTGCCTGACTGAAGATCGAATACAGTTGAGGACAGTTATTCAGAGAGTCACCATGAGTCAACACCGACTCGAAGGTACTTAACAACTTAACAAAGTGGACTGTTGTAGTTGTTGATATGGAAGGACAGACTAGATAGGCCATGTGGTCTTTTTCTGTCATCATATTTCTATGTTTCTATAGTGGAGGTGGTAGAGATGAGGTCAGTAACAACAACAACAACCACCACCATTTTAGTAGCCACCCTCTGCACCTACTCCATCTTGTTTATATCCTTACTTAATAACATAAGAAATGCCATACTGGGTCAGACCAAGATCCATCAAGCCCAGTATCCTGTCAACAGCAGTGGTCAATCCAGGTCACAAGCACCTGGCAGGTTCCCAAAAAGGCATACAGGTTTCAGCATGCTTGTCCTTGGGCAAGTAGTGGATTTCCTGGGTCCTCTTTAATAATGGTTTATGAACTTTTCCTTCAGGAATTTGTCAATCTTTTTTAAACCCAGCTACACTAACAGCTTTTACTACATCCTCCGGTTACGAATTCCAGAGTTTGATTATGTGTTGAGTGGAAAAAATATTTTCTCTTATTAGTCTTGAATGGGCTACATTGTAGCTTCATTGTGGGTCCTCTAGTCTTTCTACTTTTTGATGGTGTAAACAGTTGATCTACATTTACCCGTTCCACTTCATTCATTAATTTATAGACCTCTATCATATTTCCCCCTCAACCTTTTAAGCCTAAAAACATACAAATGGCGTTCCTTTCATATTTCCACAAATGATATATTATTGTAAACCGCTCTAATGCTTCGGCCTGAGCGGTATATCAAATTCAAATAAACATAAACATATGCCATACTGGGTCAGACCAAGGTCCATCAAGCCCAGTATCCTGTTTCCAACAGTGGCCAATCTAGGTCATACATACCTAGCAGTTTCCCCAAAAGACACAGGTTCTCTCCTCATAGGGGTATCCTTCCAGCCCCTTTACCATTTTGGCGACTCTTCTCTGTACCTTTTCTAATTCCGCTATATCCTTTCTAAGATATGGCAACCAGAATTGCATGCAGTATTCAAGATGCGGTCACACAATGGAACAAGCCTTATGATTCCTAGCATTCTATTTGCTTTCTTGGCCGCCACTGCACACTGGGTGGAGGATTTCAATGTATTATCCACGATGATGCCTAAATCTTTTTTCTGAGTGGTGGTTCCTAATGTGGAACATTGCATCGTGTAACCATAGTTTGGGTGGTTCTTTCCTTGGTGCATAACCTTGCATTTGTCAACATTAAATGTCATATGCCACTTGAACGTCCAGTCTTCTAATTTATCAAGTTGGTCTTACAATTTTTCACAATCCTCTTGTATTTTATCAACTTTGAATAATTTTGCATCTGCAAATTTGATAACCTCACTCATTCACTCATTATTCCCATTTCCAGTTCATTTATGAAGATGTTAAAAAGCAATGGACCCAGCACAGATCCCTGGGGTACTCTACTATTCATCTTTCTCCATTGAGAAAATTGGCCATTTAGCCCTACTCTCTTCTGTCTTTCTTTTAACCAGTTCCTGATCCATAATAGGAATCCCATTAGTTTTTAATTTTGCCAAAAGTCTCTCATGAGGGACCTTGTCAAAGGCTTTCTGAAAATCCAGATACACTATATCCTTTCGAAGGTGTGGTCTTCAGAATTGCACACAATACTTCAAATGAAGATTGCACCAGAAGCATTATCTCCTTTTTTCTGCTAGCCTTTCCTCTCCCTATGCACCCAAGCATTGTTCTGGCTTTTGCAGTCGTCTTCTCTACTTGTTTAGCCACTTCAAGATCCGTCTATTTCGGAAGGAGGTGCTGGTATCATTGATTGCCAGTGTCTCATCTGACTTGAACTTGACGGATCCTTCTGACATGGAGCAGGAGCCAAAGATATATGCGCTGCTTCAAAGGGTGCAAAAATCCACTGTTTTCTTCCCATTCCCGGATCTGATCAAGGTTATGATCCAGTCAGAGTGGGACTCTTCCGACTCCCTACCTAAAGGGTTATGGGTGTGTAAGAAGATCTATGTTCTCCCGGAGGAGGAGTGCATTGAGTGGTTTGGCATTCCCAAGGTGGATGCACAGATCATGGCAGTTACCAGACAGACCACCATTCCTGTGGAAGGCAGATCAGCCTAAAGGAGGATTCTTTGTTGAGGAGCCAGTTTACTGCGGCAGTGGCTATTCTGCAGCTGGCGGTATGTACCAGCCTGACTTCTCGAATCCTGCTCCAGTGGATTCGGTCTCTTCTGTCAGATGATAATACCTCTCTTTTGGCGTTGGCTACGGCCTTCCTTGCTGATACCATATATGACCTGGTACATTCAGCGGCTTAGGATGGTGCCCCGACAGCAGCGTTACAGCATCAGCACTGAACAGTGGACACATCCTCCGAAGCCCAGTTGGCCCTACTGTCTTTTAAGGTGAAGCTTCTTTTTGGAGCTGATTTGAGAAGCTGGTGAAGTACGTGGGCAAGACAAGCTCTTACCGCTTTCTGAAAGACAGGTTCAAGGGGCCTGTGAAGCAGGCTTATGCCCCTTTCTTGTTAGCCTTCCCCGAATAGCAAGGGTACACTGGCCAAATTCCCCTGGGTCTCAGGACTCTCATTATTACTGACCTGGAAAACCTTTCTTCTCCTCTGCTTCTGGGTCTCTGGCTCATTCTCAGTTATGAAGTGTGTGGGCCCAGGGACTCTGTCCCCTGCAGATGAGGACCCTCCTAGGCTGCACAATTAAGGTTTTGGGGGTTCATTCCCTAGTTCCTCCGATGAGAAGTACTTTGCCTTTTCTTTATCGTTTATTATTTATTGAGGCTTAATATACCACCCCTGGCAGAGAAAACAGAACAATTTACAGATAAAAAGTGAGAAAAGTCAAAAACAAATACAAAAGAAAGGAACTCCATTTTATGGCAGAAAAGAGAAGAGTAGAAGAGCAAAAGGAGTGGTCAGAGTTACACACACAAAGCACAAGAATATATAGTTACGACTTTTTGTTCATGCAGCATCCCTAAGTTACTTCTGTATCAAAGGCCTATGTGAATAAGTGGGTCTTTAGTAACATCTTAAACTTTTGGAAGGAGGGTTTGAGGCGTATGCTAAAGGGGAGACAGTTCCAAAACGTAGGGGCAACAAAGAAAAATGCAGAGCATTGGGTAGAATCATAGTTTGCCCGAGATGGGGATGGGAAGACCAGATGATTGTCATGGGGAGAGCACAGACAGCTTGGGGGAACATAAGGAATAGTCAGAGAGGGGAGGTTCTGTGGGGCTTGGTTGTTCAGGGCTGTGTGTGTTAGGGTGAGAATTTAAAATTTGATTCGTTGAAGAATAGGAAGCCAGTGATGCTGGATGAATAGTGATGTTACATGGTCAGATTTCCTGGCATGAGCGAGGGCGTGAATGACTGTGTTTTGTATGGTTTGTAGTCTCTTTAGTTGAAAAAAAGGAAGACCTGTAAAGATGATGATATAATAGTCGAGGTGCTTGATAATGGAACTGAGGAGGAGAGAGGTCTGAGCAGCTTGGTCAAAGAGGGGACGAAGGACCCAAAACCAGCGTAGTGCTGTGAAAGCTGATCGGGTGAGGTGGTTGATGTGTGAGAAGAGAAGGCAAGCTCCGTTTCAGTATAAACTTCAAGTTATTTAAATGATGGGTGCAAAGCAATGGTGGAGGAGTCGAGACCGAGCTAGGGATGATGCGAATTTGGAGCCAGTGTCCCAAGTGGATGTAGTTTTTGAAGGGTTAAGTTTTAAAGCATTGTTATGGAGCCATGAGGAGATAGTGTCAAGCACGGAGTTAATTACGGAAAGTTCAGGGTCACACTATCACTGTGCAAGGAGGAGGATATCATCAGCATACATGTAGAATGCGATACCAAGGGATTGAATGAAGGTGTTCAAAAGGGCTGAGGAAAGATATTGAACAAAATGGGTGATAAGGCGGGACACCACATAGTAGTGAATACGAGGTGGAAGGGGCATTATGCATGTAGACCGGTAGGTGTGGTTACTGAGAAAAGAAGCGAACCAAGCAAAAACCATGCCATGGAGACCAATTTCATAGAGTCGTGTAAGAAAAAGATTGTAATCCACCAGATCAAAAACGGCGGTGATACTGAAGAATATAGCCAGGGCAAAAGAGCCTTAATCAGGATGCAGTGAATGTCATTGAAAATGGATGTGACGATCGTCTTTATGCTATGGAAGTTAAGAAACCCAGACTGACTGGGATGCAAACGAGTGTGTGTTCAAGGTGATCAGTTAACTGAGGTAAGATGATGTGCTCTGTAAGTTTGGCAAGGAATGTAAGGTAGGAAATAGGGTGGTAGTGACCAGGGTTGGAAGGACAGGGACAGATAATGTCTTTCTTCCAAGATGGGGGGATGTTACTAGTCAATAGACTGGAGTTTAACAGAGAGAATGAAAAAGGTAAGACTCAAGAATTGGTCCGGGTTACCAAGGATCACTAGGTGCTAGACACCAGTAAGTTTATGTCCTGGAATGCAAAGAGCTGATTCCAGATGCCTTCATCTCCCCTTGTGGATCTGCGATCAAAAGTACTGCTGGGTGGACCACCTTGGACAAGTTGCTGTGCGTGAAGGCGAAGGTGCCCATCCCACCTGGATGAGCAGGGCAAGGGCAGATACTCCAACTATTTTGTGGTGCCCAAAAAAGACTTGTTCCTTCCAGCCTATTCTGGATCTCAAGGGAATCAATGAGCACTTGGGTGGTGCCCAAAAAAGACTTGTTCCTTCCAGCCTATTCTGGATCTCAAGGGAATCAATGAGCACTTGGGTGTCCTGCACGTCTGGAGGGAAACCTTGCGCTCTTTGATTCAAGCAGTGCGCCATGGGGAGTACTTGGTTTCTCTGGATCTGGCTGAGGCATATTTTCATATCCCGATCTAGATGGATCAGTGGAAGTATCTGTGTTTTGCTGTGCTTGGCTCTCACTATCAGTTTGCTGCCCTTCCTTTCAGGCTATCCACTGCCTCAAGGATATTCTCCAAGGGTCATGGTAGTGGCATCTGCAGAATCAAGGTATGTGTCCATCCCTGTCTGGACTGGCTCATCCGAGCCCCCATTCTCTTTCAGAAGTGTCTCGGGTGATGTCCCAAGTCCTTTTTGGAAAGCCTCCGGGTGATCAATGAGGGAAAGAACCAGCTACTGCCTTCCCAGTTCCTGGAGTTTCTGGGTGTATGTTTTGACGCTCAACTAGGCAGAGTTTTCCTGCCAGAGGAGAGGAAATCAAGGCTATTATTGCCTGATGCTGTTCTGTGCGCGGCAGGCTCCCAGAGTCTGGGGTTATCTTTAGCTCCTCGGATTGATGCTCACATGAGACCACACCAGCAGTCCTTGTTGACTCTGTGGTCCCCGAGTTTTCTGGAGTTCAAGCACAGGCTTTTCGCTTCTGTAGATGGTGAAGGCCAGTCTGCAGTGGTGGTGACAGCAGTCTTGTCATCTGAGGAAGATCATGCCACTGGATGATTTCTCCTACATCCTGCTTACGACGAATGCCAGTCCCTCAAACTGGGGAGCCCATTGCCAAGAACATACGGCCCAGGGCCATTGGAACTGCAGGAAAACAGTATGGTCCATCAACTACTTTGTTGCAAGAGCCATCGGGTTTGCTGTTTTCTTTTTCCAGCTCCTGGCTGAGGGCCAAGCGGTTTGAGTGTTTTCAGACAATGAAACAGCAGTGGCTTATGTCAATCAGCAAGGTGGCATGAGGAGCACCGGGTAGCTTTGGAGAAGGATCTCGTGTGTGCCTGGGTAGAGGAGAACCTCCTAGCCTTGTCGGCCCAGCACATTGCTTGGGTGGACAGTGTGGAAACAGACTTCTCCAGGAACAAGCAGGAAGTCAGTCCTCACATATGGGTGATGTCGGCGCCGACGGAGCCCTCATGCGGAGCAATTCTCCAGCTTTCAAAGAAAGCCTTTGGGATTGCATTGCGCATGCGCGATCCCCTTCCCGCCCAAGGGTGCCATCTTGCTCAGTCTCCCTTTTTCCGCGGAGCCCAACAGATGTAGTCTAACTTCCCTCGCGGAAAAAGTGCATTAAAACTCCTGAAGATTTTTTTCTTCGACCCGGTTTGCCACCGCTTCCCCTTCCCGCCTTGGATTCGGTACACCGGTATCGAGTCCGGTCTTTATTTTCGTTTTTGTCCATCGTGACTAGTGTTCGCGCTTTTTTTCTTTGTTACTGGCAGCCTGGTCATTCGACCTCGCAGGGGCCCTTTTTCCCCCGATGGCTGCCAGCGGTTTTAAAAAATGTGATTGGTGTAAAAAATTAATGTCCCTCACCGACACACATGACTGATGTCTCCGCTGCCTCGGGGCTAGCCATGACCCGAAGGTCTGTGGCCTGTGTAGCAAAATGTCCTCTAAGGCACTTAGAAGTAGGCAGCAGCAGCTGAAAGGATTTTCTCAGAGTCCAAATCCACCCGGGTCCGGACCTCGTCAGAAGCCTCGAAGTCTCGGGAGCTGTCTCACTCCGAGCATCGTCGGGGGTCTTCTGAGTGGGGGTCTCCCTTGCGGGAACACCGGAGGAAGAAGAAACCTGCAAGGGCGTCGTCGTTGGATGCCTCTGATTGGCCTGGGCCCTCGCGGACCAGATCGCAGAGTCCTGACTGCTGCCCCGCGTCCTCGGAGCCGGAGCACCCTGCAAAAGTACCTCACACGGAGCCAGAGGCGCCGAGGAAGGTAACTGCTGTTGTCCTCGTTGACTCTCCTCCAGGGGAACCGGCATCGGGCCGGACGGCGTCGAGACCCGAGCCGGAGGCTGCGGAGTCTTCTGAGCTCAGTCTCAGAATGACGGCCTTGGAGCGCAGCATGTCTGCCTTCACGGAGCAGCAGCAGGCGCTGATGGCCGATCTCACTGGTCCATCCACCCCGACCACTGGGACCTCGACGTCCAAGTCGACCCCGGAGGCCGAGCCGATCCTCGATACTCTTCGAGCTCGAGTCGATCCTTGGCCGAGGTCTCCCTTAACCTCCCATTTGGGATCGAGGTCATCGACGCTGGTGCCCTCAGCGTCAGGGCGGTCAAGATCAAAGCCCTCACGGCCGGAGCCCATTGATTCCTCCTCGGAGGACTCAGCATGGGAAACGGAAGATGAAGAGTTCCCGGACACACACCGGACCTGGTGTGTCCCATTAGACTTGCCGGGGTCCGAGCCTCAGAGAAGGTCCCCCCCCCCCCCCCGGAGGATACCTGGCTCTCGGACTTCGTCAGTGACATGTCCAAGGCTTTGGCATTCCCGGCGGACACCGAGGAGGAGCCGAAGAGCTTGAAGCCCTCCAGTATGATTTTCCCCCTTAGGGAAGCCCTTGCGGTACCGGTTCCTCCGATGTTGGAACAGCTGATGCTCCGCATGTGGGGGTCACCGGCCTAGATGCCAGTTGTCAGCAAGCGGGTCGATTCCATCTATCGAATCCGAAAGAGCCCTGGGTTCCAAAAGGCACAGCTGCCGCACAACTCCATGGTTGTGGAATCGGCCATGCACAGGCTCAAGAGCAGAAAACGCACTCCTCGGTGCCCCCTGGCAGGGAGGCCCAGAACCTGGACGCCCTCAGCAGAAAGTGCTACCCAGGGCTCGATGCTATCATACTGTGTCCAAACATACCAGCTGTACATGGGCATGTACTTACGTGACCTGCCAAAGGAGATTGCCGGGTTCTCAGCTGGCCTCTCCGAGGAACCCTTGCAGCGCTTCAAGAACTTGTCCACTGGGATTCGGGAGTGCTCGAAGTTTGTCTCGAGCATCCTATGACGGCTTTGAGGCTTCGGCCTGGGTAGCTGCAGCCGGCATTGGTGCCCGACGCCAGGCATGGCTGATGTCGTCGGGCCTAGAGCCATGGGTACAGGACAAGTTGGTCGATGTGCCTTGCTGAGGTGACAACCTTTTTGGCAAACCCATGACTGAGAAGGCTGCTGAAATCGAGACCGAGTACTTGACCCAGACAAGATTCTCCAAAAAGACTTCTGCCCCTTCTAAAAAGAAGGGCTCGGGTATAAAGTCATTTTTCCCAAGGAAGGGTACTGCTTACCGCAACTACCCCACTCACCAGGCCTCCCCGGCTTCCCAACAGGGGCAAGAGGCCAAGGGACAGGGGCATGGCCCGCAAAAGCAGAAGACCCCCAAGCCCCAGGCACTGGCTCCTTCCCAGCCGGTAGGGGGTTTTTGACTGTCACAGCATAATCTCTCTCCAGCCAGGGGTTTGCACAGGAGGAAGGTTGACCCTGTATGCCCACAGGTGGCCTGCAATCACCACCGATGCCTGGGTCTTACAAATAGTCCAAAAGGGCTATTTGCTCCACTTCAACCAGGTACCTCCCTCCTACTTTCCAGGAGAGCCTCTCAGACCCCCTCTACACAGGAACCTCCTCTTACAGGAGTTGGCCTTTCTTCTAGAAGATCAGGCGGTGGAGCCGGTGCCCCACAACCTGCTAGGACAAGGCTTTTACTCCAGGTATTTCCTGATACCAAAGAGAACAGGAGGCTTCAGGCCCATCCTCAACCTATGAAACTTAAAGAAGTTCCTGGTGAGGGAAAAGTTCAAGATGCTTTCCCTTGGAATATTGCTGCCTTACCTCCACCAGGGAGACTGGCTATGCTCTTTAGACCTGAAGGATGCTTATGCGCACATCCTCATACATCCAGACCGCCGACAATATCTCAGATTTGTAGTGGGAGGAAACCATTTTCAGTACAGAGTATTTCCATTCGGCCTAGCCTCTGCCCCCAGAGTGGCAGCCTTCCTCAGGAACCATGGAATTTTTGTCTTCCCGTACCTGGGCGACTGGCTCATCAGGGCCCTGTCGCCTCAAGAAGCCCAACAGGCCACAGCTCGCACTATCAACCTGCTGCAGCATCTAGGCTTTGTCATAAATCAAGCAAAGTCCACTTTGTTTCCCACTCAAAATTTAGAGTTCACAGGGGCAAGATTAGATGCCCTTCAAGCGAAGGCTTACCTGCCAGAGGGCAGAGCACAGAGGCTTCTGGAGCTGGTGCACCAAATCAGTCACAAGTCTGATATCAGCGAGGCACTTTCTACGCCTTCTAGGATACATGGCCTCCACGGTTCATGTGACCCCAAACGCTCGTCTCCACATGAGGACAGCTCAGTGGTGCCCCAGAGATCAGTGGACACAAGCCATAGGAAGACTCCGACAGGATCAGTGTGTCCAAACGACTACTGAAGTCGTTGACCTAGTGGCTTCAGCCATCCCACCTACTCAAGGGAGTGCCTTTACAGCCTCCCTCGTACACAAGAGTACTGCTGGGCTGGGGAGTTCATTGCCAGGATGTATGCACTCAAGGGTTGTGGTCTCCTCAAGAGAAGACACAACAAATCAACCTCTTAGAGCTCTGAGTGATACGCCTAGCTCTTCAGACCTTCTCTCATGTTCTCACATCAGTCTGTCCTAGTACAAACTGACAACCAGGTAGATATGTTCTATGTGAACAAGCAGGGAGGGACAGGGTCCCGCGTCCTGTCAGGAGACACTGGACCCCTCTGTTCCTTTGCAGTCCGACAAGGTATGTCTCTCAAAGCAGTTTACCTGCCGGGTCAGGAGAACTACCTAGCGGACAAGCTAAGCAGAATTCTCCAACTTCACGAGTGGCAACTGAATCCAGAAGTAGCCCAGCAGATCTTCCAGTGCTGGGTACATGCAGTCATAGATCTCTTTGCCAGTCTGCAGAATCATCAGTTGCACAACTTTTGCTCCAGACAGCCACACCCCCAACGGATGGCTGCAGATGCTCTTCTGATTTCCTGGTCCATAGGCCTCCTGTATGCTTTTCCTCCCACGCCTCTGGTGGCCTGGACTCTATTCAAAATCCTTCGAGAGAAGGCCTCAGTCATCCTGGTAGCCCCCATATGGCCATGATAACCTTGGTTTCCGCTTCTCCTCCAGCTGGCAGTAGAAACCCCACTCCCTCTGGGGACGCAGCTCAACCTCCTGTCCCAGGAGCAGGGCTCTATCTTACACCCCAACCTCGGGTCCCTCAACCTGATGGCATAGCTGCTGAAAGGGTAATGCTGACTTCTCTCCTCCTGCCTAAGAACGTGGAAGAAATGCTACTGGCCTCAAGGAGGCAGTCCACTAGGAGAACCTATGCCTTCAAGTGGCGTACGTTTGAAGTATGGTGTAACCAGCACAACGAGAATTAGTATTACAGTACTTGCTTCACCTCTCAGAATTAGGCCTCAAGTCTAACTCTGTCCGGGTCCACCTGAGTGCTTTGTCGGCACACCATTCTCCAGGGGAAGGACAACCTCTGTCGGTTCACCCCTTGGTGTCCAGATTCCTTAGAGGTCTACTTCTACTAAACCCCCGGTTCGTCCCCTGGTAACCGAGTGGGATTTGAATGTGGTCTTGCAACAGCTTACTCGCCCACCCTTTGAGCCAATGTCTGCTTGCAATCTGCGCTTCCTCTCCTGGAAGGTGCTCTTCCTGGTGGCACTCACATCTGCCAGACGAGTGAGTGAGCTACAAGCTCTTTGTCAGAAAGACCGTACACACAGTTTTATAGGAACAGGGTGGTCCTGCGCACCCATCCCAAGTTTCTTCCAAAAGTGTTCTCTCCATTCCACCTCAACCAAGAGGTGGTTCTTCCGACATTTTTTCCCAGACTGCATGCCAGCCAGGCAGAGGCGGTGCTGCGTACCCTTGATTTTAAGAGGACACTAGCCTTCTACCTGGAATGTACGCAGGGGCATCGAAGGGCTACCCAGCTCTTCGTCTCTTATGACCCCAGTAAACTTGGGGCTACCTGTCTCCAAGCGCACATTGTCCACCTGGGTGGCAGATTGCATTGCCTGGGCATACAAGGTGGCCGACCTTCCGTTACAGGATCGAGTCACAGCCCACCGTGTCGGCGCTAAGGCCACATCAGTGGCTCACTTCCACTCTGTTCTGCTGGCAGACATCTGCCGGGCCACAACCTGGTCTATAAGCCAGACTTTTGCAGCCCATTACTGCTTGGATGGAGAGTCCCGATGGGACAGTGCTTTCGGCCAGGCGGTACTCTGTAACTTACTTGAAGTTTATGCAACTCCTACCCTCCGGCCCTCTGGTGTCAGGCTACCGGGGGTGTGGCGTCTCCGCTGAATTCCTATCACAGCTGCTGCGGCTCTTCTAGAGGGAGCCATTTTTTCGGCTAGGGGTTCTCAGTAGCCTATAGCTAGGGCATCCCATATGTGAGGACTGGCTTCCTGCTTGTTCCTGGAGAAAGCGTAGTTACTCACCTATAACAGGTGTTCTCCAGGGACAGTAGGAATCAGTCCTCACAACCCTCCCTCCTCGGGTTGCAGTCCTACTATTGATTTTTATTCATTTTTCCGTCTTTTTAGCAATGTCATTTGACTGATCAAGATGGCACCCTTGGGCAGAAAGGGGATCGCACATGCGTGATGCAGTCCCAAAGGCTTTCTTTGAAAGCTGGGGAATTGCTCTGCATGAGGTCTCCGTCGGCGCCGACATCACCCATATGTGAGGACTGATTCCTGCTGTCCCTGGAGAACACCTGTTACAGGTGAGTAACTACATTTTCCTCAGCCGACATTCTCTGGACCCTGGAGAGTAGAAATTGAGGCAGGAGGTGTTTCAGTTGATTCTGCGCTGTTAGGCTCGCCCCAAAATGGATTTGATGGTGACCCGCTCCAATGCCAAAGTTTGCTGCTTCTTCAGTTGCCACAGAGAGACTGGGTCTGAAGGTGTTGTTGCCCTGACCCAATCTTGGCCAAGTCTGCAACTGCTGTATGTGTTTCCTCTGTGGCCCCTGCTGGGGCATGTGATTAAGCATATAGAACATCACCTGGGCAGGATTGTTCTGGTGGTGCCAGATTGGCCAAGGAGAATGTGATTTGGAGTCCTGATGCGGTTCTTGTGGGTGCCCCCTCTTTAGTTGCCTCTGTTTTGGGGTCTATTGCAGCAGGGTCTGGTTGTCCTGGAGGACTCTGCTCCCTTCCAAGTACGGCATGGCTCTTGAAAGGAGACAGCTAGCATGTAAGGGCTACTCTCCAGCAGTGGTCTGTACTCTGGTTCCCGGAGGAGGTCTTCCAAGCTAGTATACATACAGATATGGTGCCTCTTAGAACTCAGGTGCAGTGCATGGCAGTTGGCTCCTGAGGCAGCCAAGGTATTTATTTATTTATTTTATTGCTTTTATATACCGCGCTCTTTAAAATCGGTGCGGTTTACAGACAACAGTTTTGTGCAGAAGATAGGGACAGTTATGCACTTACATGGAACGGGTGATACAACTTGGTTTACAGCTGGGGGAGCTATCTACAGCTATCTACAACTGTCTACAATATAAACATGAGATGACTGTCTAAACAAGAGTTGTTTGAAACTTACAATTGTCTAGTAGGGTGTATGGTGAGTGAGTTTGGGTTGCTGGGTTGTGAGTAGTGTAGGAGAAAGAGGTGGTGCTTTAGTGCTTTTCTGAATTGGGCAAGATCCGTGATCGCCATGATGGTGGTTGGGAGCGCGTTCCAGCAGCTGGGAGCATAGAACTTCTGGGTGCATTTTGTTATTTTGTTGGGGGTCTGTAGGGTATTGGTGGCGAATGTTCTCCTTGCTCTATTTGCTGGAGTGGGGTGGAGTAGGTCCGTTAGGGAGGCGGAGGGTATATTGTTGATGGCTTTGAAGGTCATCAGGGCTACTTTGTAGGTGAGTCGGCAGTAGATTGGAGCCAGTGTAAGTCCTTTAGGATTGGGGTGATGTGATCTCTTCTGGAGGCTCCGTGCAGGAAGCGTGCAGCTGTGTTCATTGCCATCTGTAATGGGTTTAGCGTGTTTTTGGGTAGGCCATGCAGGATTACGTTGGCGTAGTCAAAGTGAGGGGTCACTAATGCCTGAAAAACTGTTCTGAAGTTGTCTGGTTGCAGCAGGGGTCGGAGATGTCGCAGTGTTCGTATTTTGTGGTAAATTTGCTTGATGGTGTTGCTGATATGCGTTTTAAATTCGAGCTGCTGGTCTAGCGTGACGCCTAGGTAGCGGATGCTGTGTTTACTTGGGAGTTCAGTGTCTCTTGTCTTTAATGTAGGCGGTGGTGAGAAGGTATCCTCCCTTTTGGCCTTTCTACAGGATGACCTAGAGAAAGGCCTATCCCTTTAGTTCACTGAAAGTTCTGATGGCAGCTCTGGTCTGTTTCTGGGGTCCGATGACAGGCAAGTCTCCGGCCTTGAACCCAAACATCTTGTATTTTCTCCAGGGGGTTTACCATCTGTACCCTCCCCTTCGGTCTGTGAGCCCTTCCTGGAATCTATGTATGGTGCTCAGAGCGCTGATGGTGGTGCCATTTGAGCTGTTGAAGATCGCTACCTTAAAGGATTTGATGCGCAAGGCAGTCGTCTTTGTCGTGATTTGTTCTGCAAGGCTGATTTCCAAGCTGCAGGCTCTGTCTTGCCAAGATCCTTATCTGTCTATTTCGAAGGAGGCCGTTTCCATTCAGCTTGAGCCTGCCTTCTTGCCTAACGTGCTTTTTCCCTTTCATGTGAACCAGATGGTCTGCCTGTCCTCCTTCCTGAAGGAGCAGTATTGGGGGAAGAATAAGGATCTTTGCCTGGTGGATGTCCAGAGGGCGTTCCTCCGGTACCTGGAGGTTATGAATTCCTTTCATAAGTCTGACCATCTTTTTGTGCTGCTTGCTGGCCTGTGCAAGGGTGACATGATGGCCAAGTCTACTTTGGGGTGCTGGATAAAGGAGGACATTGCCTCGGTGTATCTGTTGTGGAACTGGCCAGTTTGCGCGCCCATTCTGCCCAAGCACAAGCATCCTGGGCAGGGCAGAGCAGAGCTCTATAGCCCCTGCAGACATTTGTCAGGCAGCAGCGTGGGCATCACTTTCCAATTTTGTCAGCATTATTGCTTGGATGTCTCTGTGTGGGTGGACACAGCATTAGTTCAATGGTTTTGCAAGCTGCTGTGTCTGTTTCCCACCTAGTGAAGTTGTAGCTTGGGTACATCCCACTTGTCTGGACTGAACTATCCCTAGAGAAGAAATACAACATCAATTTAAGAAATTTGACAGACACGTTTCTAAAGGAGACATTTCCCAACCTTAATCCAAACCTAGATGATATTGAGGCTGTCCAATTGGAATACCACCCTAAGTAAGGCTGCATCGGTCTCCACAAAAAGAGAAAGAAAGAAAAATATAAATGCGCAACCATGGTACACACATGAGCTTAAAGAGAAACTTAAGGAAGATAGAGAGAAAATGGCGAATTACTAAATCCCCGGAATAAAGAACTCATTACATGTGTACTCTTATTGTTTGCCAACAAACCATTGACAAACGTAACATTATACTAAGATGCTCATGAAATGCTTCAGTAGACCAAGGGAACTTTTTGACTTTGTAAAAGACCTTGTCCGAGAGCCAAATCAATAAGACCACATCACACTAGATCCACAGCAATTTGCAAATCATTATATGATGAAGGAAGCTTAGCTTTCACCACAGTTCTGGATAGAATTACAGAAAACACTAAAATCAAACCATGGCATGCATTCCCTCAAATATATCCTGACCAACTAGAACAAATTATTACCTCCATTAACACATCTAACCCATGCCCGGTAAGCTGGGTGAAAATAACAAATGCGGAATTCCCTCCCTCCTAAAGATAGTCAACCTTTCTTATCGTCCCTCCAGTGCAATACCTCAGGGTAATCAACCCCCAACAGCAGCTTGGAGACTGAGCATGTCTCGTTTTAATGACATCAAGATACTTAGGCAGCTGGCACCACCCACCAGCCCCAGTAAGCTCAGTCTTCAAGCAGCTAGAGTGGGTGATACCAGAGCTCTGGACTTACGGAAGGGACAACTAGAAAGCATTTGCTTTACTTTTCTTTAATTTTTTTCTATCATTTACTTTCTTACTATTTCTGTGGTTGTCTCCTCATCCCCCCCCCCCCCTCCACACCGGAAGTGCAGTGCTTTTGGTCTTGGTTGCTCAGTTACAAAAAAAGTGGGGCCACCTGAGATCAATCAAGTTGAGGTGGTCACAGCTCTCAAACCCTTGCAGCGGGTGAGGAGCTGTAGTGAAGGACGGGGACAGGCAACGACACGGGAACCTCCGAGGTGGCCGTCCCACAGACTCTATGTTCCTCGCAGCAGAAGGATGGAGGACCCAGGCTGTCTCTGCCATTGCTGCAACCCTTTCAGCAGGGTTTGGCCTCTCCAGGCCCCTCTTCCGGCCCCTCTTCCTCCTAGGCACAGAGGGAGGTTGTCCCGGAAGATTTTCCCCCCGAATTTGTGTTATTGCTCCATAAGGCGTTTTGCTTAAAATGACAGGGCGAGGACCAGGTGAGCAATGCCAGAAAGAGGGGGGCGGGGTGCTCCGGGAGACGCACAGAATTCTGAGCTAGATCCGGTGCAGCCCCCTGCTAAGAGATGCCTCTGGTGTGAAGCTGCTGACAAGACCGGTTCCATTTCCTCAGATGGGGATCCTGAGGCTGGGTTGGAACCAGAGGAGCTAGAAGAGGGGGAGATCCCGCAGGAGGAGTAATCTCACATTGTCAGTGTCTTCCAGAGGGGGAGGAGCTGGCAGTTCTCATTAGAGTCCCTCAAGACTCTCAACATGCCCACAGGAAGGGCGACTGAAGAGAATACCCCAGAGGCCCCAATTCTCCAGGCTGTGCACAAACCTCAGAGGGTGTTCCCCCTGCATAGGGTCATTAAGCAGATGATCCTGGATGAGTGGGACCTTTCGGAGGCTGTGTTCAGGGGGTCTCGAACAACGACCTGGTTGTATCCGCTGTTCTGTTCCCTGAAGGTCGACGCCGCGGTGTCAGCGATAGCTAAGAATACCATGATTCCCATAGAGGGCAGTACGGTGCTCAAGGTCGTCCAGGATAGAAAATTGGATATCCTGTTGAAGCTAGCCTTTGATGTAAGTGCGCTGTCCCTACAGGCCTTAGCTTGTGGGGCGTTGGTAGCAAGCGCATGTTTGCTTTGGGCACAAAGCATCCCCGAGTCCTCAGGGGAGTCCGAGGAACAGGGAACTGCAGCGAGACTTGAGTCTGGAGTGGCCTATTTGGCAGACACCTTCTATGATCTTGTTAGGGGGTTTTCCAACAGCATGGCCTCAGTAGTGGCGGCATGCCACTACCTTTGGCTCTGCAACTGATCGGCAGATGTTTTCTCGAAGGCCCGTTTGAGTAAGTTGCCTTTTAAAGGGAAGAAGTTGTTCAGGGAGGAGCTCAAAAAATTGGAAAAGGACTTGGGGGAGTCCAAAGGGGGACACCTTCTCGAAGATAAGCTGAAGCGGGGCCATAGTGCTTGCTTGAGCAGAGGGCAGCCCCATGAATTTAAGCGTTTTTGGACGGTGCACTTTATGCAGTACCTCCCAGGGACCACCATTTCGGGGGTTTTGTGGGGCAGGTAGAGGCTATTACTTTTTCTCCAGGAACAAGCAGGAATTCAGTCCTCGCATATGGGTGATGTACGGAGACCTTGCAGAAGTATCCCCCCAGCTTTCAAAAAAGCCTTGGGGGGAGATGCCACCACGCATGCGTGGTCCCCTTCCCGCCCAAAGGTGCCATCTTGCTCAGTCTCCTTTTTTCCACTGAGCCCTTCAAACGTTGTCTGGCTTGTCCCCAGCAAAAGTTGATTTTTTTGTTCCTCAAGTTTCCAACTTGCCTCCAGTATTGCACTGGTACTTTTCCTGCTACCGACCTCAGTGCCTTGGCGTCTGGTTTGGTTTCAAATTTTTGTGGTTTTCGTTCTTTTTTTTCTTTTTCCTTTTCTGGCGTCTTCGCTCCTTTTTTCTCCCGCTGGCAGCCCGGAGGGTCTTTGACTTCGCAAGGGTACTTTTTTCCCCCATGGCTACCAGTAGGTTTAAGAAGTGTGATTGGTGCTCTAAAATTATGTCCTTGACCGACATACACGACTGCGGCCTTCATTACCTCGGGCCAGATCATGGCCTGTGGTCTCTGCAAGAGGATGTCCAGCAAGGCCCTCAAGAGCCGCCAGCAGTAGCATGACAAGTTCTTCCCCGAACCCCCGGCACCTCCCAAAGACAGGGCCTCGTCTGAGGCCCCGACACCCCGGGTGGAGCTTTCCGAGCCCAAGCCTCATCGTGGGTCCTCAGAAAGGGGGTCTCCCTCGAGGGAACACAGAAGAAGAAATCCTTGAAGGCAGCGTCCTGGGATGGTTTTGACTGGGCCCAATCCCGTAGTCTGAGGCTATCGTCCGAGGCATCTGAGAAGGAGCGAATGCAAAGATCCTCCGGAAGGATCCGGCTGCGGACCGGCCTCAGTCCCCAGACACCATCATGGTCGAGGATTCCCCTTCGGGGGAACTGGCACCAGATCCGAGTCCCTCTGTGCCTGTGCTGAAGGCTGCAGAGCCTTCTGGGCTAGACTCCAGAATAGCAGCCCTGGAGCACAGTTTGTCTGACTTCACGTACCAGCAGCAGGCACTGTTGTCAGGTTCCACCGGCTCATCTGCCCCGACCAACGGTCCGTCGACTTCCAAGGCATCCTCGGAGGCAGAGCTGATCCTCGGCCGAGATCACGCTCCAATTCCTGCTCTTCGGGACCGCAATCATCCCCGGTAAGTCTACCGGCTGCGGGCTGCAGAGCATCAGGATCCTCGAGGCCCACGGAGCAACCCTCGGGAAAGTCCTCCACAGACTACTTCGAGTGGGAGATGGAGAAAAAGGAGTCCCCAGATACCCGTCGCCACCGTGATATCTCTTACGATTCCCCCATGTTGGAACCTCGGCGGCGGTTTCCGCCGGAGGACATGGGTTTCTTGGACTTTGTCAAGGACATGTCCAAGGCCCTAGCATTTCCAACCAAGTCGGAAGAAGATTCTCGGGCGGATGGGTTAGAGATCCTCCAGTACAAGGCCCCTCTGCGGAAATTGCTAACGGTACCCATTCCTCCCATCCTGGAACGGCTCATGCTCCATATGTGGAAGTCGCCGGCCTCGGTGCCGGTGGTGAGCAGATGGCTCGACTCAATGTGTCGGGTCTGCCAGAACCTGGGTTTCCAGAAGTCATAACTGCTGCATAACTCCATGGTGGTGGAGTTGGCCATGCGTTGACTGAAAAGCCAGAAGACGCACTCCTCGGTGCCCCCCGGCAGGGAGGCCCGCACCTTGGACATCCTCGGCAGAAAGTGCTACAAGGGCTCGATGCTCCTCTGCCACATCCAGGACTACCAGCTGTACATGGGTGTGTACCTGAGAGATCTGGCGAAGAAACTAGGCTGCTCTTTCCGAGGAATCCTTGCAGCGCTTCAAGAGCCCTGGCCAAGGCCATCCATGAGTGCTCCAAATTTATGTCTCAATCGGCCTATGACTAGTTCAAATCGGCATCTCGAGTAGCCGCGGCGGGCATCGGTGCATGCCACCAAGCTTGGCTTCAGCCATCTAGTCTCGAGCAGTGGATTCAGGACAAACTGGTCGATGTCCCATGCCAAGGGGAGAACCTCTTTGGCAAACTCATGACCATCAAGGCTGCCGAGCTGGAGACGGAGTTCATGACGAGGACCAGGCTCTCTAAGAAGACCACTGCCCCTCCCCGATGGAAGGGCTCGGGTAAAAATCCCTTTTACCCGAGCAAGGGAGCTGATTTCTGGCACTGCCCACCCTATCAGGCTTCCCCGGCTCCCCAACGGTCAGCAGGCCAAAGGACATGGGCATGGCCCACATAAGCAGAAAGCTCCAAAACCCCAGGCAGCCCCAGCCCAGCCAGGGGGGAGCTTTTGACTCTTTGAGTATAGCCTTTCTACTCCAAGGAGATCAGCAGCCCACAGGGGGACATCTGGCCCTCTATGCCCATAGGTGGGTGACCATCACCACCAATGCCTGGACATTAAGGGTCGGGGAGGATTACCTCCTCCACCTCACTCAGACACCTCCTCCCTTATTTCCCGGGAGAGCCCCTCAGGTCTCCCCTCCACCGGGACCACCTTCTGAAGGAGTTGGCAGGTCTTCTCGATGAGAAAGCAGTGGAACCGATGCCCCACCATCTCAAGGTCAAGGGGTTCTACTCCAGATACTTCTTTGTGACAAAGAGACAGGGGGCCTAAGGCCCATCCTCGATCTGCGCAACCTCAACAAATTCCTGGTGAGAGAGAAATTCAAGATGCTTTCCCTTGGAACATTGCTGCCATACCTCCAGCAGGGAGACTGGCTATGCTCCTTAGATCTCAAGGATGCTTATACCCACATCCTTATCCACCCCAACTACAGGCAATATCTGCGGTTCGTTGTGGGGGCAGGCACTTTCAATACAGGGTGCTCCCCTTCAACTTAGCCGCTACCCCAAGAGTCTTCGCAAAATGCCTGGCAATCGTGGCCGCCTTCCTCTGGCTCCAGGGTATTTTCGTCTTTTCCTACCTGGACGACTGGCTCATAAGGGGAGGCACAGCAGGCCACCGCTCGCACCATCCAGGTTCTGCAACACTTGGGCTTTGTCATAAACTACCCCAAGTCTCACTTTCTCCCCACACAGTGCCTGGAGTTCATCAGAGCAAAGCTCGACACTCTCCAGTCGTGGGCTTTCCTGCCCAAGGACCGAGCAGATCGGCTCCGGTCCCTTGCTCGGGACATACAGCACCATCCCTCGGTGCCCACCTGACTACTTCTGCGCCTCCTCGGGCACATGGCCTCCACAGTCTACGTCACTCCTGATGCTCGCCTCCACATGAGGACGGTGTAGTGTTGTCTCCGGGACCAGTGCTCTCTGGCCATGTGTCTCAGTGACCCGCCAGCTGGCAGAATCCCTGGACTGGTGGCAGTTGCCCCGGCATCTCAAAGCGGGCATGCCTTTTCAGGCCCCAAGCTAATCGAGGGTCCTCCCCATGGACACCTTCCTGCTCAGCTGGGGAGCCCACTGCAGAGATCTCTGCAGTCAGGGCATAAGAACATAAGATATGCCATACTGGGTCGCACCAAGGTCCATCAAGCCCAGTATTCTGTTTCCAACAGTGGCCAATCTAAGTCATATGTACCTAGCAGTTTCCCCAAGAGACACAAGTTCCACAATGCTTGTACTGGGTCAAGCATTGATATCTTCGGTCACTTCTTAATAATGGTTTATGGACCTTTCCTCCAGGAACTTGTCCAAACCTTTTTTAAACCCAGCTACACTAACAGCCTTTACTACATCCTCCGGTAACAAATTCCAGAGTTTGATTACACATTGAGTGAAAAAATATTTTCTTTTATTAGTCTTAAATAGTTTACCCTGTAGCTTCATTGCATGTCCCCTAGTCTTTCTATATTCTGATAAGGTAAACAATCGATCTACGTTTACCCGTTCCACTCCGTTCATTAATTTATAGACTTCTATCATATCTCCCCTCAGCCGTCTCTTTTCCAGGTTAAGAGCCCTAACCTTTTTAGCCTTTCTTCATAGGAGTATCCTTCCATCCCCTTTACCATTTTGGTGGCTCTTCTCTGTACCTTTTCTAAAATCGCTATATCCTTTTTAAGATACGGCGACCAGAATTGCACACAATATTCAAGGTGCGGTCACCAGACAAGAGCACCCAGCAGATCAACCTCCTGGAGCTCCGGGCCATATACCTTGCTCTGAGTGTCTTCTGTCACCACTTCCATCACCAGCTGGTGCTGGTCCAGATGGATAACCAGGTGGCAATGTTCTTTGTGAACAAACGGGGGGGGGGGGGGGCATGTGGTCTTGTACCATTTGTCAGGAGGCACTGGTCCTCTGCTCGTACGCAATCCATCAGGGAATCCTGTGGGCAGTGTACCTGCCAGACCAGGACAACCTGCTGGTCAACAGTCTCAGCAGGGTTCTCTAGCTGCACGAGTGGTGACTGGACCCCAGGGTAGCCAGTCGGCTTTTCCGTTTCTGGGGAGAATCCATGATGGACCTGTTCACCAGTGTGGGCAACTTTCGGATGCCCCGCTTCTGCTCCTGGCAGGCTCACCCCTCCAGATTGGCAGCGGACATGTTCTTGGTCTCATGGTCGGAGAGTCTCATGTACACCTTCCCTCAGATGCTGCTGATCGCCAAGACCCTATTCAGGGTGCTCTGCAATAGGGCTTCGCTCATCCTGATAACTCCTCAGTGACCCAGGAGCTGTAGTTTCTGCTGCTCCTGAGGCTGGCCGTGGAGGTCCCCATCCCTCTGGGAACCGACCCGGGTCTTCTATCCCAGGAGAGAGGTTCTCTTCTGCACCCCAACCTCGGATCCCTCTCGCTGATAGCATGGCTGCTGAGAAGGGTAGCTTTGACCCCTCTCAACCTCTCGGTAGATGTGGAGAACATTCTGCTGCCCTCTCGCAAGGCATTCACTAAGTGGTGCACGTGGCCGGGATCAGGTAGCACAGGTTCTCTCCTTGGTGCGTCCAACAGGGGGCTGACCCTTTCTTTTGCCTGGTGCCTCTGATTTTACAGTACCTTCTCCACCTGTCTCAGTCCGGGCTCAAGTCTAACTCTGTTCAGATGCACCAGTGGATGGTAAGCCCCTCTTGGCCCAACTGTTGGTGACCCATTTTCTTAGGGGCCTTCTCCTATCAAAGTCCTCCCCCCTCCAGCAACCGAATGGGACCTCAACGTGGTGTTGGGGCAGCTCCCTCGACCGCCCTTTGAGCCTCTGGCTACCTGCCACCTTCGCTACCTCTCGTGGAAGGTGGTTTTCCTGGTTGCGCTCCCTTCCGCTTACAGAGTCAGCGAGCTCCAAGCCCTTGTGGCAGAGGCGCCTTATACCAGGTTGTACAAAAACAGAATGATGCTTCGCATGTACCCCAAATTCCTGCCGTAGATAATGTCGCCCTTCCATCTCAACCAGGAAGTGGTGCTCCCTACCTTCTTTCCAAGACCTCATTCCGGTTGGGCGGAGATGGTCCTTCACACCTTGGACTGCAAGAGGGCCTTGTTCTTCTATATCTAATGCACTCAGAGCCACCGCAAGGCTTCTCAGCTGTTTATCTCCTACGACCCCAGTAGGCTGGGGGAGACAGTGACTAAGCATATGCTGTCCACCTGGTTGGCGGACTGTATCACCCTCGCTTATCAGCAGGCGGGGTTCCCACTGGAGGGCTGCATCACAGCGCACCGTGTCAGGGCTATGGCGGCTTCGATGGCAAACTTGCGCTCTGTCCTGATGGTAGATATCTGCCAGGCTGCCACCTGGTCTTTAGTACATACCTTCGCAGCCTATTACTGCCTGGAAAGAGAGTCCTGACGGGACAGTGCCTTTGGCCAGACTGTGCTCCGTAACCTTTTCGAGGTCTAGGCAACTCCTACCCTCCGACCCTTCTGTGTTCAGGCTACCAGAGTGCTGGAGCATCGGACACAGGGGTCCTATTGTGGTCTGTTGACACGGACCAAATTGCTGCTGCTTGCGGCTCCCCTTGGGGGAGTCCTGTTTTTCTGCTATGGGCTTTCAGTAACCTGTAGCTGGGGAGTCACATATGTGAGGACTGACTTCCTGCTTGTTCCTGGATTAAGCGTAGTTATCTGTACCAGGTGTTCTCTGGGGACAGCAGGAATCAGTCCTCAGAACCCTCCCTCCTCCCCTTGGAGTTGCTTTTTATCATCCTCTGTTTTTTTGTTTGGGGTTTTTTGCCGTCTTTTAGCTATGTCATCTGATTGAGCAAGATGGAACCCTTGGGTGGGAAAGGGACCACGCATGCGTGGTGGCATCTCCCAAAGGCTTTCTTTAAAAGCTGGGGAGGATGCTTCTGCGAGGGCTCGGTCAATGCCGACATTACCCATATGTGAGTATTGATTCCTGCTGTCCCCGGAGAACACCTGTTACAGGTGAGTAACTATGCTTTCTCCGCTGTCTCCTCGACTTAGAAGAAACCGCAGTGAAGCAGGGGTAGCCCAGTCGGGGGTGCAGTCCCCTGCCTGGGCCCGAATTACATTTTATTTATTTTATTTATTTACATTCTCTTATATACCGCACTATTCTGCATCAGTGCGGTTTACATTGAACAAACTGAAATTACATTGAACAGGGCATTATAACTTGGAGATAACTATTTTACAGGGAACATGGGCTATGGAGGGTTAAGTGGCTTGCCCAAGACCACAAGGAGCACCTGTGGGACTAGAAACCCCAGTCCTTCCGGCCCAAGGTTGCTGTCCACTATGGGGATTTGAACCCCCCGACCTTTCGGCCTGAAGTACCTTGCCCCAACCACTAGGCCACTCCTCCACAAGTGGATCCATTAGGTGGTATGGGATGGCTATGTGCTGGAGTTCTCCAGACCACTTGCACCGGCCTTCATTCGCTCCCCCTTAAAGACACGCGGAGAGGCACAGGGGGTGCGGGAATCGCTTGAAAGGCTCCTGAGTTTGGAGGGGATGGTACCAGTGCCCGCAGAGCAATGCGGCGCAGGTCGATATTCCATTTATTTCATAGTTCCAAAAAAAGAAGGTTCCTTTCGCCCCATTCTCAACCTTAAGCAGGTGAACAGGTGCCTGCCAGTACCGAGGTTTCATATGGAAACCCTCAGGTTAGTGATCAAGGCCATAAGAGGAGGGGGAGTTCCTGACCTCTCTGGACTTTACAGAAGTTTGCCGGCATGTTTGCCAGAAATCCAAGGGAAAAGTACACAATAGGGGGTGAGAGGTTGGTATGCACGGTTCAGGAGAAAGACCTTGGTGTGATTATCTCTGATGATCTCAAGGTGGCAAAACAGTGCGACAAGGCGGTGTCAAAAGCCAGGAGGATGTTGGGCTGCATTCAAAGAGGGATTACCAGCAGAAAGGAAGAGGTACTTATGCCACTGTACAAGTCACTGGTGAGGCCTCACTTGGAATACTGTGTTCAGTTTTGGAGGCCATATCTTGCAAAAGATGTAAAAAGACTGGAAACTGTTCAGAGAAAGGCGACCAAAATGATTTGGAGCCTGCGTCAGAAGCCTTATGAGGAGAGACTTGAAGACCTAAATATGTACACTTTGGAGGAGAGGAGGAACAGGGGAGATATGATTCAGACCTTTAAATACTTAAAGAGAAATGATGAACAAACAAACCTCTTCCAAAGACGGGGAAGCTGTAAAACTAGAGGGCATAACATGAAGCTGCAAGGTGGTAAATTGAAAGGCAATGTCAGGAAATATTTCTTCACTGAAAGGGTGGTGGATGCTTGGAATGCCCTCCCGATGGAAGTGGTGAGGGCAAACACGATGATGGAATTCAAAACGGCATGGGACAAACACAGTGGATCCCTTTACAGCAACAGGATAAAAGCAAAATAAACAGTACCATCTAACTTCTGAACTATCTAGCATCTGAACAAATAAGGGTGTCCTACATGGAGTGGTGGGTTCACCCCTAAACAGAAACAAAAACATGGGGAGGGGTGGCCTGCACAGAGCGACAGGTGCACCTACTCTTGCCATCTTGCTGGGCAGACTAGATGGACCATGCTGGTCTTTATCTGCCGTCACTTACTATGTTACTATGTCCCCATCCATCCAGATCATCACCATTTTCTCCGCTTTGTGGTGCCCATGGGGCATTTTCAATTTCAAGCCTTGCCTTTCGGTCTCGCAATGGCTCCCCAGACTTTCACCAAGGTAATGGTCATGCTGGTGACAGCTTTATGTCGCAAAGGCATACTAGTGTATCTGTACCTCAGCGATTGGCTCATTCGAGCAAAATCCAAGAAGGAGAGCGCTCAAGCCACGGCTCGGGTAATCGACTTCTTGTGGAATCTCGGCTGGGTAATCAACGTCTCCAAGAGTCACTTGACCCCCTCACAGGATCTCGAGTATCTCGGGGCTCTCTTCGACACCTGTGGCGGCAGAGTCTTTCTGCTGCAAATGAGGGCACGGACGCTGGGGCTGCTAGTTCAACAGTTCCTCTGCATGGCGGAGCCAACAGCATGGCATTATCTTATGCTGTTAGGGACCATGGCAGCAACAATACAACTGGTCCCGTGGGCATGGACCCACATGAGACCATTGCAGAGAGCCCTGATGTGCCGGTGGTCACATCAGCAACATCCCCTGTCATGCCCGTTGACCTGTCCGTGGCAGGTTCGGGCTGCACTCAAGTGGTGGCTCCATGAGGCGAATCTGGTGGCAGGAGTCCCGTTGGAGTTGCCACTCTGGGTTCCCCCTTACAGATGCCAGCCTTTCAGGCTGGGAAGCCCACTGCGAGAGGCGCATTACTCAAGGTTAGTGGACTGCGGAAGAGCGGACAGCCTATCAATCGGCTGGAAATGAGAGCAGTTCTCCTCGCCTTACAGGAGTTTCACTCGCTTCTGCACAGAAAGGCTGTACGGGTCTTCTCAGACAACGCCACCATGGTAGCATACATCAGCTGGAGAGCAAAGCGGAGATGCTGCTGAGTTGGGCAGAGACCCATCTGTATGCAATTTCGGTGGTGCACGTGGCTGGATCAGAGAATGTCACAGCCGACTACCTCAGTTGAGTGCACTTGGACCTAGGGGAATGGCAACTGAACCAGGCAGTCTTCGAGCTAATCGTGCGCCAGTAGGGGGCGCTGGTCATGGATTTGATAGCAACATTTGCGTCGGCCATAGCGAGCAGGTTTTTCAGCCAATGGAGAGAGATAATGTCAGAAGGCCTGGATGCACTTGTGCAGTGTTGGCTCAGCCAGGGGCTTCTCTACATCTTCCCTTCATGGGTACTCATAGGGCAAGTGATTCAGAGAGTGGAGGCACACAATGGGCTAATCATCCTGATCGACCCAGATTGGCTGAGGCGCCCATGGTACGCGGACCCTATTCGGCTGATGATGGCCAAGCCATGGAGACTTCCAAGCAGACCAGACCTGCTGGTTCAGGGTCCAGTCTTAATGCTCCAGGTGGATTGGTTCTTGCTTACGGCATGGCTCTTGAGAGGGCTCTGTTAAGGAAGCGAGGTTATTCCACCCAGGTAATCTCCACGCTTCTTAGGACTAGAAAGAGGTCCACCTCTTTGTCCTTCGAGTGTGGAGAATTTTTGAGGGCTGGTTCACTGATAAGTGCAGGCTATTGTCGGCTTCTATTCCGGAGATGTCAGAGTTCTTTCAGGTGGGATTTGATAAAGGATTGGCATGTGGCTCTCTGAGGGTGCACGTGGCCAAGTGTTACCGAGGCAGGTTCCAGGGGGTTTCCTTGGGAACGCATCTGGATGTAACTCATTTCCTGAGGGCGGTTAAGCAGCTTCGACCATCCAGGAGGTCACTGGTGCCGTCTTGGGATCTCAATTTGGTGCTTTCGGCTCTGATGCGGCAGCCCTTCGAGCCATTAGCGACATATACCCTGAAGGACTTGACTTTGAAGACTGTATTTTTGGTGGCAATCAGTTGAGGATCTACGAGCTCCAGGCATTGTCGTTTATTGAGCCTTTTCTATCCTCCTCCAGGGAAAAAGTGGTCCTGCAGACTGTGCCCTCCTCCTTGCCGAAGGTGGTGTCACCGATTCATCTGAATCAGTTGGTCACTCTCCTGGTTCTGTCAGGACTGGCTGAAGACTTGGCAGATCCGCAGTTGCGCCTTCTCGTTGTCAGATGGTCCTTAAGAAGGTACCTCAAGAAAACAGCTTCTTTTTGAAGGTCGGATTGGGGGGGGGGGGGCGCGTAAGGGGGATGCAGCGGCAAAATCCTCTATTTCTGTTGGATTAAAGAATTGATTGCGTCAGCCTATATGTTGCAGGGGAAAGTGGTCCTGTAGGGCCTGCGGGCTCATTACACCAGGGCACAGGCTGCCTCCTGAGCGGAGTGGAGTTTGGTTCCGCCAGAGAATATCTGTTGGATGGCCACCTGGTCGTCCCTGCAAACGTTTATGAAACATTAGACTGGATGTGCAAGAGGTGGGGGAAGGCGGCTTCCTGGGAGGTTTTTCCTTAGGGGAACCCAATATAGTTTAAGTATTTATCTGATGTTAACTTCTTAGTGTTGCTCCTGTGAGTCTGCGTTGTCAATAGGATACTTTGGCTGGTGGTGGTGCCTAAGTATCCTGATGTCATTAAAATGTGACATGCTCAGTCTCCAAGCTGCTGTTGGGGGTTGGCTACCCTGAGGCGCGGGACTGGACTGGAGTTCCTCAAGGAAAGCCAATTAGCAGGTAAGGCCTAATTTCACCTTTCACTAGCTCAAGGACACATGCCAAAGACTCTGAAAACACCAACCATCTATCCAGTCCTAAAAAATCACTTATTAGATAAAGATTGTCCCAACTCGTATAGATCAAGTTCAAGCCTTCTATTTATATCCAAAATAATTGAAAAGACTGTACAAAAACTACGGGACCACTCGACCCACACAACACGATTTCAGGCCGTATCATGGTGTAGAAACATTCCTCATATCCCTGTTCAACAAAATCATACAAGGAATAGGAAACCCCAGGCAGTCTTTTAATCTAATATTTTTAGATATCGCTTCAGCAATCTACTCCATCAATCACAATATCCTGATATTGAGACTCACAATAGATGGGCATTGGAGGCAACATACTTCAGTGGTTCAGTTTGTACCTTTCTGAACGTACACAGCAAGTAAAAATTGGACAGTCGGTATCAAGATCATACAGTCAGCTACAGGGAATTCCGCAAGGTTCAGCTGTATCAGCACTGCTGTTTAACATTTACCTGCAGCCATTCTGTAAGATATTCAAAGCACATTAAGTAGAATATCTGATGTCGTCCATGGAGTGCCTGCTCCCCTCTTTCAGCAGGGTGATGCGATTAGTTTGGCCTTGCCTGCCCCAGGCAGGAGGTGACGGATGATGCTATGAGTAAGGATATTCAGCTGGCCCGAAGATCTGGCGACCGTGCTGTGAGCCGCTCATCGTCCTCAGGTCGGTGGTGGTGGGGTCATTTCCAAGGGGAGAACTTCCAAGCTCCAGATTGTCCTAACCAGAATTCTTTATTATTTACAGCGAGCCTGGTCCTTCTGGCATGGAAGTTCAGACCTTGTGGCCTCAGGCACAGTCTCATGTGGGGCAGGTGGAGAGTAGAAGCCCTGTTGGATTGTCCTTGACTAAGTGTCCCTCGCATGGAGTGCCCCTTGGGAGATGGGCAACAGCTGGGAGCTGTCTGAGATTTTGGCTCGGTCTTGGATCCTAATGGCTCAGTACTGAGCTCTGATGTGGATGTAGAAGCACTCTTGACTTCAGAGGATATTGGGGAGGCCAATATGATCTGTCTACTCTGGAAGGAGGAGCTGGTAGCGTTGATTGCTGGGGTCTCATCCACCTTGAATTTGACAGATGCTTCTGGCATGGAGCAGGAGCTAAAGGTACACCTACTTCTTCAAGGGGTGTCTTTCCGATTCCGGATGTGATCAAGGGATGAGATGGTCAAAGTGGGACTCTCCCGACTCCCTGCCTAAAGGGCTAAGAGTGTGTAAGAAGATCTCTGCTCTCCTGGAGGAGTGCGTTGCGTGGTTTGGCATTCCCAATGTGGATGCGCAAATCATGGTGGTTACCAGACAGACCACCGTTACTGTGGAAGGTGGATGGGCCTTTAAGGAATTTCTGGACTGTAGCCTTGAGCCAGTTTTGCCAGGGCAATAGCTATTTTGACACTGAAGTGGACAAGGTCTTCATTACTGGTAAGAGTGTACTTCCTGCCTGAGTGTGTGTGTGTGTGTTTATTTTTTAACGCTCAACCAGCACCAAAATGATGATATTGTCTTTAGCTTCTGGGTGCCCTGGTAGCAACCTAGGAACTCACCACTTGGTTTAAAAGCTAACATGTGTCCCCCTACAGAAGTCTCTATTGTCTCATTGCTCTCTGTTTCAAGAGCACCAGACCTACCTGCCGCCTCCAAGAACTGTCAGAGAACTTTGGCTGGTTGCCTATTTCCTTGCATCTTTTAAAGCAAATGACACTCAAAACCCCCATATGGATGGTGGGCACCATCAATACCAACATGTTAGGATGGGGGGCAAATTGTTAAGGTCAGGCGGCTCTGAGCTAGTGGTAGAGTGCATGGTTTGGAACAATATATCCTTGAAGGATACTACCAAAAGAATGAAGTTAGGGCACATCAGCAGAGAGGTTCCAATAAAGACAAAAGTAGCCCAAGTGCCCTAGACTATAGAACAGACAGAGCTTAAAGATTCCAAATTACCCCGTCTACTGATAGCCAGATTAATATGAATAAAATACAGTCTCTAAAATGCTTGTATGCAAGTGCTAGGAGTCTAAAAAAAGGATGGGAGAGTCAGAATATATAGCACTAAATGAGATGTTAGATATGATTGGTATTGCAGAGACATGGTGGAAGGAGGACAATAAGTGGGACACTGATACTTGGGTACAAACTACTGTATATCATAATGATAGAGCACAACCCCTCCACCAAATTGATCAGCTCTATGTTAGAGAGGACATTGAGTCACAAAGGATTAAAGTTTTGCAGTAAAAATAATTCACTGTACAATCTCTGTGGATTGAAATTCCATGTAAAAAGGAGAAGGCGATGGCAGTGGGGGGTGTACTATCGACCGCCTGGCCATGAACAAATGGATGATATGCTCAAAGAAATCAAGGAAGCTAACAAAAGTTACAACACAGTAATAATGGGTGATTTCAATTACCCTGGTATTGACTGGGTCAGTGTCACGGAGGAGGAGTCACGGAGTGGAGGAGTAGTCTAATGGTTAAGAACACTGGCTTGGGAACCCAGAAACCAGGGTTTGATTCCCACTAGCACTCCTTGTGGCCTTGGGCAAGTCACTTAACCCTCCATTGCTTCAGAAAAATCCAAGTTATCAATGTCCCTGTTCAATGTACATTACCAAGTTTAAGTTTCAATGTAAACCGCTTTGATTGAAATGTTAAAGCGGTATATAAAACCTGTTAAATAAATGTGCTAGGGAGATAAGTTTATAGATTAAATGACTGCTTCTTGGAGCAGCTGGTACATGAATCGACCAGAAGGGAAACTATTTTGGACCTAGCCCTTAGTGGAACACCAGATCTGGTGCGAGAGATAAGGATGTTGGGGCTACTTGGCAATAATAATCATAGCATGATTGTGTTTGATGTAATTAATGGAGGGGGGGGGGTGGTAAGGAAATCCACAGTGTACTACCTTTTAACTTTCAAAAGGGAAACTATGATAAAATGAGGAAAATAGTTAAGAAAAAACTTAAAGGAGCAGTTGCAAAGGTTATAAAGACTTGCATCAGGTTTGGGTGGTGTTGAAAAAATACTATCTTGGAAGCCCAGACCAGCTGTATTCCACGCTTTAAGAAAAGTGGAAGGAAGTCCAAAAAACTGGCAGCATGGTTTAAAGGTGAGGACAGAGAGGCGGCTGTTGCCAAAAAAGCATCTTTCAAGAAATGGAAAAAGTTGCCATTAATGATGAAAACTGGAAACAGCACAAGCACTGGCAAGTTAGATGCAAGGCATTGATAAGGCAGGCAAAGAGAGAATTTGAGAAGAAGCTTGCTGTGGAAGCAAAAATGCATAATAAAGATTTTTTCAAGTACATTCGTAGCAAAAAAACCTGTGAAAGAGAAAGTTGGACCATTAGATGATAGAGGGGTAAAAGGAGCACTAAGAGGGGACAAGCCAATAGCGGAGGGACTAAATGAATTCTTTGCTTTGGTCTTGACTGAGGAAGATGTAGGGATGTTGCCCATGACTGAAGTGATACTGCGGAGGAATTGAAAGAAATATTGATACACTGGGAAGATGTATTAAAACTATTTGATAAACTGAAGAGCAGCAAATCACCTGGTCTGGATGGTATACATCCAAGGGTGTTGAAAGAACTGAAATATGAGATTGCAGACCTGCTATTAGTAATCTGTGAACTATCATTAAAATCATCTGCAATACCTGAAGATTGGAGGATCGTCAATGTAAAGCCAATTTTTAAAAAAGGGTTTCAGGGGTGATCCGGGAAACCATAGACCGGTGAACCTGACGTCAGTACCAGGAAAAATGGTAGAAACCATCATAAAGATCATAATTACTGAACATGTAGATAGCCATGGTTTAATGGGAGCCAGACGACATGGCTTTAGACAAGAAAGATCTTGTCTTACTAATCTGTTATGTTTTTTTTGAAGGTGTGAATAAACAGGTAAACAAAGGTGAGTCGGTTGATATAGGATATCTGGACTTTCAGAAAGCCTTTGGCAAGGTCCCTCATCGGAGACTTTAAGCAAAACTAAAAAGTCATGGGATAGGAGGCAGTGTACTATTGTGGATCAGAAGCTGGTTAAAAGATAGAAAGTAGCCGCGGCTGGCCAACAACAGATAGAGGCGCTCCTTCTAAAGGCCCTGGTGCTAGAGAAGGCTGCAGAGGACTCGCTGCTGCGGTTCACTAATGGGGAGGCGGCCACGGCTGAGCAACTTACAACTATCGCACAGCTGTGTTCCGCGGCTCCGTTGGAGTCAGAGCCTGTGGAATTAGGCTCTGCTGACATCGCTCTGCTTACCTCGGGGGAGGAAGGCAGAGTTCTGGGCCTGCCTGCGTCCTGTTCAACACTGCTCTTAATTCCCTCTGTTCACATGCCGAGAGCTGAGGAAGGTCTTGAGCTGGCTGTTGAGCTGGTTTCTGGTCCTTCTGTTCCTGTGGTGGATGCCTCTGGCTTGAATTCGCCCCAAAGCTTCCAGCAGCAGTCTTTGGATGGAATTTCCCTGGAATCAATATGGAGGTTATTGGTGAAGCTGGACACGACTTTTTCCAAGTGTGCCGCGGACGTCTCTGCTCTTGTGCAGGTGGTGGCTCAGAAGTCGTCGACACACTCGGATTTCGTGAAGAATGCACAAGAAGTTTGCTGCTATTACTAAAGACGTTAGTGACTCTAAAGCTGTTACGGATCAATTGGTCAAGGATAAATTAGTTGTACATCAGAAGTTAGAACATTTTGAAAATAAGTTTAGGGCTTTAAATTTAAGAATTTTAAATTTTCCTCAGCTAATTGGTATGTCTCCTTTGGATACCTTTAAAAAGTATGTGTCTGAAGTCCTTAACATTCCTGATTCCGCATTTCCTCCTATATCTCGAGCCTATTTTTTGCCAGTAAAGAAAATTGAGCAAGATATTTCCCCTTTAACTGTTCCTGATAATCTTACTTATTTCCTTGAATGCTCTTCTTTTTCAGTGCAGGCTCATTCCACATTATTAGTATCTTTTGTATTTGATACTGATCTTTCCAGAGTATTTTCTTTATACTTTAAAAAGCTTTCCACTCCCTTTTTTGGAAAATGTATATGAATTTTTCCAGATGTCAGTCATGCCACACAGGAGCATAGACGCCAGTTTTTGACCATGCGACAGGAAACAGTGGCTTTAGGGGCTAGCTTTCGCTTGCGATATCCCTGCAAATGTCTTATTTCTTTTTTGGGGGTTAGATGCATCTTTTTTTGTACCGGAACAGCTACGGTCCTTTCTCGACCTCAAGAAGCTCTCGACTGTGTCCAGTTTGGGGAGAGACGATGTATGATTCAGGATAGGTAGTGCAATGTATAGAGAGCGCTAGGGTGTGCAAATGCTTTTTCTTCCTTTCTTTTTTCAAGTATTACTTTTCCCGACTTGTCACTCTGTTCCCCCTGCTTGGATATTGGGGTCTACTTTTGAGAGTTGTATTTGTTATCTTATTGTAGTGTAATTAAGTATTCTTTGTTCTTCATGATTATATTAACAACTCTTACGTTTCTTCCATAAGATTTATGCTTGTAAAGTTTGTTAAAGCTTATAAATAAATAATTTTAAAAAAGATAGAAAGCAGAGGGTAGGTTTAAATGGCCAATTTTCCCAATGGAGAAAGGTGAATAGTGGAGTACCCCAGGGATCTGTGCTGGGGTTGCTGCTTTTTAACATATTGATAAATTACCTGGAAATGGGAATAGCAAGTGAGGTTATCAAATTTGCAGATGAGACAAAACTATTTAAAGTTGTTAAAACCCATGAGGATTGTGGAAAATTGCAGGAGAATCTTGATAAATTGGAAGACTGGACATCCAAACGGCAGATGAAATTTAATGTGGACAAGTGCAAAGTTATGCACTTAGGAATGAAAAACTCAAACTATGGTTACACGATGCAAGGTTCCACATTAGGAACCACCACCCAGGAAAAAGATTTAGGCGTTACCGTGGATAACATGTTAAAACCCTCCACCCAGTGTGCAGTGGAGGCCAAGAGAGCAAATAGAATGCTAGGTATCATAAGGAAAGGAATGGAAAATAAAATAAAGAATATTATAATGCCCTCTATCCTTCCATGGTGTGACTACACCTTGAATATTGTGTGTGGTCACACCATGGAAGGATAGAGGGCATTATAATATAGCGTTATTAGAAAAGGTACAGAGAAGAGCCACCAGAATGGTAAAGGGGATGGAAGGAGATACCCCTATGAAGAGAGGCTAAAAAGTTTAGGGTTTTTCAACCTGGAAAAGAGATGGCTGAGGGGAGATATAATAGAGGTATATAAATTAATGAATGGAGCGGAAAGGGTAAATATAGATAGATTGTTTACGTCATCAGAATATAGAAAGATTAGGGGACATGCTTTGAAGCTACAGGGTAACCTGTTTAAAACTAGAGAGAGAAAATATTTTTTCACTCAACGTATAATGAAACTCTGGAATTCATTACCAGAGGATGTAGTAAAAGCTGTTAGTGTAGCTTGGTTTCAAAAAGGTTTGGACAAGTTCCTGGAGGAAAAGTCCATAAATCATTGTTAAAGGGGATCTGGGATATCACTGCTTGACCCAATAGAAGCATTGTGGAACCTGTGTCTTTTGTGGAAACTGCTAGGTACTTATGACCTAGATTGGCCACTGTTGGAATTAGGATACTGGGCTTGATGGACCTTGGTCTGACCCAGTATGGCGTATCTTATGATCTTAGAATATCTTATATATGCTGACGACATAATGCTTTTCATCCCTTTTAACACAACAAAATCCAACTTTCAACAGATCATAGATTGTTTTGAATTGGAGAAAAACGGTATATAAAATGTTAAATTGTTTCAATGAAGTATCACAATGGCTCAACCTGAGAATAAACTTAAAAAAGTCTGAGGTACTTTTTGTAACGGCTGATAAGGAGTTCAAACTGCCACCATATATATAAGTAAAAGATGCTTCACTAGAGGTTAAGAATGAGGTCAGATACCTAGGTATATTAGATCAGAGTTTATCAGTTTAACAATAAAATCAGGATGATCCAAAATTTAAGACCCCTCCTATCTGCTAATGATTTCTGCTCAATCCTGCAAGCATTGATAAGCTCCCATTTTGATTTCTGCAATGCCATCTTACAGGGACTCCCAAAACAAGCCTTAAACTCCTTACAAATGGCAAAGAACACCTACAGTGCAGAAAATATCAAAATCAGAACACATCACTCTCATTCTGCACCGGTTACACTGGTTACCAATCCTAGAAAGAATTAAATATAAATCCTTAATAATTACATTCAAAATACTAAAAAGCTTGGCTCCAACAAACCTAACCTCACTAATAAGCTTGCTACCTGAAACCAGACAAAGGAGAGGATGTGTGCAGAACACTCTAACTATACCCATAGAATTCAGAAAAACAAATTAGTCGACATGCAATAGAGCCTTTACCTACTACTCTCCAATCCTATGGAATTCTCTCCCTGATAACCTCAGAGATATAGATGACCTTATGACCTTCCAAAAAAGAATCAAAACATTTCTATTCACAGAATATTTCCAAAATAAGATTGAAGTTTCAAACGTATACCCTATTTAACCAAAGTGATATGTACTGGACTTCTTTCATGTAATCATACCCAACCTTTAGAATACAGTGGAACCTCAGTTTTTGTGTTTAATCCGTTCAAAAAAGTCTGACTAAAACCAAATGTATGAAAACTGAAGCAATATTTCCCATAAGAAATAATGTAAATCAAATTAATCTGTTCCAGACACCCAAAAATATTAACAAAAATACATTTTATAGATAATAACTATTTTTACATACAGAAAACTATGAGAAATAAATATAAATGAATAATGAAATGGATAAATGAACATTTAACATCACTTATACCTTTATTGAAGACTCCTGGCATATGGAAGACAGTCAATCAGCAAGAGAATCAAAATAAAGAAAATCCCACTTCTGGCCACAAGATGGTACTCCATTTTCAACTGTACGAAAACCGAGACAATGTATGAAAACTGGGACAAAATCTTGATAAAAAAAGTCAACGAAAACCGAATCGTACAAAACTAGGGCATACAAAAACCGAGGTTTGACTGTATATCATAAACATTAGATTTGTAATGTAAAAGATGCACTGTAAATAGGTTTACTGAAGTCTTGCTTCAAGTTCTAAATGTTAACTGTTAAGATTCTCGACGTGTCAGCTTATGTTCACTGTATAAAATTGCATTTAATGTAATTTCTGAGTTCCTTGTAAACCGTCTTGATTATATGGACAAAGCGGTATAGAAAACCTAGAAATAAAATAAAATAAACAAAATAAATCTAGCAGGATGATATGGAAGGTGACATTTTTTGTCAGTTAATGTCCTATCTCCAGGAACAAGCAGGAATGTAGTCTTCACATATGGGTATCGTCGGACCGACGGAGCCTGCACGGGAACGCTACCCAGCGTCCAATAGGAACGCTTTTGGGAGCATCCCTCAGCACATGCGCACTGCCTTCCCGCCTTTCCAACTGTCCCCTCTTCATTTCTTCGTTTTCTGCGGAGCCGACAGGACCCATACCCTGTCACCGCAGAAAATTCCATCTTTAAAATTGTTTCCTTATCGTCTCTCCAGTCCAGTCCCTTTCTTTCGGGGTTGTGCAACCCTTCCAGCAGCTTGGAGGCTGGTGCAGTATAAATACCACTGGCACCACCCACAGAACATAAGAACATAAGATATGCCATACTGGGTCAGACCAAGGTCCATCAAGCCCAGTATCCTGTTTCCAACAGTGGCCAATCTAGGTCATACGTACCTAGCAGTATCCCCAAAAGACAAAGGTTCCACAATGCTTGTATTGGGTCAAGCATTGATATCCTGGGTCCCTTCTTAATAATGGTTTATGGACCTTTCCTCCAGGAACTTGTCCAAACCTTTTTTAAACCCAGCTACACTAACAGCTCTTACTACATCCTCCGGTAACAAATTCCAGAGTTTGATTACACGTTGTCTTAAATAGTTTACCCTGTAGCTTCATTGCATGTCCCCTAGTCTTTCTATATTCTGATAGCGTAAACAATTGATCTACGTTTACCCGTTCCACTCCATTCATTAATTTATAGACCTCTATCATATCTCCCCTCAGCCGTCTCTTTTCCAGGTTGAAGAGCCCTAACCTTTGTAGCCTCTCTTCATAGGAGTAGCCTTCCATCCCCTTTACCATTTTGGTGGCTCTTTTCTGTACCTTTTCTAATAACGCTATATCCTTTTTAAGATACGGCGACCAGAATTGCACACAATATTCAAGGTGCGGTCGTACCATGGAACGATACAGAGGCATTATAATATCCTTTGTTTTATTTTCCATTCCTTTCCTTATGATACCTAGCATTCTATTTGCTTTCTTGGCCGCCGCTGCACACTGGGTGGAGGGTTTTAACATGTTATCCACGATGACTCTTAAATCTTTTTCCTGGGTGGTGGTTCCCAATGTGGAACCTTGCATCGTGTAACCATAGTGTGGGTTGTTCTTTCCTAGGTGCATAACTTTGCACTTGTCCACATTAAATTTCATCTGCCATTTGGATGCCCAGTCTTTCAATTTATCCAGATCCTCCTGCAGTTTTCCACAGTCCTCTTGGGTTTTAACAACTTTAAACAGTTTTGTGTCGTCTGCACAGACACCAGTATTCTTAGCCTCCAAGCAGCTGGAGGGTTCCAGTAAGCCAGAGAGCTTACGGGAGTCTTGTTTTTAATTATTTCCCTTTTTAAAAAAAATTTACTTTCATTTACTTTGAATTTACTTTAATTTTAACTTTTGTTTTCCTCTTTATTTTAGCTCTGTGCCTTTGAATTTTTAGCTCCTGCTCCTCCCCCCTCCCCCCTTCCCATCTCTCTCTTTCTCTCAGTGCCCGATCTCCCAGCCCAGAGGAGGAGGATTACCTGCAGCAGTGAGGAGGACCGGAGGGGTCTTCCCTCGCTAGCTCAGTCGGCCGGCACCCCAAGGTCCTTTCCGGTGGCCTGCCCCGCCTCGCGCCGAAGCCCTTTGGGTGGCTGAGCACTTGAGGCGGCGCTGCGACTTTCCCTGCGGCCTTCCCTGCCTTGCGCCGAAGCCCCCGGAGTGGCTGGGTGCTTGAGGTGGCTCCGGAGTCCAGAAGCGATCGCCGAATTCGGCAGAGGGCATGACGACCGGCGGCGCGAGTAGAGCCTCCGTCCGCTGGTCCAAACTCCACGTGGCCGCGGCCTATCCATGTGGAATCCAGCGGAGGACGGCTGGTTTCCTCGTGCCGGACAGCACACTGAGGAGAGGAGCGGCAAACAGCAAGTACTTGGGGGATGTAAACTTGCTGGTTTTGTTTTAATTCTCCTTATTTGTTGAAATTTGCTGTTTGATTTGCTTAATAGCGGATTGGGGGAGGGGAGGGCTCATTGAGAACATAATTGCCTCTCCTGCATTAATTTCGGCATTAATTTTCTGCATTAATTAAATTAAATTCTACACCTATTAAATTACATTTAGTTTTCTTTAAGTTTTAATTTATTTTGTTATTTTACTTAAAGGGAGGCATGCCCGGCAAGCCACGATGTCCGTCCTGCGGCACTCGTCTGAGCACGGCCTCGGAAGCAGGAGTCTGCAGGGGTTGTGCTGCAGAGGCTGCTTCCGTGGAACAAGAAATCCATTTGACCATGTCTCAAGCTTCCCAGGGGTCAGGAGACCCCCTGGAGGGGGGAGGGGGAAACCCATTCTCCTCCTCCTTCAACCTTGGATTTGCTCGGACCTTCCCTGTCCCTTCCCTCCGCATCCGTTGGGGAGGAGGGGGGCTGGGAACACTTCTCTCCTGAATTGGCCTCCTGCTGCACAAGGCCTATTGTATGCGCCAGCAGGTGGTAGGAGGGTCAGGGGCGTCGAAGGAGAACGTGATTGCCAGACCGATGAGGGCAAGGGCCCAGGACTCCGGGGTCTCGTCTAAGCGCACAAGGCTAATGAGCAAGGAGCCTCTCACGTCCCCTGCACATGACACTCCGGAAGAGGAGGTCTCAGACAAAGAAGTAGGTGAAGATGAGGACGGGCTCGAAGAGGGAGAGATTCCAGAGGAGGAACAATACCGCATAGTTCGAGTTTTTCGTTGAGAGGAGCTTCCAGCATTAATTGCTGAGTCGCTGAAGATGCTCAATATGGCCTCTGACATGCCAACAGATGAGGAGGCTTTGGAGGATCCATTGATCCAAGCTGTTAGGAAGTCCCAGAAGGTGTTTCCTGTCCACAGGGTGGTGCGACAGATGATCCAGGAGGAATGGAATCAACCAGAATCCAGTTTGAGGGGAGTCCGATCTATGGCTCGCCTGTACCCATTGCCGGAGCCAGACAAAGAACTGCTGAAGTCGCCCAGGTTGGATGCGGCGGTATCGGCAGTCACAAGGAAGACAACTATCCCGGTCGAGGGCAGCGCGGCTCTGAAGGATACACAGGATAGAAAATTGGATACGTTGCTGAAGCAAGCCTTTGATGTTAGTGCTCTCGCCTTACAGGCCTCGGTGTCAGAGGCTTGGGTGGCTCGAGCCTGTCTGAGGTGGTCCCAACAACTTCAGCTAGAGGATGGGCTGTCAGGTGACGCGCAGACTGTTATAGCTAGGATGGAGTCCAGAGCTGCCTACCTGGCGGATAGCCAGTACGACCTCATTAGGAGCCTAGCTAAGAATATGGCCTCTGTGGTAGCAGCTCGGCGTTATTTGTGGTTACGTAATTGGGCGGCGGATGCCTGTTCAAAGGCGTGCCTGAGTCGTCTCCCATTTAAGGGGAAGTTGCTATTTGGGGAAGACTTGGATAAGTTGGTAAAGGACCTTAGCGAGTCTAAGGGAGGCAGACTTCCGGAAGACAAGCAGAAGCAAGGGTGCTCGCTAGCTCCCGTGCAGAACCAACCAAGGGTTTTCCGGAGATTCCGGCTGACCAGATCGAACTCCTTTCTTAGGGGCCGTTTCCCCTGGAGGGGTCAAAGCTTCAGGGGGTTTCACGGAGCAGGTAGAGGCTTTGGGACCTCTTCCTCCTCTGCGGGCCCTAGAAAACCGCAATGAGATAATGGGGGTCCAGGAGGGATGCCTGCCGGTGGGGGGTCGTTTAAGGCAGTTTCTTCCCGCCTGGTCCTGGGTCACATCCGATCAATGGGTCTTGGAAGTGATCCGAGAGGGCTATGCTCTCGAATTTGCAAAGCAGGTACTTCCAGCCTTTGTTCAGTCTCCCTGCAGACCACCAACAAAGAAGGTGGCGATAGAAGACACGCTTTCAAGGCTTATAGCGCTCGGAGCGGTGGTCCCCGTTCTGGATGACCAATGTGGCTCCGGTCGGTACTCAATTTATTTTGTGGTACCAAAGAAAGAAGGATCTTTTCATCCATTTCTAGACCTAAAGCAAATCAATCGCTGTCTCAAAGTACCTCACTTCCGAATGGAAACCCTGAAGTCGGTAATTGTGGACGTAAGGCGGGGAGGGTTCCTGTCATCTTTAGATTTGATGGAAGTGTATTTACATATCCCTGTCCGAAGGTCTCATCAGCAGTTCCTGAGATTTGCGGTGCCAAGAGGACATTTTCAGTTCCAGGCCCTACCCTTCGGTCTAGCAACAGCCCCTTGGACTTTTACCAAGGTAATGGTGGTGGTAGCCACGGCTCTAAGAAAGGAGGGAATTTTGGTACATCCCTACCTGGACGATTGGCTGATCCGGGCGAAATCAGAAGCGGAGAGTCGCACGGCGACAGCCAGAGTGGTAGCATTCCTGGAGGAGTTGGGGTGGGTCATCAATCGGACAAAGAGCAGATTAATACCCATACAGGAGATCGAGTACCTCGGAGCAAGGTTCGACACCAGGAGAGGGAAGGTGTTTCTGTCGAAGCAGAGGATAAGGGACCTGAGGATCCTCATCTCGCAATTTCTGGCCAGGCGGAATCCTATAAAAACAAACAAGGAAACAGCACAAGCCACTCAGGGCAGAGCAGAGACAAAAAACCCCCCAAAAAAACAAAAAACAAAAGAGTGGCCGGTTCACTCACACAACTCTTTTATTAACCAAATAATAAGTGGCCTAAACCCAACACAGGACCGTGTTTCGTAGCATACTTCATCAGGGGTTATCAGGACACACTAAAAAACATATAAATAAATAATACAATTACAAATTATTGTTAAAAAACTGAAACAATACTTTAAATAAAAGGCTAAAGACAATATGTATAAATAATGATATATAAATATTAATAAGTTAGAAATTACATATTATTCCATAACGGGCTTTAGTCTCAGTTGAGAAGCAAAATATATTTAATCTCTAGTGTGTCCCATAAATACAATATGATTTTCAAAAATTGATTAAAGATACAATTAAGAATACAATCAAAAATATAATTCAAAGGGACAAAATCTGTACAGATATTTAATATATTGCGTGCAACTGATATGGAACACAAAAACAACATTAAAAGTGCACAAAATTGTTAAAAATTATAATCAATAATATTTAAAATAAATGAGACTTAAAATGAAGGATCAGAATGTGATAAGATAAATCAAACATCAGATCTATCCACTAAAACATGAAACATGTATGTAATTTCTAACTTATGCTACGAAACACGGTCCTGTGTTGGGTTTAGGCCACTTATTATTTGGTTAATAAAAGAGTTGTGTGTGTGAACCGGCCACTGTTTTTTTGTCTCAGGCGGAATCCTATAGCCTGGCATTACCTTCAAGTGCTGGGAACCATGGCGGCAGCGATAGAGGTAGTGCCATGGGCCAGGGCACATATGCGACCGCTTCAGATGTACTTGTTACGACGTTGGTCCCATCAGCATCATCCTTTGTCCAGGCGGCTACCTGCCCACCACTGATCAGGAAGGCCCTCCTGTGATGGCGGTGCCCAAGGAACCTAGAATGCGGAATGCCTCTCGAACCTCCCCCTTGGGTGCAGCTGACGACGGATGCAAGTCTAGCCAGCTGGGGGGCTCATTGCGAGGGCCAGTTCGCCCAGGGTTGCTGGACTCCATGGGAGTCTCAGTGTTCCATCAACAGAATGGAATTGCGGGTGGTAGCCTTAGCGCTCAGAGCACTCGAGCCCTTAGTTCGACAAAGAGCAGTCCGCGTCCTCTCTGACAATGTCACCACAGTGGCCTACATCAACCGCCAGGGAGGAACAAGCAGTCCGTCCTTGGAGAAGGAAGCGGACAGCCTATTGCAATAGGCAGAAGCCCATTTGACAGCCCTATCAGCACCGCACGTGGCCGAAATAGACAATGTCACAGCCGATTACCTGAGCAGGTTCAAGATAGACCATGGAGAGTGGGAACTAGTTCAGGAGGTATTCGACCAGGTGGTAGCGCGTTGGGGAACTCCGATCATGGACTCATGGCACGATGCGCATCGGCCAAGGCAAGCCGGTTTTTCAGTCGCAGGAAGGAAAGGATGTCCGAGGGCTTGGACGCCCTGGTCCAAAAGTGGCCTTCAGTCGGTCTCCTGTATGTTTTCCCTCCCTGGGCTCTGATAAGGAGAGTTCTGCAGCGTGTGGAAGCCCACCAAGGATTGGTAATTCTCATAGACCCGGACTGGCCATGTCGCCTATGGTATGCAGATCTGGTGAGGCTAATGGCCGATCATCCATGGCGGCTACCCTGCAGAAAGGATCTTTTACTGCAGGGGCCGGTTCGGATGCCTCACGTGGATCGATTCTCGCTTACGGCCTGGCTATTGAAAGGGTGCGGTTCCGGAAGCGAGGTTATTCAGGATCAGTAATTTCAACATTGTTGGGCACGCGAAAGCACTCGACCTGCCTTTCCTGTGTGAGGGTTTGGCGCATATTTGAGGCATGGTATGCGTAGCATCGGACGAAGCCCCTTTCGGCCACGTTCCCGGAAGTCCTGGAGTTTTTACAAGCAGGATTCGAGAAAGGCCTAGCACCTAGCTCCTTGCGGGTCCAGTTAGCGGCCATTTCGTATTATAGGGGTAAAGTCCACGGAAAGCCCTTAGGGGACCACGCTGATGTTGGCAGGTTCCTAAGAGCGGTTAGGCGGTTGCGGCCCCAGCAGAGATCAGTAATTCCCCCTTGGGACCTCAACCAGGTGTTGAATGCCTTAACCTGGGAACCTTTCGAACCAGGAGGGAAATCCTCCCTGAAGGATTTGACCCTAAAGACTGTATTTCTAGTGGCTATTTGCTCAGCTAGGCGTGTCTCCGAACTTCAAGCGCTGTCTTCTCGGCTCCCCTTTCTTTCGTTCTTCAAGAATAAGGTGGTCTTGCGGACAGTCCCTTCCTTTTTGCCCAAAGTCATCTCTCCTTTTCATGTGAACCAGACAGTATCTCTCCCGTCCTTCGCGGGAGAAGGTCAAAAGGAGGATGATGAGAAGCTTCGCCTTCTGGACTCCGTAGAGTGCTGAAGCGTTATCTCTCCCATATGGCGTCCTTTCGAAAGTCCGTATGGTTATTCATTCAGTTTGGAGGGCCGCACAAGGGAGAGGCGGCAGCCAAGGCTTCCATCTCTAGGTGGATCAGGGAGGCTATTGCTTCCGCCTATATCCTGAAGGGGAAGCAGGTTCCAGGAGGTCTTCGCGTGCATTCAACTGGGGCCCAGGCGACTTCCTGGGCGGAGCATAGCTTGGTTCCGCCGCTGGACATTTGCAGAGCGGCTACGTGGTTGTCGCTGCATACCTTTGCCAAACACTAAAGGCTGGATGTCCAGAGGGGAGCGGATGCCAGATTTGGGGACGCAGTGCTTCGGTCTGGGATGTCAAACCCCACCCAGGCTTGAACTGCTCTGTTACATCCCAGAAGAAAGGGACTGGACTGGAGAGACGATAAGGAAGAAGTAATTAGTCCTTACCTGCTAATTAGTGTTCCTGAAGGAACTCCAGTCCAGTCCCTGATCCCACCCGGGTTCTTCAGTTTGCAGAATGTCCTTTTCAGGAGAGAAGAACTCCGGACCGAAGACAGAGGGCGAAGTGGAAGCTGGAGGGTCCCTTGCAAAGGTCCCGGGGGGCATGACAGCCCGCTAGGAAGGGGCCTGTGGAGTGTGGGTGAGGGCTATGGCGGGCTCAGGTAAGCCTTCTCCTCCCTTCTCCTTCCCTTCCCAGGGGTTTAAAAAAAAAAAGAAAGTTTTCAGTTGATATTTGTACTTTATAAAGTTATAGTGTCTTAATTGGCTATCCGATAAGTCTGCTTTTTCAATAAATTACTGGTGTCTGGGGGTGATGCCAGTGGTATTTATATCGCACCATCATCAAAACGATGATGGACTCAGCCTCCAAGCTGCTGGAAGGGTTGCACAACCCCGGAAGAAAGGGACTGGACTGGAGTTCCTTCAGGAACACTAATTAGAAGGTAAGGACTAATTACTTCTTTCTTGTGGTCGCGTTTGCCTCCGCATGATGCTTACCAATACCGCCAATTCTTTTCTTTTCTCAAAAATTTTATACTTTGAACTGTGTCTCTTCAGAAACTTTTCTTTTTTGGTGCTAGGCTCCATTTTGGGCATTATGCCTCATATTCCTGAAACATGGAAAAACCAACTAGTGGTTTTAAAAAAAATGTACTAAGTGTGGCGGTACCATTTCCGTCACTGACACTCATGATTGGTGTCTTAAATGTTTAGGGCCTGAACATTCTCCATCTGAATGTCTCTTCTGTATAGGGATGACTAAAAGAAGAAGACAGAACCGGGCTGAAAAGCTCGGTACCCTCTTTTCAGACGCCAGATCCATTGCATCGACATCTTCAAGAACCTCCTCTTCCTCCCATGGATCTCAGGTAACCAAACAAAAGAGCCGGTCCTCAAAGGGTAGCTCTCCTGCTAAGCATCGAGAGGCCATTGGCATTGCCCTTGAGGGAACCACACCGGCAAAACAGCCCCGGCGGGAGGCTTCGGCTTCCAAAGCATCAAGGGAGCTCCAGGATGTTCTCGAGGCCTCGACCTCGCAAGAACTATTGGTGCCATGCTCAGGGGTCCTGGCCGTTTTCACCGGTACCGACACCCAGGCATCGGCAGCTTCGATAGACCAGAGGTTTCTCGCTATCAAATGCAGCATTGTAGCTCTTTTCACAGCTGCGGTACCATTGACACCTATGGTTCAACGGGCACCGTTACCGACATCAATACTGATGCCGGTACCTACACCAGTACAGACACCGGCCCCGGTCCCGGTGGGAATTCTTCCCACGCCATCTTTGGCTGGAATCGACAGATCCGTACCGGATCAACTTGGTACCGACTTTGATCGATACCGGGACCGTGCTTTGCAGGAGCATCGTGGTCAGGAATTCTTCGAATCCTCCGATTCCGAAGACTCTGATAATTCTGCTGGTACCAGAGGGTTTCTCCCGGAAGATCCCTCTTCTCCCCAAAGCAGAATGTGACCTCCAGAGGACATGTCCTTTCAAGATTTTATTCATGATGTGGCCAAGGGCCTTTCAATCACGGTAGCTCCTGAACAGGAACCCAGAGCAAAGGAATTGGAAATTCTCCAGTATCCTAAAGCTCCAAAGGAGGCAGCCACTCTGCCCATCCATGAAATTCTGCATAAATTTATGCTCAGAATGTGGGAGACACCTCTGACTGTTGTTGTTGTTAAGTGCCGTCGAGTCGGAGTCGACTCATGGCAACCCTCTGGATAGCTATCCTAAATTGTGTTCGGTCTTCAGTCAGGCGGCTCATTGTTGACAGACTGGTACCCGTAGCTGCTGTTATTGTATCGATCCATCTCATTGCTGGCCTTCCTCTTTTGCGTTGATCTTCTATCTTGCCAAGCATAATGTCTTTCTCTAATGATTTCTCTCTTCGCATGATGTGTCCAAAGTATGAAAGTCGAAGTCTTGTCATCGGAGCTTCTAAAGAAAGCTTAGGTTTGATCTCCTCTAGTACCGACTGGTTTGTTCTTCGGGCAGTCCATGGTATACACAGTATTCGCCGCCAGCACCATAATTCAAAGGCATCATTTTTCTTCCTGTCTGTCTTTTTCACTGTCCAGCTTTCACATCCATATGATGTTATTGAAAATACCATGGCTTGAACAAGTCGAATCTTTGTATGGAGAGAGACATCTCTGCTCTTGAGAATCTTATCTAGGTCTTTCATAGTCATTCTGCCAAGAACAATGCGTCGTCTGATTTCTTGACTTCTTGCTGCTTCTTTATTGATAGTTGATCCAAGTAGGTTAAAGTTGTTCACAATTTCAATTTCTTCTCCTTCAACGATGAACCTGTTGATTATGCCAGTTGTCATGATCTTTGTCTTCTTTACATTAAGGTGCAGGCCCATTTTGAGACTATGTTCTTTGATTGTGAGAAGCAAATGTTTCAGATCATCTTCACTTTTAGCCAGTAATGTGGTATCAGCATAGCGAAGGTTGTTGATGAGTCTTCCACCAATCTTCACACCTCTGTTGTCTTCATACAATCCTGCTTCTCTGATGATTTGTTCTGCATATAAATTAAACAGGTAGGGGGAAAGTATGCAGCCTTGTCTTACACCTTTGCTTATTTTAAACCATTCTGTTTCTCCTTGTTCCGTTCGAACTGTTGCTTCTTGATCAATGTACAGATTGCGCAAGAGAACGATCAGGTGTTCTGGTATACCCATGCTTCTTAATGTGGTCCAGAGTTTCTCATGGTTTACACAGTCAAAAGCCTTGCTATAGTCCATAAAGCACAAATAGATATCCTTTTGGTATTCTTTAGTCTTTTCAAGGATCCATCTCACATCCGCAATGATGTCTCTCGTTCCTCGCCCTTTCCTGAACCCTGCTTGCACTTCAGGTAGTTCTTGTTCCAGGCATGGTTGTAGTCTCTTTTGAATAATCTTCAGTAGAATCTTGCTGGCATGTGGGATCAGAGCGATTGTGCGATAATTTCCACAGTCATTTGGATCACCTTTCTTTAGTATTGGTATAAACACAGATTTTTTCCAGTCAGTTGGCCATGATGTTGTCTAACATATTTCTTGGCAGAGCCTTGTGAGTACGGTAACAGCTGCATCAGATTGCTGCAATACTTCTATGGGAATGCTATCAATGCCTGGTGCTTTGTTCTTTGATAAGGCTTTCAATGCTGCTTCAACTTCTTCTTTCATCACCAATGGTTCCCGATCATAAGGTACAGGTTGAAACGGCTGTTGGTCCACTTGATCTTTATCATATAAAAACTCTGTATATTCCTTCCACCTTTTCTTGATCTTCTCAGCATCATTCAACATAGAACCTTGAGCATCTTGTAACATTCCAATTCGAGGCTGGAACATTTTCTTTAACTCTCGTAGCTTTAGGAAAGCTGATCTTGTTCTTCCTTTAATAGTTTCTGCTTCTATTTCCTTGCAAGTGTCATTGTAGTACTTTTCCTTGTCCTGTCTTGCTGCACGTTGGAAATCTCTGTTGAGTTCTGCAGTTTTCTTTCTCCTCTGGCTTTAGCTTCTCTGCGTTTCTGGGCAATTTTCAGAGTTTCTTCCGTCATCCATTTTGGCCGTTTTTGCTTTTTCACCTTTTGTAGAGACTTCTCGCTTTCTTCCAACACAACCTTCTTGATGTCATTCCATAACTCTTCCAGAGCTCTGTCATTTGTATCTAAAGCAGCAAATCGATTTTGCAGGCAGTCTTTAAATTCCAGTGGTATATTCTCAAGGTCATATTTTGCTGCATTCATGAGTGGTTTGCTCTTTTTCAACTTTAGCTTGAGTTTGCATACTAGTAGTTGATGATCTGTACCACAGTCAGCTCCAGGTTTTGTCTTTGTTGACGTTACAGAGCTTTTCCATCGTTGACTTCCACAGATGTAGTCAATTTGATTTTTATACAATCCATTGGGTGAAGTCCATGTGTACAGTCACCGCTTATGTTGCTGGAAGAAGGTGTTTGAGATGACTAGATCATTGGTCTTGCAGAATTCTATCAGTCTTTCTCCAGCTTCATTTCTGTTGCCAAGTCCATATTTTCCAACTACTTTGCCTTCTGCTTTGTTGCCAACTTTTGCATTCCAGTCACCCATGACTATCAGGATATCCTGTTTGCATGTTCTGTCAATTTCAGCTTGTACTTGTTCATAGAACTCTTCAATTTCATTCTCTTCTGCAGCTGTTGTTGGGGCATATACTTGAATTATAGTTGTGTTGATAAGCAATCCTCGTAGACGAATAGAGATTAAGCGTTTGCTGACTGCATTGTATTTCATTACAGTTCTTGCAAGTTTCTTCTTTATTATAAATGCAACACCATTTCTTCTTTGTCTTTCATTTCCAGCATAGTAGACCATGTGATCATCTGACGCAAAGTGCCCCATGCCAGTCCATTTCAGTTCGCTGACACCCAACAGATCAAGTTGTACACGTTCCATTTCATTCTTGACCACCTCCAACTTCCCTTGGTTCATGCTTCGTACGTTCCATGTTCCAATGTGTAAGACATCTTTACAGCTTCTGACTCTCATTTCATGCGCAGCTACATCAGCAGTCAGACTTCCCGAGGGCTTTGATCCAACCACATCATAAATGCTGGCTTTACTCTGAAAAGTCTTCAGCTCTTCCCCAGTAGCTAGTTGAGTGCCTTCCGACCTGGGGGTCTCATCTTCCAGCACCATAGCACAATTTGTTTTGTTGTAACTATCCTTTGGGTTTTTATGGCAAGATACAGAAGTAGATTGCCGGGCCTTTCTTCCGCGCAGTTTAAGTTTGGTGGTGTTGCTGTTGTCACAAATATGTGATCTTCTGCCGTCAACACTGTCCCATTCTGCTGCTGCCCAGATGGGTGGTTTGTCTTGGTCTGGCACCTCAGCTGAGACCTGTCCATCTTGGGGAGACCCTGCCAGTAGTAAAACTACCGATAGTTTAGCTCTCAGCATCACTGATGCACGCAAGCCCTCACAGCACGACAAGCTGCAAACCAAGTGACTACATCTCCTCATTCTAGGAGGTTTGATAATATGTATCGAGTCCCGCCATGTCCTGGATTTCAGAAGACTCAGTTGCCACACCATTCAGTGGTGGTGGAGTCAGCCATGCGTAGGATGAAAAGTGCAAAGAGGCATGCATCCAATCCCCCAGGTCGTGAATGCAGGACTCTGGATGCTTTTGGGTGCCGAACTTTCCAGGCTTCCAGGCTTTCAGCTAGGATCAGTTCATATATACTATATATGGGAATGTTCCTCAAGGAAGTTACAGGAGACTTGGAGCTTATGAGCCCACTTCTCCCAGATGTCAAGAGACAAGACTTTCTTGCTCTAGTTAAGCATGCTCAAGATGTCTCCAAGTTTGTGAATCGTGCAGCCTTTGACTTTTTTGAATGCATTAGCAGAACCTCTGCTATTGCCATTGGGGCACGACGGATTGCCTGGCTTCAGGCATCAGACTTGGAGACTTGGGTACAGGACAAGTTAGGCAACATTCCTTGCACGGGAGAGAATCTCTTTGGCAATAACTGGCAGGAAAAGGCTAACGAGTTAGATGAAGACAATACCATTCTAGATAGATTGTCAAAATCTACAGCCACTCCAGCCAAAAAGAAGCCTTATAAAAAACCCTTTTTCAGCAAAAAGAGGAAATTTTATCCTTCCTATACCCAGCCGAGTCAAACTCAGGGTCAGGTTGCCCAAAAGGGACAAACTAGACAGCAAAAGAAGCCAAAAGGCCCCAGAGCCCAACCAGCTCTGCAGGTTCAGCCCCCTCAAGGGCTTTGACTCCTTCCTAGAGAGCTTAGCCTTCCTGCCTCTGAGGGGTCCCCAACCCCCCAATATCCCAGGCAGGTTATGCCACTTTGCTAACAGATGGTAACAGATAACAGCAGAAAATTGGACTCTGTCCATTGTAGGAGAGGGGTACAAGCTCCATTTTCACAGCATGCCCCCTCCTACAATTCTAAGGCAATTCATTTCTCAAACCTCCGCAGACAATCTGCTAGATCACGAGGTCTCAACACTTCTTGCCCAAGGGGCAATAGAAGAGGTACCCATTCTTCAACGGGGTGCAAGGTTCTACTCCCCCTATTTTCTTATTCCAAAGAAAACAGGAGGAGACGGACCCATTCTAGACCTCAGAGAATTGAACAAATACCTGTTCGAGAGAAGTTCGAAATGATATCTCCAGGAACAAGCAGGAATGAGTCTTCACATATGGGTACGTCGGTACCGACGGAGCCTGCGCGGGAACGCTCCCCAGCTTCCCAGAAGGAAAGCTTTTGGGAGCATCCCACTGCGCCTGCGCGCTGCCTTCTCGCCTTTCCTGACCAGCTCTCCTCAGTTCTTCTTTGCCGCGGAGCCAGCAGGTCGAGCCCTGTCACCGCTGAATAAGTTCTTTATTTTATTTTATTTCTTTGGTCGCGTGTCTGCCTTCCCAGACTCCGGACCGGTACCACCGGTCTTTTCTTTCTTCTTTTAAAAAAAAAAAAATATATATATATATTTTTCCCCACTTAGTGTAATTTTTCTTCTAGGCCTCAGGACCCAAGAGAAAATTACCCTCATGGAAAAACCAGCCTCCGAGTTCAAGAAATGCACTAAGTGGAGCGGTACTATTTCTGTTACAGATACCCATGAATGGTGCCTTAAATGTTTGGGTCCTGAACACTCCATTCTGGATTGTCCGTCCTGCTCTCTAATGTCTAAACGGGGTTTACAGAACCGAGCAGCTAAGCTCCATGTGCTGTTTCCCGCTGATGCAGCGTCGGTAGCATCGACCTCTTCCCGGTCGTCTTCTCCTGATGGATCTCAGGTAACCAAACATAAGTCTAGCAGGTCCTCGAAGGGTAGATCTCCCTCTAAGCATCGAGATGCCTCCGGGCTTGCCCTCGAGGACCCTCCACCAGCCAAACAACCCCGGCAGGAAGCTCCGGCTTCCAAAGCTCCTCCTATGGGGTTACAGGTTGACATCGATGGCACGGCCTCGACCGATCACCTGTTAGAATGCTCTGGGGTACCGGCACAATCTCCCCGTACCGATCTCCAGGCATTCATGGCGTCGATGGATCAGAATGTTCTGTCCATGCAGCAGGCTATTTCAGCCTTCATTCAAGCTGCGACGCCGGCGGTACCGCAACGAGCTCCGTTGTCGGTATCGGCTCCGGTACCGGCACCAGTGCCGATACCGGTTCCGACCGCATCGACATCGACTAGGACAGCGGTTCCTTGTCCAGGGCTGTTTCTCGGTACCGATCCGGTTCCGAAAACGCCCGATGTCGATACCGCTTGATACGCGTATCGAGCGCTGGAAGAGCACCCTGACAGGGGGTACTTCGATTCCTCTGGTGATTCTGATTCCTCAGATGAATCACCTGAAGTATCCATAGCTCTTCCTGAAGAGCCTTCTTCTCCAAAAAGAAGAATGTCTCCTCCAGAGGACATGTCCTTTCAAGACTTCATAAGAGAAGTAGCTAAAGGACTATCTATCTCAGTAGCCTCTGAATCAGAGCCTAGAGCAAACAAGTTGGATATTTTAGGTTACCCTAAGGCTCCTAGAGAGGCAGTCACCTTACCAATTCATGAGATTCTTTATGAACACATGATTGATTTATGGGAGACTCCTCTCACTCTCTCTCCTCATTCTCGCAGGTTGGACACTATGTACCGTGTCCCTGCCTGTCCTGGCTTTCAAAAAACTCAGCTTCCTCACCATTCCATTGTGGTGCAGTCAGCTATGAAGAGGATAAAGAGTACGAAGAGACACTCTTCTGCTCCTCCAGGAAGAGAATGCAGAACCTTGGATGCTTTTGGTAGGAAAATCTTCCAGGCCAGTATGCTTATTGCCAGAATCAACTCATATAGCCTCTACATGGGTATGTTTCTAAAAGAAGTAGCAGAAAAGCTGCACACTTTCCTCCCTTTTATTCCAGAAGATAAAAGGGAAGAATTTTGCATGTGGCTTAAGCATACTCAAGACATCTCCAAGTTTTCAAACAGGGCAGCCTTTGACTCCTTTGAAGGTGCCAGTAGAGCCTCAGGCATTGCCATAGCTGCTCGCAGAATTGCTTGGCTCCAGGCTTCTGATTTAGAACCCTGGGTTCAAGATGGCTTAGGAAATCTGCCCTGTACAGGTGAAAATCAATTTGGCAAAGAGTGGCAAATTAAAGCCACTCAAATGGATGCAGAGAATTCTGCTCTGGATAGACTTTCAAAGTCTTCCTCCATTCCTGCCAAGAAAAACACTTTTAAAAAGTCTTTTTTCAAAAAGGGCAGGTTTCCTTCCACTTCTGGCCAACAATCTTCTACAGGTCGCTTTACCGCTAAGCGTCAGCAACCTAAGCAGGCCAGGCCTAAGTCTACAGGGGCTGCTGTAACTCAGCAGTCCCAACCCCCTCAGGGTTTTTGACTTGATGCTAGAGAACGTAGCCTTTCTGGCTTTAACACAGCCAGAACCTCTCACCATTCCAGGAAGGTTAGCTCATTTTGCTCCCAGATGGGAGCAAAACACATCAGAGCAGTGGACCCCCTCCATTATAAGAGAGGGCTACAAACTTCATTTCTCAGACTTTCCTCCCCACACCATGGTGAGACACTTCAATTCTCCCACATCTCTTCTCGACCTTTTAGGTCAGGAGATAACTACCCTTCTTGCCCAAGGGGCAATAGAAGAAGTTCCTCTTCTTCAACAAGGGTCAGGGTTCTACTCCCCCTATTTTCTCATTCCAAAGAAGACAGGGGGATACAGACCCATTCTAGATCTCAGAGAATTGAACAAATTTCTATGCAAGGAGAAGTTCAAGATGCTTTCTCTGGGCACTCTCCTTCCATACCTTCAAAGTCAGGATTGGCTTTGTTCTCTAGATCTCAAGGATGCGTACACACATGTTCTCATCCATCCATCTCACAGAAGATTCCTGCGTTTTCTTTTCCAAGGAAAACATTACCAATACAGAGTGCTTCCTTTCGGTCTGGCCTCTGCCCCAAGAGTGTTCACCAAATGCATGGCAGTAGTTGCTGCATTTCTACGCACTCTGGGAATATTTGTCTTCCCATACCTGGATGACTGGCTCATCCGAGCCCCATCTCAATCAGAGGCCCAGATTTCCTTAGACCGCACAAGGCGCATTCTGCAGTATTTGGGACTTATGGTAAACCTCCCAAAGTCTCAGCTCACCCCTACTCAGTCCCTAGAATTCATAGGGGCCTGGTTGGATACCACCACTGCAAGGGCCTACCTTCCTCAGGCCCGTTGCCAGTGTCTAGTGCAGTTAGCCTCCCAGATTCAGTCAAAGAGCCACTTAACTGCCCGGGAGATGCTGCAACTGCTAGGTCACATGGCTTCCACAGTACATGTGGTACCCTATGCTCGCCTACACATGAGAGCAGCTCAGTGGACCTTGTCCACCCAGTGGACTCAAGCATCAGGAGCTCTCTCAGACCAAATAGCAACCTCCAAACGTCCCTTTTGGTCTCTCCAATGGTGGATGTCCACTCAAAATCTGTTGCTGGGGTCTCCCTTCCAACAGTTGTTGCCCCAAGCAACCCTCACAACAGATGCCTCCCAAACAGGTTGGGGAGCTCATCTACAGGACCTCTCCACTCAAGGCACTTGGTCCCCTCAGGAGACCTCTCTTCATATCAACCACTTGGAGCTTCGAGCAGTTTTTCTAGCTCTCAAGGTCTTCTATACCCTCCTCAGCTACAAGACAGTCCTCATCCATACGGACAATCAAGTAGCTATGTTTTATATAAACAAGCAAGGAGGAACTGGCTCTCTGTTGCTTTGCAACGAAGCTCTAAGATTGTGGGCCTTCGCCAGAGAGCATCAAATCCATCTCCTGGCAGTATATCTCCTAGGAATCCAAAACTCTTGGGCAGACAGACTCAGTCGAGTTCTGCTTCCACACGAATGGTCCCTGCACATGGATCAGGTACGCAGAATCTTTCAAGAATGGGGAACCCTCGACATAGACCTCTTTGCAAGTCCGTGGAATGCCAAACTTCCCCAGTTCTGTTCCAGAATTCCGTGTCAGGGGGTTCAGGCCAAGGATGCCTTCCTCCTTCATTGGGGTCAGGGCTTCCTGTATGCCTTTCCACCCATTCCCTTGACTCCCAAGACTCTGTTCAAACTCCAGAGGGATCAAGGATCTATGATCCTCATAGCTTCACGCTGGCCACGCCAAGTGTGGTACCCTGCATATCTCCCAAGCCCCCTCCCTGGACTTGGAAGCTGCTCCAGACCTTCTGTCTCAGGAGGAAGGGACTTTGTGGCACCCAAACCCCAAGTCCCTTCACCTCAGAGCTTGGTTACTGAAGGCCTAGACCTTCAAGGCTTGAATCTTTCTCAGCAAGTGAAGGATATCCTCCATGCTTCCAGAAAACCTTCCACCAGGCGTTCCTGTGCTTTTAAGTGGAAAAGATTTTCCATTTGGTGTGCTGAAAAGGGTCTTGACCCTTTAGCACTACCTTTAAATTCTCTGTTAGACTATCTCCTGCATCGTTCTGATGCAGGACTTAAGACAAATTCAGTAAGAGTCCATCTGAGTGCTATTGCAGCATCCCTTAAGCCCATCAATGGACAACATATTTCCTCTCATCCTCTCATTGCAGGATTCATGAGAGGCCTAACTTTAACTAAACCTCCTATTAAGCCTCCACCGGTGGCATGGGACTTAAATTTGGTTCTTAGTCAGCTTATGAAGCCACCTTTTGAACCCTTAGCCACTACCTCCCTGAAGTTTCTTTCCTGGAAGGTTATTTTCCTCATTGCACTCACTTCAGCTCGCCGCATCAGTGAACTGCAGGCCTTAGTGGCTAATCCACCTCATACAAGGTTCCATCATGACAAGGTGGTCCTTAGGAGAAATCCACATTTTATGCCTAAAGTGGTCTCACCTTTTCATCTTAATCAGGAGGTATATTTACTTGTCTTTTTTCCAGCTCCTCATGCATCCAGTGCAGAGAAGAGTCTTCATACTCTGGATTGTAAAAGAGCTCTTGCTTTTTACTTACAAAGGACACAGCAACATAAAAAGTCTTCCCAGCTTTTTGTTGCTTTTGATCCTTCTCATTTGGGACTTCCAGTCGCTAAGAGAACACTGTCCAATTGGATTGCTCTGTGTATTTCTTTCGCCTACCAGAGTAAGAACCTTTCTCTGGAGAGTCATGTCACAGCTCATAATGTGAGGGCCATGGCCACCTCTATGGCTCATCTAAATTCTGTGTCCATCGACCAAATCTGTCGAGCAGCCACCTGGGCCTCGGTTCATACCTTCACAGCCCATTACTGCTTGGACAAGGACTCCTGCCGGGATGCCTTGTTTGGTCAGGCTGTTCTCAAACACCTGTTCCACTCTTAAGCAACTCCTACCCTCCTTCCCTGGATGGATGCCTGAGATCCATAGGAGGACGTAGACCCCTTCCCAGGGTCTCATATCCTTGGGGATCTCCCAGGCATCTTATCTAGGGAGTCCCCATTTGTGAAGACTCATTCCTGCTTGTTCCTGGAGATAGCACAGTTACTTACCTGTAACAGGTGATCTCTGGGAACAGCAGGAATAAGTCTTCACAACCCTCCCACCTCCCCTAGGAGTTGTACCTCTTTTTTCTGTCTTTCCTTTCCTCTCTCTCTCTATTGTCTCAGCTTTAAACTCGAACTGAGGAGAGCTGGTCAGGAAAGGCGGGAAGGCAGCGCGTACGCGCAGTGGGATGCTCCCAAAAGCTTTCCTTCTGGGAAGCTGGGGAGCGTTCCCGCGCAGGCTCCGTCGGTACCGACGTACCCATATGTGAAGACTTATTCCTGCTGTTCCCAGAGATCACCTGTTACAGGTAAGTAACTGTGCTTTCTCTAGGAACTCTTCTGCCATACCTTCAAAGGCAGTATTGGCTTTGCTCTCTAGATTTAAAGGATGCATACACTCACATTCTGATCCATCCAGATCACAGGAAATTCTTACGATTCCTTTTCAAGGGAAAACGTTTCCAATACAGGGTTCTTCCCTTTGGTCTGGCTTCAGCACCAAGAGTATTCATGAAATGCATGGCAGTAGTAGCTGCATTTCTGCGAACCCTGGGGATATTCGTCTTCCCTTACTTAGACAACTGGCTCATTCGAGCCCCTACAGTTGCAGAGGCCGGCACTGCAGTGTCTCGCACAATGCGACGACTGCACTACTTGGGGTTGGTAATAAACTTCCCCAAATCCCAGCTTGTTCCTTCCCAATGCCTGGAATTCATAGGGGCCTGTCTAGATACCAGACAGGCAAAGGCTTTCCTTCCACAGGCCCGGTGTCTTTGCATAATGCAACTAGCTTCTCAAGCAGCAGGGAAATCCTCCCTAACTGCTCGGGAGCTACTACAGTTGCTGGGACATATGGCATCCACAGTTCATGTAGTCCCATATGCTCGCCTCCACATGCGAGCAGCTCAGTGGACACAGGCCACAGGACATTTATCAGACAAAATAGTAAACTCTCAACGACTAATTTTGTCCCTCCAATAGTGGCAATCACTAGAAAATCTGACAATGGGGTCTCCTTTCCATCAACCCCTTTTTCAGGCCACCCTAACAACAGATGCATCACAGGTGGGTTGGGGAGAACACCTGAATCATTTCTCTACTCAGGGCACCTGGACTCCACAGGAGGCTGGTCTACACATAAACCTCCTGGAATTAAGAGCAATCTATTTAGCTCTTTGGGTATTGCACGCCCAGCTCAGCTACAAGACAGTCCTAGTCCAGACGGACAATCAAGTAGCCATGTTCTATGTGAACAAGCAGGGCGGGACAGGCTCTCTATCGTTATGCAACAAAGCTTTACGACTGTGGGCCCTCACCAGAGAGTATCAAATTCACCTTCTAGTGGTATATCTCCCAGGTATTCAAAACCTTTGGGCAGACAAACTCAGTTGAGTACTGCTTCCTCACGAGTGATCTCTCCACCTAGACTAGGTGGCAAAGATTTTTTCATCTCTGGGGCACTCCAGACATAGACCTCTTTGCAAGTCCACTGAATGCCAAACTTCCCCGGTTCTGTTCCAGGATTCCGGCTCACAATTGTCAGGCAAGGGATGCCTTCCTCCTTCACTGGGGTCAGGACTTCCTTTATGCCTTCCCACCCATTCCCCTCATCCCCAAAACACTCTTCAAGCTTCAGAGAGACAGGGGTCGCATGATTCTCATAGCGCCACGATGGCCACACCAAGCTTGGTATCCCCTGCTTCTACATCTCTCTCAAGCTGCACCTCTGGAGTTAGGGCATGCTCCAGATCTCCTTTCCTAAGAGGACGGGACGCTATGGCACCCGAGTCCCCAGTCCCTGCATTTCACGGCCTAGTTGCTGAAGGGTTAGACCTCCAGGATTTCAACCTGTCCCAACAGGTAAAGGATATCCTTCAGGCTTCTAGAAAACTTTCCACAATAAGATCTTATGCCTTTAAGTGGAAACATTTTACTAAATGGTGTTCCAAGAATGGATTAAACCCCCTTGTCATACCTTTAGAATCGATACTAGAGTATCTCCTTCACTTATCAAATTCTGGTCTAAAGACCAATTCGGTAAGAGTCCATCTTAGTGCGATTGAAGCGTCTTATAAGCCTCTGAATGGACAACCAATTTCCTCTCATCCACTCATATCCAAATTTATGAGAGGTTTTCTGTTGACCAAACCTCCCATTAAGCCACCACCGGTGGCATGGGATCTAAATCTAGTTCTCGGGCAGCTGATGAAGCCATTTTTTGAGCCTTTAGCCACTACAACCCTTAGGTTTTTGATCTGGAAGGTCATCTTCCTAATTGCAATCACCTCTGCACGTCGCATTAGTAAACTGCAAGCTTTAGTGGCTGATCCTCCTTATACTAGGTTTCATCATGATAAGGTTGTTCTTAGAACTCATCCACACTTTATGCCAAAGGTGGTTTCGCCTTTTCATTTGAATCAATCAATTTATCTTCCTGTATTTTTTTCCGAGGCCTCACGCCTCTAATGCAGAAAGAAACCTTCATACTTTGGATTGTAAAAGAGCCTTAGCCTTTTACCTACAGAGAACACAGCAACATAGAAAATCCTCGCAACTTTTTATAGCTTTTGACTCTAGTCATTTGGGACTTCCAGTCTCCAAAAGAACTTTATCTAAATGGATTGCCCAATGCATATCCTTTGCTTATGAGAGTAAGAGTCTTCCTCTTCAAGGCCATGTCACAGCTCATAATGTGAGAGCCATGGCAGCTTCCATGGCTAATCTCCACTCCGTGTCTATCGATGACATTTGTCGAGCAGCCACCTGGGCTTCCGTACACACCTTCACAGCCCACTACTGCCTGGATAAAGCCTCCCGTCGGGGTGCCTTCTTTGCCAAGCTGTTCTTCAAAATCTCTTTCAGACCTAATTTGACTCCTACCCACCAACCCTGGTGGAATGCCAGAGATCCATGTGAGGAAGGATGCCTACCTTTCTAGGGTGGCACCTTCCTGGGGCTATCTCCCTGGCATCTTCAGCTAGGGAGTCCCCATATGTGAAGACTACATTCCTGCTTGTTCCTGGAGATGGCGTAGTTACTGACCTGTAACAGGTGATCTCCGGGAACAGCAGGAATTTAGTCTTCACAACCCACCCACCTCCCCTAGGAGTTGTCTCTCTATCTCTTTGTCTCTTTCCTCTCTCCCTCTATCCTTTCACTCAGCTAAAAACTTAACTGAAGAGGGACAGTTGGAAAGGCGGGAAGGCAGCATGCATGTGCTGAGGGATACTCCCAAAAGCATTCCTATTGGACCCTGGGGAGTGTTCCCGCACAGGCTCCGTCGGTACCGATGATACCCATATGTGAAGACTAAATTCCTGCTGTTCCCGGAGATCACCTGTTACAGGTGAGTAACTACTCTTTCCTTGAGTCCTGTTAGACCAGTCCAGGGCCCGCCCCTGAAACTGTATTTGTTCTGTCCTTGGGTCCGTTATGATTTTAATACTTGGCTCTGCAGGTTCATCTTCTACTGACAGCCTTCTGTTTATGCTTTCCTTTACATAGTTCTCTTCTGTTGATTTCTCGTTGTTGCCCACAATTGAGGTTATGTGAGGCTTGACATGTTTCTCCCAAATGCTTTGGGACAAATACTGATGGGAGCTCTGGTGGTTGAGGTGAATAGAGGTATAGGAATGATGTCATTGAAACCTGGACTGTCATTTCTTCTTTGTCTCCATCAGTCTGCTGGTAGGGGAACACAACCCACTCGTCTGGGCTGGTCTAGCAGGATTCAAGGAAAGGGTATTAACTGGTAAGTAAAATGTCACCTTAGTTTCTTATAAACATCCTGTGTGGCAATTTCCAGCATATCTGTGTGCATCTCTAAAGCTGAACTACCCATTTTTAATAGGGAGTCATTGTGGGAAATACATCCTAAATTTCTAGTTATACTAATTCCGTACTTCCATTTAAGAGATTGTCTTACTTTGCAGAAGGAACTATTGTTCAAAGTTGATGAATCAAAAACGAAAATCCATTATACTCGTATCACTTATCATTAATAATTTTCTCTTGCTGGGTTTTTTTTTTTTTCATTTTACAAATTCATAGTTGTGATTCTCCCATTTTTCAACTGTATTGTATAACGAAGCAAGTTATATATATGTGATAATATGTTCTTCACTGTCCTTTTGCTATATGTATTTTTTCCAATGTGTTAACACAGAGATATTTTTCTTATGTGATGGTGCTTGCAAAAGAGGGAATTCTAAGTCCTGACTTTTGAACTCTCACCTGTTCCTTTTATATAAGATCCTTTTTACTTTGTGATGGGCGGCTTTTCCTGTTATAATAAATAGTATGTTCATATCTGTGCTGTAGTATTCTATTTTTTGTCTGAAAGTTATTAGAATGGTTTGCTTTGAATTCCAGATTTTTTGACAGTTAGAATTCCTTTTTAAACACGAAAGAAAAATGTGCAGATACTCTTCCATTTTTTCATTTGATGTACTGCTCCCTACGTACCAGGTGCAATTAAAAAGTATCAAGACTTGTATAATAACACAAGACGTATAACACTGACAGTTCCTGAGCGGCTATCCAGTTTAGTCCTCCACAGCGGGTAGTGCACCTCCTCCTGCAGCTAGGAGACTGGACCAATCAAACTCTTCTCTGTGATGTATACTGCTGGAGCTCCCATCAGCCCCCCAGTGTGTCCAGTCTCCTTGCAGCAGGAGGCGGTGTGAGCCTTCTGTAGGCTCACTTTGGGGTCCTTAGATCTGTTACTTTTATTTTTTCTTTCATTTGTTATGTTTTTCTTTGTTTTTCTAATTTAGGGGTCTGTACCTTTAAATGCTTTCATAGGAGGGAGCCGAGCTTGCACTGACCGTCTGCTCACTGCTCAGCTGAAGCAGTTCGGCTGTGTTTTTCTAGCCTTTGATCTCACCTCCAGGACAGATCGGGGGGAGGCTCTGGCCACCATCAGCATCACTACCTCTCCTTTTATTTTGAGAGCATATTTTAAGGCTGATGCACTTTCTGAGAGCAATTTTCATGATTTAGTGTTCCTGCCGGTTTTCTTTCTAACCGCGGGACTGTTGCTTCTCCCTTTACCTCAGTCAGCTCCGGTGCTCTGCTCCTTCCTCGATTCGCGGTAAGTGTACCTTTGGGCAATTTTTTATTTTTTTCCACTCTGCTTTGGTCTGCGATTTAGCTGAGGTTTATTTTCTATTTTATTTTGCATCATTTGCTTGGTTTTCGCGCCCTTTTTTCTTACCCTCGTTCTGCCGGCGGCCATTTTGTTTTCGGCTCCGTTTTTTTCTTTTCATCGGGACAAGGCTGTGCAGGGTCCTGAGAGGTACCGTCCACTTACCTGGTCTATATTTTTTGCCTTTCTTCATGCTGGCAGCGCTGTACAGTGTTACCCTGTGATTTAAAAAAAAAAAAAAAAAGGTATATCTTTGTACTTGCTCTCTGTTTATAATACAGAAGGGGCTTCAGCCAAGCCCTCCTTTCTTATTCCAGACTCATGTCCCGGCGACCGCAGTGTGTCATCTGTGGCTCCCGCAAGGGCTGTCTTTCTGACGCGGGAGTTTGCAAGTGCTGCTCCGGCGTTTCTTCAGGACTGCAGCAGCCCATGGACGCCTGTGACCCTCCGGAGTCGGGGGTTTCCCCAGTCTCAGGGGGAGTTGAGCTGTCTCCAGAGGCTCTCGTTCCTTCCCTTGCCCTGGTCTCCTCGGCGCCTGGGAGTGCTCCGCCGATGGGGGCTAGTGAGGTTTCCTGGGGTGATTTTTCTCCAGAATTCGTTCTACTGATGCATCAGGCTTTTCAAAGGGGCCGTTTGGGGAAAGGTGTTGATCCCTGTGCGGTCCCATCGCTTCCGCCTTCTCTCCAGGCGGAAGAGGCGAGGGGAGGTGCCCCTAAGGCTGCTAAGCGGCTCCGGGTTTCTGACGTAGAGCCTTCGGATGCCCCTTGGCAGGAACAGGACTGGTCTGATGTGGAGCCTGACGAACGTGTCGAGGACTTGGAGGAAGGGGAGATTCAAGGGCTGGAGGAGCAGGTTCGGATTATTCGCGTTTTTCGCAGAGAGGAGTTGCTCCCCTTAATCACAGAGTCTTTGCAAGCCCTGAATCTGACGGTCAGGCGTCCCGCAGACGATGAGATTGAGGACCCTCTTATTCAGGCGGTCCGTGATTCTCAAACACTGTTCCCACTCCATCGGGTGGTCGACCAGATGATCCAGGCTGAATGGGATCATCCTGACTCCGGATTGAAGGGTATCCGGATGATGAATCGTCTTTACCCACTGGCGGACAAGGACAAGGAGAAATTTCGTTCACCACGGATTGACGCTGCGGTTTCCGCAGTAACTAAGAAGACTACCATTCCGGTTGAGAGCAGTGCGGCTTTGAAGGACACCCAGGATGGAAGGGTAGATGGCTTATTGAAGCAGGCATTCGAAACTAATGCCTTGGCCTTGCAGACTTCTATTTGTGGGGCCTGGGTTTCCCGAGCTTGTTTGCGTTGGGCTCAGCATTTGCGTCACGACTCCCATCTCGACCAACAGGGGTTGCTCGACGTGGCCCGCTTAGAATCGGGTTCTGCCTATTTGGCTGATGTTCACTATGACTTGATTCGGACTTTGGCTAATAGTATGGCTTCTGTCGTTGCGGCGCGACGATCTATCTGGCTGCGTAATTGGGCAGCTGATGGTTCATCTAAGGCGCGTCTCAGTAAACTTCCCTTTAAGGGTAAGCTATTGTTCGGTGACGATCTGGATAAGTTGGTCAAAGACCTCGGTGAGTCTAAGGGTGGAAGGCTTCCGGAGGATAAGCCTCGCCAACTTAGAGGTCTGTCTTCGGCCAGAGGTCAGTTTCGCGATTTTCGCAGATTCCGGTCTTCTAGGTTTGGGAGTTTCCAACGCGGACGCCTTGCCTCTCGATCCTCAAGATTTCAAGGGTTTCGAGGAGCAGGGAGAGGTTTCTCCTCTGCCTCCCCTTCCTCCTCTTCTTCCTTTAATCGCAAGCCGCAATGAAGCGAGGTGGACCCCGGGAGAAAGTCCTGTGATCGGGGGTCGTCTTCGTCATTTTCTTTCTTCCTGGGTCCACATCACTTCGGACCAGTGGGTCCTCGAAATCATCCGAGAGGGCTACGCGCTGGAATTTGCGTGTCCTCTTCGCGATGCCTTTATTCTCTCGACCTGCAAGGGTCCTCAGAAACTGTCCGCCGTACGCGTAACCTTGAACCGCCTCCTAGATTTGGGGGCGGTGGTGCCTGTTCCAGCTCCCGAGATCGGAGCCGGTCGGTACTCTATTTATTTCGTGGTGCCAAAGAAGGACGGGGCTATTCGTCCTATTCTAGATCTCAAAGGAGTGAATCGTTGCCTTCGGGTGCCTCACTTTCGCATGGAAACTCTCAGATCCGTCCTAGTGGCGGTGCGTCAGGGGGAGTTCCTTACCTCTCTCGATCTTTCAGAGGCCTACTTGCATATTCCGATCAGGGCGGCTCATCAACGGTTCATGCGGTTTGCTCTTCCGTGGGGTCACTATCAGTTTCAGGCGCTGCCCTTCGGCCTGGCCACGGCACCCCGAGTGTTTACCAAGGTCATGGTGGTCGTTGCGGCGGCCTTGCGAAAGGAGGGGGTTTTGGTTCACCCTTATCTCGACGATTGGCTAATTCGTGCGAAGGACGAGGCGGAAAGTTTGCTCGCCACCAACAAAGTCATCGCTCTGCTACAGTCTCTCGGTTGGGTGGTCAACCACAAAAAGAGCCACTTAGTTCCAACTCAGTCCCTCGAATACCTCGGCGTTCGCTTCGATACGGCGCGGGGACTGGTCTTTCTTCCGGATCGCCGGGCTCAAGCCTTGCGCCTTCTGGTTCGGAGGTTTTTAGCCTTTCCGGCCACGTCCGCTTGGTGGTACCTTCGGGTCTTGGGGACGATGGCGGCGACGTTCGATGTGGTTCCCTGGGCCCGGTTTCATATGCGTCCCCTGCAACGTGCGCTCTTGCGGCGTTGGTCGAATCAAACGGATTCACTGAGTAGACGGTTGCCTTGCCCGAGATGAGTACGCCTGTCCCTCCGTTGGTGGCTCAGCTCGAAGACGTTGCGAGCGGGGGTTCCTCTGGAACAGCCGCTCTGGTTACCAGTCATAACAGATGCGAGCCTGACGGGTTGGGGAGCTCATTGCGACAATCGCTTCGCGCAGGGAAAGTGGTCGACCCTGGAATCGGCTTGGTCGATCAACCGTCTCGAGTTACGAGCGGTGAGGTGGGCGCTTCAGGCGTTCGAATCCTCGGTGATCGGCCGGGCAGTGCGCGTTCTATCCGACAACTCCGCAACAGTGGCATATCTCAACCGTCAGGGCGGCACAGGCAGCAGAGCGATGGAGGAGGAGACCGATTTGTTGTTCCAGTGGGTGGAGCCTCGGCTTCTCGCGATTTCGGCGGTGCATATCGCAGGGAAGGAGAATGTGATGGCGGATTTTCTCAGCAGAGTGCGAGTGGATGCCGGAGAGTGGGAACTCCATCCGCAGGTCTACTCTCAAATCGTACGCAGATGGGGGCCTCCGATCATGGATCTCATGGCGACTTTTCAGTCGGCCAAGACATCTCGGTTCTTCAGCAGACGCCGGGAACCCATGTCCGAGGGCATAGACGCTCTCATTCACCCTTGGCTGACCACCGGGCTCCTCTACGTCTTTCCTCCATGGGCGTTGATCGGACGGGTGATTCAACGCATAGAGGCGCATCCGGGGAATGTTCTTCTGGTGGCTCCGGATTGGCCCCGCCGTCCGTGGTACGCAGATCTGATTCGGCTTCTCGTCGGGAAGCTGTGGCGGTTACCGTCCTTACCGGATCTCCTGGTTCAGGGTCCGCTGCGGATGCCCCAGGTGGCTCGGTTCTCGCTTACGGTCTGGCTATTGAAAGGGCTAGGTTGAGATGGAGGGGCTATTCGGCGGCGGTTATTGCGACTCTCCTTCGTGCGCGTAAACCTTCTACCTCTCTCACGTACGTGCGCATCTGGCGCATTTTTGAAGATTGGTGTTTGCGGTACGATCTTCGAGCCGCGACGGCTTCCATCCCGGCCATTCTCAGTTTTTTGCAAGACGGCTTTGACAAGGGTCTCGCTGCTAGCTCCTTGAAGGTACAGTTGGTGGCCCTCGCGTGTTACCGGGGGAAGGTGTTGGGGATCCCCCTGGGGGGCCACGCGGATGTGCAGCGTTTCCTGCGGGCCGTGCTTCGCTTGCGTCCTTCGCACAGAGTTCTTGTTCCTCCATGGGACTTGAATTTAGTATTGCGCTCTTTAGTTCAGCGGCCCTTTGAGCCTATTCTCCAGGCTTCTCTTAAGGATCTCACGTTGAAGACAGTGTTCTTGGTAGCCATCTGTTCGGCTCGGCGTATCTCGGAGTTACAGGCGCTCTCCTGTCGTGAGCCATTCTTGTCGTTCTCTAAGGATCGCGTGATTTTGCGGCCTGTGCCTTCTTTCCTTCCTAAGGTGGTTTCCCCTTTTCATCTGAATCAGGCCGTCTTTCTTCCGGTCTTAACCTCCCCGGATACAGCTCCGGCTCGAGAGCTGCATTGTCTGGACGTTCGGCGCGTTCTCCGCCGATATCTCCGAGTCACTGAGTCGTTTCGTAAGACAGATCACCTGTTCGTTCTGTTCGGAGGTAAACGTAAGGGGGAGGCGGCGTCAAAGTCCTCTATTGCGCGCTGGATTAAAGAGGCAATTGCGTCGGCGTACATTTTGCATAGAAAGGTGGTCCCGCTTGGCTTGCGGGCCCATTCTACTCGAGCGCAAGCGACGTCCTGGGCGGAGCACAGTTTGGTTCCGCCAGTAGACATTTGTAGAGCGGCTACTTGGTCGTCGCTCCATGCCTTTACTAAACACTACCGGCTTGATGTCTTTGCTTCTCAAGATGCCGGTTTTGGTTCTGCGGTTTTGCGCGCCGGGTGGGGTGGTCCCGCCCGCTGAATACTGCTCTGTTACATCCCGCTGTGGAGGACTAAACTGGATAGCCGCTCAGGAAATAGAAATTACACTTACCTGGTAATTGTAGTTCCTGGAGGATCCAGTTTAGTCCTCACTCCCTCCCACGAGTTTTCCTATTACTGTCCGGCGCGCTGCCATCGAGTGAGCTTGAGCTGATTATGCGGGTTGACTGAGCTTCCTCGAGCCCGGGGTTTTCCGTGCTCCTTGCTCCTGTCTTCCTTTCCCTTGATGGGGTTGCAACGCCTTTCTTTTGCTCAGTGGTCCAGGGCGACGCGATGTGCACGGTTCCGGCTCCCTCGTTTGGGGAAGGAGTCGGGTTTATTAGGGGAGGGGTTTTTCTTTCTGTGTTATCTATCTTGTTCTCTTTAGTTTGCTTGTTGACAATTCACTGGGGGCTGATGGGAGCTCCAGCAGTATACATCACAGAGAAGAGTTTGATTGGTCCAGTCTCCTAGCTGCAGGAGGAGGTGCACTACCCGCTGTGGAGGACTAAACTGGATCCTCCAGGAACTACAATTACCAGGTAAGTGTAATTTCTATTTATTGCACTCAGTCTCCTTCAAAGTAGTTCCCTTCTGATAAAACGCACTTCCTTATTGTCTCTTCAATCCAGTCACGCACCTCTGGGTAGTGCACCTCTTCCAGCAGCTTGGAGACTGAGCCACGTCATCTTTTGATGATCCTGGTACAAATACGACAAGATCCGCCCACTAGCTCCAGTATGCTCAGTCTCCAAGCAGCTGGAGGAGGTGGTGAGCCCAGGGTCTGGACTCACTGAAGTAACATCTAAGGAGGCCCAGTTTGGTTAGGTTAGTGTAGAGTGTTTATTTTTTTCTGTCTTGCTGATTTCAGCCTCGGTCAAAAAAAAAAGTGGAGGAAAGCAGAACAGTCAGCTCCTCGGAAGGAGTGGAGGCTCCCCTCCCCCCCCCCATCGGATCGGTTGGGTGGACTTGATTCCTGTATGGGGTCGGCTATGGGACTTTTATGATGCCTGGACTCAAATCACGACAACCGGTGGGTTCTGGAAGTCATCCAGGAAGGCTATACCCTGGAATTCGCTTGGCCCCTCTAGGACGCCTTTGTCAATTCCCCCCTGCAAAGCACGGCTAAAGTGGAAGGCAGCAGAAGAAACCTTACAACGGTTGCTAGGACTGCAGACAGGTAGAAGTGCCCCGAAGCTAACATGGTTGTGGTCAATACTCCATCTACTTCATAGGTCCAAAGAAGGATGGCACTTTTCGTCCCATCCTAGATCTCAAGTATGTAAATCAAACCCTACGGTATTGTACTTTCATATGGAAACATTGAGATCAGTGATAATGGCAGTATGAGAAGAGGAGTTCTTGATGTCCCACAACCTTACTGAGGCTTACCTCCACATTTCGGTACGTGCAGAACATCAACAATTTCTCAGATTTGCGGTGCCCAGAGGGCACTTTCTGTTTCAGGCGTTGCCTTTCGGACTGGTTGACAGCACCTTGGACTTTCACCAAGGTCATGGTAGTAGTGGCAGCGTCTCTGAAACAGGAAGGCATTCTGGTCCACCCGTACCTCGACAATTGGCTCATAAGAGCAGTGTCCTTAGAAGAAGAGCATAAAGGTGATGGAATGAGTCATTGCGTTCCTCCAGAGCCTAGGATGGGTGGCCGTTTTCACCAAGAGTCATATCACACCGTTGCAGGACTTGGAATATCTAGGCGCACGGTTTCAGACAGATGTGGGGTGGGTGTCACTACCACTAGTGAGAGCACACAACTTGCAGAGACAGATCTGGCATTTTTTGCAGATGCAAAAACCAACAGCATGGCATTACTTACAAGTCTTGGGCTCCATGGGCACTGGCGCACATGCGACCGTTACAGAGAGCTCTGTTGTGCAGGTGGTCGGCACAGGTTCACCCGCTATCGCGGTACCTGCCTTGCACTGGGGATGCACAAAGCGCACTCTGGTGGTGGCTTCAGACCAACATGTTCCTGAAGAGCATGTCCCTGGAGATAACTCACTGGATGCAACTCACGACAGATGCCAGCCTAGTCGACTGGGAAGCACATTGCAAAGCTCAGTTTATGCAGGGGCTGTGGTGCAGCAGGAAATACGGTGGCCCATAAATCATCTGGAGTTGAGAGCAGTTTTCCTGGCCCTGCAAAGCTTTCAGTGCCTATTGCGGGGGAAGGCTGCAGCAGTAGCATACATCAACTGGCAAGGGGTACAGGCAGTGCACAACTTGAAGAGGAGGCTGATCAGTTGATGGAATGGGTGGAGAACCATTTGTTGGCTCTGTCTGCAGTGCACGTGGCCAGGCGAGAGAACATAGAGGTGGACTATCTCAGCAGAGAGAGAATTGACCCGGCAAAGTGGATGCTCAGAGCATCTTCGGACAATTGGTGTGCCATTGGGAGGAGCTAATCATGGATTTGATGGCAACCTGTGAGTCGGCCAAAGCAATGCGCTTTTACAACAGAAGGAGAGAGTGCATGTCTGAGGTGCTCGATGTGCTAGTTCAACCATGGCCTACAGAGGGGCTTCTGTATGTCTTTCCTCCCTGGCCACTCATGGTTTGGGTAGTGCAATGGATAGAGGAGCATGGGGGGCTGGTGCTTCTGATTGCTCCTGATTGGCCGTGGTACGTGGATTTGGTACGAAAGACAGTCGAGAGGTCATGCGTCTCCTGGCTCGGGAAGATCTGCTGAGCCAGGGACCCATTCAGATGCCCCAGGTGGTCAGTTCTCGCGTACAGCATGGCTGTTGAGAGGGTGCAGTTGAGAAACAGAGGCTATGCACCTTCTGTGATAGCGACCTTTCTTAAGTCTTGTAGACGGCTATGTCGCTGGCATATACAGTATCCGTGTATGGAGTGTTTGAACATTGGTGTGGGACACAAGGTTGTTCCACCATAAGGTGCTTAGTGCTAGACATCTTGGTGGTTCTTCAGGCTGGAATGGGCAAGGGCTTGGCCTGCAGTTCATTAAGGGTGCAGGTGGTGGCCCTCGCTTGCTATAGCGGCAGAATTAGAGGGGTGCTCTTGGCCTCACACTCAGAAGTGGTTTGATTTCTCAGCGGTAAAACAGGTGCTGCCTCCAGTGCATTTGGTCGTTCTGCCATGGGATCTCAATTTGGTATTGTCTGTCCTGATGGACCCACCCTTTGAGCCCTTAGTGGACTGTACGCTGAAGGACTTGATGTTGAAGACAGTGTTTTTGATAGCCATTTATTCAGCCAGAAGGATTTCGGAGCTCCAGGCATTGTCGTGCAAGGAGCCATATCTCGTGATATCGAGGAATAAGGTAGTTTTATGGCCGGTTCCCTCCTTACCCAAAGGTACTCTTTTTTTTCCCACTTAAATCAATCGGTGTCCCTCCCGGTCTTCTCAGGGACGGAGGGAGCAGCTACGGCGGATCCCCTTCTGTGAAGTCTAGATGTGCGTCGCGTGTTAAGGAGTTACCTGAAGAGCACAGGACCCTTCTGTAAGTCGGAGCGCCTGTTTGTATTGTTTGGGGGGCCATGTACAGTAAGGGAGAGGGGCGTCCAAGGTGTTTATATCCAGATGGATTAGAGAGGCTATCTCCTCTGCTTATCTGTTGAGGCATAGGCCACTTCCTGTTGGCTTGTGGGCACATTAGACTCATGCACAGGCAGCCTTGTGGGCAGAGTTTAGCTTGGTGCCGTCGGGAGATATCTGTAGAGTGGCTACCTGGTCTGCTTTATCTTCCTTGGTGAAACATTACCGTCTGAATGTGCAAGCTTCAGAGGATGCTCGTTTTGGCTTGGCAGTGCTGCCAGCCGGGTTAGCAGGTCCCTCCCTTGGATAGTACTGCTATGGTACATCCCAAAGGTGCTGGGACTGGACTGGAGGAATGAATTTGAAGAAAAAATTAGGCCTTACCTGATAATTGATATTGAGTTACTCCAATCCAGTCTTGAATTTCTCCCTGTTAGCAGATATCAGATAACTGCGGCTAACTGTTAGCACAAGGATCCCTGGCTGCAAGAAATCTATCTAGTTCAAGTTACGGATGTCTGGGGGATAGCCATTTGAGGGACTAATGGGGGGGGGGGAGAGAGGGAAGGAACAAAAGAAAATGACTGAGGGCGGTGAGTTCGATGACCACAGGAGCCGGTGACAAGGGAGTCGTGAACTGGTCTCCTGAGAATTGCTAGCACCCGTGATAGGTGAGCGTGGTTGACTCTCCTTCCCTGGTGGGGAGGGGGTATTTTTTGAGGTCATCAGAGTTAAGTTAATTGGGTTTATAAACAGTTTGGTTCTAATAGTTGTTTCTGTGAGTCTGCTTTGTCAATAGGATACTGAAGGCCTGGGTGAGGAGCCAGCTGACTAAGGGAGATCATGAAGATCATGACATGCTCAGTCTCCAAGCTGCTGGTGGGGCGTGAATACCCAAAGGTGCTGGGACTGGACTGGAGTAACTCAAGGAATATCAATTAGCAGATGAGGCCTAATTTCTTCTTCCTTGCAGTGGTAATTTCAGTTTTGGAAAAAAAGAAAGTCTCAGGGTACAAGGTCAGGCGAGTACAGATGCTGATGGACTTGCTCAATTTGGTGTTTGGCCAAGAACTGCTGGACAAATGTGATGCATGAGCTGGGGCGTTATTGTGATGAAGCAACCATTCACCATTCCTGTGTAGATCTGGCCTCTTATGTTGAACTGCATCTCTCAAACGAGTCAGAACTTGGACGTAGTACTCCTTATTGATGATTTGGTCTTTTGGAGCATATTTATGATAAACAATACCCTAGTAATTAAAGAAAACTGTGAGCTTGATATTGCTCCTCACCTATGGACTTTATTGGATCTAGGAGAGTTTGGAGTTTTCCTTTGTAAGGATTAAGCCTTAGTTTCTGGGACATAACCATAAACCCATGATTCATCACTAGTAATAATCTTTTTGATGAAATCTGAGTCCTTTTCAATGCATTCCAGCAACTCCCTGGCTGCAGTCTATCTTCTTTTTGGTCAGGGGACAGGAGTTTTGGCACAAATTTTGCAGACACACATCTCATCCCCAAATCGACAGTAAGAATGGGCTGTACCAACCTGAAATTGATGTCCTTGTACTCAGCAAGCTCTCTGGTAGTCAATCAATGATTTGAGCGTATTGCGGCATGCACTGCTTCAATTTTGTTTCCAGAATGGAGAATTTTGGCCTTTCAGAATGTCACTGTCAACACTTTGGTGGCCCTCTTGGAAACGTTTGTATCAGCAATAAACTCGAGCATTTATTTTATTTAGCTGCATTTATATCCCGCTTTTCACCGGGTCAAAGCGGTTGGGGATACATTTAACACGAGGGGATATGAAACACATACACTAATACTTGCAGGGAACATGGGCAGTGGAGGGTTAAGTGGCTTGCCCAAAACCACAAGGAGCACCTGTGGGACTAGAAACCCCAGTCCTTCCGGCCCAAGGTTGCTGTCCTCTAGTGGGATTTGAACCACTGACCTTCTAGCCTGTTGTACCTTGCCCCAACCACTAGGCCACTCCTCCCTCTAATGCATTTATCACCATGCACTTTCTGTAACTTGTCGTAAGTCTCTTTGCAAGAATCTCCAAGTTTCTGGCAGAATTTAATGCATTTTTAGTGTTCAGTTTTTTCACTAATCGTAAATCTGACAAACTTCTTTTGCACGATACCAAACATCACATGATTAAAAAAAAAAAGTACAGGTGTGCTGCAGTCACTCTACACTCTGCACATGCGGAGCACATAACTAGGTCACTGCATGCTTTGTAGCATCATGGTGCGACGTATTGTGTTATAGCTACACAAGTCTTGATACTTTCGGATCACACCTCATAATTAACTGGTGGTTAAGCATACTACACCAAACAATACCTAATATTAAACAATAGAAATTCAGTATAGATAATAAAACGTTCAAGCATTGTATACCATTAAGTGTATACTTGATACAATTTAACAAAATACAAAATGATATATGATACAATATCAGTCAATGAAAAGCAGTTTCAAAAGAGCATAAGAACTACCATACTGGGTTAGACCAAAGGTCCATCAAGCCCAGTGTCCTGTTTCCAACAGTAGCTAATCCAGGTCACAAGTACCTGTCAGATTCCCAAAAGGTAGTCAAATGCCATGCTGCTTATCCTAGGGGTAAGCAGTGAATTTCCCCAGTCCATTTTAATAATGGTTTATGGACTTTTCCTCCGGGAACTTGTTGCAACCTCTTTTAAATCCTGCTATACTTAACGGCTTTTACGACATCCTCTGGCAATGAATTCCAGAGTTTGATTATGCACTGAGTGAAAAAAATATTTTTACGATTAGTCTTAAATGTGCTACATTGTAGATTCCATATCGTTCCGCCAGTCCAGTACTGGTATTTGTGAACCTTCACACCCCACCAGCAGCTTGGAGACTGAGCATGTCATGATCTTCATGACATTAGCCTGGATATGCAGCTGGCACTGTCTCCAAGCAGCTGGAGAGACATATAGACACTACCTGGAGAGTAAAGGGAGCTTTAATTTAGCTTCTCCTTCACTGTGTTGAGAGAGTAGCTCTGCTGATTAAAGTTTGAACAAAAAATGAACAAGCAGGAAGTCAGTCCTCACTTATGGGTGACGTCGGCACCGACGGAGCTCGCGTGGAGCAATTCTCCAGCTTTCAAAGAAAGCTTTTGGGATTGCTGCCATGCATGCATAGTCCTCTTCCCGCCCAAGAGGTGCCATCTTGCTCAGTCTCCCTTTTTCCATGGAGCCCTTCGGACACACATCCTCGTCCCTTGGAAAACGTTTTCGTTTCCTCGCCTTAAATTTTCCGGTTGCACCGGTCCTCTACCCATCCCCCCCTTGCTCTCTTTTGGAGCTTGCGGAGATACCTTTTCTAATTTTTTCCTTTCGGGCTTCGCACCCTTTTTTTCTTCCCAACCGTTGGCTGTGTGGGTCTTCGACCTCACAGGGGCCGTTTTTGCCCCCATGGCCACTGGGTTTAAAAAATGAGATAGATGCTCTAGGAACATGTCGCTTACGGACACTCATGACTGTTGTCTAAGGTGTCTGAGAGCCATTCATGACCCAGAGCTCTGTTCGCTCTGTAAGAAAATGTCCTCTAAGGCCCTGCTCAGCCGTAAGCATAAGTCCGAAGACATTTTTGAAAGGCTGCCTCGGAGTCCCCAGTGGCACCCTCGTCGTCTCCCCTCCGATGGGTTCTCCCCCTGTGGCACTGCATTCCAGGTGGCATTCTGACCAGCGGTCCCCCGAGGTGGAACGGCACAAAAAGGAGTCCTCAAGTCACTGGGGCCCCCGACAAGCACGAGCGCTCCCGCGCCCAGTCACTTAGCCCCCTTCGGCATTCCCGGGAGTCGGACAAGAAGCGGCCCCGCAAGGTACCTCACAGAGAAATGGAGGCTTCCGGTGAAGGCACCCAGTCTCCTGAGTGCCGTCCCGGTGAGGGCCTCCTCAACACCCAGTCCGGTGACCCTGGTATCGGCATCCCAGGGCCCCACGCCCACGTGGGAGTCCTGTATGCTGGTGCTGGAATGCAGCGTTTCTGCGTTCATTGCTTCCCAGCAGGCACTTGCAGCCAGCTTCACTGACTTGCGCCTGGAGTCTGCGGGTCCCTCGCGTGGGACACCCAAATCCGTCCAAGAAACTCCCGAGAGCCATGGGCCTCTGAGGGTCCTCGACGTCTGTCTCGCTCGCTCTCCCGTTCCTCGGGGGCAAGATCGTCCAGGGCCTCTGGCTCCAGGCCGCCGGCCATCGGACAGGGCGAACCACCCAGCTCGGATCCCTCGACCGACTTCTCGGACTGGGAATCTGATGGGGACACATCCCCGGAGCCCCGCACCCACTGGGATCTTCCGTCGGAGCCCTCGCTGCCTGGTCTCCAGAAGCGTTCACCGCCCGAGAACAACACCTTTTTGGTGTTTACGTTCAGGACATGACTCGGGCCCTCAACCTGGTCACCCAGGCCGAGGAGGACCCTCATGCTGAAGAACTCGATTTACTTCAGTACGAGGCCCTGCCCAGGGAATCCCTCATCGTGCCGGTGCCGCCGATCCTCTGTCAGCTATTGCTGCACATGTGAGAGGCCCTAGCCTCGTTCCCCATTGTGAGCAAGCACCTTGACACAATGTACAAGGTGCAGCGATGACCAGGCTTCCGAAAGACCCAACTTCCACACTCCTCGATGGTGGTGGAATCAGCCATGAGGAAGCAGAAAAAAGCCCGAAGTCCCACTCATCGGTTCTGCCAGGCCGAGAATCGAGAGCCCTTGATGCCCTGGACCGCAAGGCCTATCAAGGTTCCATGCTGTCCTATCGCATCCAAGCATACCAATTATATATTGGTATGTTCCTCTGCAACTTGGCAATAGAACGTGGAGGTTTCTCCACGGGCCTGGAGGGCGAGCCCCTCGACAGGTTCCACACCCTGTTGAAATCAGTGGCTGATTGCTCCAAGTATATCTCTCAAGCCTCCTATGATGGCTTTGAGACATAGGCTCAGGTGGCGGCCGCGGGCATTGGAGCCCACCGCCAGGCTTGGCTTCAATCTTCGGATTTGGAGCAGTGGGTGCAGGAGAAGCTCCTGGATGTGCCCTGCCTTGGCGAACAACATTTTGGCAAGCCGATGGAGGAGAAAGCTGTGGAGATCGAGACAGAGTACATCACTAGGACCCGTCTCTCCCGCAAGACCTCTACGCTGCCTCGGAAGAAACAGCCTACCAAGAAGCCCTTCTTCCCCAGGGAAGGGCTCCAGTACCACGGCTACCTGCCGTACCCAGCTACCCCCACGCCGACCACTCCCGTGCAGGGGAAGCCCAGCCAGGGTCACCATAAACCAAAGTCCCGAAGACACAGACGCCGGCTCCCCCACAGCCCCCTCAGGGGTTTTGACGCCAGCGGCATAGCCCCTCGCCCTCTGGCGATACAGCAGCCAGTGGGGGGACGCCTGTCCTGCTTCGCCCCGGCGTGGGCACTTAGCCCTCCCGGATGACCTGGAGGACCCAGTTGTCCGAGGTGATATCACCTCCACTTCGACAGGCTTCCACTCTTTCTCCCCAGCGGAGCCTCCTTGACTCCCCGCACACCAGCTTTTGCTGCAGCGGGAATTACACTCCCTCCTTGCCCAACAGGCAGTCAAGAAGGTCCCTCCCTACCTTCGAGGCCGGGGCTTTTATTCCTGGTACTTCCTCGTCCTGAAAAAGACGTGGGGGTCTGCGGCCCATCCTCGACCGCCTCAGGCTAAACAAGTTCCTGGTGCGGGAGAAATTCAATATGTTATCTCTTGGTGTGCTGCTGCCCCTCCTCCAGCAGGGCAACTGGCTAGGCTCCTTGAATCTAAAGGACGCTTACACCCATATCTTGATCCACCCCAACACAGGCAGTACCTGCGTTTCAGGGTGCAGGGAGAGCACTTCCAGTACAGGGTGCTCCCCTTGCATCCGCCCCACGGGTCTTCGCAAAGTGCCTTGTCATGGTCGCTGCTCACCTTCGGCGCCGGGGCATGCCGGTGTTTCCCTACCTCGACGACTGGTTCGTTACGGGCTCCTCCGTCGAAGAGGCCCGGTAAGTGATGTCGCGCACTGTCCTCCTCTTGGAGAGCTTGGGGTTTTTGGTCAACTATCCAAAGTCTCATCTTGAGCTGGCACAGGCCCTCGAGTTCATCGGGGCACGCCTCGATACTCGGCAGGCCATGGCCGCCTTGCCGATGGATAGCTCTACCTGCCTCTGGGCTCTGGCGGCTCGCATCCAAAGCGCCCACTAGGTCACCGCTCGGTCCATGCTACGTCTCTTCGGCCACATGACCTCGACCGTGCATGTGGTTCCTCACTCCCGCCTGCACATGCAGACTCACCCAGTGGTGTCTCAGCTCCCAAGGGAGTCAATCCCTTGGACGCCTCGGGACCCCCGTCAGGGTTCTTCCCGACTTTTGCTTGTCCCTGAACTGGTGGCAAAACCCCCGCAACCTCCTGCACAGATCGCCCTTCCAGGCCTCACAGCATGATGTAGTACTGACCACAAATGCTTCCCTGTTAGGGTGGGAGCCCATTGCGGGTCTCTCTGCATGCAAGGGCAATAGTCACCTGTCGAGGCTCAGCAGCAGATAAACCTGCTCGAGCTCCGGGCCATCTGGTGGGCCCTGAGGGCCTTCGTGAATTTCCTCAGCAGGAAGTCTGTTTTGGTGCAGACCGACAACCGGGTAGCGATGTTCTACATCAACAAAGAGGGGGGCACGGAGTCGTGCTCCCTCTGCAGGGAAGCAGTCCCCATTTGCTCTTTCACCGCTCGATGGAGGATGTCCCTCAAGGCGACGTACCTTCCGGGTCAGGAGAATGGCCTGGCGGACAGGCTCAGCAGAATCCTTCACCCCCACGAGTGGCACCTGGATCCCAGAGTGACAGGCTGGCTGTTTCTATGCTGGGGCACCCCAGCAATGGACCTCTTCGCCAGCCCTCAGAACACGCAGCTCCCTTGCTTTTGCAGCCCGGTACTGCACCCAGACAGGGAGGGCCTGTATGCATTTCTTCTCGATTGGTCCTCCAGTCTCCTATATGCATTCCCTCCTTTCCCCCTCATTGCGAGGACTCTGTTCAAGGTTCAATGGGACGGTGCATCGCTGATTCTCGTGGCCCCCTTGTGGCCTCAGCAGCCTTGGTTCCCACTTCTGCTCCAGCTGTCTTTGGAGCCTCCGATTCCCTTGGACTCTGCCAGGGACTTGCTGACGCAGGAGGAAGGTCGGGTACTACACCCGAACCTACCCTCCCTATCCCTCACGGCCTGACGGCTGAACGGATCTCTCTAGCCTCTTTGGCCCTTCCGGAGGAGGTTGAGAAAATCCTCCTTGCCTCGAGGAAGGACTCCACTAGACGGGCTTACACCTTTAAGTGGAAATGCTTCTCCGTCTGGTGCTCGGAGCACCAGATCGACCCCTTCTCATGCCCATTTCGGTGGGTTCTCCAGTACCACCTCCACCTCTCGAGGGAAGGGCTGAAGTCGAACTCTGTTTGTTTATTCATTTATTTATTGCCTTGTGGCCTTGGGCAAGCCACTTAACCCTCCATTGCCTCAGGTACACTTAGATTGTGAGCCCTTTGGGGACAAGGGAATAAAAAGTACCTGTTAGTATACATGTAAACCGCACTGATTCTAAAGAGCGCGGTATAAAAAAAATTAAATAAATAAATATAAATAATATACATAATAGTGGTGTACCCCAGGGATCTGTGCTGGGTCCGCTGCTTTTTGACATATTCATAAATGACCTGGAAAGTGGAATAACGAGTGAGGTTATCAAATTTGCAGATGACACAAAACTATTTAAAGTTGTTAAAACCCAAGAGGATTGTGAAAAATTGCAAGAGGATCTTGATAAATTGGAAGACTGGGCATCAAAATGGCAGATGAAATTTAATGTGGACAAGTGCAAGGTTATGCACCTAGGGAAGAACAACCCAAACTATGGTTACACGATGCAAGGTTCCACATTAGGAACCACCACCCAGGAAAAAGATTTAGGCGTCATTGTGGATACCATGTTAAAACCCTTGGCCCAGTGTGCAGCGGCGGCCAAGAGAGCAAATATAATGCTAGGTATGATAAGGAAAGGAATGGAAAATAAAACAAAAGATATTATAATGCCTCTATATCGTTCCATGGTGAGACCGCACCTTGAATATTGTGTGCAATTCTGGTCGCCGTATCTTAAAAAAGATATAGCGATTTTAGAAAAGGTTCAGAGAAGAGCCACCAAAATGGTAAAGGGGATGGAAGGATACTCCTATGAAGAAAGGCTTAAAAGGTTAGGGCTCTTTAACCTGGAAAAGAGACGGCTGAGGGGAGATATGATAGAAGTCTATAAATTAATGAACGGAGTGGAACGGGTAAACGTAGATCGATTGTTTACGTTATCAGAATATAGAAAGACTAGGGGACATGCAATGAAGCTACAGGGTAAACTATTTAAGACTAATAAAAGAAAATATTTTTTCACTCAACGTGTAATCAAACTCTGGAATTTGTTACCGGAGGATGTAGTAAAGGCTGTTAGTGTAGCTGGGTTTAAAAAAGGTTTGGACAAGTTCCTGGAGGAAAGGTCCATAAACCATTATTAAGAAGTGACCGAAGATATCAATGCTTGACCCAGTACAAGCATTGTGGAACTTGTGTCTCTTGGGGAAACTGCTAGGTACATATGACCTAGATTGGCCACTGTTGGAAACAGAATACTGGGCTTGATGGACCTTGGTCTGACCCAGTATGGCATTTCTTATGTTCTTATGTACATTTATATTCCGTGTTTTCCCAAGTATCAAACACGGTTTCCATGGAAAAATGATATGAATTGTGCAACAGGTACTCGATTCACTTACATTACAACATTTGGAACTATTTACATTAAACTGTTGGGTTTACAATAAAACTATTTACATTAAACTGTTAGGGTTCATTTGAGCGCCATATCGGCTAATCATCTCCCTATCGAGGGAAAGTCTCTCTTGGGGCAACCACTAGTATCCCGCTTTATGCGGAGCCTTCTGTTATCCAAGCCGCCCATCCATCCCCCTCCGGCGGATTGGGATTTGAACGTGGTGCTCACACAGCTCACTTGTCCACCCCTCAAGCCGATGGCGTCGTGTTTGCTCCAGCACTTGTCCTAGAAGGTGGCCTTCCTGGTGGCACTGACCTCGGCTCGCCTAATCAGTGAGCTTCAGGTGCTCATGGCTGGCGCCCCTTACATCAGATTTTATCAGAACAGGGTGGTCCTCAGGACGCATCCTAAGTTCTTACCCAAGGTCATGTCGGCCTTTTATCTCAACCAAGAGATCATGCTCCCGACCTTCTTCCTGTGGCCCCACGCCGATCAGGCGTCAGCGACTCTCCACACCCTTGACTGCAAGCGGGCCCTCGCCTTCTACTTGCAGCGTATCCAGACTCATTGCAAGTCTGACCGGCTGTTCGCGACCTACGATCCCAATAGGCAGGGGCAAGCAGTCACCAAGCGCTTCCTCTCCGTTTGGGTGGCGGACTGCATCGCATTCGCCCATGCGAAAGCGGGTGTCCCTCTTGATCGTCGAGTCACTGCACATGGGGTCCGAGCCAAAGCGGCCTTGGTGGCCTCAATGCACTCAGTGCCCATGATGGACATTTTCCGGCAGCAACATGGTCTTCTACGAACACCTTCGCCGCCCACTGCTGCTTGGAGAGGGAGTCCCGCCGGGACAGAGCCTTTGGCCAGGCTGTTTGGGATATAAGCAACTCCTGTCTTCTGACCCTTCTTCACGGCTACCGGGGGTTTCGCCTTGAGGACCCGAGACTCGGGCTCCTTCGGGCTTCAACTCTTGCTTACGGCCTTGCGAGAGCATTTTTTGATTACAGGTTCGGTAGCCTGTAGCTAGGGAGTCCCATAAGTGAGGACTGACTTCCTGCTTGTTCCTGGAGAAAGCGTAGTTACTTGCCTATAACAGGTGTTCTCCAGGGACAGCAGGAATCAGTCCTCAATACCCTCCCGCCTCCCCTGATGAGTTGCTATATTTTTGTCCTTCCCTTGCTATTTGCTTACAAAGGGGCTCAAGCTAAGGGACCTGACTGAGCAAGATGGCACCCTTGGGCGGGAAGAAGACCATGCATGCGTGGCAGCAATCCCAAAAGCTTTCTTTGAAAGCTGGGGAATTGCTCCACGCGGGCTCTGTTGGTTCCGACGTCACTCATAAGTGAGGACTGATTCCTGTTGTCTCTGGAGAACACCTGTTACAGGTGAGTAACTACGCTTTGCGGCATTAACCCTGTGGGTTACAGTGGAAGTCAGAGCATTTGGTAAGCGGCCCGCGTTCCAGGGCAGAAGAGGGGTTTGCTTGTGGAGGAGAGACACCTGCGCAACGACTCCGGAGGCAGTTTCAGAGTTGAGTTGTCGCCGCCGCACTGGAGACTGGTCACTACACCATCCAATGCCAAAGCCCTGAGGGTAGCTGAACGTTGCAGCGAAGGCTCTGTTGCTGGGGGGGGGGGGGGAGGACTGGTGGGAGTTGAACAGCGCAAAACAGAGCATGTGAGTGTGAAGGAGAGTGCCAGGCTGAACCATGTGGTAATGAGTGGCCATTTTAACTGTAACGCTGGAATTGGATGGCAGTGCAGAAACCATGGGAAGGCCCGATTACCAAGGGGAGGTCTCTGTGGATATCAGGGGAACATGGCCCTCTCGTTTTATTGTTTTCTTTTTTTTTCTCAAGGGTTTAGATTATTTCTGGAGTGTTTAAACAGTAGTGACAGAGTATGTTAAAAAAACAAAACAAAACACCTTGAAAGGCAGCGTCAGCACTGACAGCAAAAGGCTTCAAAATGCCTGCCAAGCCGACCTGCATGGCATGCAGATCACACAGGGGTTCTGTCTCTATGGCTGGGTTCTGCTGAGGTTTTGAGGCGGAATCGCGGTCAGTGGAGGCTGAATTTTTGGAAGAGAGACTGTTTCAGTCCCTAGGAGGTACTGGAGTGATGGAGGGCTCTGCTCAACCCTCAGGAGATGTGGGAGGTGTCAGTGGCAGGCACAGAGGCCATGATAAGTGTGGAAGGGGGTGAGATAGGGACTCCTGCTAAAAGCCAAAAAGGTAAAGAAAAGAAAGCTGGTAAAGCCTCTTCTTCAAAAGGGGGGGCCGGAGGACAGTCTTCCAGGAGGTTTCTTCCCAGAGTTTGTCCTGCTGATACACAAAGCTTTCTGCATGAAGCTGTGAGTGGACGAGGAGCCTTCAGCTTCACAGAAAAGGGCCCTAAAGCATCCACTCCTCCAGGCTATGCCGGTGGAGAGAGTGGCTGGAGAGCCTGGTCTGAGCCGACAGTGTCTGGCAGAAGACCTCTGGGAGATCTGTGCAGTCTGAAGAGGAAGAAGACCCAGAGGCAGAACAAGAGTATGAGTCTGATCTGAAGGAAGGAGAGAGAGCCCACAAGGGGAGGATTCTCACATCATCCGGGTATTCTGTGGGGAGGAATTAGCGGCCTTGATAGCACATTTCTCTAAGGCGCTGAATGTGTCCACGGAGACACCCATGAAAGAGAAGTCCCTGGAGGACCCCCTTCTCTGGCAATTAGATCATCACAAAGGGTGTTTCCGCTATATCGGATCGTTCAACATATGATTCAGGATGAGTGGGATGTCCCGAAGAGGGCGCTCGGAGGCATGCATACTAAGACACGTCTCTATCCTCTTCTGGATCAGGAATAAGAGCTCTTGCTCTCTTCGAAAGTGGAAACAACGGTTTTCGCGTTAACGAAGACGACCACGATTGCAATGGAGGGCAGTTCGGCCCTCAAGGATGTGCAAGATAGGGAGACACTCCTGAAGCAAGTCTTTGACATTAGTGCTTTGCACTTACAGATTTCAGCATGTGGCACTTTTGTAGTCCTGACGTGTCTACAGTGGGCGCAAAGTATCTTGGAGGGTTCAGGAGATGCACAGCCACATCCATCAGAGGGAGAGAATCTGTAATCAGAAGTGGCGTATTTGGCTGATGCCTTTAATGACCTCATTAGATACTTGTCCAAGAGTATGGTCTTGGTGGTAGCGGCAAGGCAGTATTTGTGGCTGCGTAATTGATAAGCAGATGTTTCTTCCCAATCTCTGCTCAGCAAGTTCCCGTTTAGGGGCAAGCTCCTCTTTGGTGAAGATCTAGAAAAGCTGGTAAAAGATCTGGGTGAATCCAAAGGGGAAGACTGCCCGAGGACAAGCAGAAGTCTATCAGGTCTTTGGCCCCCAGGTGGGGACTGCTGAGAAATTTTAGACGTTTTCGCGCTGTACAGTTTTAGGGTTTTAGAGGATTCGGCAAAGGGTTTTACTCTCCTGCCTTGACAACCCCCAAGAAATCACAATGAAATGAAGATGGGCCAAGCGGATTTAGTTCCCATAGCTGTGGGATTTTTACGATACCTTGACTCGCATCACAACCGACCAGTAGGCTCTGGAGATCATCAGAGAAGGCTCCGCCTTGGAGTTTGTCCATCCTCTCAGGAACACTTTTGTCAACTCTCCCTGCAAGGTGCCTCAAAAGCGACAGGCTGTGGGGAAAAAAACCCTTCAGCGGCTGCAGACCCTACAAGCTGTGACAGGTGCCAAGAGACCAGCACGGATGTGGTCAATACTCCATCTATTTCGTGGTCCCCTAAAAGGAGGGTTCTTTTCGGCCCATTCTGGACCTCAAGCATGTAAACCAAAGTCTGATTGCCTCTGTTCCATATGGAAATGCTATGATCGGTGATAATAGCAGTTTGAGAGGGAGAGTTCCTGACTTCTCTCAATCTCACTGAAGCTTATCTACATATTCCTGTTCAGCTCAAACACCAGCAGTTTCTCAGGTTCTTGGTACCAATGGGACATTTTCAATTTCGGGCGCTTCCATTCGGACTGGCTACTGCACTCCATACCTTCACCAAGGTCATGGTGGTTGGAGTGGCACTATGTCAGGAAGGCATTCTGGTGCATCCCTACCTCTACGTTTGGCTCATCCTAGCAAAGTCCATGGAGGAAAGTGAGCAGGTAACTGCGAGAGTTGTAGCGTTCCTCCAAGATCTTGGATAGGTCGTCAACTTTGCCAAGAGTCCACTAAAACTGTCTCAGGATCTAGAGTACATTAGCTTGCACTTTCAGACTGATGTGGGGCGAGTCTGCTTGCAGTAGAGCGAGTATGAAAGCTGCATATATGGCAGTTTCTACAGATGGAGATGCCAAGGCATGGAACTATTTGCAGGTCTTGGGCTCCATGGCGGTGTTGATTGACCTGGTGCCTTGGGCGCATGTTCACATGAGGCTGCTGCAACGGATGTTGTTGCGCAGGTAGTCAGCACAACAACATCCACTTTCACGGCAATTGCCCTGCATGGAAGAGACTCAGAAGGCTCTCTGCTGGTGGCTACAACCCGATATACTCCTAAAGGGCATACCTCTGGAAACACCTCCATGGGTCCCACTGACAATGGATGCCAGCCTAGCGGAATGGGAGGTGCATGGCGAAGCACAGTTTGCGCAGGACTGTTGGTTACGGCAGGAAAATACGTTGCCCATCAATCGCCTGGAGTTGCGGGCGGTGTTCTTAGCCTTGCAGAACTTCCTAAAGGGGAAGGCAGTGAGGGTGTTACTACCCTGGCTTACATCAACCGGCAGGGAGGTATGAGCAGTGCACAGCTTGAGAAAGATTTAGGGCTGCTGCTGGATTGGGCAGAACGCAGCCTGATGGCCTTATTGGCAGTGCACGTCACCAGTCAAGATATTATAGTGATGAATTATCTCAGCAGAATGCAGATCGATCCTGCGGAGTGGATGCTCAACCAGAGCATTTTTGTGTAGTTGGTAAGGCTTTTGGGTCTGCCGATCATGGATCTAATGGCAACCTTTGAGTCTGCAAAGGCAGCGAGGTTTTACAACAGAAAGAAAGAGTGCATGTCAGAGGGGCTCGACGCGCTGGTAGGATCATGGCCCACGGAAGATCTTCTGTATGTCTTTCCTCCCTTGCCGCTGATCAGCCATGTAGTTCAGTGGATCAAAGTGCATCAGGGCCTGATTCTGTCGATTGCTTCGGGTTGGCCAAGACTGCCATGGTATGCCGATCTGGTATGGCTGCTAGCTGATAGACCGTGGTGCCTGCCGGCACAGACTGATCCGCTCACCCAAGATCCCATATTAATGCCTCAGGTAGATTGATTCTTGCTTATGGAATGGCCCTTGAGAGAGCGCAGTTGAGGCAGAGAGGTTATTCGCCCTCTGTTATAGCGACATTGCTAGAAGCCCACAGACGTTTCACGTCGCTAGCGTATATTTGAGTTTGGAGAGTGTCAGGAATTGGTGCGAGGAACAAAGATGTGCTACCATGAAAGCCACAGTGCCCAAGATTCTGGCCTTCCTGCAAGCAGGCTTGGATAAAGGGGTTGGTCTGCAGCTCCCTATGTGTGTAGGTGGCAGCTATTTCCTGTTATCGAGGCAGAATTCAAGGAATTATCCTGGCCACTCACCCGGACATAGTCTGTTTTCTTTGGGCGGTGAAACAGGCGTGACCACCAGTACAGTCAGTCATCCTGCCATGGGATCTGAACTTGGTGTTGTCCATCTTGATGGAGAAACCTTTTGAGCTTTTGGGGGGCTGTACCCTGAAGGATTTGATGTTGAAAACTGTGTTTTTAGTGGCCATTTGTTCAGCTCGGAGGGTTTTGGAGCTCCAAGCCTTGTCATGCAGGGAGCTATACCTGGTAATGTCAAGGGAAAAGGTAATATTAAGGCTGTTGCCTTCCTTTCTACCCAAGGTCCTCTCGGTGTTTCACCTGAATCAGTCTGTCGCTTCCAGTATTTGCAGAGACGGGAGAAGCGACACAAGATTCCCTTCTGTGACGGTTAGATGTTTGCCGTGTGCTGCGGAAGTACTTAAGGAGCACAGCCTTTTCGGAAGACAGAGGAGCTGTTTGTGTTTAGCAGGCTGCTTAAGGAGGATGCGGCTTCCAAAGCCTCTATATCAAGATGGGTAAGGGAGGCCACCTGCTCGGCCTACCTTTTTGTTTTGAGGTGTAGACCAGTACCTCAAGGATTGTGGGCACATTCAACCTGGGCCCAGGTTGTGTCTTGGGCGGAATTCAGCTTGGTGCCGCCAGTGGATATCTGTAAAGCGACAACTTGGTCCTCTTTGAATTACTTTGTGCGGCATTACAGATTGAACGTTCAGACATCAGAAAATGCACTTTTTGGCTCGGCGGTACTTCAAACCGGGTTAGTGGGTCCCTGCTGAGAATAGTACTGCTAAGGTACATCCCACAATTACTGAGACTGGACTGGAGGAGTGATATGGAAGAGGAAATTAGACCTTACAAGCTAATTGATGTTCCTTGAGTTCCTCCCGTCCAGTCCCATATCCCTCCCTGATTTGTGACACATACTGCTCGCACATAGCTCCCCGGCTTGAAGTACAACTCGTTGACAATAGACCAGGAGATTGAAGGGTGCATGTGCAGAATGAGTCAAGAGTATAATGTTTTTCTTAGAGCTAAAGAAGTTATATTGCTGATGTGGTGAGGGGTGGAAGTGACTGGTCTCCAAGAGGATCTCTTCCATCCGTATCAGGTGAGCGTATTTTTTCCTTCCCTGGTGGGGATGGGTGTTAATATTATTGTTGGAATAAATAGTTATGGTTGTTTCCGTGATTCTGCTTTGTCAATAGGATACTGAAGGCTTGTGGGAGGTGCCAGCTGCCTGTCTAGGCTGATGTCATGAAGATCATGACATGCTCAGTCTCCAAGCTGCTGGTGGGGCATAAATATCATGAGTACCGGGACTGGGCTGGAGAAACTCAAGGAATACCAATTAGCAGGTAAGATCTAATTTCCTCTTCATTGTGTGTCCCCTAGTCTTTCTACTTTTTGAATGGGTAAACAACAGATCTATGTTTACTCGTTCACGCTACTCATTATTTTATAACCTTTATTAGAGGTCCCCTTAGCCATCTCTTTTCTAAGCTGAAGAGCTCCTACCAAGTGGTGTAAATTCCACCCAAGCAGCTCCCGCAATGTAGGGAGACCCAGGCAGAAAGAGAGCTGCACAGTGGCCAGCGGTAAAGCAGCACGGCAAACATACTTGATGGGAGTGGGAGTGAAGTACTGCTATGCAGAGGGAGGAACAATAGATAACAGCCACCCTACCACTAGTGCGAATGGCCCTTGTTGTGGAGAAGTAGGAGAAGCCATCTGGGAGACAGTGGTATAGAATAGATTCCTCACCTGGTTTGAGACAGGTTTCGATGAGCAATAGCAGATCCAGACTGTGTTGCTGCACTGCCTCTGCTCTAAGTTTGCCCATGCTCAGTGGCTCTTCCCCACCAGGTCAAAGTCTCACAGTGCGGCTATTATCGCAAGACTTCGGCCTGGCATGGAACAGCCACGGGGCATGAGACAAACTTTAAGAGCGGAGGTAATGCAGTAAAAATCATCAAGTAAGTTTGCCGTCGCTGCTGCTACTGCACAGGTAGGTGGGCTGCTGCACTAGAGGGACTGTGAGGGGAGACTCCACTGCAGCAATGAGGGGGCTCTCAGCAAAAGTTTGCTTGGGGTCCCCTCATTAGAACTTACACCACTGCTTCAATCTAGAAAATCTAGAGTTTTGTTGCTTAACCTGTGAGCCTCTGCAGTCATTGCTTTCTGTCTATTTTGTGTTGACTTGCTTATTCTGTATATACCTTTGTGCCTGGTTGTCCTCTGCTTTATTGCAGATAAGTGAATTACTAAGATTGTTTCTTTTGTGATTTTCCCAAAGTTATGCTTTTACCGAGGATAGCATACCAGACTTCTACGTGCTACTCCCATTGGCAACATATAATTTCTCTCTTATAATCCTTTCACCTGCCACAGCAGTGGAGGTCAGGGAAACAAACTTTGTAGCTATGTGCCTTCCAGAATTTGTTTTTTTGCAAATTAGTTAAAAACAGGTTTAGCCAGCATCTGGGCAACATTTCAGATAATCCTTAAATGATCAAATAAACAGATAAGAGATGTATAAGAAACCTTATTCAGAGAGATTTTCAGAATTTAAATGCACAGAGACGTACCAGAGGAGTCCCATCAAATGGAGAGACATGTCCTAATAGGGTCCAGGGAGCAAGCCCTTCTACATTCTGGGAAGGTATAAAAATCCAAATTTAAATTTATTTATTACCATGCTAGCTGCCCCACCACTGCTAAACAAGAAGAAAAAGGAAGGAAATCATAAGGGATAAAAATAAAATTCAGCAGCAGTAACCAATAGGTGGGGCAGCTTGCAAAATGCCACACCACAGCACCACTGTAAAATGACTGAAGGCATCCCCAGAGCTGGAAGATAAAAACAAGAGTTAAAACTGCTGAATGCATGGGTATCCCTGAAGATACTAGAAACCAAATAAAATTGCATAAACTGAATAATTTAACCTTTTAATAAACGCTCAGCAAGCTACATTCTGCCCAGTGGGCAAAAGAAGAATCAGCCTTAGACTTATTGGCGTTAGCTGCAAACATTTCAGTGCTCGGATAGGTAAATACTAGTACCACACCAAAACCAGAAGCAGTTCAAAGCTCCTGTGGTGACTAGCAATGTGATATCATTCTGTTCAGGCAGTAGGGGATGCCACTGTGACAGGTAATATCCCTAAGATGTCTTCTTTTCAAACAATTGGTGGTACTTTTTGTTGGGATTTCCTTGTCATTCTGTTAGACCAGTGCGGATGGGTGAGTTATTCTCCCTTGCTAGCAGGTAGAAGCAGACTTGAGCATCTTTCATTGAAGTCATCAGAAGATGTATCTGTTGGTGCAGCACTGAGAGAATCCAGTTGTGTCTGCCTCCAGCAGGTGGCAAGGTGTTTGAACTGGTGCAGTAAGGCCAGGATCCCTTGGCCAGTGTGAATGAGTACAGTGGGGTATGCCCTTGTCTCCTGGAGCTGACCACAGGCCTGATTTCAGAGCTGTATTGCACAGGTTACAGCACTGGTGGGCTGAAGAGAAGCAGGAGGACTTCTAAGGGAGCTAGTAATCAGGCTGCTTCCATCTTTTGGTCCCTAATCAGCATGCTTATACTTTAAAGCTTTGTTTTTCTCTTTCATAGCCCATTAATTTATATTGAGCTGTACTTGGATCTCTCTTGCCTGCATAAAGCAGGTTAAAAGAAAAAAAGGTTTTCAAGCCTGTTTCCTGGCAGCAGAGCCTCCCAGGGATGTCTAGATGGTGGGAGAAGCCCTGGGATGCCTTTCAAGCACTGGGACTCACTTTATGGGATCACATCAGTGCCTTTTTTTCACAGTGTTTTCCTTTTAGATCATGTGAAGCGTGGCAAGCAGGCCACGTGCTATGCCTCCTGCAGCAGATGTAGGGTAATCTCCATGGTGTGCTTGATTTGCCCTCATGTCATGGGGATGGCAAGAGCCTGGATATTTTTTTGGCATCACTGGGACCTCCCAGTGCTATTTCTAGGGCCTCTACTGGATCCTTCAAGTCAATACTGCCTGCCAGGCAGGCGATCTCCTTGGGTGAGCGTTCAGAGGGGTTCGGAAGTGCATATCTGCAGGCTTCGAGCAGCAGCTGCTGGAACAGTTACGAGCTGTTTCCATTTTTTTTTAGATCCATGGCTAACCCCCCCCCCCCCCAGGAGGATTTTGGCCTACAGGTAAAGCAGCCACGGCCATCCAGGAGGCAAAGTGCCCCTGTTTTGCTCCGTTGCCTGGTTGCTCCTCCAGGAGGCCAGCCTTATCCCCTGCGGTGGTTGGGTGAGACCCAGCTGAAGACTGCTTTGCTTCTGAAGGAGAGTCTGATGAAGGGGAATTTTGCCTTCTGGAGGGCAAGGTTCCGTTCATGATCTACCTTTTTCACCATGAAGGCCTCTCAGTATTGATTTAGGATGCAATGGCAGCCTTACATATTGAGGAGTTCATGCCAGCACTACCATCTCAGGTGGGACCCTATCTTGGAGGGCATCAGGCATCCATCAACTTTTTTCCTTTGCCTGAGCCAGTGATACAGAGCTGGGCCTGAGGGGCCCTAAGGGTTCTCTTCCGGCTATATCCATTGCCTCTGCAAGCTGGATCAGTTTTTTGAGCTCTTAGGAAGGATGCCCTGTTCTCCGGGAATAAGCAGAAAGTCAGTCCTCACATATGGGTGACATCGGCACTGATGGAGCCCGCCCAGTAGCTTCTCCCCAGCTTTCAAAGAAAGTCTTTGGAAGATGCACCACACATGCGTGATCCCCTTTCCACCCAGGGGTGCCAGCTTGTCTCAGTCTCCTTTTTTCTGCAGAGCCCACCAGACATGTCTGTTTTCCCCGGAAAAAGCGTTAGTTTTTGTCTTGATTTTTTTTCTTCTCTGGTCACGTATCTGTTCCCTTTCCTGTTCTGAGCCTGCATGCCTTGCAGCACATCTCCAATCCATTGTTTTTTCTCTTTTTTTTTCTTCTTCAAAAGCATCTCGACAGGCTTTGCACCCTTTTTCCCTGGCTGGTTTTTGACCTTGCGAGGACCATTTTCTGTACCATGGCCTTGACCGATGTGCCCACACCATGTCGCACACCAACCCACACCAACCCACACGACTGTTGCCTCCAATGCCTCGGGCCAGACCATGACCCCTTGGTCTGTGGTCTCTATAAGAAGATGACCTCCAAGGCCATCAAGAGCCATCAGCAGCAGTGGGAGTCCTTCCACAAGACGGACTCTGCACTGGAATCCCTGGCAACACTGCACTCCAGGACCCCCTCCGGAGCCATGGGGAGATTGCTGCTTCAGAACTCCGAGGCCGCAGGTCCTCCAGCCGAACACCGGAGGAAGAACCCAAGAAGAGCCAGAAACCCTTGAAGACCGCATCGGTGGACATGCCTGGAAAAGTGGGCAAGTCCCATGAGCCCTGGCCCACAGTTCCTGTTGAGAGTTTGAGGGAAAGGAGTGGCAACAGCTGACCAAAATACCTAGATGGGAATTGTCAGTCATCTTGGTCGAACTCCCCCTCGATGGATTCGGTGTTGGACCCAAGTTCCTCAGTGCCTGTGCCGAAGGCTGTAGAGCCATCTGGCCTCGAGACCAGGATGGGTCGCCTTGGAGCACAGTTTATTTGCCTTCATGGCCCAGCAGTGGGCTCTGATGCCCAGCTCGGCTGGGTCATCCCTCTGAACTACTGGGCCCTTGACCTGGAGAAATTCCCCAGATGTTGAGTCGAGCCGATCCTCGAGTGCCACCAGCCTCGAGAGGTCCCTTGACCTCTGTCCCGGTTCTTGGAACAGAGATCATCCCTATCGAGTGGCTGTGACTCTGACCGCAGGGCTTCCAGGGGCCGTTGGGCTCGGCGTCTGACCCCAGGGTTCAGATCACCCTCAACACCTCCACAGACTACGAATCGGATTGGGAGACCAAGGACGTTGAGTCCACTTTACCTGTTGTCACCAGGACCTGATGTCTGTCCCTGCCCGCGGACATGTTTTTCCTCGACTTCATGTGGGACATGGCCAAGGCACTGGCCTTCGAGACAGTCAGACAAGGACCCTCAGACTGAGGAACTTGAGATCCTCCAGTACGAAACCCCTCTGAAGGAGGCACTCATGGTGCCTGCTCCCTTGATCCTGCACAGGCTGCTCCTCCGCATATGGGAGACACCCGCATTGGTGCCCATAGTAAGCAGATAGCTGTACTTGATGTACTGGGTCTGCCGGAGCTCCATAAAACATAGTTGCCACACAACTCCATGGTGGTGGAGTTGACCATGCATCATCTTAAGAGCCAGAAGATGCACTCCTCAGTGCCCCCAGATAGGGAGGCTTGCACCTTGGACGTCCTGGCAGAAGGTGTTACCAGGGCTCGATGCTCATTGGCCAGATCCAGGCATACCAGTTGTACATGGGCATGTGTCTGAGTGACCAGATGAAGGATCTTGCCAGGTCCTCAGCTGGTCTCTCTGAGGAACCTTTCCAGCGGTTTCAGACTCTGACCTTGGGTGTCAGTGTGCTCCAGGTTTATAGCTTGGGCAACCTATGATGGTTTTGAGTCTGTGGCTAGAGTAGCTGCAGTGGGCATCAGTGCCCAATGCCAGGCCTGGCTACAGTCTTCCAACCTGGAGCACTGGGTTCAGGACAAGTTGGTTTGGATGATAGAGGGGTAATTGGATGATAGAGAGGTAAAAGGGCACTAAGAGGGGCCAAGGCCATAGCAGAGAGACTGAATGAATTCAAGTAATCTGTGAACTATCATTAAAATCATCAGTCTCTATCTCGGTGATGGTCTCTCTTGATCTTTCTTCTGCTTTTGATCTTGTTGAAAACGCCCTTCTCCTCTCTCGGCTGTGGGACACAGGCCTCCGTGGTACTATTCTTCACTGGTTTCATTCCTATCTTTTTTCTCATTCTTTCTCTATAGCATCTGCTGTAGACTCACACCCTCCTTCAACTGCTTTTCCCCTTCCCTGTGGTGTTCCCCAAGGCTCTGTTCTGGCCCCTTTATTGTTCAACCTTTTCCTCACACCACTGGCCCTTTGTATCCAGCAGACTGGCCTGTCTGCTTTTTATTATGCTGACGACATAATTATCATCCACCACACTAATCCACTTTATCCAGATCTCACACCTCTGAACCCTTGTCTTACTCTCGTTTCCAATTTGTTATCCTCAAACTGTCTTCATCTTAATGTCACTAAAACTTCGGCCATCTGGTTCACATTTGGAAGTCCTTGCCCTTCTCTTGCTCCAATTCGTAACCACTCTGAAATTCCTATTGCCTCCTCCTTTAAATACCTTGGTGTTCTTCTTGACTCAAGCCTCATTTTCAAAGAACATATATCGCACCTGGCTAAGACATCTTATTTTTTTCTTCGACAAATTCGATCTATCCGCCCTTTTCTATCCCCCTCAGCCCTGACCGCCCTCACATTGGCTACAGTTTTATCACGACTAGATTATTGCAACTCCATCTTTGCTGGTATCACCAAAGTCCAACTTCATAGACTACAACTCATACAAAACACTGCAGCTAGAATCATCTGTCACTCCTCCCGCTTTGATCATGTTACCACCCCCCCCCCCCCCCCATTGCTTCACCTCTACTGGCTTCCAGTCGATCATCGCATCAAATTTAAAATATTAACTTTAGTACACTGCACTCTGTACACACATACACCTCAATACCTTACTGACCTTTTCCACTTCACCACTCCCACACGTAGTCTCCGCTCTCTCCACATCAACCGGCTCCATCTTCCCTCACCGTCTCGTGCACATTTACAATGTACCCGCCACTCTGCCGTTTTCTTCTATGGTTCAGCCCTTTGGAATTTCTTTACCCACCCCACTTCTTCTGGAAGAGAACTATATTCCTATTCGTCTCTCCGGGCCAGTCCAGGACCTTTGGGTGTTCAATCCGCTCCAGCTGAGGACTGAATACTGAAAGTTTTCCTGATAGCTTACCCAGCTCCCCCTGGTGTCAGAGAGTCAGTCTTTCAGTCCTCAGCAGCTGAATAGGACGTCGGATTCCAGCTCCCCAGAGAGACGGATAGTGAATCTTTAGTTATTTGGAAGAGTATAAAAACAAAGCAAAAAAAAGGCTATCCTATAAGTCGGGAGAAGGTAGAAAGGAGTTTAGCTCCTGGTGCATTTTATGTCCTAGCAGGGCAGTCAAAAAAAAAAAAAAGGAAGCTAATAAAGATCTGTGGAGCTCCGGTTCTCCTGCCGACCACTTCAATCGACTTGTAAGGGCAGAGCCTGCCTCTCAGGAGAATTTGTGTCCGGAGTAGTGGAAACAGGCCTGGGAGCCCCAGCATCCTCTTCCTTACCTACGATTTCGGTACTTCACCGGCTTACCACTATCAGCGGCAAAGCAGTTTACGGAGGTGTTAGCTTCTGTCGGTCTGTTCAGGTAAGCCTCATTCAGGGAGCACATATCGCAGGGTGAGCTCTTGCCTACTCCGTTTTAGATTCGCTACCGTGGAGGTTTGTTTTTAGGTGGTTCAGTTTTCCTTCTTCAATGGGGGCAGCCTTCTTTGGGCAGGAGCAGCCCGCACGTTAGGTCCTCGAGGCCCCGATTGTGCCAAGGTTCAGGGTGGCCAAATTTTAGTTTTTCTAGACTTCTTGTTTCTTCTTGTTCCTTCGATCGTCACAGCTAATGGAAGGCAAGGTGTCAGGGGAGTTTTTAGCCCAGTCTCCAAGCTCTTTAGAGAGAGCGGGAATGGCGGCCATTTTGAATGAGCCGGCCATTTCTCCCGTGCTGCAGGGGAAAGCCCAAAAGAAAAAATCTAAATCGCGCAAAGCTCCTTCGCCTCAGGAGCCAAAGCAGCTGCCCTTGTCTTTATTGCACGAGTCTTTGGGCTCCTTTTTCTCCCCAGATTTCATTTTGACGCTGCATAATGCATATATGTTAAAGAGGTCTCAATTGTCACACAGTGCTGCCTCAGACAGCCTATTTGGGTCTCAGAACGTTGATCCTACAGTGGCAGACCCTGGGGAAAGCAGCTCTTCGGTGGAGAAGGGTTTGGAAACGGGATTAGATGCAACTGTGGCACATAGTTCTTTTTCCCAAGTTGCAGAGGAAGGAGAGATTCTCTCGGAGACAGGATTTGATGCCTGGCCAGGAGAGTTGGAAGAAGGATAGTTGGGTCCGGGCGAGGATCCCAATGTCTTTAGGGTCTTTGGTAAAGAGGAGCTAGGAGCTTTGATTACTCAGTCTCTTGCGGCTCTAAATATAGTGCTCCCGGCAGTGCAGCAGGAGCCCCTTGAAGATCCCTTGTTACAGGGCTTTAGATCAGAACAAAAATGTTTCCCGATTCATAGCATTATTAAGCAAATGATAGAGTCGGAATGGGAGTGCCCAGAAGCGTCATTGAGAGGCGATCATGCTATTGCTCGGCTATATCCCGTTCCTCAGGACAAGAAGGACTTGTTGCATATGTCTAAAGTGGATGCGTTAGTTTCAGCGGTCACTAAGAAGACCACCATTCCCGTGGAAGGGGGTACAGCGCTTAAAGACTTGCAGGATCGTAGATTGGAGGCTCTTCTGAAGCAAGCATTTGATTCCAGTGCTCTAGCTCTGCAGGCTTCCGTTTGTGGAGCCTATGTGTCCCGGGCCTCTATCCGCTGGCTTCAGGGGGAACAGAGTCCGGATAAGGTGGAAAATTCTTCAGCGGACGGAGCTAAGCTAGAGTCAGCGGCGGCTTATTTAGCAGATGCCTTCTATGATTTAGTGCGTATTTCAGCGAAGTCTATGGCATCGGTAATTGCTGCTAGGCGTTTCCTCTGGCTAAGAAATTGGGCGGCAGATGCGTCTTCTAAGGCGCGTCTCAGTAAGCTTCCATACAAGGGCAAGTTGTTGTTCGGGGAAGCATTAGAGAAGATAGTTAAAGATTTGGGAGACTCCAAAGGAGGTCGTCTTCCCGAGGACTGACCGAGAGTGGCAAAGATGGGTTCCTGGCAGAGAGGTCACGGTAGGGACTTTTGCAGATTCCATGGATCCCGTTTCACTCCTTATCAGCGGGGCCGTTTTGTGGCCAGAGGGCAATCCTTTCGGAGAGCCAGAGGATTCAATAGGGGCTATTTTAACACCCAACAGAGCTCAGCTAAGAAGCCGCAATGAAGTGAGGCCGGTCCAGGTGGAGGTTCCTGTAGGGGGTCGTTTACAGCGTTTTCTCTCTGCCTGGGCCAACGTCACTACGGACCAGTGAGTTCTGGAAATTATCAGGGACGGCTATGCGTTGGAGGTCACGCAGCCCTTGCTGGACACCTTTGTCCTGTCTCCGTGCGGTCCGCAGGCAAAGAGAAATGCGGTCAACGAGACTCTGTTGCGTTTGTTGCATCTTCAGGCAGTAGTGCCAGTGCCTGCAGACCAGTACGGCTTAGGTCGATACTCGATTTATTTTGTAGTTCCCAAAAAGGAAGGTTCTTTTCGGCCTATTCTGGATCTCAAACACGTGAATCATTGTTTGCGAGTGCCACATTTCCGGATGGAAACTTTACGGTCGGTTATCCGGTTGGTAAGACAGGGCGAGGTTCTTTCTTCCATAGATCTGACGGAGGCGTATTTGCACATCCCAATCAGGAGCGAGCATCAAAAGTTCCCATGGGTCATTTTCAATTCCGAGCTTTACCTTTTGGTCTGGCTACAGCGCCGTGAACCTTTACCAAAGTAATGGTGGTGGCGGCAGCAGCGCTACGAAAGGAAGGGATTGAGGTCCATCCCTACCTGGACGACTGGTTAATTCGGGCGGCGTCTCAAGCGGAGTCAGTCGCGGCCACCGCTTGAGTGGTGGGGTTCTTCGAGCAGTTAGGCTGGGTCATCGACCGCGTGAAGAGTCATTTGGAGCCGGCCATGCAGTTAACCTATCTCGGTGCTTTCTTCGACACGGAGGTAGGCTCAGTTTTTCTTCCGGCAGAAAGAGTAAACAAGATTTTGGCTCAGGTGTCAGTGTTCCTGCGCGTAAAGGCTCCAACGGCCTTGGAGGTACCTACAATTGTTGGGGGTTGATGGCAGCGGCCTTAGATCTGGTTCCGTGGGCCAGAGCTCATATGCGGCGTCTCAGCAGGCGTTGTTGTCACGTTGATCTCCAGGAACAAGCAGGAATGTAGTCATCACATATGGGTATTGTCGGTACCGACAGAGCCTGCGCGGGAACGCTCCCCAGCATCCAATTAGAAAGCTTTTGGGAGCATCCCACAGCGCCTGCGTGCTGCCTTCCCGCCTTTCCCAACTGCCTCTCTCCAGTTCTTCTTTTTCTGCGGAGCCAGCAGGTCGTCGTTCCTGTCACCGCAGAAGAATTCTTCTTTATTTCTTTTTTGTGGTCGCATCTGCCTTCCTCGACGCTTTACCGGTACCGCCAGTTTTTTCTTATTATTTTCTGTCTTTAAAAAAAAGAAATATATATATATATATGTATACTAGGATTTTTCCTATTTTTTCTTCAGGAGCACGTGCCTTTTTGGCCTTAGGCCCAAGAACTTTTTCTTACAATGGAGAAACCTGCCTCAGGTTTCAAAAAGTGCACCAAGTGTGGCGGTACCATTTCCGTCACCGACACCCATGAATGGTGTCTAAAATGTTTAGGTCCTGACCACTCCATCACGGATTGTATGTCCTGCGCCATGATGTCTAAAAGAGGTTGGCAGAACCGAGCTGCTAAGCTCAGTATCTTGTTTTCCTCTGATGCAGCTTCGGTGGCATCGACGTCTTCCAGGGCTTCCTCTTCCTCCTGTGGATCTCAGGTAACTAAACATAAATCCAGCCGGTCCTCAAAGGGTAGATCTCCTTCTAAGCATCGAGATGCCTCTGGCGTTGCCCTTGAGGATTCTGCACCAGCAAAATTGCCCTGGCGGGAGGCTTCGGCTTCCAAAGAATTATCGGGGCTCCAGGATGTTCTCGAGGCCTCGACCTTGGCAGAACTACTGGTGCCATGCTCTGGGGTACCGGCGGTCTTCTCCGGTACCAACATGAAGGCATCGGCAGCGTCGATTCCTGGATATTGAGCGCAGTCTGGCGGCTTTCCTTGCGGCATCGACGCCCTCGGAACTGCAACAGACAATCCGGTCTGTTCCGGCACCGGTATCGGTACCGATAGCATCAACATCGGCCTTGGTGTCTGCTTTGCCGGTATCCAGTCATCCGATGCCCTCGGGTACCGATACCCCGGTTCCGATTACTGCCGGTACCGACCTCGGTCGGTACGGGTATCGGGCTCTTCAGGAGCATCCAGACAGATGGTACTTCGAGTCCTCAGAGGAATCTGAGGATTCTGATAGTTCTGTCGATGCTGGAATACTTCTCCCAGAGGAACCTTCCTCCCCTAAGCGCAGGATGTCTCCTCCAGAGGATATTTCCTTCCAGGATTTTATCAGGGAGGTGGCTCGGGGTCTGTCCTTTACTGTGACCCCTGAAACAGAGCCCAGAGCTAAGGAGTTGGAAATTTTACAATATCCCAAAACTCCTAAGGAGGCAGCTACCTTGCCCATTCATGAGATTTTATATGATCTCATGTTAAGGATGTGGGAGACACCTCTTACCACCTCTCCTCATTCTCGCAAACTGGATACTCTGTATTGAGTCCCTCCTTGTCCTGGTATCCAAAAGACTCAGCTTCCTCACCACTCTATTGTAATGGAATCAGCTATGAGAAGGATCAAGAGTGCAAAGAGGCATGCCTCTAATCCTCCAGGATGTGAGTGCAGAACCCTGGATGCTTTTGGACGTCGTATTTTCCATGCTTTCTGCCAGGATCAGTTCCTATAGTCTCTACATGGGAATGTTCCTGAAGGAGGTCACAGATGATTTAGAAGCTTTAAGTCCTATTCTTCCTGAGGATAGAAGACAGGATTTTCTCACTTTGGTCAAACATGCCCAAGATGTTTCTAAATTTGTCAACCGTGCAGCCTTTGACTGCTTTGAGTGTATAAGTAGAACCTCTGCCATTGCCATAGGTGCACGTAGAATTGCTTGGCTCCAGGCATCCGATCTGGAGCTCTGGGTACAAGACAAATTGGGAAATATCCCGTGTACTGGTGAGAACCTGTTTGGTAATGATTGGCAGGAAAAGGCCAACGAGATGGATGCTGACAACTCCACCTTGGATAGGTTATTCAAGTCCACAGCTGATCCTGCTAGAAAGAAATCGTTCAAGAAACCATTCTTTTCTAAGAAGAAAAGATATTATCCTGCTTATGCTCAGCAGGGATGTTCTGCAGGTCAGCTTGTCAGGAAAGGTCAGCAACCACCCAAACAGAAGAAAGCAAAGACTGCTAAGCCTCAACCGTCTCAGCAGTCTCAGCCTCCACAAGGCCTTTGACTTGCAGCTAGAGAACTTAGCCTTTCTGGCTCTCGTGGGACCAGAGCCTTCCACCATTCCAGGAAGGTTATGTCACTTTGCCCCCAGATGGGGGCAGATAACAGCAGAGCTTTGGACACTCTCCATCATAAAGGAGGGGTACAGGCTTCATTTTTCAAGCATGCCCCCTCCCACAATAATAAGGCAGTTCAATTCTCCAACACCTCTCATCAACCTATTAGATCAGGAGGTCACTATCTTTCTTGCCCAAGGGGCAATAGAAGAAGTACCCAATCCTCAACAGGGTACGGGGTTTTACTCCCCCTATTTTCTTATCCCAAAGAAAACAGGGGGATACAGACCTATCTTGGACCTCAGAGAATTGAACAAATTCCTTGTCAAAGAGAAATTGAAGATGATTTCTCTCGGAACTCTGCTGCCATACCTTCAGAGTCAGGATTGGCTTTGTTCTCTAGATCTCAAGGATGCGTACACCCATGTTCTCATCCATCCAACCCACAGAAAGTTCCTTCGGTTCCTTTTTCAAGGAAAGCACTACCAATACAGGGTGCTTCCTCTTGGCCTGGCCTCAGCACCAAGGGTGTTCACGAAATGCATGGCCGTAGTAGCAGCATTTCTCTGCACTCTAGGGATATTCGTCTTCCCCTACTTAGACGACTGGCTCATTCGAGCCCCAACAGAGTCAGAAGCCAGGACTTCTCTAGCCTGCACAATGCGTATCCTTCAGTATTTGGGTCTGGTCATAAACATCCCAAAATCCAGTCTAACTCCCACTCAGTCTTTAGAGTTCATAGGAGCTTTGCTGGATACCAGAAAGGCAAGGGCCTATCTACCCCAGGCCCATTGCCTTCGCATTGTGCAGTTAGCTTCTCAAGCAGTGCTAAAGTCTCATCTCACTGCTCGAGAAATGTTACAACTACTAGGCCACATGGCATCCACCGTGCATGTGGTTCCCTATGCTCGCCTCCATATGAGGGCAGCCCAGTGGACCTTATCCACTCAATGGACCCAGGCATCAGGATGCCTGTCAGACAAAATAGCAAACACAAGTCGCCTTATTTTGTCCCTCCAGTGGTGGAAGTCCACTCAAAACCTGTTGCTGGGGTCCCCTTTTCAACAGCCCTTACCCCAAGCAACTCTCACAACAGATGCTTCTCCAATGGGTTGGGGAGCTCGTTTGCAAGACCTCTCCACCCAAGGCACCTGGTCTCCACAAGAGACTCATCTATATATCAATCTCTTGGAACCCAGAGCAATCTTCCTTGCTCTTTGAGTGTTCCACACCCTGCTTAGCTACAAGACAGTCCTCATTCATACGGACAATCAAGTAGCCATGTTCTTTGTGAACAAGCAGGGGGAAACAGGCTCTGTTGCTTTGCAACGAAGCTTTGCGACTATGGGCCCTCGCCAGAGAGCATCAGATTTATCTCCTGGCAGTGTATCTTCCAGGCATACAAAACTCTTGAGCAGGCAGACTTAGTCGAGTTCTGCTTCCACACGAATGGTCTCTGCATGCAGACCAGGTGACCAAGATTTTTCAAATTTGGGGAACCCCGGACATAGATCTCTTTGCAAGTCCATGGAATGCCAAACTTCCCCAGTTCTGTTCCAGAATTCCGGCTCAGGGGGCTCAGGCCAGGGATGCTTTCCTCCTTTACTGGGGTCAAGACTTCCTGTATGCCTTTTCACCCATTCCCCTAATTCCCAAAACCCTGTTCAAGCTTCAGAGAGACAGAGGCCGTATGATTCTCATAGCTCCACATTGACCATGGAAAGTGTGGTACCCTCTGCTTCTACATCTCTCTCAAGCTCCCTCCCTGGAGTTAGGGTCTGCTCCAGATCTCCTATCTCAGGAGGACGGAATGTTATGGCATCCCAATCCCCAGTCTCTGCATCTGAGGGTTTGGTTGCTGAAGGCCTAGATCTTCATAGTCTTAATCTCCCTCAGCAAGTAAAAGATATTCTTTTTGCTTCCAGGAAACCTTCCACAAGAAGTTCTTATGCTTTCAAGTGGAAAAGGTTTACCATGTGGTGTTCACAAAATGGTCTTAACCCCCTTGCGATACCTTTGGAATCATTGCTGGAGTATCTCCTTCATTTATCTAATGCAGTCCCGGTGGCATTGGACTTAAACCTGGTTCTTGGGCAGCTCATGAAGCCATCTTTCGAACCTTTAGCTACTACCTCCTTGAAGTTCCTTTCTTGGAAGGTTATCTTTCTCATTGCAATCACATCAGCACGTCACATCAGTGAGTTGCAAGTGCTAGTAGCTAATCCACCTTATACAAGGTTCCATCATGACAAGGTAGTCCTTAAGACTTATCCACAGTTTATGCCAAAGGTGGTCTCGCCTTTTCATCTGAACAAGCGGTTTACCTACCTGTGTTTTTTCCAAGGCCTCATGCATCAAATGCAGAGAGGAATCTTCATACCTTGGACTGTAAAAGAGCTTTAGCTTTTTACTTTCAAAGAACATAGCAACATAGAAAGTCCTCTCAACTCTTTGTTGCTTTTGATCCTTCTCATTTGGGACTTCCAGTCTCCAAGAGAACACTGTCTAACTGGATTGCTCAGTGTATTTCCTTCGTCTATCAGAGTAAGAACCTTTCTCTGGAGGGCCATGTCACAGCTCACAATGTGAGAGCCATGGCAGCCTCAATGACTCATCTGCACTCTGTGTCTATTGACGACATCTGTCGAGCAGCCACCTGGGCCTTGGTTCATACCTTCACAGCCCATTACTGCTTGGACAAGGACTCCCGCCGGGATGCCTTATTTGGTCAGGCTGTTCTCCAACACCTGTTCCATACCTAATCAACTCCTACCCACCATCCCTGGTAGGATGCCAGAGATCCATGGGGGGAAGTGGAGCCCTTCTCAGGGACATAAAACTTCTGGGGCCTCTCCCTGGCATCTAAAGCTAGGGAGTCCCCATATGTGATGACTACATTCCTGCTTGTTCCTGGAGATAGCATGGTTACTCACCTGTAACAGGTGATCTCCGGGAACAGCAGGAATTTAGTCTTCACAACCCACCACCTCCCCTAGGAGTTGTATCTCTCTGTCTCTCTCTTTCCCTTTCCCTTTCCCTCTCTCTCTCTTTGTCTCAGCTTAAAACTCAACTGGAGAGAGGCAGTTGGGAAAGGCGGGAAGGCAGCACGCAGGCGCTGTGGGATGCTCCCAAAAGCTTTCTAATTGGACGCTGGGGAGCATTCCCGCGCAGGCTCCGTCGGTACCGACGATACCCATATGTGATGACTAAATTCCTGCTGTTCTCGGAGATCACCTGTTACAGGTGAGTAACCATGCTGTCTCCGCAAAATCATCCCCTTTCTCGGAGGTTGGTATGCCCGGAAGAAGTGCGCTTCAGTCTGCAGTGGTGGTTAGTTCCAGCCCACCTGCAGGCGGGAGTTCCGCTGGATCTGCCGGATTGGGTATTGCTCATGACAGATGCAAGCCTCTCCGTCTGGGGGGCTCACTGTTTGTCGCAGATAGCGCAGGGGACGTGGACAGCGGAAGAGAGAGTTTGGTTGATCAATCGCATGGAGCTGAGAGCGGTTCGCTTAGCGCTAATAAAATTTGTCGGATTGCTCGAAGGGAAGTCGGTTTGGGTATTCTCCGACAATCGGGTGACGGTGTCTTACATAAACAGGCAAGGCGGCACCGGCAGTGCAGTGTTGCTGGAGGAAAGTCAGCAGTTGTTTCGTTGGGCGGAAGTTCATCTCTTAGCGATTTCGGCGGCGCATGTGGCAGGAAAAGACAACATTCAAGCCGATTATCTCAGTCGTCATCTCCTAGACCCTGGGGAATGGGAGTTGAACTGGGCGATATTTCAAGAGATTTTTCTGCGCTGGGGTCAGCCAGTCATGGATCTCATGGCTACCCAGGCCAATGCCAAAGCAGTGCGCTTTTACAGCAGGCGCAGGGAGCACATGTCGGAAGGTCTCGACGGCCTGGTGCAGCCTTGGCCGTTGGATCAACTACTTTACGTGTTTCCTCCGTGGCCGCTCTTGGGGCGGATCATACAGAGGATTGCGAACCACAGGGGAACAGTGATTCTAGTTGCTCCAGATTGGCCCAGACGACCGTGGTATGCCGACTTGATGAGACTTCTCGTGGCTCCTCCCTGGAGACTGCCCGTTCGGTTCGATCTGTTGAGGCAAGGGCCTGTGCTAATGCCACAGGTGGATCGATTCTTGCTTACGGCTTGGCTCTTGAAAGGGAATGTTTGCGCCGTAAGGGCTACTCGAAGTCAGTGATAGCCACTATGTTACAGTCCAGGAGGTGGTCTACTTCGTTAGCGTTAATTAGGGTGTGGCGAATTTTTGAGGCATGGTGTTAGCGATCGTTGAGTTACGCCCTGGAGGGCTCAACTGCCAGAGATCTTAGGTTTCCTTCAGGGAGGACTAGAAAAGGTACTGGCTCTTAGCACGCTGAGGGTACAGCTGGCGGCACTGGCCTGCTACAGAGGGAGAGTGCAAGGCAGTCCCCTTTTCTGCGAGCAGCCAAGAACATTAGGCCTCTGGTGAGGCAAGTGGTGCCTCCTTGGGATTTGAATTTGGTTTTACAGGCGTTGACAGAACCTCCGTTCATGGCAGGATCATCGAGGCACCTTCGAGAGTTGTCCTGGAAAACAGCCTTTTTGGTGGCGTTGTGTTCTGCAAGAAGAATTTCGGATCTGCAAGCTCTCTCATGCAGAGAACCGTACCTTAATTTTTCGGCAGAAAAGTTAGTGTTGCAGCCGGTGCCGTCCTTCCTGCCTAAGGTAATTTCCGGTTTTCATGTGAATCAGGTCATTTCGCTTCCCACCTTTAGTGCTCAGGGAGGTGGTAAGTTGGATCGTTCGCTTAGGTGGCTAGATTTAGGTCAAGTGTTGCATAGATATCTTAAAGAAACGGAGTCTTTTCGACAATCCGACAGGTTGTTTGTCGTCTTCGGGGGGTCTGCGAAAGGTAAGGCTGCCACAAAGGCTTCTATCGTTCGCTGGGTGAAGCATGCGATACTGGCAGCGTATGTGTCAAAGGGCAAGCCGGTTCCAGTGGGGCTCGGAGCTCATTCCACTAGAGGGCAGGCTGCCTCTTGGGCGGAGTTTGCATTGGTTCCGCCGGTTGATATCTGTCGAGCAGCGACGTGGTCTTCGCTGCATACGTTTGCGAAGCATTATCGGTTGGATGTTCAGGCAAAGGATGATGCTAGGGTGGGTGCCTCGGCGATTGTTGCGGGGCTCGCAGGGCCCTCCCGGATTTAGGTACTGCTTTGGTACTGCCCAAAGGTCCTGGACTAGCCCGGAGAGACGAATAGGAAGAAGAAATTAGACCTTACCTGCTAATTGTCTTTCCTTGAGTTCTCTCTGGGCCAGTCCAGGGCCCGCCCTGGATGTCTGCGAGGCTTAGAAATGACGGCGTTCTCGGCCGGTGTGTTGGCAGAGTTGAGGATATGTTTTCGAGCTCGTGGCCGGAGATGCGGAGAGTGGAGAGCATACTGGAAGTAGATTCTGGGGGTCCCTTTTTAAGTGAGCAGGGGTTCTTCCAGATGTATAAAATAAAGAAACCCCCCCCCCCAAAAAACAAAAAAACGGGGAATATGAATTAGAAAGGTCAAACATAGAATGGCTTTTTCTTTTTTTCAAAGGATGCTGTTTGTTCTATGGACGACGTTGTCCAGTAGTTAGGATTTGTTGTTTTGGTTCCAGTACTAGTTTGAGTTTCACTGCTTGGATACCGTAAGACTGATTCTCTGACACCAGGGGGAGCTGGGTAAGCTGTCAGGAAAACTTTCAGTATTCAGTCCTCAGCTGCTGGAGCGGATTGACCACCCAAATGTCCTGGACTGGCCCGGAGAGAACTCAAGGAAAGACAATTAGCAGGTAAGGTCTAATTTCGTCTTACCTTTCGGTCATTACTTAAAACTCATCTCTTTGTCTCTGCATACAACCTCCCAGCCACACCCATTTGATCTGGTTTATTCATGTTTACTTGTGTCTTCCTTTTTGTCTTTGTCCCCCCTATGCACCCTTTTTAACCCATCTCTTTCTATTTTCTCTTTCCTCTTTCCTGTCCCAATTATGTATTTCCTTTCTTGCTATAGGGCTTGTGCCCATCCCGGTTAGTTTGTACTATGTGAACCGCCCTGGTGTAATGAAGGGCGGTATATCAAGTTGAATAAACAAACATAATACCTGAAGACTGGAGGATGGCCAATGTAAAAAGGGTTCCAGGGGTCATCCGGGAAACTACAGACCGATGAACTTGTCGTCAGTACCAGGAAAAATGGTAGACATTAAGAACAAAATTTCTGAACATATTTAGGTAGTCATAGTTTAAAGGGAGACAACCAACATGGCTTTAGCTAGGAAAGGTCTTGTCTTACTAATCTGTTACATTTTTTTGAAAGTCTAAATAAGCAGCTAGACAAAGGTGGGTTGGTAGATGTAGTGTATCTGGATTTTCAGAAAGCCTTTGACAAGGTCCTTCATGAGAGACCTGTGGCGAAATTAAAAAGTCAAGGGATAGGAGGCAGTGTACTATTGTCGATCAGGAACAGGTTAAAAGATTGAAAGCAGAGCATAGGGGTAAATGGCCAATTTTCCCAATGGAGAAAGGTGAATAGTGGAGTACCCCAGGGATCTGTGCTGGGTCCGTTGCTTTTTTATATATTCGTAAATGACCCGGAAATTGGAATAATGAATGAGGTAATCAAATTTGTAGATGACACAAAAATATTTAAAGTTGTTAAAACCCAAGAGGATTCAGAAAAATCGCAAGAGGACCTTAGTAAACTGGAAGACGTAAGAACATAAGATATGCCATACTGGGTCAGACCAAGGTCCATCAAGCCCAGTATTCTGTTTCCAACAGTGGCCAAACTAGGTCATATGTACCTAGCAGTTTCCCCAAGAGACACAAGTTCCACAATGCTTGTACTGGGTCAAGCATTGATATCTTCGGTCACTTCTTAATAATGGTTTATGGACCTTTCCTCCAGGAACTTGTCCAAACCTTTTTTAAACCCAGCTACACTAACAGCCTTTACTACATCCTCCGGTAACAAATTCCAGAGTTTGATTACACGTTGAGTGAAAAAATATTTTCTTTTATTAGTCTTAAATAGTTTACCCTGTAGCTTCATTGCATGTCCCCTAGTCTTTTTATATTCTGATAACGTAAACAATCGATCTACGTTTACCCGTTCCATTCCGTTCATTAATTTATAGACTTCTATCATATCTCCCCTCAGCCGTCTTTTTTCCAGTTTAAAGAGCCCTAACCTTTTTAGCCTTTCTTCATAAGAGTATCCTTCCATCCCCTTTACCATTTTGGTGGCTCTTCTCTGAACCTTTTCTAAAATCGCTTTATCCTTTTTAAGATACGGCGACCAGAATTGCACACAATATTCAAGGTGCGGTCTCACCATGGAACGATATAGAGGCATTATAATATCTTTTGCGTTCAAACAGCAGATGAAATTTAATGTGGACAAGTGCAAAGTTATGCACTTAGGAAAAACAACCCAAACTATGGTTATGCGATAAAAGGTTCCACGTTAGGAACCACCACCTCCCAGGAAAAAGATTTAGGTGTCGTCATGGATAACATGGTGAAACCCTCTGCCCATTGTGCAGTGGCAGCTAAGAAAGCACATAGAATGCTAGGAATCATAAGGAAAGGCATGGAGAATTAAACAAATATTATAATGCCTTTGTATCGTTTCATGATGCGATCGTACCTTGAATATTGTGTGCAGTTCTGGTTGCCGTATCTTAAAAAGGATATAGCAGAAGTAGAAAAAGTACAGAGAAGAGCCAGAAAAATGATAAAGGGGATGGAAGGATACCCATATGATGGAAAGCTAAAAAGGTTAGGACTCTTCAACCTGGAAAAGAGACGGCTGAGAGGAGATATGTTAGAGGACTATAAATTAATGAATGGAGTGGAACAGGTAAACGTAGTTCGATTGTTTACGCCATCAAAATGTAAAACTATTAGGAGACATGCAATGAAGCTACAGTGTAACCCATATAAGACTAAACTCTGGAATTCGTTACCAGGGGATGTAGAAAAAGCTGTTAGTGTAGCTGGGTTTAAAAAAGATTTTGGTCAAGTTCTTGGATCCGTAAACCATTATTAAAGGGGACCCGGGAAATCCACTGCTTGTTCCAGTACAAACATTGTGGAACCTGTGTCTTTTGGGGAAACAGCTAGGTACTTCTGACCTAGATTGGCGACTATTGGAAACAGGATACTGGGCTTGCTGGACCTTGGTCTGACCCAGAATGGTATATCTTATGTTCTTATTCCCCTGCCAGAGAGAAAATCTCTTTGGCAAACCCTTGACTAATAAGGCTGAAGAATTGAAGTCAGAGTTCCTGACGAGGACCAGGCTCTCCAAGAATACCGCTGACCCTTCCCAACAGAAGCCTTTGGGTAAAAAGTCCTTCTACCTGAAGAAGAGGGAGGCTTATGGAAAGTACCCTCAGTACCAGGCCTTCTCAGCTCCTCAACAGGGGCAACAGACCAAAGGCCAAGGGCATGGCTCTCATAAGCCTAAGGCTCACAAACCCTAAGCACTGGCTCCGGCCCAAACTCGCGGGGTTTTTGTCTCCTTGGGCATAGCCTCTCTTCCCCCAGGGGGCGTCTGGTTCTCTGTGCCCACCAGTGGCCATCCATTACATCCTCCACCTGACACAGGTGCCCCCTCAGTTCTTTCTGGGAGAGCCCCCCAGGACTCCCCTCCACCAGACTTTGCTACTGCAAGAGCTCGCAGGCCTCCTTGAGGACAAGGCTGTGGAACCGGTGCCTGCACACCTCAAGGGCAAGGGGTTCTACTCCTGGTACTCCCTTGTACCCAAGAGGACTGGAGGCTTCCAGCCCATTCTGGACCTGCGGGATCTAAATATGTTCCTGGTGAAGGAGAAGTTTAAAATGCTCTCTTTTGGAACACTGCTGCCATACCTCCAGTCGGGAGACTGTCTGTGCTCCTTGGTCCTAAAGGATGCATACACTTACTTCCTCATTCATCTCAACCACAGAAAATACTGCAGGATTGTGGTGGGAGGCAGCCACTACCAACACAGGGTGCTACCCTTTAGGCTGGCCTCTGCACCCAGGGTGTTCACCAAGTGCCTGACCTTTGTTGCAGCATATCTTCATCTCCAGGGAGCCTTTGTCTTCCCATACCTGGATGACTGGCTCATAAGAGGCTGATCTGCCGCAGAGGTGCAACACGCAATGGCGCCCACCATCCTCCTCCTGCAGCACTTGGGGTTTGTAATAAACCAACCAAAGTCCCATCTCCTCCTGACACAGTGTCTGGCATTTTATAGGGGCAAGGCTGGATACCGTCCAGGCCAAGGCCTTTCTCCCTTGGGACAGGGCCGACCGCCTCAGGGCACTGGTCGTGGCCATGCAGTGCTGACACTCTGTACCCACCCGCCTCCTGCTCTGCCTGTTGGGTCACATTGCATCCACAGTTCATGTTACCCCAGACACTATGATTGCGGCTCAATGGGGCCTCTGCTCCCAGTGGACCCAAGCCACAAGCCGACTGCAGGAGAGGGTGGTGGTGACCCGCCAACTGGCCTACTCCCTCACCTGCTGGTAAGCCCCCCAGCACCTCCTGACCAGGCTGCCCTTCCAGGCCCCTGCCCCCGAGAGTCCTAACCACGGATGCCTCCCTTTTAAGGCTGGGGAGCTCACTGCGACTGCCTCTGCACTCTGAGCAGTTGGTTGCAGAAGGACAGTCTACAGCAGATCAACCTCTTGGAGCTTCGGGCCATTTCCCTGGACCTCCGTGCCTTCTGTCACCACCTGCAACATTATTCAGTGCTGGTCCAGACAGACAATCAAGCGGTGATATTCTGTGTCAACAAGCAGGGGGGCACAGGGTGGTACACCCTCTGCCAAAAGGCAGTAACTTTCTGCTCGTATGCGAACTGCCACGGAATGCTCCTTAGGGCAGTATATCTGCTGGGCCAGGAGAACACCCTGGCGGACAGGCTGAGCAGAGTCCTCCAGCTGCACGAGTGACGACTAGATCCCAGAGTGGCCTACTGGCTCTTCCAGCTCTGGGGACTCCATGGATGGACCTTTTTGGCAGTCTGGCCAATGCCCAGCTGCCCTGCTTCTGCTCCAGGCAGCCACACCCATCTCTAGTAGCAGCGGATGCATTCCTCATCCCGTGGACAGAAGGCCTTCCCGCCCACGCCACTGATTGCCAAGACCTTGTTAAAGACTCAATACAACAAGGCATCACTGATACTTAGTAGCCCCTCAGTGGCCCAAGCAACCATGGTTCCCACTGCTCCTTCGCTTATCTATGGTGCTCCCGGCCCCCCTTGGGAGTGCCCCGGGGCTGCTGTCGCAGGAGAAGGGCTCCCACCTAAACCCCATCTTGGGGTCTCTGACATCAACGGCCTGGCTACTGAAAGGGTAGCCTTGGCCCCTTTAAACTTTTCAGGAGAGGATGAGGTCCTCCTGGCCCCTCCCGTAGGGCCTCCACATTGGGCTTATGCCTTCAAATGGCACAGATTCTCACTGTGGTTTGTGGAGTGACGGGTTGATCCATTCTCGTGCTTTGTGCAGCTTGTGCTGCAATATTTGCTTCACATGTCTCAGGCAGTACTGAAGCCCAACTTATTAGGGTCCATCTGAGTGCACTCGCAGCGCACCACCACCTTATCGAAGGCAAGTCCCTCTCCATCCAACCTCTTGTGACCCGCTTCTTATTATTGTCCAAGTCTCCTGTCTGCCCACCAGCGACAGAGTGGGACCTCAATGTAATGCTGTTGCAATTCACTGGCCCACCATTTGATCCCCTGGCTACCTGCCATTTATGATACCTTTCCTGGAAGGTCGTGTTCTTGGTGGCACTCACGTTGACTCACAGGGTCAGCGAGCTCCAGGTGTTGGTGGTGGATCCACCCTATTTGAGGTTCTATAAGAACAGGGTCGTGCTTTGCATGCACCCCAAGTTACTTCCCAAGGTGGTGTCCCAATTTTACCTCAATCAGAAAGTGGTGCTCCTCACCTTTTTTCTGCGGCATCACGCCAGCAGGGTGGAAACCATCTTTCATACTCTGGACTGTAAAAGTGCACTGTCCTTCTACCTCCAACTACCCAGAGCCATCGCAAAGCCTCACAACATTTCGTCTCCTTTGACCCCATTTGTCTGAGAACAGCAGTGACCAAGCATACTCGGTCCACCTGTGTGACAGACTGCATTGCCCTCGCCTACGAGCAGGCTGGGCTATCGCTGGAGCGCCGGATCATGGTGCATAGCGTCAGATCCATGGCAAAGTTCATTGCTGCTTTGTTGGGGAGATCTTCAGTGGAGTTGTTACAATTTGGTTTTATTATGACATAAGCCACAGTCGGAACGGAGATAAGACTAATAAGGAGGATGCTAGAGATGATAAAAGTTGTTCTGATATCCAAAGGGTTGTATGTATTTTTCTTATGAGGTTTTTGTGATTAATTAGCGTATTGTTGTTGTATGTTGTTTTTGTCAAATTTTTTGGAGTCTATTTATTTTTTGTAGTTTTGTTCTGCGTGTGGGGAGTTGTTTATATGTAAATGATTGTGAAATATTTAATACTTGTTAAGAGAATTGGTTTGTTAGGCAGATGCTGCTTATGAAGTATTATAATATACTTTTTCTGCTGTGTATGAACAATGACGGTGTCTGTACATTTATTTATGCAATATTCTTTGTATGTTTAATAAATATTTAATTTACATATTTGATGTATCTATTGATTTTTGAGTTTAGTGAATATTTACTTATTTATAATAGGAATTTTATATATTTGATATTCCTTTGCGTCCCTCTAGTCCAGTCCCGGAAACGTAGAGTTGTCAACCTCCACCAGCAGCTTTGGAGACTGAATGATGTCATCGTCTTGATGTCACTGGTACAAATAGGCTAGGTCCGCCCCCTTTCATCAGTACTTTCAGTCTCCAAGCAGCTTGGAGGTTCTGAGCCCGGGGCTGGGCTCAGAGGAACAAATAAGCAGAGCTTTAGTTCTTTGAATTTAGGAATTTATTTTTACCTTGGTTTGTTTTTAGGTGCCTGCTGCTGCTGACAGAGATTCTGTGTTGCTGGGGCTGTTTTTCTCTTCTCTGTTCCTGCTCTTTCCTCTTTCCTCTCCCCTCCTCCTTCCCCCCCCCTTCCTATGCCTTAGTGCCCCAGCATTTAAACGAGCATTACAAGTGCACAGGAGTGTGTTGTCTGCTCTTTGCTCCCTGCTCCCGAACCCACTTGGAAGGGTGAGGAGCCGGTTGAGCACGTTTGAGACTGCTAGCAGCAGGCAGGACTTAGAGCCACAGTGTTCAGCAGTCTTTCCAGGAGCTGATGCCGATTTGAGGGCTGTGCTTCTGAGGGGTTCAGCGCTGCCCTTCCTCACTCTTGGGGATTCTGGTGAGTAATTTTGCCATTGGGGTCCCTTGGGGGAGTGTCCTTTCATTCGGAGCAGGGTTTTTGCAGCTCCTAGGGAGTGCAGGAGGCCTGGCCGCGTGATTTTTGGCGCCGCAAACGTTGCGGCGGCCATTTTGGATGCCGTTTTTTCTTCAACTTACTAAGTGAGTTTTTTCAGGGTTAGGAGCTTCGTTTTGGCAAACGGTGGTAGGGGGCAGCTAGTTAGAGCTGGCTTAGTGTATCTGTGCAAAAAAAAAAAAAAAACGCGTTTGAAATTTAGCTGCTCCTGAGGCTATTCAGGGCTTCCTTTTCACTATTACAGCGCTGTTCATTGATCATGCCTGCCAAGCCACGCTGCCTCGTGTGTGGGGTGAGGCGCGGAGAGCTTTTGGACACCGGTGTGTGTAAGGCATGTTCTTTAGAGGCCATGGGTATGGAACAGGCCCTGGGGGAAGGCTCTCAAGGTCAGGGAGAGGCTTCTCTGGAGGGGGGGAATCTGCACCCCCTTCTTTGACTGCTTCGGAGCCGGTTGCGGGCCCGTCCTCCGCTAGCAGCGTTCCCCGGTTGCTGGAAGGGTCTCAGGGGGCTGGGTTGCCAGGGTTCCCTTCCGAATTTTTTTCCTTGATGCAGAAGGCTTTTGCATTACTGCAGCCGGACCGGGTGGTTCAGTCCCCCGGTTCTCCAAGGGGTTCGAAGCGCCGGTCCTCCGCTCTCCTCGAAGGGGACGTGGCGCTGCCAAAACGGCGACGGGACGATTTGGATCCGGCGTCGCCAGCTCCCTTGGAGGAGGGCCTGGCCATGCCGGATCTGGAGGATGATGTTTCGGATGAGGACTTGGAAGACGGGGAATTGTTGGAGGAGGAGCAGCAGAGCAGGCTGGTCCGCGTTTTTCGGCGGGAAGAACTGCCTGCTCTGATCTCCGAGACGCTAAAGGTTTTGAATATACCCGCGGGGTCCACGTCCTCCGTGGAGGCGTTGGAGGATCCGCTGCTGCAGGCCGTGCGCACTTTGCAGTGAGTGTTCCCTATACACAGAGTCTTTCGGGATATGATTCAGGAGGAGTGGGACTCTCCGGAGTCGGCATTGCGGGGGACCAGGGCATTGGACAGGTTATACCTGCTCTCGGAATAGGATAAGCGGCTTTTTCGTTCGCCTAAGGTGGACGCCGCAGTGCCGGCGGTCACAAAGAAGACTACCATTCCGGTGGAAGGGGCGGCAGCCTTAAAGGATGGCCAGGATAGGAAGTTGGATACTTTGCTGAAGCAGGTATTTGATATGAGTGCCCTTTCCCTGCAGGCCTCCATTGCGGGGGCGTGGGTGGCGAGAGGCTGTTTGCGCTGGTCTCAACGGCTCCAGAGCTCCCTCTCGGAGGATCAATCGGCAGATGTGTCTCGTCTGGAGTCCGGCACGGCTTATCTGTCCGATGTTCACTATGATCTTATTCGTGGTCTGGCGAAATGTATGGCTTCCGTAGTGGCGGCTCGCCGTTATTTGTGGCTCCGTAACTGGTCGGCGGATAATTCATCCAAGTCCCGGCTCAGTAAGCTTCCGTTCCGGGGAACACTTCTCTTTGGAGAGGATCTTGAAAAGTTGGTCAAGGACCTCGGAGAATCCAAAGGGGGACGGCTACCGGAGGATCGGCCGAAGCAGACTCGGGGGGCTTCGGGGTCGCGAGGCCTTCCGAGAGATTTTCGTAGGTTTCGCACTCCTCGTTTTCAGCAATCACAGCGGGGCAGGTTTCCGTCACGGGGTCAGTCCTTTCGAGGTTTTTGCGGGGCAGGAAGGGGTTTTGGTACCTTCCAGACCACCGGGTCCAAAAAGTCCCAATGAGATGAGGCGGGCCCAGGTGGGCAAGGTGCCCGTGGGAGGCAGGTTACGGGAGTTTTACCCTGCCTGGGTCCAGATTACCTCGGACCGGTGGGTCTTGGAGGTCATTCGGGAAGGCTATGCTCTAGAGTTTCGGCACCCCGTAGGAGATTCCTTTGTTCTTTCCCCCTGCAGGGCTCCTCGGAAGCTGAGAGCGGTGGGCGACACCCTAAGGCGTCTCCAGCAGCTCCGTGCGATAGTGCCCGTTCCGGTCGACCAGTTCGGCGCCGGTCGATACTCCATTTATTTCGTGGTTCCCAAGAAAGGGGGCACGTTTCGCCCGATTCTCGATCTCAAGAGAGTAAACCGTTGTCTTCGAGTGTCCCACTTCCGCATGGAAACCTCACATCTGAGTTTAAAACTTTCTCCTGATTAGCTAGGGGAAGTTTCTCCACTTGTGGGGAAGAGTTTGAAGAATTCGTACTCACAGTTGACTTTTCATTTAGCGGAGTATCCGGAGTTTGATCCGATTTCGCTCTAACCACAGATACATGCGCATCCATTGGTCCCACAGTTTTTACAGCCTTCGGCTGCACAGCCGGCTGAAGGCGTTTCTTTCTCTTCCCCATCCGCAGAAGTCGATCGCGCCGAATCTGCGCCGAAGGGGTGCCAAAGGGGCGTGACCTGCCCCTTTGGTCACGCCCCTTCGGGCACGCACCACGGGCACGTGCCCGCTACGCGTCCCGCGTTGGGGGCAAGGTGGTTATAGCCCCAGGAAATCCAACAGCCCCAATCAGGGAAGCAGGAGCGGGAGCCGGTCCAATCAGAGAATGCAGTAAGTTTGTAACAGGAAACAAAGTAGCTCCTCAGCGTCCCGCGTTGGGGGCAAGGTGGTTATAGCAGTAAGCTTCTCTTTAAGGGTAAGCTGCTCTTTGGAGAGGCGTTGGAGAAATTGGTAAAAGATCTAGAGGAAACCAAAGGGACCAGACTTCCGAAGGATAAACTTAAGAGTGTGAAGGCTTCAACTTCGATCAGAGGACAGTTCAGAGATTTCTGGCAGTTTGGCACGGTCCCCTTTGCTACTTTCCAGTGTGCTCACTACCCCTCTAGGGGGCAGTCCTTTCAAGGTGCTAAAGGAATAGGTAGAGGGTATTATTCAGGAGCCACCACGGCCTCTAAAAAGTCACAGTAAAGTGAGGGGACCCAAAAGGAGGTGATACCAGTAGGAAGTTGGCTATAACAGTTTTACTCTGCTTGGGTCCAGAATACTTCCAGTATATGGGTGTTAAAAGTGATTTGAGAAGGGTACATGCTGGAGCTGGTGCGTATTTATTTATTTTATTTTTATTTTTTATATACCGCGGTGCCGATGGGACACTTTCAGTTCCGGGCACTGCCTTTTGGTCTAGCGACTGCTCCCCGGACGTTCACAAAGGTTATGGTGGTGGTAGCGGCCGCTCTTCGCAAAGAGGGGATACTGGTACACCCTTACCTGGACGATTGGTTGATACGGGCGAAGTCCAGAGAGGAAAGCGTGGTAGCCACCGCCCGGGTGGTGGAGTTCTTGGAGAGCCTCGGTTGGGTAGTCAACGGGGCGAAGAGTCGCCTGACTCCCTCTCAGACGCTGGAGTATCTGGGTGCGCGCTTCGAGACTCGGTCAGGCCGGGTCTTTCTTCCCAGCACAAGGGCGCAGGCCTTGAGGGATCTGGGGCTTCGGGCGCCGACGGCTTGGCAGTATCTGCAATTGCTCGGTACCATGGCGGCTACGATAGACTTGGTGTTGTGGGCCAGGGCTCACATGCGGCCGTTACAGAGTGCTCTTCTCCGGCGGTGGTCTCATCAGACAAATGCGTTGTCGCAGTGTCTGCCCTGTCCGGAGGGGGTGAAGGACAGCCTGCAGTGGTGGCTGCTTCCCGACAGTCTGTCGCAGGGCGTGCCTCTGGAGCCTCCGTGCTGGCGGTTGCTCACGACGGATGCGAGCCTAGTGGGCTGGGGGGCTCATCTCGAAGGCTCGTTGGCACAAGGGACTTGGTCGCCGAAAGAGCGACTTTGGTCCATCAACCGGTTGGAAATGCGAGCGGTGTTTCAGGCTCTGCTGGCGTTTCGGCAGGTGCTGGGGCATGCAGCGGTGCGAGTGCTGTCGGACAACGCGACCACAGTGGCGTATATAAATCGACAAGGCGGTACGGGCAGCGCGGCGCTGGAAGAGGAGGCGAGTGTGCTGCTGACCTGGGCGGAACAGAACTTACAGGCCCTGTCAACTCAGCACGTCGCAGGAGTCGACAATGTCGAAGCGGATTATCTGAGCCGCTGCCGCGTGGATCCGGGGGAGTGGACACTGCACCCGGACGTATTCGCGATGCTGGTGCGCCGATGGGGGATTCCGGTGATGGATCTCATGGCGACCTTCAAGTCGGCGAAGGTGGAGCGTTTCTTCAGCCGAAGAAGAGAGCGGATGGCGGAGGGCCTGGATGCTCTGGCGCAACGGTGGCCCGCGGAGGGCCTTCTGTATGTGTTCCCTCCTTGGGCGCTCATAGGTAAGGTGATACAACGCATCGAACGACACAGGGGTCTGGTGGTGCTGGTGGCGCCGGATTGGCCGCCTCGGCCATGGTATGCGGATTTGGTTCGGCTGGTGGCCGACGTCCCGTGGCGGCTCCCGCTTCGGGAGGACCTGTTGCTCCAAGGGCCCTTGCGGATGCCTCAGTTGGGTCGATTCTCGCTTACGGCTTGGCTCTTGAGCGGGCGTGGTTAACGGCCTGTGGATATTCGGCGTCCGTGGTAGCCACTCTTTTGCGATCACGCCGGAGGTCGACTTCTCTAGCATATATTCGCGTTTGGCGTGTTTTTGAGGCCTGGTGCTCCGATCGGGCCATCAATCCCATGCGGGCTTCCGTGTCCAATGTTCTCTCCTTTTTGCAAGCTGGAATGGAGAAGGGCCTCGCGGCCAGTTCCTTGCGAGTACAATTGGCGGCTCTTTCCTGTTTTCGCGGCAAGATTCAAGGTCAGCTGATAGCGGCGCATGTCGATATTCGACGTTTCTTACGAGCGGTTTTGCTCCTGCGACCGCCGAGGCGGTCGGTTATTCCTCCGTGGGATCTCAATGTGGTCTTGGACGCCCTGATCGGGCAGCCGTTTGAGCCCTTGAGTACAGCTTCGCTTAAGGATTTGACGCTCAAGACGGTTTTCCTAGTGGCGATTTGTTCCGCCAGGAGGATTTCGGAGCTGCAGGAACCTTTTTTGACTTTTTCTCCGGACAAGGTGGTGTTACGAACGGTGCCCGCCTTTTTGCCAAAGGTGGTGTCCGCGTTCCATGTTAATCAGGTGGTGTCGCTGCCGGTATTTTCCGCGGAGCAGAGGGCTCAGGCGGGTGGACGCTTGCACCGGTTGGATGTGCGGAGGGTGCTCAAGAAGTACCTCCGTCGTACAGCATCATTCCGGAAGTCGGACAGGCTTTTTGTCGCCTTCGGGGGTCCTCGGAAGGGCGAGGCGGCGGCGAAGTCTTCCATTTCTAGGTGGCTGAAGGAGGCCATTGGTTCCGCATACATTTTGAGAGGCAAGGAAGTGCCCTTTGGTTTGCGGGCGCATTCTACAAGAGCTCAGGCGGCGTCGTGGGCGGAAGTCAGCCTCGTTCCGGCGGCGGATATTTGTCGGGCGGCGACCTGGTCCTCGTTGCATTCTTTTGCTCGGCATTATCGTTTGGATGTACAGGCGCGCGGGGATGGTCGTTTTGGGTCAGCCGTTCTTCAGGCTGGTGTTTCAGGGCCCTCCCGTTGATATGTACTGCTCTGTTACATCCTCTACGTTTCCGGGACTGGACTAGAGGGACGCAAAGGAAGAGTAAATTAGACTTACCTGCTAATTGTTGTTCCTTAAGGAACTCTAGTCCAGTCCCGGATCCCTCCCGTTCTATGCGGGTGGTACAGCCTGAAGTTTTTAGCCGCGCGGGTGGTGAGATGGGACAGCTGTTGAACCTGTAAAAGAAATAAAAAGCGAGAAATTTTCAAGAATATATTTTTTTTTCATGTCAGGGCGCTCGGGGAGGCGCAGGGATGAGAGGCGCTTTCAGCGGGGGTCTCTGTGGTGTTTGCAGCATGCAGCATGGACTGGGGAGCGCCGGGGCTCTGGTGCTTCAGTTCCCGGTCCTTTTGGGGCCTTGACCCATTCTTTCGGGGCGGCTCTGTTTTCTGCCTTACAGTTCTTTTCTATCTGTATATACTGTTTATTATAATTTTTGAGATACCTACTTATTTGTTGCTCTGCTGAGTCTGCTTTGTCAATAGGTACTGGTGAAAGGGGGCGGACCTAGCCTATTTGTACCAGTGACATCAAGACGACGACATCATTCAGTCTCCAAAGCTGCTGGTGGAGGTTGACAACTCTACGTTTCCGGGACTGGACTAGAGTTCCTTAAGGAACAACAATTAGCAGGTAAGTCTAATTTACTCTTTCTTAGTTATGGTGAGTTATTAGTGATTGCATTATGTTTTTGATATTTGGATTGTATTTGCAATTGGTGGTTCTTTGTTTATATACCCATGGCTTTTTACAGGTTTCTCGGTAGCCTGAAGCTAGGGAGGTCCCATATGTGAGGACTGACTTCCTGCTTGTTTCTAGAGAAAGCGTAGTTACTCACCTGTAACAGGTGTTCTCTGGGGACAGTAGGAATCTGTCCTCTCAACCCTCCCTCCTCCCCGTGAAGTTGCCTTTTGTGTCATTTTTGCCTTTGAGCTATGTCATTCTAATGAGGCAAGATGGCACCCTTGGGTGGGAAGGGGGACCATGCGTGTGTGGTGCATCTCCCAAAGGCTTTCTTTGAAAGCTGGGTAGAAGCTACTGCGTGGGCTCCTTTGGTGCCAGCATCACGAATATGTGAAGACTGATTCCTGCTGTCCCTGAAGAACACCTGTTACAGATGTATGACTGTGTATGACGATTCCAGTGGAAGGAGGAGCTATGCTTTATTTATTATTAGCATTTAGCTCATGGTTTTCCAGTGGTAGTTCAAGGCAAAGTACTAGGTATTTCCCTGTCCCCAGAGGGCTTACAATCTAAGTTTGTACCTGAGACATTGGAGGGTTAAGTGACTTTCCCATGGCCACAAGGAATACCAGTGGGATTTGAACCCTGGTGTCTCTGGTTGCCAGGTTGCTGCTCTTACTAGTACGCTACTCCTCCATTCATGATAGGAAGGTAAAAGGCCTCCTGGAAAAAGTATTTGTGGCCTCAGTCTCGGTTTCCCAAGCGGCCCTCTGCACTGGTCTGGTAGCCAGGACGCTTTTGCTCTGGAATCAACAGCTGCCAGCCTGGAAACTACCAGGTTGGAGTCCTGAACTGCATATTTGGTGTATGCTCTATATGTCTTGATCAGGATATTTTCCAAGTCTATAATGGCAGTAGTTTGGGCTTCACTGTGTAACTGGTCAGCAGATACGGCTAGTAAGTTGCATTTGAGCAAGCTTCTTTTCAATGGGAAGTTGCCCTTTGGAGACATTCTCAAGAAGCCGGTAAAGGACTTGGCGGAGTCTCCATCTGCAGAGGCTTCCGGAAGACAGGCCCAAGAATACTAGATTGGCCTTTTGAAGGGCCTCATGTGAATGTTGAAAGCATCCTTGGGCTGTCAGGAGTTTAAGTTGGGCCTTTTCTTCCAGGCACCACGGCCCTTTCGGAACTTGTAGTAATCTCATGACTCATCAGCGGCCACTGCTGGGAGCTGGTAAGCCCCTACAAAGAGATCCACTGAGTTTCTTAAGAGGGGCAGCTGGTTGGTGTGGAGGTGTCTGCTCTGATTGTTATGCTTGAAATGGACCTATATCACATCAGACCAGTATGTTCTGGAGATGCTGAATCAAGGATATGCCCCGGAGTTTGCAGAGCCCCTAGGGGTGATGTCTGTGTAGTCTGTCCCTGCGGCTTCCCACTCAAATGATTCGCAGTCGAAGAAACCCTACAGTGCCTCTTGCAGAGTATTCCATCTACTTCATGCTGCCCAAAAAGGAAGGTTCCTTCTGACCTGGTCTGGACCTCAGTGTTCAGTTCCATGCTCCAGGTTCCCCATTTCTGCATGGAGATACAAGATCAATCATTACATCCATTCGGCCTGGGCAGCTTCTTACCTCCCTGCATTTGGCTGAGGCATATGTTCATATTCCCATCAGGAAGCAGTATCAGCAGTTTCTCCACATTGTGTACTAGACTGTCACTTTAAGTTTGGCCCTGCCATTCAGTCTAGCCATGACTCCATACCTTCTTGAAGGGTAATAACAGTAATGGTGGCATTCCTTTGCAGACAAGGTATCCGAGTTCATCCATACTTAGACGACTGGCTGATTAGGTGGAACTCCCGGCAGAATGCGAAGGAAGACAGAGCCCTGGTGATTTGCTCGCTAAAATAGATGGGTTCGATGATCAATTATCCCAAGGGTAGCCTGAATTCTTCAGAATCAGGAGTATCTGGGAGCCCATTTTGGGTCTTCCCTCACACAGGAGAGGATGCTCAAGCTGCAGAACCAACTTTAAGGTATGCAGCCTGCCCTTTGGAATTGGGATGGTATACATAAAGGATGTTGAAAGAACAGAAATATGAGATTGCAGACCTGTTATTAGTAATCTGTGAACTATCATTAAAATCATCTGTAATACCTGAAGATTGGAGGATGGCCAATGTAATGGCAATTTTTAACAAGGGTTCCAAGGGTGATCCGGGAAAATACAGACTGGTGAGCCTTACGTCAGTACTGGGAAAAATGGTAGAAACCATCATAAAGAACAAAATTGCTGAACATGTAGATAGTCATGGCTTAATGGGAGACAGTCAACATGGCTTTAGACAAGGAAGATCTTGTCTTACTAATCTGTTATGCTTTTTTGAAGGTGTGAATAAACAGATACACTATATCAACCGACTCATCTTTGTCTATCTGGACTTTCAGAAAGCCTTTGACAAGGTCCCTCATCAGAGACTTTTGGCAAAACTAAAAAGTTATGGGATAGGAGGCAGGTGTACTATTGTGGATCAGGAACTAGTTAAAAGATAGAAAGCAGAGGGTAGGGTTAAATGGCCAATTTTCCCAGTGGAGAAAGGTGAATAGTGGAGTTCCCCAGGGATCTGTTCTGGGTCCGTTGCTTTTTGACATATTCATAAATGACCTGGAAAAGGGAATGAGTGAGGTTATCAGATTTTTAGATGAGACAAAACCATTTAAAGTTGTTAAAACCTATGAGGATTATGGAAAATTCTTCATAAATTGGAATACTGGATATCCAAATGGCAAATGAAATTTAATGTGCACAAGTGCAAAGTTATGAACCTAGGAAAGAACAACTATGGTTACACGATGCAAGGTTCCACGTTAGGAACCACCACCCAGGAAAAAGATTTAGGCGTCGTCGTGGATAACATGTTAAAACACTCCGCCCAATGTGCAGTGGCGGCCAAGAGAGCAAATAGAATGTTAGGTATCGTAAGGAAAGGAATGGAAAATAAAACAAAAGATATTATAATGCCTCTGTATCGTTCCATGATGCGACCGCACCTTGAATATTGTGTGCAATTCTGGTCGCCATATCTTTAAAAGGATATAGCGTTATTAGAAAAGGTCCAGAGAAGAGCCACCAAAATGGTAAAGGGGATGGAAGGATACCCCTTTGAAGAGAGGCTAAAAAGGTTAGAGCTCTTCAACATGGAAAAGAGACGGCTGAGGGGAGATATGATAGAGGTCTATAAATTAATGAATGGAGTGGAACAGATAAACATAGATTGATTGTTTACGTCATCAGAGTATAGAAAGACTAGGGGACATGTAATGAAGCTACAGGGTAAATTATTTAAGACTAATAAGAGAAAATATTTTTTCATTCAACATGTAATCAAACTCTTGAATTTGTTACCAGAGGATGTAGTAAAAGCTATTAGTGTATCTGGGTTTAAAAGGTTTTTGGGTAAGTTCCTGGAGGCAAGGTCCATAAACCATTAGTAAAAGGGACCCAGGATATCACTGCTTGATCCAATACAAGCATTGTGGAACCTGTGTCTTTTGGGAAAACTGCTAGGTACTTATAACCTAGATTGGCCACTGTTGGAAACAAGTTACTAGGCTTGATGGACCTTGGTCTGACCCAGTATGGCATATCTTATGTTCTAATGTAGCTGCAGATCCTGGGGTCTATGGCACTAATGCTGGAGCTGGTGCACTGTAGAAGTACCTGTTGTCTTTCTGATTCCCTTGTTCTCAGCTGTTCAATCAGACCCTTCCCCCTCCCTCTCCCCTAGGAGATCAGTTGGCCTGGTGGCTTCAACCTTGACATCTGTTGAGCAGTATGCCGCTGGAAGCCCTGGATTTTGTAATAGTCACTATGGATGCCAGCCTGAAGGACTGGGTCGCTCCTTGTCTAGACCAGATTATTCAGGTTTTTTTCCTCCTCTGGAGGGCTCCTGGCTGATCAGTCGTCGGTTGGAGGTCAGGGTAATTTGCTTGACTCTACTGAAGTTTCAGTCCCTGCTTGGGGTAAGGTAGTCTGCGTGTTCTCGGACAATGCAGTACTAGATAAACCTTTTGATGACATCACTGAAAAATGCTTGTCTGCCTCCACCTGCTGGTGAGGGAGAATCACCCATTTGTCTAGACTGGTCTAGCAGGATTCAAGAAAAGGAAATTATTAAACTTTCTCCATCAGCAGGTGGTCTTCTCTGTTATGAAACAGGCCCCAAATGTGTTTCTTCTCTTCGCCAGTTGGTCATGGCTGCTCTTCCTCACATGCCTTTATTGGCTATTGGGATTTCTCCTTCCTTGACTGTTCTCATACTCTGAGCTCCCTTCCTCTCCCCTGTTCTGTCACCTTCAAACACCTTTCTCTTCCACTCTCTCTTGCATCTCTTCATGCAGGTAGCTGTGAAGATGGAGAAGAGATAAACAATTCCTTATTGTGTCATAGTATAAGGGTACTGTGCACCTCCTATCACTCCAATCTCAGTACATAGAATGATAAAGGCAATGATTGATGCAGAGTAGGAAGTGCCAGAAGCCAGCTTGTGGGGAGGTAGGGTTATGTCTCACCCATTTCACCAATGGAGAGAGATCTCCTCAAGATGTCGAAGTTAGATGCTTTGGTTTCATTGGTTACCAAGAAGGCGACCATTCCGGTTGAAGGAAGAGCGGCATTAAAGGGCACTCAGGATAGGAAACTGCTAAAGCAGGCCTTTGAGATCAAAGCACTGATATTGCAGACCTCCATTTGTAGTGTTTATGTGGTTCAAGCATGTTTGAGATGGGCACAGAACTTACCTGATTTGGAGCAAGGTCCTCAACATGTCGTCTGAAGCGGCTATGTTGGAATCAGGCTCCATGCACTTGGCAGATACATTCTATGACTTGGTAAGAGCCCCCGCAAAGAGCATGGCTTCTGTTGTCTATGCAGGTTGGTTTCTCTGGCTATGTAATTGGTCCACAGACGTATCTTCTAAAATCCAGCTCAGTAAGCTTCTCTTTTTTTTTTTTTTTTTTTTCCCGTTTTATTTATTAATATAAAGAAACTTACATAGCAAAAAAGTAACAATTACATGGGAACAATATCCCAACCATAAGCCAAGGTAACACAATTGTAATAAACCACATTTAGGAGAAGCTAAATACATACAATGAAATGGATTCTTAGAAAATCTCTGACCGGCCAGCAGCCCTAAGCCAAGAAGAAAGAAAAGAAAAAAAGGAAAAAAAAAAGAAAGGAAAAAAGAAAAGAGAAAAAAGGGGAAAGAAAAAGGGGGAAAAAACCTAAAATCTAACCTTTCCCTTTCAAGAAAACTAACAATTGATCCACTTCAGAAAAAACATAATGAACTCCCTGGTAAATTATATGACATTTACATGGAAACCGTAAGTAAAATAATGCCCCAAGGGCCAAAACTCGCGGGCGAACTTCCAAAAAGGCCTTTCGCCGTTGCTGTGTGGCCCTGGAGACATCGAGAAAGATCTGGACACACTGGCCACAAAATTTCTCAAGTTTCTTCTTAAAATAAGCGCGAAAAATTCTCTGTTTATCTAATTCAGTAACAACCGTGACTAACAAAGTCGCCCTTGTAGGAATCTCATCCTGCGAGGACTCTAAGAAATTAGATATATTTAAAGAAGACTTATCTTGAGGGCCACCTTGTGCCCCTCCCTCTGACACTCTATCCTCTACTGCTTTCAATTTAGAAGAAATATAGTAAATATTTGAAAGAGAAATAGAATCAGAAATTAACAATACATCCTTAAGATATTTGTGAAAAAGGATATCAGGAGCTAGGTAATGCGTTTTGGGGAAATTCAAAACACGGAGATTCCTTGAACGCAAGGAATTCTCCAATAGCTCATCTTGTTGATGTAAAGAAACCACATCTGGAACCAGAGTATCCAGCACTGTCCGTTGGGAAACAATCCGAGCTTCATGAGACACCATTAATTTTTCAACCTCAGACAGTCTGGATTCCTGGTTGGATAACTTTTCAACCGTTTCTTTTGTAAAACCTGAAACCTTCTGAAGAGAGGAGTTCAAAGTGAGCTCTAACCTAGATAGCATAGCCCACAGGTCTCTCAAGGAGACGTCATCCAGGGGGACCGGTGGCTCAATAGTTCCAGGAAAAACTACTACGGAGGGAAGCGGGGGAGGCAATGTCTCCACTGTTGATTCAATCCTCAAAAAGGAAGAAGAAAGCATAGGTTCCCCGATAACTGAATGATTAGAAACACTCACATCTGAGTTTAAAACTTTCTCCTGATTAGCTAGGGGAAGTTTCTCCACTTGTGGGGAAGAGTTTGAAGAATTCGTACTCACAGTTGACTTTTCATTTAGCGGAGTATCCGGAGTTTGATCCGATTTCGCTCTAACCACAGATACATGCGCATCCATTGGTCCCACAGTTTTTACAGCCTTCGGCTGCACAGCCGGCTGAAGGCGTTTCTTTCTCTTCCCCATCCGCAGAAGTCGATCGCGCCGAATCTGCGCCGAAGGGGCGCCAAAGGGGCGTGACCTGCCCCTTTGGTCACGCCCCTTCGGGCACGCACCACGGGCACGTGCCCGCTACGCGTCCCGCGTTGGGGGCAAGGTGGTTATAGCCCCAGGAAATCCAACAGCCCCAATCAGGGAAGCAGGAGCGGGAGCCGGTCCAATCAGAGAATGCAGTAAGTTTGTAACAGGAAACAAAGTAGCTCCTCAGCGTCCCGCGTTGGGGGCAAGGTGGTTATAGCAGTAAGCTTCTCTTTAAGGGTAAGCTGCTCTTTGGAGAGGCGTTGGAGAAATTGGTAAAAGATCTAGAGGAAACCAAAGGGACCAGACTTCCGAAGGATAAACTTAAGAGTGTGAAGGCTTCAACTTCGATCAGAGGACAGTTCAGAGATTTCTGGCAGTTTGGCACGGTCCCCTTTGCTACTTTCCAGTGTGCTCACTACCCCTCTAGGGGGCAGTCCTTTCAAGGTGCTAAAGGAATAGGTAGAGGGTATTATTCAGGAGCCACCACGGCCTCTAAAAAGTCACAGTAAAGTGAGGGGACCCAAAAGGAGGTGATACCAGTAGGAAGTTGGCTATAACAGTTTTACTCTGCTTGGGTCCAGAATACTTCCAGTATATGGGTGTTAAAAGTGATTTGAGAAGGGTACATGCTGGAGCTGGTGCGTATTTATTTATTTTATTTTTATTTTTTATATACCGCGCTATTGAAATCAGCGCGGTTTACATTAAAACTGAACAGAGCAACAATGCATTAAATATCACAATGTGCTTACATAGAACATGGCATAATCAAACTGGGATAACAGGGAAACTATTCACATGGTATATACAAGTATTTACATAGAGTTAAGTATTCCAATAAACCGTGGGCATTTATAGGTCAGGTGGGAGAATGTGTAGATCTAAGGGAGAGGAGCACCTAGCCATTTTCATGTTGTGTGATAGTGCAGTTAATGTGTGGTGTGAGTGCAAATGACTTATGTTTTTCGGGCATGGTTTCAGGATATGAATTAGAAAAAGGTGGTGTTTTATTGCCTTTCTGAAGGAGGTGAGGCTGGCTATGGATCGAATACTAGCGGGAAGTTCATTCCAGGCTGTCGGGGCATAAATTGAAAAAGCTCTATTGGTAGTTGCCTTTGTACATCTTGTGGTGAGCTTAGGTACAGTTAGCATGTTCAGTAGTGTAGGTCTTCTGACTCTGATGTTGGGTGTGTTGTTGAGCAGTTTACTGATTGGTGTGGGAGATTGATTCTTCAGTGCCTTGAAGGTCATGACCAGTACCTTGTATTGAATTCGAGCTTGTAGTGGCAGCCAATGTAGGTTTTTCATTACTGGAGTTATATGTTCCAATCTTGATGTCCCTGTAAGAACCCTAGCAGCTGAGTTCATGGCCAGCCGAAGTGGGTTGAGGGTTGCTTGTGGAAGACCATGGAGGATGGTGTTCGCGAAATCTAGGTGTGGGATCACTAGGGCTTGAAATATGGTTCGATAGTCTGAAAAGTCCAGTAGTGGGCGGAGGTGGCGAAGGGTTCGTATTTTGTGGTATATTGCTTTGGTAACGGTCTTTACGTGGGTTGTCATATCCAATCGCTGATCTAGGGTGATGCCTAGGTAGCGAATTGTGTCTCTTGTCTTGAGTTCAGTGTTTTTAACTTGCAGGTTGGGTGGTGGGGTGAATTTCTGATTCCTTGTGACAAATAGGACATCAGTTTTGCTATGATTAATCCTCAGGTTTTGTGTGAGAAGCCATTCAGCCACTGCATCAAAGCATCTGATGATAGGGGAAAAATCAGGTTGTTCTATGGTAAATGGAATGTATAGTAGTATGTCATCAGCATACACGAGACATTCTACATTTAATGAGCGTATCAGAGAGCAGATAGGCTGCATATAAATGTTAAATAGTAGAGCAGACAGGGATGATCCCTGTGGCACTCCCTTGTTCTGTAAGAATGATTCAGAGGACGTGTTACCTGCTTTTACTTGCTGCCATCTGTTAGGTATGATTCGCACCATTGTAATGCGGTTCCCAGTAATCCTTTTTCTTGGAGGCGTTGTAATAGTATCTTATGATTCACAGAATCAAATGCGGCAGCAATGTCAAGAAAGATGAGGACGAAACCTTGGTGTGTGTTGTCAATTCCTGTGATTAGCTTGTCGAATAGGGTAGTTAAGATGGTATCTACTCCATGCGATTCCCTGAAGCCATGTTGGGCTGGATCGAGGGGTGCCTCGTCATCGATGTGCTGATGGATCTGACGCTGGACTATTTTCTCGATGATCTTAGCAAGCAGTGGAATGCTTGATATGGGTCTGTACGATTCAACTTTGGATGTATCAAGGCGACTATTCTTTAGCAGGGGTCTGATCGATGTATGTTTTAAACTTTGAGGGAAGATGCCCCTTGATAGTGATTGGTTGGTTATTTTACATAATGCATGGCTTAGTTCATGTCGAAGTTCCTTTATCCAACTTGCTGGACAGGGGTCATTGGGAGCCGTGGTGAGATTGCGTATGCCTTGTAGTGCTATATAAATGATTAATAATAGCAGCAGTAGTAGTAGCTGGCTCAGCCTGTCTCAGATGCTTATATGTTGTCCCCATTTCAAGGCTTCAGCCAAAGTAAAAGCAGTAGCAGACAAGGTACAGAGGCTGATACAATTGAAGGTGGTGGTCAGGGTATCCCTAGACCAGTGTGGTCGAGGTCAGCACTTCATTTACGTCATTGTCCCCTAAAAGGAGGGTTCTTTCATCCAGTTCTTGACCTCAAGTAGGTCAACAGGGCCTTGCGAATACCTCATTTTCACATGGAAGCTTTATGATCGGTGATAGTGGCCATGAGAAAATGCGAGTTCTTGATGGCTCTGGATCTCACATGGGCATACATGTACATTCCCATTCATCCTGACCATTAGCGTTTCCTATGGTTCGTTTGGCCTAGCGACAGTACCTAGGATCTTTATGAAAGTCATGGTGGTGGTGGCGGTGGCAGCTGCTCTGTGGCGGGAAGGTGTATCTGTACTTAGATGATTGGTTGATCAGGGCAAAGTTGGTACAAGAGAGTCACAAAGTCACAGAATGAGTAACAAGGTTCCTTCAAGGTCTGGGATGGGTGATCAATTTCAGAAAGAGCAAATTAGTGCCATCTCAGGATCTGATTTATCTCTGCGCACATTAAGACACAGAAGGAGGACCAGTATCACTGCCTCTGGAAAGAGCCAGAAAGTTCAGGATCAAGTCTGGCAATTCTTATGGATGAAGGCGCCATCAACATGGCACTCCTGGGCTCCAGTACGGCGATTTTGGATCTGGTACCATAGGCAAGAGCGCATATGTGGCGTCTGTAGAGGGACCCTACTGATGCGTAGGTCACCCCACCCCAGAAGTACGCATTCTCGAGGAGACTGCTGTGCCCACAGGAGGCGAGAGTCAGCTTGCGCTGGTGGTTAGATTCCAAGGAACAATCGGTAGGGATGCCTCTGGAGCCGCCCAAATGGATAGTAGTAACTACTGATGCCAGTCTGTCTATTTGTCACAAGTAGTGCAAGGATGGTGGCTTACGGAAGAGAGTTCCTGGTCCATAAACTATTTGGAGATGCAAGCGGCATTTCTAGCTCTGCAATATTTTCTTCCTCTGCTTCAGAATAGAGTGGTGAGGATTTTTTCAGCAATGCCACTACAGTGACTTACATGAACCGGCAGGGAAGCACAGGAAGCGCAAGTCTGGCAGAGGAGGTGGCTTCTCTTTTTTGGGCGTAGAAAATCTGCTAACACTGTCAGCAGCACACGTGGCCAGAAGAGAAAATGTGCAGGCCAACTTCCTCAGCAGACATCAATTGGATTCAGGGGAGTTGTCTCTGGAGATCCCGGTTTTTCACAACAGAGTTCGATGCTGGGATCTGCCGGTCATAGATCTGATGGCTTCAGCCTCCAATGCCAAAGTGGGGCTGGTTCTTCAGTCTCTGGCGCGAGAGAATGTCCAAAGTTCTGGATGCTCTAGCTCAGTCATGGCCAAAGAAAGGTCTTCTCTGTGTTTCCCCATGGTTATTGATCGGGAAGCTACTTCAGAAGATAGAATTGCACCGAGGGCTAGTGAAGAGAGGCTAAAAAGGTTAGGACTCTTTAACCTGGAAAAGAGACAGCTGAGGGGGAGATATGATAGAGGTCTATAAATTAATGAATGGAATGGAACGGGTAAACGTAGATAGATTGTTTGTCATCAGAATATAGAAAGACTAAGGGACGTGCAATGAAGCTACAAAGTAAACTATTTAATAAGAGAAAATATTTTTTCACTCAACATGTAATCAAACTCTGGAATTGTTACCGGAGGATGTAGTAAAAGCTGTTAGTGTAGCTGGGTTTTAAAAAGGTTTGGACAAGTTCCTAGAGGAAAGGTCCATAAACCATTATTAAAAGCACTGGCAAGTTAAATGCAAGGCATTGATAAGGCAGGCAAAGGGAGAATTTGAGAAGAAGCTTGCTGCGGAAGCAAAAACGCGTAATAAAGACTTTTTCAAGTACATTCGTAGCAAAAACCTTGTGAGAAAGTCAGTTGGTCCATTAGATGATAGAGGGGTTAAAGGGGCACTAAGAGGGGATAAGGCGATAGCGGAGAGACTGAATGAATTCTTTGCTTCGGTTTTTATTGAGGAAGATGTAGGGATGTTACCCATGACTGAAGTGGTATTTAAAGGTGTGGAAGAATTGAAGGAAATATCGATACATCGGGAAGATGTATTACAACTATTTGATAAACTGAAGAGTAGCAAATCACCTGGACCTGATGATATACATCCAAGGGTGTTGAAAGAACTGAAATATGAGATTGCAGACCTGCTATTAGTAATCTGTGAACTATCATTAAAATCATCTGTAATACCTGAAGATTGGAGGATAGCGAACGTAACGCCAATTTTTAAAAAGGGTTCCAGGAGTGATCCGGGAAACTACAGACCGTTGAGCCTGACATCAGTATCGGGGAAAAATGGTAGAAACCATCATAAATAACAAAATTGCTGAACATGTAGATAGTCATGGCTTAATGGGAGACAGCCAACATGGCTTTAGACAAGGAAGATCTTGTCTTACTAATCTGTTATGTTTTTTTGAAGGTGTGAATAAACAGGTAGACAAAGGTGAGTCGGTTGATATAGTGTATTTGGACTTTCAGAAAGCCTTTGACAAGGTCCCTCATCAGAGACTTTTGGCAAAACTAAAGAAACTAACCCACAACCAGCCTCAATTAACATACAAGATATGGCAGACTACTTTGCCAACAAACTTAAATCATCAATGATACCTACACCGTTCAATACTATTCCATCTACTAGTATTCATACCTGGAACGATTTCCTCCCAATAGATAAGAAGCAACTACTCAACATTATATCGAATATCAATACAACCACATCCATACTTGATCCCTGCCCAGTTCTCTGGATCAAACAAACAAACAAAGCAAGAACTAGCACCCTTTATCCTAAATATAGTGAACCAATCACTCCTACAAGGGATATTACCTAAAGAACTAAAATTATCTGCAATCCGCCCTATATTAAAAAACAAGACTTTGAACGAAAATGACCCATCATCCTATCGTCCGATAGCAAGCATCCCCTTCATAACTAAAATCATAGAAAAAGCTGTACAACTACAGTTACAAGATCATATAGATACATTTGCCCCACTTGATGAACATCAATACGGTTTTCGCCCTTATCACGGCGTAGAAACCCTACTCATTACACTTCTTGACACTCTTAATAAAGGTCTAGACAATCCTAAACATGCATTCCTTATGGTTTTCCTTGATATATCAGCTGCATTTGACAGCATCAACCACAACATACTTATCTCAAGACTTAAACAAATAGGATTGCTAAAAACCACACTCGAATGGTTTAAATCATACATATCCGATCGTTCACAATATGTTCAGTTTAACCAATTTTCATCATCCCCTTTCCCTCAAGAACAAGGTGTACCCCAAGGCTCAGCTCTGTCTGCTTTATTATTTAACATATACCTCCAACCAATATGCTCCATATTCAAAAAATACAAAATTAATTATTCTATATATGCAGACGACATTATGTTATTCTCCGAGTTTAATGTAATTAACCCAAACCACAACAATATAATAAACTGTCTAACAGAAACTGAAAAATGGCTTCTTTCAAACAATCTAACTATTAACATAAAAAAAACTGAAGTCCTGATTGCAACAAAAAACACAAAATATACTCCCCCAGCTAACATTAATATCCTCAATGCGACTCTACCAATAAAAGAAGAAATAAAATATTTAGGAGTTATCATTGACAAAACGCTCAGTTTTACAACACACATCAAGAAATTAACAAAAACAATCTATTACAAATTGCGTTCTATCCAACAACTAAGACCACTATTACAAGACGATGACTTTAGAACTGTTACTCAAGCCTTGATCATACCGCATTTTGATTTTTGTAATAGCATACTACATGGTATAACCAAGAAGAACATCAAAATTTTACAATTGGCCCAAAATGTAACAGCTAGAGTTATACTTAAAGCCAAACTATCAGACCATATTACCCCTATTCTATTCACACTACACTGGTTACCTATATTCAGTAGAATTCAATATAAAATACTATTAACCACTTTCAAAATAATTAATAATATTGCCCCATCATACTTAACCACCCTCCTTCACAGCCCACCCGAAAATAGGATAAGACGGAGAAAAAACCTCAACACCTTAGCAGTCCCAGATATAATAAGAAAATCTAAACACTCAACAAGCAACAGTGCCTTTTCGCTAGTTGCTCCGATACTGTGGAACAATCTACCAGACCAACTAAGAGAAACAAAAGATCTTCTAACATTCAGGAAAACACTAAAAACCCATCTATTCACACAATACTATACCAATGGAAAAACAGGTATAGCCTCTCAACCTCCATAAACTGAATCAATTACTCTCTCCAATCATACATCTTAATCTGAATCAACTATAACTTCAAATGATATAAGTATTCTTCGCACATTAATATAATTATTAAAGTAAACTATTATTTGTAATATAGTTCAATATTGTTATGTTATATATATATAATATAGTTCAATAATGTTATGTATATTGTAATACATTTATACTATTATTTGCATTACAATACCTGTAATAATGTAATCTAGTTCATAAAGTTCTGAATCATATGTATTGATATTTGATTTGTTATAATGTAAAATGTTCCTAGTTATACTGTAATACCTAGTCCTTAAAGTTCAATGTACCTGTTCTATTTGTTATAATGTAAACCGCTGCTGATCCTTGGAAGCAGCGGTATATAAAAGCTGTCCAAATAAATAAATAAATAAAGAGTCATGGGATAGGAGGCAGTGTACTATTGTGGATCAGGAACTGGTTAAAAGATAGAAAGCAGAGGGTAGGGCTAAATGGCCAATTTTCCCAATGGAGAAAGGTGAATAGTGTGTACCCCAGGGATTTGTGCTGGGTCCACTGCTTTTTGACATATTCATAAATGACCTGGAAAAGGGAATAACAAGTGAGGTTATCAAATTTGCAGATGTCACAAAACTATTTAAAGTTGTTAAAACCCATGAGGATTGTGGAAAGTTTCAAGAGGATAAATTGGAAGACTGGGCATCAGAATGGCAGATGAAATTTAATGTGGACATGTGCAAAGTTATGCACCTAGGGAAGAACAACCCAAACTATGGTTACACAATGCAAGGTTCCACATTAGGAACCACCACTTAGGAAAAATATTTAGGTGTCATTGTGGATAACATGTTAAAACCCTCCGCCCAGTGTGCAGCGGCGGCCAAGAGAGCAAATAGAATGCTAGGTATCATAAGGAAAGGAATGGAAAATAAAACAAAGGTTATTATAATGCCTCTATATCGTTTCATGGTGCGACTGCACCTTGAATATTGTGTGCAGTTCTGGTCGCTGTATCTTAAAAAGGATATAACGTTATTAGAAAAGGTTCAGAGAAGGGCCACCAAAATGGTAAAGGGGATGCTCTAGCTCAGCTCTCCTATGAAGAAAGGCTAAAAGGTTAGGGGATGCTCTAGCTCTAGCTCTCCTATGAAGAAAGGCTAAAAGGTTAGGGCTCTTTAACCTGGAAAAGAGACGGCTGAGGGGGAGATATGATAGAAATCTATAAATTAATGAATGGAGTGGAACAGATAAATGTAGATCGATTGTTTACATTATCAGAATATAGAAAGACTAAGGGACATGCAATGAAGCTACAGGGTAAACTATTTAATACTAATAAGAGAAAATATTTTTTCACTCAACGTGTAGTCAAGCTCTGGGATTTGTTACCGGAGGATGTAGTAAAGGCTGTTAGTGTCGCTGGGTTTAAAAAAGGTTTGGACAAGTTCCTGGAGGAAAGGTCCATAAACCATTATTAAAAGGGACCCAGGATATCAATGCTTGACCCAATGCAAGCATTTGTGGAACCTTTCTCTTTTGGGGAAACTGCTAGGTACGTATGACCTGGATTGGCCACTGTTGGAAACAGGATACTGGGCTTGATGGACCTTGGTCTGACCCATTATGGCATATCTTATGTTCTTATGATTCTAGGAGCACCAGGCTGTCTGTGGAAGCTTTGGTATGTGGATGTAGTCCAGTTAGCAGTGGGCGTTCTGTGGCATCTTTCAGTGGTGAACAATCTGTTGTCGCAGAGTCCAATTCTCATGCCTCAAGTAGATCGATTCTTGCTTACGGCTTGTCTTTTGAGAGGGCTAGGTTAAGAAAGAAGGGTTACTCAGCTCAGATAATAGCCAATTTTCTTCAAGCTCGGAGGCATTCCACTTTCTTTTGTCATACATTAGAGTTTGATGAATTTTTGAAAGCTGGTTTGAGGAAAACTGACATAGGGCACTTTCGGTCCCGATACCTGCTGTGCTAGTGTTCTTACAAGCAGGGTTAGATAAGGACTTTGCATTGAATTCTCTGAGTTCTGGTGGCCGCCTTAGTCTGTTATCGAGGTCGAATGCCCATCCAGATGTGGTGTGTTTTCTTAGGGCAGTTAAGCAGTTTGGTCTAAGGTACGTCAACTGTTGCCACTGTGGAACCTCAATTTGGTCTTGTTGGCATTGGCAGAGCCTCCCTTCGAACCATTGTGCAGGGCAACACTTAAGGATCTTACGTTGAAGGTAGTTTTTCTCGTGGTGATATGCTTGACTTATCTCGGAGATTCAAGCTTCATCTTGTAGGGAGTCTTTCCTTTTGATTTCAAAAGAGAAAGTGTTGCGTCCAATTCCTTCCTTCTTGCTGAAGGTTGTTTCGGCCTTTTATCATAAACAGGCCGTGTTGCTCCTGGTCTTTCCTGGCTCAGACAACAGCTCGGAAGACCGATAGTTGCGTCTGCTGGACACCTGTAGGGCCCTTTAAAAGAACTGAGTTGTTTCAAAAGTCAAGTCATCTCTACGACCTGTTTGTGGGGCCATGCAGTGGTGAAGCGGCATCAAAGGCTTCTATAGCACTGTGGTTGAAGGAGGCTCTTGCCTCTGCATACTTGCTTAAGTGCAGGTCCCTCCCTGTTGGCTTGCACATTCACTCAACCAGAGCGCAAGCGGCATCCTGGGCTGAGTATAGTCTCATTCCACCAATGGATAGCTGTAAAGCCAGCTACCTAGTCATCACCTCATATCTTTGTGCACCACTATCACCTTGATGTCCAGGGCAGGAACGATCCATTGTTTGGGGCCAGAGGTTGCAGGCCAGTCTCACGGGTCCCTCTGAATCTTAAGTACTGCTGTGGTACATCCCATGCGTCTGGTCTGGACTGGAGGGATGATAAGGAAGGTGAAATTAGGCCTTGCCTGCTAATTTTCTTTCCTTGAGTCTCTCCAGTCCAGTCCAGTCCAGGACCCACCCATGTTTTTCAGCTTATCTTTATGCGAGCCCGGATTTAAGGAAATACGTGTGCCTTTTAGGGTGTCCGGGAACGACTCTTCGTTGTTGCTCACCTCGTATGGGAGCATACACAGGATTCATCTTGTGCTGTGTTCAGTGATTCTTTTAGTTCTTTCTGGAATGGTAGCTGATTTTTCTAGCACTGTGTTTATAGTTATTACAAGTTACTTAGATCTTACCTGACACTTCTCTTGTTGGAGTCTGCTTTTTTATTAGAATACTGCAGTGAGAGGAAGTGCACAGAACCCTTATACTGTGACATCATCAAAACCTGGGATTCTCAGTCTCCATCTGCTGGTGACGGGCTTAACCCATGCGACTGGACTGGAGAGATTCAAGGAAAGAAAATTAGCAGGTAAGGCCTAATCTCACCATGTACTGTAAAGATTCACTCCAAAACAAAATAAGAGACAAATAAGATGGTATACAAATGGAAATCAGACACAAAAATCTACACCAACACGAGACGTCTCCTCTCATAATCACCAATGCTTAGTCCAGCAATCACGTAGTCCACAAATTAATGAAAAGATTACAAGTTACTGGCTTTTTGTTTTTTTTGGTGGGCATGTCCAGGAACCATGACTGAATGGGTAAAACTGTGATCCTACCAGCCAATAAAAAGCAAGGCTATTTGAGCACAGTTGACAACAGAGGAGTAAAACTTTTTAATGCAGAAGTTGACTGCAGTTTTACTGCATAATTTTTATATTTTTTTATTCTACATATTCATTAAAATGTTAATATTGACATAAAAATCTGTGTCAAAATTTTACCTCTCATTTCTCCGGGAATAAGCAGGAAGTCATTCCTCACATGTGGGTGATGTCAGCACCGATGGAGCCCATGTGAAAATATCTTCCCAGTTTTCAAAGAAAGCCTTTGGGAGATACACCATGCATTCATGGTCCGTTTCCCGCCCAAGGGTGCCATCTTGCCTCAGTCTCCTTTTTTTCTGCAGAGCCCTTCGTACGTTGTCCAGTTTTCCTTGGAAAAAGTCAGATTTTTATTAAGTTTTGTCCAGTTTGCGTACCGGTTCCTTCTCTCCCCGAGCCAGCTCGCCTCTGTATCGCTCCTTGGGTATGACTATTTGTTTTATCATTTTTTCATCAAAGCGTTTGCTCCTTTTTTCAGCCGAAGGCCTTGGATCCCCACCGGATGGCAGGGACCCCTTTTTTTCTGATGGCCTCCAGTGGTTTCAAAAACTGACCAGTGTGGCAAAATGATGTCACTCACTGACCCACATGACTGCTGCCTCTCATGCCTCGGCACGGAGCACAACGACTTGGACTGTGAGCTCTGCAGAACCATGACCTCAAAGGCCTTAAAGAGCTGCCATCAGCAGCAGGAAGATTTTTTCCAGAAGTCACTCTGTGCTGGAGTCTGTGGTTGCACCGTGCTCCAGGGCCCCCTCTGATACCTCGGTGCCCCATGAAGCCAGAGGCTCCTCGGAGTCCCGCGGCCATGATTCCTCTGAGCAGAAATCTTGTAGGTGGAGCACAAGAAGAAGAAACCCTTGAAGACAGCCTCGGAGGATGGATTCGGGAACAAGGGGAAATCCAACCCTGGGACCCACAGTGCCAAGTATGAGTCTGAGGAGTCAAGACAGGAACGGCCTTCCAAGCTGCCCAGTAAGGAGTTGTCGGCACTCGCTGACCTGCCTCATACCTCCAAGGCCATCCTCATCGAGGACTCCCTCTCGACAGTACCAACGCTGGGCCCAAAATCCTCTGTGCCTGTTTCGAAGGCTGCGGATCCAACTGATAATGGAGACCAGAATGGCAGCCCTAGAGAGCAATATATTTGCTCTAGTGGAAATGCAGTGGGTGTTCGTCTTTCTTGTCCGGTTCATATGCCCCGATGACAGGACCCTTGACATTGAGGGCTTCCCCGGACATCGAGCCAGTCTTCGTGTGCCATCGGCCTCAAGAGAGTCTCAGATGAGGTCCCAGTCCCATTCCTCAAGACACCAGTCCTCCCCAGTGAACGCCCTCGGCTTGGACCGACAATCCTCTGGAGGTCACTGACCGCCGGGAGCGGTCTACTCGGACTTCGAGTCCGAATTAAAGACTGAAGATGAAGAGTCCCTGGACACGAAGCGACACAGAGACGTGCCCTCAGACAGTCTCCCCCGACGCTGTTCCCCACCCAAGGATGTTGCATTCCTTGATTTTGTGTGAGATATGGCCCTCACTATAGGGACCGAGTCCGAGGAGGACCCTTGCACTGAGGAATTGGAGATACCCTATATGAGGCACCCCCGAAGGAAACCCTTATGGTCCCGGTGCCCCTGATCCTCGACCGCCTCCACTTCCAGATATGGGAAACACCGGTGTCGGTACCATTCGTTAGTAGGCTCCTCGACAGCATTACCGGTTATGCCAAAGCCCTGCATTTCAAAAGACCCAGCTTCCCCACAACTCCATGGCCGTGGAGTCAGCCATGCACCAGCTTAAAAGCCAAAAATTCATCAGTGCCACCCATCAGGGAGGCCCGAACCCTCGATGCCCTCAGCCGTAAGGCCTTTCAGGGCTCGATGCTAACATGCCGGATCCAGTCCTACCAGCTCTACATTTGCATGTGCCTGAAGGAACTGTCGAAGCAGCTTGGTGGATTCTCAGCAGGCCTCGATGGGGAACCCCTACAGAGGTTCAAGACCCTGACCTCGGCGGTAAAAGAATGCTCGAAGATTTTGTCCCAGGTAGTCTATGATGGCTTCAAGTCATCGGCCAGGGTGGCTGCCGCAGGCATCAGGGCACAATGCTAGGCATGGCTGCAGTCCAACCTGGAACAATGGGTGCAGAACAAACTGATTGATGTCCTCTTCATAGGATAAAACCTATTCAGAAAGCCCATGGCGGATAAGGCAGTGCAGTTAGAGACCGAGTGCGTGACAAAAACTATGATCTGAAAGAAGGCCTTGGTGCAACCCTGGAAGAAAGCCCCAGGGAAAAAGCCTTTCTCCCGGAGGAAGAAAGGGCTTTAGCTGTACACTGCACATGGTCCCAGAAAACAAAAGACCTCCGGCTCCGGCCCCGGCCCAGCTTGGGGGGAGCTTTTGACTGCCTGAATGAGACCTCCCTACCCCCAGGGGGGGTCCTCTGCTGCTCACAGGGAGGCGCCTAGTCCTGTTTGCCCACAGGTGGACAGCCATCACCACCCTCGTACTTCCCATGAGAATCCACCAGGCTTCTCCTTCACCAGATCCTGGTCCCTCACCAAGCTAGCAGGTCTAATCAACGACAAAGCAGTGGAGCCAGTGCTGATACATCTCTGTGACACAGACTTCTACTCTAGGTATTTCCTCATCCCTAAAAGGACTGGGGGCCTCAGGCTCATCTGGACCTGCAAGATCTCAACAGGTTTCTGGTCAGGGAAAGGTTCAAGATGCTTACCCTTGGGACACTACTGCCATTCCTCCAGCAGGGAGATTGGCTATGCTCCTTAGACCTAAAGGATGTCTACACTCACATCCTAATTCATCCCAGTGTGACCCCACAGGTCCCGTATAGGCCTTTGCCTAGGGCCCCGGGGTTATAGTTGCCTCCTATCTTGCAGAACAAAATAGCCTTCAGTCGAGTGTTAAGGCAAAACGAAGATAAGGGCTTTATTCCCCTTCCCTCAAGGATATCTCTCTGTACACAAAACTTGGAAACAAAACAGTACTTCCAAAGAAAAATATGTTTTTTCTTTGTAGCTTACAGGTCTTCAGCGCAAGGATTCAACATCATCCGACATGCATAACGTACAGTCTATGGGAGCACATTCAGGAATATTGTTATGACTTTCCCACTGCATCAGCTCGCATTCACCCGGTGTTACACTTAGGTTTAAATCCTCGTAGCTGTTTCTGTATAAGCCTCTCTCTGAGGACTCAGTTGGACTACAAGAGTACAGTTCTAAGCAAGTAGGTTTTGGAATACCTGTTACTGCAGTATGTCCTCTCTGGCTCTCCTCCTCTAACCTCCAACGGCTAGGAATTGTTTTATATCTTCCTGTAGTTAATTCATGCTCTGTGCACTGCTCTGACCCTCTGGTACAAACAGACCTTTTAGCTTTCCCTTTGATAAAGCTTGGTTCCCACCTGTATAAATGGTGAGGTTTTCTCTCTGGTAATAAGGACTGTGGACTCCCCTGCTCTCCCAGTCTGGACAGCTTTCTGACCTCAGCTTGGTCTCTCCTTCTCTCTGGAGTTATAGCTTCTACCTCTTGGCTGTAAGCAGGCTCCACCTCAGACCTCCAGTTGCTAGCACTCTGAGCACTTCGATGGCCACGTTCTTCTGAAGCCTTTCCCTTGCTGCTTCCTGTTCCAGGGCTACTCCCACTGCTTCCTGGATTCAGCAGACTTCCCTCTCTGTGACCTCTGCTTCCTGCACGTCTGCTGCTCGCACTGACACTGCCCTCTGCTGGATCTACCCAGCAGCTTTTATCTCCCTCTCCACTACACGATCTCCAGGAACAAGCAGGAATGAGTCTTCACATATGGGGTACGTCGGTACCGACGGAGCCTGCGCGGGAACGCTCCCCAGCTTCCCAGAAGGAAAGCTTTTGGGAGCATCCCACTGCGCCTGCACGCTGCCTTCCCGCCTTTCCTGACCAGCTCTCCTCAGTTCTTCTTTGCCGCGGAGCCAGCAGGTCGAGCCCTGTCACCGCTGAAGAAGTTCTTTATTTTATTTTATTTCTTTGGTCGCGTGTCTGCCTTCCCCGACTCCGGACCGGTACCGCCGGTCTTTTCTTTCTTTCTTTAAAAAAAAAAAAATCGATATTTTTTCCTCACTTGGTGTATTTTTCTTCTTAGGCCTCAGGGCCCACAAGAAAATTTCCCTCATGGAAAAAACAGCCTCCGGGTTCAAAAAATGTACTAAGTGTAGCGGTACTATTTCTGTTACAGATACCCATGAATGGTGTCTTAAATGTTTGGGTCCTGAACACTCCATTCCGGATTGTCTGTCCTGCTCTCTAATGTCTAAACGGGGGTTACAGAACCGAGCAGCTAAGCTCCATGTGCTGTTTCCCGCTGATGCACCGGCGGTAGCATCGACATCTTCCAGGTCGTCTTCTCCTGATGGATCTCAGGTAACCAAACATAAACCTAGCAGGTCCTCGAAGGGTAGATCTCCCTCTCAGCATCGAGATGCCTCCGGGCTTGCCCTCGAGGATCCTGCGCCAGCAAAACAACCCCGGCGGGAAGCTCCGGCTTCCAAAGCTCCTCCTATGGGGTTACAGGTTGACATCGATGGCACAGCCTCGACCGATCACCTGTTAGAATGCTCTGGGGTACCGGCACAATCTCCCGGTACCGATCTCCAGGCATTCATGGCGTCGATGGATCAGAATGTTCTGTCCATGCAGCAGGCTATTTCAGCCTTCATTCAAGCTGCGACGCCGACGGTACCGCAACAAGCTCCGTTGTCGGTATCGGCTCCGGTACCGACCGCATCGACATCGACTAGGACAGCGGTTCCTTGTCCAGGGCTGTTTCTCGGTACCGATCCGGTTCCGAAAACGCCCGATGTCGATACCGCTCGATACGCGTATCGAGCGCTGGAAGAGCACCCTGACAGGCGGTACTTCGATTCCTCTGGTGATTCTGATTCATCAGATGAATCACCTGAAGTATCCATAGCCCTTCCTGAAGAGCCTTCTTCTCCAAAAAGAAGAATGTCTCCTCCAGAGGACTTATCCTTTCAAGACTTCATAAGAGAAGTAGCTAAAGGACTATCTATCTCAGTAGCCTCTGAATCAGAGCCTAGAGCAAAAAAAATGGATATTTTAGGATACCCTAAGGCTCCTAGAGAGGCAGTCACCTTACCAATTCATGAGATTCTTTATGAACACATGATTGATTTATGGGAGACTCCTCTTACTCTCTCTCCTCATTCTCGCAGGTTGGACACTATGTACCGTGTCCCTCCCTGTCCTGGCTTTCAAAAAACTCAGCTTTCTCACCATTCCATTGTGGTGCAGTCAGCTATGAAGAGGATAAAGAGTACAAAGAGACACTCTTCTGCTCCTCCAGGAAGAGAATGCAGAACCTTGGATGCTTTTGGTAGGAAAATCTTCCAGGCCAGTATGCTTATTGCCAGAATCAACTCATATAGCCTCTACAGGGGTATGTTTCTAAAAGAAATGGCAGAAAAGCTGCACACTTTCTTCCCTTTTATTCCAGAAGATAAAAGGGAAGAATTCCGCATGTGGCTTAAGCATACTCAAGACATCTCCAAGTTTTCAAACAGGGCAGCCTTTGACTCCTTTGAAGGTGCCAGTAGAGCCTCAGGCATTGCCATAGCTGCTCGCAGAATTGCTTGGCTCCAGGCTTCTGATTTAGAACCCTGGGTTCAAGATGGCTTAGGAAATCTGCCCTGTACAGGTGAAAATCAATTTGGCAAAGAGTGGCAAATTAAAGCCACTCAAATGGATGCAGAGAATTCTGCTCTGGATAGACTTTCAAAGTCTACCTCCATTCCTGCCAAGAAAAAGACTTTTAAAAAGTCTTTTTTTTTTTCAAAAAGGGCAGGTTTCCTTCCACTTCTGGCCAACAATCTTCTACAGGTCGCTTTACCGCTAAGCGTCAGCAACCTAAGCAGGCCAGGCCTAAGTCTACAGGGGCTGCTGTAACTCAGCAGTCCCAACCCCCTCAGGGTTTTTAACTTGATTTTAACTTAGCCTTTCTGGCTTTAACACAGCCAGAACCTTTCACCATTCCAGGAAGGTTAGCTCATTTTGCTCCCAGATGGGAGCAAATCACATCAGAGCAGTGGACCCTCTCCATCATAAGAGAGGGCTACAAACTTCATTTCTCAGACCTTCCTCCCCACACCATGGTGAGACACTTCAATTCTCCCACATCTCTTCTCGACCTTTTAGGTCAGGAGATAGCTACCCTTCTTGCCCAAGGGGCAATAAAAGAAGTTCCTCCTCTTCAACAAGGGTCAGGGTTCTACTCCCCCTATTTTCTCATTCCAAAGAAGACAGGGGGATACAGACCCATTCTAGATCTCAGAGAATTGAACAAATTTCTATGCAAGGAGAAGTTTAAGATGCTTTCTCTGGGCACTCTCCTTCCATACCTTCAAAGTCAGGATTGGCTTTGTTCTCTAGATCTCAAGGATGCACACATGTTCTCATCCATCCATCTCACAGAAGATTCCTGCGTTTTCTTTTCCAAGGAAAACATTACCAATACAGAGTGCTTCCTTTCGGTCTGGCCTCTGCCCCAAGAGTGTTCACCAAATGCATGGCAGTAGTTGCTGCATTTCTACGCATTCTGGGAATATTTGTCTTCCCATACCTGGATGACTGGCTCATCCGAGCCCCATCTCAATCAGAGGCCCAGATTTTCTTAGACCGCACAAGGCGCATTCTGCAGTATTTGGGACTTGTGGTAAACCTCCCAAAGTCTCAGCTCACCCCTACTCAGTCCCTAGAATTCATAGGGGCCTGGTTGGATACCACCACTGCAAGGGCCTACCTTCTTCAGGCCCGTTGCCAGCGTCTAGTGCAGTTAGCCTCCCAGATTCAGTCAAAGAGCCACTTAACTGCCCGGGAGATGCTGCAACTGCTAGGCCACATGGCTTCCACAGTACATGTGGTACCCTATGCTCGCCTACACATGAGAGCAGCTCAGTGGACCTTGTCCACCCAGTGGACTCAAGCATCAGGAGCTCTCTCAGACCAAATAGCAACCTCCAAACGTCTCTTTTGGTCTCTCCAATGGTGGATGTCCACTCAAAATCTGTTGCTGGGGTCCCCCTTCCAACAGTTGTTGCCCCAAGCAACCCTCACAACAGATGCCTCCCAAACAGGTTGGGGAGCTCATCTACAGGACCTCTCCACTCAAGGCACTTGGTCCCCTCAGGAGACCTCTCTTCATATCAACCACTTGGAGCTTCGAGCAGTTTTTCTAGCTCTCAAGGTCTTCCATACCCTCCTCAGCTACAAGACAGTCCTCATCCATACGGACAATCAAGTAGCTATGTTTTATATAAACAAGCAAGGAGGAACTGGCTCTCTGTCGCTTTGCAACGAAGCTCTAAGATTGTGGGCTTTCGCCAGAGAGCATCAAATCCATCTCCTGGCAATATATATCCCAGTAATCCAAAACTCCTCGGCAGACAGACTCAGTCGAGTTCTGCTTCCACACAAATGGTCCCTGCACATGGATCAGGTACTCAGAATCTTTCAAGAATGGGGAACCCCGGACATAGACCTCTTTGTAAGTCCGTGGAATGCCAAACTTCCCTGGTTCTGTTCCAGAATGCCATGTCAGGGAGTTCAGGCCAAGGATGCCTTCCTCCTTCATTGGGGTCAGGGCTTCCTGTATGCCTTTCCACCCATTCCCTTGATTCCCAAGACTCTGTTCAAACTCCAGAGGGATCAAGGATCTATGATCCTCATAGCTCCACGCTGGCCACGCCAAGTGTGGTACCCTCTACTTCTGCCTCTCTCCCAAGCCCCCTCCCTGGACTTGGGAGCTGCTCCAGACCTTCTGTCTCAGGAGGAAGGGACTTTGTGGCACCCAAACCCCAAGTCCCTTCACCTCAGAGCTTGGTTACTGAAGGCCTAGACCTTCAAGGCTTGAATCTTTCTCAGCAAGTGAAGGATATCCTCCATGCTTCCAGAAAACCTTCCACCAGGCGTTCCTATGCTTTTAAGTGGAAAAGATTTTCAATTTGGTGTGCTGAAAAGGGTCTTGACCCTTTAGCACTACCTTTAAATTCTCTGTTAGACTATCTCCTGCATCTTTCTGACAAATTCAGTAAGAGTCCATTTGAGTGCTATTGCAGCATCCCTTAAGCCCATCAACAGACAACCTATTTCCTCTCATCCTCTCATTGCAAGATTCATGAGAGGCCTAACTTTAACTAAACCTCCCATTAAGCCTCCTCCGGTGGCATGGGACTTAAATTTGGTTCTTGGTCAGCTTATGAAGCCACCTTTTGAACCCTTAGCCACTACCTCTCTGAAGTTTCTTTCCTGGAAGGTTATTTTCCTCATTGCACTCACTTCAGCTCGCCGCATCAGTGAACTGCAGGCCTTAGTGGCTAATCCACCTTATACAAGGTTCCATCATGACAAGGTGGTCCTTAGGACAAATCCACATTTTATGCCTAAAGTGGTCTCACCTTTTCATCTTAATCAGGAGGTATATTTACCTGTCTTTTTTCCAGCTCCTCATGCATCCAGTGCAGAGAAGAGTCTTCATACTCTGGATTGTAAAAGAGCTCTTGCTTTTTACTTACAAAGGACACAGCAACATAGAAAGTCTTCCCAGCTTTTTGTTGCTTTTGATCCTTTTCATTTGGGACTTCAGTCTCTAAGAGAACACTGTCCAATTGGATTGCTCATTGTATTTCTTTCGCCTACCAGAGTAAGAACCTTTCTCTGGAGAGCCATGTCACAGCTCATAATGTGAGGGCCATGGCCACTTCTATGGCTCATCTAAATTCTGTGTCCATCGACCAGATTTGTCAAGCAGCCACCTGGGCCTCGGTTCATACCTTCACAGCCCATTACTGCTTGGACAAGGACTCCCGCCGGGATGCCTTGTTTGGTCAGGCTGTTCTCAAACACCTGTTCCACTCTTAAGCAACTCCTACCCTCCTTCCCTGGATGGATGCCTGAGATCCATAGGAGGAAGTAGACCCCTTCCCAGGGTCTCATATCCTTGGGGATCTCCCAGGCATCTTAGCTAGGGAGTCCCCATATGTGAAGACTCATTCCTGCTTGTTCCTGGAGATAGCACAGTTACTTACCTGTAACAGGTGATCTCTGGGAACAGCAGGAATAAGTCTTCACAACCCTCCCACCTCCCCTAGGAGTTGTACCTCTTTTTTTCTGTCTTTCCTTTCCTCTCTCTCTCTATTGTCTCAGCTTTAAACTCGAACAGAGGAGAGCTGGTCAGGAAAGGCAGGAAGGCAGCACGCAGGCGTAGTGGGATGCTCCCAAAAGCTTTCCTTCTGGGAAGCTGGGGAGCGTTCCCGCGCAGGCTCCGTCGGTACCGACGTACCCCATATGTGAAGACTTATTCCTGCTGTTCCCAGAGATCACCTGTTACAGGTAAGTAACTGTGCTTTCCCTGTGCTTTCCTGGACAGGTGATAATAATCAGATCCTAAACGTCTTGCTGCGCCATGGCTTGGGTGTGGTAATCCTATTCCACTGTTTCTTTGCTCTTTCTGAGCTGTGTGTGCTGGCTGCCTAACAGGATTTAAGATAAATTTCTCTTTTTCCTCTATTATCATAGGCGTATAAGCTTCCATGTCACACCAGCCATAGAAAATATTTCCGGTTTGTGGTTGGGGACAGCACTACCAATACAGGGTGCTGCCCTTTGATCTGGCCTCGTCACCAAGGGTCTTCACAAAGTGCCTCGCGATAGTCACAGCCCACTTCTGGCTCCAAGGGGCCTTCGTCTTCCCTTTTCTGGTCAACTGGCTCATAAAGGAGGACACGGCTGCAGAGGCACAATGCACCACCAGATGCACCATCAATGCTCTGCAGCACCTGGGATTCATCATAAACTATCCCAAGTCTAACCTCACTCCAGCTCAGTGCCTAGAGTCCATAGGGGTGCTACTAAATATCCTCCAGCAAAAGCCATTCTCCCCGGGAGAGGTCGGAACACCTCAGAGAGTTAGCCGCAAGAGTACACAGACACTGGATGCTGCCTGCCCAGCTCCTACTCCACCTGTTGGAACACATGGCCTCCATGGCTCACATGACCCCATATGCCCGCCTGCACATGAGAGCAGCCCAGTGGTGCCTCCCCTCTCAGTGGACACAAGCCACAGGCAGGCTCAGGGACAGAGTGAAGGTGATCTGTTGGCAGACTCACTTGGATGGTGGCAGATTCCACGTCACCTTCAGGCCGGGATGCCCTTCCAGGCACCCAACCCCCAGAAGATCCTTGCCACAGATGCCTCTCTATTGGTCTGGGGAGCGCATTGCAGGAGCCTCCAGACGCAAGGCTGCTTGTCACAGAGGGAATCCTGGATGCATATCAACCTGCTAGAGCTCCGGGCAATATACCTAGCCTTCTGAGCCTTCCACCACCAGCTCAAACACCTCTCGTGCTGATCCAGACTGACAATCAGTTTGTAATGTTCTACATGAACAAACAGGGGGGAACAGAGTCACACCCCCTCTGCCAGTAGGCGGTAGCCCTCTGCTCCTATGCTGCAAGCAAAGGGATGCTCCTAAGGGCAGTGTACCTCCCAGGCCAGGGCAATGCCCTGGCGGACAAACTGAGCAGGGTCCTCCAGCTGCATGAGTGGCACCTTGATCCACTGGTAGCTTCATGGCTGTTTTGTCTCTGGTGAGTCCCCTCAATGAACCTGTTTGCCAGTCTGGAAACACGCAGTTGCCCCGATTCTGCTCTCGCCAGCCGCACCTGTCCTGGCTGGCAGCGGATGCGTTCCTCATCTCGTGAACAGAAGGCCTCATGTACACCTTCCCACTGACATGGCTGGTAGCCAAGACTCTATTCAAGATCCAGCGTGACAGAGCATCACTAATGCTGAAAGCTCTTGGTGGCACAGGCAGCCCTGGTTCCCACTGCTCTTCTCTCTATTGGCGGCATCGCCGATTTCCCCTGGGCTGAGCTCCAGTGCTGCTCACAGGAGCATGGTTCTCTCATATACCCCAATCTTGGATCCCTCTCACTCCCAGCTTGGCTGCTGAAAGGGCAGCGCTAGCCCCCTTCAACCGCCCACGGGACATGAAAGATTCTTCTGACCTCTCGTAAGGCCTCCACGAGAAGGGCATATGCCTTCAAGTGGCGCCGATTCTTGGTGTGGTATGTGCGGAAAGGCAGGTTAGCCTGTTTTCCTGCTCACTACAAGTAGTGCTCCAATACCTGTTTCACCTATCGCAGGTGGGACTGAAGTCCAATTCGGTCAGAGTACACCTGAGTGCCATCACAGCACATCACCATTCCACTGAGGGAAAATCCCTCTTGGCTCAGCCCCTTGTGTCCGGATTACTGCAGGGCCTCATGTTATCCAGCTGTTTGCCCTCCAGCGGCAGAGTGGGATCTCAATGTGGTGCTCTCACGGCTCACTAAACCTCCGTTTGAGCCTCTGGCTACCTGCCACCTCCAGTACCTCTCCTGGAAGGTCGCTTTCTTGGTAACACTCACATCAGCATGCAAAGTCAGTGAGCTCCATGCTCTGATGGCGGAACTGCCCTACATGAGGTTCTTGAAGAACAGGGTTGTGCTCCGCACACACCCCAAGTTTCTGCTGAAGGTGGTGTCCCGATTCCACCTCAACCAGGAGATGGTACTCCTCATCTCCTTTCTGAGGTCTCACGCCATTAGGGCAGAGATTGTTTTCCACAATCTGGATTGTAAGAGAGCCCTGTCCTTTTATCTGCAATGGACTCAGGGCCACTGCAAAGCACCACAGCTTTTCATATCCTATGACTCCAGCCCTCCCAGTGACTAAGCAAACTGTCCACTTGGGTGGCGGACCTGCATTATTCTTGCCTATGAGCAAGGAGGGATCTCACTGAACCAGAGGGTCTCACGGCACACCGTGTCAGGACTATGGCTACTTCCGTGGCAAATCTGTGTTCTGTCACCATGACAGAAATCTGCCTGGCCACCACCTGGTCTTCCATCCATATCTTTGCAGCTCATTGCTGCCTGGAGAGGGAGTCCCGACTGGACAGCACCTTCGGCCAGGCCATGCTCCATAATCTCTTTGAGGTGTAGGCAACTCCTGCTCTCTGACCCATCTGTGTTCAGGCTACCAGAGTGCTGGTTCTCTGCCGGACACCTGGGTCCTGGGAGAGTCTCTCAGTAGGGATTCAACTGCTGTTGATCACAGCTCACCCTTTGCAAGTCGCTGTGGCATTTTTACAAGTTCTTGGTAGCCTATAGCTGGGGAGTCCCATATGTGAGCACTGACTTCCTGCTTGTTCCTGGAGAAAGCATGGTTACTCACCTGTAACAGGGTTCTCTGGGGACAGCAGGAATCAGTCCTCACAAATCTCCCTCCTCCCCTTGAAGTTGCTTCTTTACCGTATTTTATTTTTTCCTTGACCATCTTAGCTAAGCCATTAGTGGACCATGCATGCGTGGTGCATCTCCCAAAGGCTTTCTTTGTAAGCTGGGGTGATGTTTCCATGCGGGCTCCATTGGCACTGACATCACCCATATGTGAGGACCTATTCCTGCTGTCCCTGGAAGAACAGCTCTTACAGGTGAGTAACTACGCTTTCTGACACACTTACTGCTTCAGCCTGAATGTTAGGGGTTCAGCCCAGGCAAAGAAGCTGCTGCTGCCACTGGCAGAGCCCAGAGCAAGATAGTACAGTCTTGGGGTGGTGCTGTCCTCTGTTTCTAAGCCTATACTAATATGCTTGGAGGAGAGAGGAGAACATCTGGAGGGAGTAGAAGAGATGGAGATAATGCCTTGGGGGGGGGGGGGGTGGCTTGAGAAAACAGAGAAGCAAAATATAAAAATAAGGGAAAAGAATGGAAAAAAAATAAAGCTAAAGTAGTCTTGAAATGCATGGCAACTACAAAGTACCATACTTTATGAAGTCCAGACTGATGGGTTATGCTGCCCTACCAGATGAAGGAGGCAAGTCCAAGGCAGACTTCAGCTGCATGCCCAGTGTGTTCAAGATGATAGAGCCTTTTGGCACTGGCACATTAGCAACTTGGCCAGCTTATTTTGCCCCACATGTGAGGGAGATTCTGTTCCGTCAAATTCTGAGGACAGGTGCTCTTTGGCCTGCACCACACTGAGAGCCAGCCAATGCTGTAATGCCCACAGTGACTGTGGGCTGTGTGCTGGCATGAGTGGTGACAATTTTACAGGCAGACTGCGTGTCATGGCATGATCTTTAGCAGCAGCAATTGGGGGAACTTGGTGAGTCCTCTGCAATACTGTCAGTCCAGGGAGTCTCTGCGACCCTATTTGGGGGACGTTCCTCCTTTGGTTCACAGATCTTGCAGGAGATTGCATCTTCCCTGCATAAGGTTCTGTCAGTCCTATGGGTGCCCATCTGAACAGAGTTAGGTTCTGAACAGGCTGTGGGCCAACCAAAGGGTATCCACGACCCCCCTTTATGAAAGACCAGGACTTGCAGCACCACAGGATGAAAGAACAGCTCTTGAAGTGGGAAGAGACCCTAGGGTTTCACTCCTTATTGGAGGAGGAATTAAGAGGTAACAGAGGAGGATAGGTCTGGCTCTCTTGGCAGAATTTCTCTAGAAGAAGGGAAGCACTCTCATGTGGATAGTGAGGAGTCCTCTGTTTGCTTCTTTGACAAGGAGGAGCTGGCATCTCTCATTTTCCAAGTTAATTTGTCCCTTTGAATGGTGGAGTCTGTATCTGAGGAGACAGCGATGGAGATCTAATATTGGAGGTTCTTTGAAAGCTGTCCAAAACCTTTCCTTTTCATAAGACCCTCAGGGAGATGGTTCTTTTGAAGTGTGAGTTCCTTGGAGGCATTTCTGAAGGAGAGTAGGATCATGAGGAAACTCTGTCCATTGTCCCAGGAAGACTTGGATCGTCTGTTCTGCTTTCTCAGAATTGATGCTCTCATGACTACAATGACTCAGAAAACTACCATCTTGGTGGAAGGACTCTAGAAACATAGAATAATGATGACAGATAAAGATCATTCAGGGCCTGGCAAACTCCAGGCGCCAAATCGCCATGGCGAACAAAAAAAAATCAGACCTGGTGCCTAGGGCTTGCAACACCTGTGCAGTAGTATGAAGATCACAAAGGTCGTGGCCATGATCAACCCTGGCTGCCAGTGGGAATCCTATCCCCCACGGGTAGAAGAGAAGGGGGATAGCCATGATTGTAGCAAAGATCCTTTGTCTGCCCACGGGAGAAGGGATCCCAGTTGGCAGAAGAGAAGGGGAAGGCCGTGTTTGCGGCCTGGAAGGCAGCAGGGTGACTGCAGGAATCCACTTCTCCTGCAGACAAAAAGGGAGCCGGTTGGGGCCTACAATAAAAAAAAGATGGGAGGGTGGGGGGAGTGAAGCTATAAAATCTTAAAGGGCCAGTAATTTAAAAAAAAAAAAAAAAGTGTGGGTGGGGGAGGACGGAGCATCAACGGTGTGGGAGTGCTAAGGGGGAAGGGAAGAGAATCTGGAAGGAAAACCGAGTGGCGAGGGGTTGGAGGGTGGAAGGAAAAGTGCAAGGTTAAAGATTAAAAGGAAGAATGCATGGTGACAAAAGGACACTATGTCTATTTACCAAAAGGTGCATTCCCCTCCCTCCACCCATCCCACCCCACTCCACCCACTCATACACACAGGTACCCCACATCCATAGAATAGACATGTACCCCAGCTTCACATTAAATACATATGCACACACATAGACCTCGCCTCTGCACCGCACACACACAAGCTCTCCAGCTCTGCAGTCCATACACATATGCATCCCAGCCCTGCACCCCACCCACATAAATGTACCTACCACTACATCTCATGCACAAACTGACACCCCCCCCCCCCCCATTGCACCACACAGATACTTGCTATAGTTGTTATCTAAAGATGACGCATGCTGTAGGAATTCTGGTGCTAGTCTCATGAGAACATGAGACCAGCACGAGAGAACCAGGGGGGAGGGGGGGACAGAAGGAAGTCACAAGCATTGACTCCTAAATCTGCACAAAATTTGTCAAGGCCTGCTATACGGTCTATGAATTGACACAAACTTTGTCGAGACCTGCAACATGGCCTATCTAATCTGACCTTCCATGCCAACTAATAAGCTTTCCCATGGAAAAAGGTGAATAGTGGAGTACCCCAGGGATCTGTACTGGGTCCACTACTTTTTGACATATTCATAAATGACCTAGAAAAGGGAATAACTAGTGAGGTTATCAAATTTGCAGACGATACAAAACTGTTTAAAGTTGTTAAAACCCAAGAGGACTGTGGAAAACTGCAGGAGGATCTGGATAAATTGGAAGACTGGGCATCCAAATGGCAGATGAAATTTAATGTGGACAAGTGCAAAGTTATGCACCTAGGAAAGAACAACCCACATTATGGTTACACGATGCAAGATATTCCACATTGGGAACCACCACCCAGGAAAAAGATTTAGGAGTCATCGTGGATAACATGTTAAAACCCTCCGCCCAGTGTGCAGCGGCGGCCAAGAAAGCAAATAGAATGCTAGGTATCATAAGGAAAGGGATGGAGAATAAAACAAAGGATATTATAATGCCTCTGTATCGCTCCATGGTACGACCACACCTTGAATATTGTGTGCAATTCTGGTCACCGTATCTTAAAAAGGACATAGCGTTATTAGAAAAAGTACAGAGAAGAGCCACCAAATTGGTGAAGGGGATGGAAGGCTACTCCTATGAAGAGAGGCTAAAAAGGGTTAGGGCTCTTTAACCTGGAAAAGTGACGGCTGAGGGGGGATATGATAGAGGTCTATAAATTAATGAATGGAGTGGAACGGATAAATGTGGATCAATTGTTTACGCTATCAGAATATAGAAAGACTAGGAGACATGTAATGAAGCTACAGGGTAAACTAAGACAAATAAGAGAAAATATTTTTTCACTCAACGTGTAATCAAACTCTGGAATCTGTTACCGGAGGATGTAGTAAGGGCTGTTAGTATAGCTGGGTTTAAAAAAGGTTTGGACAAGTTCCTGGAGGAAAGGTCCATAAACCACTATTAAAAAGGGACCCAGGATATCAATGCTTGACCCAGTACAAGCATTGTGGAACCTGTGTCTTTTGGGGATATTGCTAGGTACGTATGACCTAGATTGGCCACTGTTGGAAACAGGATACTGGGCTTGATGGACCTCGGTCTGACCCAGTATGGCATGTCTTATGTTCTTATGTTCTTATGACCCAACGTTTGCTCAGAGCTTGGGTATGCCCCTACTGCCTTGAGCTGACAGCAGCTGGCCTTTGTCCAGTGCTGTTACCATAGAGCAGACAGGAAGACCAGACTAGGACCCTGAGGGGGGTGGTACCTTTGGGCCCAGCCCCCCTCCTCTCTTGCTGTCCTCCATGTGTTTGTTGATCTCTTAAATTTTTTCAGATTTTTTTTTTCAGTTTTCCATGCTTTCAGTTGACTGTATTTGGCTCTCATTGGCTGCTTGTAATAAAGCAGCTTCAAATGTTTTAAAAAAAATCTCTGGCAGCTAAGTCTCTCAAGCCTCTGGAGGCAGCTGTGACGGTCTTTCTCAGGTTTCTCTGGCTGACCTGACAGGTGCTGGCATTCTCTGTTCAGGGTTCATTTTCATGGTGGTTTTTGTAGCTTATCTCCAGGAACAAGCAGGAATGTAGTCTTCACTTATGGGTGACACTCCCCAGCGTCCAATAGGAAAGTCTTTGGGATGCACTGCGCCTGCGCAACTGCCTTCTAATCTTCTCAGCTCCTTCTCTTCAGTTCTTCGTTTTCCACAGAGCCAGCAGGTAGCAAATCCTGTCACCACAGAAAAACTCTTTGTGGATAGTGCCTCTGCCCTCCTGTCATCACTGGCACTGTTGAGGACATCGCGGGTCTCTTATTTTACTTAAAATGTAAAAAAAAAAACAGGTGTCTTGACGCACTTTAGGCTTTAAGCCTACGATAGCCTTCCCACCTGTTGAAGGCATGGAGAAACCAGCTAGTGGTTTCAAAAAATGTTCCAAGTGTGCCAGCATCATCTCAGTGACTGACATGCATAACTGGTGCCTAAAATGCTTCAGCTCAGATCACCAGCCTCTGTTAAAAGATGACTTTGAGAAGCCTACTGAACTGGGCCTCTAAATTTGGGAAACTTTGCCTTGGACGTGGTATTATTGGCTATTATTGGCGTCCACTTGTCCAGGGCTTCATCCTCCTCTCATGGATCCCAGATATCCTCAAAGTCAAAGCCCAAGTCTGCATCAAAGCAAGACAAAACCTCCAGGGGTAAATCTCACTCAAGGCATCAAGATCCCTCAGGCATTTCATTGGAGGTGGATCGGCCTGCCAAATAGTCCCGGCGGGAGGCCCTATCCTCCAAAGCCACAGAGCTGCTCCAGAGAGCTACTGGTGCCATGCTCTAGGATGGTAGCGCAAGTACCTGCGACCGATACCAAAGTATAGGCAACCTCGATGGACCAGCACATACTGGCTATCAAAGTGGAGCTTGCCAGCTCTCCTGGCAGCCTCTGTACCTATCAAGCCCTCGGCTGCAGGCACCAGCCTGTCGGTACCGACATTGACACCAGTTGCCGGCACGATGACAGGGCTGATGCACATGGCATTGACATCACTACCACCCAGTCCCTCTCTGGAAACCATCACTGATATTGGTTCCCAACCCAAATGCCTCACCGAGGCTGATACCTCAGAACACCGGTACAGATATCGAGCTTCAAGTGAACACTGTATGCATTGGTGCTTGGAGTCCTCCGATTCTACCGTTTCGGATGAGGAATCGCTAGATTCCCATGGGCCCTGGACCCTTCCTTCGGAGTCCTCTCCACCACAACAGTGACACATGTCTCCTCCTGAGGACATGTCCTTCCAGGAATTCATTCGAGATCTAGCCAAGGTGGTCTCCATCACGGTAACATTGGAGAAGGAGCCAAGGGCAGAGGAGTTGGAGATCCTCCAATACCCAACAGCACCAAAGGAGGCAGCCACTCTGCCGGTGCACCGTATCCTTCATGATCTTATGCTCCATATGTGGGAGACTCCTCTCACCATTTCCCCTCACAGTCGATGCCTCGATACCATGTATCAGGTACCAGAGTGCCTGGGCTTCCAAAAACCGCTGCTTCCCCACCATTCCATGGTGGTCAAATTGGCGATGTGCAGAATCAAAAGCTCGAAGACCCACTCTAACCCTCCAGGTAGAGAATCGAGAACCCTCGATGACTTTGGGCGTTGATGCTTGTAGGCTTCCATGCTCTCTGCTAGGATTAGTTCCTATATCTTCTACATAGGAATGTTCCTCAGAGGTATCAGGGATCTTAAAGCCTTTCCCCTCTTCTTCCAAATGATAAGAGAGCAGACTATCTTGCCTTAGTCAAGCATAGCCAGAACGTATTGAAGTTTGTTAATAGGGCCACCTTCGATGCTTTCAAATGCACAAGCAGGGCCTCCGCAGTATGCATCGGTACATGCAGAATTGCATGGCTTCAAGCCTCAGATCTTGAGCAGTGGTTCAAGATCAGCTGGGCAACATACCTTGCACAGATTAAAACCTTTTTGACAAAGGCTGGCAATATAAGGCCTCTCAATTGGAGTTAGAAAACACTACTCTAAAGAGACTGGAACAACAACTGACCCTGTTAAAAAAAAAAAAAGAAAAGAAAAAAAAAAATTCTACTCTTATCCTCCTGCCTCTCAGTTCCAGACTCAAGCACCACAGAAGAGGCAACAAATGCCTAAGCAGCAGATGAAGTCTCAGGGGGCTAAGTCTCGGCCAGCTGCGCAGCCACAGTCTGCGCCTGTTTTTTGACTCTTTTCTTGAGAACATTGCCACCCTGCCTCTGTAGGTCCCCCACACCCTCCACATAGCAGGCAGACTGTGTCACTACACCCACAGATGACACCTAATCACCTCAGAGCAGTGGACACAAAACATAGTCCAGGAAGGGTACAGACTTCATCTGCAAACTCTGCCTCCCTCCGCTTTCACAGGGGAATTTCAAACACAACCCCCTCATGGCTCTCCTACAAGATGAGTCATCCTCTCTTCTGTCTCAGGGTGCCATAGAGAATGTCCAGACATTCCAGCAGAGAATGGGTTTCTACTCTTCGTACTCTCATTCCAAAGAAAACCGTAGGATACAGACCCATTCTGGACCAGAAACCTCAACAAGTTTCTATTCCAAGAAAAGTTCAAGATGATCTTCCTTGGGACTCTTCTTCCCTACCTCCAGAGACAGGACTGGCTCTGTTCTCTAGATCTAAAAGAAGCGTATACACATATCCTCATCCATCCAGGACACAGGAAATATCTATGCTTCACCTTTCAGGGAACACATTATCAATACAGAGTACTTCTTTTTGGACTGTCTTCTGCCCAAGAGTCTTCACAAACTGCATTGAGGTCGTAGCTACATACTCAAGGACTCTGGGGATATTCGTCTACACTTAGACGATTGGCTCATAAAAGCAGACACTTCATTAGAGGTGCAGCTTTTCTTGCATCGTACCATCACGGTACTACAACACTTGGGATTTCTCATAAACTTCCCAAAATCCCAGCTTGCTCCAACTCAGAAACTAGAGTTAATCAGAGCCCTGCTGGACACCCAACAGTCCAGGGCATTTCCGCCCCAGCTCTGTTGTGCCCATCTAATTGAACTAGTGTCCCTGATGCTCCAATGGGGCCATCTGACTGCCCACAAAATGCTACAGCACATGGCCTCTACAGTACATGTCATTCCCTATGCCCGATTACATATGCACACAGCCCAGTGGACTCTTGTCTCCCAATGGACACATGTCTCGAGCCACTCCGGGGCAGGATCCAAGTCACTGCCCCTCTATCCACATCCCTTCAGTGATGGTATTCTCCAGAAAATCTGCTCATAGGGTAACCTTTTCAAATGCCTCCACTTCAATGCACTTTGACAACAGATGCCTCTAAACTGGGTTGGGGAGCACACTAGGGTGACCTATCTACACAAGGGCTCTGGACAACACACGAGGCACACCTCCTAATAAATCTTCTGGAACTTTGTGCAATCTCGAATGCCCTCTGAGTGTTCCAACACCACCTCAGGGCACAACAAGTCCTAGGCAGGACGGACAATCAGGTAGCCATGTTCTATGTGAACAAACAGGGAGGAACAAGCTCATGGCTCCTCTGCAAGGAGACTGTTCACCTGTGGTTCTTTGCCATCTCTCATCAAATATACCTTCAAGTGGTGTATCTCCCGGGGTAGCTCAATGTCTTTGCAGACAAGCTGAGTCTGGTCCTTTTTCCCCACGAATGGTCTCTCCATCCAGACAAAGTGTCCTACATCTTCCAGACCTGGGGATCTCCAGACATAGATCTGTTTGCTACTGTTCAGAATGCCAAGCTTTCCTTGCTTCTGCACTAGGACTCTGACATCCAGCAACCAGCAGGTGGATGCCTTTCACCTACACTGGGGTTAGGGTCTGCTCTATGCTTTCCCTCCCATACCTCTCATTCCCAAGATGCTTTTCAAGCTTCAATTTGACAAAGGCTCCATGATTCTCATAGCCCCTCACTGGCCATGGCAACTGTGCTTTCCACTGCTACTACATCTGACTCAGACAGCCTCAGCCTCTCCAATTAGGATCTGCACCCAATCTCCTCTCCAGGACAATGGCTCACTGCTCCATCCCAATCCACGGTCTCTTCGCCTCGTAGCTTAGCTGCTGAGAGCATAGCATTGCAGGACATTGGTCTTCCACAAGAGGTTAATGAAATCCTACTCACTTCCAGAAAGCCCTCCACCAGATGTTCATACACTTTCAAGTGGCGTAGACACTCTGTCTGGTGTTCCCAGAAAGATCTCAATTCTTTTTCTGCTCCAGTGGAGTCACTCCTCCAGTATCTCCTCCATCTGTCCTCGACAGGTCTAAAGACCAATTCTGTGAGAGTCCATCTCAGTGCTATTGCAGGCTCTCACCACCTACTAGATGGACAGCCCATCGCCTCACATCTGCTAGTAGCTCATTTCATGAGAGGTCTCCTGTTTTCTAAGCCAACCATCAAGCCACCTGCGGTGGCTTGGGACCTCAAAGTCGTTCTAGCACAGCTTCTCAAGCTGCCCTTTGAACCATTGGCCATGACCTCCCTGAAGTTCCTCTCTTGAAGGGTGTACTCTTCCTCATTGCCCTCACTTCAGCTAAATGCATTAGTGAGCTTTCAGACTCTGGTGGCGGGCTCCCCTCGCCCCTTACCCGGTTCTACCATGACAAGTTTGTCCTTCGGATTCACCCACACTTTATGCCAAAGGTGATATCTTTTTACCTTTTAAACCAGTCAATTTACCTTCCAGTCTTCTTTCCTAGACTGCACGCGTCTCAAGCAGAAGCAACTCTGCACACTCTTGACTGCAAGTGTGCGTTGGCTTTTTATCTCCAAAGGACTCAAGGTCACCTTAAAGCCTTGCAATTGTTCATCTCCTTTGACCCTAGTTACCTGAGTCTACCTTTAAGTGTATGTTCTCCAGGTGGATAGCGGACTGCATTTCATTTGCCTATGACAAAGCAGGACTCACCCTGGAAGGGCATGTCACTGCTCACAACGTTCGTGACGTGGTCACTTCAATGGCAAACCTATGCTCAGTGGCCATTGACGAAATTTGCAAGGCAGCAACTTGGTCTTCCAAGGACTCCCACCGGGATGCCATGTTTGGTCAAGCTATACTCCAGCACCTGTTTCAGACTTAGATGCAACTCCTACCCTCCGTCCTGGATTTTGATGGTACCAGAAATACATGTAGGATCCATGACTTCTCGAGCCTACTCCACCGGTTCTGAGGTCACTTCATCTGGCATCTTGGAGTTAGGGAGTCCCATATGTGGAGACTACATTCATGCTTGCTCCTGGAGATAGTATAGTTACTCACCTGTAAAAGGTGATCTCCGGGAGCAGCAGGAATTTATTCTTCACAACCCACTCTCCTCCCCTAGGAGTTGTAGGGGTTCATTTACTTTCCTTTCTGAGCTACAAACTCGAGAGGGAGCAGGGAAGGAGGGAGGCAGTTGTGCAGGTGCAGTGAAGCGCTCCCAAAGGCTTTCCTGTTGGACTCTGAGGAGTGTTCCTGCGTGGGCTCTGTCGGTACCGACGTCACCCATAATGTGAAGACTAAATTCCCGCTGTTCCCAGAGATCACCTGTTACAGGTGAGTGAGTACACTTTCTCCAGCGGGATTTTTAAAAATTTCAGAGTTTTATTTATTTTTGCCATGTGGAGCTCTACTGCAATGCTGAGAGCTGGGCACACTGCCTCATGTGGCTTCCGTCTGGTTACATCTATGATGGGCTGTTTTTTCTCAGTGTGTCATGGCACTAAATTTTGGCACTTTTGAGGACCCCCTCTTGAGGGGTCTGTGGCCAGATTCTAACACCGCCTCTGACTCTCCCAGTTTTCCCACCCATGGATCAAGCAGCCATCTTGGATGGCTGCATGCTCTCTGCAGAGGGGGAAAGTGGTAAGGAAGTTGCTGGCCCCTGATCTCTTTTCAGCTGGTTTTGAACAGCAGCTCTTGAAATACTCACAGGCTGTTTTCAGTCCTTGCTAGCAGTTTGGCAGCTCCCTTTGTTAGGGGTTTGAGGCTCAGGCCTCCCCTTTAGAGGTTTTTGGGACTCTTGAGCAACTCTGTTGCTGGTGGCAAGGGGGTTAAGCCCCCCACTTTACTTTTTGCACATCCGTTCCTCGAGGAGCCCAGCCTTAATCCCTATAGGGTTTGTTTGGGATGCAGATGAGGAATCCTTTTCTCCAAAAGATGTCAGAGGAGAAAGGGGGAATTCCCCTAATGGAAGGTAAGGATCCATCTGTGATCCACCTTTTTCATGAAGAGGACCTTCCCCTAATTATTCATGGCACTATGGTGACTTTATATTGCTCAGCCTGCCCATATGAAAGCTTTGTAAGTGGACCCTGTACTGGATGGTGTCCAGTGCTTTTCTGGATGTTCCCCCCCCCCCCCTCCTTCTTTGAGCCCATGCAGCAGGTCATAGTTTCCCAATGAGATACTTCCAAACTGGGCCTTCGAGACCATCAGGTCTTCTCTCAGCTGTGCCCTCTGCCCCAGAATGAGCTGGATCATCTTTTTGGAATACCTTGGGTGGATGCCCCTCATTGCAGTTCTCATAAAGCACAAAGCAATCTTGGTGGCTGGTAGCATTACACTCAAGGTGTCTCATGATTGGAGGGTTGAAGCTCTCCTTAAATATGCAGCACTGTCTGCAGACTTGGTGACCTGGGCCCAGCAGCTACCAGATAGCCTGGAGCCTGAGAGATTGGGGCTGCTTTTGTGACTAATGCTCCTTATGACTTGCTCAGAATCACCTCCAAATCCAGTGCAGCAGTAGTAGTGGCTAGGTGGTGCTTTGGTTCCGCAGTTGGTCGGCTGATGCTACGTCCAAGTTATGGCTTAGAAAACTCTCCTTCAAGGGCAGATTGCTTTTTGGGAAGAACCTGGAAAATTTGGAGAAAGTCGCCCATAACAGCTTCTGTAAGGCAGACCCACGTAAGACCCTCTTGCATTATGTGGAGCATGGAGACACCCTCAAACTGCTAGGAGGTCAGGGTATAAGTCCCAGAATCCCAGAAGAGTTGGCCCTTTCAGAGCTTGCAGCTTTCTCAGGACTCGGCTGTAGCTTCTTCTGGAGCCAGTAAGTCCCTGCAGTGAGATCTGGTGGTTTCCTTCTGAGATAGAGACAGTTGAGAGGTGGACACCAGCTATTTTTCTTTGAGTGGACCCATGTCACTTCAGATCAGTGGATCCTTGAGTCCCTCAGTCAAGGTTAGCTGCTGGAATTTGCAGAACCTCTGTAGGATGCCTTTACGGAGCTTTTTTATTGACTCCCTGCTCAAGCAAGTGGCAATTGAAGAAACTCTTTAGTGCCTCCTGCAATTGCATGCTATTCCAGCAGTCCTCTGAAAAGCAGGGCCAGGGCACAATTCCATCTGCTTCGTGGTGCCAAAGAAAGAAGGTTCTGACGGCCTATTCTGGACCTGCAGTTGGTCATTTTGAAACTCTGAGTCTTTCATATTTGCATGAGGACCATCGAGTTGGTCATTGCATCAGTCTGGTAAAGGGGGTTCCTAATCTCCCTGGACCTCGCTAAGGTGTACTTTCACATCCCCATCCAGTGATTTCTCTGCTGCTTCATCCTGGGCTGCTATTTTCACTTCCAGGCTCTATCTTTTGGGCTGACCATAGCTCCTCGCATCTTCTCGAAGGTTGTGGTGGAGGTGTTTCTGCCCCAACAAGGGTTCTCAGTTAACTTGTACCTGAATGCCTGGGGGAAGTCCAAGTATAACACAGCCCTCATGATTCATTGGCTGGAAAGACTTGGGTTGGTGATCAACTATCCCAAGAGCAGCCTAATTCCTTCCCAGGATTTGGAGTGTCTTGGGGCTTGGTTAAATGTTCTTCTGGGTCCTCATGCCAGAGAGGTTACTCAAGCTGCAAAACCAGCTCTGGGAATTTTGTTCTCTATCAGTCCCCTGGGCGTGGGACTACTTTCAACTCCTAGGGTCCATGGCATTGACCCAGGAGTTGTTCCCTTCAGCCAGGCCACACATACACTGCCTCCAGAGATAGCATCTGCCTCACTGGTCTTCCTGATCTCCAGGAACAAGCAGGAATGAGTCTTCACATATGGGTACGTCGGTACCGATGGAGCCTGCGCGGGAACGCTCCCCAGCGTCCAAGAAGAAAGCTTTTGGGAGCATCCCACATGCATGCGCGCTGCCTTCTCGCCCATTCACTTCCCTCTCATCAGTTTTCCGTTTTCCGCTGAGCCGGCAGGACGTATTCCTGTCACCGCAGAAAATGTTTCTTTCTATTCTTCTTTTTTTGTGGCCACGTCTGCCTTATTTATTTATTTATTTATTTACATTCTCTTATATACCGCGCTATTCAGCATCAGTGCGGTTTACATTGAACAAACTAAAATTACATTGAACAGGGCATTATAACTTGGAGATAACTATTTTACAGGGAACATGGGCTATGAAGGGTTAAGTGGCATGCCCAAGACCACAAGGAGCACCTGTGGGACTAGAAACCCCTGTCCTTCCGGCCCAAGGTTGCTGTCCTCTAGTGGGATTTGAACCCCCGACCTTCCGGCCTGAAGTACCTTGCCCCAACCACTAGGCCACTCCTCCACTCGACGCCACCGGTACCGCCGGAGCTTTCCTTTCTTTTTACTAAAAATGTCTTCTTTTCTTTGGAAATATTTTCCTGTTTAGTGCCTGACGGTTTCTAGGCCACTAGGCCTCTATCCTTCCATTAGGGAAAAGCCAGCCACTATCCTTAAGAAATACTCAAAGTGTGGTGGTACCAATATATTTTTAGACACTCATACTTGGTGTCTAAAATGTTTAGGTCCTGACCATTGCCCACTGGAGTGTCTCTCCTGCTGGAGCTCAAACAGAATAAATCTTCAAGATCGAACACAACTCGATACCCGGTTCACATTGGACTCAATGTCTCCAACCAGAATATCTTCTTTTTCACAGGATCAGGTAACCAAACAAAAGTCTGTTAAGACTAGCCAGCCCTCGAGTGGTAGATCTTCTAAGCATCGAGATGCCTCTGGCGTTGCCCTCGGACATTTTGGCAATAAAGCCCCGGCGGGAGTCTTCGGGCTCCAAAGCATTAACGGGGTTTCAGGTTGTTCCCGAGGTTCTTACCTCCATGGACATACCTGGGCCATGCTCGGTGGTTGTGGCCTCTGCGAGCAGTACCGACACCCTGGCATCGGCTGTGAAACACTCCTCACCGATGAACATAGTCTAGCACTCTCAACTACTTCGGTACCGCTAGAGTTGCTGCAGACCGTTCCTCGAGTATCGGTTTCGGTACCGGTACCGGTATTGACATCGTTACCGGTGTCGGTACCGTCGATGTTTTCTTCGACAGATTCGCTCCCTTCGATGCCGAGCCTGGAATCGCTCTCTAGCATAGAGGATTCGGTACCGACTCATCTCGGTACCGACCTCGGGCGGTACCGAAAACATCTCTTTAAAGAAAATCCGATGCTTCATCCTTTCAAGTCTTCCGATCCCGATGACTGGGATGAATCCATCGGTGCCAAGGCTGAATTTTCAGTAATTTCAGCTTTTACCCCTTATTTCAGAGGGTCCTCCTCAGGAGAGATTTCTTTTCAAGCTTTTTTGCTTGATATGGCAAAGTTACTTGCCATTTCTATACCAGCGGATTCAGAAACTCTGCAATTCCCCTGGATTCCAAAGGAGGTCATCATGCTTCCTTTGCATCAGATCTTACAAGATCTACTATTAAGAATGTGGGAAACTCCTTTAACGGTATCTCCACATTCTAAGACACTTGATACTATGTACAAGGTGCCACCTTCTCCAGGTTTTCAAAAGACTCAACTTCCTCATCATTCTATTGCTGTAGAATCAGCAATGAGGCGTATTAAGAGTGCAAAGAAGCACTCTTCTTATCCGCCAGGTCGTGAGTCTAGGACTTTAGATGCCTTTGGACGTCGATGCTTTCAGGCATCCATGCTTTCAGCAAGAATTATCTCATATATTTTTTCTATATGGGATTATCTCTTGAAGAGGTCACAAAGAACTTGAAGCTTTTGAACCCTTTTCTTCAAGAACATAGAAGAGCAGACTATTTCTTATTAGTCAGTCATGCTCAAAATGTCTCGTGCACCCTGCCTCTGTAGGTCCCCCACAACCTCCACATAGCAGGCAGACTGTGTCACTACACCCACAGATGACACCTAATCACCTCAGAGCAGTGGACACAAAACATAGTCCAGGAAGGGTACAGACTTCATCTGCAAACTCTGCCTCCCTCCGCTTTCACAGGGGAATTTCAAACACAACCCCCTCATTGCTCTCCTACAAGACGAGTCATCCTCTCTTCTGACTCATTCCTGCTTGTTCCTGGAGATAGCACAGTTACTTACCTGTAACAGGTGATCTCTGGGAACAGCAGGAATAAGTCTTCCTCATCATTCTATTGCTGTAGAATCAGCATTGAGGCATATTAAGAGTGCAAAGAAGCACTCTTCTTATCCGCCAGGTCGTGAGTATAGGACTTTAGATGCCTTTGGACGTCGATGCTTCCAGGCATCCATGCTTTCAGCAAGAATTATCTCATATATTTTTTCTATATGGGATTATCTCTTGAAGAGGTCACAAAGAACTTGAAGCTTTTGAACCCTTTTCTTCAAGAACATAAAAGAGCAGACTATTTCTTATTAGTCAGTCATGCTCAAAATGTCTCGTGCACCCTGCCTCTGTAGGTCCCCCACACCCTCCACATAGCAGGCACATAATCGTGCTTCCCTGGACTATTTTGAGTCTATTAGCAGAACTTCTGCTATAACCATAGGGGCACGACGCATGGCCTGGCTCCAAGCTTCAGACTTGGATAAATGGGTACAAGAAAGGCTGGGAAATACTCTTTGTACTGGTGAGAATCTCTTTAACAAGGATGCTTTATTCCAAGCTAATCAGTTAAACACTGATATTGTTGCTTTCAGAGGATTGTCAAAACTTTCCTCTATCCCAGCTAGTAAAAAATCTCCTAACAAACTTTATCCCCCTAGGAGAAAAAAAGTTTTATCCATCTTCTACCCATCATGCAGATGTTTCCAAAGAAGGGCAACATCAAACCAGGCTAAAAAAATCAAAATCTAAACAGGCTCAGCAAACCAAGCAGTCGCAGGGTTTCTGATATTTTATTCATTAAATCTCTTTTTCCTGTTTGAGGTTTAGAACCAGTAACCTACTTCTTATCAACAGAAGCATCTACAGTTCATCTCATCCTTACTGAGATATCAGTGATACAGTGACTCAATCCTTGACTCTAGGCATGAATCTCTTGCCACAAGAGAAATCCATTCTTTTAGCTCCAAGAGCTATTGAGGACAATCATGCCCTACAGGTAACAGGGTTCTCCTCTCCTTTTTGAAGGAAAAAGAGGAGTAACAACTAACAACAAGGTAGGCTATGTCCTTCACCTTGACAGTTTTCCTGTACGAGGATATCTCATAGTTTTTGACTGCAAGGGGGCTTCACCTTTTCAGGGACTTACCAAATTGTAAGTCTTCTCAACTCTGTATTACTTCTATCCCTCTTAGTCGAGACATTTAGTCTCTAAGAGTGATACTATTCAACTGGAGGGCTTACTTTTTAAGCCCATAGGTTTTTCTTCAATACCTACTCCAGTAAGTGGTTTCCATACAAGGTTTTTTCTTCCCCTTTGCAATCTTCTCAACTATTTCTTTTAAGACAGCTTATCAGACGGTAATTGAGTTTTTACCACTCCTAATTATGTCTGTCGGTCCTTTTCCAATCTATAGGACCTAACTTTTTCTGCTGCCTTAATAACAGATCATTCCAAGAGAGGTTCCACAACCCACTTGGACAATTTATCATTGCAGGCAACCGGCCTGTCTGCTATTCTTAGCCATCTTCAATTCTTTTTGGCTCCAACAGAATAGATAAGGTTGCACACTGGCAATTAAACAGCCAGATCTCACCTAAGCAACCTACAACATGCTCTCTGCAATTATACAAAAAAGCTCTGCACTATGGGCCTTTGCCAGAGAGTGTCAGAGCCATTCCTAGTAGGTAACTTGCAGATGGTTAAAAAGGCTTTGCCCAGTCATGCTCCTACATGACTGTTTTTTTCCTACTGTTACCATCTTCCTTCAAATTTCCTTTTAAGGAAAAGGAACCAGGGCTTAGGCCACGTGAAAACATAAAGAATTGCTCAATTCCCTGGGTTGTTCCACATCTCCAGTGGAACTCTTACAACAGGGATGCATTCTTTTTCACTGCAGTCAGTCCTTGTCTACTGCTTTCCTTCTAATTCCCAATACTTCATTGAAGCTTATGCTGAACAAAGAACGCATGATACTCATATTGCCCTCATAGAGGGGCAATCATGGTATCTCCTTATATTGCGTCTTCTTCTCCAGCTACTACACTGAAGTTATAGAAGGATCCAGACTTGCTGTCTTAAGACTAAGGATCTCCTCTGCACCCCTTCACGTAGATCTCCATTCCTGGTTATTCAAAGGCTAGAATTTTTAAAGAAATCTAGACCTCTTCTTATAAGTAAGAGCATTCCACTGGTTTCCATGAAACCTCCTCCATGGCTCTTCCACTTATAACCAGAAAGAGATTCTCTATCCATATTCGCAAGCAGGTCTTACCCCTTCTTGTTATTAAATGAATCTCTCTCTCTCTCTCTCTCTCTCTCTCTATATATATATAAATTATATATATATATTATATATAAAAAATATATATATATATATATATATATATATATATATATATATATAAACTCTGAAAGAGCTTTAAACTTTGGCCTACAGAAGCTTCAGCTTTTCCTCCAAAGTCCAACCTCATTAAACTCCCCCAGTTTTTTCTTCTGGGATTAGTTCTAGCCATTTAGGCTTCTGACCTCTGCCTGTATTGCAAAATTTATTTTCCTCTACTTCCCAGTGAGGTAATTTCTTTGAGGATAATCTACTGGCTCTTAGCAGCAGACCCATATTAGCCTCAATAAACACTTTCGCAATACTTTTGAGTAAGGTCCACATTAGAAAATTGGAATTCAATATTTACTAACAATTATGGTCTACACAAGGACTCCTCTCTAGACGCCTTGTTTAGTCAAGCTGTTCCACAGCACACCCTTTTTAATTCAACTCCTACCCTCCATCCCTTGGATGCCTGAGGTTCTGGGAAAACGCATTGGCCCATCCATTAGATTTGCAACATGCTGGGACCTCCTCTAGGCATCTCTAGCTTGGGAGTCCCCATATGTGAAGACTCATTCCTGCTTGTTCCTGGAGATAGCACAGTTACTTACCTGTAACAGGTGATCTCTGGGAACAGCAGGAATAAGTCTTCACAAACCACCCACCTCCCCTAGGAGTTGTGTTCTCTCTCTCTTTTTCTCTCTCTCTCTCTCTCTCTCATATTTGTCTACTTCCCTCCTTCGGTCTCAGCTACAAACCCAACTGATGAGAGGGAAGTGAATGGGCGGGAAGGCAGCGCGCATGCGTGTGGGATGCTCCCAAAAGCTTTCTTTTTGGACGCTGGGGAGCGTTCCCACGCAGGCTCCGTCGGTACCGATGTACCCATATGTGAATACTTATTCCTGCTGTTCCCAGAGATCACCTGTTACAGGTAAGTAACTGTGCTTTCTCAGTTGTTCAACCATAACCTTCCTCTTCCTCAGGAGATCAAGAAACATTTAGTGTGTTGGGTGCAGTCTTGCCATTTGATGGACTGGATGCCTATGGAAGCACCAAATTAGGGTATAGTCACCACAGATGCCAGCCTGAAGGGCTGAGGAGCTCATTGTCTAGACCAATTTGCTCGGGAAATGGAGACTCTCGGGTCTGTAATTACATTGGTCTGGCAAGGGAAGTTTCTAACCACCTTGGACCTTTCAAGGTATACTTCCATATTCCTATAAGGTAATATCAATGTTTTTTACACTTCTGCATCCTGGGTTGCCGCTTTCAGTTCTGGACCCTGCAATTTGACCTTGCCTCATGCTTTCCAAGCGATCATGTTGATCTGGATACACCCATACATGGATGATACTCTGGTTTGGTTTGATTTAATGGAGACGTCCATGGCAGACTCATCCCAGTGATTGGAAAGGCTGGGTTGAGTGATCAACTACCCCAAAAGCAGTTTAACACTCTCTTGGAGTATCTGGATGGCCACTTCAATGCATTCAGCAACTGAGTATTTTTCACCCCTGAGAAAACTGTCAAGCTGCAGGTGCATCTCAGGGTTTTTGCTATCAGACAGCTTCCAGTCATAGGACTGGCTTCAACTCTGGAGCCGGTGCCTTGGAGGACATAGGGCGCACAGTCATCCCTGCAGGGGCACCTTCTGACTCGCTGATCTCCTTGCTCCCAGTTGTTCCCATGCAGATCCACCCTCGATTGGCTGATATGCCTCTGGTGGCACCAGATTGGGTGATGGTCACCACAGATGCCAGCCTATTGGGCTGGGGAGTTCGTTGTCTAAGTCATTTTGCACATGGGTGCTGGTTTTTACAGGAAACCTCCTATTCGATCAACAGACAAGGCCAGAGTGATTCACCGGGCTCTGGAGAGATTCCAAATCCTTCTGCAGGGCAAAGTGGTCAGTGTTCACAGACAATGCCACGGCAGTGGCACATATTAGCAAGGTGGAACTCTTTTTGGTGGGCAGAGGCTCATCTGATGGCTCTCTTAATAAGCTCACATTGCAGTAGTCAGCAGTATACAGGCCAGCTTATTGAGACAGAGCACAATGGATCCTATAGAATGTCAGCTAAGCACTCATGCATTCAACTTGCTTGACTTAAAGATATATAAAAACATCTGGATGCAGGACAGGCAGCAATAGTCTTCTCTTTGGATCTGACTGCTGCATATGATCTAGTAGGCCACCAGCTTTATTAGTACGACTCAGAAACATTGGAATGGACTGCACCATATTTACTGTAAATGGTTCGCTTCCTACATAGAATATGTCAAGCTCTTTTAACCCAGTTTCTCTGCTCGCTCCAAGGCTTGTGGGGAAAAAAACAATAGGCAGCTGCCTGCATGTCCCTCCATATAGTCGGGTACAGAAGAAAACTCCTGACTTACTTAAATCTGCTTGAATTTACTTAGCTTGAATATTCTTTTCTTTTAGTTTAGTTTGGTTTCATTTCTTTTATTTGAGTTCATTCATTATTTGATTCCCTGTGGTGTTTGAGGTCCTTAGTCTAGGGGCAGTCCACAATCCTTCCCACCATACCAGCCAGGCCGCAGTGCCTGGTGTGCTGGACCCAGCGTGAGGCGATCTCCGAGGCTGGCATTTGGTGAGGTTTCACGCAGGAGGCCACGTCTTTGGAACAGTATGTCCAGTCCAGTCAGAGTCCCCCTCCATTGCAGGAGTTCCAGGATGCAGGAGGGTCCGCGCTGGTCTCACTGGAACCGGCCCCCAGTTCTCCGGCCACTCCTGGTCCCTCCACCTCACAGAACCGGGAGGTGGTGGGGCTCCCGGGTGATTTTTCACTGGAATTTATCCTGCTTCTGCACAAGGCATTTTGCATGCGTCAGAGATCGGCGAGCTGTGCCTCGGCACCGGAACAAGGTGCTGAGGGCAGTGGACATGAAAGAGGGCGAGACGGATGCAGCAGCTACTAAGAGGCCTAGGTCCTTGGAGGCCAGGGGAACTCTCCATTGTCTGAGGGCCGGACGAAGAAGTATTGGACATGGAGCTGAATTGGCAAGGTGAAAAACTGGAAGAAGCCAAGATCTAGGAGCAGGAGGAGCAATCGCGGATTGTATGGGTCTTCCGACGGGAGGCGTTGCTGGTGCTCATCGTGGAGTCTTTGAAGGCCCTTAATATGCCTACTAGCCTCCGGACAGAGGATGAAACTCTGGAGGATCCGCTGCTCCAGGCATTGTGGAAGATGCAGGCTAGGTTCCCCGTGCATAGAGTGGGATCTGCCAGAGACTGGTCTCAGGGGGGTGCGGGCCATATTGTGCCTGTACCCTCTACTGGAGCAAGAATGCGAGCTGCTTCGGTCACCTAACGTGGAAGCGGCGGTGTTGGCAGTTACAAAGAAGATGATGATTCTGGTAGAAGGGAATGCGGCACTAAGGGATGCCCAGGATAGGAAGTTGGACACCCTGTTGATGCAGGCATTTGATGTCAATGCCATCTCACTGCAGGCCTCCATCTGTGGGGCTGGGTGGCTAGGTCATGCCTCCGTTAGAATCAGCGGGTCCAACAGCCGGATGACTCGTCGAAGGACATGTCCAGGAAGGCGGCCAAATTGGAGTCGGGGGCGGCCTACCTAGCAGACACCCACATCAATCTCATTAGAGGACGCTCTGAGTATGGTCTCGTCGGTGGAGGCTCGCTGGTACCTGTGGCTTTGGAACTGGGCAGCAGACAGTTCCTCCAAGTCCCGCCTCAGTAAGCTTCCCTTTAAGGGTAAACTTCTTTTCGGGGAGAAGCTGGACAAATTGGTCAAGGTCTTGGGAGAATCCAAGGGGAGACGCCTGCCCGAGGATAAGCAGAAGCAGGGCCGCATCCCACCTTCGACTCGAGGTCAGCCACGAAACTTCAAGCGTTTTCATACATCCTGCTTTATCCCTTACCAGAGAGGCAGATTTCCCTCCAGGGAACAGGGGTTTCGAGGTTTTCGAGGAGTGGGCAGAGACTTTAGCGCCACCTCGACCTCTGGTTCCGAGAAATCACAATGAAGCGAAGGGGGGTCCAGGTGGGGTGCAATCTGTGGAGGTCAGCTGAGGGATTTCTACCCCGCCTGGATCCAGATCATTTCCGACCAATGGGTCCTGGAGATCTTCTGGGAGGGCTGTACCCTCGAATGGGCCCGTCCAGTAGGCCACGCCTTTGTTCAATCTCTATGCAAGGAATGGGGCAAAGTGGCGGGAGTAAGGGACACTTGGCACGACTCCTGCAGCTGAGGGCCATGTTGGTGCCGACGGAGCCCTCGTGGAAACAACCCCTCCAGCTTTCAAAGAAAGCCTTTGGGTGATGCCACCACGCATGTGTGGTCCCCTTTCCACTCGGGGTGCCATCTTTTTTCCGCGGAGCCCTTCAGATGTCTGTCTGCTCTTCTGCCGTAAAAAGTTGATATCTCCAGGAACAAGCAGGAATGTAGTCTTCACATATGGGTATCGTCGGTACCGACGGAGCCTGTGCGGGAACGCTCCCCAGCGTCCAATTAGAAAGCTTTTGGGAGCATCCCACAATGCCTGCGTGCTGCCTTCCCGCCTTTCCCAACTGCCTCTCTCCAGTTCTTCGTTTTCCGCGGAGCCAGCAGGTAGTCGTTCCTGTCACCGCAGAAAATGTTTCCATTTTCCTCCTTTTTTGTGGTCGCGTCTGCCTTCTTCGACGCTATACCGGTACCGCCGGTTCTTTCTTTCTTTTTAAAAAAAAATAAAATAAAATATATAGTTCTTTCTTCGAAACTTTTCTTCCTCAGGTGCACGCGCCATTTTGGGCCTTAGGCCCAAAATTTCCTTTACCATTGAAAAACCCGCGTCGGGTTTCAAGAAGTGCACCAAGTGTGGCGGTACCATCTCCGTCACCGACACCCATGAGTAGTGTCTTAAATGTTTAGGTCCTGACCACTCCATTTTGTAGTGTATGGCCTGTGCCATGATGTCCAAGAGGGGTCGACAAAACCGAGCTGCTAAGCTCAGCACCCTTTTTCCCTCCGATGCAGCCTCTGTGGCATCGACGTCTTCAAGGGCTTCGTCTTCCTCCCATGGATCTCAGGTAACTAAACATAAGTCTGGCTGGTCCTCAAAGGGTAGATCTCCTTCTAAGCATCGAGATGCTTGTGGCGTTGCCCTTGAGGGTTCTGTAGCGGCAAAATTGCCCCGGCGGGAGGCTTCGGCTTCCAAAGCGTTATCGGGGCTCCAGGATGTTCTCGAGGCCTCGACCTCGGCAGAACTACTGGTGCCATGCTCTGGGGTACCGGCTGCTTTCTCCGGTACCGATACCCAGGCATCGGCAGCGTCGATAGACCAGAGGTTCCTGGCTATTGAACGAAGTCTGGCGGGCTCTCCTTGCGGCATCGACACCCTCAGAACCGCGGCAGACAGTTCAACCGGTACCGGCACCGACATCAGGTATCGTGCTCTACAAGAGCATCCAGACAGAAGGTACTTTGAGTCCTCGGAGGAGTCTGAGGATTCTGACAGCTCCGTCGGTACCAGAGTACTTCTCCCAGAGGAGCCTTCCTCTCCTAAACGCAGGATGACTCCTCCAGAAGATATCTCCTTTCAGGATTTTATCAGGGAAGAGGCTCGGGGTCTGTCCATTTCTGCAATATCCCAAAGTTCCTAAGGAGGCAGCTACTTTGCCTATCCATGAGATCTTACATGATCTCATGTTGAGAATGTGGGAAACACCTCTTACCACCTCTCCTCACTCTCGTAGACTGGATACCATCTATCGAGTACCTCTGTGTCCTGGTTTCCAGAAAACTCAGCTTCCTCACCACTCTATTGTAGTGGAATCAGCTGTGAGAAGGATCAGAAGTGCAAAGAGGCATGCCTCTAATCTTCCAGGATGTGAGTGTCAAACTTTGGATGCCTTTGGACGTCGTACTTTTCAGGTTTCCATGCTTTCTGCCAGGATCAGTTCATATATTTTATATATGGGAATGTTCCTTAAGGAAGTCACAGGAGATTTAGAGGTTTTGAGTCCTCTTCTCCCTGATAAGAGGCAGGATTTTCTCACACTGGTTAAACATGCCCAGGATATTTCTAAGTTTGTCAACCGTGCAGCTTTTGAGTGCATAAGCAGAACCTCTGCCATTGCCATAGGTGCACGTAGAATTGCCTGGCTCCAGGCATCCGATTTGGAGCTCTGGGTGCAGGATAAACTGGGCAATATCCCTTGTACAGGTGAGAATTTATTTGGCAAAAATTGGCAAGAGAAAGCCAATGAGTTGGATGCTGACAACTCCACCTTGGATAGATTATCCAAAGCCACAGCTGATCCTGCAAGGAGGAAATCTTTCAAGAAACCATTCTTTTCCAAAAAGAAGAGGTTTTTTCCCTCTTATTCCCAGCAGGGACGTTCTGCAGGTCAACCTGCCCGAAAGAGTCAGCAACCACCTAAACAAAGGAAAGCAAAGACTGCTAAGCCTCATCCGTCTCAGCAATCTCAGCCTCCACAAGGCCTTTGACTTCCATCTAGAGAACGTAGCCTTCCTGGCTGTCAATGGACCAGAGCCTTCCATCATTCCAGGAAGGTTGTTGTCACTTTGCCCCCAGATGGGGGCAGATAACAGCAGAACACTGGATTCTCTCCATTATAAAAGAGGGGTACAAGCTTCACTTTCTGTACATGCCCCCTCGCACAATGGTAAGACAGGTCAATTCTCAGACCTCTCTCATCAACCTGTTAGATCAAGAGGTCACTATGCTTCTTGCCCAAGGGGCAGTAGAAGAGGTACCCATTCTTCAACAGGGTACAGGGTTTTACTCCCCCTATTTCCTTATCCCAAAGAAAACAGGAGGACACAGACCTATTTTGGACCTCAGAGAATTGAACAAATTCCTGTTCAAAGAGAAATTCAAGATGATTTCTCTAGGAACGCTGTTGCCATACCTTCAGAGTCAGGATTGGCTTTGTTCTCTAGATCTCAAGGATGCGTACACTCATGTTCTCATCTATCCAACTCAGAAAGTTCCTTTGGTTCCTTTTTCAAGGGAAGCACTACCAGTACAGGGTGCTTCCTTTTGGCCTGCCCTCAGCTCCAAGGGTGTTTACGAAATGCATGACTGTGGTAGCAGCATTTCTTCACACTTTAGGAATATTCGTCTTCCCTATTTAGACGACTGGCTCATTCGAGCCCCATCAGAGTCAGAGGCCAGGATTTCTCTATCTTGCACAATGCGTATCCTTCAGTATTTGGGTCAGATCATAAACATCCCAAAATCCAGCCTAATTCCCACTCAGTCTCTAGAGTTCATAGGAGCTTTGCTGGGTACCAGGAAACAAGGGCCTATCTTCCCCAGACCCGTTGCCTTCGCATGGTGCAGTTAGCTTTCAAGCAGTGCTAAAGCCTCATCTCACTGCTCGAGAAATGTTACAACTACTAGGCCTTATGGCATCTACCGTGCATGTGGTTCCTTATGCTCGCCTCCATATGAGAGCAGCCCAGTGGACTTTATCCACTCAGTGGACCCAGGCATCAGGGTGCCTGTCAGACAAAATAGCAAACACAAATCGCCATATTTTGTCGCTACAATGGTGGCAGTCCACTCAAAACCTGTTGGTGGGGTCCCCATTTCAACAACCTTTACCCCAGGCAACTCCCACAACAGATGCTTCACCAATGGTTTGGGGAGCTCATTTGCATGACCTCTCCACCCAAGGCACTTGGACTCCACAGGAGACTCATCTACACATCAGTCTCTTAGAGCTCAGAGCAATCTTCCTTGCTCTTTGAGTGTTCCACACTCTTGGGCAGACAGACTCATTCGAGTTCTGCTTCCACACGAATGGTCTCCACATGCAGACCAGGTGGCCAATATTTTTCAAATTTGGGGAACCCTGGACATAGACCTCTTTGTAAGTCCGTCGAATGCCAAACTTCCCCGGTTCTGTTCCAGAATTCCAACTCAGAGCTCTTAGGCCAGGGATGCTTTCCTCCTTAATTGGGGTCAAGACTTCCTTTATGCCTTTCCACCCTTTTCCCTAATTCCCAAAACCCTGTTCAAGCTTCAGAGAGACAGAGGCCGTATGATTCTCATAGCTCCACATTGGCCATGGCAAGTGTGGTACCCTCTGCTTCTACATCTCTCTCAAGCTCCCTCTCTGGAGTTAGGGTCTGCTCCAGATCCCCTGTCTTAGGAGGATGGAATGTTATGGCATCCCAATCCCCAGTCTCTACATCTCAGGGCTTGGTTGCTGAAGGCCTAGATCTTCATGATCTTAACCTTTCTCAGCAAGTAAAGGATATCCTTTATGCTTCCAGAAAACCTTCCACAAGACTCTCTTATGCTTTCAAGTGGAAAAGGTTTACCATATGGTGCTCGCAGAAGGGTCTTAGCCCCCTTGCGATACCTCTGGAATCATTACTGGAGTATCTCCTTCATTTATCCAATGCAGGACTTAAGACTAACTCAGTAAGACTCCATTTGAGTGCTATTGCAGCTTCTTTCAAGCCTTTAAATGGACAACCTATTTCCTCCCATCCTCTCATAGCAAGATTTATGAGAGGCCTTCTTCTAACTAAGCCTCCCATTAAGCCACCACCGGTGGCATGGGACTTAAACCTGGTTCTTGGCCAGCTCATGAAGCCACCTTTCGAACCCTTAGCTACTACCTCGTTGAAATTCCTTTCCTGGAAAGCTATCTTTCTCATTGCAATCACATCAGCACGTCGCATCCGTGAGCTGCAGGTACTAGTGGCTGATCCACCTTATACAAGGTTCCATCATGACAAGGTAGTCCTTAGGAGTCATCCACACTTTATGCCAAAGGTGGTCTCGCCTTTTCATCTAAACCAAGCGGTCTACCTGCCTGTGTTTTTTCCAAGGCCTCTTGTATCAAATGCAGAAAGGAAGCTTCATACTTTGGACTGTAAAAGAGCTTTAGCCTTTTACTTACAAACAACACAGCAACATAGAAAGTCCTCTCAACTCTTTGTTGCTTTTGGTCCTTCTCATTTGGGACTTCCAGTCTCCAAGAGAACACTGTCCAACTGGATTGCACAGTTTATTTTGTTTGCCTATCAGAGTAAGAATCTTCCTCTGGAGGGCCATGTCACAGATCACAATGTGAGAGCCATGGCAGCTTCAATGGCTCATCTGCACTCTGTGTCTATCGGCGACATCTGTCGAGCAGCTACTTGGGCCTCGGTTAATACCTTCACAGCCCATTACAGCTTGGACAAGGACTCCCGCCGGAATGCCTTGTTTGGTCAGGCTTTTCTCCAACACCTGTTCCATACCTAATCAACTCCTACCCACCATCCCTGGTAGGATGCCGGAGATCCATGGGGGGAAGTGGAGCCCTTTCACAGGGACACTTAACTTCTGGGGTTCTCTCCCTGGCATCTAAAGCTAGGGAGTCCCCATATGTGAAGACTACATTCCTGCTTGTTCCTGGAGATAGCATAGATCTCCAGGAACAAGCAGGAATGAGTCTTCACATATGGGTATGTCGGTACCGACGGAGCCTGCGCGGGAACGCTCCCCAGCATCCAAAAAGAAAGCTTTTGGGAGCATCCCACACACATGCGCGCTGCCTTCCTGCCCATTCACTTCCCTCTCATCAGTTTTCCATTTTCCGTGGAGCCGGCAGGATGTATTCCTGTCACCGCAGAAACTTCTTCTTTTTATTCTTATTTTTTTGTGTTCGTGTCTGCCTTCCCTCGACGCCCCCGGTACCGCCGGTGCTTTTCTTTCTTTTTATTAAAGAATTTCTTCTTTTCTTTAGAAAATTTTCCTGTTTAGTGCCTGACGGTTTATAGGCGACTAGGCCTCTATCTTTCCATTATGGAAAAGCCAGCCACTATCCTTAAGAAATGCTCGAAGTGTGGCGGTACAGATATATTTTTAGACACTCATACTTGGTGTCTAAAATGTTTAGGGCCTGACCATTGCCCACTGGAGTGTCTCTCCTGCTGGAGCTCAAACAGAAGAAGTCTTCAGGATCGAGCACAACTCGATACCCGGTTCACATCGCACTCGATGTCACCAGCTAAAATATCTTCTTTTTCACAGGATCAAGTAACAAAACAAGTCTGTAAAGACTAGCCAGTCCTCGAGTGGTAGATCTCCTTCTCAGCATCGAGATGCCTCTGGCGTTGCCCTCGAGGACATTTTGGCAATAAAGCCCCGGCGGGAGTCTTCGGGCTCCAAAGCATTAACGGGGCTTCAGGTTGTTCCCGGGGTCCTTTCCTCGATGAACATACCTGGGCCATGCTCGGTGGTTGTAGCCACTTCGAGCGGTACCGACACCCCGGCATCGGCTACGGTGATGGATGAAACACTCCTCACTGATGAATGTAGTCTAGCGCTGTGGGCTACTTCGGTACCGCTAGAGTTGCTGCAGACCGTTCCTCGAATATCGGTATCGTCCCCTGGTACCAGTCTCGGCATCGGTGTCAGTACTGCCCATGCTTGCTTCGACAGACTCGCTTTCTTCGATGCCGAGCCTGGAATCGATCTCTAGCATGGAGGATTCGATACTGACTCGTCTCAGTACCAACCTCGGGCGGTACCGAAGACATTGTTTTAAGGAAAATCCGATGCTTCATCCTTTCAAGTCTTCCGATCCCGATGACTGGGGTGAATCCATCGGTACCAAGGCTGAATTTTCAACAAGTCTAGTCTTTACCCCTCATTTTAGAAGGTCCTCCTCAGGGGATATTTCTTTTCAAGCTTTTCTGCTTGATATGGCAAAGTTATTTGCCATTTCTATACCTGGTAAAGAATCCCTACCAGGGGATTCAGAGACCCTGCAATTCCCCTGTATTCCAAAGGAGGTGAACATGCTTCCTTTGCATCAGATCTTACAAGGTCTACTATTAAGAAGGTGGGAAACTCCTTTAATGGTATCCCCACATTCTAAGACACTTAACACTATGTACAAGGTGCCACCTTCTCCAGGTTTTCAAAAGACTCAACTTCCTCATCATTCTATTGTTGTAGAATCAGCAATGAGGCGTATTAAGAGTGCAAAGAAGCACTCTTCTTATCCGCCAGGTCGTGAGTCTAGGACTTTAGATGCCTTTGGACGTCTCTGCTTCCAGGCGTCCATGCTTTCAGCAAGAATTATCTCATATATTTTCTATATGGGATTATCTCTTGAAGAGGTCACAAAGAACTTAAAGCTTTTGAACCCTTTTCTTCAAGAACATAAAAGAGCAGACTTTTTCATATTAGTCAGTCATGCCAAAATGTCTCCAAATTCCTTAATCGTGCTTCCCTGGACTGTTTTGAGTCTATTAGCAGAACTTCTGCTATAGTCATAGGAGCACAACGTATGGCCTGGCTCCAAGCTTCAGACTTGGACAAATGGGTACAAGAAAGGCTGGGAAATACTCCTTGTACTGTTGAAAATCTCTTTAACAAGGATGTTTTATTCCAAGCTAATCAGTTAAACACTGATATTGTTGCTTTCAGAGGATTGTCAAAACTTTCCTCTGTCCCAGCTAGTAAAAAATCTCCTAACAATCTTTATCCCCCTAAAGGGAAAAAGTTTTATTCATCTTCTACCCATCATGCAGATGTTTCCAAAGAAGGGCAACATCATACCAGGCTAAGAAAACCAAAGCCTCAACAGGCTCAGCAAACTCAGCAGTCGCAGAGTTTCTGATATTTTATTCATTAAATCTCTTTTTCCTGTTGAGCTTCAGAACCACTACTTAACAGCAGAAGCATTTACAGTTCTTCTCATCCTTACTGAGAGGTCAGTGATACACTAGCTCAATCCTCCACTTTAGGCATGAATCTCTTGCCAAGAGCAATCCATTCTTTTAGCTTTTAGAGCTGTTAAAGATAATCATTCCCTACAGGTAACAGGTTTCTCCTCTCCTTTTAAAGTAAACAGAGGAGTTACAACTAATTACAAGGTATGCTATGCCCTTCACCTTGACAGTTGTCCTGTACGAGGATATCTCATACTTTTGACTGCAGGGGAGCTTTACCTTTTTCAAAGACTTACCAAATTGTAAGTCTTCCCAACTCTGTATTACCGTATATACTCGAGTATAAGCCGACCCGAATATAAGCCGAGGTACCTAATTTTACCACAAAAAACTGGGCAAAACTATTGACTCGAGTATAAGCCGAGGGTGGGAAATGAGGCACCTACTAGTCAATGTAAAAAATAAAGATAGAGACCAATAAAATTACATGAATATTTATTTAAACGAAAAACAGTAAAATAGCTCTGTAAGTGGAAAATGGGGTCAACAAAAACAATATGGTATCAATTTTACTTTTACTTTCCCCTTCCTCGTGGCTCAATCTCCTGAATTTACAGGGGCTATGTGTGTGTTTTCACTGAGAGGCTGGCACATACATACAGAGGAGGAGCTTGTGCCTCTGTGTGATGTGCCAGCCTCCTTAACGCTGCCTGTGACAGCCCGAGCCTGTCACACTGTCCAGGATGTGCTGCTGCGGGCTCGAGGGGGGGCCAACTCTGCTCAACTACAGGTACCTCTGCGGGGGGAGTCGGGGAGGGGGAGGGGGAGGGAGGGTCCGTGCTTACTACAACTACTTCTGCGGGCGGCAGGTGACAACGTAGCACCCGCCGCTCGCACAGGCACAGCACACACTGTAGGAATGCCCAGCACATCACTGCAAAGGTTTCCATATCTGCAGCCGCGGTTATGGAAACCTTAGCTTTAGAAGCAGCGCCCCCTGCTAGACATCTGCAGACGTTGACTCGAGTATAAGCCGAGGGGGCCGTTTTTCAGCACAAAAAATGTGCTGAAAAACTAGGCTTATACTCGAGTATATATGGTACTTTCGATCCCTCTTAGTTGAGACTTTCACTCTAAGAGTGATACTATTTGACTGGAGGGCTTACCTTTTAAGTCATAGGATTGTCTTCAATACCTACTCCAGTAAGTGATTTCCATAGAGAGTTTCTCCCCTCTGCAGTCTTTTCAAATATTTCTTTTAAGACAGCTTATCAGACCATAATTGAGTTTTATCACTTCTAATTATGTCTGTCGGTCCTTTTCCAATCTATAGGACCTAACCTCTTCTGCTGCCTTAATAACAGATAATTCCAAGAGAGGTTCCAAAACCTACTTGGACAATTTATCGTTGCAGGCAACCAGCCTGTCTACTATTCTTAGCCATCTTGGAGGAGTGGCCTAGTGGTTGGGGCAAGGTACTTCAGGCCGGAAGGTCAGGGGTTCAAATCCCACTAGAGGACAGCAACCTTGGGCCGGAAGGACTGGAGTTTCTAGTCCCACAGGTGCTCCTTGTGGTCTTGGGCAAGCCACTTAACCCTCCATAGCCCATGTTCCCTGTAAAATAGTTATCTCCAAGTTATAATGCACTGTTCAATGTAATTTCAGTTTGTTCAATGTAAACCGCCTTGATATCATGAAAGGCGGTATATAAGAAATGTTAAATAAATAAATAAAAATAAATAAATCTTCAATTCTTTGGCTCCCACAGAATAGATTAGGTTGCACACTGGTATTAAACAGCCAGATCTCACCTAAGCAACCTACAACATGCTCTCTGCAATTCTACAAAAAGCTCTGCAACTATGGGCCTTTGCCAGAGTGTGTCAGAGCCATTCCTGGTGGGTAACTTCCAGATGGTTAAAAGGCTTTGCCCAGTCATGCTCCCACATGACCGTTTTTTTCCTACTCTTACCATCTTCCTTACAATTTCCTTTTAGGGAAAATGAACCAGGGCTTAGATCACATGAAAGCATAAAGAATTGCTTAATTCCCTGAGTTGTTCCACATCTCCAGTGGTACTCTTCCAACAGGGATGCGTTTCTTTTCACTGCAGTCGGTCCTTGTCTAGTGCATTCCTTCTAATTCCCAATACTTCATTGGAGCTTATGCTGAACAAAGAACACATTATACTCATATTGCCCTCATAGACGGGCAAATATGGTATTCCTTTTTATTGCGTCTTTTTCTCCACACTGAAGTTATAGAAGGATCCAGACTTTTGTTGTCTTAAGACTAAGGATTTCTCTGCACCCCTTCACGTAGATCTCCATTTCTGGTTATTCAAAGTCTAGAATTTTTAAAGAAATCTAGACCTATCCTTCTGACTAGGAACATTCCACTGGTTTCCATGTAACCTCCTTCATGGTTCTTCTACGTGTAACCAGTAAGGGGTTCTCTATCCATATTCTCAAGCAGGTCTTACCCCTTCTTGTTATTAAGTGAGTCTCTCTTTATATATATATATATATATATATTTATATAAATACACATATCTCACTCTGAAAGATTTGTTACTTTCCATATTAATGCTGTTCCAGCATGCCATAGGGTTTTAGATGGACAACCAATTTCTATGATAACACAGGTACACTAAAAAAAATTTTTTTTAAACTGCCTCTAATGTTTCGATTGATTTTTACGTTTTTTGGTGTGCTGAATCCAAATCTGGTAACCAATTTGCTCCATCACATACAGATTTTTTGCTACATTGGGTTAGCAGTTTGAGGTGAACGTTTCAGATTGAGTGCGATCGAGATAAATGTTTCTTGGATGAATTCTTTATACTAATTGTTTAGTAGTTATTCAAATAAGAATAAAGAAAATTGTAACAAGGCAGCACATAAGAATAGAGTAATGTCAACAAAACACACTGTGATGGTAGCAAAATTGTCTGCACTTAAAACAGCCACATACATGTGCACAAACATTGAGCATATAAGAGCGAGGTTAGACACAAAGCAAAGAAATGTGCAAAAAATGTTGTACAGATATGTATGTAAGAATAGAAAACGCAAACCACACCATTGCAATACATGAAGACAAACACCCGATGGTGTGAAAATAAAATTCTAATAAATGAGATCCGACACTGTGGTAATAACTAGCAAATTTTTATTTCAAAGTTTAGTAAAAACACGATATTTGTCAACACAGTTTAGATTTTAAAGTCATTCTTGGGTTAATCAATCTCCTGGTGGGCCCGTTTCTTCTTCCCCCGAATGCTTCTCTTGGTGCGCTGCTTGGCGTATTTTTCATCTGGGGTTTCCCGCAGCAGCAACCAGCAGAAATCAGCCATCATAGTGGTGTTCCATCTTCCTTGGTACCTTCTCTCTGCGTCCTTGATGTCCTAGTGAAACCTTTCACCTTGTTCTTCACTGTACGCCCCCAAGTTTTCGGGAAAGTAGTTCACATGGGAGTGAAAGAAATGGACTTTCAGGCTCATGTTACAGCCTTGTTCTTTGAAGGCATTGAGCATCCTGGCAACAATATCCTTATAGTTCTCATCCCGCCTGTTCCCTAAGTATTTGAGAACAACATCCTTGAAGGAATCCCAGGCTTCTTTTTCCTTCTCAGACATCGTTTCAGCGAATGCTCCATCTGAAATGAGTTTCCTTATATCAGGGCCAACAAACACTCCTTCCTTTAGCTTTGCTTCAGAAAGTCGGGGGAACTTTGAGCAAAGGTACTGAAAGCACTCACCATCTTTTGGAAGGGACTTGATGAATTGCTTAATGAGACCCAACTTAATGTGGAGAGGTGGTAATAGAATTTTATCACGAGGTACCAAGCTCTCATGAAGAACATTTTTCTCACCGGGTCTCAAATACTCCCGAATTGGCCAGTCTTTTTTCCCCCAGTGTAGGTCGCGGGCCCGGCTATCCCACAAGCAAAGGAAGCAGGGATATTTGGTGAAACCGGATTGCTGCCCTAATAGCATGGATAGAATTTTAAAGTCTCCACAAATCATCCACTTATGCTCATCATAACGAATCTTCTGAAGAATCAGGGTCAAATTCTCGTATTTTTCTTGGAGAATAACAGTGTGAGCAATAGGAACTGAAGCGAATGTGTTGCCATTATGAAGAAGAACACCTTTTATGCTGTCTTTTGACGAATCAATGAACAGCCGCCATTCAGCAGGATCATACTTGAGTTTAAACTTTTCCATCACTCCGTATATATCGTTGCAAAATACCAAATCTTCCTCTTTGCTGAAATACTTCAAAAATTGTGTCTCGCAGTTGCGGCACCAATAAAAAGTTGTTCCTGGTGACAATAGATTTTTCTGTTTAAGCCGAGAACCTAGCAGTTGGGCAGCATCTTTTGGGAGTCCTAAATCCCGGACTAAATCATTCAATTCAGCTTGAGAGAAAAGTTCAGGTTTCGGATCTGGTTCAGTTTCAAACTCGGAAGTACTGGACTCATCGGGAAAAGCCATCTGATGAGTCTCATCATGATCAGAACCGTCCACACAAATATGATCCAAAGATTTTGGTGGTTCAGGCACAGGTACTTCGTTGCTATGAGGCATAGGCCTAATTGCTGAGGGAAGGTTGGGGTAACTTATTACGTTCTTATTTTTTAAGTTGTATCCCTTCACAATGCAAGAGCAAAAATAGCAGTCACTGCTGTGGTCTCTTTGTTCACGCCACATCATAGGTATTCCGAAACGAAATGCTTGTTTTTTACCTTTCATCCATAAGCGTAGATCTTCCTCACATGTCTTGCACACTTTGTGAGGAGCCCACGGTTTGTCTTGATCGCCTAACTTCAAACCGAAATAGGCGAAATATACTTTTTTAATAAATGCAGAAATGTTCCTCTGCCGCTTTTTCACGGTATATTCCCCACAAATAAAACAAAAACTGTCCGGAGAGTTGACGCAACCTCTGGCTCTGTGAGCCATCACAAATACACAGCACTGCAAACTACAACTGTAGTGAACCACTTCGGAATAAAGCTGGATTACGACTGAGCAAACAAAAGGTAATAATGAACTTGCAAGAAACTGAAATTTGACAGGAACGTTCATGTCGCAACCACCGTGTTTGAGCGAGCGAACGAGGCGAGGCGAACAGGAAAGAACATGCGCCAGCGCGAGTACTGGATTTAGCCCCCCGCCTCCCAATTGTCCTGTTAATGTATAAAATGAATACAAAACACTCTAAAATATCATGAGGGAGTGTTTCTAGTTAGTTAACCATTACAACCTCTATTTTGGGCCAAGAAAATAAACTGCAGTCGGCTAAAAAGAAATTATGTGAACATTCCTTATATGGGTAAGAAATCTAATTTTGCAAGAAAACGTGACGTGATGGAACATTTTGGCTATTTTTCCTGGATTCAGCACCCCAAAATCTATAGGAATCAGTTGCAAAACTGGAGGCAGTTTTTTGGTAGTGTACCTGTGTAATTAGAAACTACCTTCTTTGACTGTAACCTCTCCGGTTACGTTACATCTGAAGCTCTCCATGTAAAGTCATCATCCTAAGTGACATCACTTAGGGAAGACATTACTGATCTTCAAGAAATTGGAGGCTACACCGCCTACTACAAATGTTTCTTTCTTTCATTTGGATAGAGGGGTCTTAAAGACCCATCCTTTTTCTGCAAACCAGTCAGATTTATCTCCTCTCTTTCCTAGAGCCTTTTTCTGCTCTAAGGACAAAGAGCTTCAAACATTGGCCTACAGAAGCTTTAGCTTCTCATCCAAAGTCCAACCCCATTAAACTCCCCCAGTTTTTTCTTCTGGGATTAGTTCTAGCCATTTAGGCTTTTGACCTCTGCCTGTATTGCAAAATTTATTTCCTCTACTTCACAGTAAGGTATTTTCTTTGAGGATAATGTACTGGCTCTTAGCACTAGACCCATATTAGCCTTAACAAATACTTTCGCAATACTTTTAACTAAGGTCCACATTAGAAAATTGGAATCCAATATTTACTAACATTTATGATCTACATAAGGACTCCCCTCTAGACACCTTGTTTAGTCAAGCTGTTCCACAGCACACCCTTTTTAGTTCAACTCCTACCCTCCATCCCTTGGATGCCTGAGGTTCTGGGAAATAGCATGGCCCATCGATTAGATTTGCAAAATGCTGGGACCTCTTCTAGGCATCTCTAGCTTGGGAGTCCCCATATGTGAAGACTCATTCCTGCTTGTTCCTGGAGATAGCACAGTTACTTACCGTCACAGGTGATCTCTGGGAACAGCAGGAATAAGTCTTCACAACCCACACACCTCCCCTAGGAGTTGTTTCTCTCTCTCTCTCTCTCTCTCTCTCTCTCTCTCTCTCTAATTTGTCTACTTCCCTCCTTCGATCTCAGCTACAAACCCAACTGATGAGAGGGAAGTGAATGGGCGGGAAGATAGTGCGCATGCGTGTTGGATGCTCCCAAAAGCTTTCTAATTGGACACTGGGTAGCGTTCCCGCGCAGGCTCCATCGGTACCAACTATACCCATATGTGAAGACTAAATTCCTGCTGTTACCGGAGATCACCTGTTACAGGTGAGTAACTATGCTTTCTTTTGACCTGAGGTTCATACTCTCCTTCAGTAGTGCACCGATCCTCTTCCCGCCACCTGAGCCTGCTGCTTTGGCATAGAGTCTCGGGTTCGTAATCTACTTTCCTTCTCGGCGCCTTCACACTTTATTTTTCTCCAACCGGCGGCACCGTGGGTCTTCGACCTCACTGGAATACTTTTTTTCTCCCATGGCTACCAGTTGTTTAAAAAAGTGTGATTGGTGTGCTAAAATAATGTCCCTGTCCGACACACACGACTGCCTCCTTTGTTGCCTGTGTCCGGACCACGATCCCACGGCATGCAGCCTCTGTAAGAAGCTGGCCACTAAGGCCCTCAAGAGCCACCAGCAGCAGCATGATAAGTTTTTCCCAGAGTCCCTGGTACCTCCGAAGGCCAAGGCCCCCTCCGAAACCAAAAAATCATGGGCTAGCCTTACACACCCCGACTGATGCTGTGGTTCCTCGGAAAGGGAGTCTCCCTCAAGGGAGCTCAAGAAGAAGAAATCCTCGAAGGCAGCATTCCTGGATGACTCAGAACGGCCAGGTAAGTCCCGAGCCAGGTCCCGCAGTCCTAGACGCTCATCCGAGGGACTGGAGAACGAGCGACCTACGAAGGTCCCCTGGAAGGACTCTACCTCGGTCGCCTAACACCATCCTCATTGAGGACTTCTCTTCGGGGGAACCGGCATCTGGCCCGAGTCCCTAGATGCCGGTGCTGATGGCTGCAGAACCTTCTGACCTGGAGTCCAGAATGGCGGCCCTGGAGCTCAGCTTGTCTGCCTTCATGGACCAGCAGTGGGCGCTGTTGTCTGGTACCACTGGTTCCTCTGCCTAGACCACCGGGCCCTTGATGTCAAGGATGTTCCCAGAGGCAGAGCTGATCCTCAAGTTCCTTTGACCTTGAGTTGATCCTCGGCCAAGGTCCCGATCCAGCTCCCGTTTCACTGGATCTTCCCCAGCCAGTGTGCTTGGCACCAGCTGCGGGGCCTCTGAGGTCTGCAGGAGGGGATCAGCCCCAGAGCCCGCGAGTCACCCTTCCCTCGAGTCCTCGACGGACTATTCTGACTGGGAAACGGAGGACGAGGAGTCGCTGGACACCTGTCACCACCGTGACGTCCCCTTGGACTCCCCTTCCTCAGAGCCCCGGCATCTGTCCCCACCCGAGTACAAGGCGTTCCTTGACTTTGTCATGGACATGTCCAAGACCCTAGCATTCCCGATGGAATCAGAGGAGGCTCCTCGGATGGAGGAGTTATAAATCCTCCAATACGAGGCCACTCTGACGGAATCACTTACGGTGCCCATCCTGGAACAGCTAATGCTCCATATGTGGGAGACACCGGCATCTTTGCCAGTGGTGAGCAAGTGGCTCGACTCAATATATCGAGTCCGCCAGAGCTCAGGCTTCAAGAAGTCACAGCTACTACACAACTCCATGAAGAGTCCAGAAGACGCACTCCTCGGTGCCCCCCAGCAGGGAGGCACACACACCCTGTATACCATCGGCAGAAAGTGCTACCAGGACTCAGTGCTCATCGGCCGGATCCAGGCATACCAACTGTACATGAGCATGTACAGCTGGTATGCCTGGTATGCTTGAAAATGGCAGATGAAATTTAATGTGGACAAGTGCAAAGTTATGCACCTAGGGAAGAACAACCCAAACTATGGTTACACGGTGCAAGATTCCACATTAGGAACCACCACCCAGGAAAAAGATTTAGGCGTCATTGTGGATTAAATTTTAAAACCCTCTGCCCAGTGTGCACGGTGGCCAAGAAGGCAAATAGAATGCTAAGAATCATAAGGAAAGGAATGGAGAATAAGACAAAGGATGTTATAATGCCTCTGTAGCATTTTATGGTGCGACCGCACCTTGAATATTGTGTGCAGTTCTGGTCGCCGTATCTTAAAAAGGATATAGCATTAGAAAAGGTTCAGAGAAGAGCCACCAAAATGGTAAAGGGGATGGAAGGATACCCCTATGAAGAAAGGCTAAAAAGGTTAGAGCTCTTTAACCTGGAAAAGAGACTGCTGAGGGGAGATATGATATTAGTGTATAAATTAATGAACGGAGTAGAAAGGGTATTGTTTATGTTATCAGAATATAGAAAGACTAGGGGACATGCAATGAAGCTACAAGGTAAACTATTTAAGACTAAAAAGAGAAAATATTTTTTCACTCAACGTGTAATCAAACTCTGGAATTTTGTTACTGGAGGATGTAGTAAAGGCTGTTAATGTAGCTGGTTTTAAAAAAGGTTTGGACAAGTTCCTGAAGGAAAGGTCCATAAACCATTATTAAAAAGGAACCCAGGATATCAGTGCTTGACCCAATACAAGCATTGTGGAACCTGTCTTTTGGGGAAATTGCTAGGTACGTATGACCTAGATTGGCCACTGTTGGAAACAGGATACTGTGCTTGATGGACCTTGGTCTCACCCAGTATAGCATATCTTATGTTCTTATGTACCTGAGGAGACCTGGCGGAGGTACTCGCCCGATTCTCAGCTTCTCTTTCCATGCAACCCCTGCAGTGGTTCAAGAACCTGGCCAAAGCCATCCATGAGTGCTCCAAGTTTGTCTTGGTCAGCTTATGATGGCTTCAAGTTAGCGGCTCGAGTAGGAGCAGCGGGCATCTGTTCCCGATGCCAGGCTTGGCTGCAGTTGTCCGATCTCGAGCAATGGGTTCAGGACAAATTGGTCGACGTCCCATGCCAAGGAAAGAACCTCTTTGGCAAACCCATGACTGACAAAGCTGCCGAGCTGGAAACAGAGTTCATGATGAGGACCAGACTCTCTAAGAACACCACTGCCCTTCCCCGATGGAAAGGCTCTGGTTAAAAGCCCTTCTACCCAAGGAAAGGGACTGCTTACAGAAACTACCCACCTTTTCAGGTCTCCCCAGCTCCCCAGCAGGGTCAACAGGCCAAGGGACTTGGTCATGACTCTCATAAGCAGAAGGCTCCCAAGCCCCAGGCTTTTTCTTGGCCCAGCCAGGGGTGAGCTTTTGACTCCTTGAGCATATCCTCTCAACCTCAAGGAGGTCTGCAGCCCACAGGGGCATATCTTATCTACTATTCTCAAAGGTGACCAGCCATCACCACCAATTCTTGGGCACTCCAGGTGGTCAAGGAAGGCTGCTTCTTCCTCCTGGCCCAGACACCCCCCCCCTTTCTTTCCCCAGGTCTCCCCTTCACCAGGACCTTCTACTGAAGGAACTGGGAGGTCTTCTCAAGGATAGAGCAGTAGAATCAGTTCCCCACCATCTGAGGGGCAAGAGGTTCTACTCCAGGTACTTTCTTGTACCAAAGAGAACAGGGGGCCTAAGGTCCATCCTCAACCTGCACAATCTGAACAGATTCTTGGTGAGGGAGAAGTTCAAGATGCAGATCAACCTCCTGAAATTATGGGCGATACACCTAGCCCTCCGAGCCTTTTACCCCTGCCTATGATGCCAACCAGTGTTGGTCCAAACAGACAACCAGGTGGCTGTGAACAAGCAGGGGGCACGGGATTTCACACCCTCTGCTCCTATGCAGTCAAGTAGGGCATACACTTAGAGCAGTCTGCCTGCTGGGCCAGGACAACGCACTGGCTGACAGACTAAACAGGGTCCTGCAGCCTCTCAAGTGGCCAGTCAACTCTTCCACCTCTGGGGGGAATCTTGAATAGACTTGTTTCCAGCCCAGACAACTACCAGTTGCCCCACTTCTGCTCTTGGCAAGCCCACCCTTCTTGAGTGGCGGCAGACGTGTGTCTCATCTCGTGGTCATAAGGTCTCCTGTATGCCTTCCCACCAACACCACTAATTGCCAAAATGTTATTCAGGACCCTCTGCAACAAGGCCTCGCTGATTCTGATAGCTCCTTGATGGCCAGGCAGCCATGGTTCCCACTACTCCGGCTGTCAGTGGAGATTCCCATCCCATTGGAGAGCTCTCCAGGGCTCCTATCTCAAGAAGGGGGCTCTCTGATAGTGGATTTCAATATGCAAGATGTTGTTTGGCACATTCCTGCTGCAGTATCATCTAGAAGTAAGGAGATCCTGGATTCTCTACAGAGAGAACTATTCAGGCAATTGGTAACAGACCCCACACGTGAAGGGGCCATACTGGACTTGGTGCTTACCAGTGGTGAAAGTGTTTCTGGTGTTATAATGGGAGATCATTTTGCAAACAGTGATCACCAGATGGTGTCGTTCAGTATTAGGATTAGGGCTGTTAGAATCCATTCAAAAGTGAGGGTCTTAGACTTCAGGAAAATTAACTTTGCCAAGATGGGCCAATACCTCAGGGAGTCGTTAGCGGGATGGGAACAGCTGGGGGATGTAGAAAAACAGTGGGCAAAACTGAAAGAAGATATTTTAAGGGCAACCATCCTTTTTGTTAAAATGGTAAATAAAGGTAAAAGGAAAAGGAGGCCGCTATGGCTTTTGAAAGAAGTAGCTGAAAAGGTGTAGAAAAAGAGGGAGGCCTTCATTTTATTTATTTATTTATTTAACATTTCTTTTATACCGCGCTATTACAATCAGTGCGGTGTACATTGAACAAGAACATACTACAATGCATACAGGTAACATTGAGTTTACAATGAACGGGGAAATTCAACAAGGGACAACCGGGAGAACTATGTACAGGTTAACTTAATGCTATATACAATATTATAAACTCGTTTGGATATTGCATGTGCTTTTCGGGTGGTTCGCCATAGGACTAGAGGGAAGGTTGACCAGCTAGCCCTTTTCTGGTTGTATTGAGGTGCTGGTTTTGCTAATGTCTAGGTTGTCTTCTGGGTAGCATTTTGTGAACAAATGGTATTTCAATGCTTTTCTGAATAGGATTAGGCTTTTGATAGCACGTATTTCGTGGGGAAGCGCATTCCAGTTTAAAGGAGCAAATAAGGAAAAGGCTCTGTTGGAGGTAGCCTTAGTGCACTTCGTTATCATTTTAGTGACTACTAAGGTGTTCATTGATGTAGGTCTCCTTTTTCTATTTTCCAGGGTGCCGTGAATAAGCTTGCTGATTGGCGTATGGGGGTGGTTATTTAGGGCCTTGAAAGTAAGGACTAAAGACTTATACTGGATTCTGGCATGTAAAGGTAACCAATGCAGTTCTTTCATGATGGGTGTTATATGGTCAGATCTTGACGAGCCGGAGAGGACTCTAGCAGCTGTATTCATAGCTAGGCGGAGCGGATTTAAAGTTGATTGAGGAAGACCATGGAGGATGATGTTGGCAAAATCCAGGTGTGGGAGGACTAATGCCTGGAAGGTTGTTCGGAAGTCGGTGGGATCTAGTAGGGGGCGGAGGTGACGTAACGATTTGATCTTATGATATATAGTTTTTGTGACGTTCTTCATGAAATACAAGAGATCACAGAGAGAGAAAGACAGGCATCTATATTTGGAAAAACTTAGAGAAGCTAGCAAAGTAGTCAGGAAAGCAAAGATTCAAAAAAAGGAGGAAATAGCCAATGCAATAAAATGGGGGGATAAGACATTTTTCAGATATGTTAGTGAGAAGAGGAAGGGCAAAAGTGGTATTGTCAGACTCAAGGGTGAAGGGAAGGAATATGTCCTGTAGAAGCTGATGAGGATAAAGCAGAATTGCTTAACGAATATTTCTGGTCTCCAGGAACAAGCAGGAATGAGTCTTCACATATGGGGTACGTCGGTACCGACGGAGCCTGCAAGGGAACGCTCCCCAGCTTCCCAAAAAAGGAAAGCTTTTGGGAGCATCCCACAGCGCCTGCGCGCTGCCTTCCCGCCTTTCCTAACCGCCTCTCTCCAGTTCTTCTTTTCCGCGGAGCCAGCAGGTCGTGTTCCTGTCACCGCTGAAGAAGTTCTTTATTTTATTTTATTTCTTTGGTCGCGCGTCTGCCTTCTTCGACGTCGGACCGGTACCGCAGGTCTTTTCTTTCTTTTCTTTAAAAAAAAAAAAATACTTCCGTTCCACTTCAGTGTATTTTTTCTTCGTTGGGCCTTAGGCCTAACAGAAAATTCCTCATGGAAAAGCCCGCCTCCGGGTTTAAAAAAGGCACTAAGTGCAGCGGTACCATCTCTGTTACCGACACCCATGACTGGTGTCTTAAGTGTTTGGGTCCTGACCATTCCATCACGGATTGTCCGTCCTGCTCCATGATGTCTAAAAGAGGTTTACAGAACCGAGCAGCCAAGCTCAGTACACTGTTTCCCTCTGATGCAGCTTCGGTGGCATCGACGTCTTCCAGGGCTGCTTCTTCCTCCTATGGATCTCAGGTAACCAAACATAAGTCTAGCCAGTCCTCGAAGGGAGATCTACTCCCTCTAAGCATCGAGATGCCTCCGGGCTTGCCCTCGAGGATCCTGCACCGGCAAAAGTACCCCGGCGGGAAGCTCTGGCTTCCAAAGCTCCTCCTATGGGGTCACAGGTTGACATCGATGGCACAGCCTCGACCGATCACCTGTTGCAATGTTCTGGGGTACCGGTGGAATCCGCCGGTACCAACCTCCAGACATTCATGGCGTCGATGGATCAGAATGTTCTGACCATGCAGCATGCCATTACGGCATTCATACAAGCTGCGACGCCGCTGGTACCGCAACAAGCTTCGTTGTCGGTACCGGCTCCGATATCGGTTCCGGTGCCGGTACCGGTTGCATCGACATCGGCTTCGGTGTCGACTGCAGCGGTACCCTGTCCGATGATGCCTATCGGTACCGATCCGGTACCGATAACTCCCGATGTCGATACCACCTGGTATGCGTATCAGGCTTTACAAGAGCATCCAGACAGGCGATACTTCGATTCCTCCGAAGACTCTGATGCATCGGAGGCCTCTGTCGAAGCATTGGTACTTCTTCCTCAGGAGCCTTCTTCTCCAAAAAGAAGAATGTCCCCTCCAGAAGACTTGTCTTTTCAAGACTTCATAAGAGAAGTGGCCAAGGGGCTTTCTATCTCAGTAGCTCCTGAGACAGAGCCTAGAGCCAAAAAATTGGATATTTTGCAATATCCTAAGGCTCCTAAAGAAGCAGCCACTTTGCCAGTTCATGAGATCCTTTATGACCACATGATAGGCATATGGGAGACTCCTCTCACCATCTCTTTTCATTCTCGTAGGTTGGATACCATGTATCGTGTCCCTCCTTGTCCTGGATTTCATAAAACTCAGCTTCCTCACCATTCTATTGTGGTGGAGTCTGCTATGAAAAAGTTAGAGTGTGCAAAGAGGCACTCATCTGCTCCTCCAGGAAGAGAATGTAGAACCTTGGATGCTATTGGCAGGAAAATTTTTCAAGCCAGTATGCTTGTTGCCAGAATCAACTCCTATAGTCTCTATATGGGGATGTTCCTGAAGGAAGTTACAGATCATCTGCAAACTTTCCTCCCTTTTCTTCCAGAAGATTAAAGGGAAGACTTTCTTACCTGGCTTAAGCATGCCCAGGATGTTTCCAAATTCTCTAACCGTGCAGCCTTTGACTCTTTTGAGGGGGCCAGCAGAGCCTCGGCCATTGCCATAGGTGCACGCAGAATTGCTTGGTTACAAGCTTCTGATTTGGAACCCTGGGTCCAAGATGGATTAGGAAATCTTCCTTGTACAGGTGAAAACCTGTTTGGCAAAGATTGGCAAGCAAAAGCCACTCAGATGGATGCAGACAATTCTGCTTTGGATAGGCTTTCAAAGTCTACCTCTAATCCTGTCCAGAAGAGGTTGTTCAAAAAGACATATTTTCCCAAGAAGGGAAGATATTATTCTGCTTATGGTAAGCAGACATCTTCTGCAGGTCGTTTTGCTGCAAAGCGTCAACAACCTAAACAGGCCAAGTCTAAGGCTGCAAGGCCTACTGTAGCCCAACAGCCTCAGCCTCCTCAGGGCCTTTGACTTGCACCTAAAGAACTTAGCCTTTCTAGCTCTAAAAGAACCAGAGCCTCTCACCATTCCAGGAAGGTTAGCTCACTTTGCTCCCAGATGGGAGCAAATCACAGCAGAGCAATGGACCCTTTCCATCATAAGGGAAGGGTACAAACTTCATTTCTTAAACCTTCCTCCTCACACCATGGTGAGACAGTTCAATTCTCCAACATCTCTCCTTGACCTTCTGGGTCAAGAGATTTCCACCCTTCTTGCCCAAGAAGTACCTCTTCTTCAACAGAGCTCAGGGTCCTACTCCCCCTACTTTCTCATTCCAAAGAAAACAGGGGGTTACAGACCCATATTAGATCTCAGAGAATTGAACAAATTCCTATGCAAAGAGAAATTCAAGATGATTTCTCTGGGTACTCTCCTTCCATTCCTTCAGGGTCAGGATTGGCTTTGTTCTCTAGATCTCAAGGATGCATATACTCATATACTCATCCATCCAGCACACAGAAGGTTCCTTCGGTTCCTTTATCAGGGAAAGCACTATCAATACAGGGTGCTTCCCTTTGGTCTGGCCTCTGCTCCAAGAGTGTTCACAAAATGCATGGCAGTAATAGCTGCATTTCTACGCACTTTGGGAATATTCGTATTCCCATATCTGGACGACTGGCTCATCCGAGCTCCATCCCAGTCAGAGGTCCAGACTTCCCTAGCCTGCACAATGCGTGTCCTGCAGTATCTAGGACTAGTTATAAACATCCCAAAGTCCCAACTCACCCCTACTCAGTCTCTAGAGTTCATAGGGGCCTTCCTGGATACCACAACTGCAAGGGCCTATCTTCCCCAGGCCCGTTGCCTACGCTTAGTGCAGTTAGCCTCTCAGATTCAGTTAAAAACCCATCTAACTGCTCGAGAGATGTTACAACTGCTAGGCCACATGGCATCCACGGTGCATGTGGTCCCTTATGCTCGCCTTCACATGAGGGCAGCTCAATGGACTTTGTCCACCCAGTGGACACAGGCATCTGGAAGTCTGTCAGACAAAATAGCAACCTCCAGGCGCCTTTTTTGGTCTCTCCAGTGGTGGAAGTCCACTCAAAATCTGTTGCTGGGGTCCCCCTTCCAACAGTTGTTACCCCAAGCAATCCTTACAACAGATGCCTCTCCAAAGGGTTGGGGAGCTCATCTTCAAGACCTCTCCACCCAGGGCATTTGGTCCCCACAGGAGACCTCCCTACATATCAACTTCTTAGAGCTCAGAGCAATCTTCTTGGCTCTGAGTCTTCCATACCCTGCTCAGCTACAAGACAGTCCTCATTCACACGGACAACCAAGTAGCCATGTTCTATGTGAACAGGCAAGGAGGGACTGGCTCTCTGTCGCTTTGCAACGAAGCTCTGAGATTGTGGGCCTTCGCCAGAGAGCATCAAATTCATCTCATGGCAGTATACCTTCCAGGAGTTCAAAACTCTTGGGCAGACAGACTCAGTCGAGTTCTGCTTCCACACAAATGGTCCCTTCATATGGACCAGATAGTCAGAATCTTTCGAATTTGGGGAATCCTGGACATAGACCTCTTTGCAAGTTCGTGGAATGCCAAACTTCCCCGATTCTGTTCCAGAATTCCGTGTCAGGGAGTTCAGGCCAGGGATGCCTTCCTCCTTCATTGGGGTCAAGACTTCCTGTACGCCTTTCCACCCATTCCCCTAATTCCCAAGACCCTGTTCAAGCTTCAGAGAGATCAAGGGACTATGATTCTCATAGCTCCACGTTGGCCACGCCAAGTGTGGTACCCTCTACTTCTGCATCTCTCTCAAGCTCCCTCCCTGGACCTGGGGTCTGCTCCAGATCTCCTGTCTCAGGAGGGGGGAACGTTGTGGCACCCAAACCCCCAATCTCTCCATCTCAGGGCTTGGTTGCTGAAGGCTTAGACCTTCAAGATTGGCATCTTTCTCAGCAAGTAAGGGATATCCTTCATGTTTCCAGAAAGCCTTCTACTAGACGTTCCTATGCCTTTAAATGGAAAAGGTTTACCATTTGGTGTGCTGAGAAGGGTATTAACCCTCTAGCAATACCGTTGAATTCTTTACTAGAGTATCTCCTGCATCTTTCCCACGCAGGACTCAAAACTAATTCAGTAAGGGTCCATTTGAGTGCTATTGCAGCATCCCTCAAGCCTCTCAATGGACAACCTGTCTCCTCTCATCCTCTTATTGCGAGATTTCATGAGAGGCCTTCTTTTAACTAAACCTCCCATCAGACCACCTCCAGTGGCATGGGACTTGAATCTGGTTCTTGGTCAGCTCATGAAGCCACCCTTTGAACCCTTAGCCACTACCTCCTTGAAATTTCTTTCCTGGAAGGTTATCTTTCTTATTGCAGTCACCTCAGCTCGCCGCATCAGTGAACTGCAGGCCTTAGTGGCTAATCCACCTTATACAAGGTTCCATCATGATAAGGTAGTCCTTAGGACCAATCCATACTTTATGCCTAAAGTGGTCTCACCTTTTCATCTTAATCAAGAGGTGTATTTACCTGTCTTTTTTCCAGGTCCTCATGCATCAAGTGCAGAGAGGAATCTTCATACCTTGGATTGTAAGAGAGCTCTTGCTTTTTACTTACAAAGGACACAGCAACATAGAAAGTCTTCTCAACTCTTTGTTGCTTTTGATCCCTCTCATTTGGGACTTCCAGTCTCTAAGAGGACACTGTCCAATTGGATTGCTCAGTGTATTTCTTTCGCCTACCAGAGTAAGAACCTTTCTCTGGAGGGCCATGTCACAGCTCATAATGTGAGGGCCATGGCCACTTCTATGGCTCATCTAAATTCTGTGTCCATCGACCAGATCTGTCGAGCGGCCACCTGGGCCTCGGTTCATACCTTCACAGCCCATTACTGTTTGGACAAGGACTCCCGCCGGGATGCCTTGTTTGGTCAGGCTGTTCTCAAACACCTGTTCCATGCTTAATCAACTCCTACCCTCCATCCCTGGTTGGATGCCTGAGATCCATGGGAGGAGGTAGAACCCTTCTCAGGGTCTCACAACCTTGGGGATCTCCCAGGCATCTCTAGCTGGGGAGTCCCCATATGTGAAGACTCATTCCTGCTTGTTCCTGGAGATAGCACAGTTACTTACCTGTAACAGGTGATCTCTGGGAACAGCAGGAATAAGTCTTCACAACCCACCCACCTCCCCTAGGAGTTGTATCTCTATCTTTCTTTCCTTTCCTCTCTCTCTTTGTCTCAGCTTTAAAACTCGAACTGGAGAGAGGCGGTTAGGAAAGGCGGGAAGGCAGCGCGCAGGCGCTGTGGGATGCTCCCAAAAGCTTTCCTTTTTTGGGAAGCTGGGGAGCGTTCCCGTGCAGGCTTCGTCGGTACCGACGATACCCATATGTGAAGACTTATTCCTGCTGTTCCCAGAGATCACCTGTTACAGGTAAGTAACTGTGCTTTCTGTGTTCACAGATGAAGAACCAGGAACAGGATCTCCAGAAAACACCCACAAACAGGAACAGAAGTGATGGGCATCTTGAACAATTTTCAGAAGACTGTGTTTGTGAGAAACTAGCTCAACTTAAAGTAGACAAAGCGATGGGACCGGATGGGATACACCCTAGAATACTGACGGGGATGTGCCTCGTTGGAGTCGGGAGTGGTGCCAAGGATGTGGTTGAAAATTACAGGCCGCTTAGTTTAACTTAGGTGGTGAGTAAATTATTGGACATGCTGCTGAAAGAGAAAATAGTTAGGTTTCTGAAGTCCAGCGGATTACAGGATCCAAGGCAGCATGGATGCACCAGAGAGAGATCTTGTCAGACAAATCTGATTGATTTCTTTGACTGGGTGAGCAGGGAGTTGGACCGAGGGAGAGCACTAGAAGTGGTGTATTTAGATTTCAGTAAAGCCTTTGACACTGTTCCTCACAGGTGACATAAACAAACTGAGCACCCTAGGGATGGACCCTAAAGTTACTGCTTGGGTTAGAAATTGGTTGAGTGGGAGGCGACAAAGAGTACAGGTAAATGGAGCTCATTCTGAGGAGAAGTATGTTACCAGTGGTGTGCCCCAGGGTTCTGTCCTTGGTCCGATTCTTTTTAACATCTTTGTTAGTGATAATAGTGGAAGGGCTGTCGGGTAAGGTTTGCCTCTTTGTGGATGATACCAAAACTGCAATAGAGTAGACGCCCAGGAAGGTGTGGATAACATGAGGAGGTATCTAGCTAATCTTGAAGAATGGTCTAGAATTTGGTAGCTGGGATTTAATGTTAAGAAATGCAAGGTCATGCATTTGGGCTACAGCAATCCAAAGGAGCAATATAGTATAGGGGGTGAAGTACCTTTGTCCACTAAAGAAGAGCGGGACCTAGGCGTGGTCATGTCTGATGATCTTAAAGTAGCTAAACAGGTAGAAAAGGCAACAGCAAAAGCTAGAAGGATGATTGGGTGCATATGGAGAGGAATGGCTAGCAGAAAAAAGGAGGCGATAGTGCCTCTGTTTAAGTCTTTGGTGCGACCTCATTTGGAGTATAGTGTGCAATTTTGGAGTCTGCACCTTCAAAAGGATATAAACAGGATGGAGTCAGTACAGAGGGTGGCTACTAAAATGGTTAGTGGTCTTCATTATAAAGCATACGAGGACAGACTTAAGGATCTTAATATGTACACCTTAGAGGAAAGGCGGGATAGAGGTTATATGATTGAGATGTTTAAATACCTCCATGACATAAGGGCACAGGGGGAGAGCCTCTTTCGAATGAAAGCAAGTACTGCTACGAGTGGACATGGGATGAGGGTGAAAGGGGATAGATTCGGGAGTGATATGCAGAAATATTTCTTTACGGAAAGAGTAGTGGATCCATGGAATAGTCTCCCAGTGGAGGTGATAGAGATGAGGACGGTATCTGAATTCAAAAAAGCATCGGAAAAACACAGAGGATTTCTAAAGGAAAAAAGGGGACTGTTGTAGTTGTCTATATGGAAGGAGAGACTAGATAGGCCATGTGGTCTTTTTCTGTTTCTCTCTCCCACCCGAATCTGGGATTCCTGTCACTGACAGTGGCTGCTGAAAGGCTGACCTTAGCCCCTTTCAGCCTCTTGGTAGAAGTGGAGGAGATCCTGCTGGCTTCCTGTAAGTCCTCCACCAGGAAGGCATACATCTTCAAGTGGTACAGATTTTCAGTCTGGTGCGCAGAGCACGGGATTAGCCCATTCTCCTGCCCGGTGCAGTTGGTGCTGCATTACCACCTTCTTCACACTCCAGACTCAAGTCAAACTCTGTCAGAGTGCACCTCCGTGCCCTAGCGACACATCACCACCCGGTGGATGGCAAACCCCTCTCGGCTCAGCTGTTGGTGACCCTCTTTATGAGGGTACCCCTTTTATTGAAATCGCCGGTACGCCCTCCGGCGATCAAGTGGGACCTCAATGTGGTACTGGCGCAGCTTACTCCCCTGCCTTTTGAGCCCCTGGTTACCTGCCACCTGCTATACCTTTCGTGGAAGGTGCTGTTCCTGGTTGTGCTCACCTCTGCTCGCAGGGTCAGCGAGCTCCAAGCCTTGGTGGCGGAGGCACCTTACACCAGGTTCTACAAGAACAGGTTGTGCTCCGCACACACCCCAAATTCCTTCCGAAGCTGGTATCACCCTTTCACCTCAAGCAGGAGGTGGTGCTCCCCACCTTCTTCCTGAGGCCTCATGACAGTAGGGCGAAGACTGTCCTCCACACTTTGGACTTGTAAGAGGGTCCTGTCCCTCTATATTCAATGTATCCAGGGCTACACCGTAATCTTTTTGCTCGTATAATCCCAGTAGACTGGGGGAAGTGGTGACCAAGCATATTCTGTCTACCTGGGTGGTGGACTTTATCGCCGTCGCCTATGAGCAGGCGGGCCTCGATTCCTTCCAAAGGTGGTATCCACTTTCCATCTTAATTGATCAGTTGTTCTGCTGACTTTCTTCCCGAGACCTCACACCCACAGAGGGGAGGCGGTGCTGTACATGTTGGACTGCAAATGAGCCTTAGCCTTCTTCTTAGAGCGGATGATGGGGGGATGACAAGGAAAAAGTAATTAGACCTTACCTGCTAATTAGTGTTCCTGAAGGAACTCCAGTCCAGTCACGGACCTCTCCCTGACTGGGTCCGTATGAGATACTGGTAATACGACCTTGCCCAGAAGATAAGGTTCAGGGGGAACAGGTATCAGGGATCTTAATGTGAACGCCTTGTAGGGCAATGGCAGTGGGGGCGGACCGGGCGAGCTGTCTGCCTCTTGCTATTGATTCGGCCTTGCTAGCAAGTCGAGGCACAGGTAAGCCGCCGCCTCATTCGGGGGAGGGGCAGTGGGAAGTCCCTTCCGGGAGGGGGAAACATAGATCTATTCTTAGGGTTACAGTTGGATTTGATTGACTACTTATTTGTTTCTCCAGTGACTTTGCTTTGTCAGTAGGTTACTGGAGCAGGTGAGAGGTGCCAGCAGTATATGTACAGCAGGGTTATCAAAAAGATGACATGTTCAGCTGCTGGAAGAGGTGCACTACCCAGAAGTGCGGGACTGGACTGGAGTTCCTTCAGGAACGCTAATTAGCAGGTAAGGTCTAATGACTCTATGTGAGTGTCCTGGAGATGAAGAGATCTCTGGATTGTAGTGACCTTCCAGATACAGCTCAAGGACTTGGAGCATCAAGTGAATGCAGCTGAGTCTGCAGCCCAGCAGCAGGAGGAGGTCATCACTACCCTATGGGAGGCCCTGGAATGTTGTGCTGCCAAGGTGGACAATCTCAAAAATAGATCCTAGAGGATTAACTTGCAATCTCCAGGAACAAGCAGGAATGCAGTCTTCACATACGGGTATCATTTATACTGATGGAGCCCATGTGGGAACGCTCCCCGGCGTCCAATTGGAAAGCTTTTGGGAGCAATCCACTGCGCCCGTGCTTCTGTCTACCCATGTCCTCTGCTCAGTTCTTTGTTTTCCTCAGAGCCAGCAGGTTGTTTTTTCCTGTCGCCACCAAAAACATCATTTTTGGCTAGAATCTGTGCTTCGCCTTTCCATCAATGCCTGTACTTTCCCTGATTCCGACCCCGATATTGTTTTTCTTTTAAAATATTTTTTTCTTTCAATTTTTCATTTTCTTTTCAATTTTGGTGGTTTCACCACCGAATTAGGCCTTGGCCTACTACTTCTGCCATGATGGAAAAACATAAATGTGGCTTAAAAAATGTACCAAGTGTTCTGGTACAATATCAGTCACCGATAAACATGACTGGTGTTTAAAAGGTTTGGGCCCACACCATTTACCAACTGACTCTCCTTTGTGCCAACAAATGACAAAAAGAGGCCTAAAGAACAGAGGCAGACAATATGGTTCTCTGTTTGCCCCGGACTCGATTTCTGTGACGTCCACATAGTTGAGGACATCTGCCTCCTCTCTTGGTTCTCAGATCTCCTCGTCCAAGCATAAGTCTAAGCCTAAGTCATCGGCATCGAAAATTGATACCAAACCTAGAGGTAAGTAAGTCCCTTCATCTTTATCTTTATTGTGGCATTTGATATACTGCCCAATGCCAAGGCATCTGAGCGGTTTACAATATAAATTGCTGCAAGTAAAAGGAAATGGAACACCATTGTAGGACAGGAAAGAGAAGAACAGATAGAGGAAGAAATAGAGCCCTGGACTAGAAGGGGCGAGGACAGCAAGACAGGAAATCAGGAGAAAGGTAGGAAGGTCAAAGGCAAGAGTGAAAAAGTGGGTTTTTAACATTGACTTAAAGCGCGGAAAGGAGAGTTCGAGGCAAAGGTCTGATGGGAGGGAGTTCCATAGGAGGGGACCCAGGAAAAAAAAAGCAGAGGATCGGGTGGATTACAGATGAGCAAGGGGAGGGGAGAGAGAGGCAATTGGAATTAATCTGATGGAGGGGGCGGGAGGAGATGTGAAGACGAATTAGGTCAGACAAGTGTGGATGATGTGATGAGCCAGAGTAAGGACCTTATATTGAATACGAAACTTAATGGGTAACCAGTGCAGGTGAATGAGCGGGGGGGCGCAATGTGATCCGAGCGAGAGGTGTGGATGAGAATTTGGGCAGCAGTGTTTTGAAGAAATTGAAGGCAACTGAGTTGGCACTGTTACAGTAATCGACACGGGATATGATGAGAGAAAGGAGAAGAGTAGCCAAAGAAAAAAATGAGAGAAATGGGTGAACAGAATGGATCTGGCGAAGAAAGTAAAAGGACTGTTGGATGACTGAAGAGAGGTTATGGAAGGAAAGAGGTGTCCAGAGTGGCACCTAGGTAGCAGATGGAGGACACCAGGAGAACAGGAGTCTGCACAAGGGAAGGTGCCATAGAAAGAGGAGAACTAGAGAGGGAAAACCAAATGGCAGCTGTCTTGGTGGGGCTGAGGTGAAGAAAGTTGGCTGACATCCATGCAGAAACAGAGGAAAGACAAGTGTTCAAAGGTGAGATGTCAGAAGCTGATGAGGATAAAGCGGAATTGCTTAACAAATATTTCTGTTCTGTGTTCACAGATGAAGAACCAGGAACAGGACCTCAGAAAACACCCCCAAACAGGAACAGAAACGAGGGGCATCTTGAACAATTTTCAGAAGACTGTGTTTGTGAGAAACTAGCTCAACTTAAAGTAGACAAAGCGAAGGGACCAGATGGGATACACCCTAGAATACTGAGGGAACTTGGGGACGTTCTAGCAGCTCCACTGACTGACCTTTTCAATGCCTTTTTGGAATCGGGAGTGGTGACAAAGGACTGGAGAGAGGCTCATGTAGTGCCTTTACACAAAAGTGGAAGTAAGGATGTGGTTGAAAGCTCTAGGCTGGTTAGTTTAACTTTGGTGGTGAGTAAATTATTGGAAACGCTGCTGAAAGAGAAAATAGTGAGGTTTCTGGAGTCCAGCGGATTACAGGATCTCACACAGCATGGATTCATCACAGGCAGGTCTTGTCAGACAAATCTGATTGATTTCTTTGACTGGGTGAGCAGGGAGTTGGACCGAAAGCCCTAAATGTGGTGTATTTAGATTTCAGTAAAGCCTTTGACACCGTTCCTCACAGGCGACTTATAAACAAACTGAGGCCCCCAGGGATGGACCCTAAATTTACTAATTGGGTTTGAAATTGGTTGAGTGGGAGGCAACAAAGAGTACAGGTAAATGGAGCTCACTGTGAGGAGAAGGAAGTTACCAGTGGTTTGTCCACTAAAGAAGAGCAGGACCTAGGCATGGTTGTGTCTAATGACCTTAAAGTAGCTAAACGGGTAAAAAAGGCGACAGCAAAAGCTACAGCGGAAGGATGCTTGGGTGCATACGGAGAGGAATGGCTAGCAGAAAAAAGGAGGTGCTAGTGCCTCTGTATAAGTCTTTGGTGCGACCTCATTTAGAGTATTGTGTGCAATTCTGGAGACCGCACCTTCAAAAGGATATAAACAGGATGGAGTCAGTACATATGGTGGCTACTGAAATGGTTAGTGGTCTTCATTATAAAGCATACGAGGACAGACTTAAGGATCTTAATATGTACACCTTAGAGGAAAGGCGGGATAGAGGTGATATGATTGAGACGTTTAAATGCCTCCGTGGCATAAATCCCCCTGAGAGCCTCTTTCGATTGAAAGAAAATTCTGCTAGGAGGGATGAAAGGGATGAGGGTGAAAGGGGATAGATTCAGGAGTGATATGCCGAAATATTTATTTACGGAAAGAGTGGTGGATCCGTGGAATAGTCTCCCAGTGGAGGTGGTAGAGATGAGGACAGTATCTGAATTCAAAAAAGCATTGGACAAACACAGAGGATCTCTAAAGGAAAATAGGGGACTGTTGTAGTTGTTGATATGGAAAGACAGACTGTATAGGGCATGTGGTTTTTGTTCTATGTTTCTATGTAGCAAGAATGATATTGTCAGTGTAATAGTAGACAGAGATCCCGTGTTATTGAATAATGAGAGAAAAGGGTGCCAGAAAAATATTGGAGAGGAGCAAGGACAGAACCTTGGGGGATACCGCAGGACAGTGGAAATGCAGAGGAGGAAGACTCAGTAAGGACGGTGAAAGAGCGGGAGGAGAGGAAGGAATGGAACCAGTGAAGAACAGAACCAAAGGAGCGGAGATCTGAGAGTAGAGTGCAATGGTCAACCAGATCAAATCAGAAGAGAGATCAAGAGGGACAGCCAGTGAAATATTACTAGGGTCATGAGAAGAATGGGATCGGGATTCATCAAAGTGTACATCCGATGCAGACTGGCCTGCCAAACAGCCCCGGCAGGAAGACCAGGATAATGCACAGCTTCCACTGTTTTGCTCAAGGCTTCCCTCCCTGCACAGTCTGGCAATGGATGCCTTCCTTCTTCATTAGGGAAAGGGCCTTCTCTATGCATTCCTGCCCATTCCCTTGATATCCAAGACCCTGTTTAAGCTACGGGCAAACGGGGGCTCCATGATCCTAATAGCCACTTACTGGTACTGTCAGCCCTGGTTTCCTCTGCTGCTTCATCTAGCGCAGACTCCATCTCTCAGCCTGGACATGCACCCAGCCTCCTCTCCCAGGATCATGCAACATGGTAAATTTGTAAATTTGATTGGTGGCTTGGACCAATTGGTGGATGTTTTTCCATCCCAATCCTCATGCCCTCTGTCTCATGGCATGGCTGCTGAAAGCATAATCTTTGCTGACCTCGACCTTCCCCCAACAGGTCAAGGACATCCTATTTGCATCAAGCAAACCATTTACCAGATGTTCATATGCTTTCAAATGGTGAAGGTTCACTCTCTGGTTTACCCTGAAACATATTGACCCCCTGCCTGCTTGGTGGAATTTCTTTTGCAGTATCTCCTTCACTTGTCTTCAGCAGGTCTCAAGACTAACTCAGTCAGAGTTCATCTGAGTGCCATCTCAGCCTATCATAGGCCTGGGGCAGGCATCCTATTTCTTCGCACCCCTTCATACAACGATTTATGCGGGGGTCTCCTCCTGTCCAAGCCACCAATCAAACTACCTTCGGTGGCCTGGGGACCTCATAATGGTTCTAGCGCAACTTCTAAAGCCTCTTTTTGAGCTTTTAACCATCACTTCTTTAAAATTCTTATCTTGGAAGATAATCTTCCTCATTGCCCTCCCCTCAGCTTTCCGCATCAGTGAACTGCAGGCTTTAGTGTTGGAGCCTCCGTACACCCGGTTACACTATGACAAGATGGTTCTCCGTACTCATCCACGCTTCCTTCCGAAGTCTCTCCCTTCCACCTCACCAATTGGTGATATTACCGGTCGTCTTCCCCAGACCGCATGCTCCTAGGGCTAAAGCAGCACTACACACTTCAGATTGTAAGCGTGCACTGGTTGTCTACTTGGACAGAACCAAGAGTCCTCACATAAGACTAACTGCCCCTCTGACCCCATTCCCTCTGCATTGTTCACTGAACCATTCCCCTTTAATTCTCTCTCTGTTTAATAACAGCCTTGCCTCTGGAACTTTTCCATCTTCCTGGAAACACGCTTTGTTCGCCCCTCTCTCGACCCTTCCCTTCCTGCCCACTTTCGCCCTGTCTCTACTCTTCCCTTTCTGGCCAAAGTCCTCGAGAAACTTGTTTATCACCAACTTTCTGCTCACCTCGACACTTTGTATGCACAGATTGTGAGCCCTTCGGGGACGAGGGAATATACACAGTACCTGATTGTAAACCGCCTAGAATGCGTTATCGTAGTTGGGCAGTATATAAATGCCTCAAATAAACAATTCTGTTCATTAGGTGAAGTTAACATTCTGCCATCCACCCCAACCAGGAACACTACTAGACCCTAACCAAACTTGAAGATTCAAAACTTCCTGTTTAAACAAAACTAAACAGAAGAGTTTGAAAGCATGCCACGTTGAAATGACCATTCTGCTGCCAACCTCTGAGTAAGGAGGATTTCAAGTCATAATTAGAAGATTATACTTGCTCAACATAGAAAAGCAAATAAAGGAACACACTGGGATGGACTATACATCCTGGTAATTTTCATCACATAAATGAGTTTTCAAAGATTCCTTGATCTATACCCCTACAAATGGTAGAACCTGACATCCCCAAAGAAACCATAACAGAGACAAAGAAAGGAACAGAAAAGTGACAGTACAAGATACAGACAGACGGGCCGATACTGAAAGGGAATTATCTGGAAAATAGCAATTGCCACCTAACAGAATTAACTGGATAGTGATATCCCATGGCGCTGCTGAAATCCTTACAGATTACTTCACCAATATCCATAGCATGGAACAAAAGTGGCGATATTCAGTCCGCTATCCAGATAAATGCAGATCAGCAAAACAGCTGTCCTAACTATTTTCTGCTGCTCCCCGACGACTGAGCCACTAAATGGACATTATGTAAGTCTGATCCCATGGGCTGAGGCGTATCAGCACAGGGAGGGAGAGGACCAGGGACTGGGGTTTCTATTAGTCCCCCCACACCCTAAAGCCGTGTCCAGCTCCCCTTCCTTTCACCCTAAAGCCGCGTTCAGCCACCCTTATACCCTAAAGCCGCGTCTAGCCCCCTCCTTCCCCCCCAGCCCGTGTCCAGCTTCCCACCCCACTCCACAGCCCGTGTCCAGCTTCCCCCCCTACACCCCCAGCCCGTGTCCAGCTGCCCCCCAGCCCATGTCCAGGTCCTCACCCCTACACCCCAGCCCTTGTTCAGCTTCCCCCCACCCTAAAGCCGTATTCAGCTTCACCCCCCTACACCCCCAGCCCATGTCCAGCTTCACCCCCCCTGCACCCCCAGCCCGTGTCCAGCTTCTCCCCCAGCACGTGTCCAGCTTCACCCCCTTACACCCCCAAAGCCGTGTCCAGCTTCTCCCCTCCCCAAAGCCATGTCCAGCTTCTCCCCCTTACACCCCCAGCCCATGTCCAGCTTCTCCCCTCTTACACACCCAAAGCCGTGTCCAGCTTCTCCCCTCCCCAAAGCCGTGTCCAGCTTCTCCCCCCTTACACCCCCAGCCCGTGTCCAGCTTCTCCCCTCTTACACCCCAGCCCGTCCAGCTTCTCCCCTCTTACACCCCAGCCCGTCCAGCTTCTCCCCCTTACACCCCCAACCCGTGTCCAGCTTCTCCCCCCTTACACCCCCAACCCGTGTCCAGCTTCTCTCCCCTTACACCCCCCAAGCCGTGTCCAGCTTCTCCCCCCTTACACCCCCAGCCCGTGTCCAGCTTCTCCCCTCTTACACCCCCAAGGCCGTGTCCAGCGTCTCCCCCCGTACACCCCCAGCACCCCCGGTATGAACAGAGGCCCAGGTGGCCGCTCGACAGATTTGGTCGATGGACACAGAGTTTAGATGAACCATAGAGGCTGCTATGGCCCTCACATTGTGAGCTGTGACATGGCCCTCCAGAGAAAGGTTCTTACTCTGGTAGGTGAAGGAAATACACTGAGCAATCCAATTGGACAGAGTTATCTTAGAGACTGCAAGTCCTAAATGAGAGGGATCAAAAGCAACAAATAGTTGAGCCTACAGTCGCCCAAGAGCGGATGGTTCGGAAGAATGTATCTTTGAAGGATACAACCAAAAGCAGAGAGGTTCCACAAAAGAGTAAACTAGCCCAAATGCCCTCAAGTATGGAGCAGACAGAGCTTAAAGATCCCAAATTACCCATGTCTAACAATAGCCAAATTAATATGAATAAAATACATTCTCTAAAATGCTTGTATGCAAATGCTAGAAGTCTAAAAAATAAGATGGGAGAGTTAGAATATATAACACTAAATGAAAGGTTAGATATGATTGGAATATCAGAGACATGGTGAAAGGAGGACAACCAGTGGGACACTATGATACCTGGGTACAAACTATATCGTAATGATAGAGCTGATCAAATTGGTGGAGGGGTTGCTCTCTGTTAGAGAGGGCATTGAGTCAGAAAGGATTAAAGTTTTGCAGGAAACAAAAACTGCTGTAGAATCTATATGGATTGAAATTCCATGTAAAAGGGGGAAGGTGATGGCAGTGGGGGTGTACTATCGACCGCCTGGCCAGAATGACCAAATGGATGATGAAATGTTCAAAGAAATCAAGGAAGCTAACAAAAGTTACAGCGCAGTAATAATAATGGGTGATTTCAACTACCCCGGTATCGACTGGGTCAGTGTCACGTCAGGACATGCTAGGGAGATAAAGTTCCTAGATGAAATAAATGACTGCTTCTTGGAGCAGCTGGTTCATGAACCGACCAGAGGGGAAGCCATATTAGACCTAGTCCTTAGTGGAACACCAGATCTAGTACAAGAGATAAGGTTGTTGGGGCCACTTGGCAATAGTGATCATAGCATGATTGTCTTTGATTTAATTAGTGGAGGAAGGATAGTAAGGAAATCCACAGTACTACCTTTTAACTTTCGAAAGAGAGACTATGATAAAATGAGGAAAACAGTTAAGAAAAAACTAAAAGGAGCAGTTGCAAAGGTTAAAGACAAACATCAGGCTTGGCTGTTGTTGAAAAATACTATCTTGGAAGCCCAGACCAGCTGTATTCCACACTTTAAGAAAAGTGGAAGGAAGTCCAAAAAACTGCCAGCATGGTTTAAAGGTGAGGTCAGAGAGGCTGTTGCCAAAAAAGCATCTTTCAGGAAATGGAAAAAAGAGCCAAACGATGAAACCTGGAAACAGCACAAGCACTGGCAAGTCAAGTGCAAGGCATTGATAAGGCAGGCAACTGGGAGAATTTGAGAAGAAGCTTGCTGCGGAAGCAAAAACGTGAAGTAAAGACCTTTTCAAGTACATTCGTAGCAAAAAACCTGTGAGAGAGTCAGTTGGTCCATTAGATGATAAAGGGGTTAAAGGAGCACTAAGAGGCGACAAGGCGATAGCGGAGAGACTGAATGAATTCTTTGCTTCAGTCTTTACTGAGGAAGATGTAGGGATGTTACCCATGACTGAAGTGGTATTTAAAGGTGCGGAAGAATTGAAGGAAATATCGATACATCGGGAAGATGTATTACAACTATTAGATAAACTGAAGAGTAGCAAATCACCTGGGCTGGATGGTATACATCCAAGGGTGTTGAAAAAACTGAATTATGAGATTGCAGACCTGCTATTAGTAATCTGTGAACTATCATTAAAATCATCTCTAATACCTGAAGATTGGAGGATCGCCAATGTAACACCAATTTTTAAAAAGTGTTCCAGGGGTGATCCGGGAAACTACACAGACCGGTGAGCCTGACGTCAGTACCGGGAAAAATGGTAGAAACCATCATAAAGAATAAAATTACTCAGCATGTAGATAGTCATGACCTAATGGGAGACAGCCATCATGGCTTTAGACAAGGAAGATCTTGTCTTACTAATCTGTTATGTTTTTTTGAAGGAGTGAATAATCAGGTGGACAAAGGTGAGTCGGTTGATATTGTGTATCTGGACTTTCAGAAAGCCTTTGACAAGGTCCCTCATGAGAGACCTTTGGCAAAACTAAAGAGTCATGGGATAGGAGGCAGTGTACTATTGTGGATCAGGAACTGGTTAAAAGATAGAAAGCAGAGGGTAGGGCTAAATGGCCAATTTTCCCAATGGAGAAAGGTGAATAGTGGTGTACCCCAGGGATCTGTGCTTGGTCTGCTGCTTTTTGACATATTCATAAATGAAGTGGAATAACGAGTGAGGTTATCAAATTTGCAGATGACATAAAACTATTTAAAGTTGTTAAAACCCAAGAGGATTGTGGAAAATTGCAAGAGGATCTTGATAAATTGGAAGACTGGGCATCAAAATGGCAGATGAAATTTAATGTGGACAAGTGCAAAGTTATGCACCTAGGGAAGAACAACCCAAATTATGGTTACACGATACAAGGTTCCACATTAGGAACTACCACCCAGGAAAAAGATTTAGGCGTCATTAAAACCCTCGGCCGAGTGTGCAGCAGCGGCCAAGAGAGCAAATAGAATACTAGGTATGATAAGGAAAGGAATGGAAAATAAAACAAAAGATATTATAATGCCTCTATATCGTTCCATGGTGAGACCGCACCTTGAATATTGTGTGCAATTCTGGTCACCGTATCTTAAAAAGGATATAGCGATTTTAGAAAAGGTTCAGAGAAGAGCCATCAAAATGGTAAAGGGGATGGAAGGATACTCCTATGAAAAAAGGCTAAAAAGGTTAGGGCTCTTTAACCTGGAAAAGAGACGGCTAAGGGGAGATATGATAGAAGTCTATAAATTAATGAACGGAGTGGAACGGGTAAACGTAGATCGATTGTTTATCTTATCAGAATATAGAAAGACTAGGGGACATGCAATGAAGCTACAGGGTAAACTATTTAAGACTAATAAAAGAAAATATTTTTTCACTCAACGTGTAATCAAACTCTGGAATTTGTTACCGGAGGATGTAGTAAAGGCTGATCTCCAGGAACAAGCAGGAATAAGTCCTCACATATGGGTACGTCGGTACCGACGGAGCCCGTGCGGGAAAGCTCCCCAGCTTCTTAGAATAGAAGCCTTTGGGACCTCCCACTGCACATGCGCACTGCCTTCCCGCCTTCCTGAACAGCTCTCCTCAGTTTCTCTTTTCCGCGGAGCCAGCAGGTCGTGTTCCTGTCACCGCTGAAGAAATTGTTATTTTATTTGTTTCTTTAGACCGCGTACCTGCCTTCCCCATACCGATACCGGTATCGCCGGTCTTTTCTTTCTTTCTTTAAAAAATTATAATTCTTTTTTCTTATTTTTTAGCTTTTTGGTCACTTCAGAGAGGCCTCTCGGCCTACTCAATTTCTCCTCATGGAGAAGCCAGCCCCTGGATTTAAGAAGTGTACCAAATGTAATGCTGTTATTTCAGTCACAGACACCCATGACTGGTGTCTGAAATGTTTGGGGCCTGACCATTCCATACCGGACTGCCCATCTTGCTCCCACATGTCTAAACGTGGGCTGCAGAACCGGGCCAACAAATTCCATGTGCTGTTTGCTTCAGAGAATACAGCATCACAGTCATCCAGGTCTTCTTCTCCGGATGGATCTCAGGTAACCAAACCTTCTGTGGGCAAGTCCTCAAAGAGCAAATCTCCTTCAAAGCATCGAGAGGCTCTTAGCTTAGAACTTGAGGACCCTGCCCCAGCCAAACAACCCCGGCGGGAAGTCCAACTTCCAAAAACGCCAATTCAGGGGTCTCAGGTTGATATCGATGCTACGGCCTCGACAGATCACCTGTTAGCCTGCTCTGGGGTACCGGGTCACTCCGGTACCGACATCCAGGCAGCTATGGCGTCCATGGGCGATACTGTACAGTCCATGCAGCAGGCCGTCATGGCTTTCATTAAAGCTGCAACGCCATCGGTTCCGCTTTCAGCGGTTCCGGGCCCGATACCGGTATCGTCCGCCATGCCGGTATCGAGGCCGTCCACCTCTAAACGCAAGTCGGTACCGTATGGGCTTTCGCTCCATACCGGTTCCATACCCGATACGCCCGATATCGATACCGATCGGTACGCGTATCGTGCGTTAGAGGAAAGCACCGATTCCTCTGAGGATTTTCACTCCTCTGATGATTCTGCTGAGTTTTCACTCAACTTACCTGAGGAGCCCTCTTCTCCTAAAAGGAGAATGTCCCCTCCAGAGGATTTGTCCTTCCAGGACTTTGTTTTAGATATGGCTACAGCCCTTTCTATTACCACATCCTCTGAAAAGGAACCCAGATCCAAAAAACTGGATATTTTGGGATACTCAAAGGCCCCTAAGGAGGCAGTTACCCTGCCTATCCATGAAATCCTTCAAGAACAACTGATGGATTTCTGGGAAAATCCTTTGACTTTGTCTCCTTATTCCCGTAGGTTGGACACCATGTATAGGGTCCCTCCTTCTCCTGGTTTCCAAAAGACTCAATTGCCCCACCACTCTATTGTGGTGAAGTCTGCAATGAAGAAGATTAGGAGTACCAAAAGGCACTCTTCCACCCCTCCAGGACGGGAATGTAAGACTTTGGACTCTTTTGGTAGGAAAATTTTCCAGGCTAGTATGCTTATAGCCAGGATTAATTCCTACAGTCTCTATATGGGCATGTTCCTGGAGGAACTTGCCAAAAAGGTGCGGCATTTTGCCCCCTTTATCCCTGAGGATAAAAAGCAGGGATTCCTTTCCCTAGTGAAACAACTCTTAGAGGTTTCTAAGTTCTCTAATAGGGCAGCATATGATTCCTTTGAGGGAGCCAGTAGGGCTTCGGGCATTGCTATTGCAGCCCGACGTCTTGCTTGGCTCCAGGCCTCTGATCTGGAACCTTGGGTTCTAGATGGCTTACGGAATCTGCCCTGTACAGGTGAGAACTTATTTGGGGAAGAGTGGCAAATCAAAGCCACCCAGATGGATGCTGAAAATGCCACCTTGGAAAGACTTTCAAAGTCCACTTCAATTCCTACTAAGAAAAAGTCTTTTAAAAGGCCTTACTATAAGAAGGCCAGAGTTGCTTCAAATACTGGCCAGCAGTCTTCTCAACCTCGCTATACTGCTAAGCGTCAGCAATCCAAACAAGCACGAGCTAAGCCTGCAGCAGCTACTGTAGCTCAGCAGGCTCCAACCCCTCAGGGGTTTTGACTTGCTCCTAGGGAACTTGCCACTTCTGGTTCTAACACAACCAGAACCTCTCACCATACCCGGAAGGTTGGTTCACTTTGCTCCCAGATGGGAACAAATCACAACAGAACAATGGACCCTCTCTATCATTCGAGAGGGTTACAAACTTCATTTCTCCAGCCTTCCTCCCCATCATATGGTGAGACCATTCAATTCTCCCCCATCTCTCCTAACCCTGTTGGGTCAAGAGGTTTCCTCTCTTCTTGCCCAAGGGGCCATAGAAGAGGTTCCTCTTCCTCAACAAGGGTCCGGTTTCTATTCCCCTTATTTTCTCATTCCAAAGAAGACAGGGGGATTCAGACCAATCCTAGATCTGAGAGAATTGAACAAATTTCTCTTCAAGGAGAAATTCAAAATGCTGTCTCTCGGCATTCTCCTTCCTTACCTCCAGGGTCAGGACTGGCTTTGTTCTCTAGACCTACAGGATGCGTATACACATATACTCATCCATCCATCCCACAGAAAGTATCTTCGCTTTCTGTTTCAGGGAAAACATTTCCAATACAGAGTACTCCCCTTCGGTCTAGCCTCTGCTCCAAGAGTATTCACAAAATGCATGGCAGTCGTAGCCGCATTTCTAAGAGGCATGGGAATCTTTGTCTTCCCATATCTGGACGACTGGCTCATCCGAGCTCCAACTCAGTCACAGGCCCAGATTTCCCTGGACCACACAAGGAGCCTTTTGCAGTATCTGGGACTGGTAGTAAACCTTCCCAAGTCCCAACTCATCCCTACTCAATCTCTAGAATTCATAGGGGCCCAGTTGGACACCATCACTGCAAGGGCCTACCTTCCACATGTTCGAGGCCAGCGCCTCCTGAGTTTGGCCTCCCAAGCTCAGTCCAGCACTCACTTGACAGCCAGGGAAATGCTACGCCTACTGGGTCATATGGCCTCCACAGTGCATGTGGTGCCCTATGCTCGTCTTCATATGAGAGCAGCTCAATGGACCCTGGCCACTCAGTGGACTCAGGCGTCAGGAGCGCTCTCAGACCAAATACAAACCTCCGATCGTCTGTTTTGGTCCCTCCACTGGTGGACTTCCACCAAGAATCTGTTGTTGGGGGCTCCATTTCAACCATTGCTACCCCAAGCAACCCTCACAACAGATGCCTCCCAAACAGGGTGGGGAGCCCATCTGCAAACTCTCTCCACTCAGGGCACTTGGTCTCTACAGGAGACCACCCTTCATATCAATCTTCTGGAACTGCGAGCAATTTACCTTGCCCTCAAGGTCTTCCACTCCCTCCTAGCCAACCTCACTGTCCTAGTTCAGACGGACAATCAGGTGGCCATGTTTTACATAAACAAACAAGGAGGGACGGGCTCTCTGTCGCTTTGCAACGAAGCTCTAAGACTATGGGCCTTCGCCAGAGAGCATCAGATTCACCTGCTAGCAGTGTATCTCCCAGGAGTTCAAAACTCTCGGGCAGACAGGCTCAGTCGAGTTCTGCTGCCACACGAATGGTCCCTACATTTGGACCAAATAAACCGAATCTTTCAGGAATGGGGGACCCCGGACATAGACCTCTTTGCAAGTCCGTGGAATGCCAAACTTCCCCGGTTCTGTTCCAGAACTCCGTGTCAGGGAGCTCAGGCTACGGACGCCTTTCTCCTGAATTGGAATCAGGCATTCCTATATGCCTTTCCACCCATTCCTTTGATTCCCAAGACTCTGTTCAAACTCCAGAGGGATCATGGAACTATGATCCTCATAGCTCCACGCTGGCCACGCCAAGTGTGGTTCCCTCTACTTCTACAGCTCTCCCAGGGATCCTACTTGGATCTGGGAGCTGCGCCAGACCTCCTGTCTCAGGAGGAGGGGACTTTGTGGCACCCAAACCCCAAATCCCTTCACCTCACTGCTTGGTTACTGAAGGCTTAAGCCTTCAAGACTTTCATCTTTCCCAACCAGTGAAAGATATCCTTTCTGCCTCTAGGAAACCCTCTACCAGGCGTTCCTATGCTTTCAAATGGAAACGTTTTTCCATTTGGTGTGCTCAGCAGGGTCTTGACCCTCTGGCACTTCCTTTGAATTCTCTTCTTGATTATCTCCTGCATCTATCCAATGCAGGCCTCAAGACGAATTCGGTAAGAGTCCATTTAAGTGCTATTGCAGCATCCTTGAAACATATAAATGGACAACCTATCTCCTCTCATCCTCTTGTTGCAAGATTCATGAGAGGCCTGACTCTCACTAAACCTCCCATCAGACCACCCCCGGTCGCATGGGATTTGAATCTAGTGCTCGGTCAACTTATGAAGCCACCTTTTGAGCCAATGTTTTCCACCTCCTTGAAATTTCTTTCCTGGAAGGTCATCTTCCTCATTGCAGTCACTTCGGCTCGCCGCATCAGTGAGCTGCAGGCTTTAGTGGCTAATCCACCTTACACAAGATTTCATCATGATAAGGTGGTCCTTAGGACGAATCCCCACTTTATGCCTAAAGTGGTCTCGCCTTTTCATCTTAATCAAGAGGTATATCTACCTGTCTTTTTTCCAGCTCCTCATGCATCCAATGCAGAGAGGAACCTTCATACTCTGGATTGTAAAAGAGCTCTCGCTTTTTACCTTAATAGGACTCAGCCACATCGAAAGTCTTCTCAACTTTTTGTGGCCTTTGATCCTTCCCATTTGGGACTTCCAGTCTCCAAGCGTACACTTTCCAATTGGATTGCTCAGTGTATTTCTTTTGCTTACCAGAGCAAAAACATTTCTCTGGAAGGCCATGTCACTGCTCACAATGTGAGGGCCATGGCAACTTCTATGGCTCATCTGCACTCTGTTTCCATAGATCAGATCTGTCGAGCCGCTACCTGGGCCTCGGTTCATACCTTCACAGCCCATTACTGTTTGGACAAGGACTCCCGCCGGGATGCCTTGTTTGGCCAGGCTGTCCTCAAGCACCGGTTCCATTCCTAAACAACTCCTGCCCACCTTCCCAGAATGGATGCCTGAGATCCATACGAAGATGGCGAACCTTTACAGGGGATCCCATGCATCTAAGCTAGGGAGTCCCCATATGTGAGGACTTATTCCTGCTTGTTCCTGGAGATAGCACAGTTACTTACCTGTAACAGGTGATCTCTGGGAACAGCAGGAATTAGTCCTCACAACCCACCCACCTCCCCTAGGAGTTGTATCTTTTATCTATCTATCTTCCTGTCCTCTCTCTGTTGACTCAGCTATAAACTCGAAACTGAGGAGAGCTGTTCAGGAAGGCGGGAAGGCAGTGCGCATGTGCAGTGGGAGGTCCCAAAGGCTTCTATTCTAAGAAGCTGGGGAGCTTTCCCGCACGGGCTCCGTCGGTACCGACGTACCCATATGTGAGGACTAATTCCTGCTGTTCCCAGAGATCACCTGTTACAGGTAAGTAACTGTGCTTTAGTGTAGCTGGGTTTAAAAAAGGTTTGGACAAGTTCCTGGAGGAAAGGTCCATAAACCATTATTAAGAAGGGACCCAGGATATCATTGCTTGACCCAGTACAAGCATTGTTGTACTTGTGTCTCTTGGGTTAACTGCTAGGTACATATGACCTAGATTGGCCACTGTTGGAAACAGAATACTGGGCTTGATGGACCTTGGTCTGACCCAGTATGGCATATCTTATGTTCTTATGACTTTCTATGTTGCTGTGTCCTTTGTAAGTAAAAAGCAAGTGCTCTCTTACAATCCAGGGTATGAAGATTCCTCTCTGCACTTGATGCATGAGGTCCTGGAAAAAAGACAGGTAAATACACCACCTGGTTCAGATGAAAAGGTGAGACCACTTTAGGCATAAAGTGTGGATTAGTCCTGAGGACTTCCTTGTCATGATGGAACCTTGTATGAGGAGGAATAGCCACCAAGGCTTGCAGCTCACTGATACGGCGAGTTGAGGTGACTGCAATGAGAAAAATAACCTTCCAGGAAAGGAATTTCAAGGAGGTAGTAGCTAAGGGTTCAAAGGTTGGCTTCATGAGCTGGCCAAGAACCAGATTCAAGTCCCATGCCACTGGAGGTGGTCTGATGGGAGGTTTAGTCAAAAGAAGGCCTCTCATGAATCTTGTTATAACAGGATGAGAGGAAATAGGCTGTCCATTGAGAGGTTTAAGGGATGCTGAAATAGCACTCAAATGGACTCTTACTGAATTCGTTTTAAGGCCTGCATGGGATAAATGCGGCAAATACTCTAGTAAAGAATTCAGAGGTATTGCAAGAGGGTTAAGACCCTTCTCTACACACCAAATGGTAAACCTTTTCCATTTAAAAGCATAGGAACATCTAGTGGAAGGCTTTCTGGAAGCATAAAGGATATCCTTCACCTGCTGAGAAAGATTTATTTATTTATTTATTTATTTATTTAACTGTATTTATATATCGCCTTATCATACAATCAAGGTGGTGAACAAAACAAAACATACAAAACATCTGGTGAGTAGAGAGAAAAATATAAACATTGAAACATATAGTCAAACAGCACAATAATCATTACAATATACGTGTGCTAAGTACAAAGTTAAAAATCCAAATAACATATAACAATATCAATTGTTTAATTATTTTTGCAGTTGTGGGTAGGTAAAACAGAAAATTAAGTAATAGGCCCATAATGTTCAATAAAAAGCAAAGTTTTTAATTGCTTTCGAAAATCTTTGAGTTCGGTTGATGATCTTAATTCATCTGGAAGAGAGTTCCATATTATTGGGGCAGTTAATGAAAATGCTCTCTCTGTAGTATCCTTGCGCGAAGTTTTGAAGTTACTTGAAGAACTTAATCTGTGAGAGGTTCCCTTTCTTCTTGGTCGAGAGCTGGGGTCAGGAAGAATGAGGGAGTAAACACTATTGGCTGATATATGATGCTTTATTTTAAAGATGTTGATAATTGTTTTATATTTGATGCGTGTTTGGATTGGTAGCCAGTGAAGATCCTTCATAATTGGCGTAATGTGTTCATGAATAGAAGTTCCAGAAATAATTCGTGCTGCAGTATTCTGAGCCAATTGAAGAGGTTTCAAAGCTTGCAGTGCTAAACCAAGGAATATTGGATTGCAAAAATCCAGTAAAGGAGTTATTAGCGCTTGACATACAGTACGAAACAGATCAGATGCAAGAAGTGGTTTTAGTCTCCTTATAATACGCATTCTGAAGTACGAATTCTTTATTGTTTTATTAATGTGTGATTTGAGATTTAACTCACTGTCTAGAGTAACACCAAGATACTTAACTTCCGTTTTAATTGGAATAGTTGTGCTATCAACTGTAATGTTTGGTGGATGTATGAATTCCAGGTTACGAGTAATTATGAGGGCCTCTGTTTTGCTATAATTGATTGAAAAATTATTCTTCTTACACCATCTTGTCATTTCAGTTAAACAGACTGAGATATCGGAATATACAGGGTTGTCAATTGAAAAAGGCATAAAAATTAAAATATCATCTGCATAAATAGTGTATTGTATATTGTAAGCTTTTATTATATCACAAATTGGTTGAATGTAGATATTAAAAAGAAGAAAAGAGAGGGCGGAACCTTGAGGGACTCCTTGCAGTACCTTTATAGATTGTGAAGTATTACATCCTACTTTTACTCTAATCTCTCTGTCAGAAAGGTACGATTGAAACCATTTGAGAGTAACACCATGAATACCAATCATTCGTAGTCTCTCAAGGAGAATTCGGTGGTTAACTGTGTCAAACGCTGATGAAATGTCTACAAAGATCATTAGAATCCCTTTTTTTTTTATCTATAACACGAAGGATATTGTCAAAAAGATAAATCAAAAGAGTTTCAACGCCATGATTAGGGCGGAAACCATGTTGGTTATTATCTAGGGGTGTATGATTATCAATGCGATCTTGTAATTGCTGTTGGACTGCTTTTTCTATGATTTTTGCTAGAAATGGTAAACCAGAAATTGGACGGTAAGCAGCAGGATTACTTTTGTCAAGAGTTGTTTTCTTTGGTATTGGTCTAACTGTCGCTTGCTTTAGTTGTGTAGGCATAAGACCTTGGGAAAGAGAATTAATCACAATTTTGTTTATGTATGGTATCAAGCTTGATTTGGAAGCTTTGACCCAAGAAACAGGGCAAGGGTCCGTGGGAGCGGTGCTTGTATTAATTGCTGAAATAATTTGAGAAATTTGTTCATTTGAAGGAGAGCAAAATTTTTCCCAAATTTTAGGCTGAGAGACTTGTGAATTTGTGGTATTGTCAATGATTGTTTTAATAGAGTGAAATTTTTCCTTGATATAATCAGCAAATTTTTGTGGATCAATTTGGACATCTTCATCTGTTAATTTCTCTTTTGTAAGTATCTTGACTATTTCAAATAATTCTCTGGGCTTATTTAAGGAAGTGTTAATAATATTTGTATGGAATTCCTTTTTGGCATGATTTATATGCTCCATATACCGTCTTTGCATTTCTAAGTATAACTTCTGTATATTTGTTGCCTTAAATTTCCGCCATTTCCGTTCTACCTTTCTGAGGTTTCTTTTCAATTTTCGAAGGTGAGCAGAGAACCAAGGTTTGCTTTGTCTCTTTTTGTATTGTACATTCTTTGTACTGATGGGTGCTGTGGCAGCACTAGATAAAGTGTTGTTCCAATTAATAATTTGAGCTTCAATATTGTTTGAATCAGAATTAAGATGTTCTAAAGTATCCTGTAAAAAATTATCTCTGTCAAATTTTTTGAAGCGCCTCTGTAAGTGAGAGTTAAAATCATGCTTGTTGCACAAATTTTTCCGTAAAAGTAACCTTATCTTAATTAAGTAGTGGTCTGACCAAGGTACTGGTATAACTGTAGGATTTGATAATGAGCCTGCTGAAATTAGTTCGTTGTTTGCGAAGACCAGATCAGGTGTAGAGCCGTGAATGTGTGTTGGGACATCAATGATTTGGGAGAAATTAAGAGAGGACATTGCTTGAAGGAAGGCTTCTGCATCTTTAAGGTTAGTGGACTTAAGGTTAAAGTCACCTAATAGAAGTGTGGATTTGTTAATAGCAGAAATGGCACAAACAGTTTCAAGCGTTGAAGCTAATTCTTCAGGCGGGGCTCTTGGCGCTCTATAAGTAAGGCAAAGTGACATGTATTTGTTCATAATGCTAATTGTGTTACCTTGAGGAGTGTCTGAAAAGCTATGTGTTTTAAAATTTAGGAACTTCTTTGCAATTATTAAAACTCCTCCTCCACGCTTACGAGATCGTGGGCAATTGTAAGCTATATAACTTTCTGAAACCAGCTGATTAATTAGCACATTATCAGTTAAATGGAGCCACGATTCTGTTATGCAAAGAATGTCTGGATGGTGATCCTGTATAAGATCAATTATTGTGTGAATTTTGTTACATACAGATCTTGCATTAATAAGCTCAATATTTACATACTCTAAAGGCATTGAAATAATGTGTGACTTTTTTGAATGAAGTGTGTATGGTTGAGATTTTTGAGTGTTGTTCTTTCGTGAGATATGAAAGTTGTGAGAGAATGTTTGATAGCATTGTGGCTGAAGGAAATAGAAAGTTGGCTGAATCCACAATGGTACATAGTAAGGGAGCAGAAAGTAGGGGTTAGTAGGTAGAAAATAAACGAGAAAGAAGCCAAAAGGAACAACCAATGTTTGGTACATATTGTTTTTTAAAAGGATATATTATGAGAGAGGAAAATACCTTATTTTCTGAAATATGTTGTTTTAATCGTTGCATTTACCTATAAGACGCCTACATGCCCCGCCTAAGGGCCACGCCAAAGGGCCCTCTTGCGAGGCCCTCAGGCGCGGGCCCGCAAGGTGCGGGCGCGCCGCATTAGCGGCGGTTTAAAAGCCGATCCAACCAGCTGAGGAGTGATGTCACACAGTCTCTGCTAGAGAAGGGAGAGCTCCCGCTCGCAGGGTGATTAAAACAAAGCACTTCTTCTGCCGCGTTAACGGCGGTTTAAATGCCGATCCAACCAGCTGAGGAGTGATGTCACACAGTCTCTGCTAGAGAAGGGAGAGCTCCCGCTCGCAGGGTGATTAAAACAAAGATGCAAATCTTGAAGGTCTAGGCCTTCAGCAACCAGGCCCTGAGGTGAAGAGACTGGGGATTTGGGTGCCACAACGTTCCCTCCTCCTGGGACAGGAGGTCTGGAGCAGATCCCAAGTCCAGGGAGGGAGCTTGAGAGAGATGAAGAAGTAGAGGGTACCACACTTGGCGTGGCCAACGTGGAGCTATGAGGATCATAGACCCCTTGTCTCTCTGAAGCTTGAAGAGTGTCTTGGGAATTAGGGGAATGGGTGGAAAGGCATAGAGGAAGTCTTGCCCCCAGTGGAGGAGGAAGGCATCCCTGGCCTGAACTCCCTGACACGGAATTCTGGAACAGAACCAGGGAAGTTTGGCATTCCACGGACTTGCAAACAAGTCTATGTCTGGGGTTCCCCAAATTCGAAAGATCCTGGCTATGTGGTCCCCATGGAGGGGACCATTCGTGTGGAAGCAGAACTCGACTGAGTCTGTCTGCCCAAGAGTTTTGAACCCCTGGAAGATACACTGCCATGAGATGAATTTGATGCTCTCTGGCGAAGGCCCACAATCTCAAAGCTTCATTGCAAAGCGACAGAGAGCCAGTCCCGCCCTGCTTGTTCACGTAAAACATGGCTACTTGGTTGTCCGTGTGGATGAGGACTGTCTTGTAGCTGAGCAGGGTGTGGAAGACTCTGAGAGCCAGAAAGATTGCTCTGAGCTCTAAGAAGCTGATATGTAGAGATGTCTCCTGTGGAGACCAGATGCCTTGGGTGGAGAGGTCTTGTAGATGAGCTCCCCAATCCTTTGGAGAGGCATCTGTTGTAAGGGTTGCTTGGGGTAGCAACTGTTGAAAGGGGGACCCCAGCAACAGATTTTGAGTGGACTTCCACCACTGGAGGGACCAAAAAAGGCGACTGGAGGTTGCTATTTTGTCTGACAGGCATCCTGATGCCTGGGTCCATTGGGTGGATAGAGTCCACTGAGTTGCCCTCATGTGCAGGCGAGCATAGGGGACCACATGCACGGTGGATGCCATGTGGCCTAACAGTTGTAACATCTCTCGAGCAGTTAAATGGGACTGTAACTGAATCTGGGAGGCTAACTGCACCAAGCGTAGGCAACGGGCCTGGGGAAGATAGGCTCTTGCAGGGGTGGTATCCAGTAAGGTCCCTATGAACTCTAGAGATTGAGTAGGGGTGAGATGAGATTTTGGGATGTTTATTACAAGTCCCAGATACTGAAGGATACGCCTTGTGCAGGCCAGGGAAGCCTGGACCTCTGACTGGGATGGAGCTCGGATGAGCCAGTCGTCCAGATATGGGAATACAAATATCCCTAGAGTGCGTAGAAATGCAGCAACTACTGCCATGCATTTTGTGAACACCCTTGGTGCAGAGGCCAGACCGAAGGGAAGCACTCTGTATTGATAGTGCTTTCCTTGGAAAAGGAACCGAAGGAACCTTCTGTGTGTTGGATGGATGAGGACATGGGTGTACGCATCCTTGAGATCTAGAGAACAAAGCCAGTCCTGACTCTGGAGGTATGGAAGGAGAGTACCGAGAGACGTCATCTTGAATTTCTCCTTGCATAGAAACTTGTTCAATTCTCTGAGATCTAATATGGGTCTGTAGCCCCCTGTTTTCTTTGGGATGAGAAAGTAGTGGGAGTAGAACCCTGAGCCCTGTTGAAGAAGGGGTACTTCTTCTATTGCCCCTTGGGCAAGAAGGGTAGCAATTTCCTGATCCAGAAGGTCAAGGAGAGATGTTGGAGAATTGAACTGTCTCACCATGGTGTGAGGAGGAAGGTTTAGTAAATGAAGCTTGTACCTCTTCCTTATGATGGAGAGGGTCCATTGCTCTGCTGTGATTTGTTCCCATCTGGGAGCAAAGTGAGCTAACCTTCCTGGAATGGTGAGAGGCTCTGGTTCTTCTAGAGCCAGAAAGGCTAAGTTCTCGAGTTGTAAGTCAAAGGCCCTGAGGAGGCTGAGGCTGTTGGGCTGTAGCAGTCCTTGCAGCCTTAGGCTTGGCTTGTTTAGGTTGTTGCTGACGCTTTGCCGCAAAACGACCTGCAGAAGAGGCCTGCTGACCATAAGCAGAATAGTATCTGCCTTTTTTGGGGAAAAAACCCTTTTTGAACAACCTTTTCTTAAAAGGAGCAGAAGTAGACTTTGAAAGTCTATCTAAGGCAGAATTCTCAGCATCCATCTGAGTGGCCTTTGCTTGCCAATCCTTTCCAAAAAGGTTTTCACCTGTACAAGGAAGATTTCCTAATCCATCCTGGAACCAGGGTTCCAAATCAGAAGCTTGTAACCAAGCAAGTCTGCGTGCACCTATAGCAATAGCCGAGGCTCTGCTGGCACCTTCAAAGGAGTCAAAGGCTGCACGGTTGGAAACATACTGGGCATGTTTGAGCCAGGTGAGAAACTCTTCCCTTTTATCTTCTGAAATAAAAGGAGATAAAGTTTGCAGGCGATCTGTAATCTCTTTAAGAAACATCCCCATATAGAGACTATAGGAGTTGATTCTGGCAACAAGCATACTGGCCTCAAAAATTCTCCTGCCAAAGGCATCTAGGGTTCTGCATTCTCTTCCTGGAGGAGCAGAAGAGTGCCTTTTTGTACTCTATCTTTTTCATAGCAGACTCCACCACAATAGAGTGGTGAGGAAGCTGAGTCTTATGAAAGCCAGGACAAGAAGGAACACGATACATGGTGTCCAACCTGCGAGAATGAAGGGAAATGGTGAGAGGAGTCTCCCATATGCCCAACATGTGATCATAAAGAATTTCATGTATTGGTAAAGTGGCTGCCTCCTTAGGAGCCTTAGGATATTGTAAAATATCTAATTTTTTGGCTCTAGGCTCTGTTTCAGGGGCCACTGAGATGGAAAGGCCCCTGGCCACTTCCCTAATGAAATCCTAAAAAGACAAATCTTCTGGAGGAGACATTCTCCTTTTTGGAGAAGAGGGCTCCTGAGGATGGATCACCGATGCTTCGACAGAGACCTCTGATTCATCAGAGTCCTCAGAGGAATCGAAGTATCGCCTGTCTGGATATTCTTGCAGAGCCCGATACGCGTACCGGGTGGTATCGACATCGGGAGTGATCGGTACCGATGGGCATCACAGAACAGTGTACCACTGCAGTCGACACCGAAGCGGATGTCGATGCAATCGGTACCGGAACCGATGTCAGTGCCGGCGCCGGAACCGATGTCGGTGCCGACGCCGGTACCGACAACGGAGTTTGTTGCGGTACCAGAGGCATCGCAGCTTGTATGAATGCCATGATGGCACGCTGCATAGTCAGGATATTCTGATCCATCGACGCAACCAATGTCTGGATGTCAGACCAGTGGGAACCACCGGTACCCCAGAACATGGCAACAGGTGATCGGTCGAGGCCAAGCCATCGATGTCAATCTGTGACCCCATAGAAAAAGCTTTGGAAGCCGGAGCCTCCCGCCGGGGTAACTTTGCCGGTGCGGATTCCTCGAGGGCAAGCCCGGAGGCATCTCGATACTTAGAGGGAGATTTACCCTTCGAGGACAGGCTGGATTTAAGTTTGGTTACCTGAGATCCATGTGAGGAAGAAGAAGCCCTGGAAGACGTCGATGCAACCGAAGCTGCATCCGAGGGAAACAGGGTACTGAGCTTAGCTGCTCGATTCTGAAGACCTCTTTTAGACATCATGGAGCAGGACTCACAATCCGCAATGGAGTGGTCAGGACCTAAACATTTTAGACACCATTCATGGGTGTCGGTGACAGAAATAGTGCCACTGCACTTCGTGCATTTTTTAAACCCAGAGGCGGGCTTTTCCATGAGGAAAAATTTCCTAGGCCTAAGGCCAAAGAAGAAAAAGCACTGAAGTGAGAAAACAGGTTTTTTTTTTTTTTTTTTTTTTAAGAATAAAGAAAGAAAAGACCGGCTGTACCGGTCCAGCGTCGAGAAGGCAGACGCGCGACCAAAGAAATAAAATAAAATAAAGAAATTCTTCAGCGGTGACAGGAACACGACCTGCTGGCTCCGCGGAAAAGAAGAACTGGAGAGAGGCGGTTAGGAAAGGCGGGAAGGCAGTGCGCAGGCGCTGTGGGATGTTCCCAAAAGCTTTCCTTTTGGACGCTGGGGAGCGTTCCCGCACAGGCTCCATCGGTACCGACGATACCCATATGTGAAGACTCATTCCTGCTTGTTCCTGGAGATTATGTGTTATGTTGGTTTAGAAATGAATATAGTTAAGATATGATCTTAAAAAGCCTGGCTCCACCTTTGACATGCATATGCAGCTCTCTGGTTTGACCCTCTTTTTCAAAAAATATCAAATGGGTTAAATCATACACTCTTTGCATATTGTATATATAAAATAATGGATTGAGTGGTCACAAGTGAATAAACAAAATTCTAATTTTGTATATATTCTGTCCCTTTAACCCCTGAGAATGGCACCAAAACAGTATAAAGCAGACCCGTGGCTTGGCTTCCCTGCTGGTAGTTTATGCTGAGATTCTGCTGCAGGCAGGTTTTTTGCCGGAAGTTTGAGGTAACCCATTTGGGTCTTTTACTACTTCACCGTTTGACCATAAAGATTTTGTAGGTCCTGAAAGCGTAGTTACTCATCTGTAACAGGTGTTCTCCAGGAACAGCAGGAATCAGTTCTCACATATGGGTGATGCCGACGCCAACGAAGCCTGCACAGAGCATTTCCCCAGCCTTCAAATAAAGCCTTTGGGAATGCTACCACGCATGTGTGGTCCCCTTCCCGCCCAAGGATGCCATCTTGTTCAGTCAGATGACATAGCTTAGGCAAAGAAAGGTAAAGGAGGCAACTCCCAGGGGAGGAGGGAGGGTTGTGAGGACTGATTCCTGCTGTCCCTGGAGAACACAACACAGAAAGGTCAAAGGGCAGGCGTTGCCTATATACCGAGAATGCTTCAGATTACTGCCTGGCCAAAGGCATTGTACCTGCAGGACTCACACTCAAGGCAAATGTATGTACTGAAGACCATGTGGCGGCCTTACAAATTTCTGTCACTGGTACTAAGCGTAGGTTGGCCACCGACGTGGCCATAGCCCTCACACAATGAGCAGTGATCTGGTGCTCCAGAGAGAGGCAGTTCACTCTTAAGCGAGGGCAATACAGTCTACCACCTAAGTGGATAGGGTTCGCTTGGTCACAGGTAGACCCAGTCTGCTGGGGTCATAAGAGAAAAAGAGTTGAGGAGCTTTGCGGTGGGCCTGGGTCCTCTGTAGATAGGACAGGGCCCTTTTACAATCCAACATATGCAGGACTGACTCTACCTTACCGGCATGAAGTCATGGGAAGAAGATGGGGAGGACCACCTCCTAATTGAGATAGAAAGCAGACACCACCTTCGAGAGGAACTTGGGGTATGTGCGAAGCACAACCCTGTTCGTATAGAACCTGGTATAAGGTGCATCCACCACCAGGGCCTGCAGCTCGCTCACTCTCCGGCGGATGTCAGGGCCACCAGAAAAGAACAACAAAACAAGCAGACCCTGGATTGACAACAATTATAGGTGGAAACCTTGTTTATTACACATTGGGGCGTAATAAACAAGGTTTTCCACCTATAATTGTTGTCAGTCCAGGGTCTGCTTGTTTTGTTCTTCTATTGGTGTGCGGATCCCTCTGCTCTTTTTGGTACTAGGGCCACCAGAAAAGCCACCTTCCAGGAGAGACACCTCAGGTGGCAAGTCGCCAAGGGCTCAAATGGTGGTCTGGTGAGCTGAGAGAGCACCACAATGAGATCCCACTCTGGTGAAGGTGGGTGAAGGGGGACTTCGATAGCAGCAGGCCTCTGAGGAACCTGGAGACCAGGGGCTGGCTGTAGAGGAGTCTCCCCTTCACAAGGTGATGGTTAGCTGCTATGGCGCTGAGATGCACCCTGACCTAATTAGATTTCAACTCTGAGCGAGAGAGCTGCAGATGGCAGGAGAAGGGATTCATATGTTGCTCTGCACATCATAGAGAGAACCTCCTCCACTTGAAGGCATATGCCCTCCTGGTGGAGGGTTTCTGGGAGGCCAGGAGGATCTCTTGCACTTCATCTGTGAGAATGAAGGGAGCCAGTGCTACCCTTTCAGCATCCATGCAGTTAATATCAGGGATGTCAGGTTGGGGTGGAGAAAGAGAGTCCCCCTCCTGTGAAAGAAGATCCGACTGACGGCCAGTGCCACCAGGGGTGCCACTGACAGGGAGAGTAGCAGGGGGAACCAGGACTGTCTGGGCCATCTAAGAGCAACCAGAATTACTGCAGCATGGTCGCTCTGGATCTTGAAAAGGCACATGGCTATTAGAGGAGTCAATGGGAATGCATAAAGCAGGCCCTGAGACCATGAGACGAAGAAGGCATCCGCTGCCACCCTATTGTGGTGTGGCTGAAGTGAGCAGAATCTGGGCAGCTATGCATTGTCCGGGGAAGCAAATAGGTCCAGCCAGGGTCTGCCCCAGAGACAAAAAAGCCTCTGTGCCATCCTGGGATCCAGATGCCACTCGTGTGGGCAAAGGACCCTGCTGAGCCTGTCCGCCAGGAGGTTGTCCTGGCCCGGCACATATACCGCTCTAAGGAGCATGCTGTTGCACACTGCAAAGGAGCGGAGTGCTTCCGCCTCCCGACAGAGGGAGTAGGAGTCCGTGCCCCCCTGCTTATTCACATAGAGCATGACAACCTGATTGTCTGTCTGTATGAGGACCAAGAGGTTGCTCAGGAGGTAGCGAAAGGCCTGTAGGGCCAGGAAGATGGTGCTGAGCTCGAGGAGGTTGATTTGTAACCGAGACTCATCTGGGGACCAGTTGCCCTGAGTGCAATGGCCCTCGCAATGTGTGCCCCAGCCCACCAGGGAGGTATCTGTTGTCAGGATCCTTTGCAGTGCTGGTGCTTGGAAAGGCATCGCGGGGACTGCCACCAGTTGAAGGAGGTTGCCAGTTGATGGGTGACCCTTACCCTGTCTCTCAGCTTGCCTGTGGCCTGTGTCCATTGGGATCTGAGGCACCACTGTGCTATTTGCATGTGCAGGCGAGCCCAGGGCATGACATGAACCATTGAGGCCCTGTGGCCTAACAAGCGGAGGAGCAGGTAGGCTGGCACCAACCTGCGGCCTTGGACCTTCTCTGCTAACTGCATCAGGCGACGTCCTCTCTATCAGGAGGAAGGCCTTGATCTGCAGTGGGTCCAGCTGGGCACCTATTTATTTAGACAGTTTTGTATACCAACTTATCCTTCAATCAAAGTGGTCACAACACAATTGGGGGATACATTTAACACGAGGGGATATGAGACAAATACACTAATACTTACAGGGAACATGGGCAATGGAGGGTTACGTGGCTTGCCCAAGAGCACAAGGAGCACCTGTGGGATTAGAAACCCTAGTGTTTCTGGCCCAAGGTTGCTGTCTCTAGTGGGATTTGAACCCTCGTCCTTCCGGCCTGAGGTAACTTGCCCCAGCCACTAGGACACTCCTCTCTATGAACTTCAGGTCTTGAACTGGGGAGAGACTGGACTTGGAGTAGCTGATGATGAAGCCTAGCTCCTGCAGGGTATGAACTGTAAACCTTGCAGCTTGGCTGGCCTTGGGGGCCATGCTGCCTCTGATAAGCCAGTTGTCCAGGAAGGGGAAGACGTGGGCCCCTTGGAGGCGTACATGGGCGGCGACGACTACTAAGCACTTTGTGAAGACCTTTGGAGAGGAGGCAAGGCTGAATGGCAGTACTCTGTAATAGTAGTGCTGCCCCACCCCCACCACAAATCTCAGGTACTGTCTGTGGGACGGGTGGACCAGGATGTGAGTGTATGCATCCTTGAGGTCCAAGGAGCAGAGCCAGTCTCCCTGGCGGAGGTAGGGCAGCAGTGCTCCAAGGGAGAGCATCTTGAACTTCTCCCTCACCAGGAACTTGTTCAAGTTGCACAGGTCCAGGATGGGCCAGAGACTTCCTGTTCTTTTTGGGACAAGGAAATACCTTGAGTAGAACCCCTTTTACCAGAGGTGATGAGGTACAGGTTCCACTGCCCTGTCCCCGAGTAAGCCTGCGAGTTCTGCACGAGCAAGGCCTGGTGGAGGAGAGGCCGTACTGGTTCTCCTGGGAAGAAGTCTGGAGGGTTCTGTTGCAGATGGAGGTGGTAACCCTCTCTCACCACCTGCAGGGCCCACTTGTCCGTGGACCAGTTGTGGGCAAATAAGGCAGGATTCCTAAGGGGAGGGGGAGGCCCTGCCCAGGGAGTCAAAAGCTTCCCCCCCTGTTAGGTGGGGGCTGGTGTCTGGGGCTTGGGCTTCTGGGGCCCATGCCCCTGGCTTTTAGGCTGTGAGGTCTGGTGATAGCCCTTTTTTCTCAGGAAAAAGGGCTTCTTCCCCGGGGATTTTTTTCTTGGGGAGGGTAGAGGTCTTTCTGGACAGCCTTTGTCGCGTCACTACCTCGGCCTTGATTTCAGCTGCCTTGTCAGTCATCGGTTTCCCAAACAAGTTCTCGCCATTGTAGGGGACATCCAGCAGCTTTTCTTGCACCCACTGCTCAAGGTCCGAGATTTGTAACCATGCCTGGTGCCGGGTGTTGATGCTGGCTGGCTGCAGACTCAAATCCATCGTAGGCGGCCCTAGAGAGGAATTTGGAACAGTCCCGGATGCCTGCTGCCAGGGACTGGAATCTCTGCAGGGGTTCCCTGGCAAGGCACACCAAGAACTCCAAGAGCTCCTGGATCAGGCCTTTTAGGTACATTCCCATGTAGAGTTCATATGCCTGGATATGGCAACCAAGCATGGTGCCCCGATAACACTTGCGGCCCAGGGCGTTGAGGGCCCGGGGCCTCACTGCCAAGGCAAACTGAAGAGTACGTTTCTTGACTCTTCAGTTTCTGCCTGGAGGACTCAACCACCATGGAGTAGTGTAATCAAACTCTGGAATTTATTACCAGAGGATGTAGTAAAGGCAACCCCGGAGCCCTGCCCCCTGATGCTGAAGCCACGATTCCAGCTGAGCACAGTAGCAGGAAAGAGGCAGTAAAACCCGACATTAGAGAAGGAAACGGCTGCGGCAGTAAAGATTACTTTGACCTCGGGAGTTGTGTGCTGAGTGGGAAGAGCAGGAGAGCGGTTAGTGGTAGTTTTATGGTGGGGTTGTGCAGGCTTAATTAGAGCAGGCCCAGCCATTTGGCAGTAACGCGGTAAGGACAGGAAAGCAGGGGGGTTTTTTCTCTCTCCATTTCTCTCTCTCTTCTCAGGCGCTGGTTTGGAACTTTAGGTGGGTGGAAATTGTTCAGGAAGGTATAACAGGAGAGTTGTGTTTAAAAAATAAATAAATAAATGAGAGAAAGTAGAATAAAGAGAGCATTTGCCTGGGGGATTGGCACTGATTGTTTATCAGTGCAGTTTTACTGCCGGGCACATTTCAGGTTCATCCCTGCCTAAGTGCAGGTATGCCCTCCAGAACCCAATGCCTGGTGTGTGGTACACTGCGAGGGGCTGTGTCAGAGACCAGCATTTGTAGAGGGTGTACGCAGGAGGCAACTTCTATGGAACAAGCCTTAGGGGACAGTTTGGAATGGCAGAAAGCATCTTCGCCGATTAGTGAACTGCAGGACCCCATGTCCTTCCTATTGCTGTCACAGGAGACAGCTTCCTGCTCCTTGGCTGCTCCTGGTCTCTCTCTCCCACAGACTCTGGGTTAGGTAGGGGGTACAAGCTGTTTTTTCTCCCAGGTTTGTGTTTCTGCTTCACCAAGCATTCTGCTTGCGCCAGCAGGGACCAGGAGCAGGTTCCTCAGAGGTGGAACGCAGGGAAAAGCGACCGGGGGCTCCTGTGGGGGTTGAGTCAGGGGCAGTCCCCGTGAAAAAGCTGAGACTCTTGGAGGGGGGACCGGATCGGTCTCTAGTGTCTGAGGGTTTTGAAGGGGAAGACTACGACACAGAGATAGATGTCGAGGAGGACTTGGAGGACGGTGAAATTCCAGAACAAGAAGAGCAGGCGAGGGTTATTCGGGTGTTCTGCCATGAGGAATTACCGGCGCTCATCGTGGAATCCCTTAAAGCTCTTAATATGCCCGCTAGTCTTCCATCAGAGGACAACTCTTTGGAGGACCCCTTGCTGCAAGCCATACGAATAACGCAGAGGGTTTTTCCAGTTCATAAAGTGGTTCGTCAGATGATCCAAGAAGAGGTGGGATATACCGGAAGCGGGCCTCAAGGGATCAAGGTCTATGGCCCGACTCTATCCCTTGTCGGATCAGGACCGTGAACTCTTCATCCACCGAAGGTGGATGCAGCAGTCTCTGCAGTCACCAAGAAGACAATGATTCCGGTGGAAGGTAGCGTGGCCCTCAAGGACTTCCAGGATAGGAAACTGGACACTTTATTAAGCAGGTCTTTGACATTAATACCCTTTTGCTTCAAGCCTCCATTTGTGGGGTGTGGGTCGCTAGGGCCTGCCTCCGATGGTCCCAGCGGATGCAGCAGGGGGAGCCAGTGGTGGCGCAAGCTGTAGAAGTGGCCAGGTTGAAGTCGGGTGCGCCATATTTGGCTGATAATCCACTGCGACTTTATACAAGGTCTCTTGAAGAGTATGGCTTCGGTGGTAGCCGCTCGCCGCTATCTCTGGTTGCGTAACTAGGCGTCTGACAGTTTTTCAAAGGCCCGGTTTAGCAAACTTCCTTTTCATGGAAAGCTACTCTTCGGGGAGGATCTGGGCGAATCCAAGGGCGGTCGCCTGCCGGAGGATAAGCAAAAACAGAGTTGTCTTTCTACAGCGCCCAAAAGGCAACAACGAGAATTTAGGAGTTTCTGTGCCACACGATTTAACCAGTTTCAGAGAGGGAAATTCCCCGCCAGGGGTTTTGAGGCTTTCGAGAAGCAGACAGAGGTTTTTCAGCCTCCTCGTCCTCGGGACTCAATAAATCACAATGAAATGAGGGGGGCCCAGGTGGCGGTACAGCCCGTAGGGGGTCTGCTGCGCAAGTTTTACTCTGCCTGGGTCCAAATCACTTTCGACCAATGGGTACTGGAGGTCATTTGAGAGGGGTATGCCCTTGATCTCGAGCACCCATTGGCCAATTTCTTCAGTCTCCCTGCAAGGCATGGGCCAAAGTGGCAGTGGGACACGGCTGTTAGAACTCAGGGCCGTGGTGCCGGTTCCCCAGGACCAGTATGGCTACGGTCGGTACTCCATTTTCTTTGTGATGCCAAAATAGGAAGGCTCCTTCCACCCGATCCTCAATATCAAGAAGGTAAACCGCTGTCTGTGAGTGTCACATTTTCACATTGAGACGTTGCGGTCTGTCATAGTGGTGGTCCAAAAAGGAGAGTTCCTTACGTCTCTCAACCTGTCAGAAGCATACCTGCACATTCCCATACGGCAGGACCATCAGCAGTTTCTCAGGTTTGGGGCATTTCCAGTTTTGAGCATTACCATTCAGTCTGGCGATAGCGCCATGCACCTTCACCAAGGTTATGGTGGTGGTGGTGGCGGCACTTGCAAGGAAGTGGTCTTGGTGCATCTGTTTCTCCAGGAACAAGCAGGAAGTCAGTCCTCACATATGGGTGACATCTGCACCCAATGGAGCCCTCATGAAAGCATCCCCCCAGCTTTTCAAAGAAAGCCTTTGAGAGATGCCATCACGCATGCATGGTCCCCTTCCCACCCAAGGATGCCATCTTGCTCAGTCTCCTTTTTTCCGTGGAGGCCTTCAGACGTCGTCTGGCTTGTCCCCAGAAAAAGTTGATTTTTTTTGTTCAAGTTTCCAACTCGCCTCCAGTATTGCACCGGTACTCTCCCGCTACCGACCTTGATGCCTCGGCATCGGGTTTGGTTTCAAATTGTTGTAATTTTTGTTCCTTTTTCTTTTCTGGTGCCTTCGCACCTTTTTTCTCCCGCTGGCAGCCCGGAAGGTCATCGACCTTGCAGGGGGTACTTTTTTCCCCTCAAGGCTACCAGTGGGTTTAAGAAGTGTGATCGGTGCTCTAAAATTGTCCTTGACCGACACACACAACTGCTGCCTTCGTTGCCTCGGGCCAGACCATGACTCGACAGCCTGCGGTCTCTGCAAGAGGATGTCCAGCAAGGCCCTCAAGAGCCGCCAACAACAGCATGACAAGTTCTTCCCCGAATCCCTGGCACCTCCCAAAACCAGAGCCTCGTCTGAGGCCCCTACACCTCGGGCGGAGTTTTCTGAACCCGAGCCTTGTCATGGGTCCTCAGAAAGGGGGTCTCCCTTGAGGAAACACAGAAAGAAGAAGAAACCCTCGAAGGTGGTGTCCTTGGATGGTTCCAACCGGTCCCATAGTCCGAGGCAATCGTCCGAGGCATCGGAGAAGGAGCAATCTGCAAAAGTCCCCCAGAGGGATCCGGCTGTGGACCGACCGCGGTCCCCAAACACCATCCTCGTTGAGGATTCCCCTTCTGGGGATCCAGCATTGGGCTCGAGTCCCTCGGTACCCACGCCGAAGGCTGCAGAGCCTTCTGGTCTGGAGTCCAGAATGACGGCCCTGGAGCGCAGTTTGTCTGCCATCATGGACCAGCAGCAGACGCTGTTGTCCGGTTCCACCGCTTCATCCACCCCGACCACTGGGCCTTCGACTTCCAAGATGTCTCTGGAGGTCGAGCTGATCCTCGAGGTCCTAAGGCTTCGAGTCGATCCTCGACCAAGGTCACGCTCCGAGTCCCACTCGTCGGGACCGCGGTCCTCCCCAGTAAGTCTACTGACTACGGGCCTCGGAGCATCAAGGCCCTCGAGGCCTGCAGAGCAGCACTCGGGCGAGTCCTCCATGGACTACTTCGAGTGGCATACTGAGGATGAGGAGTCCCCCGATACCCGTCTCCACCACAACATCCTTTCCGATTCCCCAATGTCGGAATCCTGGTGGCGGTCTCTGCCGGAGGGTTTCTTGGACTTTGTCAAGGACATGTCCAAGGCCCTAGCATTCCCAACAAAGTTGGAGGAAGATCCTCGGGCAGATGAGTTAGTGATTCTCTATTACGAGGCCCCTCTGCGGGAATCGCTAACTGTACCCATTCCTTCCATCCTGGAACGGCTCATGCTCCGCATGTGGGAGTCACCAGCCTCGGTGCCGGTGGTGAGCAGACGGTTCGACTCGATGTATCGGGTCTGCCAGAGCCCGGGCTTCCAGAAGTCACAACTGCCGCATAACTCCCATGGTGGTGGAGTCAGTTATGCGTCGGCTGAAAAGCCAGAAGATGCACTCCTCGGTGCCCCCCAACAGGGAGGCCCGCACCTTGAATACCCTCGGCAGAAAGTGCTATCAAGGCTTGATGCTCCTCTGCTGCATCCAGGCCTACCAGCTGTACATGGGCATGTACCTGAGAGACCTGGCGACGGAACTTGCCAGGTTCTTGGTTGGCCTCTCCAAGGATCCCTTGCAGCGCTTCAAGAGCCTGGCCAAGGCCGTTCGTGATTGCTCCAAATTTATGTCTCAAGCGGCCTATGACTGATTAGAATTGGCATCTCGAGTAGTCGAGGTGGGCATCAGTGCATGCCGCCAAGCTTAGCTTAAGTCTAGTCCCATAGGTGCTCCTTGTGGTTTTGGGCAAGCCACTTAACCCTCCATAGCCCATGTTCCCTGTAAAATAGTTATCTCCAAGTTATAATGCCCTGTTCAATGTAATTTCAGTTTTTTCAATGTAAACCGCCTTACTATCATGAAAGGCGGTATATAAGAAATGTTAAATAAATAAATAAGTCTTCCGATCTCGAGCAGTGGGTTCAGGACAAACCATGCCAAGGGGAGAATCTCTTTGGCAAACCCATGACCGACAAGGCTGCGGATCTGGAGACCGAGTTCATGATGAGGACCAGGCTCTCCAAGAAGACCACTGCCCCCCTCCCTGACGGAAGGGCTTGGGTAAAAAGCCCTTTTACCCGAGGAAGGGAGCTGCTTACTTAAACTGGAGTGGAGGAGTGGCCTAGTGGTTGGGGCAAGGTACTTCAAGCTGGAAGGTCGGGGGTTCAAATCCCACTAGAGGACAGCAACCTTGGGCCGAAAGGACTGGGGTTTCTAGTCCCACAGTTGCTCCTTGTGGTCTTGGGCAAGCCACTTAACCCTCCATAGCCCATGTTCCCTATAAAATAGTTATCTCCAAGTTATAATGCCCTGTTCAATGTAATTTCAGTTTGTTCAATGTAAACCGCACTGATGCAGAATAGTGCGGTATATAAAAGAATGTAAATAAATAAAATTACCCACCCTATCAGGCCTACTACTACTACTACTATTTAACATTTATAAAGCGCTACCATACGCAGCACTGTACAGACATATAAGAGTGACAGTCCCTGTTCGTAAGAGCTTACAATCTAATCAACACGAAAAACACACAGAGCAAAATTCTAGTTAGGGCAAAACCAGGTTGGTTGTCTCCCATTACTACTAATAGTACTTCTGCACATTTCTATTTAAACACTACCTTACATTACATCGGGCATCAAGTTACAATACATTACATAACAATACATTACATCAGGTCACAATACAGTCAAGCTGGGCATCATGGACTACATTACAACATCATGGAGGATGCTTACATGGTGACGTTTCACGTGGTTCCGCTGCATCTGGCCAGTTCTTCGGTGGAGTTGCTGGAGTGAGGGTGAGGAGGAGGATGCGGCCCTTCCACAGTGCCACGCCAAAGCGCCCTTTGGCGTGGGCCCGCCAGACGCAGGCGTGCCAAGGAACGCTTCAGTTTTTAAAGTTGGTGCCGGGATGTTTCTTCGGCCTGATTGGCCATGCGGTGGGGAGCAGGGAGGAGCATCCCTGGCTCCCCACCAGGGTCAGCAGGCCAAGTGACATGGGCATGGCCCACGTAAGCAGAAAGCTCCAAAACCCCAGGCCCTGGCCTCAGCCCAGCCAGGGGGAAGTATTTGACTCCTTGAGCATAGCCTTTCTACCCCAAGGAGATCAGCAGCCCACAGGGGGATGTCTAGCCCTCTGTGCCCTGAGGTGGGTGACCATCACCACCGATTCCTGGGCATTAAGGGTAGTCAGGGAGGGTTACCTCCTCCACCTGGCTCAGATACCTTCCCCTTATTTCCCGGGAGACCCCCTCAGGTCTCCCCTCCACCGGGACCAGGCAGGTCTTCTCAAGGACAAAGCACTGGAACCTGTGCCCCAGCACCTCAAGAGCAAGGGGTTCTACTCCAGATACTTCCTCGTGCCAAAGAGGACAGTGGACCTAAGGCCCATCCTCGACCTGCGCAACCTCAACAAATTCCTGGTGAGGGAGTAATTCATGATGCTCTCCCTTGGAACATTGCTGCCATACCTCCAGCAGGGAGACTGGCTATGCTCCTAAGACTTCAAGGATGCTTATACCCACATCCTTACCACCCCAACCACAGCCAATACCTGCAGTTCATAATGGGGGGCAGGCACTTTCAATACAGGGTGCTCCCCTTTGGCCTAGCCTTTACCTCAAGAGTCTTCACAAAATGCCTGGCAGTCGTGGCTGCCTTCCTCTGACTGCAGGGGATTTTCATCTTTCCCTATCTGGACGACTGGCTCATAAGGGGAGGCACAGCAGGCCACCACTCGCACCATCCAGGTTCTGCAACACTTGGGCTTTGTCATAAACTACCCCAAGTCGCACCTTCTCCCCACATAGTGCCTGGAGTTCTTCAGAGCAAAGCTCGACACCCTCCAGGCGCGGGCTTTCCTGCCCAAGGACCGAGCAGATTGGCTCCAGTCCCTTGCTCGGGACATACAGCAGTGTACCTCTGTGCCCGCCCAACTTCTTTTGCGCCTCCTTGGGCCCATGGCCTCCACAGTCCACATCACTCCGGATGCTCGCCTCCACATGAGGGACGGCACAATGGTGTCTCTGGAACCAGTGGTCTCAGGCCACAGGTCGTCTCCGGGACAAGAGTGTCAGTGACCCGTCAGCTGACATAATCCCTTGACTGGTGGCAGTCGCCATGGCATCTCGAAGTGGGCATTCCTTTTCAGGCCCCAAGTCACTTGAGGGTCCTCACCACGGACACCTCCCTGCTCGGTTGGGGAGCCCACTGCGGAGATCTCTGCACTCAGGGCTACTGGGCACCAGACGAAAGCACCCAGCAGATCAACCTCCTGGAGCTCTGGGTCATACACCTTGCCCTGAGGGTCTTCTGTCACCAGCCGGTGCTGGTCCAGACGGACAACTAGGTGGTGATGTTTTGCGTGAACAAACGGGGGTACGGGGTCTCATACCCTTTGTCAAGAGGCACTGGTCCTTTGCTCGTTCGCAATCCATCAGGGAATCTTCCTGTGGGAAGTGTACCTGTCAGGCCAGGACAACCTGTTTGGCCGACAGGATCAGCAGGATTTCAAGCTGCACGAGTGGCAGCTGGACCCCAGGGTAACCAGTTGGCTTTCCGTCCTTGGGAGGAACCCATGATGGACCTGTTCGCCATTCAGGACAACTTTTAGTTGTCCCGCTTTTGCTCCCAGCAGGTCCACCCCTCCAGGGTGGCAGTGGACGCATTCCTGGTCTCATGGTCGGAGGGCCTCATATATGCCTTCCCTCAGACGCCGCTGATCACAAAGACCCTATTCAGGGTGCTCCGCGACAGGGCCTTGCTCATCCAGATAGTTCCTCTGTGGCCCGGGCAGCCGTGGTTTCCACTGCTCTTAAGGCTGATGGTGGAGGTCCCCATCCTCCTGGGAACCGACCCAGGTCTTCTGTCCCAGGAAGGGGGGCTCTCTCCTGTACCTTAACCTCGGGTCCCTCTCGCTTACTGCATGGCTGCTGAGAGGGTAGATCTGATCCCTCTCAACCTCCCGGTAGATATGGAGAACATTCTGCTGCCCTCTCCGCAAGGCCTCCACTAGGAAGACTTATGCCCTCAAGTGGCACAGGTTCTTAGCTTGGTGCGTCAACAGGGGGCTGACCCTTTCTTTTGCCCGGTGCCTCTGGTATTACAGTACCTTCTTCACCTGTCTCAGTCCAGGTTCAAGTTTAACTCTTCGGGTGCACTTTAGTGCCTCGGCGGCGCACCACCAATCCAGTGAATGGTAAGCCCCTCTCAGCACAACCATTGGTGACCCGTTTTCTTAGGGGCCTTCTCCTATCAAAGCTCCTGGTTCGCCCTCCGGGAACCGAATGGGACCTCAACGTGGTGTTGGGGCAGCTCACTCGACTGCCCTTTGAGCCTTTGGCTACCTGCCACCTTCACTACCTCTCATGGAAGGTGGTTTTCCTGGTTGCGCTCACTTCCGCTCGTAGAGTCAGCGAGCTCCAAGTCCTTGTGGCAGAGGCGCCTTATACCAGGTTCTACAAGAACAGAGTGGTGCTTCACACGCACCCCAAATTCCCGCCGAAGGTAGTGTTGTCCTTCCATCTCAACCAGGAAGTAGTGCTCCCTACCTTCTTTCCAAGACCTCATTCCAGTCAGGCGGAGATGGTCCTTGACACCTTGGACTGCAATAGGGCCTTGTCCTTCTATAGCCAACGCACTCAGAGCCACCGCAAGGCTTCTCAGCTGTTTATCTCCTACGACCTCAGTAGGCTGGAGGAGGCGGTGACTAAGCATACGATGTCCACCTGGGTCGCGGACTGTAATACCCTTGCTTATCAGCAGGCGGGGCTCCCACTGGAGGGTCACATCACAGCACACTGTGCCAGGGCCATGGCGGCTTCGGTGGCAAACTTGCGCTCCGTCCTGATGGTGGACATCTGTCGGGCTACCACCTGGGTCTTCAGTACATACCTTCGCAGCCCATTACTGCCTGGAAAGAGAGTCCTGACGGGACAGTGCCTTCGGCCAGACTGTACTCCGTAACCTTTTTGGGATCTAGGCAGCGCCTACCCTCCGAACCTTCTGTGTTTAGGCTACAGGAGTGCTGGTGCATCGGACACAGGGGTCCTACTGTGGTCTGTGCTGCTGCTTGTGGCTCCCCTGGGGGATTCATATTTTTCTGCTATGGGCTTTCGGTAGCCTGTAGCTGGGGAGTCCCATATGTGAGGACTGACTTCCTACTTGTTCCCGGAGAAAGCGTAGTTACTCACCTGTAATAGGTGTTCTCTGGGGACAGCAAGAATCAGTCCTCACAACCCTCCCTTCTCCCCTTGGAGTTGCTTCTTTATCATCCTCTCTTTTTTGCCGTCTTTTAGCTATGTCATCTGACTGAGCAAGATGGCACCCTTGGGCGGGAAGGGGACTGCGCATGCGTGGTGGCATCTCCCAGAGGCTTTCTTTGAAAGCTGGGGGATGCTTCCGCGAGTGCTCCGTCGGTGTTAGGATTGATTCCTGCTGTCCCTGGAGAACACCTGTTACAGGTGAGTAACTACGCTATCTTGATGACTGGCTGATTCGGGCAAAGTCAAAAGCAAGCAAGCCACAGCCCAGGTGGTTCAATTTCTGCAAAGTCTAGGCTGTGTGGTCAATGTGTCCAACAGCCGGCTGACCTCCGCACAGGACCTTGAGTATTTGGGGGCATGATTCGATACACGAGCCAGGAAAGTTTTTCTGCCAATGCAGCAAGTTCAGGGGCTTCGCATGCTGGTACGACAGTTTCTGGCCAGGACCAAACCTACAGCCTGGCACTTTCTGCAGCTCCTGGGGACCATGGCGGCCACTCTTGTGCTGGTACTGTGGGCAAGTGCCCACATGTGGCTGCTGCAGAGGGCCTTACTCTGAAGGTGGTTGCATCAGACACATCTCTTATTACAGAGACTCTCCTGTCTGCTGGAGACCAAGTGAGTGCTTCATTGGTGGCTTTCACCGGAGCGTCTTGAGAAAGGTATGCCTCTTGAAGCGCCGTTGTGGCTTCTGTTAATGACGGACACCAGTCTGTCTGACTGTGGGGTCCATTGTGAGGGGCACTTTGCCCAGGGGCGGTGGAGCACACAGGAGATGAGTTGGTCGATCAACAGGCTGAAGATGTGGGCAGTGGTTCTAGCACTCCAAAAGTTCCAACCCTGGTTGCAGGGAGAGACGGTAAGAGTACTTTCAGACAATACAGCTATGGTAGCTTATATCAATCGCTAAGGGGGCACGAGCAGCGTACCCTTGGAGGAGGAGACTTGACAGGCTGTTAAGCTGGGCCGGGGAGCACCTTCACGTGCTGTCGGCGGTGTATGTGACAGGAATCGACAACGTGACTGCGAATTATTTCAGCAGGGTGCGTGTGGACCCCGGGGAGTGGGTGCTCAATCGAGATGTTCACCCAGGTAGTGCTCCACTGGGGTGTTCTGGTCATGGCAACTTTGAGTCCGCAAAAGCCAGTCGCTTCTTCAGCCAACGGCGTGAGAGGATGTCAGAAGCTCTGGATGCCCTAATACAGTAGTGGCCTGAGGAAGGACCTCTGTATGTGTTCCTGCTGTGGGCTCTAATAGGGTGGGTCGTGCAGAGGATCGAGGCTCACCGGTGCCTGGTGATTCTCATTGCTCTAGATTAGCCAAGACAGCCGTGGTATGCAGATCTAATGCAGCTCCTGGAGGGTCGTCCTTGGCGGCTCCCAATACAAGAGGATCTGCTAATGCAGGGGCCGGTGCTCATACCGCAAGTAGATCGTTTCTCGCTTACGGCTTGGCTCTTAAGAAGACACGACTGATGAAGAAGGGATATTCAGCTGCAGTGGTCTCGACCTTGGTGAAGGCTAGGTGAAGGTCTACCTCTCTCGCTTATATTCGGGTCTGCTGCATCTTTGAAGTGTGGTGTGCAGACAGACAGTTATGGCTGTCTAAGGCTGATGTGTCGGATGTCTTGGCGTTTTTGCAGGTTGGGTTTGATAAAGGCCTGGCAGCTGGCTCCTTGAGGGTCCAGCTGGCAGTTATTTCCTGTTATTGAGGGAAGGTCCAAGGGATAGTGTTGGGGATGTACCGTGATGTAGGAAGGTTCCTAAGGGTGGTGACATTTCTACGTCCGTCGAGGAGGACAATAGTGCCACCATAAGATCTCAATTTGGTGCTAGAAGCGATTGGAAAGGGAGCCTTTTGAGCCGTTAAACAGAACTTGGCTCAAGGATCTAACCCTCAAGACGGTCTTTCTCATGGCCATATGTTCCGCACGCAGGATTTCGGAACTGCAGGCATTGTCTTGCCAGGAGCCGTTTCTGTTGTTTTCCAGTGAGAAGATGGTCCTGAGACCGATTCCATCTTTTTTGCCAAAGGTGGTTTTGGTTTTTCATGTGAACCAAGCCCGTCACCCTGCTGGTTCTTGGAAGCAGTGAGGATGACTCCACTAGACCACAATTGCGCCTCCTGGACTTAGTGTGCTCTGCGGCGATACTTGAAGAGGATAGCATTTTTCACAAGTCGGATTGTCTATTCATGTTGTTTGAAGGTCCGTATAGGGGAGAGGCTCTATTTCCTCTATTTCCAGGTGGATCAGAGAAGCAATCGCATCAGCGTACATCTTGAAAGGAAAGCCAGTGCCAGTGGAGTTGTGGGCTCATTCCACGAGAGCTCAGGTGGCCTCGTGGGCGGAGTATAGCTTGGTGCCACTGGTTGAGATTTGTAAGGCGGCAACCTGGTCATCACTACATTTTTTTAAGCATTACCATCTGGACGTCCAGGTTGTAGGGATTGCCTGTTTGGAATTGGCGGTGCTTCAGGCCGGTTTGGCAGGCCCCTCCCGTTGAATATACTGCTCTGTTACATCCCCAGAGGTGCGGGATTAGATTGGAGGGACGATGAGGAAGATGAAATTAGACTTACCTGCTAATTGTTGTTCCTTGAGGAACTCCAGTCCAGTCCCGGATCCCTCCATGTGTGTCAGTTGTCTGTTCCAGGGCCTGAAGCAAAATTCAGAGTTTAAAAAAAAATAAAAAATAGGGCCCGGGGTCTTAAGTTCTGTGGGGGAGTTGGGGTGAGGACGGACCAGTTGTCTGTTCCTTGCTCAGTGATGAAGGCAGGCTGGCACCCGGATGAGCTAATGGTAAGTCTCTGCATGCTGGAGAAGGGGGGTATCTCTTCTCCACAGGGGGATGTCTTAGATTGGTGTCAGGGAGATTGCATCAGTTGCCAACTGTTTTTGGTTCACATTTAACTACTTATTTGTTGCTTCTGTGAGTCTGCTTTGTCAATAGGTTACTGGAGCTTCTGGGCAGTCATCAAAAGATGACATACTCAGTCTCCAAGCTGCTTGGAAGGTGCTCAACCCCAGAGGTGTGGGACCTGACAAGGAACAACAATTAGCAGGTAAGTCTAATTTCACCTTAGTTTAGCATTAGGAGTTTTTATTCTTCATTCTTTCTGTTTTGGCCTTTCAGCCTTAGTTTTCTTTTGGAGTAGTACAGTGCAAAAAAAAAAAAATAGACTGAATAGAAGAACAGAGAATCGGAGGACCCCCCTCCTCGATTCAGTGGGGTGAGTGTCTGAGGCTTTCATGATGGACCTGGGACTTAGTGGCTCCCAATCCCTGCTCGTGGTGAGAAGCCACTTTTGAAGTCTGAGACAGGCAGTCTGAGCCGGCAGGCATTCCCAGAGACCCCCCTTGGTGCCAAAGCTGTGATCGGCTGAGCGTGAGGGAAAAGAAGAGGCAGGAGTGACTCTTTCTGCTAAGAAACGGTGTTATTCGCACCCCCAGACACCCTCTCAGTTCTTGCTGATACTCGGAGCAAAGCAGGTGAATTTGCAGGCAGCGACCCCAGCGGGAGGGCCCAGCTTCTAACGGTAGGCCTAGCTGTGTAGTCGAGAGCAGTGCGGCAAGCTGGGGGGCATGTCTTCATAGCTCTCCCGCTCTGCTCGAACTCCTCCATTGCTTGTTTGGCGCTCCCCCCTTCTCCCGCGGCACGGGCCCTCTATTTCCTGAGGCAGATTGAGGCTTCGTTTCTCAGAGTTTAAAAAACAAAAAAAAGAACGTTTTTTTTCTTTTTCCTTACGTTAGGGTTGTTAAGCTGGGGCTGCCCCCCTGCAGGCATTTGAGGGGGGTAGCTTCCCCACATGTCCACAGAATAGGCCAGAGGCAGGTGGAAAAACACTTCATCTTATTATTATGCCTGCGAGACCTCAGTGTGTGGGACCCGCCCCAGGGCAGTTTCAGAGGCCAGCATTTGCAGGGGTTGTACTCGAGAAGCCCCCTCCATGGAGCAGACCATAAGGGAGCTCAAGATAGGACACTTTCTCCGACTACAGAGGTGCAGGAGTCAGGGGGTTTTGTGCTGTGCCCCAGAACTTGGGGGAGGTAGGAATCCCAGGAATGTTTTCACCAGAATTTGTCCTCCTGCATCAGAAATTCTGTCTGCGCTAGCAGACGCAGGTGGGGGCCCCCTCAGGGTCGCAGTGCAGGGCCAAAAGGACAGGAAGTCCACTGGACAGTGTGCCTGGGACTCAACCTGCAAAGAAACCCAGGCCCTCTGAGGAGGGTCAAGTAGATTCCTTGGTGTCTGAAGGGCTGGAAGGGGAGGAGTTGGATGCAGACCTAGAAGGTGACGAGGACCTGGAAGAAGGGGAGCTTCCCGAGCAAGAGGAGCAGGCGCACATTGTATGGGTGTTCCGCCGATAGGGGTTACCAGCACTAATCGTGGAATCTCTCAAGGCCCTTAATATGCCCTCTTGCAGTCCACCACAGGATGAGACACTCGAAGATCCCTTACTGCAGGCGGTTCGTAGGTTGCAGAAGGTATTTCTTGTACATAGAGTAGTCCAGCAGATGATTCAGGATGAGTGGGATCTACCGGAGGCTGGTCTTAAAGGATCAAGGGCTATGGCACATCTCTATCCACTGTTGACGCAGCGGTTTCGGTGGTCACCAAGAAGACTATTCCGGTGGAAGGCAGTGCGGCACTCAAGGATGACAAGATAGGAGACTGAACACCATGTTAAAGCAGGCCTTTGATGTAAACGCCCTTTCGCTACAAGCCTCCATTTGCGGAGCCTGGGTGGCCAGAGCCTGTCTCCGCTGATCACAGCGGGTGCAGCAGCAAGGGGAGGCAGCCAGACTAGAGTTGGGCACTTCTTATTTGGTGGATATCCATTACCACTTCATTAGAGGGCTATTGAACAGCATGGCCTCGGTAGTTGCAGCCCGCCGCTATCTCTGGCTATGCAACTGGGCAGCAGACAGCTTCTCTAAGGCCCGACTCAGCAAGCTCTTCGGAGAGGACCTGGACAAGTTGGTGAAAGATCTAGGTGAATCAAAATGCGGGAGGCTCCACAAAGATAAGCAGAAGCAGAGCCATGCCTCCCTCCCCCCCCCCCCCGGCATCTCGGATTCAGCCATGGGATTTCAGATGGTTTCGTCCATCATGTTTTATTCCCTTTCAGAAGGGCAGATTCATCTCCAGGGAGCAAGGGTTTCAAGGCTTCCGGGGAGCAGGCAGAAGGTTTGCCACCTCCTCGTCTTCGGGGCCCAAGAAGTTACAATGAAGCGAGGTGGTGGACCCAGGTGGCGGTGCTGCCAGTAGGCAGGCAGGTGGCTGTGGGAATTTTACCCCACCTGGACCCAGATCACCTCCAACCAACAGGTACTGGGGGTTATTCAAGAAGGGTACGCCCTCGAACTTGCTCACCCTCCTTTGTTCAGTCTCCTTGCAATGCGCGAGCCAAAGCAGTGACAGTCCGAGTCACCTTAATGAGACTTCTGCAGCTCAGGGCAATGGTGCCGGTTCCCTAAAACCAGTGCGGCTACAGTTGGTACTCCATTTATTTTGTGATACCAAAAAAAGGAAGACTCCTTCCACCCAATTCTCGACCTCAAGCGAGTGAACAGCTGCTTGCAGGTCCCACATTTTCACATGGAGACTCTGCGCTCTGTCATTGTGGCAGTCAAAAGGGTAGTTCCTGACGTCCCTAGACTTGACAGAGGCATATCTGCACAGCCCCATATGGTCAGAGCACCAGGAGTTCCTCAAGTTTGCGATACCGATGGGGCATTTCCAATTTTGCGCCTTGCCGTTCGGTCTCACAATGGCACAGAGAACCTTCACCAAGGTCATCGTACTGGTGGCGGCGGTGCTCTGCCGTGAAAGTGTTCTGGTTCATCCGTACCTCGACTCCTCGCTGATTCAGGCAAAGTCCAGGGACAAAAGTGAGTGAACAACGGCTCGGGTGGTACAGTTCCTCCAAAGTTTAGGATGGGTAGTCAACTTAGCCAAAAGCCATCTGGTTCCATCCCAGGAACCCGAGTACCTGGGGGCACGGTTCGATGCCCACATGGGGAGAGTGTTTCTCCTGGCACAGCGTGCTCAAAGACTTGGAACCTTAGTGCGCCACTTTCTGGGGAGGAAAGTGCCAACTGCTTGGCATTATCTTCAGGTCCTGGGGACCATGGCATCTACCCTCAAGCTGGTGCCATGGGCAAGGGCGCATGTGCGATCTCTGTAGAGAGCCTTGCTTCGGTGGTGGCTCATCAAACTCAGCCTTTGTCCCAGATGCTCCCTTGCCCAAGAACGACCAAAAGAGCTCTCAAATGGTGGCTTTGCCCAGAGAATCTGGCCGGGGGATGCCTCTGGAGTCCCCTCCCTGGATTCCAATGACGACTGATGCCAGTCTGGTCGATTAGGGGGCCCATTCTCAGGGGCACATTGCTCAGGGGCTTTGGAATGTATAGGAGGCCAGTTGGTCGACCAGTAGGCTGGAAATGCGAGCGGTACTCTTGGCGCTCCGGAGTTTCGAGACATGGTTGCAGGGAAATGTAGTAAGGGTCCTTTTGGACAACGCAACCACAGTGGCAGCCAAGGAAGCATGGGCAGCACAGCTTTGGAGGAGGAGGCCAAAGGGCTGCAAAGCTGGGCAGAAAGCCACCTTCAAGCTCTGTCAGCAGTGCATGTGACAGGTGCTGACAACGTGACGGCGGATTATCTGAGTCGGGTATGAGTAGACCCAGGGGAGTGGGGGCTCAACCAGGAGGTGTTCGCCCAAGTGGTGCACCACTGGGGCACCCCAGTGATGGATCTGATGGCAACCTTCCAGATCGCCAAAGCGAGCCACTTCTTCAGCAGGTGGCGAGAACGGATGTCAGAAGGGTTAGGCGCCCTAGTGCAAAAATGGCCTGAGCAGGTGTTCCCTCTTTGGGCTCTGATATGACGAGTTGTGCAGAAGATCAAAGTGCATCGGGGCTTCGTATTCCTGTTAGCTCTGGATTGGCCAAGGAGCCCATGGTACGCCAACCTGGTGTGGATTCTGGCAGATCGCCCTTGGTATCTACCAGCTCAGGAGGACCTGCTGATGGCACAGTCCAGTTCGTATGCCCCAGGTGGAATGATTCTCGCTTACAGGATGGCCCTTGAGAGGCCGAGACTGAGGAAGAAAGACTACTCACCACATGTAATTTCGACCTTGCTGAAAGCCAGAAGATGCTCAACCTCCCTCACCTATGTTCGGGTCTGGGGCATCTTCGAGGCATGGTGTGCCAATAGACAAATTCGGCCATCCAAATCTTCGATTGCGGACATTTTGGCCTTCCTGCAGGCCAGGTTCGCTAAGGGGTTGATGGCTAGTTCCTTAAGAGTATAGCTGGCGTCAATTTCCTGCTACCACAGAAACGTTCAGGGGGCATCCCTGGGATTGCACGCAGACATGGTGTGTTTTTTGAGGGTGGTGATGCTCCTGCGGCTGCCGCGGAGATCTGTGGTGTCTTTTTGGGACCTCAATTTGGTGGTATCTGCATTAGTGGGGGAGCCCTTTGAGTCTTTGAACAGGGCTTTGATAAAGGACTTAACCCTCAAGGCTGTGTTTCATGTAACCATCTGTTCGGTGTGCAGGATTTCGGAGCTTCAGGCCTTGTCTTGCCAGGAGCCGTTTTTCTCCTCAAGTGAGAAAGTGGTGCTGCGGCCGGTGCCGTTTTTCCTTTCCAAGGTGTTCTCAGCCTTTTACTTGAATCAGTCTATCTCTTTATTGGTCCTTGGGAACACAGAAAATTCCTCCATAGGGTCTCAGTTGTGCCTATTGGATGTCCGGCATGTCCTGAAGCGTTACCTCAAGAAGACTTCAGGTTTCCGAAGGTCGGATCGCTTATTCGTTCTGTTTGGTGGACCACGCAGGGGAGAGGCGTTAGCTAAGGCCTCCATTTCCAGGTGGATCAAAGAGGCAATTGCGTCTGCCTATGTCCTGAAGGGGAAGCCAGTGCCAGCGAGGTTGCGGGCACATTCCACGAGAGCACAGACGGCCTCATGGGTGGAGTACGCTTTGGTGCCGCCGGTGGAGATCTGCAAGGCGGCAACCTGGTCAACGCTTCATAACTTTGCTAAGCATTACCAGCTGGATGTCCAGGTGGCGAAGGATGAGTATTTTGGAGCGGCGGATCTTTAGGCTGGTTTGTCAGGCCTCTCCCGGTAAATTGATCTGCTCTGTTACATCCCAGAAGTTCAGGACTGGACTGGAAGGACAATATAGAAAGTGAAATTAGACTTACCTGCTAATTGCTGTTCCTTGAGGAACTCTAGTCCAGTCCCATATCCCTTCTTAAGTGCCAATTGCCTGTGACTACGCCCTGGAAGAAGTTCCAGGGAGGCCAGGTAACGTGGGGGAAGTCAGGTGGAGGGCGGACCGAAGAGTTGCTCGGTTTACACGCCTGTATGGTCGGCCTTATTCTGGTAAACCACAGGTAAGCCTCCATGCATTTAAATTCATTCAGCCTCTCCGCTATGGCCTTAATCCCCTCTTGGTGCCCCTTTTACCCCTCTTTCATCTAATAGTCCAACTGACTGTTTCACAGGTTTTTTGCTACAAATGTACTTGAAAAAGTCTTTATTATGTGTTTTTGCTTCCACAGCAAACTTTTTCTCAAATTATCTCTTTGCCTGGCTTATCAATGCCTTGCATCTAACTTGCCAGTGCTTGTGTTTCCAGTTTTTGTCATTTGGCTCTTTTTTCCATTTCCTGAAAGATACTTTTTTGGCAACACAGCCTCTCTGACCTAACCTTTAAACCATGTTGGCAGTTTTTTAGACTTCCTTCCACTTTCTTAAAGCGTGGAATATAGCTGGTCTGGGCTTCCAGGATCTCTCAAGAGGTAGCAGTCCCTTTTTGTAGTCCTTCAAGACGGAGTTTTGACTTCTCAAGCATAGCCTCTCTTCTTCTGGAGGGTCAGCTGCCAACGGTGGGGGGGGGGGGGGGGCCTGGTCCATTTTGCTCACAGGTGGACTTGCATCACCACTGACTCATGGGCACTTCAGGTGGTCATGGAAGGTTACCTCCTCCACCTGGACCAGCTGTCTCCACCCTTCTTTCCAGGGGAGCCTCCTTGCTCTCCCCTGAACCAGACTCTGCTAATGCAAGAACTCGCAGACCTTCTCAGGGACAGGGCTGTGGAGCCCGTACCACACCACCTGAATGGAAAGGGGTTTTACTTCAGGTACTTTCTGGTCCCAAAAAGAACAGGAGGACTAAGGCCCATCCTAGACCTGAGAAACCTGCCTCCTTGTGGCGATTTAGAAGGGTCCATCCACATTGGAGAGGTGGCGATTTTAGATTGGGCGTTGATGCGATTAGAACAGCGAAACATCTTCGAGTTGAACACCTTGTCCCCTGGAGGTTTAAGCATGGATGAAGATTTCTCCCTTTGCTTAGGTGATTGATTTCACCCCTCCTCCCCTCCCCCTTTTTCTTCTTCTCCACCCTTTCCCTCCCCTCCCCCTTTTTCCCTTCCCTTCTTCCCCTTCTTTTCTCTTTCTTTTTTCTCTTTTTTTTTTTCTTTTTCCTTTCTCTTTTTTCCCCTCCTTTCTTCCCCTCCGCCCCACTTTCCACATGGTTACTTCATGTTCAATTTATTCATTTGGATCTAATCATATTTTCACTGTACCTTCATGGTTTTATAGGGGACTGCTATATGTGTGTGATAGGGCTTTCTCTTTCTTTCTCTTGGTTTTTCTCTTTTTCTTTTTTATGAAAGATGTATACCCTATAGATTTTGTCTTTGTGTTTCATCGTCAATATTTCTGTCACTGTCATATTAGTATCTTACTTATTTGGCCATTTAGGCTGGTTGAATCCATATATAGTGTTTGATGGTAATGCTTGATAAACGTTCCTACAGATGTTGTTATAAAGTACTCTTTATGAATAGTTACTTTCTCCCTTGGAATACTACTGCCCTACCTCTAGCAGGGAGATTGGCTATGCTCCTTGGACCTGAAGGATGCTTTTACCCACATCCTTCTCCATCCCAGTTACAGGCAGTACCTGAGATCATGGTCAGGGCGACCATTACTAGTACAGGGCACTTCCCTTCAGCCTTGCCTCCGCACCAGTGTTCTTCACCAAATTCCTGGCAGTGGTGACTACCTCTCTTCGTCTCCAATGGGCCTTTATCTTCCCTTACCTGGATGACTGGCTCATAAAAGGAGACACAACCTCAGAGATGCCACAGGCCACACCATCAAGATCCTGCAACACCTGGGATTCGTGATAAATCACCCAAAATTGCATCTCACCCCAACTCAAGACTTGGAGTTCATAGGGGCTCGCCTGGACACCCTCCAAGCCGTGGCTTTCCTCCCTTGGGACAGGGCAAATCACCTCACGGCCCTGGCAATCGAAGTGCAATGCCACCGCACCATGTCTGCACGGGCCATGTTTCGCCTCCTTAGCCACATGGTCTCCATGGTCCTTATGGTCCCCAACACCTGACTTCACATGCGAATATATCAGTGGTGTCTCCGTTCACAGTGGATCTAAGCCACGGGCAGGCTCCGGGACAGAGTCTCGGTGTCCTGTGAGCTGGTGGAGTCCCTCAGTTGGTGGCAGGATCCGCAAAACCTGCTGAAGGGCATGCTCTTCCAATCCACCCCTGAGCCCCCAGAGGGTCCTCATGACAGATGCTTCCCTACTGGGCTGGGGTGCCCATTGCGAGAAATTGCACACCCAGGGCTGCCTTCCTTGCTCTCAAGGTTTTCCAGCACCACCTGCAACATCAATCAGTGCTCGTCCAGATGGACAGTTAGGTCACGATGTGCTACCTAAACAAGCAAAGCTGCTCATGCTCCTAACACCTCTGCCAGGAAGCAGTAGCCCTCTGCTTGTATGCGACCAGACAGGGGTTTGCTCCTCAGGATGGTATACCTCCAGGGCCAGGACCAACACTCTGGCAGCCAGGCTGAACAGGGTCCAACTACACGAGCGGCGCTTGGACCCCAGAGCGGAACAGCGTCTCTTTAGGTTGTGGGGTACCCCGAAACCTGACCTCTTTGCCAGCTCAATCAACGCTCAGCTACCGCGTTTCTGCTGCCCACATCCACACCCAGCCCAGGTAGCGGCGGATGCCTTCCTCATCTCGTGGTCAGAGTCTGTTGTATGCCTTCCCTCCCACACCTCTGATAGCGCAGATCCTCTAAAAGGTCTAGTGAGACAAGGCTTCCCTGATTCTAGTGGCCCCATGGTGGCCCGGGCAGCCTTGTTTTCCTCTACTGCTTCGTCTCTCGACCGAGTCCTTGGTCTCTCTTGGGAGCTCACCGGGATTTTTGACCCAGGAGGGAGGGCTCAATCCTCCACCCCAATCTGGAATCCTTGTCACTCACAACATGGCTGCTGAATAGGTTGCTTTAGCAGCCCTCAACCTCCCCATGGAGGTGGAAGAGGTCATCCTGGCCTCACGCAAGGACTTCACGAGATCGGCCTATGCCTTAAAGTGGCGCAGGTTCTCCTTATGGTGCACGGAGCAATGGGTGAACCCGTTCTCCCACGCGGTGCTGCAGTACTTGCTTCACCTTTCACTTAAGTCCATCTCCATCAGGGTGCACCTTAGCATACTCTCTGCAAACCACCAATCCATAGAGGGCAAGCCTCTTTCCGTGCAGCCCCTCATTACCTGATTCCTGCGGGGCTTATTGCTCTCGAAGCATCCCATCTGTCTGCCCCTGGTGAAATGGGTTCTCAGTGTGGTCCTGGCACAGCTTACCAAGCCACTCTTCGAACCCTTGGCTACCTGAGATACCTGAAAAAGGGAAAGAAGAGGCCTTCCACAAATAGGAACAAAAAGTACAGCGGAATGCAATGACCACGGCCTACCACGGTAATGGTTAAAATTCTTTATTAGGGACCCAACTTAACAAGTTTCGGCCGAAGCCTTCGTCATGGGTCTAAAAAACAAACACACATAAAGTGAGCATAATACTAAAACCAAAAACCAAAAAATAACAAGAACTGTGTTAATAAAAAGTTACCAGAAAACCACATAGAAGGTGTGAGAACACGCCTATGTGGTGGAGCGACTACTCTTCCCAATCTGAAACACAGTAAATTTACAAACATGAATGATATTAGAAATAAAAGAAATGCAAAAAACACTAAAATGCAAATGAAACATACATATGGCATAACATGATAGATAGATTACATTAACATATAAAGTAAATATGATTAAAAACAAACTAAAATCTCATCTATGGAACACTGAATATGTGTGGAAAAACCTTTTGAATGTATGTGAAACAATTGGTGAACCGACTGTGATATAAACGTGTCTACAAGAAACTGTCACACTTAAAAGAGAGAACATATGTATTACAATGATTGCACAAAAAATAAAACGTAAATCAAACCTACAAAGCACAAAAAATAACTTGTATGAGAAAAAGAGAGCACAAACATTGCCAAATGAGAGCTTTGTGTATTTAAAAAAATATAAAAAGAAAATGCAAAAGTGCCATCGGTGAAAACATGCATCTATCGTATGTAAGATGGATGGTCATCCGTTAAAAACAGGGGGGAGGGAGAAAAGGGGGGAGGAGGGGGGGAAGGAAGAGGAGAAGGAGTGGAAAGTGGAAGGTGGAAAGGGGGGGAGGGGGAGGACCAAAAGGATCCATTTAGCAGAATCAAATACTATCACGAACGTGTAACAGGATAAATGAGGATATTTGTAAGAGGGAGTGATCTCACACACAATTAGCGCACCGATGAGACAACAGGACTGTGCAGAGCGTACATTGTGCAAAACCGAGGGCGTAGAAAACATAAACAAAAAAGTGATCTATATCGACAAAAAGGAAAATAATATATATGCATATAATGCACCAACATAAGAAATACTATGCATGCTGCATTCGTACATATCATAAAGGAAGTAAACAGAGGATCCACATCAATACATCGGGGAGGAAAACACTATTGGTATGGATCACACAGATTAAGCCGTAGAGAACAACTAGAGCAAAATAAAACATACTGTGAATAAACGATCTAAAATATTAGTAGGTGGTTAAAAGGCTGTTATTTGAGAGAAGGCCTTAAAAACAATATATGTATAAGCAAGCCGTAAAACAAACCATGAGAGGAACGCCATACCTGCACATGTAGTGGGAGGCGGGAAAACGCCGCGCAGGGGCATAAGAACACTATTTAAAGGGGAAGAGGCTCCTCCTAACAGCGGTTTGCACCATGCACACTGGGGACTACTGTAGAGGACAAGAACAAAATCAAATCAATCGGTGTACAGTATAAGTTGTTACTAATAAACAATGTGTCATTGAAGACTAACAAGATCGCAAAAGATAAACAATCTAGGAATGCAAACCAAATCAAACCTACAAAGCACAAAAAATAACTTGTATGAGAAAAAGAGAGCACAAACATTGCCAAATGAGAGCTTTCTGTGTTTAAAAAAATATAAAAAGGAGATGCGAAAGTGCCATCGGTGAAAACATGCATCTATCGTGTATAAGATGGATGGTCATCCGTTAAAAACAGGGGGGGGGGAGGGAGAAGGTGAAAGGGGGGGAGGGGGAGGACCAAGAGGATCCATTTAGCAGAATCAAATACTATCACGAACGTGTAACAGGATAAACGAGAATATTTGTAAAAGGGAGTGATCTCACACACAATTAGCGCACCGATGAGACAACAGGACTGTGCAGAGCGTACATTATGCAAAACCGAGGGCGTAGAAAACATAAACAAAAAAGTGATCTATATCGACAAAAAGGAAAATAATCTATATGCATATAATGCACCAACATGAAAAATACTATGCATGCTGCGTTCGTACATATCATAAAGGAAGTAAACAGAGGACCCGCATCAATACATCGGGGAGGAAAACACTATTGGTATGGATCACACAGATTAAGCCATAAAGAACAACTAGAACGAAATAAAACATACTGTGAATAAACGATCTAAAATAAAAGTAGATGGTAAAAAGGCTGTTATTTCAGAGAAGGACTTAAAAACAATATATATAAGAAAGCCGTAAAATAAACCATGAGAGGAACGCCATACCTGCACACGTAGTGGGAGGCGGGAAAACGCCGCGCAGGGGCATAAGAACACTATTTAAAGGGGAAGAGGCTCCTCCTACCAGCGGTTTGCACCATGCACACTGGGGACTACTGTAGAGGACAAGAACAAAATCAAATCAATCGGTATACAGTCTAAGTTGTTACTAATAAACAATGTGTCATTAAAGACTAACAAGATCGCAAAAGATAAACAATCTAGGAATGGCTACCAAAACAAGAGTAATAGATGGAGAGCAAACTATTGCTTACAAACAAAAAGCCTCAACGAAAAAGTTATTAAAGCCACCACGGGTGCATTAGAACAAGGCATAGAAAGGCATTAAAAAACATTCAAAAAAACGTACAAAAAACGGGGGAAGAGGGGGGGAGGGAAAGGAGGAAAGGGTGGGGAGAGAGATCCATTTGAAAGAAAAAGACCGAAATAAAAATAGTGTCACGAGCATGACACAGGATAAAAAACAATTGTGCTACACCATAGTCAATGTAAAATATGTAAAGGATGAAACAAACTTAATTTCAAAAGAGGTAATCCCACACATAATAGTCACACCGATGAGATAACAAGACTGTACAAAGCGTATGTTACACACAGCCAAAAGCGTAGAAAACATAAGTAATCTATATCTACAAAACTCCAGGCCCTGGTGGCTGAGCCACTCTAAACCAGGTTCAACAAGATCAGGATTGTGCTCCGCGCTCATCCGAAGTTTCTTCCAAAGGTGGTGTCTGATTTCCACCTCAGCCCAGGAGGTTGTACTCCCTACCTTCTTTCCACAGCCCCACACCAACAAGGTGTCGGCCGTTCTCCATACTCTGGACTGCAAAAGGGCCCTGTCCTTCTATCTAAAGTGTACTCAAGGCCACCGCGAAGCCTCACAGCTTTTTGTCTCATATGACCCCATTCGTCTGGGGGAGGCTGTCATGAAGTGGTTCCTGTCCATCTGGGTGGCGGACTGCATCACCTTTGCCCACAACCAGGCTGGGGGCAGGTCACGGCACATAATGTCAGGGCTATGATAACTTCAATTGCAAGCCTGTTCCCATGGCAGACATCTGCCAGGCCGCCACCTGATCTTCGGTCCACACTTTTGCAGCTTACTACTGCCTGCAGAGGGAGACCTGATGGGGAACAGTGCTTTCGGCCAGGCCATACTCCGTAATCCGTTCGGGATTTAGGCAACTCCTGCCCTCTGACACGTCTTGTTCAGGCTACTGGAGCCATGGTTCTCCCTGGACACTGGGGTCCTCAGAGTCTGGCCTCAGGTTAACTTTTGACTGCTCACAGCTGGGCTGTGATTTTTCTACAGGTCATCGGTAGCCTGTAGCTAGGCAGTCCCGTATGTGAGGACTGACTTCCTGCATGTTCCTGGAGAAAGCGACGTTACTCACCTGTAACAGGTGTTCTCCAGGGATAGCAGGAATCATCCTCACGACCCTCCTTTTCCCCTTGGAGTTGCTGTAATTTTTGCCATTTCTTTTGTCTGCTCTAGCTATGTTATCTGACTGACCAAGATGGCACCCTTGGGTGGGAAGGGGACCACGCATGCATGGTGGCCTCTCCTAAAGGCTTTCTTTGAAAGCTGGGGAGATGCTTCCGCGAGGGCTCAGTCGGCATTGTTGTCGCCATATGTGAGGACTGATTCCTGCTGTATCTGGAGAACACCTGTTACAGGTGAGTAACTATTTACTCCACCTGGGTCCAGATTACATCTGACCAGTGGACTTTGCAGTCGGGAGTGGTGTCAGAGAACTGGAGAGAGGCAAATGTGGTCCCTTTATGCAAAAGCGGAAGTAAGCATGTGGTTGAAAATTACAGGCCGGCAGCAGCATGATAGGATTTTTCCTGAGTCCATACCTTCGCGGGACCGGACCTCATCTGAGGCCTCTACATCTCAGGGGAACACTCCGAGCCCAAGCGTCGTAGGGGTTCCTCGGAGAGGGGGTCTCCCTCGCGGGAACATTGAAGGAAGAAAAAATCCTCGAAGGTGGCGTTGTTGGATGGCACTGAGCAGCCTGGTCCCTCCCGGGATCGGTCGCGGAGCCCCGAGCACCGGCCCGGATCCTCGGAGATGGAGCATCCAGCGAAGCTTCCTCAACGGGAGACGGAGCAGCTGAGGCAGGTAACAACTGTCCTCATCGAGGACTTCCCTCCGGGGAAACCGGCGTCGGGCCCCGACCCGGTGGCTGCAGAGCCTTCTGAACTCGGTCTCAGAATGGTGGCCATGGAGCGCAGTATGCCTGCCTTCATGGAGCAGCAGCGGGCGCTGATTGCTGGTCTCACCGGTTCTTCTGTCCCGACCACCGGGCCATCGACGTCTAAGTCGACCCAAGAGGCCAAGCTGATCCTCAAGACCATGCAGACTCGAGTCGATTCTTGGCTTCCCACTCGGGACCGAGGTCGTCGCCACCGGTCCCACCAGCGTCAGGCCCTTGTGTCCGACAGGCCTTATGCAAGGTTCTATAGGAGCTAGGTGGTGCTCCGCACACACCCCAAGTTCCTTCCGAAAGTGGGATGTTTGTTCCAGGAGGTGGTGCTGCCTACCTTCTTTCCCAGGCTGCATGCCAGTCAGGCAGAGACAGTTCTGCATACCCTGGACTGCAGGAGGGCGTTGGCCTTCTATTTTCAGCGTACGCATGGCCATAGAAGGGGCTTCTCAGCTCTTCGTATCCTACGACCCTAATAAACTGGGAATGGCTGTTTCCAAGCATATGCTGTCCACCTGGGTAGCGAACTATATTGCCTGGGCATACAGGGCAGCCGAGCTTCCATTGGAGGGTCGCGTCACGGCCCATCAGGTCAGGGCCATGGCAGCATCAGTGGCTCATTTCTGCTCTGTCCCGTTGGCAGACATCTGCCGGACCGCCATGTGGTCTTCAGGTCGGACTTTTGCAACCCATTACTGCCTGGATAGGGAGTCCCAACGGGACAGTGCTTTCGGTCAAGCTGTACTCCGTAACCTTTTTCGAGGTCTAGGCAACTCCTGCCCTCCGACCCTTCTGTGTCATGCTACTCTCTCAGTTAGATTCCTATTCCTGTTCCTGCTTGTGGCTGTCGTAGGGGGAGCCTATTTTTCAGCTGTGGGTTCTCGGTAGCCTATAGCTGGGGAGTTCCATGTGTGAGGACTGACTTCCTGCTTGTTCCCAGAGAAAATGTAGTTAGTCACCTGTAACAGGTGTTCTCCGGGGACAGCAGGAATCGGTCCCCACGACCCTCCCTCCTCCCCTTGGAATTGCAGTCCTATTATTATATTTTATTCTTTTTGCCGTCTTTTTAGCTATGTCATTTGACTGAGCAAGATGGCACCCTTGGGCGGGAAGGGGACCGCGCATGCGTGATGCAGTTCCCAAAGGCTTTCTCTGAAAGCTGGGGATTTGCTCCACACGAGGGCTCCATCGGCACCGACGTCACCCATATGTGAGGGCTGATTTCTGTTGTCCCCGGAGAACGCCTGTTACAGGTGAGTAACTACACTTTCTCCAGGACCAAGCAGGAAGTCAGTCCTCACTTATGGGTGACGTCGGCGCCGACGGAGCCCTCGCGGAGCAATTTTCCCCAGCTTTCAAAGAAAGCCTTTGGGAATTGCAGCGCGCATGCGCGGTCCTCTTCCCGCCCAAGGGTGCCATCTTAGCCAGTCTTCTTTTTTCCGCGGAGCCCTACAGACGTCCCCGTCGTGTCCCCGCGAAAAAGTTGATATTTCTTCATAATTTTATTCTTTTTCCTTCGGTTCGACGCCGGTCTTTTTCCCGCCCGGACTCGCGACGCCGGTCACGAGTCCTCTTCTTCTTTTCGGTTTTTCTGACTTAGTCAGTTTTTCGTTTTCGGTTTTTCCCTGGCAGCCCGGTCCTTTGACCTCGCCGGGGCCCTTTTTCCCCCGATGGCTGCCAGTGGTTTCAAGCGGTGTGGTCAGTGTGACCGAAATATGTCACTAACTGACACACACGACTTTTGCCTCCGCTGCCTGGGCCCGGATCATGAAGAAATGATCTGTGGGCCCTGCGGCAAAATGTCCTCCAAAGCGTTGAGAAGTCGGCGGCATCAGCGGGATAGGATCTTCGCTGACCCCAGCCGTACCCGGACCTCGTCGGAGGCCTCCGCGTCCAAAGGTTCCAGCTCGGACCGTCGCCGGAGTTCCTCCGACAGGGGTTCTCCCTCCGGGGACCATCGACGTAAGGTGAAACCCGCGAGGGCGGCGTCGGTGGACGCTCCTGGCTCCGCGAGGGCCAGGTCGCATAGCCCCGATAGCCGCCCCGGGTCCTTGGAGAAGGAGCACCTCACGAAGCGACCTCGCCTGGAGTCGGAGCTGCCTGCTCGGGTAAGTCCTGTGGTCCTCCTGGACTCGCCTCCGCGACAGCCGACGTCGGGCCCGACGCCGTCGGGGCCCGAGTCGGGGGCTGCTGGGTCACCTGAGCTCGGACTCAGGTTGACGGCCTTGGAGAGCAGACTGTCTGCCTTCATGGACCAGCAGCGGGCACTGCTCGCTGGCTTCGCTGGCGTCGCTGCCCCGACCGCCGGGACGTCGACATCCAAGTCGACCCCGGAGACCGAGCCGATCCTCGGTCGAGGTCACCCTCGGCCTCCCGTTCGGGACCGAGGTCGCCGACGCCGACTCCCTCGGCGTCGGGGCGGCAGGCGCCGCGCCCTGCCCGGGCCGACCCCACCGAGTCCTCGTCGGAGTCGGTCTGGGAGTCTGAAGAGGAAGAGTCGCCTGATTCTTTCCGGACTCGGTGTGTCCCCTCGGACTCACCGGAGTCCGAACCTCGGAAGCAGTCCCCCCCGGAGGATGCCCGGTTCTCGGACTTCGTCAGGGATATGGCCAAGGCTTTGGCCTTCCCTGCGGACCCCGAGGAGGAGCCTCGAGCCGAAGAGCTCGACGCCCTCCAGTATGACTCTCCCGCAAGGGAACACTTTACTGTACCGGTTCCTCCTATGCTGGAACGACTACTCTTCCGCATGTGGGAGAGTCCGGCCACCTCGCCGGTCCTGAGCAAGCGGGTCGATTCTATCTATCGAGTCCGCAAGAGCCCTGGCTTCCAAAAAGCACAGCTACCACACCATTCCATGGTAGTGGAATCGGCCATGCATCGTCTTAAGAGCCAGAAGATGCACTCCTCGGTGCCTCCTGGCAGGGAGGCCCGTAACCTGGATGGCCTTGGTAAGAAGTGTTTCCAGGGCTCTATGCTTGCGTGTCGTGTCCAGACCTACCAGCTATACATGGGCATGTATCTCCGAGACCTGGCTAAAGAGCTAGCCGGATTCTCCGCTGGTTTGTCCGAGGAACCCTTGCGGAGGTTCCTGGCCTTGTCCACTGGCATTCGGGAATGCTCAAAATTCATGTCCCGAGCAGCCTATGATGGCTTTGAAGCATCGGCTCGAGTGGCCGCAGCCGGCATCGGTGCCCGCCGACAGGCTTGGCTTCAGTCGTCTGACCTTGAGCCCTGGGTGCAGGACAAGTTGGTCGATGTCCCCTGCCGAGGCGAAAACCTCTTTGGCAAGCCCATGGCTGAAAAGGCTGCACAAATTGAGACGGAGACTCTCACCAGGACCAGGCTTTCTAGGAAGACCTCCGCCCCTTCCCAGAAAAAGAAGGGCTCGGGAAAAAAAGTCCTTTTACCCGAGGAAGGCGGCTGCCTACAAACAATACCCCCATTATCAGGCCCCTGCAGCTCCCCAACAGGGCCAGCAGGCCAAGGGACGGGGTAACGGGTCCCGTAGGCAGCAAGCCCCCAAGCCTGCACCACCAGCCCCTGCTCAGCAGGGTGGGGGTTTTTGACTCCTTAAGCATAGCCTCTCCCCCCCGCTGGTTCCTCCCAGCACCGGAGGCCGGCTGGTTCACTTCGCCCACAGGTGGTCCAGCATCACCTCAGATGCCTGGGTGCTTCAAGTCGTGCGAGAAGGCTATCTTCTCCACTTCCACCAGGTCCCTCCCTCCTATTTTCCGGGAGAACCTCCACGACCCCCTCTGCACAGGGAATTACTCCTTCAGGAGTTAGCAGGTCTTCTACAGGAACAGGCGGTGGAACCGGTGCCCCACCACCTGAAAGGTCAAGGCTTTTATTCCAGGTATTTTCTAATACCAAAGAGAACAGGAGGCCTCAGACCCATCCTGGACTTGCGCAACCTCAACAAGTTCCTCTTGCGGGAGAAGTTCAAGATGCTTACCCTTGGAATCCTTCTGCCCTACCTCCAGCAGGGAGATTGGCTATGCTCCTTGGATCTAAAGGATGCCTACACGCACATCCTCATCCACCCAAGCCACCGCCAATACCTAAGGTTTGTGGTGGCAGGGAATCATTACCAGTACAGAGTACTGCCCTTTGGCCTGTCCTCCGCACCGCGAGTCTTCACAAAATGTCTCGCGGTGGTGGCGGCCCATCTCAGGCTTCACGGCCTCTATGTCTTTCCGTACCTCGACGACTGGCTCCTCAGAGCAGCGTCCGCTCTGGAGGTCACCAACGCCACGCGCCGCACGGTGACTCTTCTGCAGTACTTGGGCTTTGTTATAAACTTCGCAAAGTCCACTTTGCTCCCCTCACAGGATCTCGAGTTCATCGGCGCAAGGCTGCACACTCCTCAGGCACGAGCGTACCTACCGCTCGACAGGGCTCAACGGCTCATGGACCTAGCCGACCGTTTTCGCAGCCAGCCCCTGGTCTCCGCCAGGCGCTTCCTGAGACTACTCGGCCATATGGCTTCCACCGTCCATGTGACCCCCAATGCCCGCCTGAATATGCGGCCTGCTCAATGGTGTCTCCGCCAGCAGTGGGGACAAGCCACCGGCGGCCTAGCAGACCTAGTGCGCGTCTCCGAGCCGCTGATCTCGTCTCTCCGGTGGTGGCTTCAGCAGCCGAACCTGATATTCGGAATGCCTTTCCAGTCTCCTCAGCCGGCCCGGGTGCTGACAACAGATGCATCCCTCCTGGGCTGGGGAGCGCATTGCCAATGGGCACGTACTCAGGGCCTCTGGACCACGTGGGAGTCTGCTCAGCAGATCAACTTCCTGGAGCTCAGGGCGATCCGCCTGGCTCTCAAGGCCTTCTCCCACCTGACTTCTCACCAGTCCGTCCTTGTCCAGACGGACAATCAAATTGCCATGTTCTACGTGAACAAGCAGGGGGGCACGGGCTCCTTCCTCCTCTGCCGGGAGGCACAGAAGCTCTGCTCTTGGGCCGTCAGTCACGGCATTCTCCTCAAGGCAGTTTATCTCCCAGGCCAAGAGAATTACCTGGCGGACAAACTCAGCAGGATCCTCCAGCCGCACGAGTGGCGTCTGGATCCCTTGGTAGTTCAGAAGCTCTTTCTAAAGTGGGGCCTCCCCACGGTGGATCTCTTTGCCAGTCCTCACAACCGGCAACTTCCTCGCTTCTGCTCTCGTCAGCCACACCCCCTTCGGGTTGCGGCGGACGCTTTTCTACTCTCATGGTCGGGGAGCCTTCTGTACGCTTTCCCTCCCATCCCGCTAGTCTCTCGGACTCTTTTCAAGGTTCTCCGAGACAAAGCCTTCATGATCCTGGTGGCCCCTCGCTGGCCCAGACAGCCGTGGTTTCCGCTCCTGCTGCAATTAGCGGTGGAGGATCCATTCCCTCTGGGGTTACAACCGGATCTCCTCACTCAGGATCAGGGGTCTCTGCTACACCCCAACCTCAGGTCTCTCAACCTAATGGCCTGGCTGCTGAGAGGGTAGTCCTCGCTCCCCTTCTCCTGCCGGCAGAGGTGGAGGAGGTCGTCCTAGCTTCGCGACGACCTTCTACCCGCAAATGCTACGCCCTTAAATGGCGTTGTTTTTCCGTTTGGTGTACCCGACAGTCTCAGGATCCCTTCTCCTGCCCGGTGTCGGTGGTCTTGCAGTACTTGCTTTACCTCTCTAATCTGGGACTTAAGTCCAACTCCGTCAAAGTTCACCTCAGTGCTCTTTCAGCACATCATGTGCCGGTGGACGGCAGACCTCTCTCCAACGACCCTCTCGTAGCGAGGTTTCTCCGAGGTCTCCTTCTACTTAAACCACCTCTGCGCCCGCCAGCGCCTGACTGGGACCTGAATGTGGTTTTACAGCGGATCACCTGTCCGCCTTTTGAACCTATGGCTACCTGTTCGCTCCGTTTTCTTTCTTGGAAAACGCTGTTCTTGATAGCCCTCACTTCCGCTAGACGCGTAAGTGAATTGCAGGCCCTCGTGTCTGATCCCCCTTACACTCGGTTCTACAAAAATAGGGTAGTCCTACGGACTCACCCAAAATTTCTTCCAAAAGTGGTCTCCCCTTTTCATATCAATCAGGAGGTGGTACTTACAACCTTCTTTCCCAGACCACACTCCAGCCGAGCTGAAACGGTCCTCCATACCCTGGACTGTAGAAGGGCTTTGAACTTCTACCTTGACCGTACGCGGGAGCACCGTAAAGCTGCTCAGCTTTTTGTGTCTTTTGACCCCAATAAATTGGGGCTCCCGGTCTCCAAGCGTACTCTGTCCATCTGGGTTGCGGACTGTATCTCTTGGGCTTATGGGGCAGCCGGACTCTCCTTGGACGGTCGAGTCACGGCTCATTGCGTTCGGGCAAAGGCCACGTCAGTGGCTTACCTCCGCTCTGTTCCGCTGGCAGACATCTGCCGGGCCGCTACTTGGTCTTCGAGCCAGACTTTTGCGATCCATTACTGTCTCGAGAGGGAGTCCCGCAGGGACAGTGCTTTCGGACAGGCAGTCCTCCGTAATCTCTTTGAGGTCTGAGCAACTCCTACCCTCCATCCAGGATGTGGGCTACCGGTGGGTAATAATTCAGCGAAGATTCTTTCCTTCTGTGCTGCTGAGCTAGAGGGAGCTCATTTTTGTGCTTAGGGTCTCCGGTAGCCTTAAGCTTGGGAGTCCCATAAGTGAGGACTGACTTCCTGCTTGGTCCTGGAGAAAGCGTAGTTACTCACCTGTAACAGGTGTTCTCCAGGAGCAGCAGGAATCAGTCCTCACAACCCTCCCTCCTCCCCTTGGAGTTGCAATCGTCTGCTTTACTTTTTTTGCAAATTTTTATGCTGTCTTTTTTAGCTATGTCATCTGACTGGCTAAGATGGCACCCTTGGGCGGGAAGAGGACCGTGCATGCGCGCTGCAATTCCCAAAGGCTTTCTTTGAAAGCTGGGGAAAATTGCTCCGCGAGGGCTCCGTCGGCGCCGACGTCACCCATAAGTGAGGACTGATTCCTGCTGCTCCTGGAGAACACCTGTTACAGGTGAGTAACTACGCTATTTTGACCTTCAGTTCTCTTACGGTGCATGTCACATCTTTGTCTTGTCATAGGAGTTGGGTGGAAAGTATCTGGAAGCTTACTTAGATGTTCCATGGTTTTTGCAAGGGGTAAAGCAAATATGAACCTCTCTCTGTGCAGCGGTCTCACAGTGGAACCTGAATTTGGTTCTGAATACCTAGGTGAGGCCAACATTTTGGAATCCCTGAAATATGCTACGGTAAAGAATTTGTCTTTGAAGACAATGGGCCTGATATTCAAAGGTATGCATCCAGTTAACTGTTGCACTAGTACTGGGACAGCGGCGATATTCAGTCTGCTAACCAGATAACAGGCCACATAAAGGTAGGTCACAAAAAAGGCAGAACTTATTTTATGCTGTTTGCTATCCAGATAGAGGCTGAATATTTCCCATCTAGATAGCACCACTAGTCAGTGCTCAAACCAGATATTCACCATCAGAAGATGTCCACATTCTGGGCTGAATAATTAGTTTCACTTTAAATAGTGTGGCTAGTGTTTAAAAAAAAAAAAAAAAAGGCAACCACCTTGGAATTTAAATATGGTCCTGAGTCGTCTTAGTGGCCATCTGTTTAGCTAGACTTGTTTTGGAATTGCAGATTCTTTTTTATAGGGATTCATCTTTTTTCTGTGGACTCTGTGTCCTTGTGCATTGTTACTTCCTTTTTGCCTACAATTGTTTTGTTGTTTTATCTTAATCGGTCTACTTGTCTTCCTGCATACTTGGAGGTTGACTCCATTTCGTAAGCCAGGTTGTCTTTTGTCCTACACAGTGGACCATGAAAAAAGAAAGCAGTTTTTACATTCTTGTTACCTTGGTGAATTAAGGAGGCTATTAGGACGGCATATCTTTTTTTGATTCTGGAAGACATCCAGTTGAGTCCTTAGGCATGCTCTACAAGGGTGCAGATGGTGTCCTGGGCAGCATTTATTTATTTATTGAAAATTTCTATACCACGTTTTCCGAAGTATCAAACGCGGGGACCAGGAGTGGTTGCCCAAAGGATATCTGCAAAGTAGAGACAGTCATTGCTTAACATCTTTGTCAAGCATTACAGATTGGACAGATTGGTAAGGCTGTCCTCAGGGAGGCCATGAAGTTTGGTCATTCCCACTTGTCTGCACTGGTCTAGCAGGTCAAGGAAGGTAAAATTTGTTCTTAACTGCTAATTGATTTTTCTTGAATCCTTAGCCTGGGAAGGCTGTGACTCATCAGGTTATTCCTCTTTTTCTTAGTTAGGGAGTTATCTGGAGTCTTGGTCATTATTCTAGAAGAATTCTGTGACTAGATCCTTAAGCTCATAAGGCTTTGTTTTGATTTGTTCATTGTTTGTTCTTAAGAATGTTTGAAATTTGTGGTTCAGTGAATTTCAGCCTCAGCTTAGGCAAAAGTATATCAGCAAGTTCTAGTGCTGCATCAATTTTTATATTGGTGATGTCACTGTAAATCTGTGTTTTCTGCCTTCATCTGCTGGTTGGGTGGCACAACCCTCTTGTCTGGCTTGGTCTAGCAGGACACAAGGAAGAGAAATTAACAGGTAAGAACAAATGTGAACTTTCCTGGAGATTGGTTTTAGAATATATTTTTATTTTTATTTAGTTTGTATCTTTTGAGCGATATCACTGAAATAGCCAATCTTTCTTCAGCTGTAATTTCTTCACTGGCTGTAGGGCATTAGCTTCTAAGATATGTTGATATTTAGTTTCAGAAAACTCATGCAATTCTACCAATAATCTGTAAAACCCCTCTTCAACAATAATAAAAATAAGTTTATAGTAGATGATTTTATATTGAATTACTCATATTTGAGCACTTTAAACATCATGATGAAAAAAATTACCCTCAGTAACCATTCAAACACTTTTCTCAATTTATTATAATATCCAGCATTAAAAATATACCTTTTTTAATAAACAAAATTAGACTCCAGAAATATTTAGAGGAAGAGTGAGCTCATACTCAAGTGGAATATCTTAATCCAAATGGGATTTCACTCTTTTTTGCTCACCCAGGTTTCATAAAAGGGGACACTATTGCATAGTGATGTCAACAGTTTATTTTATGGGACTCCCTATGAATATAAAGATGGTTTAAGAGAGAATATAAGGAACATGTGATGGATCAGTAGGGATTAATATGAATTTTTCTCTGAGAGAGAGAATGGAGAGTTGTCCATCTGTGAAGTACACTGACTTGTCTTTATATAAAGAGTTGAACAGCCCATGCAGAATGTCAGATAGGATATGCTTTTGGGGTCATATTCAACCCAGCACTGAATATCTGGTATGCCAAGATAGAAACATAGAAACAGGACGGCAGAAAAAGACCACATGGCCTATGCCCTTCCATATCAACCACTACAACAGTCCCCTTTTTTCCTTTAGAGATCCTCTGTGTTTGTCCCATGCATTTTTGAATTCAGATACTGTCCTCATCTCTACTACCTCCACTAGGAGACTACACATCTACCACTCTTTCCATAAAGAAATGTTTCCGCATATTACTCCTGAGTCTATCCCCTTTCACCCTCATCATTTAGCTATCCAGTCAGTGGAAATATTCTGCTGTTTGGATAGCTAAGCCGGTTAAAGTTAGGCTTGCTTGCTTGTTCATTTAATTAGCTGATTTAAGTTAACCATCCAGCGGCTGAATATCACTGCTGGCTGGTCAATATAGGTCTTGCCAATTCAGCTCTGGCCTAGCTTAGTCCTATTTTTCAGATCATACTTTTAAAGTGTTCACCATGGTAGGTACCTTCCTAACTTTCCCTCTTTGGTGTGGTGTTCCACAAGGCTCTATTTTGTCCCCATTCTCTGACATTTTCATTCTCCACTAGCTACATTAATTCATGACTTTAACTTTTACACAGATAATTTTAACATTTATACGCAGATAAGTGCTGTCGAGTTCGTGTCGACTCCTGGCGATCCTCTGGATAGTTGACCTAAATTTTGTTCAGTTTTCAGTCAAGCGGCTCATTGTTGATAGAGTGGTATCCAAAGATGCTGTTATTGTATTGATCCATATCATTGCCAGCCTTTCTGTTTTCAGTGACCCTTCTATCTTACCAAGCATTATATCTTTCTCCAATGATCTCTTTCTTCGCATGATATGTTCAAAGTATGAAAGTCAGTCTTGTCATCTGAGCTTCAAAGGAAAGCTTAGGTTTGATCTCCTCTAGTACTGACTGGTTTGTTCTTCAGGCAGTCCACGGTATACACAGTATTCATCGCCAGCACCATAATTCAAAGGCATCAATTTTCTTCCTTTCTCTTTTTCACTGTGCAACTTTCACATCCATATGACGTTATTGAAAATACCATGACCTGGACAAGTTGAATCTTTGTATGGAGAGAGACGTCTCTACTCTTGAGGATCTTGTCTAGGTCCTTCATAGCCATTCTTCCAAGAGCAATACATTGTCGGATTTCTTGTCAGCTAGTCCTTTCTTTATTGGTTGTTGATCCAAGTAAATTAGAGCTCTCAACTATTTCAATTTCTAATTCACCAATGATTAACTTATTGATTTTGCCAGTTGTCAGGATCTTTGTTGTCTTAATGTTAACGTGCAGACACATTTTAAGACTATCTTCCTTGATCTTGAGAAGCAGATGTTTCAGATTGTCTTCACTTTCAGCCAGTAAAGTGGTATCATTAGCATATCGAAGGTTGTTAATGAGTCTTCCACCAATCTTCACACCTCGGTTGTCTTCATACAGTCCTGTTACTCTGATGATTTGTTCTGCATATAAATTAAATAGGTAGGGGGAAAGTATGCAGCCTTGTCATACACCTTTGCTGATTTTAAGCCATTCTGTTTCTCCTAGTTCCGTTCAAACTGCTGCTTCTTGATCAATGTAAAGGTTGTGTAAGAGAACGATCAGGTGTTCTGGTATACCCAAGTTTCTTAATGTGGCCCAGAGTTTCTCATGGTTTGCACAGTCAAAAGCCTTGCTGTAGTTAATAAATACATATGGATATCCTTTTAGTATTCTTTTGTCTTTTCAAGGATCCATCTCACATCTGCGATGATGTCTCTCGTTTCTCACCCTTTCCTGAACCCTGCTTGCACTTCAGGCAGTTCTTGTTCCAGGTATGGTTGTATTCTCTGCTGAATAATCTTGAGTAGAATCTTGCTGAAATGTGGGATCAGAGCAATTGTGTGATAATTTTGACAGTCAAATCACCTTTCTTCAGTATTGGTATAAACACAGATCTTTTCCAGACAGTTGGCCATAAATTTGTCTTCCAAATTTCCTGGCAGAGCCTTGTAAGTATGGTAATGGTTTCATCTCCAGGAACAAGCAGGAATGAGTCTTCACATATGGGTTTCGTCAGTACCGATGGAGCCTGCGCGGGAACGCTCCCCAGCGTCCAATCAGAAAGCTTTTGGGAGCATCCCACAGTGCCTGCGTGCTGCCTTCCCGCCTTTCCCAACTGTCTCTCCTCAGTTCTTCTTTTTCCGCAGAGCCAGCAGGTCGTGTTCCTGTCACCGCAGAAGAATTTCTTTATTTTCTTTATTTCTTTTGTATCGCATCTGCCTTCTTCGATGCTCTACCGGTACCGCCAGTCCTTCTTTTCTTCTTTAAAAAAAAAAACAAAACTATTTCCTTTTCTTTTTTTCTTCAGGTGGACTTGCATTTTGAGCCATAGGCCCAACAATTTTTTTTCCTTAACATGGAAAAGCCTGCCTCAGGGTTTAAGACGTGCACAAAATGTGGCGGTACCATTTCCGTCACCGACACCCACGACTGGTGTCTAAAATGTTTAGGTCCTGACCATTCCATCACAGATTGCATGTCCTGTTCTATGATGTCTAAAAGAGGTCGGCAGAACCGAGATGCCAAGCTCAGTACCCTGTTTCCCTCTGATGCGGCTTCGGTAGCATCGACGTCTTCCAGGGCTGCTTCTTCCTCACATGGATCTCAAGTAACTAAACATAAATCCAGCCGGTCCTTGAAGGGTAGATCTCCTTCTAAGCATCGAGATGCCTCTGGCGTTGCCCTCGAGGATTCTGCACCGGCAAAATTATCCCGGCGGGAGGCTTCGGCCTCCAAAGCATCATCATCGGTGTTCCAGGATGATCTCGATGGCTTGGCCTTGACAGATCTCCTGGTGCCATGCTCTGGGGTACCGGTGGCTTCCACCGGTACTGACTTCCAAGCATTGGAGGCATCGATGGACCAGAGGATTCTGTCCATGGAACGCAGTCTGGCGGCTTTCCTTGTGGCATCAACGCCCCTGGTACCGCAACAGACTACTCCACCAGTACCAGCTCTAGCACCGCCATCGGTACCGATTCCGGTACCGGTGGCATCGGCATCGGTGTCCGCTATGCCGGTACTTTGTCCTCTGAAGCCCTCCAGTACCGATTATTCCCGATACCGATCCCAGTCAGTACGGGTATCGGGCTTTGTAAGAGCATCCGGACAGACGATACTTCGATTCCTCTGAAGACTCTGAGGATTCTGAGGCGTATGTCGATGCAGTGATGCTTCTTCCACAGGAGGAGTCCTCTCCTAAACGAAGGATGTCTCCTCCAGAGGACTTGTCTTTTCAAGACTTCATCAGGGAGGTGGCTCGGGGCCTATCCATCACGGTGGCCCCTGAGACAGAACCCAGAGCCAAGGAGTTAGATATTTTACAATATCCTAGAACTCCTAAGGAGGCAGCTACCTTGCCTGTTCATGAGATTTTGTATGATCTCATGTTGAGGATGTGGGAAACACCTCCTACCACCTCTCCTCATTCTTGCAGATTAGATACCATGTATCGTGTCCCTCCTTGTCCTGGTTTCCATAAAACTCAGCTTCCTCACCACTCTATTGTGGTTGAGTCTGCTATGAGAAAGATTAGAAGTGCCAAAAGACATGCCTCTAATCCTCCAGGACGTGAATGTAGAACCCTGGATGCTTTTGGACGTAGAGTCTTCCATGCTTGCTGCGAGAATTAATTCCTATAGTCTTTACATGGGAATGTTCCTAAAAGAAGACACTGATTATTTGCAGACTTTAAGTCCTTTCATTTCTGAGGATAAAAGACAGGACTTTCTCGCTTGGCTCAAACATGCCCAAGATATCTCCAAATTCTCCAACCATGCAGCTTTCAACTCCTTTGAATGTGTAAGCAGAGCCTCGGCTATTGCCATAGGTGCACGTAGAATTGCTTGGCTTCAGGCATCTGATTTGGAGATCTGGGTACAAGATGAATTGGGAAATATCCCTTGTACAGGTGAAAACCTGTTTGGTAAAGATTGGCAAGCAAAGGCCAATCAGATGGATGCTGAAAATTCTGCCTTGGATAGACTATCCAAGTCTACAGCTACTCCTGTTAAGAAAAGGTTGTTCAAGAAAGCACCTTTTTCTAAAAAGGGAAGATTTTATCCTGCTTATAGTCAGCGGGCATCTTCTGCAGCTCAGTTCCCTACCAAACGTCAGCAATCATCCAAACAGAACAAAGCAAAGGCTGCTAGGCCTCCACTGGCCCAGCAACCTCAACCCCCTCAGGGCCTTTGACTTTCCGCTAGAGAACGTAGCCTTCCTAGCTCTGGAAGGACCAGAGCCCTCCACCATTCCAGGAAGGTTATGTCATTTTGCTCCCAGGTGGGGACAAATTACAGCAGAGCATTGGACACTCTCCATCATAAAAGAGGGGTACAAACTTCATTTTTCAAGCTTGCCCCCTCACACAAGAGTGAACCAGTTCAATTCTCCGACCTCCCTCCTCAACCTGTTGGGTCAGGAGATTGCCACCCTTCTCGCCCAGGGGGCAATAGAGGAAGTGCCTCTTCAACAACAGGGCACAGGGTTCTACTCCTCCTATTTTCTTATTCCAAAGAAAACAGGGGGCTACAGACCCATTTTAGACCTCAGAGAATTGAACAAATTCCTAGTCAAGGAAAAATTCAAAATGATTTCTCTGGGAATTCTGCTACCATACCTTCAGAGTCAGGATTGGCTTTGTTCTCTAGATCTCAAGGATGCGTACACCCATGTTCTCATCCATCCAACTCACAGAAGGTTCCTTCGGTTCCTTTTTCAAGAGAAGCGCTATCAATACAGAGTGCTCCCTTTTGGTCTGTCTTCTGCACCAAGAGTGTTCACGAAATGCATGGCAGTGGTAGCTGCATTTCTGCGCACTCTGGGAATATTCGTCTTCCCTTATTTGGACGACTGGCTCATTTGAGCTCCCACTCAGTCAGAGGCCAAAAGTTCTCTATCCTGCACTATGGGTATCCTTCAGTATTTAGGGCTGATAATAAACATCCCAAATTCCAATTTAACCCCTACTCAGTCCCTGGAGTTTATAGGGGCGTTGCTGGATACCACAAGGGCAAGGGCCTATCTCTCCCAGGCCCGTTGCCTTCGCTTGGTGCAGTTAGATTCTCAAGCAGAGTTAAAGCCCCATTTAACTGCTCGAGAAATGTTACAGTTGCTAGGCCACATGGCATCCACCGTGCATGTGGTACCATATGCTCACCTTCACATGAGGGCAGCTCAGTGGACTTTATCCACCCAATGGACCCAGGCAGACTGCCTGTCAGACAAAATAGCAAACACAAGTCGTCTCATTTTGTCCCTCCAGTGGTGGAAGTCCCCTCAAAACCTGTTGCTGGGATCCTCCTTTCAGCAGTCTCTGCCCCAGGCAACTCTCACAACAGATGCTTCTCCAATGGGGTGGGGAGCTCATTTGCAAGACCTCTCCACCCAGGGCATCTGGTCCCCACAGGAGAGTTGTCTACATATCAATCTCTTGGAGCTCAGAGCAATCTTCCTTGCTCTGCGGGTGTTCCACACCCTGCTCAGCTACAAGACAGTCCTAATCCACACGGACAATCAGGTAGCCATGTTCTACGTGAACAAGCAGGGCGGAACAGGCTCTCTGTCGCTTTGCAACGAAGCTTTGCGACTGTGGGCCCTCGCCAGAGAGCATCAAATTAATCTTCTGGCAGTTTATCTTCCAGGCATTCAAAACTCTTGGGCAGACAGACTCATTCGAGTTCTGTTTCCACACGAGTGGTCCCTACATGTGGACCAGGTGGCCAGGATTTTTCAGATTTGGGGAACCCTGGACATAGACCTCTTTGCAAGTCCGTGGAATGCCAAACTTCCCCGGTTCTGTTCCAGAGCTCCGGCTCAGGGAGCTCAGGCAAAGGATGCTTTCCTCCTTCACTGGGGTCAAGTCTTCCTATATGCCTTTTCACCCATTCCCCTAATTCCCAAAACCCTGTTCAAGCTTCAGAGAGACAGAGGCCACATGATTCTCATAGCTCCACATTGGCCACGGCAAGTGTGGTACTCTCTGCTTCTACATCTCTCTCAAGCTCCCTCCCTGGAGTTAGGATCTGCTCCAGATCTCCTATCTCAGGAGGACGGAAAGTTATGGCATCCCAATCCCCAGTCTCTGCATCTCAGGGTTTGGTTGCAGAAGGCCTAGATCTCCAAGATCTTCATCTTTCTCAACAGGTGAAAGATGTTCTTTATGCTTTCAGAAAACCTTCCACTAGACGTTCTTATGCTTTCAAGTGGAAGAGGTTTACTATTTGGTGTTCTGAGAAGGGTCTTAACCCCCTTGCCATACCTCTGGAATCTTTGCCGGAGTATCTCCTCCATTTGTCTAATGCAGGCCTTAAGACAAATTCAGAAAGGGTCCATTTGAGTGCTATTGCAGCTTCCCTTAAGCCTCTAAATGGACAACCTATTTCCTCTCATCCTCTTGTAGCAAGGTTTATGAGAGGCCTCCTTTTAACAAAGCCTCCCATTAGAACACCTCCGGTGGTATGGGACTTGAACCTGGTTCTTGGTCAGCTCATGAAGCCGCCTTTTGAACCTTTGGCTACCACCTCCTTGAAATACCTTTCTTGGAAGGTTATCTTTCTCATTGCAGTCACATCAGCACGTCGTATTAGTGAATTGAAAGCACTCGTAGCTAATCCACCTTATACAAGGTTCCATCATGACAAGGTAGTCCTTAGGGCTCATCCACACTTTATGCCTAAGGTGGTCTCGCCTTTTCACCTCAACCAGGAGGTCTACCTACCTGTCTTTTTTCCAGGACCTCATGCATCAAGTGCAGAGAGGAATCTTCATACCCTGGACTGTAAAAGAGCTCTGGCTTTTTACTTACAGAGGACACAGCAACATAGAAAGTCCTCTCAGCTCTTTGTTGCCTTTGATCCTTCTCATTTGGGACTACCAGTCTCCAAGAGAACACTATCTAACTGGATTGCCCAGTGTATTTCTTTCGCCTATCAGAGTAAGAACCTTTCTCTGGAGGGCCATGTCACAGCTCACAATGTGAGAGCCATGGCAGCCTCGATGGCTCATCTGAACTCTGTGTCTATTGACGACATCTGTCGAGCAGCCACTTGGGCCTCGGTTCATACCTTCACAGCCCATTACTGCTTGGACAAGGACTCCCGCCGGGATGCCTTGTTTGGTCAGGCTGTTCTCAAACACCTGTTCCATACCTAATCAACTCCTACCCACCATCCCTGGTAGGATGCCAGAGATCCATGAGGGGAACTGCAGCCCTTCTTAGGGACACACAGCTTCTGGGGTCTCTCCCTGGCATCTAAAGCTAGGGAGTCCCCATATGTGAAGACTCATTCCTGCTTGTTCCTGGAGATAGCACAGTTACTTACCTGTAACAGGTGATTTCTGGGAACAGCAGGAATAAGTCTTCACAACCCACCCACCTCCCCTAGGAGTTGTATCTCTCTCTCTATCTTTCCTTTCCCTCTCGCTCTCTCTCTTTGTCTCAGCTTAAAACTCAACTGAGGAGAGACAGTTGGGAAAGGCAGGAATGCAGCACGCAGGCGCTGTGGGATGCTCCCAAAAGCTTTCTGATTGAACGCTGGGGAGCGTTCCCGCGCAGGCTCCGTCGGTACCGACGAAACCCATATGTGAAGACTTATTCCTGCTGTTCCCAGAGATCACCTGTTACAGGTAAGTAACTGTGCTATCTCCTGGAAGAAGCAGGAATGTAATCTTCACATATGGGTAACATCGGTACCGACGGAGTCTGCACAGGAACACACCCCAGCATCCAATAGGAAAGCTTTTGGGAGCATCCCACTGCGCCTGCGCGTATCTGCCTTCCTGCCTTTCCAACTCTCTCTCCTCAGTTCTTCGTTTTCCGCAGAGCCGACAAGAAGCAATTCCTGTTGCCACAGAAAATTTGTTTTTTTCCTTATTTTTTGTGATCGCGTCTGCCTTTCTGTCTATGCTGGTACCGACCCCTGTCGGTACTTTCTTCTTTTTTTCTATTTTCTTAAAAAAAAAAAAAAATCTGTGAGCGAAGAAATTATTTTCTTCCTTCAGGCGCATCGACTCCATCTTAGGCCTAGGCCTCCCCTTTTGTCATAGACAAAATGGAAAAATCATCCAGTGGTTTTAAAAAGTGTTCAAAATGTGGCAGTACTATTTTGGCCACAGACACCCATGACTGGTGCCTAAAATATTTAGGTCCGGATCATCTGCCGTTAGTGTCTTCTTTGCAGAAACATGACAGAGGCGTACAAAACCGAGCGGCAAAACTAGGCACCCTCTTTGCCTCCGATGTAGCATCGACGTCTTCGAGAGCTTCATCTTCCTCCCCAAGGATGCCAGGTATCAAAACCTAGGTCTTCCTCGAAGACTGGCCTGCCCCCCCCCCCCCAAGGGTAGATCTCCTAAGTATCGAGATGCCTCGGGTGTTGCCCTGGAAGGAGATACTCCAGCCAAACAATCCCGGCGGGAGGACCTTGCCTCAAAAGCCTCAGTGGGGTCCCAGGGTGCTCCCGAGACCTCCATCTCTGGAGAGCTCCTGGTGCCATGCTCAGGGATCGTGGCCTGCAATTCCGATACCGATACCCAAGCATTGGCAAATTCCATGGATCAATGTATCCTGGCCATTGAGCGAAGCTTAGAGGCCTTACTATAGTGGCCTCTGTACCGGTAAAATCTTTACAGTTGATCCTTCAGGCACTGTTACCGACTCTGGTACCGACACAACCTGCATCGACTTTTTTGCCGCTTACCACGCTACCGCCCATGCCGGCCACCAAATCTCTTCCTGGTACCAAAGTTCCGGCACCGCCACCCTCGACTACCGATTTTGATCGGGTACGGGTACAACGTGAGCATCCTGCCCGTCGATACTTTGAATCTTCGGACTCCAGTTCCTCAGAGGCAGAGCGGCTATGTTCTCTAGAAAGGAGTCAAAGACCCTGAGGAGACTGGGTCTGTTGAGGCGGCTGTGATCTAGGAGTCTGAGCCTTCCTTTGCTGTTTTGGTGTTTGCTGCCCCTTGTGAGGAGCCATGGTGTTGACATTGTACAGCAAGCGTGTAAGAAGAATAGTATTACTTCTTATTATTGAAAAAAGCTTTCTTTGCTGATTTCTTCTTAGCTGGGTTGGCTGTAGATCTTGATAGTCTATTAAGTGTAGTGTTCTCAGATTCTAACTGAGAGGCCTTGTCTTGCCAATCCTTGCCAAAAAGGTTTTCACTGGTACAAGGGATGTTACCCAGTTTGTCTTGAACCCATTGTTCAAGATCTGATGCTTGAAGCCAAGCAATTCTGTATGCTCTGATGCAGATAGATGAAATTCTGCTGATGCACTCAAAACAGTCAAAAGTTGCCCTGTTAACAAATTTTGAAACATTTTGAGTATGTTTTACTAGGGCAAGATAATCTGCTCTCTTGTCATCAGGAAAAAGAGGAGCCATTTATTTATTTATTTAACTGTATTTATATCCCGCTTTTCACCGGGTCAAACTCCAAATCTCTAGTCACCTCTCTGAGAGTATGTAGGAACTGATTCTAGCTGATAACATGGCGGCCTGAAAGCAATGCTGACGACCAAAGGCATCGAGGGTTCTCGATTCCCTACCTGGAGGGTTCGAGGAATGTGTCTTAGCACTTTTTATTCGATGCATCGCTGATTCCACAACCATGGAATGGTGTGGTAATTGCGTCTTTTGGAAACCGGGGCACTTTGGTACTCAATACATGGTATCGAGTCGTTGAGTATGTGGGGAAACGGTGAGGGGTGTTTCCCACATACGAAGAATAAGGTCATGGAGAATGCGATGAATAGGGAGAGTTGCAGCTTCCTTCGGGGCTGCGGGGTGCTGAAGAATTTCAAGTTCTTCAGTTCTAGACTCTTTCTCCGATGTCACAGTTATGGAGAGACCCCGAGCAACATCGCGGATAAAGTCTTGGAAAGACATGTCCTCCGAAGGGGACATGAGGCATTGTGGGTATGGAGAAGAGTCTTCCGGGAGACTTATTGCTCTCACTTCAGCGAGATGCATTAGTGAGCTCCGAACCTTGGTGGCTGACCCTCCTTATACACGATTCCACCATGACAAGATAGTCCTCAGGACTCATCCTCACTTTATACCAAAGGTGGTTTCGCCCTTCCATTTAAACCAGTCAGTCTACTTTCCTTTTTCCCTAGACCTTATTCCTCTAGGGCAGAGGCAGCCCTTCACACTCTAGATTGCAAACATGCCTTGGCTTTCTATCTCCAGAGAACTCAAGAACACAGAAAAGCTTCCCAGCTTTTCATTGCCTTTGACTCGAGTCACCTGGGTTTGCCAGTATCTAAGCGAACTCTCTTCAGATGGATTGTAGATTGCATCTCCTTTGCTTATAAAAGTTCAGGTCTCTCTTGAGGGTCACGTCACTGCACATAATGTTCGAGCCATGGCTGCCTCCATGGCAAATCTATGCTCTGTAGCGATTGAGAGATGCAAAGCAGCAACTTGGTCTTCTGTCGACACTTTTGCTGCTCACTATTGCCTGGACAAGGACTCCCACCAGGATGCCTTGTTTGGCCAAACTGTTCTCCAGCATCTCTTTCAGACTTAGATCAACTCCTATCCTCCGTCCCGGGTTTCGATACCAGACATCCTTGGAATGTAATCCACAGCTGTAATCCACAGCTCACCGCAGGTCATCTCTCTGGCATCTTTGAGCTAGGGAGTCCCATATGTTCCTGGAGATAGCATAATTACTCATCTGTAACAGGTGATCTCCGGGAACAGCAGGAATTTAGTCTTCGCAACCCGCCCTCCTCCCCTAGGAGTTGTAGGTCTTCTCTCCTTTTATCTCTGCTGTAAACTCAACTGAGGAGGGAGAACTGGAAAGGTGGGAAGGCAGCTATGCAGGCTCAGTGGGATGCTCCCAAAAGCTTTCCTATTGGATGCTGGGGAGCGTTCCCATGTGGGCTCCGTTGGTACCAACGTTACCCATATGTGAAGACTAAATTCTCCAGGACCAAGCAGGAAGTCAGTCCTCACATATGGGTGACGTCGGTGCCGACGGAGCCCCCGTGCGGAGCATTTCCCCAGCTTTCAAAGAAAACCTTTGGGAATGCAGCGCGCATGCGCGGTCCCCTTCCCGCCCAAGGGTGCCATCTTGCTCAGTCTTCTTTTTTCCGCGGAGCCCGACGGATATATTTTCGTTTCACCCGAGGAAAAAGTTGATTTTATTCTGCGTGAACCTGTTTTTCTTCAGTTTGACGCCGGTTTCCCTTTCCCGCCTGGGCCCGATACATCGGTATCGAGCCCGGACCTCTTTTTTCAGTTTTTGTCCTTAGTGACTAGCGTACGCTCCATTTTTTCTGTTTTCACTGGCAGCCCTGTCTTTTGACCTCGCAGGGGCCCTTTTTCCCTGATGGCTGCCAGCGGGTTTAAAAAGTGTGATCGGTGTAAGAAACTCATGTCTCTCACCAACACACATGACTGCTGCCTCCGATGCCTCGGACCCGATCATGACCCGATGATCTGTGGTCCATGTGGGAAAATGTCCTCTAAGGCGTTAAGGAATTGGCAGCACCAAAAGGAAAGAATCTTCTCTGACTCCGCGTCCGGTTGGGCCCGGACCTCATCAGAGGCCTCGACATCTCAGGACTCCGGCCCCGAGCAGCATCAAGGCTCCTCTGAAAGAGGGTCTCCCTCGCGGGAGCATTGCAAGAAGAAAAAACCCGCGAGGGCGGCGTCGGACGCACTTGGCTCCTCGAGGGCCAAGACGCATAGTTCCGAGCGCCATCCTGGGTCTTCGGAGTCGGAGAGGCCTGCAAAACAACCTCGTGTGGAGATGGAGTCCCCGGGTCATGTGAGTACTGTAGTCCTCGTGGACTCTCCTCAAGGGGAGCCGACATCGGGCCCGGCGCAGTCGGGGGCTGCTGAGTCTCCTGAGCTCGGACTCAGGTTGACGGAGAGCAGCTTGGCTGCCTTCATGGAACAGCAGCGGGCACTGATCGTTGGTCTCAACTGTGCATCTGCCCCGACCACCGGGACATCGACGTCCAAGTCGACCCCGGAGGCCGAGCCGATCCTCGAGTCCATACTCGCTCGAGGTCTCCCTCGGCCTCCCGTTCGGGACCGAGGTCGTCGACGCCGATAGGCATCGATGCCTGCCCGACCGGAGCTGCTCGATTCCTCCTCCGAGGAGTCCGGCTGGGAGACGGAGGATGAGGAGTACCCCGAAACCTTTCGGACTCGGTGCGTCCCTTCAGACTCACCCGAGTCCGAGCCTCGGAGAAGGTCCCCACTGGAGGATACCCGGTTCTCGGACTTGGTGGCATTCCCCGCGGATCCCGAGGAGGAGCCTCAAGCCAAGGAGCTCGAGGCCCTACAGTATATGACTCTCCTCCGAAGGAGGCCTTTACTGTTCCTGTTCCTCCGATGCTGGAACGGTTGCTCTTCCGCATGTGGGAGGCGCCGGCGTCGACGCCGGTTTTAAGCAAGCGGGGTTGATTCCATCTATCGAGTCCGCAAGAGCCCCGGGTTCCAAAAGGCACAATTACCGCACCACTCCATGGTTGTGGAATTGGCCATGCTTCGTCTGAAGAGTCAGAAGATGCACTCCTCGGTGCCTTCCGGCCGGGAGGCCCGGAACCTGGATGCCCTCGGTAAGAAGTGCTTCCAGGGCTCTATGCTTGCTTGCCGTGTCCAGACCTACCAGCTGTACATGGGCATGTACCTTCGAGACCTGGCAAAGGAGATTGCCGGGTTCTCCTCTGGTCTCTCTGAGGAGCCTTTGCAGAGGTTCAATGCTCTGTCCTCGGGTATTCGTGAGTGCTCGAAGTTTATCTCTCGAGCAGCCTATGATGGCTTCGAGGTTTCGGCCCGGGTAGCCGCGGCCGGCATCGATGCACGTCGTCAGGCCTGGCTACAGTCATCGGACCTCGAGCCATGGGTGCAGGACAAGTTGGTCGATGTCACCTACCGAGGTGAAAACCTCTTTGGCAAGCCCATGGCTGACAAGGCTGCAGAACTCGAGATGAAGACTCTTACCCAGACAAGGCTGTCCAGAAAAACCTCTGCCCCTTCTCAGAAGAAGAAGGGCTCGGGGAAAAAGACCTTTTACCCGAGGAGGTCATCTGCCTATAAAGAGTACACTCATTTTCAGGCCTCTGTAGCTCCCCAACAGGGTCAGCAGGCCAAGGGGCAGGGTCATGGGCCCCGTAGGCAGAAAACCCCCAAGCCACCAGCTCTGGCTCCTGCACAGCAGGGAGCGGGGTTTTGACTCCAGTGGCATAGCCTCTCCTCCTCAGCTGGCCCGTATCAGCACTGGAGGCCGACTGGCCCTGTACGCCCACAGGTGGTGAGCCGTCACAAGGGATACCTGGGTACTAAGTATAGTCCAAAGGGGCTATCTCCTCCACTTCCACCAGGTACCCTCCTCCTATTTTCCAGGGGAGTCTCCCAGACTTCCTCTGCACAGGGACTTACTCCTGCAGGAGTTGGCAAGTCTTCTACAGGAACATGCAGTGGAACCGGTGCCCCACCACCTGAGAGGTCACGGCTTCTATTCCAGGTACTTCCTGGTACCAAAAAGAACAGGAGGCCTCAGGCCCATCCTAGACTTGGGAAATCTGAACAAGTTCCTGGAGAGGGAAAAGTTCAAGATGCTTACCCTTGGAATTCTGCTGCCCTACCTCCAGCAGGGATTTTGGCTATGCTCCTTAGACCTAAAGGATGCTTATACTCACATCCTCATTCATCCAGACCACAGACAATATCTCAGATTTGTAGTGGGAGGAAACCACTGTCAGTACAGAGTACTGCCTTTTGGCCTTACATCCGCCCCCAGGGTATTCACCAAGTGCCTGGCGGTGGTAGCAGCCTACCTCAGGGTTCAGGGCCTCTTCGTCTTTCCATGCCTGGACAATTGGCTCATCAGGGGACAATCCCCGCAAGAGGCCAATCAAGCCACCCTTCGCACTGTCACTCTGCTTCAGCACCTGGGGTTTGTTATAAACTTTGCAAAGTCCAGTTTGCACCCCTCCCAGAACATGGAGTTCATAGGAGCTCGACTAGACACTTTTCAGGCAAAGGCCTTTCTACCAGTGGACAGGGCCTACAGATTGATGGATCTAGCCAGGCTAATCCACTGCAATTCTCTGGTCTCCGCCAGACAATTCCTGAGGCTCAAAGGGGACTCAGGACTCAGTGGCACCAAGCCACAGGAAGCCTCACGGACAAAGTGAGGGTGTCCAGCCAACTACACTCTTCACGGCATTCTTCTCAAAGCGGTCTATCTCCCAGGTCAGGAAAATTACCTGGCGGACAGATTGAGCGGGATCCTGCAGCCCCTCGAGTGGCAGTTGAATCCTCTAGTGGTTCAACAGATCTTCCTGAGATGGGGTCTTCCAACCATGGATCTCTTTGCCAGTCCTCTGAACCGTCAACTTCCCAGGTTCTGTTCCAGGCAACCGCATCCTCTCAGAGTTGCAGCGGATGCGTTTCTCATTCCATGGTCTACAGGCCTTCTATATGTGTTTCCTCCCACACCTCTGGTTTCCCAGATGCTATTCAAGGTACTCAGGGACAAGGCCTCGCTGATCCTGGTGGCCCCCAGGTGGCCAAGGCAACCCTGGTTCCCACTGCCTTTGCAACTAGCGGTGGACACTCCTCTTCCTCTGGGGACGCAACCCGATCTCCTGTCTCAGGAGCAGGAATCTCTCTTACACCCCAATCTCCAGTCCCTCAATTTGATGGCCTGGCTGCTGAAAGGTTAGTTCTAGCTCCCTTACTACTGCCTAAGGAAGTGGAGGACGTAGTCTTGGCCTCTAGGAGGCAGTCCACCAGAAAGTCTTATGCCCTTAAGTGGCGTAGATTCTCTACCTGGTGTACTCAACACAACGAGAACCCTTTCTTATGCCTGGTACCAGTGGTGCTGCAATATTTGCTTCACCTGTCCAACCTGGGCCTTAAGTCCATTTCTGTTAGAGTTCATCTTAGTGCTCTTTCAGCACACCACTCCCAGGTGGAGGGTCAGTCTCTATCCAGCCATCCTTTGGTGGCTCGCTTCCTCAGAGTCCTGCTTTTGCTTAAGCCTCCAGTGCGTCCACCTGCCCCTGAATGGGATTTAAATGTGGTCTTGCAATGGCTTACTTGCCCACCATTTGAACCTATGGCTACTTGCCCTCTGCCTTTTCTATCCTGGAAAGCGCTATTTCTGGTAGCCCTTACTCAGCAAGGCGAGTGAGTGAGTGAGCTTCAGGTCCTAGTATCTGAAGCACCATATGCTAGGTTCTATAGGAACAGAGTAGTCTTACGGACTCAGCCTAAGTTCCTTCCAAAGGTTGTCTCCTCCTTCCACCTCAATCAGGAGGTGGTTCTTCCAACTTTCTTTCCCAGGCCTCATGCCAGCCGGGCTGAGCTGATCTTGCATACCCTGGACTGTAGGAGGGCGTTGTCCTTCTACCTTGACCGTACATGGGAGCACCGGAGGGCGGTTTAGCTCTTCGTCTCTTTTGACCCCAATAAGTTGGGGTTGGCTGTCTCCAAGCGTATGCTGTCCATATGGGTAGCTGACTGCATCGCTTGGGCTTACAGAGCAGCCGGCCTCTCGTTGCAGGGTCGAGTTACGGCTCATCATGTCAGGGCGAAGGCTGCGTCAGTGGCTCATCTCCGCTCTGTTCCGTTGGTAGACATCTGCCGGGCCGCTACTTGATCTTCAAGCCAGACTTTTGCGGCCCACTACTGCTTTGAGAGGGAGTCCCGCAGGGACAGTGCTTTCGGGCAAGCGGTACTCCATAATCTCTTTGGGGTTTAGGCAACTCCTACCCTCCGGCCCTAGTGTTGGGCTACCGTTCGGGGGCGTTATCAGAGAAGATTCTGTTCGTGCATGCTGAGGCTCTAGAGGGAGCTCATTGTTTCGGTTTGGGGCCTCTGGTAGCCCTGAGCTGGGGAGTCCCATATGTGAGGACTGACTTCCTGCTTGGTCTTGGAGAAAGAGTAGTTACTCACCTGTAACAGGTGTTCTCCAGGAGCAGCAGGAATCAGTCCTCACAACCCTCCCTCCTCCCCTTGGAGTTGAGTCATATGCTTTATTTTTGCTATTTTTGCTGTCTTTTAGCTATGTCATCAGACTGAGCAAGATGGCACCCTTGGGCGGGAAGGGGACCGCGCATGCGCGCTGCATTCCCAAAGGCTTTCTTTGAAAGCTGGGGAAATGCTCCGCACGGGGGCTCTGTCGGCGCCAACCTCACCCATATGTGAGGACTGATTCCTGCTGCTCCTGGAGAACACCTGTTACAGGTGAGTAACTACTCTTTCCTGCTGTTCCCAGAGATCACCTGTTACAGCTGAGTAACTACGCTATCTGCTTGAATACTTCAGTGGGAATGCCATCAGTGCCCGGTGCTTTGTTCTTTGATAAGGCTTTCAATGCTCCTTTGACATTTTTTCTTTCATCACCAATAATTCCTGATCATAAGGTACAGGTTGAAACGACTGTTGCTCCACTTGATCTTTATTGTTTAATGACTGTATATTCTTTCCACCTTTTCTTGATCATCTCAGCTTCATTCAGCATGGATCCTTGAGCATCTTGTAGTATTCCAGTTCGAGGATGGAATTTTTTCTTTAACTCTTGTAGCTTTAGAAAAGTCGATCTTCTCCTTCCTCTGATAGCTTCAGATTCCATTTCCTTGCATGTGCCATTATAGTACTTCTCCTTGTCTTGTCTTGCTGCACATTGGAAATATTTGAGTTCTGCTATTGCCTCTCTTTCTCCTCTGACTTTAGCTTCTCTGCGATTCTGAACAATTTTCAGAGTTTCTTCAGTCATCCATTTTGACTGTTTTTGCTTTTTCACCATAATCTTCTTGATGTCATCCTATAACTCTTCTAGAACTCTATCATTTGTATCTAAAGCAGCAAATTGATTTTTCAGCCAGTCTTTAAATTCCGGTGGTATATTCTCAAGGTCATATTTTGCTACATCCATGAGTGGCTTGTTCTTTTTCAACTTTAGCTTGAGTTTGCATACTAGTAGTGATCTGTACCACAGTCAGCTCCAGGTTTTGTCTTTGTTGATGTTATCGAGCTTTTCCATCGTTGTCTTCCACAGATGTAGTCAATTTGATATCTATACAATCCATTGGGTGAAGTTCATATGTACAGTCGGCATTTGTGTTGCTGGAAGAAGGTGTTTGAGATGAATAGATCATTAGTCTTGTAGAATTCTATCGGTCTTTCTCCAGCTTAATTTCTGTTACCAAGTCCATATTTTTCAACCACTTTGCTGCCTTCTTTGTTGCCAACCTTTGCGTTCCAGTCACCCATGACTATCAGGATATCCTGTTTGCATGTTCTGTCAATTACAGCTTGTACTTGTTCATAGAACTTATCAAAGTCTTCCTCATCGGCAGCTGTTGTTGGGGCATATACCTGAATTCTCCAGGAACAAGCAGGAAAACATATGGGTGATGTTGACGCTGACAGAGCCCTCGTGGAAGCATCCCCCCAGCTTCCAAAGAAAGCCTTTGGGAGATGCCACCACGAATGCATGGTCCCCTTCCCACCCAAGTGGTGCCATCTTGGTCAGTCTCCCTTTTTCTGTGGAGCCCTACAGATATCCCCCCAGAAAAAGGTTGATTTTTTGTACACTGCTGTACACCTATCTGGCCTTCACCGGTCGTTTTCCTGCCTTCGAAGTCTGCTGCCCCAGCGTCAGGTCTCGTAACTTATATTTATTTTTTGTTAGGTTCCTCAGCGCTTTCGTGGCTTTCTCAACCGCTGACTCTGCCGAAGGTCTTCGACCTTGCAGGGGTCCTTTTTTGCCCCAATAGCCACTGGTTTCAAGAAATGTGCTTGGTGCTCCAAAAATATGTCGCTCACCGACAGTCATGATTGTTGCCTCTGGTGTCTGGGAGCTGACCATAACCCGGAAGAATGCCCTCTGTGCAAAAAATGTCCACCAAGGCCATCCAGACCCACCTGCAAAAGCAAGAGGACTCGACCCTAGTTTCACTAGTAACCTTGCACTCAAAGGCCCTGCATGGATCCTCAGAGTCATGTAAGGCCCCCACTGTTCCCGAGCGGGCTTACAGATATTCCGAGCAAGGGTCCCCGGAGCGAGAGCGTAAGAAGAAAAAGAAGACCTTGAGGACCTCGTCCTGGGAGATGGGCAAGCAAGGGAAATCCCATGCGCGGTCCCTCAGCCCCCAATGGGCCTCTGAGGAGTCAGAGAGGGAGCGGCCTGGAGGGTACCCAGAATAGAAGTCAAGGCATTCAGTGACAGACCTCGGTCTCCCAAGGGCTGTCCTGCCGAGGACACCCTCTCCTCCTTGACACCAGACCCGGTAACCCCCCCGGCATTGGTGTCTTTGACAGCCACCCCCGAGTGGGAAACTCATAGGTTGGTGTAGCATTAATGCATTTCTCGCATCCCAACAGGCATAATCCGGCCCCGCTGGTGTTCACGTTGAGACCTCAGGGATCTCGATACCGAGGACTCCCTGGGCCGCCAAAGTGATCCCCAAGAGCCAAATGCCTCAGGTAGATCCTCGGCAAGGGTCTCCATCTCGCTCCCACTCCTCGGGGACGAGGTCTTCACAGGCGAGAGCCTCTGGCTCCGGCCATGCCTCGTCCTTGAAGCATTGAAGACTGGAGCCAGCGACACCCTTGGAACCACCGGGCCTTCTCTTCCTTGGACTATTCAGCTTGGGAGTCCGATGCCGAGATGTCCCCAGAGTCCCATGCCCACCAGGACCTCCCTTCAGAATCCCCACCCAATCCCCACCCCGAGGACACCTCTTTCCTTGAGTTTGTCCGGAAGATGGCGTGAGCACTCTTCCTCACTATGGAGGAACTTGACATCCTCCAGTATGAGGCGCCAACTAAAGAGACCCTGACTATCCCGGTCCCCTCCATTCTTAACAGACTTTTTCTGTGGATGTAAGAGACACTGTCCTCAGTGCCGATTGTCAGCCTGCGCCTGGATACCATATACCGGGTCCAGCGCAGGCCAGGTTTCCTGAAGACCCAACTCTCCCACACCTCCATGGTTGTGGACTCGGCCAGTGTGTCGACAGAAGATCCCGAAGGCGCACTCTTTGGTGCCCCTGGGCAGGGAGACCCACACCCTAGATGCCTTCAGGCGAATTTGCTACCAGGACACGATGCTTGCCTGCCGCATCCAGGCGTACCAACTTTACATTGGTATGTTTCTCCAAGACTTGTCGAAGGAACTCTCAGGCTTCACAGCTGGCCTTGATGGGGATCACCTCTGGTGCTTCCAGACACTTACGAAGTCCATCAGAGAATGTTCCAAGCAGATAGTGGCTGCGGGCATCTGGGGCCCGACGCTAGGCTTGGCTCCAGACATCTGACCTCGAGCAGTAGATGCAGGAGAAGCTCCTTGACGTCCCAAGCTTTGGGGAGCAGCTTTTCAGCAATCCCATGGAGGGCAAGGCCGCCGGGATTGAGACAGAATACGTGACTTGGACTTGACTCTCGAGGAAGATTTCCACTCTTCCCAGGAAGAAGCCATCAGGAAAGAAGCCCCTTTTCTATAGAAAGGGCCAACTCTATCGATGCTATCCTCCATTTCTGGCCGCCGAGACCCCTCAGCAGAGCCCAAGGGCAAGGGAATGGGTCAGGGCCCATGCAAGCCCAAGGACCCCAAGTCCAAGACTATAGCCCCAGCCCAGCCTCGGAAGGGGTTTGATGCCCCCAGCATTGTCTCTCTCCCTCTGGAGGATCAGCCTCTCGGGGGGGGGGGGGGCATCTGGTCTACTTCACCCACAGGTGGCCTTCCATCACCTTAACTCAGGGGCACGCCAGGTGGTCAGGGAGAGTTACCTCCTTCACCTGGACCAGTTGCCTTCACCCTTCTTTCCAGGGGATCCTCCTTGATCTCCCCTGCACCAGGCTCTGCTAATGCAAGAACTTGCAGGGAAAGGAAAGGGGTTTTACTCCAGGTACTTTCTGGTCCCAAAAAGAACAGGAGGACTAAGGCCCATCCTGGACCTGAGAAACCTAAACAAATTCCTGCTGCGGGAGGAGTTCAAGATGCTATCCGTTGGAATATTGCTGCCCTACCTCCGGCAGGGAGATTGGCTATGCTTCTTGGACCTAAAGGATGCTTATATCCACATCTTTATCCATCCCAGTCAGACAGTACCTAAGATTCATGATCGGAGGTAACCACTACCAGTATAGGGTACTTCCCTTTGGCCTGGCTTCTGCCTCACGGGTTTTCATCAAATGCCTGGCTGTGGTTGCAGCCTATCTCCAGCTCCAAGGGGCCTTCATCTTCCCTTAGTTTGATGACTGGCTTGTAAAAAGGGACACAACCCAGAGACGCTGCAGGCCGCACCAGCAGGGTCCTACAACACCTGAGTTTTGTGATAAATCACCCAAAATCCCATCTCACCCCAACTCAGGACTTGGAGTTCATTGGGGCCCAGCTGGACACTTTCCAGGCCACGGCTTTCCTCCCCCAAGACAGGGTGGAACGCCTCGCAGGCCTGGCGACAAGGGTGCAGCACCATATCAGCATGGTCGATGCTTTGCCTCCTCGGCCACATGGCTTCCATGGATCATTTCATCCCCAACGCACATCTCCACATGCAGGCAGCTCAGTGGTGTCTGCTCACAGTGGGCCCAGGCCACAGGCAGGTTCCGGGACAGGGTCTCTGTGTCCAGTCAGCTGGCGGAGTCCCTCAGTTATTGGCAGGTTTCCCAAAACCTGCGGAGGGGCATGCCCTTCCAACTCCTGACCCCCCAGAGAGTCCTCACGACAGATGCTTCCCTACTGGGCTGGGGTGCCCATTGTGAAAAATTGTGCACCCAGGGCGTTTGGTCCTTCGAGGAGAGCCAGCAGAAAATCAACCTGCTCGAGCTCAGAGCAGTTTTCCTTGCGCTCGAGGCTTTCCAGCACTGCCTCTGCAGCATCAGTCAGTGCTTGTTCAAACGGACAATCAGGTCACGATGTTGTACCTGAACAAGCAGAGGGTCACAGGCTCCTACCGCCTTTGCCAGAAAGCAGTAGCCTTCTGTTCATATGTGGTGGTATACCTCTGGGTGGTATACCTCCCGGGCCAGCAAAATGCCCTAGTGGACAGACTGAGCAGGGTCCTTCAACTGCACGAGCCCACAGCTGCATCCAGCCCGTGTGGCACCGGATGTCTTCCTCATCTCGGCCTGTGGTATGCCTTCCCTCCCACACCCAGACAGCCTTGGTTTCCTCTCCTGTTTTGTCTCACAACGGAATCCCTGGTCCCTCTCGGGAGCTCACTGGGACTTCTCACTCAGGAGGAGGGCTCAATCCTCCACACCAACTTGGCTTCCTTGTCCCTCACAGCATGGCTGCTGAACGAGTTGCCCTAGCGCCCCTTAACCTTCCCAAGTAGATGGAGGAGATCCTCCTCGTCTCCTGCAAGGACTCCACGAGGCGGGCCTACACTTTCAAGTGGCGCCTCTTCTCCTTATGGTGCACAAAGCAACAGGTGAACCCGTTCTGCCCGGTACAGACGGTTCTGCAGTATCAGCTCCACCTTTCTCAGTCTGGGCTCAAATCCAACTCCAAGCATCTTTCTGTGCAGCCCCTCATCACTCGATTCATGAAGGGCTTACTGTTCTCGAAACCTCCCCCCCCCCCCATCTGGCCGCCACCGGCAGAGTGGGATCTCAATGTGGTCCTGGGCAGCTTACTAAGTCACCCTTCTAGCCATTGGCTACCTGCCATCTCCGATACCCTATCCTGGAAGGTGGCCTTCTCGGCGGCACTCACCTCAGCACGCCGAGTCAGTGAGCTCCAGGTTCTGGTGGCCAAGCCACCCTACACCAGGTTCTACAAGAACAGGGTCGTGCTCTGCAATCACCCGAAGTTTCTTCCAAAGGTGGTATCGGATGCCCACCTCAATCAGGAGATGGTACTCCCTACCTTCTTTTCACAGCCCCACACCAACAAGGCGTCAGCCGTTCTTAATACTTTGGACTGCAAAAAGGCCCTGTCCTTTTATCTACAGCATACTTTGAGCCACCGCAAAGCCTCACAGCTTTTTGTCTCATACGACCAAAGTCATCTGGGGGAGGCTGTCACCAAGCGGACCCTATTCATCTAGGTGGCGGACTGCATCGCTCTCGCCCACAACTGGACTGGGTTGCTGCTGGAGCGCCAGGTCTCGGCTCATAATGTTAGGTTGCTGGCATTAACCTTTAAAAAGAAGATAGAGCAGCTTTTAAACTAGATTATAGGGGAAAGCCGACAGTCGCCCAAGAGCGCATGGTTTGGAAGAATGTATCCTTGAAGGATACTACAAAAAGCAGAGAGGTTCCAAAAAAGAGTAAAGTAGCCCAAATGCCCTCGAGTATGGAGCAGACAGAGCTTAAAGATCCCAAATTACCCATGTCTACCAATAGCCAAATTAATATGAATAAAATAGTCTCTAAAATGCTTGTATGCAAATGCTAGAAGTCTAAAAAACAAGATTGGAGAGTTAGAATACATAGCACTAAACGAGAGGTTAGATGTGATTGGAATATCAGAGACATGGTGGAAGGAGGACAACCAGTGGGACACTGTGATACCTGGGTACAAACTATATCGTAATGATAGAGCTGATCAAATTGGTGGAGGGGTTGCGCTCTATGTTAGAGAGGGCATTGAGTCAGAAAGGATTAAAGTTTTGCAAGAAACAAAATTTGCTGTAGAATCTCTATGGATTGAAATTCCATGTAAAAAGGGGAAGGCGATGACAGTGGGGGTGTACTATCGTCCGCCTGGCCAGAATGAACAAATGGATGATGAAATGCTCAAAGAAATCAAGGAAGCTAGCAAAAGTTACAGTGCAGTAATAATAATGGGTGATTTCAATTACCCCGGCATCGACTGGGTCAGTGTCACAGCAGGACATGCTAGGGAGATAAAGTTCCTAGATGAAATAAATGACTGCTTCTTGGAGCAGCTGGTTCATGAACCGACCAGAGGGGAAGCCATATTAGACCTAGTCCTTAGTGGAACACCAGATCTAGTGCAAGAGATAAGGGTGTTGGGGCCACTTTGCAATAGTGATCATAGCATGATCGCCTTTGATTTAATTAGTGGAGGAGGGATAGTAAGGAAATCCACAGTACTACCCTTTAACTTTCGAAAGGGAGACTATGATAAAATCAGGAAAACAGTTAAGAAAAAACTAAAAGGAGCAGTTGCAAAGGTTAAAGACGTACATCAAGCTTGGATGTTGTTGAAAAATACTATCTTGGAAGCCCAGACCAGCTGTATTCCACGCTTTAAGAAAAGTGTAAGGAAGTCCAAAAAACTGCCAGCATGGTTTAAAGGTGAGGTCAGAGAGGCTGTTGTTGCCAAAAAAGCATCTTTCAGGAAATGGAAAAAAGAGCCAAATGACGAAACCTGGAAACAGCACAAGCACTGGCAAGTCAAATGCAAGGCATTGATAAGGCAGGCAAAGAGAGAATTTGAGAAGAAGCTTGCTGCGGAAGCAAAAACACGAAATAAAGACCTTTTCAAGTACATTCGTAGCAAAAAACCTGTGAGAGAGTCAGTTGGTCCATTAGATGATAAAGGGGTTAAAGGAGCACTAAGAGGCGACAAGGCGATAGGGGAGAGACTGAATGAATTCTTTGCTTCAGTCTTTACTGAGGAAGATGTAGGGATGTTACCCATGACTGAAGTGGTATTTAAAGGTGCGGAAGAATTGAAGGAAATATCGATACATCGGGAAGATGTCTTACAACTATTAGATAAACTGAAGAGTAGCAAATCACCTGGGCCGGATGGTATACATCCAAGGGTGTTGAAAGAACTGAAATATGAGATTGCAGACCTGCTATTAGTAATCTGTGAACTATCATTAAAATCATACCTGAAGATTGGAGGATTGCCAATGTAACACCAATTTTTAAAAAGGGTTCCAGGGGTGATCCGGGAAACTACAGACCGGTGAGTCTGACGTCAGTACTGGGAAAAATGGTAGAAACCATCATAAAGAATAAAATTACTCAGCATGTAGATAGTCACGACCTAATGGGAGACAGCCAACATGGCTTTAGACAAGGAAGATCTTGTCTTACTAATCTGTTATGTTTTTTTGAAGGAGTGAATAAACAGGTGGACAAAGGTGAGTCGGTTGATATTGTGTATCTGGACTTTCAGAAAGCCTTTGACAAGGTCCCTCATCAGAGACCTTTGGCAAAACTAAAGAGTCATGGGATAGGAGGCAGTGTACTATTGTGGATCAGGAACTGGTTAAAAGATAGAAAGCAGAGGGTAGGGCTAAATGGCCAATTTTCCCAATGGAGAAAGGTGAATAGTGGTGTACCCCAAGGATCTGTGCTAGGTCCGCTGCTTTTTGACATATTCATAAATGACCTGGAAAGTGGAATAACGAGTGAGGTTATCAAATTTGCAGATGACACAAAACTATTTAAAGTTGTTAAAACCCAAGAGGATTGTGAAAAATTGCAAGAGGATCTTGATAAATTGGAAGACTGGGCATCAAAATGGCAGATGAAATTTAATGTTGACAAGTGCAAGGTTATGCACCTAGGGAAGAACAACCCAAACTATGGTTACACGATGTGTGGATACACATTAGGAACCACCACCCAGGAAAAAGATTTAGGCGTCATTGTGGATACCATGTTAAAACCCTCGGCCCAGTGTGCAGCGGCAGCCAAGAGAGCAAATAGAATGCTAGGTATGATAAGGAAAGGAATGGAAAATAAAACAAAAGATATTATAATGCCTCTATATCGTTCCATGGTGAGACCGCACCTTGAATATTGTATGCAATTCTGGTCGCCGTATCTTAAAAAGGATATAGCGATTTTAGAAAAGGTTCAGAGAAGAGCCACCAAAATGGTAAAGGGGATGGAAGGATACTCCTATGAGGAAAGGCTAAAAAGGTTAGGGCTCTTTAACCTGGAAAAGAGACGGCTGAGGGGAGATATGATAGAAGTCTATAAATTAATGAACAGAGTGGAACGGGTAAACGTAGATCGATTGTTTACGTTATCAGAATATAGAAAGACTAGGGGACATGCAATGAAGCTACAGGGTAAACTATTTAAGACTAATAAAAGAAAATATTTTTTCACTCAACGTGTAATCAAACTCTGGAATTTGTTACCGGAGGATGTAGTTAACAGCCTTTACTACATCCTCCGGTAACAAATTCCAGAGTTTGATTACACGTTGAGTGAAAAAATATTTTCTGTAGCTGGGTTTAATAAAGGTTTGGACAAGTTCCTGGAGGAAAGGTCCATAAACCATTATTAAGAAGTGACCGAAGATATCAATGCTTGACCCAGTACAAGCATTGTGGAACTTGTGTCTCTTGGGGAAACTGCTAGGTACATATGACCTAGATTGGCCACTGTTGGAAACAGAATACTGGGCTTGATGGACCTTGGTCTGACCCAGTATGGCATGTTCTTATGTTCTTAGCTTTGGCAACCTCGGTTGCCAGCCTCTGCTTGGTTCCCATGGCAGACATCTGCTGGACCGCCACCTGGTCTTCGGTCCACACTTTTGCAGCTCACTACTGCCTGGAGAGGGAGTCCTGATGGGACAGTGCCTTCGGCCAGGCTGTACTCCGTAATCTGTTTGGGGTTTAGGCAACTCTTGCCCTCCGACCCTTCTTTTTCAGGCTACCAGAGCCATGATTCTCCTTGGACACTGGGGTCCTCCGTGTCTATCCTCAGATGCATTTGCAGCTGTTAACGGCTAGGCCCGGCTTTTTCTACCGGTCCTCGGTAGCCTGTAGCTAGGGAGTCCCATATGTGAGGATTGACTTCCTGCTTGACTCTTCATGCGCAGCTACATCAGCAGATCCAACCACATCATAAATGCTGGCTTTACTCTGAGAAGTCTTCAGCTCATCTCCAGTAGCCATTTGAGTGCCTTCCAACCTGGGGGTCTCATCTTCCAGCACTATAGAGCAATTTGTTTTGTGACAATCCATTGGATTTTCGTGGCAAGATACAGAAATAGATTTGCCAAGCCTTTCTTCCGCACAGTTAATTCCAGTGTTGCATTTGTCACAGAAATATGATCCTCCGCTTACAACACCGTCCCATTCTGCTGCTGCCCTGATGGGTGGTTTTTCTTAGTCTGCCACCTGAGCTGAGACTGTCTATCTTGGGAGACCCTGCCAGTAGCTAAGCTACTGATAGCTTAGCTCTCAGCATCACTGATGCACACAAGCCCTCACAGCACGACAAACTGCAAACCAAGTGAGGATACGCAGATGATATACAGATTATCATCAATCATGACCATTGGGATCACCATTACTGTTCTTCTGTCATGTCTTTTCTTACCAAGATTGCTGAATGGTTTACTTACTAGAAACTGGCCCTTAATATTTCAGTCTAATACTCTCTGGTTCACCAAGGATGAGTCCTCTGTCGATTACTGCACTATGATGGCTAACATTCTCATTCTGGTTAGGGACTCCATCACTTCTCTAGGGGTTATTCTAGAGAAAAATTTGTCTTTTCAGCCACATGTCAACCCCATGGTTAAGAAGTCTTTTTGCTCCCTCTGGATGATTAGATCTCTGAAGCCTCTGATTGAGGTCCATTCCTTAAGGCCACTGATTCACACTTTAGTCTTATGTCATCTGTAATGCCTTCCCAATTGGCACCCCTAAGTATTTGATTAGGCAATTGCAACTCATACAAAATGCTGCCGTGAAATTGATTCATAATGTGGGTCGTTTTGATCATGTTACATCCCTCCTAGTTAAAGAACATTTGCTCCCCATCTCTAGTCGCATCAAATTTAAGATTCTGATGCTAGAAACATAGAAACATGATGACAGAAAAAGACCACATGGCCTATCTAGTCTGTCCTTTCATATCAACAACTACAACAGTACACTTTTTACCTTTAGAGATCCTCTGTGTTTGTCCCATGCTTTTTTGAATTCAGTTACTGTCCTCATCTCTACCACCTCCACTGGGAGACTATTCCATGGATCCACTACTCTTTCCGTAAAGAAATATTTCCGCATATCACTCCTGAATCTATCTCCCTTCACCCTCATCCCATGTCCCCTTGTAGCAGAACTTGCTTTCAATTGAAAGAGGTTCTCTCCCTGAACATTTATGCCACGGAGGTATTTAAACATCTCAATCATATCACTTCTATCCCGCCTTTCTTCTAAGGTGTACATATTAAGATCCTTAACTCTGTCCTCATATGCTTTATAATGAAGCCCACTAATCATTTTAGTAGCCACCCTCTGCACCGACTCCATCCTGTTCACAACCTTTTTAAGGTGCGGTCTCCAGAATTGCACACTATACTCCAAATGAGGTTGCACCAAAGACTTATACAGAGGCATTATCACCTCCATTTTTCTGCTAGCCATTCCTCTCCGTATGCACCCAAGCATCCTTCTAGCTTTTGCCATCGCCTTTTCTACCTGTTTAGCTACTTTAAGATCATCAGACACAACCACGCCTAGGTCCCGCTCTTCTTTAGTGGACAAAAGTACTTCACCTCCTATACTATATTGCTCCCTTGGATTGCTGCAGCCCAAATGCATGACCTTACATTTTTTAACATTAAATCCCAGCTGACAAATTCTAGACCATTCTTCAAGCTTAGCTAGATCCCTCCTCATGTTATCTACACCTTCCTGGGTGTCTACTCTATTGCAGATTTTGGTATCATCTGCAAAGAGACAAACCTTACCTGAAAGCCCTTCCGCTATATCACTAACAAAGATGTTAAAAAGAATAGGACCAAGGACAGAACCCTGGGGCACACCACTGATAACATCCTTCTCCTCAGAGTGAGCTCCGTTTACTTGTACTCTTTGTCGCCTCCCACCCAACCAATTTCTAACCCAAGCAGTAACTTTTGGGTCCATCCCTAGGGTGCTCAGTTTGTTTATAAGTCGCCTGTGAGGAACAGTGTCAAAGGCTTTGCTGAAATCTAAATACACCACATCTAGGGCTCTCCCTCAGTCCAACTCCCTGGTCACCCTGTCAAAGAAATCAATCAGATTTGTCTGACAAGACCTGCCTCTGGTGAATCCATGCTGCCTCAGATCCTGTAATCCGCTGGACTCCAGAAACCTCACTATTTTCTCTTTCAGCAGCGTTTCCAATAATTTACTCACCACCGAAGTTAAACTAACCGGCCTGTAGTTTTCAACCACATCCTTACTTCCGCTTTTGTGTAAAGGCACCACATGAGCCTCTCTCCAGTCCTTTGGCACCACTACCAACTCCAACGAGGCACTGAAAAGGTCAGTCAGTGGAGCTGCTAGAACGTCCCCAAGTTCCCTCAGTATTCTTGGGTGTATCCCATCCGGTCCCATCGCTTTGTCTACTTTAAGTTGAGATAGTTTCTCACGAACACAGTCTTCTGAAAATTGTTCAATATGTCCCTCGCTTCTGTTCCTATTTGTGGGTGTTTTCTGAGGTCCTGCTCCTGGTGCTTCATCTGTGAACACAGAACAAAAATATTTGTTAAGCAATTCCGCTTTATCCTTATCAGCTTCTACATATTCCTCCCCTGCACCCTTGAGTCTGACAATACCACTCTTGCCCTTCCTCTTCTCACTAATACATCTGAAAAATGTCTTATCCCCCCATTTTATTGCATTGGCTATTTCCTTCTCCTTTTGAATCTTTGCCTTCTTGACTACTTTGCTAGCTTCTCTAAGTTTTTCCAAATACAGATGCCTGTCTTCCTCTCTCTGTGATCTTTTGTATTTCATGAAGGCCTCCCTCTTTTTCTTCACTTTTTCAGCTACTTCTTTCGAAAACCATAGCGGTCTCCTTTCCTTTTACCTTTATTTACCATTTTAACAAAAAGGTTGGTTGCCCTTAAAATATCCCCTTTCAGTTCTTCCCACTGTTTTTCTACATCCCTCAGCTGTTCCTATCCAACTAACGACTCCCTGAGGTATTGGCCCATCTTCGCAAAGTCTAAGATCCTCGCCTTTGAATGGATTCTAACAGCCCTAGTCCTAATACTGAACCACACCATCTGGTGATCACTGGATGGAAAATGATCTCCCACTACAACATCAGAAACACTTTCACCATTGGTAAGCACCAAGTCCAGTATGGCTCCTTCACGTGTGGGGTCTTTTACCGATTGCCTGAATAGTTCTCCCTGTAGAGAATCCAGGATCTCCTTACTTCTAGATGATACTGCAGCAGGAATGTGCCAATCAACATCTGGCATATTGAAATCTCCTATCAGTAGCACTTCCCCTTTCCTAGTGTAGCAGCCAATCAGCTTAAAGCTCTAATTCTCTCACTCGCCCACAGAAGGAATACTCACAGATAGGCTGGTATGCAAACACGGGATCTTTAATGTGCGCACAGGCCCAGACAGAGAAACCAGCAATCTCCACAAACGTTCTGAGCCCCGAGGGGCGTCTTACAATGCCTTATATACAGTACAATTTTAAACTCATTCTATAATCCCATTTGCCACAGGTATTTCCTGTCCACCAATCAGCAGCCCCTGGGGAAGGTACCTGGGTGACCTGTTCAAACCGGTGTGCTCTGGTCTGTTGATTTCTGGGCTAGGGGATATTGTGTTCAGACCTGGAGTGGGGGAAGGGTGTCTACTGAAATCTTAATGCCTTCTCTTAGCAGGCTGATCACTTGTGTAAGAGCCTCATGGCTTGGGGGAAGGGTCAGGCTGATCACTTGTGTAAGAGCCTCATGGCTGCCTCACTCCCCCCTTTTTAAGTGAGACCTCAACCGCTAGGGGCGGTAGAGGGCAGTATTACTGGAGGCAAGCCGCAGAGGGGTGTATTGGGTCAGAGCTATGACAGTGGTAGCTGCCTTGCGTTCCACCAGGGTATCAAGGGTGGTGGTAATGAAGCAGTAAAGAATGGAGATACAACATGGCAGAATGGCACATAGCAGTAAAATAAAAAGAACCCCTACCACTGGGATTTTAGTCCCCCTAGCCAACTGAACCACTTCATAAACCACCCAGGACCCATGGACGGGTCAGTAATATGATTAACTAGATCACTTAGGTCTTGGATAGAGTGTTCAATGGAAACACTTGCGTCAGTGAGTTTAAAACAACACATACCCTATACCCTCTGTGGCAACTCCTGCACAAAAGTTTTGTTCCGTGTGCAAAAGTTGCTGTACTGTCTGTAAAAGGTTGCAGGGCCTGCAGAGGCCTCTTTCCTTTGGGACAAAGGAGGGCCGTGTGCAAAAAGTCTGCAGAGGCCTCTTTCCTTTGGGGCAAAGGCTCTTTCCCTGGGATCCATCCTTATCAGCATATTAATGGCTTTTATTCTTGCTAGTGTTGAGTCATTCTGGCTGCACCCTGCCATTCCCTTTGCTTCATTAATCACTGGCACTGTAGTTTTCAGGGCATATGAGTACTTTGTATCACCAGCATTGTTTGGCCTGTTTAACTTGTCCAGGCTTGCCCAGCTTGCTCAGTCCTGTTTAACCTGTTCAGGCCTGGCATGTCTTTTCTTGTGCTGGGTCCATTTTCTGTGCACTTTCAGGCCTGACCTGTTTCTTAGCTGGGTCCATTCTCTGTGCACTTCTGTTCAGAGTATGGTTCCCCCTGGCTTTACTCTTGTTGTGCTGGGCTCTGGGTACTCATTTTCTTAGCCCACATGTTTTTTTCCGTGCCATCATAATGTATTACAGCCTTAGGCAAGGATGCAGCCATACTAGACATACCTATCAGCCAATTTCCCTTCATTCCCAATTTTTCTTTTTCTTTTTCTTTTCTTGTGAATGGGGTAAAGGTAATCCCACTAAGGGCAATGGACAAGCAACCATTTGAGACAGATATTGAGACAAATAGGGGTCATCAGAAAAGCAGCTTCTGGTACTGTTCCCTAGAGACAACATACATTGTAACATCATTTTCTTGCAGCTGGTCAATAATATTGAAAACACATAACATGAAAGTATGTCAAAAGCAGCAGTGCTTAATAATGTGATAAAGAAAGTTCTGAGAATAGTACAGCAAAAACTTGAGCTGGTGTGGGTATTGCAGTTGCTGAATCCGAAATGGCTTGTAGATTTCAGTTACTTTCTAAGAAAACAATATTAAAAGGATAACAATACAATCATTCACAGAAGCCCCCAAAACCCCCCAGTCAGTCCAATAGTTCTTTTTCATGCCTCTCAGCAGTTCCCCAGGACCTCGCAGTGTGCCTCACCTTTCTCTGAAGTTTAAGTTCTGTTTCTCTCAAAATTTGAACCTCTCATTCTCATAGGCAGATATCTTGTCCCGTTTTCAATGTGACACACTGATCCAGATAGGGACTCCTTCACACATTTCAGCGGTGGGTAGTTCTGAGTTCTCGGGATGGTCTGCTCCATCTGGACTCTGGCCATTTTCCTCTGCTGGGCTCTCTGGATTGCAATTTGGTGACATGGCTCCAGGCCTTATTCAGGAATATGCTCATCTCTTTTTTCTTTTTTTTTTGTTTGTTTACATATTCATTAGCCAGATACATCACTTCAAATTACCTTCATCAGTTTAATGTCTATCAAAAGTCCTTCTTCTTAATATCCCACTTCATCCCTCACAACACTCCCCCATCACCTGCATCATTCCACCAATCACATACATAGGTACTAATGTATCCTTATTATTGCTGTGTATACTGGACCTCTACATAATGTACTGCTACCAGTATATTTGGTAACAAAGTGCAAGTGTATAAACTAAAAAGATTTGTTTCTCACAGTGCTATAATATACTGTACTCCTGAAACTGAAAAACCCTCAAAACAAGGTACACTTTTTCTCTGGACCCCAATGCGTAAAATTCAAATACAGAAAAACAGGTGAATTTATTCCGACATCCAATAGTATAGCATCTATGATGTTACTGTTCTGTTCATCATTTGTCAGCACAGTGCTTAACAAGGCAAAGTAATTACCTTGAATCCTACAGTTCAAAACAAGCATGAAACTGATACTTTTCTATAAAAAGGTTGGTGGATACCTGGAATGCAATATCATTGTAGTATCAGAAAAATGAATACAGTTGATCAAGGCAGTTTAATGTACCAAGCAGGAAAGAATGCAATCATCAAAACAGCATCCACTGTCTGCAGAATAAAATGTCAAAGATGGCATATCATGCAGAAGTATTACTTGTTTAATTTTGTGTGTGCAGTCAAAACCAAATATATGTACCAGAGATAAAATTCAGGCTTTAAAAAGACAAGTAAAAAAAATCTTCATTTCTTCATAATCTTATAAGGATTTTTTTTTCTCCCCTTTTTTTTTATAGGTTGTAACAAATGTGTTGCAGCTAATTTTCACACATCAGCTTTGCCCTACAGATATTGCTAACAGTAATTTGACAGTCCTTCTTCAGCCTTTGTTTGCTTCCAGCCTTACACAATCAAGATGCTGGTCAGACATTTGAGGATGCTCAAAGGAGGCACCCCCCATGGTTCTAGAAACTTAAAACTCCACAAATAAAATTGATGACAAGAGGATTGTTTGGAGGCTAGGTGTGGCTAGGTGAATTGCTAGGAGAAAGACTCCTAGGTGATTTTTTCCTTTTGTCTTCTCTAATGGGCCTCCATTTATCTGCTAGAAGAAGGAACTCCTCCCAGTATCTTTCTATAGCTATGCAAACTATCTCAGCAGTTCCAACTACCCCTTACTCACTGCTGAGAGGTGTGATCAAAAATTTGGTTCTTTGACTATTGACTATGCATGAAACATAGTAATGAAACTGGATATGCATTAAATAAAGCAATTGTCTTCCTTCACTCTCTAATGGGCCTCCATTCATCTGCTAGAAGAAGGAACTCCTCCCAGTATCTTTCTATAGCTATGCAAACTATCTCAGCAGTTCCAACTACCCCTTACTCATTGCTGAGAGGTGTGATCAAAACACTTTCTAAACTGTCCCTCTCCCTGCAATCAGTAGACCTGGTGTTTTTCACTGTTTGGGGACACAGGGGCGATTTGTTAATAACTTCACCTTTTACTGATAAGAGTATCAAAATCAATCCTGAAATATAAAGACCTAATGTCTGGACAAAACCTTTCTTTCCCTAATCTTTCCCTAATGTCACAACTAAACACAGAGACACTCTAACATTTACAGAGACACTCTATCAGTTTCTACATAACAGCACATTAACTATATGGACCAGCCATGAATCTATATGGGGAAACTGGTCCGGATACTGCTCCGCTACAATTTAGCCTCCGGACCCCATGCTCTAATCATAATTTTCAAATCACTAGTTACAGTGTAAATCTTCTAATCTCAATTCAAGGAATGCAATGTTCAGTGTAAATTTTCTAATCTCACTTCTGGGAATACAATATACAATATAATCCAGGTAACAGGCAGAGTTTTGGTTGCGCAAAACAGACAGGACCACAAAGGGAAAAAGAAAGAGGGAAAACAGAAAACAGAGACGTCTCAGCAGCGAATACTCATACACTCTCTTTCCTCAGTAGCAGCTGTTACAAATACACATTACACACACACTCTCTAGCTGTACCATAGGATTTAACTTTTACCATGTGGATAATAGTAATGAGAAATATAGCTAGCTATTTTTCTAATGTCCACTAGATGGAGCTCCAGGATCACTAGCACAAAAGAAACCCCCAACACTAAAAGCACATGGCAACACAAAAGAAACCCCCAGCAACACAAAAAAGCCCCCAACACTATAGGAGCACATGGCAACACAAAAGAAACCCCCAGCAACACAAAAAAGCCCCCAGCACTATAGGAGCACATGGCAACACAAAAGAAACCCCCAGCAACACAAAAAAGCCCCCAACACTATAGGAGCACATGGGGCAAAGGCTCTAAATCGCCCCGATCATCGGAGAATTGCGATCAGCGCAATTATTCTTGAAAGGCACACTTAAGGGGGTTAAGTACTAATATTTTAGGCAATTTTTAATAGCTTTGGCAGCGCTGCACTTTAAATACCTTTAAGGGGCCCGAGGTGGCAAAGTTAAATTTATACTGCAGTTACTTACCGGTACTCGCAAGCGCCCCCCCCCCTTTTCCTACCAGATTTCAACCAGATACCAGATGCAGACAGGACGAGCAATGGTTTCAGGGCCACTAAGACCCCTATTAGGACTGCTCGTTGCGGGTGATCGGGCCGCTACAGGTTTACAGAATTTACCAGGATTTACAGATACAGAGTACAGAACTAGCCAAACAGTAATAAGGTAGCAGTACTCACCAGAACTCTGATTAGACAGGGAGTTTGGATGCCAGTCTATCCAGCCGGTTTTCAATCGGGGATTCAGCCGCAGGGACCGACTGACCAGACAAACCAAGGTGTCCTTCCGGAGCACAAAGTGGCCTGGGGCGCCAAGGACTGTTAATCACCTGGAGGAGCCGGTCCCTGACTGGTAGAGGCCCTGATCCTGCAAAAAGCAGTAGTCTTCCCACCGTGGGTGTGATGAGAGAGAGGCTTTTCTTTTAATTTAATTGAAGGTCCCATCTGGGGTGCCAGAATGTAGCAGCCAATCAGCTTAAAGCTCTAATTCTCTCACTCACCCACAGAAGGAATACTCACAGACAGGCTGGTATGCAAACACAGGATCTTTAATGTGCGCACAGGCCCAGACAGAGAAACCAGCAATCTCCACAAAAGTTCTGAGCCCCGAGGGGCATCTTACAATGCCTTATATACAGTACAATTTTAAACTCATTCTATAATCCCATTTGCCACAGGTATTTCCTGTCCACCAATCAGCAGCCCCTGGGGAAGGTACCTGGGTGACCTGTTCAAACCGGTGTGCTCTGGTCTGTTGATTTCTGGGCTAGGGGATATTGTGTTCAGACCTGGAGTGGGGGAAGGGTGTCTACTGAAATCTTAATGCCTTCTCTTAGCAGGCTGATCACTTGTGTAAGAGCCTCATGGCTTGGGGGAAGGGTCAGGCTGATCACTTGTGTAAGAGCCTCATGGCTGCCTCACTAGCAATGCTGCGCATGTCTTCAATTAACTCTCTGTCCACCTCTTCCTCTTGTGAGGGAGGTCTGTATATCACACCAATGTAAATAGATTTATTTTTCCCTCTTTCTAGTTTAAACCACAATGCCTCCCCTCTCCTTTTTAAGCTCTGTAATTCCAAAGCTTTAATAGTAGTTTTTACATATAATGACACTCCTCCTCCCCTACTTCCTACCCTGTCCTTTCTGAATAAAGTATAGCCAGTTACATCCCAATCATGGTTTTCTGTGAACCATGTTTCTATAACTGCCACTAAATCCAAGTCAGCCACTCCCACCAAAGCTTCAACATCAGGGATCTTATTCCCCATGCTACGGGCATTTATACACACTGCTTTCCATATGTTACCCCTGTTACCCATTGACATAAAGTTATTTAATGTATCACCTACCTGGGGGCTTTCACTTACCTGGGGGCTTTCTTCACCCATCCCCAACGAATCTAGTTTAAAGTCCTCTTCAGTAGATATTAGCCAGTCTACTACTGAAGACGCATTGACCTTTCTTGGACAGATGGATGCCATCTCTGCTCTGCAACCCTTGGAATAGCAAAACAGGAGGACACAGACCCATTCTAGACCTCAGAGAATTGAACAAATATCTGTTTCAAGAGAAATTCAAAATGATTTCTCTTGGAACTCTTCTGCCATACCTTCAAAGCCAGGACTGGCTTTGCTCTCTAGACTTAAAGGATGCATACACTCACATTCTTATCCATCCAGATCACAGGAAATGTTTACGTTTCCTCTTCAGGGGAAGACATTTCCAGTTCAGGGTTCTTCCTTTTGGTCTGGCTTCAGCACCGAGGGTATTCACGAAATGCATGGCAGTAGTAGCTGCATTTCTACGAACCCTAGGGATTTTTGTCTTCCCTTACTTAGACGACTGGCTCATCCGAGCCTCCACAGTGACAGAGGCCAGCACTGCACTGTCTCGTACAATGCAAATCCTCCAATACTTGGGATTGGTAATAAACTTCCCGAAATCTCAACTAGTTCCTTCCCAATGCCTAGAATTCATAGGAGCCTGTCTGGATACCAGACAGGCAAGGGCTTTCCTTCCACAAGCCCGCTGTCTTCGCATAATGCAGTTAGCTTCCCAAGCAGCAGGCAAATCCTCCCTCACTGCTCAGAAGCTACTGCAGTTACTGGGACACATGGCATCCACAGTTCATGTAGTCCGATATGCTCGCCTCCACATGTGAGCAGCTGAGTGGACCCTTTCCACACAGTGGACACAGGCCACGGGTCATTTGTCGGACAAAATAACAATCTCTCAACGACTAATTTTGTCCCTCCAATGGTGGCAATCATTAGAAAATCTGACAATAGGGCTCCTTTCCATCAACCCCTCTTTCAGGCCACCCTAACAACAGATGCATCACAGGTGAGTTGGGGAGCACACCTGAATCATCTCTCTACCCAGGGCCCCTGGACTCCACAGGAGGTTGGTTTACACATAAACCTCCTGGAGTTAAGAGCAATTTATTTAGCTCTTTGAGTGTTCCATGCCCAGCTCAGCTACAAGACAGTCCTAGTCCAGATGGACAATCAGGTAGCCATGTTCTATGTGAACAGGCTGGGCGGGACAGGCTCTGTCGCTATGCAACGAAGCTTTACGACTGTGGGCCCTCACCAGAGAGCATCAAATTCACCTTCTAGTGGTATATCTTCCAGGCATTCAAAACCTTTGGGCAGACAAATTCAGTCGAGTAGTGCTACCTCACGAGTGGTCACTCCACCTAGACCAGGTGGCAAAGATATTTCATCTCTGGGGCACTCCAAACATAGACCTTTTTGCAAGTCCACTGAATGCCAAACTTCCCCGGTTCTGTTCCAGGATTCCGGCGCACAACTGTCAGGCAAGGGATGCTTTCTTTACTAGGGTCAGGACTTTCTTTATGCCTTCCCACCCATTCCCCTCATCCCCAAGACACTCTTCAAGCTTCAGAGAGATAGGGGTCGCATGATTCTCATAGCACCACGATTGCCACGCCAAACGTGGTATTCCTTGCTTCTGCAACTCTCTCAAGCGGCACCTCTGGAGTTAGGGCATGCTCCAGATCTCCTTTCCAAGGAGAACGGGACGCTATGGCACCCGAATCCCCAGTCCCTGCACCTCACGGCCTGGCTGTTGATGGCTTAGACCTCCAGGATTTTAACCTGTCCCAGCAGGTAAAAGATATCCTTCAGGCTTCTAGGAAACTTACCACAAGAAGATCTTATGCCTTCAAGTGGAAACGTTTTACTATATGGTGCTCCAAAAAGGGATTAAACCCCCGGCTCATACCCTTAGAATCGATATTAGAGTATCTCCTTCACTTATCGAATTCTGGGTTAAAGACCAATTTGGTAAGAGTCCATCTTAGTGCAATTGCAGCTTCTTGTAAGCCTCTAAATGGACAACCAATTTCCTCTCATCCACTCCTATCAAGATTTATGAGAGGCCTTTTATTAACTAAACCTCCCATTAAGCCACCACCGGTAGCATGGGATCTAAATCTAGTTCTCAGGCAGCTCATGAAGCCGCCTTTTGAACCTTTAGCCACTACATCCCTTATGTTTTTGACTTGAAAGGTCATCTTCCTGATTGCAATCACCTCTGCCCGTCGCATTAGTGAATTGCAAGCTTTAGTGGCTGATCCTCCTTATACTAGATTTCATCATGATAAGGTTGTTCTTCGAACTCGCCCATATTTTATGCCAAAGGTGGTTTCGCCTTTTCATTTAAACCAATCAATTTATCTTCCTGTATTTTTTCCGAGGCCTCGCGCCTCTAATGCAGAAAGAAACCTTCATACTTTGGATTGTAAAAGGACCTTAGCCTTTTACATTCAAAGAACACAGCAACATATAAAGTCCTCGCAACTTTTTGTAGCTTTTGACCCTAGTCATTTGGGACTTCCAGTTTCCAAAAGAACTTTATCTAAATGGATTGCCCAATGCATATCCTTTACTTATGAGAGTAAGGGTCAGAGCCATGGCAGCTTCTATGGCTAATCTCCACTCTGTGTCTATCGGTGACATTTGTTGAGCAGCCACCTGGGCTTCGGTACACACCTTCACAGCCCACTACTGCCTAGATAAAGCCTCCGGTCGGGATGCCTTCTTTGGCCATGTTGTTCTTCAAAATCTCTTTCAAACCTAAACCAACTCCTACCCACCAACCCTGGTGGGATGTCAGAGATCCATGGGAGGAAGGATTCTCATCTTCGATGGTGGCACCTTCCTGGGGATATCTCCCTGGCATCTTCAGCTAGGGAGTCCCCATATGTGAGGACTACATTCCTGCTTGTTCCTGGAGATAGCGTAGTTACTCACCTGTAACAGGTGATCTCCGGGAACAGCAGGAATTTAGTCCTCACAACCCACCCACCTCCCCTAGGAGTTCTCTCTCTCTCTCTCTTTGTCTCTTTCCTCTCTCCTTCTATCCTTTCACTCAGCTACAAACTTAACCGAAGAGGGACAGTTGGAAAGACGGGAAGGCAGCGCTCATGTGCTGAGGGATGCTCCCAAAAGCGTTCGTATTGGACGCTGGGGAGTGTTCCCGCGCAGGCTCCATCGGTACCGACGATACCCATATGTGAGGACTAAATTCCTGCTGTTCCCAGAGATCACCTGTTACAGGTGAGTAACTATGCTTTACCTCCTTTGAAACTGAGGAACAGGGGTTTCTTAAAGTATCCTTTTTCCCCCCTGCTAGAGAATAATATATAAACCATCTTTGTCTACATAATTTGGTCATACATTACTATAGTAATACTCCAGGTTTTGGTTCTGTTTCTATACTTTTCTCTTTCCTTCTTACCAGGTTGAGATGGTAGACTCTGATCTTTGTGGCATACCTGCTGTTGGTGATTTCCCACCCTATATGCAAGGTCTTTTATGGTTCTAATCGCTCCTCCACTTGCTTTCTGTAGCTTATTCATAAGTTTATGCACTGGCCTTAACAATTCAGGTAATTTGTCTTTTTGCAATGAAGTTTCCCTCTCAAATTTTCAATAGCTTCTTTTGCACCTGGCAGTTATTTCTTGTCAAGTCCAAAACAAAGCGCTGTTTCAACAAGGATTTTTCTGTTACAAGATAGACTGAAAGTCTCATGGCAATTTGCAAGCCATTTGGACATCATTCAGGATACTGGCCAGAGTCTTTCCATGACCAAGAACACAGGGCTGCAGCTGTTTTTGTAAAACTCTGCTTGTGCACCATCAACCACTTAAAACTCAAGAGCGAATTGCTATGCACTACTGTTTCTTGATCTCCTTCAGAATTCATTGCTTTTCATTCAAACAGACAACTGAATAGTGCTGTGCTCTCAGCAAGCTAAGGTGAGAGCATATCTTAGTTTCTTTCAGAAAGGCAGGACTTCCCTTAGCTGGTCACATCATTAGACGGTCATCTTATGACCCTGGAATTCAGAAGCATTTTGCTGACAAGCTCAATAAAATTCTGCAAACACCCAGTAGTGGTCCCTGGATATATTGCTCCTAAGAAATGTATCTTCTGAGACTGATAAGACCTTGCAAATTGACAATTTTTTCATCAGCAGTGATAAAGTAAACCATTCCTTCCTGACCGTCCCTCCAGTCTAGTCCCGAACCTCTGGGGTTGCGCACCTCTCACAGCAGCTTGGAGACTGAGAAATGTCATCCTTTTGTGATGACAGTGGTATATCCTCCCAGGATCCGCCTCCTCATCTCAGTTAACTCAGTCTCCAAGCAGCTGGAGGTTGGAGGAGCCTAGAGGTCCGGGCTCCACAGAGGGACAATTAAGGAGAGTTAGTAGTTAGGGATTTTTAAAAGTAAAAAAAAAAAAAGAGTACAATTTTCTTTGCGGGGGGAGGGCAAGTATTGAGGTCTTTCCTCCTCCTTTAATTTTCCTCCCCTCCCCTCCCCCCGGGCCTCAGTTCAGTCAGGAGCATAGTTTGTGGGCAAGAATTGCTTGAATCCCTCGGGCTACCTCGGTTTGAGGTGCGGAGTTCAGGCCGACTGAAGCCGGGGGGGGGGGGGGAACTCTTGCAGAACTGTCAATCAGCGATTGCAGAAGACTTGCCTTTTACACTGTGAAGATCTGCAGAAGGCCAGAGCACGGAGCGTGGATGGTGGGCTCTGTGTTTCCTCTGCCCTGACGCTGTCAGCAGCTTCGTTCGGGAGTAAGAGAGGCGGCCGCAGAGGGAGAAAAACAGCGCCGCTCTCTCTTTCTCGCTCAGCTGCGTCTGCTCCCGGCGCTCTTGCAACTGCTCGTTGCTAGAGCAGAATGGCAGTTTCGATGAAGCGCAGGAGGGGAAAGCGATTTTGGTTCCCTCAGCCTCTCCGGTTCCCGACAAGGTAGCCAGTAAGGTTGGATGAACGGAGGGAGATTAAAAGAAAAAGATTAAGCCATCTTGGCCACACAAAGGTAAGGCGGCAGTTTATTTCCTCAGGGTGGGGGCCTAATCACGTGGCGATCGCGTGGGAAACACCAACGGCTCAGCAGGCCCTGTAGAGATGTCTGCTTTGCGCTGGAAGCCTCCCTTCAGTACAAACTCGATGTTTTTTCAGGTTAAGGGGTATTGGTAGTTATTCTTTTATTGTTTTACAAAAAAAAAAAAGGGTTCTGCACGTGTTAAAGGACTCCACAGCCTCTATAAGGAGGTATGTCGTCTAAACTGCATTGTTTGGTCTGCGGTTCTAAGAGGGGCATTGTGGCAGAAAGAGGGGTTTGCAAGCGGTGCACACAGGAGGCTAATGCCATGGAGCACAGCTTGGAAGGAGCACCTGAGGATCAGAAGGACCCCGTCGGCTCACAGGATCCCACTTCCTTATCTCCCCCATTAAAGGAACCCGTAGCCGGTCCGTCTAAGGTCCTAGATCTTCCTTCTTCACAAATGTCATTGCCAGGGGGTCTGGCAGCCATTTTTTTCCCAGAGTTTGTGGCGCTGCTGCAGCAAGCCTTGGGACATCCCAGGCAAGAGCATGAGGCATCTTCTATTGGAGTTTCCCGGGGGGAAAAGAGGCCGGGAACCCCTTTGAATGCAGGGAAGTCAGGACAGCCGACGAAGAAAGCCAGATTGGAAAAGGAGCAGAAGGAATAGTCGGTGGACTCGGAGGGCTTTCAGTCGGATGAGGGAGACCCGGAGTTGGAGTTGGACGAGTAATTGGAAGAAGGTGAGATCACAGACAGAGAGGATCAAGCGAGAGTCGATCGAGTGTTTAGGAGGGACGAGTTGCCCGCACTCATTTCGGAGACTTAAGTCGCTCAATATGTCTTCACCTGGCCCGGCGGAGGATGCTTCATTAGAGGATCCTTTGCTGCAGGTTTTTAGGAAGACACAGAGAGCCTTCCCGGTTCATAGAGTTATTAGGGAGCTCATTTTCAAGGGAGGTTCGCCCAGGGCCAGTGGACCACACAGGAGAAGACCTTGTCGATCAACAGGTTAGAGCTGAGAGCGGTAAGACTCACATTGATAGCCTTTCAACCTTTTCTCAGCAAGGGAGCCATACGGGTATTGTCCGACAATGCCACCGCCGTGGCCTATATCAATCGACAGGGCGGTACCAGCAGTGTTCCCATGGAAGCAGAAGCGGAACAGTTGTTTGAATGGGCCGAGGTGAATCTTCAGGCTCTGTCGGTGGCACGTTGTGGGAGTGGACAACGTGGAAGCCGACTTCCTCAGTCGAGTGAAAGTAGACCCAGGATAGTGGGTTCTTCATCCAGAAGTCTTCGACCTGTTAGTAGACCATTGGGGAACTCTGGTGATGGATCTCATGGCCATGTTCCAGTCGGCGAAGGTCGATTGCTTCTTCAGCAGAAGAAGAGAGAGGATGTCGGAAGGCCTGGATGCTCTGCTGCAACAGTGGCCAGCGGAGCAGCTTCTATACGTCTTTCCTCCTTGGGTGTTAATAGGAAGAGTGGTACAGCGCATCGAACAACACAGAGAGCAGGTGATCTTGATAGCTCCAGATTGGCCAAGAAGACCTTGGTACGCAGATCTGATGAGGCTCTTAGTGGCAAGTCCCTGGCGCCTGCCTTGACGAGCGGATCTCCTTTCGCAGGAGCCGCTGCGCATGCCACAGGTGGATCGGTTCTCGCTTACGGCTTGGCTCTTGAAAAGGCAAGGTTAAGGGCGAAAGGCTACTCTACAACCGTAATAGCTACTTTGTTGAAGTCTAGGAAAAGGACTACTTCCTTGGCGTATATTCGGATCTGGCGAGTGTTTGAAGCATGGTGTGGGGACCATCACGTGGAACCGTTACGAGTGTCAGTTCCGCAGGTCTTGGCGTCCTTAAGGGTGCAGGTTGCAGCATTATCCTGTTATAGGGGAAAGATAGGAGGTGCGAATATAGGAAGTCACCCAGATGTCAGGCGCTTCCTACGAGCGGTTTCACTCATCCGCCCACCGTGTTGGCAGATGGTACCCAAATGGAGTCTTCCTTTGGTGTTGGAGGCGCTCGGAGGAGAGCCATTTGAACCATTGTCAGGGGCATCCTTAAAGGATCCTACCCTTAAGGTGGTGGTCCTGGTAGCTATATGCTCGGCACAAAGAATTTCCGAATTGCAGGCTTTATCCTGTAGAAAACCTTTTTTATCCTTCTATGAGTCTACGGTAGTTTTGAGACCAGTTCCTTCCTTTTTAACAAAGGTGGTGTCAGCGTTTCACCTCAATCAGGTGATCACCTTGCCAGTGTTTCGAGAAGATTCCGTGCGGTCTTCTGAAGCTAGGTTACATCGTCTCGACGTTCGGCGAGCATTGAAGATGTACATCAGTAGGACGGCAGGTTTTCGTAGGTCTGATAGGCTCTTCATCCTCTTTGGCGGTCCTAGGAAGGGGCACGCAGCCTCGAAGGCCTCTATAGCCAGGTGGTTTAAGGGAGCTATCGAGTCGGCATATATTTTAAAAGGCAAAAGAGTACCAGAAGGATTGAAAGCTCATTCGACAAGGGCACAAGCAGCATCTTGGGCAGAATTCCGCTTGGTACCGGCGGTGGAGATTTGTAAAGCGGCCACTTTGTCGTCACTAAATTCCTTTGTCAAGCATTACCGGTTGGATGTTCAGGCGGAAAGTGATACCTGTTTTGGATCAGCAGTGCGTCAGGCTGTCCTAGCGGGACCCTCCCCATGAATTTTCTTCACTGCTCTGTTACTTACCCAGAGGTTCAGGACTAGACTGGAGGGACGTTAAGGAGGAGTAAATTAGACTTACCTGCTAATTGTTGTTCCTTATGGAACTCCAGTCTAGTCCTGTATCCCTCCCAGATTAGATGAGGTAGTGAGACTGAAGCAAAGCGGAGTAACAGGTAAAAGAGTTTCGACATAGGGGTATGGAAAAAGACTTTTTTCATCTTGTTTCCCCATATATGAAAAAACAAAAACGGGAGGATAGACCTTGATATATATATATATATATATATATATTTTTTTTTTTTTTTCCTTATGATTCGTTCTCAGTTTAGTTATGGTAAGTTCCGTGGTTAAGGAAGTTGCTACTTAATTGTTGCTCCAAGGAGTCTGCTTTGTCAATAGGTTACTGAGATGAGGAGGCGGATCCTGGGAGGATATACCACTGTCATCACAAAAGGATGACGTTTCTCAGTCTCCAAGCTGCTGTGAGAGGTGTGCAACCCCAGAGGTTTGGGACTAGACTGGAGTTCCGTAAGGAACAACAATTAGCAGGTAAGTCTAATTTACTCATTTTGTCCTGCTAAACCAGTCCAGACAAGTAGGTTGTGTCCTCCTTCCAGCAGATGTTGAGACAGAGGAAGCTTCCAGAGGCTTCTTATGACATCCTGCCATGTTGGCCAGAGCTCTTAGAGGGAGCCTTCAGCAATTCTCTGTCTCCAGCAGATAGTGGATGCAAGTTTTCAGCTCTCTAAAAATCTGAGAGTATACAATGAAGATTTGCGAGGAAAAGATTTGATTTCACTCGTGAGCAACCATCCTTGCAGGTAGATTTCTTATTGGAGCACAACATGGGATACTGAACTAGGGTCACCCTTAAAATAGATGCTCTATTCGGGTACCATAGGAGGAGTGAAACTGGTTCAGCTCTCTTGCCCTTATCTTGTTAAGGATATGTCGAACAGCCCAAAGATTGGTAAAGAAGTTTTCGAAGGATTCTTCAAGCTTCACACAACTTCAGCGTCCCCTTCCTCCTCCTTCCCCCTGCTCTCCCCTGAAAATTTGAAGAGGGCTGTTCTGGCGACAGGAGTGGTACTGAACCCAGCATGGTTTTTACCTGCCATGGGATCCCTGGATGTGAGTAGCAAAGACTAAACATGTCTGTCTAACTTGTTTGTGGGGCTCCCGAGTTCATCCATTGCTAGGGTGCTAAGTTGGATTTGGGCCACTCAGGGCATCATTTGGTTCGGCGCCAGTGTTTCCTGCCTTGTCTAACTGCCTGTGTACTTTGTTTGCGTTTACTGCACCCTTTCCATACCTCCCCTGGTGCATGCTGGTAGCACATGGTGACTGTGTGGCCCTTGTATGTGCAGCTCTGTCTGTGTGGTTTCTGCACACATGGTTCTGGTCCATGTGGCACTAGTGCATACGGCCTGACCATGCAGACATGGCGCGATGTGCTGACTTTTAGGGTACCTTCAATCTGTTTTGCCTGTCTGCTGGTGGCAGTGAAGGTTCTCATGCCGCCTTTGAGGAAGCACTGCTTGGTTTGTGGAGAGTGTTGTCACTAGATTTTGGTATCCGCTCAGATTGCATGGAAGCTTTGGACACACCCATAGAAGGCCCTTCGCAACAGGGAGACATGAGCACTCTGGCCTTATCTTTCTTCGCTGTCATCGGCAGTGGACATTACCTTGAAGAAGGATAATCGTCAGGCATACCATACCAGCGTGCTCTCATCTAGACACTCCTCTTGACACTCCTCTTTGTGGAAGGGGTCGTCACCTGCTGCTCCCTCGGTAATGGTTTAGAATTTGGCAGCTGGGATTTAATGTTAAAAAATGTAAGGTCATGCATTTTATTTATTTATTTATTTACATTCTCTTATATACCGCGCTATTCTGCATCAGTGCGGTTTACATTGAACAAACTGAAATTACATTGAACAGGGCATTATAACTTGGAGATAACTATTTTACAGGGAACATGGGCTATGGAGGGTTAAGTGGCTTGCCCAAGACCACAAGGAGCACCTGTGGGACTAGAAACCCCAGTCCTTCCGGCCCAAGGTTGCTGTCCTCTAGTGGGATTTGAACCCCCGACCTTCCGGCCTGAAGTACCTTGCCCCAACCACTAGGCCACTCCTCCACTGCACTGCAGCAATCCAAGGGAGCAATATAGTATAGGGAGTGAAGTACTTTTGTCCACTAAAGAAGAGCGGGATCTAGGCGTGATTGTGTCTGATGATCTTAAAGTAGCTAAACAGGTAGAAAAGGCAATGGCAAAAGCTAGAAGGATGATTGGGTGCATACGGAGAGGAATGGCTAGCAGAAAAAAGGAGGTGATAGTGCCTCTGTATAAGTCTTTGGTGCGACCTCATTTGGAGTATAGTGTGCAATTCCGGAGACCACACCTTCAAAAGGATTTAAACAGGATGGAGTCACTACAGAGGGTGGCTACTAAAATGGTTAGTGGTCTTCATTATAAAGCATATGAGGACAGACTTAAGGATCTTAATATGTACACCTTAGAGGAAAGGCAGGATAGAGGTGATATGATTGAGATGTTTAAATACATCCATGGCATAAATGTACAAGGGGAGAGCCTCTTTCAATTGCAAACAAGTTCTGCTATGAGGGGACATGGGATGAGGGTGAAGGGGGATAGATTCAGGAGTGATATGCGGAAATATTTCTTTACGGAAAGCATGGTGGATCCATGGAATAGTCTCCCAGTGGATGAGAACAGTATCTGAATTCAAAAAAGCATGGGACAAACACAGAGGATCTCTAAAGGAAAAAAGGGGACTGATGTAGTTGTTGATATGGAAGGACAGACTAGATAGGCCATGTGGTCTTTTTCTGTTGTCATATTTCTATGTTTCTAATGGGGGCCATTTGTCCAGTGAGAAGCTTCCTGGTTCCAGGTTGTCCTCTCCGGATGAGTTCTCTTTTCTTTAGCAAGCTTGGTCTTTTTGGCATGGCAATTCTGTCCCTGGAACCTCCAGGTCCTCTTGATCTCTTTCTGCCCATTCAGAGGAGAAACAGCAGAAGAGTCAGAGCCCAGCTTAGTCTCTGTCTTCTAAGCACCCTCTGCAACATTTGGAGTCTGGAGATTTGGATTAACTGGCCGAGATCCGGAGTCCAGCCCCAATGCTTCAGGCGCCGATTCTGACAGAGGACAAATGAGTCTGGTATTATTCACCTGTTCAGTTAGGACGTATTGGTGGCCCTGATTGCTCAGGTATCATCCTCCCTACATTTGACTTGACCACCTGGCAGCTGAACAAAGGCCGCAGATTCATCCCCTCTCCTCTTGAAGGGGGTTTGTAAGTCCAAGATGGCTTTTCAAGAGCATGATACACTCAGAGTGAGACTTGCCTGACTCTCCAGTGAAAGTCTGCAGGAGGCTTTATGCCCTGCCACAGGACGATCATGCTGAATGGTTTAACATACCTGAATGCACAGGTTACATCTGTTTATGAAGCGGACCACCATTTTGGTGGAGGACGGAATGGCACTAAAGGACCCACTAGATCAGTCTGTAGCCTCTGCTGTTATCCTTCAGTTGGTGCGGTGTGCAGGTCTGAAATATCGAGCTCTGCTCCAGTGGATTCAATCCCTTGTGCCAGAAGATATTATGCCCCTCTTGGAATACACTACATCCTTTTTGTCGGATGCTATGTATGATCTCATCCGCATGGTGGCTAAAGACATTGCTGTATGGACTGTGATGTGACGTTGGATATGGCTTTAGCATTGGGCGGCGGATTTGTCCCTCAAATTTCTTTTCTACATACGCCTATGTCCCTTGCATACCCTATTCAAACTCCTGGGGCATCTATACATATTGCCCAGAAAGCTCTCCTTTTCCTCCTCTTCTGGGTTCTGGCTGTCAGACTCAGACCCTGAGGGTTTTAGGACTCCAGCACCTCCAGAGGCTCCATCTTTTCTTCCAGGAGTGGTTCCCGATCGCAGGGAGCTAGACACCATACAGCACAGCTATGTTCTGGAATGCATAGAAAACTGTTCCAGACTCCTTCATCGCCTCTCCTTCTGGCTCCACTGCTGAGAGAGCCACAGTTCAGTTTACCGTAGACAGATTTCTCAGTCTAAGGGCAGTGGTCCTAGTCCCCACCCCCGGCTGACATGGCTGATACTCTATCTACTTTGTGGTGTCAGAGAGACTGTTCCTTTCAGCCAATCCTCGGCCTCAAGAGAATCAACACTCACCTGCGCACCTTTCATTTCCATAAGGAGACCCTGCAGTCAGTGATTCAGGCGATAACGCCACGGAAAGTTCCTTGTATCTCTGAACTTAGCAGAAGTTTACTTCCACATCTCTATCCAAGAGGATCAACAGTGCTGTTTCACTGGCATACCATACAGAAGTGATTTGGATTTAGCATTGGGTGAAGGTTGTGCAGGATCCTCATCTTACGGTATGCAGCTGTCGTGGTTCTTTTGATGTGTGCTTGGAAGGTCAGTGTGTGGTCTAGAGTGATTCCTAGGTATTTAACCTCTGGTCTTACTGGGAGAAGTATTTCATTAATCATTATCTGTACTGGAGGGGAGTAGGATGGGTCTCTGGAAATAAGTATTTCTGTCTTACTATAGTTTGATTGATAGGTTGTAAGTTGTGGAACCTACTAGCTGTATCTACACAACACATCACCAGAATTGACGACATGGAGGAGGATTTTCTCAGTAGCCACTCTCTCGATCCCGGGGAGTGGGGGGTGAGTCAAATGGCCTATTGGCAGATTCTGCACTGCTGGGGTCACCCTGAGATAGATCTGATGGCAACAGGCTCCGAGGGTGTCAGTGCCCTAGTTCAGCCCTGGCCAAAGTGGGTCATGTGTTTCAACACATAGAGCGGCTGAGTAACACTGATGGCGCTGGATTAGCCACAGAGGCTATGGTTCAGGGACCTGATGAGGCTTCTGAAAGATCCTCCTCTGCGACTGCCCCCAACCTGGAAGCTATTATGTTAAGGACTGGTTCTTTTGAACGATCCAGCTCTCTTCTCACTTACAGCTTGGCTCTTGAGAGGTGCCACTTAGCATGTAAGGGCTACTTTCCTGCCATGGTTCCCATTCTCAAGGATTGTAGAGGATCTGCAACGTGGCCTGTGTCTGCATCTGATGTCTTTTTGAACATTGGTGCCGTCAGCATCAGGCTAGACCTGATACAGCAGACTTGCCATCCTTTCTTGCCTTTCTTAAGGGAGGGTATGAACAAAGCCCTTTCAGTTCCCTGAAGGTTCAGCTGGCAGCCCGTTCCTGCTTCAGGAGGTGGGTGGTAGGGTGGTCTATTGCCTCACATACTGATGTTTCCCGTTTTCTCCAGAAGGTATGACATTTGCATCCCCCCCTCCCCTGCATTCAATTACTACTATTACTACTACCACTGAGCATTTGTATAGCACTATAAGATGTTTACAGCATTGCACAAACATGTAAGTGACAGTCCCCACTCATCAGAGCTTACAATCTAGTCAAGACAACACAATAGGTGTAGACAGGGATACATCTAGGGGCAATGATAAGGAAGCAAAAGGAGATCAGGTGAGTCAAGATCCGAAAGCAGCAGCGAAGAGGTGAATTTCAGCCTGGATTTGTCAGAGAATTTTTGCCTCATGGGTTCTCCGGGAACAAGCAGGAAGTCAGTCCTCACATATGGGTGACGTCGGCACTGATGGAGTCCTCACGGAAGCATCCCCCCCAGCTTTCAAAGAAAGCCTTTGGGAGATGCCACTATGCATGCGTAGTCCCCTTCTCGCCCAAGGGTGCCATCTTGCTCAGTCTCCTTTTTTCCGCGGAGCCCTTCAGACGTTGTCTGGCTTGTCCCAAGAAAAAGTTGATTTTTTTCTCTTTCAGAGTTTCACACTCGCCTCCGGTATTGCACTGGTACATTCCCGCTTACCGATCTCGGTGCCTCGACATCGGGTTTGGTTTAATTTTTGTAGTCTTTTGTTATTTTTGTTTTCTGGCGTCTTTGTGTCTTTTTTCCTCCGCTGGCAGCCCGGAGAGTCTTTCACTTCGCGGGGGTACTTTTTCCCCCCATGGATACCAGTGGCTTTAAGAAGTGTGATCAGTGCTCTAGAATCATGTCTTTGACAGACACACACAACTGCTGTCTTTGCTGCCTCGGACCAGACCACGACCCGGCAGTCTGCAGTCTCTGCAAGAGGATGTCCAGCAAGGCCCTCAAGAGCTACCAGCAGCAGCACGATAAGTTTTCCCCGAGTCCCCGATGCCTCCGAAGACCAGGGCCTTGTCTGAGGCCCCGACATCTCAGACAGAACCCTCCGAACCCAAGCCTTGTTGTGGGTCCTCAGAAAGGGGGGTCTCCCTCGAGGGAACCCAGGAAGAAGAAGACATCCTCAAAGGTGGTGTCCTTGGATGGTTCCGACCTGCCTGGACTTCCTCGGGCCCGGTCCCACAGTCCAAGATGCTCGTCCGAGACATCGGAGAAGAAGCAGCCTGTGAAAGTCCGCCAGAAGGATCCGACCGTGGACCGGCCTCAGTCTCCAGACACCATCCTTGTCAAGGATTCTCCTTTGGGGGAGCCGGCATCGGGCCCAAGTCTCTCGGTGCCCACGCCGAAGGCCGCAGAGCCTTCTGGTCTGGAGTCCAGAATGGCGGCCCTGGAGTGCAGTTTGTCTGCCTATATGGACCAGCAGCGGGAGCTGTTGTCCGGTACGACCGGTTAATCCACCCCGACCATCGGGTCCTCGATGTCCAAGATGTCCCGGAGGCCGAGCCGATCCTCGAGGTCCTTCGGCCTCGAGTCTATCCTCGGCCAAGGTCGCACTCTGAGTCCCGCTCGATGGGACCACAGTCATCCCCGGCAAGTTTACCGGGCACCGGCCGCAGGGCATCGGGGATCATGAGGCCCATGGAGCAGCCCTCCTACGAGTCCTCAACAAACTACTCCGAGTGGGAGATGGAGGACGAAGAGTCTCCCGATACCCGTCGCCATCGCAACTTCCCTTCTGACTCTCCTGTCTCGGAGCCTTGGCAGTAGTGCCCAACCGAGGACATGGGCTTCCTGGATTTTGTCAAGGACATGGCTAAGGCCCTGGCATTCCTGACCGAGTTGGAAATGCTCCAGTATGAGGCCCCTCCATGGGACTCACTCACGGTACTCATTCCTCCCATCCTGAAACGGCTCATGCTTCGAATGTGGGAGACACCAAGCTTGGCTTTAGTCATCCAACCTTGAGCAGTGGGTTCAGGACAAATTGGTTGATGTCCCCTGCCAAGAAAAGAAATTTTTTGGCAAACCCATGACAGACAAGGCTGCCAAGCTGGAGACCGAGTTCATGACGAGGACCAGGCTCTCTAAGAAGACCGCTGCCCCTCCCTGGCTGAAGGGTTCAGGCAAAAAGTCCTTTTACCTGAGGAAGGGAGCTTCTTAGCGAAACTACCCACCTTATCAGGCCTTCTTGGCTCTCCAACAGGGTCAGCAGGCCAAGGGACATGGGCATAGCCCACGTAAGCAGAAGGCTCCAAAACCCCAGGCACCACCCCAGCCCAGCCAGGGGGGAGCTTTTGACTCCTTGAGCATAGCCCCTCTACCCCAAGGAGATCAACAGCCCACAGGAGGACGTCTGGCCCTCTATGCCTAGAGGTGGATGTCCATCACCACCGATTCCTGGGCACTTCATAAGAACATAAGATATGCCATACTGGGTCAGACCAAGGTCCATCAAGCCCAGTATCCTGTTTCCAACAGTGGCCAATCTAGGTCACAAGTACCTAGCAGTCTCCCCAAAAGACACAGGTTCCTCAGTGCTTGTATTGGGGTCAAGCAGTGATATCCCGGGTCCCTTTTAATAATGGTTTATGGACCTTTCCTCCAGGAACTTATCCAAACCTTTTTTAAATCCAGCTACACCTAAGAGCTTTTACTACATCCTCCGGTAACAAATTCCAGAGTTTGATTATATGCTGAGTGAAAAAAAAATTTCTTATTAGTCTTAAATAGGTTACCCTGTAGCTTCATTGCATGTTCCCTAGTCTTTCTTAATTTTGATGACGTAAACAATCAATCTACGTTTACCCGTTCCACTCCATTCATAAATTTATAGACCTCTATCATATCTCCCCTCAGCTCTCTCTTTTCTAGGCTGAAGAGCCCTAAGCTTTTTAGCCTCCCTTCATAGGAGTATCCTTCCATCCCCTTTACCATTTTGGTGGCTCTTCTCTATACCTTTTCTAATAATGCTATATCCTTTTTAAAATACAGTGACCAGAATTGCACGCAGTATTCCTTTCCTTATGATACCTAGAATTCTATTTGCTTGCTTGGCTGCCGCTGAACACTGGGCGGAGGGTTTTAACATGTTATCCACGATGACGCCTAAATCTTTTTCCTGGGTGGTGGTACCCAATGTGGAACCTTGCATCGTCTAACCATAGTTTGGGTTGTTCTTTCCTAGGTGCATAACTTTGCATTTGTCCACATTAAATTTCATCTGCTATTTGGATGCCCAGTCTTCCAATTTATCAAGATCCTCTTGCAATTTTCCACAATCCTCTTGGGTTTTAACAACTTTAAATAGTTTTGTGTCATCTGCAAATTTGATAATCTCACTCATTATTCCCTCTTCCAGGACATATATGAATATGTCAAAAAGCAGCAGACCCAGCACAGATCCCTATAGTACTCCACTATTCACCTTTTTCCATTGGGGAAAATTGACCATTTAGCCCTACCCTCTGCTTTCTATATTTTAACCAGTTCCTGATCCATAATAGTACACTGCCACCCTATCCCATGATTTTTTAGTTTTGACAGATGAGGGACCTTGTCAAAGGCTTTCTGAAGGTCCAGATACACTATATCAACCAACTCACTTTTGTCTACCTGTTTATTCATACCTTCCAAAAAGCATAACAGATTAGTAAGACACAATTTTCCTTGTCTAAAGTCATGTTGGCTGTCTCCCATTAAGCCATGACTATCTACATGCTGAGTAATTTTTTTCTTTATGATGGTTTCTACCATTTTTCCCAGTACTGACGTCAGGCTCACCGGTCTGTAGTTTCCCGGATCACTCCTGGAACCCTTTTTAAAAATTGACCTTACATTGGCGATCCTTCTGTCTTCAGGTATTGAAGATGATTTTGATGATAGTTCACAGATTGCTAATAGCAGGTCTGCAATCTCATATTTCAGTTCTTTCAACACCCTTGGATGTATACCATCCGGTCCAGTTGATTTGCTACTCTTCAGTTTATCAAATAGTTGTAATACATCTTCCTGGTGTATCGATAATTCTTTTAATTCTTCCACAGTATCACCTTTAAATACCACTTCAGTCATGGGTAACATCCCTACATCTTCCTCAGTAAAGACCAAAGCAAAGAATTCATTCAGTCTCTCCACTATAACCTTGTCCCCTCTTACTGCCCCTTTTACCCCTCTATCATCTAATGGTCCAACTGATTCTCTCCCAGGTTTTTTGCTACGAATGTACTTGAAAAAGTCTTTATTACATGTTTTTGCTTCCATAGCAAGTTTCTTCTCAAATTCTCTCTTTGCCTGCCTTATCAATGCCTTGCACTTAACTTACCAGTGCTTGTGCTGTTTCCAGTTTTCGTCATTTGGCTCTTTTTTTCCCATTAACTGAAAGATGCTTTTTTGGCAACAGCAGCCTCTCTGACCTCACCTTTAAATCATGCTGGCAGTTTTTTGGACTTCATTCCACTTTTCTTAAAGCGTGGAATACAACTGTCTGGGCTTCCAAGATAGTATTTTTAAACACCCCCCCAAGCTTGATGTAAGTCTTTAACCTTTGCAACTGCTCCTTTTAGTTTTTTCTTTTATTTATTTAACAGGTTTTATATACCGCTTTATCATTTCAATCAAAGCAGTTTACATTGTAATTTAAACTTGGTAATGTACTGTACATTATACAGGGATATTGATAACTTGGATTTTTCTGAGGCAATGGAGGGTTAAGTGACTTGCTCAAGGCCACAAGGAGTGCTAGTGGGAATCGAACCCTGGTCTCTGGGTTCCCAAGCCAGTGCTCTAACCATTAGGCTACTCCTCCCATTTTATCATAGTCTCCATTTCGAAAGTTAAAAGGTAGTACTGTGGATTTTGTTACCATCCCTACTCCATTAATTAAATCAAACATGATCATGCTATGATCACTATTGCCAAGTGGCCCCAACACCCTTATCTCTTGCACCAGATCTGGTGTTCCACTATGGACTAAGTCCAAAATGGCTTCCCCTCTGGTTGGTTCATGAACCAGCTGCTCCAAGAAGCATTAATTTATTTTATCTAGAAACTTTATCTCCCTAGCATGTCCTGCTGTGTCAGTGACCCAGTCAATGCCAGGGTAATTGAAATCACCCATTATTACTGTTCTGTAACTTTTGTTAGCTTCCCTGATTTCTTTGAGCATTTCATCATCCATTTGTTCATTCTGGCCAGGTGGTCCATAGTACAACCCCACTGCCATCGCCTTCTCCTTTTGACATGGAGTTTCAATCCATAGAGATTCTACAGCAAATTTTGTTTCCTGCAAAACTTTAATCCTTTGTGACTCAATGCCCTCTCTAACATAGAGCACAACCCATCTACCAATTTGATCAGCTTTTTCATTACGATATAGTTGGTACCCAGGTATCACAATGTCCTACTGGTTGTCCTCCTTCCACCATGTCTCTGAGATACCAATCATATATCTAACTTCTCATTTAGTGCTATATATTCTAACTCTTCCATCTTATTTTTTTGACTTCTAGTAATTGCATACAAGCAGTATAGAGACTATATTTTATTCATATTAATCTGGTTATCGGGTGGTCAGGGAGGGTTACCTCCTCCATCTGACTCGCACCTCCCCCTTATTTCCCGGTAGAGCCCCTCAGGTCTCCCCTCCACCAGGACCACCTTCTGAAGGAGTTGGCAGGTCTTCTTGAGGACAAAGCGGTGGAACCGGTGCCCCACATTCTCAAGGGCAAGGAGTTCTACTCCAGGTACTTCCTCGTGCCAAAAAGAACAAGGGGCCTAAGGCCCATCCTCGACCTGCGCAACCTCAACAAATTCCTGATGATGGAGAAGTTCAAGATGCTCTCCCTTGGAATGTTGCTGCCATACCTCCAGCAGGGAGACTGGCTTTGCTCCTTAGACCTCAAGGATGCTTATACCCACATCCTTATCCACCCCAACCACAGGCAGTATCTGCGGTTCGTAGTGGGGGGGAGGCATTTTCAGTACAGTGTGCTCCCCTTTGGCCTAGCCTTTGCTCCTTAGACATCAAGGATGCTTATACCCACATCCTTATCCACCCCAACCACAGGCAGTACCTGCGGTTCGTAGTGGGGGGGAGGCATTTTCAGTACAGTGTGCTCCCCTTTGGCCTAGCCTCTGCCCCAAGAGTTTTCACAAAATGCCTGGCGGTCATGGCCGCCTTTCTCCAGCTCCAGGGAGTTTTCGTCTTTCCCTACGTGGACGACTGGCTCATAAAGGGAAGCACGACCTTAGAGGTGCAGCAGGCCACCGCACGCACCATCTAGTTCCTACAGCACTTGGGGTTTGTCATAAACTACCCCAAGTCTCACCTCCTTCTGACACAGTGTCTGAACTTCATTGGGGCGAAGATTGACACTCTCCAGTCAAAGGCCTTCTTGCCCGGGACCGTGCCAATTGTCTTGGGGCTTTAATTCAGGATGTACGGCACCATCCCTCGGAGCCCGCTCGGCTTCTCCTGCACCACCTCAGGCACATGGCCTACACGGTCCACGTCACTCATACGCACGCCTCTACATGAGAACGGCGCAGTGGTGTCTCTGGGACCAATGGTCTCATGCCACCAGCCGCCTACGGGACAGGGTTTCCGTGAACCACCAATTGGTGTATTCCCTGTTCTAGTGGCAGTCTCCCCAGTATCTTGAGGTGACCATGCCCTTTCAGGTCCCAAGATCCTCCAGGGTCCTCACCATGGACGCCTCCCTACTCGGCTGGGGAGCCCACTGCGGGGATCTCCACACTCAGAGCAACTGGTCATCAGAAGAGAGCACCCAGCAGATCAAGCTCCTGGAGCTCTCAGCCATATACCTAGCCCTGAAGGTCTTCTGTCACCACCTGCATTACCTGCTGGTTCTGGTCCAGACGGACAGCCAGGTGGCAATGTTCTACGTGAACAAGCAAGGGGGCACAGGGTCTCATACCCTTTGTCAGGAGGCCCTAGCCCTCTGCTCATACGCAGTCCAACAAGATATCCTCCTGCAGGCAATGTACTCCAGGGTAGCCAGTCGGCTTTTCCGGCTCTGGGGGGAACCCGTGAAGGACCTGTTCGCTAGCCCAGACAACTTTCAGTTGCTCTGCTTCTGCTCCCGGCAGACCCACCGCTCCAGTGTGGCAGCAGATGCGTTCCTGGTCTTATGGTCGGGAGGCCTCATGTACGTCTTCCCTCCTTACCCCGCTGATCACCAGGACCTTGTTCAAGACCACCTGAGACAGAACCTATCTCATCCTGATAGCTCCTCGGTGGCCCAGGCAGCCATGGTTCCCGCTGCTTCTACAGTTGACTATGGACATCCCCATCCCCTTGGGGACCGCCCCGGGACTCCTTTCTCAGGAGGAGGGCTCTCTCCCGCACCCCAATCTGGGGTCCCTGTTGCTGACAGTGTGGCTGCTGAGAGAGGGTGACTCTGGCCCCCTTCAACCTTCCAGTGGAAGTGTAGGACAATCCTGCTGGCCTTTTGCAAGGCCTCTACTAGGAAGTCTTAAGCCCTCAGATGGCGCAGGTTCTGTGTTAGGGTCAGCCCCGTAATCGGCACACCATTCTCCTGTTTGGTGGCTCTGGTGTTATAGTACCTTCTCCACCTCTCTGTCTGGACTCAAGTCGAACTCCGTCCGGGTGCACCTCAGTGCCTTGGCGGCGCACCACCATCCGGTGGATGGTAAGCCCCTCTCTGTCCAGACATTGGTGACCTGTTTCTTTTGGGGCCTGCTTCTTTCAAAGCCTCCAGTTCGCCCTCCGGCAACCGAATGGGACCTCAGCGTGGTATTGGGGCAGCACACTCGCCCAACCTTTGAGCCTCTGGCTACTTGCCACCTACGATACTTCTCATGGAAGGTAGCTGTCCTGGTCGCGCTTACCTTCGCTTGCAGAGTTAGCGAGCTTCAGGTCCTGGTGGTGGAGGCGCCCTATACCAGGTTTTACAAGAACAGAGTGGTGCTTCACACACACCCCAAATTCCTGCCAAAGGTAGTGTCGCCTTTCCATCCCAACCAGGAAAAGGTGCTCCTTACCTTCTTTCCAAGACCTCACTCCAGTCAACCAGAGACGGTCCTTCACACCTTGGACTGTAAGAGGGCTCTGTCCTTCTATATCCAACGCACTCAGGGCCACTGCAAAGCTTGTCAGCTTTTCATCTCCTACGACCCCAGTAGGCTGGGGGAGGCGGTGACCAAGCGTACACTGTCCACATGGGTGGCGGACTGTATCGCCCTCACTTATGAGCAGGCGAGGCTCCCGCTGAAGGGCTGTATCACGGCGCACCTTGTCAGGGCCATGGCGACTTCGGTGGCAAACTTGCACTCTGTCCCGATGGACATCTGCCGGGCTGCCACCTGGTCTTCAGTCCATACGTTCGCAGCCCATTACTGCATGGAAAGAGAATTCTGACAGGACAGTGCCTTTGGCCAGGTTGTGCTCCTTAACCTTTTCGAGGTTTAGACAACTCCTTCCCTCCGACCCTTCTGTGTTCAGGCTACCGGACTGCTGGTTTCATCGGACACAGGGATCCTACTGTGGTCTGTGTACACGGAATAAATTGCTGCTGCTTGCGGCTCCCCGTGAGGAAGCCCCTATTCTTGCTAGTGGGCTTTCGGTAGCCTGTAGCTGGGGAGTCCCATATGTGAGGACTGAATTCCTGCTTGTTCCCGGAGAAAGCGTAGTTACTCATCTTTAACAGGTGTTCAGGGACAGCAGGAATCAGTCCTCACAACCCTCCCTCCTCCCCTTGGAGTTGCTCCTTTACTATCTTTTATTTTTGCTGTCTTTTAGCTATGTCATCTGACTGAGCAAGATGGCCACCCTTGTGCGGGAAGGGCACCACGCAGGCGTGGTGGCATCTCCCAAAGGCTTTCTTTGAAAGCTGGGGGGATGCTTCCATGAGGGTGCCGATGTCACCCATATATGAGGACTGATTCCTGCTGTCCCTGGAGAATACCTGTTACAGGTGAGTAACTACGTTATCTCTGCCTTGTGTTTCGGGCCTTGATGTTGGAGCCCTTGAAGTGGGCAAGGCTAAAAGATCTGACCCTCAATACTGTCTTTCTGGTCCCAGTCTATTTGGCAAGATGCATCTCCCCCAGCTGCAAGCTTTGTTATGCAGGGATCCTTGCTTATCACTTGGAGGAGTCCATGGGCATTCGGCCTGTTCCTTCCTTCCTTCTTATGCAAAGTGGTTTCTGCCTTCCATGTGAATCAGGTAGTCTGTTTGCCCTCCTTTTATAAGGAGCTGTGTCAATGGAAGGATAGGGGCCTTCACCTGGTGGATGCCTTGTCATGTAGGGATCCTTACTTATAATGATGGTGCTTTTCTGGTACTTGAAGGATACTAACTCTTTCTGTAAGTCAGTCAGTCAGTCTATTTGTGCTGTTTACAGGACCATCTAAAAGTGACACGCTGCCATATCAGCCAGAACTCTTGGAGCTCTGGATCAAGAAGGTGATTGCCTCCGCATATCTGTTGTGAAACCAGCTGGTTCCGTAGAGTTTGTGTGCAAATTCCACTCAGAAGCAAGCTTCTTCATAGATAGAACATAGCTCAGTAGCCCCTTCAGACATTTGTCAGGCTGAAACGTGAGCATCATTTTCCATTTTTGTCAAGTACTACCGCTTGGAGGTCCATGCTTGGACAGACATGGCCTTTGGCTCAGAGGGCTTAAAAGCTGCAGTGTCTTCTTCCTGCCCAGTGGAGTCGTAGCTTTGGTACATATCACTTCTCAGGGCTAATCTAGCAGGATGCTATGGTAGTGATATTTTACTTACCAGATAGAAACATAGAAAAATGACGACAGAAAAAGACCACATGGCCTATCTAGTCTGTCCTTCCATATGAACAACTACAACAGTCTCCTTTTTTCCTTTAGAGATCCTCTGTGTTTGCCCCATACTTTTTTGAATTCGGATACTGTCCTCATCTCTACCACCTCCACTGGGAGACTATTCCACAGATCCACCACTCCTTCCGTAAAGAAATATTTCCACATATCACTCCTGAATTTATCCCCCTTCACCCTCATCCCATGTCCCCTCGTAGCAGACCTTACTTTCAATTGAAAGAGGCTCTCCCCCTGGTCATTTGTCCCACGGAGGTATTTAAACATCTCAATCATATTACCTCTATCCCGCCTTTCCTCTAAGGTGTACATATTAAGATCCTTAACTCTGTCCTCATATGCTTTATAATGAAGACCACTAACCATGTTAGTAGCCACCCTCTGCACCAACTCCATCCTGTTCACATCCTTTTGAAGGTGCGGTTTCCAGAATTGCACACTATATTCCAAATGAGGTCGCACCAAAGTCTTATACAGAGACACTATCACCTCCCTTTTTCTGCTAGCCATTCCTCTCCGTATGCACCCAAGCATCCTTCTAGCTTTTGCCGTCGCCTTTTCTACTTGTTTAGCTACTTTAAGATCAGACGACACAACCACGCCTAGGTCCCGCTCTTCTTTAGTGGACAAAAGTACTTCACCCCGTATATTGCTCCCTTGGATTGCTGCAGCACAAATGCATGACCTTACATTTTTTAAAATCAAATCCCAGCTGCCAAATTCTAGACCATTCTTCAAGCTTAGCTAGATCCCTCCTCATGTTATCTACACCTTCCTGGGTGTCTACTCTGCTGCAGATTTTGGTATCATCCGCAAAGAGGCAAACCTTACCCAACAACCCTTCCACTATATCACTAACAAAGATGTTAAAAAGAATCAGACCAAGGACAGATCCCTGGGACACACCACTGGTAACATCCTTCTCAGAGTGAGCTCCATTTCTCCAGGACCAAGCAGGAAGTTAGTCCTCACATATGGGTGACGTCGGTGCCGACGGAGCCCCTGTGCGGAGCATTTCCCCAGCTTTCAAAGAAAACCTTTAGGAATGCAGTGCGCATGCGCAGTCCCCTTCCCACCCAAGGGTGCCATCTTGCTCAGTCTTCTTTTTTCCGCGGAGTCCGACCGACGTGTTTCGTTTTCACCCGAGGAAAAAGTGTTTTTTGTTCTGTGTTTGACCCGTTTCTTCGGTTCGACGCCGGTTTCCCTTTCCCGCCTGGGCCCTATACATCGGTATCGAGCCCGGTCTTCTTTTTTCGTTTTTTGTCCTTTTTCTTTTTTCACTGGCAGCCCTGTCTTTTGACCTCGCAGGGGCCCTTTTTCCCCCGATGGCTGCCAGTGGGTTTAAAAAGTGTGATCGGTGTAAGAAGCTTATGTCTCTCACCGACACCCATGACTGCTGCCTCCGGTGCCTCGGACCCGATCATGACCCGATGAGCTGTGGTCCATGTGGGAAAATGTCCTCGAAGGCTTTGAGGAGTCGGCAGCACCAAAAGGAAAGAATCTTCTCTGACTCTGCGTCCGGACGGGCCCGGACTTTGTCAGAGGCCTCGACATCTCGGGACTCCAGCCCCGAGCAGCGCCGAGGTTCCTCTGAGAGGGGGTCTCCCTTGCGGGAGCATCGCAGGAAGAAAAAACCCGTGAGGGCGGCGTCGGTGGATGCACTTGGCTCCTCGATGGCCAAGTCGCATAGCCCCGAGTGCCGTCCCAGGTCTTCAGAGTCGGAGAGGCCTGCAAAACAACCTCGTGTGGAGATGGAGTCCCCGGGTCACGTGAGCAATGTTCCCTCTAATTTTCTGTAGGCTGTGTGCGCATAAAATATCAGCTGTGCAGCTTTTGAAGGAAGGTTAAATTTTTGTGCACCACACAACGACACTCAGAGTTATATACTTTAAAATTTGACTGCACTCTCCAATCGCTCTCTTCAGTGTTTGTTCTGGTAGTTCCTCCTCTACTGCCATCCCTCTTTCAGCTGGTGTACCACAAGGGTCTGTTCTAGGCCCTCTCCTTTTCTCTCTCTACATCCAGTTCCTTGGTGCCCTAATCTCTTCCCATGGTTTCAGTATCATTTTTATGATGATGACTCTCAAATCTATCTTCTCCTGTCATTTCTCCTGCACTTCAAGCTTGTATCTCTGCCCATCTATAAAACCCTCTTCTGAAAGTTTCGGTATCCATTTCAAACCTCTTCTTCTAATCTATAAATTCATTCACACTACTGCCACAAATTACATTTCCTCTTTTCCTTCTCCCTACTCCTCGCCTCGTGAACTTCACTCCTCCTCTGGTTTCCTTCTCTCTATGCCCTTTTCCTCTAATGCCAACTCCAGACTTCGTTCCTTTCACTTTGCTGCTCCTTATGCATGTAACAAGTCTCATCTCTCTTCCTCTTCAAATATATGCTAAAGGCTCATCTCTTCGAAGCTGCTTTTGGATTCTAATCTCATTTCCCTTATGTCTTCTCTCCCTATTGCATCCTTATTTCTCTTGTATTGTACTGCATTGTCTGTCTAAACTAGATTGTAAGCTCTTTCAAGGAGGGACTGTATTTTTATGTGTTTGTACAGGGCTGCGTATGCCTTGCAGCGCTTTATAAATAGTAGTAGTAGTAGTAGTAGAGACCATGTGACAGGAGAGCATCACACTGCTGTAGCAGGAAGTGATAATGTAGCTAGGACCTGTCCTCCAGGTGATGTAAAACCCTCTCACAATGAGGTGGTTTCTCCAGGGCCATGTGCCCATGAAGGAAGGATTAGGATAGCTGTTACAGTTGGTGATTCTATCATTAGGCATGTTGATAGCTGGAGAGCTGGTAGACAGGAGGATCAGCTGGTAACACTGCCTGCTTGGTGCGAAAGAAGTGGCACCAAGACAAGGTTTTAGATAGCGCTGGAGAGGAGTCTGCTGTCTTGGTAGCTGAAAAGTGAAGAAAAAGAGGAAGGTCTTCATGAAATACAAGAGATCACAGAGAGCGGAAGACAGGCATCTATATTTGGAAAAACTTAGAGAAGCTAGCAAAGTAGTCAGGAAAGCAAAGATAAAAAAGAGGAGGAAATAGCCAATGCAATAAAATGGGGGATAAGACATTTTTCAGATATGTTATTGAAAAGAGGAAGGGCAAAAGTGGTATTGTCAGACTCAAGAGTGAAGGGGAGGAATATGTAGAAGCTGATAAAGATAAAGCGGAATTGCTTAACAAATATTTCTGTTCTGTGCTCATAGATGAAGAACCAGGAGCAGGACCTCAGAAAACACTCAGAAACAGGAACAAAAGCGAGGGACATCTTGAACAATTTTCAGAAGACTGTGTTCATGAGAAACTAGCTCAACTTAAAGTAGACAAAGTGATGGGACCAGATGGGATACACCCTAGAATACTGAAAGAACTTGGGGACGTTCTAGCAGCTCCACTGACTGACCTTTTCAATGCCTCGTTGGAGTCAAGATGGTGCCAAAGGACTGGAGAGAGGCTCATGTGGTGCATTTACACAAAAGCGGAAGAAAGCATGTGGTTGAAAACTACAGGCCGATTAGTTTAACTTCGGTGGTGAGTAAATTATTGGAAACACTGCTGAAAGAGAAAACAGTGAGGTTTCTGGAGTCCAGCGGATTACAGGATCCAAGACAGCATGGATTCACCAGAGGCAGGCCTTGTCAGACAAATTTGATTGATTTCTTTGACTGGGTGACCAGGGAGTTGGACCGAGGGAGAGCCCTAGATGTGGTCTATTTAGATTTCAGTAAAGCCTTTGACACTGTTCCTCACAGGCAACTTATAAACAAACTGAGCACCCCAGGGATGGACCGCAAAGTTACTGCTCGGGTCAGAAATTGGTCGGGCGGGAGGCGACAAAGAGTAAGGTAAACGGGGCTCACTCTGAAGAGAAGGATGTTACCAGTGGTGTGCACCAGGCATCTGTCCTTCGTCCGATTCTTTTTAACATCTTTGTTAGTGATATAGCGGAAGGGCTGTCGGGTAAGGTTTGCCTTTTTGCGGATGATACCAAAATCTGCAATACAGTAGACACCCAGGAAGGTGTAGATAACATGAGGAGGGATCTAGCTAAGATTGAAGAATGGTCTAGAATCTGGCAGCTGGGATTTAATGTTAAAAAATGTAAGGTCATGCATTTGGGCTGCAGCAATCCAAGGGAGCAATATAGTATAGGGGGTGAAGTACCTTTGTCCACTAAAGAAGAGCGGGATCTGGGCGTGGTTGTGTCTGATGATCTTAAAGTAGCTTACTCAGGCAGAAAAGGCGACGGCAAAAGCTAGAAGGATGCTTGGGTGCATAGAGAGAGGAATGGCTAGCAGAAAAAAGGAGGCGATAATGCCTCTGTATAAGTCTTTGGTGCGACATCATTTGGAGTATAGTGTGCAATTCTGGAGACCGCACCTTCAAAAAGATGTGAACAGGATGGAGTCGGTGCAGAAGGTGGCTACTAAAATGGTTAGTGGTCTTCATTATAAAGCATATGAGGACAAACTTAAGATCTTAATATGTACACCTTAGAGGAAAGGCGGGATAGAGGTGATATGATTGAGATGTTTAAATACCTTTATGACATAAATGTTCAGGGGGAGAGCCTCTTTCAATTGAAAGCAAGTTCTGCTACGAGGGGACATGGGATGAGGGTGAAAGATTCAGGAGTGATTTGCGGAAATATTTCTTTATGGAAAGAGTGGTGGATCTGTGGAATGGTCTCCCAGTGGAGGTAGTAGAGATGAGGACAGTAACTGAATTCAAAAAAGCATGGGACAAACACAGAGGATCTCTAATGGAAAAAAGGGGACTGTTGTAGTTGTTGATATGGAAGGACAGACTAGATAGGCCATATGGTCTTTTTCTGTCGTCATATTTCTATGTTTCTGTGACATAGTAAAGTGTGGGAAGGAGGTTCTGCAGGCCAAATTTAGGCTTTTTGGTAGAAAAAAAGAAACCCAAAACATCCAGGGTAGCATTCTCAGAAATACTTACCGTTCCACATGCAGGACCCAAAAGGCAGACAGAGCAGAGTCTCAATGTGTGGATGAGACAGTGGTGCAAGGAAAAGGATTTTGGATTAGTTGGGAACTGTGCAACATTCTGGGGAAAGGAGGGGCTTTTCTGAAGGGATGGGCTTCACCTTAACCAGAATAGAACTAGGCTGCTGGCATTAACCTTTAAAAAGGAGACAGAGCAGCATTGAAACTAGATAATAGGGGAAAGCCAACAGTCGCCCAAAAGTGCATGGTTCGGAACAATGTATCCTTAAAGGATATTAGAAAAAGACTGAAGTTAGGGCATATCGACAGATGTTCCAATAAAGACAAAAGTAATCCAAATGCCCTTAAGTACAGAGCAGACAGAGCGCAAAGATTCCAAAATACTCATGCCTACCAATAACCAGATTAATATGAATAAAATACAACCTGTAAAATGCTTGTATGCAAATGCTAGAAGTCTAAAAGATAAAATGGTAGAGTCAGACAATATAGCACTAAATGAGAGGTTAGATATGATTGGTATCTCAGAGACCTGGCGGAAGGAGGACAATGAGTGGGACACTGATACCTGGGTACAAATTATATTGCAATGATAGAGTAGATCAAATTGGTGGAGGAGTTGCACTCTGTGTTAGAGAGGGCATAGAGTCACACAGGATTAAAGATTTGCAGGAAACAAAATACACTGTAAAATCTCTATGGATTGAAATTTCATCTAAAAAGAGAGACAATGGCAATGGGGGTGTACTACAGACTGCCTGGACAGAATGAACAAATGGATGATGAAATGCTCAAAGAAATCAGGGAAGCTAACAAAAGTTAACACACACTGTGACGTAGGAGACTCTTATGAAGCAATGGAAACTGATAGTGATCCGGTGGAGAGAACCGGTACTGCAAGAGAATGCAGGATTTTCTCTTCTGAGAGAAAAAAAACACAGAGCTAATCAGGAACCACACCTCACCTCAAGGCAGGAGAGAAGCCAAGTCCCTGATTGGGCACGCCCAAGCAGGAGGCGGGCAGTGCAGTACTCAGGCAGCTTGTTAAGAACGCAGAAACAGAAACAGATCAGCAAGAGGAAGACGCAGAGGAGGAGTCAGGACACAAGCACCTGGACGAGGACGGGTCAGATGACCAGGAACAGGAACCGTTGGAAAGAGAACCACTGAGCAGCTGTGATCCACGAAGGAGCAGACAGGACCTAGGAGACTCAGGGGCAGAGAAAGACTTCTGTTACCAGAAGAATTCAAAGGCACTGAGAGACCCAAGGCTACAGCTCAGGAGTTTAAAGGACCAAGCAGAACCTTGGAACAGGAGGCAGAGGGAGAAAGAATTACCCTGGAAGAAGCCCCAGCACAAGGTATCTGGTGGGTTTGGAATGGCTAGCAAGCTTAACAGTGGGAAGCCAGAAAGAGTGAACTTTAATTGCAAAAGACAGGACAAAGGCAGAAAGTTTGGTAGTAACTGGTTAAGCCAAGAGAAGCCTGACTGTTTTCCTTTCAACACTGTGAGAGACTCTCCAAGCACAGCTGAAGCGTTTTACCCTGCACTTTCATTTGGAGATAGGTGGGGGAAGGGAAGTGCTTACACGCTGAACTGTTATCCGAGTAAAAGCACTGATAATTGCCAAGAGATAAGAACATTAAACAAGCATTTACCTGAAGGAGGATATTCTCAGCCTAGCCCAGAAAATACACAGGCTGAATTACTTCTCACTGAATTCAGGGAGTTCCTTAAGAGCAGAGCAGTTTCTCCCAATAACGTAGCAAAGCCTATAAGCAGCCGTGAGGAAGAAATCCCTTTAATTTCTCTGCCATCTACAGAGCAGGAAGTCCCGATGGACTGCTCTACTTGTATCATTCAAAAGGACATTTAAGTGATATGCTTGCCAAGGTGTTATGAAAGAATATAACAAAGTTTCCTTACTGATTGCTATGCTAAAGAAGCTTATGTGAAGAGAATAAGTGAAAGCATATTGTGTGCAAATCAGGAGCATTGCTGTTACCAGTTTTTTTCTGTTACGTTATTTAAAGGAGGTCACATGACAACTGAATGTGATCAGTAATGGACATTTAGCCTAGCAGTAAAAGCCTTGTTTAGTTAAGTTTCTCAGCCTTGTTTTGTGCTACATTATTTCATTTACGTCTGCTGCATTTGAACTCCGGAGCGGGAGAAATAAACCTCACAAAAGAAATTTTCTTTGCCTTGCCTTACTACTTGAGCACCTACACAACTACAACCTTAACCATCAAGGGCAACCAAGGCCAGCCACTCCCTTAATCCTCAAGGTCCAGGGAGTGGGTGGGTGGCAACACTAATAATGGGTGATTTCAATTACCCTGGTATCAACTGGGTCAGTGTCAATTCAGGACATGCTAGGGGGATAAAAAAATAAATGACTACTTCCTGGAGAAGCTGTTTCATGACCCAAGAGAGGAAGACATTTTGGACCTAATCCCTAGTGGAACACACGAACTGGTGCAAGAGATAAGGGTGTTGGGGCCACTTGGGAACAATGATCATAGCATGATTGCATTTGATTTAATAAATGGAGGAAGGAAATCCAGTGTGCTACCTTTTAACTTTCAAAAGGGAGACGATGATAAAATGAGGAAAACAGTGAAGAAAAAACTAAAACGAGCAGTTGCAAAGGTTAAAGATGGGCTTTGTTTAAAAATACTATCTTGGAAGCCCAGACCAGCTGTATTCCACGCTTAAACAAAAGTGAAAGGAAGTCCAAAAAACAGTCAGCATGATTTAAAGTTGAGGTCAGAGAGGCTGTTGTAGCCAAAAAAGCATCTTTCAGGAACTGGAAAAAGGAGCCAAATAGCAAAAACTGGAAATAAAAGCACTGGCAAGTTAGATGCAAGGTATTGATAAGGCGGAGAGAATATGAAAAAAATGCTTGCTGTGGAAGCAAAAAAGAGTAGTTACTCACCTGTAACAGGTGTTCTCCAGGAGCAGCAGGAATCAGTCCTCACATATGGGTTACATCGACGCCGATGAAGCCATTGCGGAGCATTTCCCCAGCTTTCCAAGAAAGCCTTTGGGAATGCAGGCACGCATGCGCGGTTCCCTTCCCGCCTAAAGGTGACATCTTGCCCAGTCAAATGACATAGCTAAAACAGCACACAAAAATGTAAAAATAAACTATGTACAACTGCAACTCCCAGGGGAGGAGGAAGGGTTGTGAGGACTGATTCCTGCTGCTCCTGGAGAACACCTGTTACAGGTGAGTAACTATTCTTTCTCCAGGACCAAGCAGGAAGTCAGTCCTCACATATGGGTGACTCCCTAGCTCTGGGCTACCAAGGAACCCAGGCTGAACAAGAGAACTCCCTCTAGTCCCAGCATCAAAGAAAGGCTTTTCACTGACAGAACCTCCACCGGTAGCCCAACGGAGGGCTGGAGTTGCCTAAACCTCAAAGAGATTCCGGAGTACTGCCTGGCCAAAAGCACTGTCCCTACGGGACTCCCTCTCCAGACAGTAATGGGCCGCAAAAGTCTGGCTTGAAGACCAAGTTGCAGCCCTGCAGATGTCCACCAACGGTACAGAGCGGAGGTGAGCCAATGAGGCAGCCATTACCCTGACACGATGGGCCGTGACCCGACCCTGCAAAGGAAGGTCAGCCGCCCTGTAAGCCTAGGTGATACAGTCAGCAGGATTGGAGGCTTGAGCAAAAGCAAGCCTCTGAGAAAGCGGGACACCAAGAGGTGAACCGACAGAGAATGTCCTTCCACCAGTGAGTGGTGAGCTGCTAGAGCTGAGAGGTGGACCCGAACAGAATTGGACTTAAGTCCTTGATTTGATAAGTGCAGTAAGTACTGAAATACTACTGGTACAGTACAGGAGAAAGGATCCTCTGTACGTAGCTGACATCACACAGAAAACCTTTTCCCTTTGAGAGCATAGGTTTTCCTAGTGGACTGTTTCCTAGAGGCTAGGACAACTTCCTCAACTTCCTGAGGTAGGCCCCAGGGAGCCAAAACTACCCTTGCAGCCTCCAGGCCATCAAATTGAGAGCTTAGAGATTGGGGTGCAAAAGGGAACCCTGATCCTGAGAGAGTAGTGATCATTGTGAGATACTGCTACCTATGATAACTACCCCTCTTACACTGTTACTATGAGATACTGTTGCCAATAGTAATTATTGTGAGATACTGTTGCCGGTATTGATCATTGTCAGATACTGTTGCCAGTATTGATTATTGTGAGAAGCTATTTCAGCAGTAATTATTGTAAGATACTCTTGCCAGTAGTAATTTATTGTGAGATACTGTTGTGAGTATTGACCATGGTGAGATACATTTGCCAGCAGTAATTATTGTAAGATACTCTTGCCAGTAGTAATTTATTGTGAGATACTGTTGTGAGTATTGACCATGGTGAGATACATTTGCCAGCAGTAATTATTGTAAGATACTCTTGCCAGTAGTAATTTATTGTGAGATACTGTTGTGAGTATTGACCATGGTGAGATACATTTGCCAGCAGTAATTATTGTAAGATACTCTTGCCAGTAGAAATCATTGTGAGATACTGTTACCAGTGATGATCATTGTGAGTTACTATTGCTAGTAATATTTACCCACGGCAATCAGTAGTAATTATCTCTTCTTGCATTGCTATTACAAGACACTGTTGCCAGTAGTAAATACCCTCCCTGCACTGTTAGCTTGAGATACTATTAACAGTAATAATTTCCCTCCCTCCAACTACTTCCCTCCAACTACTTCCCTCCCACTCTACCCATTACCTCATAAAATGAACAAAATGTCTCCTACTAAGATTACAAATCTCCTTTTCACTCTCTTCTTAATAACCCTCCTAACTCAACACATATACACTTACAAAACCAACCAAAGTCCATACAATAACATCCCAATCATCTACAATCATAACCGGAACCCTTATAATAATTTCCCAATCACGTACAATCAATACCAGAACCCAATATATAGCTCTACATACACAAACTCTCATAATCACCACTCGCGCCACACTTCACACAAACGCCATCACCGCCTCATCCAAATAAAGCAACAACCCATAAGTGATAAAATTGACCAAAATGACAATACAAACATCAAACTACAACTCATCCTAATAAACATACGATCCATAAGAAACAAAATACCTATAATTAATGACATAATTAACGATACATCCCCTGACATTATCTGTATTACTGAAACATGGCTCTCACCTACAGACACTATACTACTAAACCAGCTAACCACATATCAATATGACATATTCAATTGCCAAAGGAATATAAAAAGAGGAGGGGGTGTAATGATTCTCACCAAAAATTACCTAAAATTCACCCTAACAAACCTAAATAATATAGATGGAATGGACATCGTTAACATAGAAAATAAAACTATGGCTCTCACCCTCATCTACAGACCCCCATCATCCGATCAGAAAAACCTCACCCCTATCCTAGAACTTGCATGTACAGCATCACAAAGCAAACCACTTTTACTCCTTGGGGACTTGAACCTTCCATCACTGAACCATTCACAGTCAGATAACTTCATAGACGCTATGTCACAAATGGGGTTCACACAGATAATACATGCTCCTACGCACAAAAAAGGTAACATACTTGATGTAATTTTCCTCCCAGCCACACTCTACAGTCACTTACTACATACCACTCCGAGTATAACTGAAGTACCCTGGTCAGACCACCATCTAATCACAATCCAGCTACCAGCACAAATCCCAAAAAACAACGGGAGCACAACTCCACATACATCACGCTTCGTACGCTTTGACAAAGACACATTCCTCGATAAAGTACTACCCAAACTAGACACAAGCTCACCAGACATCAACTCAACCATAACACATTGGAATCTAACTATTCAAAAAGCAGCTGTCCACACACAAGTCTTACACAAACAAACAAAAAAGACAGAAAAATGGTTCACAAAAGAGCTGACAAAACTAAAAAAACAACTGAGGAGACAAGAAAAGAGATGGAGAAAACTAAAATCTGATGAAAACAAATCCCAATATATGCTCTTACTTATGGAATACAAAAACGCAATTAACAAATCAAAAGAGACTACCACTCCAAAGTAATAAATTCATCCATCAACCGCCCAAGGGAGTTATTCGCGATAGTAAAAACATTAACCAAAACTAATAACACCGAACCTAAACAACAAGCAATAAATATACAAACACTAGCAAAACATTTTGCAGAAAAACTAAAAAACAAAACCACTACCTCAACTCCTGTATTATCAAACACGAAAATCTCACATGAATGGACAAGTTTCCAGTTGGTAGAACAAAAACAACTCCTCAAAATCATAACTATGATAAACACCACCACTTCCCCACTCGATCCATGCCCCGTGTCATGGATTAAGTGTGCAAGAGATGAACTGGTGGTAAATATACAATACATCGTTAACCAATCCCTTTCACAGGGCATCATGCCTGATGCCCTAAAACTCACAACACTCCGACCAATAATAAAGAATAATAAGCTCGACTCAAAAGACCCGAATTCATACAGACCCATAGCCAGCATTCCATTCATAGCCAAAATAATAGAGAAAACAATTCAAATTCAGTTACAAGAACACATTGATGAACACAAACCTCTTGACTCACACCAATTTGGTTTCCGCCCATTCCATGGAGTAGAAACCCTCCTAATCACCCTTATGGACTTCCTCATCAAGGGCACAGATGACAAACATCAAGGCTTCTTACTCCTATTTATAGATATCTCTGCCGCCTTCGATAACATTAATCACATGACACTGATCAACAGATTAGAAAACCTAGGAATAGGCGGGATTGTCCTTAACTGGTTCAAATCCTATATTTCACATAGATTAATACGAGTCCAAATTGACCAACAAGCATCAGAAACATTCCCTCAAGGACAGGGAATACCCCAAGGATCAGCCCTTTCAGCCCTCTTATTTAACTTGTACCTGCAACCGATAACAGACATATTTAAAAAACACAGGATTAACCATTTTATATATGCCGATGACATCATGTTAGCTATCCCCATAAATGCTAAAAACCCTACATATGACTCGCTATCCAAATGCATGGCTGAGACCTCCTCCTGGATGGAAACTAACCACCTTAGCATAAACCTCAAAAAAACTGAGGCAATGTTTGTGACAAGACCACCCACGACTGAGAACACATACCCAGAAACAATCACAATCAACAAAACCTCCATACCCGTCAGAAAACAGGTAAAATACTTAGGAGTAATAATAGACCACACCCTCACCATGCTACCACACATAAAACAAATAGTAAAAACCATTTTCTATAAACTCAAAACTATTCAGCACCTAAGGCCACTCCTTGAAACACAAGACTTTAGATCCGTAGTAAGTACACTGATCACCCCGCACTTCGACTATTGCAATAGTCTCCTAATAGGCCTCACCCAAAAAAGCATATACCTTCTCCAAAGAGCACAAAACATCTGTGCAAAGGTAATCTCTAAAGCTCGCCTAACAGACCACGTAACCCCAATACTGCTGGAACTCCACTGGCTCCCTATAAACAGCCGAATCAAATATAAGATTATCCTAACAACCTATAAACTCATAAATGACATAACCCCTTCACACCTATCCACATTACTGCAATCTCCAACATCGACAAGGACCCTCAGACAGAACGCAGCCCACTCCCTCATCATACCAAAAGCCATCCGTAAAACTAAGAATTCCACTAGCTCCAGAGCATTCTCATTCACTGCCCCTACACTCTGGAACGACCTCCCTATTGAACTTCGCACCATAAGAGACCTCACCCAATTCAGAAAAGAATTAAAGACCTACCTGTTCACTGAACACTTCGAAATCCCCTATTCCCCCAAAGCCAGCTCCACAACAAACATGGTCACACATACACAAACTCCCTTAATCCCCTAACCCAACAATGTAACCACAAGACTTTTCCCCCCCTCACACCTTGAAGACGAAAAAAGGAACTAAATTCCAGCACCTACACCAATTCCTGCCCCACACACCACACACACCACACACTGTAAATATTCATTTGTATAAAGTTTAATGTGTTTGCTTTAATACCTATAAATGTTATATTTACTGTTTAATGTAAATAGTTGATTTCTATTGTTCTATGTTCTATGTAAAATGTATACAAACTGTGTACATGACTGTTAACTTGTTATATGTAAACCGCCCTTGATCTCTGGAAGGGGCGGTATAAAAGAAATAGTTAAATAAATAAAAAAAAATAAGAGAAGGTCGGGTTGCAACCCCACAGGCAGTGGAGGATCCACCGCCAGCTGAAGCAGAAGTGGGAACCAAGGCTGTCTCGGCCACCTGGGAGCTACCAGGAGGACCGAGGCCTTGTCTTGAAGAATCTTGAACAGGGTCCGGGCCACCAAGGGCGTGGGAGGAAACGCATACAGTAGGCCCTGAGACCATGGAATCAGAAAAGCATCTGCTGCTATCCGCAGAGGATGCGGTTGCCTGGAGCAGAACTTTGGCAGCTGTTTGTTCAGTGGACTGGCAAACAGATCTATGGATGGAAGTCCCCATTTCAGGAAAATCTTCTGAAGCACCAAAGGATGGAGCTGCCACTCGTGGGGCTGTAGAGTCCTGCTCAATCTGTCGGCCAGGTAGTTTTCCTGGCCAGGGAGATACACAGCCTTGAGGAGCATGTTGTGCCTGAGTGCAAACAAGCAAAGGTCCTGTGCCTCCCGACACAGGAGCCTGGACCCAGTTCCGCCCTGCTTGTTCACATAGAACATGGCTACCTGGTTGTCTGTTTGAACTAGGACAGACTGATGAGCCAGGGTTGGAGAGAAAGTTTTGAGGGCTAACCAAGCAGCCCTGAGTTCCAAAAGATTGATTTGCTGTGCGGCTTCCCAGGGAGACCACAGGCTAGATTGGAGATTTAAAACCAAGAGAAGATAATGTGTCAAGGAGGAGAGAGTGATAAACAGTATCAGAAGCAGCAGAAAAATCAAGAAGAATAAGAACTGTGTAAAGGCCTTCGTACTTATCCAAGAACAAGTCACTGGAGACTTTGGCAAGAGCCGTTTCAGTAGAATGAAGAGGTTGAAAACCAGATTGGAAGGGATCAAGAAGGGCATGAGAGGAGAGAAAATTGAGGCAGCGGTGGAGGACTGCACATTCAACAAGTTTGGAAAGGAATGGGAGATGGGTCGAGGGAGTAGGGTCAAAAGAAGTTTTTTTGAGGAGAGGAGTGATCACAGCATGCTTGAAGGTTGCAGTGGAGAGTGAAAGGCTGAGAATCTATTAGATGGAAGGGATGACTGGTGAGGAGATGGGATAGGATCAGAAGAACAGGTAGTGAGTTTAGAGGAGGAAAGAAGGGAGATTTCAAAGATTTTAGAAAAGGATGAAAGGGTGGGGGAAGTTGAGAGGAAAAGTTGATATTGCTGAAAGGGAAGAGGGAGTGAAGAAGGAATAATAGGGAATTGAAGAGTAATCTTAAGGACTTTGTCATGGAAATAGTCGGCTAGGGTTTGGTCAGAGAGAAGGAGGGATAGGAGTTGGTGGTGCCTTAAGAAGGGAGTTGAGAATAAAGAAGAGATGACATGGGTTAGAGGCAAGACAGTTGTTCAGATGGATAAAATAGTTTTGCTTTGCAAGTGCAATGGTGGAGTGAAAAGAATTAAACATAAAGTGAAGGAAGTCAGAAAGGGAGCGGGATTTAAGCCAAATGTATTCAGCTGAGACGGCACAGGAGCCAAGGTAGCGGGTAGTAAAAGATAGCAAGGGCTGAGGTGAAGTGTACCTCACAGGACGTGGAATGGGCGGAGCAAGCGTATCCAGAGTGGAGGAAAGAGCAATGTTGTAGGAAATAATGGCCTAATCTGAAGGAAGAAAGGAAGAGAGACAAGTGGATAGAGTCAGTGGATCAATAGCATGAAGATTCCTAAAAAAAATAGGAGGAGATAGGTCGTGATTGAGGTGGGGAATGATGAAGAGTGAAGTTTCAGAGATAGTGGTCAGATAAGGGAAGAACTGAGATGTGGAAATTAGAAGGTAAACAATTAGAGTAGAAAACGAGATCAAGGCAGTGACCAAGCTGATAAGTAGGGGCAGAAGAGCAAAGATAGAGATTGAAATTGAAGGTAAGAGAAAGGAGCTGAAACACTTGGGGTCAAAGGAGTTATCAATATGAAAATTAAAGTCACCAAAAATAAGGGATGGGGAAGAAGAATCCAGGAATAAGGAGAGCCAAGAGTAAAAATCAGTGAGGAAGGTAGAAATGGACTTGTCAAGGGGTCTATAAATAACAGCGATCCGAAGAGAATAGAAAAAAACAGATGGAGTGGACTTCAAAGGGGGGAAAGGAATGGGACTAAGGTAGAAGGAGGGGTTGAAATTGACAAGGAGAAAGTAGAAACCCAACACCATCACTGCGACCAGTGTCACGAGGGGTGTGGGAGACTTGGAAGCTGACATTGAGAGAGGGCAGCAACTGAAGCAGTGTCATCGGTGAGGAGCCAAGTTTCTGTAAATGCAAGAAGATGAAAAGCACGAGAGAGAAAAAGATCATGGGTAAAGAGAAATTCATTAGAAATGGAATGAACAAGCACAATGAAAATGGGAGAGAGAAGGGTGAAAAGAGGGATATGGATAAGATTGCATTGGTGGTGAGAGAAAGATGAAGGGGGAGGCCAGGATTGGGATTAATGTCGCCAGAAGACAGAATTAGAAAGAGTGCGAGGGAGAGAGGAGGCAGCACAGCGGAAATGAGTGTGAGGTTGTTTTAGTGAGGAAGGAGAAGGTGATATTCGAGCGCTAAGGAGAGGATAGTGGAAAAGATGGGGGAGGAAATAGGGAAGGTGGAGAGAGGGTAAGAGAGAGGACGGGTAATGGGTTGGCGGAATAAGGGAAAAAGATTAGGGAGGTTCAGAAAATGGAAGATAGAATGATGTGGGACCATAGGAAATGGCAGAAGAAAATAATTAACAGCAATAACCTATAAATCAAAGATATTAAAGAACATTAGAATCATCGAATAAGGGCTGAAAAAGTTGAGAGAACCAACAACTGAACACAGTCCAATTGTGATGATGGATGGTAGTCCCATGGATCCAGAGGAGCTCTAGTTCAGGCGACCATACAAAGCAAAAGATGCTGTATGGCTTTAGTTGATGACACTACTTGGGTGATCTGGACATGTCCTATGGAGCAAGTTCTCTTCAGATGGCAAACTGTGTGGTATCAGAGCAGCGGAGACCAGATGCAGTTACTCTACAAGTCACCGGAGTTGAAACAGCAAAGAGCTGAGTCAACAGCCATGGCTCCATCAGCTAGCAGCAAACGGTCATCAGTCTCAAGGGCCACAAAACCAAGGCCGTTGAATGAGTCGCTTCAAACCTGATGAAAAGAGGCTGTGCTAGGACCATCCACTGTTCCATCAGCTAGCCAAATCACCTCACCAGCAACACTGACACTGCGTCTCCCAACAGAAAAACAGCCCGACCGAAGCCAGAGACTGCAGTGGCTGCTGCCGGTGCTCCACGGGAGGAATCGAGCCGTTGGACTCGGCGGACGATGCTGAGACACACTAAATGTCAGTGGGGAGGTGTCCCCTGCTTTAATACCACCTTTCGGAGATTCACCTGTGTCAAGTGTGTCAGAGTGGTGACACCCTTCAGTAGCCACAGCATGGAGAGGTAACAACAATGGTGGCTCTGGCACTCAGTACCGCTACTCATAGGCCTCCACACCTGGAGCAAATGTCACAGCCTGGGCCGCTGCTCCTGGAGCTGCCTCTCTGGCCTCAGTCGCTTCTCATTAACCAGTTAGCGCTCCGGTCTTCGAGGGCACCGGCAAAAAATGTTTCAGTGACCCAGGGGTAGGCTCCAAGTATGGCTGTAAGTTAGCACTATGCTGCAATCCCAGACAAGCTCAGGTTTATCCACCACCTTGGATGTAGTCAGTTCACTTATCAAGGGCTTAGAGTGCATTTATTAACACAGATCCTGAGGAGCTCAAGTTCAGGCAGTCATATTCCAGAACATCTGAGGCTGCCAGACTTGGACTTTGGACTTCAATACTACATCCCTGTAGGTCTCGTCTATATAACTGTCTTCCTTATGTCCTCCAAGTCTGCCACTCTAGCCTCCAAACATCAGACTTGTTTCCTGAGAGCAAAGACCTCCTTGAACCTAGTGCACACATAAGACCCCTCACCAATTGCGAGAAAATCATATATGTGACACTCGGTGCAAAAGACTGGAAAGCCCCCATCTCGCTGCTGGAATGTTGTCTGCATTTTAAGATTTTGTTTAAGTATTTAAGTTGTTTACTTAGGTTTACTGGGGATGCTTATACTAATACAACTATACCTAATACGTTTAATGGACTTTGTTCACCTCGTGATTAATTAATCTCAGGTCCTTAATTAATGTATCTCTGATGAGGATAACCAGCCGTACCTGAAAGTAAATATGGGCACCTTCTTCCCTTTAATAGGTTTCAGAGCCTATAAAGCTATTATCATCCCTGGGTTGGGTGGGAGGGAAAGAAGCCTTAATAAAAATTGGCTTGCTACAAAGTGCCCTGACCTGTGCTTCTAAGGTAAAGTCTTACCATTTTCTTGTGTGATTCACATAGCCCTTGGTTTGATAGAGGGGCCTTTCAAATTCCACCTTTGATCTGTCACTTGCATTTAATACCTATTTAAGACAACTGCACAGATCTTTTGCCTCCTAACTGGAAGGCCTCTTTGTAAAGGTCACTAGAAAGAAGTTTATTTCTTTGTACTCAGACTATTTATTCTATTTCTATGCTAAGCTATACGCTGATTTGATTTAAATAACAAAGCTCTCTAGAAACAAATTTATTTCAGTAACTAATTACTCTAACTTTTTATTCTAAGCTATACTCTGATTTGATTTAAATGAAATCTCTAGTGGTACTAAGACCTGGCTGACTCAGCAAAAACAATGAATTCTAAAATACACAGATTTATCAGCTTTAACCCAAAGAATTCCCTTTTTCCCTAAGATTTAGCGTATATTCCAAAAGATAAATACTTACAAGTGCAGATCTATTTCCAATTGTAGCATTCTCTTTAGGCCCAGATTAGCCATTTTCTCCGGGAACAAGCAGGAAGTCAGTCCTCACATATGGGTGACATCGGCACCAATAGAGCCCTCTCAGAAGCATCCCACCCTGCTTTCAATGAAAGCCTTTGGGAGATGCCACTATGCATGCATGGTGCCCTTCCTGACCAAGGGTGCCATCTTGCTCAGTCTCCTTTTTTCTGCGGAGCCGTTCAAACGTCTGTCTGGTCTTTCGCTGGAAAAAATTGATTTTCTCAACCTGAGTTTTATATTCTTCCCGGTAGTGCACCGGTACACTTCCCGACACCAGAACCTGCTGCCCCAGCATCAAGTCTCGAGTTCTTATTTTGTTTTTTTCCCCGGCGCCTTCGCACCTTTTTTCCAACTGGCAGCACCATGGGTCTTCAACCTCACTGGGGTACTTTTTTCCCCCATGGCTACCAGTGGCTTTAAAAAGTGTGATCGGTATGCCAAAATAATGTCCCTGACTGACACACATAACTGCTGCCTGGTGCCAGACTACGACCCCACGGCATGCGGCCTCTGAAAAAGATGTCCACTAAGGCCCTCAAGAGCCGCCAGCAGCAGCATGATAAGTTTTTCCCGGAGTCTTCAGTACCGCCGAAGGCCAAGCCCTCCACTGAAGCCACAGAGGCTCGGGGTAGCCTTACGGACCACGATCAATGGTGTGGCTCCTTGGAAAGGTGGTCTCCCTGGAGGGAACTCAAGAAGAAGACCTCAAAGGCGGCGTCCCTGGACAGCTCTGACAGGCCGGGTAAGCCCCGAGCCAGGTCCCGCAGTCTTTGATGCTCGTCCGAGGGATTGGAAAAGGAGCAGCCTGCAGAGGTCCCTCGAAAGGACTCGACCTCGGACCGGCCTCGATCTTCAGACTCTATCCTTATTGAGAACTCTCCCTTGCAGGAACCAGCATCAGGCCCGACTCCTTCAGTGCCCATGCCAATGGCTGCGGAGCCTTCTAGACTCGAGTCCAGAATGGCGGCCCTGGAGTGCAGCTTGTCTGCCTTCATAGACCAGCAGTGGGCGCTGTTTTTCGGTACCACCAGTTCCTCTGTCCAGACCACTGGGCTCTCGACGTCGAAAATGTTTCTGGAGGCCAAGCTCGATCCTTTGCCGAGGTCTCATAAGAACGTAAGAACATAAGATATTCCATACTGGGTCAGACCAAGGTCCATCAATCCCAGTATCCTGTTTCCAACAGTGGCCAATCTAGGTCAATACCTAGCAGTTTCCCCAAAAGACACAGGTTCCACAATGCATGTATTGGGTCAAGCATTGATATCCTGGGTCCCTTCTTAATAATGGTTTATGGACCTTTCCTCTAGGAACTTATTCAAACCTATTTTAAACCCAGCTACACTAACAGCCTTTACTATATCCTCCAGTAACAAATTCCAGAGTTTGATTACATGTTGAGTGAAAAAATATTTTCTTTTATTAGTCTTAAATAGGTTACCCTGTAGCTTCATTGCTTGTCCCCTAGTCTTTCTATATATTTTTTTTATATTTTTATTTTTATAATCAAATTTTTCCAGATATCCAACATACAACTAAAGTCAGCTCCTCCTCTCCTTTCTATGGGCTTTCAGTAGCTTGTAGCTTGTGAATCCCATATGTGAGGACTGACTTTATGCTTGTTCCTGGAGAAAGTGTAGTTACTCACCTGCAACAGGTGTTCTCTGGGGTCAGCAGGAATCGGTCCTCACAATCGTCTCTCCTTCCCTTGGAGTTGCTTCTTTACCATCTTTTGTTTTTGCTGTCTTTTAGCTATGTCATCTGACAGAGCAATATAGCACCCTTGGGCGGGAAGGGCACCATGCATGCATGGTGGCATCTCCCAAAGGCTTTCTTTGAAAGCTGGGGGGATGCTTCCGTGAGGGCTCCGTCGTCACCCTTATGTGAGGACTGATTCCTGCTGTTCCCGGAGAACACCTGTTATAGGTGAGTAACTATGCTTCACTCATGGTCCTCTCAGGAAGGGAAACATCAACTAAACCAGCTAGCTCGGGTGAGCTTCCACTCTCGGGTAACAGGCAAAGTTCTAGATTGTCCAACAAGGCTCTTCCACCACTTGTGACAGGTTCTCTGGACAACCCCAGCTGGGGTGAAGAAGCACAAACTATGCAGGAGCCCAACACCTCCGTATCTCTGGGGCTCAGCCCAGAACCCAACTGCATCTGAGGTTGCTGTGCATTGGGGGAGGGAGGGGTAAGATCAAAACTCAAGGGAGATTTTGAGCTATTCTGCTCCAGTATTCTCATGCCAAGGAAACCGCCCCCAATACCGCAGACTGCTGCTCCAAACGGCTTAAATAAGCATCCATTGGACCCAAGGCAACTCGAATCGAAGTAAGCTGAGCAGCCTGGGCCTGCTTGCCCAGCTTCCCTTTCCTTCTTTTCCCCATCAGAAACCACCGACAGAGCAACGAGGGTTGCGGGCAGCCATTCTGGATTTCCCCTCCCCTTGCTAGCCACTGGTTTCCAATAGAGAGAGGTAGCCAAGATCCCAGAATGTACTTTAACCAAAACATCTAAAAATTCAATTTGTTGTTCAGAATACTTCATAGAAAATTTCAGAAATGTATTTTGAACATTAATCCAAGATTCAAATTCCAATAGTTGTTGAAAGGGACCATGCTAAATAAAAAATATATAATCTAAAAAGCGCCTCCACCAGCTAATATGAGCAAAAAGGTTCTTCCTTATCGTTCCTCTAGTTCAGTCCTCCACCTCTGGGTAGTGTACCTCCTCCTGCAGCTTGGAGACTGGGCATGTCAAAAATGTGACATCACTGGATATAGCCTGCTGGTCTCTCCCATCAGCCCCAGTGTGTCCAGTTTCCATACAGCAGGAGGACGTAGTGAGCCTAGGTGCTAGGCTCACTTGAAGAACAGATAAGGAGCACTTTAGTTACGATTTAGGTTTTTAAAACTGTTTCTTTGGTCCCTTTAACTTAATTCCTTTTTCCCTGGGAGCTATCTTTTTAAAAAAAAAAAAAAAGAAAAGAGACCGACCGGCTTCAGGTTGTCTTTTCTTCTTCTCTCCCTCTCATACCGGAACAGTTAAGCTCAACAGATCTCTCCTCCTGGGCTGTACAGGGGAGAGCTCTGCAGGACGCACACACACACTCGGTGGTGTTCTCCAGCTCCGGTTCGCCACAGGGAGTCGAGGCAGGCAGTCCTGGTCGGCGGAGCAGCTCTCGCCGCGAACATCGCTCGCTTCAGAGCTTAGCGACGTCGTGGCTTCTAGGGCAGCACATCAGTGTGGTAAGTCAGAGCAACTGATCAGGCACATTTTTTTCTGGTCCTCGGCGGCACAGGGAAGAGCCTCCTGGCAGCGCAGCGGGGAGTTGAGAATGGGTAGTCGTTCATGTTTTCAGCACCAAGCAGGGCCTGACAGCATTTGCAGCCATTTTCCCGCACGATTAAAGCCGCGTGGCGTTCTTGGTGTGGTGGCTCACACTTGGGGGAAACAACATGGCATGGTCCTGAACTAAATTCCGAATCCCTTTTCTTTTAGTTTTCTCTTAGTTTTTATTTTCGGGGGGGGGGGGGGGAACCCTTGGTTGATTCTAGGGGTTGGTGCCTTATATTGGTTTTTTATTGTTTTCATTCCCTTCAGGTTCTAGTAAAAACAAAAAAAAACAAAGGGGTGGCAGTAATTTCAATCCCCTTTTCTGTACTGACAAGGAATTGGTGGGAGTGCATAGCTCATGTCATCACGCCCACAGTGTGTTGTCTGCGGCACTCGCAGAGGCACAGTCTCTGACACCGGAATCTGCCGGAGCAACACTACAGTTTTAACCAGCGTGGAACAGCAGATGAAAGGTAAAGTGATTCAAGATGCTCATGGTCCGTCGACAGGAGTTGAAGGAGAGTCCTTGATGGGTTCCCCGTCAGTGCCCTGCCTGGAAATCCCAGCGGGTCCATCAAGTGCTCTACCGGCGATGGTTTCGGGGCCACCTCTCAGAGATTTCTCTCTGGACTTTGTCTTAATAATGCGTTTTGCTTGCAGCGGCAGGGGAAGATACCTGAGCCTTTGCCGCTTGCGTCTTCAATGCAGCAGCCAAGGTTAGAAGAGGTTGGTAGCAATCCCCCAAGGGCCCCTAAGAGGCGATGGTTTCGGGGCCGCCTCTTGGAGATTTCTCTCTGGACTTCGTCTTAATAATGCATCAAGCGTTTTGCTTGCAGCGGCTGGGGAAGATACTTGTGCCTTTGCTGCTTGCGACTTCAATGCAGCAGCCAAGGTTAGAAGTTGGTAGCAATCCCCCAAGGGCCCCTAAGAGGGCTCGACCTCTTGACCATTCACCTTCAGATATGGAATGGTCTGAGACAGATGAGGCCGAGTTAGAATTCGAATCAGAAATGGAGGAACTGGAAGAAGGGGAAATACCGGAACCTAAGGATCAGGCGAAAATCATTTGGGTATTCCGGAAGGACGAACTTACAGCTCTTATTATGGAATCCCTCCAGACGCTCAATCTCGCTACGGCACAGCCATTGGAGGAAGCGGGTTTAGAAGACCCGCTTATTCAAGCGGTGAGGCAATCTCAGGTAGTGTTTCCTGTTCACTGCGTGGTCAACCGGATGATCCAAGATGAATGGGATCTGCCAGAAGCGGGACTAAGGGGGTGGGGGTCAGGACCATGAACAGGCTCTATCCCTTAGCAGACAAGGACAAAGAAAAGTTTCGTTCACCGTGGATTGATGCGGCAGTGTCAGTGGTTACAAAGAAGACAACTATTCCAGTGGAAGGTAGCATGGCTTTGAAAGATGCACAGGATAGGAAAGTGGACGGATTATTGAAACAAGCCTTTGAGGCTAATGCTGTATCCTTACAAGCCTCCATTGTGGGGCTTGGGTGGCGAGAGCGTATCTTCAATGGTCCCAACGCATACGGCAGTCTAGTCAAATGGAACAGGAGAGTTTAATGGAGGTGACACGGCTCAAATCTGGGTCAGCATATTTGGCAGATGTACACTACGATTTGATCAGAGCATTAGCAAATAGTTTGACTTCATTGGTAGCCACTCGGCGGTCTCTGTGGTTAAGAAATTGGGCGGCCCACAGCTCTTCTAAGTCACGCCTCAGTAAGCTTCCCTTTAAAGGGAAGTTATTGTTTGGAGAAGATCTGGACAAATTGGTTAAGGATTTGGGAGAGTCCAAGGGCAGAAGACTTTCAGAAGATAAACCTAAGCAAGGGAAGTCCATGCCGGCCGCTTGGGGCCAGTTTAGGGATTTCAGGAGATTTCGTACTTCTCGCTTAGGAGGTTTCCAAAGAGGAAGATTCGCTTCTAGAACCCGTGGGTTTCGTGGAGCAGGAAGAGGTTTCGCAGCAACCTCCACAGCGTCAAGTCAAAAACCCCAATGAAACGAGGCGAGCCCCAGTAGGAAATCCACCGATTGAGGGCGACTTTGGGAGTTTTTTCCTGCCTGGGCCCAAATAACATCCGACCAATGGGTGTTCGAGATAATTTGCGAAGGTTATGCCCTAGAATTAGCACGTCCGGTTCTGGACTCATTTGTGCTTTCACCCTGCAAAGGGCGGCAGAAGACGCTAGCGGTACGCTGTATGTTGGATCGACTCTTGGGAGCAGTTGCGCCGGTTCCGGCAGCAGACTGCGACGTAGGTCGTTACTCCACTTATTTTGTGGTGCCAAAGAAAGACGGGTCTCTCCGGCCTATCCTGGATCTAAAAGGGGTGAAACGCTGTCTTCGAGTTCCGCATTTCCGCATGGAAACGTTGCAATCGGTCATTGTGGCGATCCGCCAAGGAGAGTTCTTGACTTCCCTCGATCTCACAGAGGCGTATTTGCACATCCCAATCAGAGCAGCTCATCAAAAGTTCCTGAGGTTCGCACTCCCTTGGGGACATTTCCAGTTCCAAGCATTGCCCTTCGGGCTGGCGACGGCTCCGTACACCTTCACCAAGATCATGGTGGTGGTGGCGGTGGCGGCGGCGGCGGCGTTGCGAAAGGAAGGCATTCTAATTCATCCTTATCTCGATGATTGGTTGATTCGGGCAAAGTCCAAGGCTGAGAGCGTGCAGGCTACAGACAAGGTGGTGAAGTTTTTGTAGAGCCTCGGCTGGGTGGTCAATGCGGCCAAGAGCCACTTAGTTCCATCCCAGGTTCTCAAATATCTGGGGGTACGTTTTGACACACGGAGAGGAGCCATGTTTTTGCCGGATCGACAGGCTCAAGTCATTCAACAGCTAGTACGCAAGTTCATATCCACCCTGGCTCCATCAGCATGGAGCTATCTTCGCGTGCTAGGGACAATGGCGGCGACCCTGGAGGTAGTTCCGTGGGCCAGACTTCATATGCGGCCGTTGCAGAGAGCATTGCTTCACTGTTGGTCAAACCAGACTGACTCGCTGAACAAACGTCTTCCCTGCCCTCCTTGGGTCAGGCGGTCCCTTCAGTGGTGGCTAAGTCCAGGATCTCTCAAGGCGGGCCTGCCCGTGGAACAGCCGCAGTGGCTCCCATTGTTGACAGACGCGAGTCTCACGGGATGGGGAGCACATTGCAGAGATATCTTTGCGCAAGGAGCTTGGACCGACCAGGAGGGCAAGTGGTCAATCAACCATCTCGAGCTGCGAGCAGTGTTTCTAGCGCTACAGACATTCAAAGCCACGGTGGAAGGCCAAGCGGTGCAGGTGCTTTCAGACAATTCCACGACGGTGGCCTACATCAATCGGCAAGGCGGAATGGGAAGTATGGCCATGGAAGAGGAAGCAAGGGCACTGCTCGCTTGGGTAGAACCTCGACTACAGGCGATATCGGCGGCGCACATTGCAGGGAAGGACAATGTGATGGCGGATTTTCTCAGCAGGGTCTGGGTGGATGCCGAAGAATGGGCGCTACATCTGGAAGTGTTTGCTCAAATTGTCCACAGATGGGGGCCGCCGATTATGTATCTCATGGCGACCTTTCAGTCAGCAAAAACAAGTCGCTTCTTCAGCAGGCGACAAGAGAAGATGTTGGAAGGGATCGACGCTCTGATACAACATTGGCCGTCATCAGGTCTCCTCTATGTCTTCCCCCCCATGGGCGCTAATAGGGCAAGTGGTTCAGCGCATTGAAGCTCATCAAGGGAGAGTGCTGTTGGTGGCTCTGGACTGGCCAAGACGCCCGTGGTATGCCCATCTAGTTCGGCTGCTCAATGGGGATCCTTGGAGGTTACCAATATTGAAGAATCTGTTGCTTCAGGGTCCGCTTTGAATGCCTCAGGTGGATTGGTTCTCGCTTATGGCTTGGCCATTGAAAGGGCGAGGTTAAGGAGAAAAGGTCATCGCGACTTTACTTCGAGCCAAAAAGAGGTCCACATCCCTCGCATATGTGCGCATATGGCATATTTTTGAGGACTGGTGTTCACGGCGACAGGTTTGCACGGCTACGGTATCTGTTCCTGTGGTGTTAAGCTTCCTGCAAGATGGGTTTGATAAGGGTCTCGCAGCCAGTTCCTTAAGGGTCCAGTTAGCAGCCGTGTCTTGCTATAGAGGCAAAGTCCAGGGAGTGGCCCTTGGTTCTCACCTAGGTGTCCTGCGTTTTCTTAAAGTGGTGTCCAGGCTGCAGCCATCTCATAGGATAATGGTGGCGCCGTGGGATCTCAACTTGGTTTTAGGGGCATTAGCTAAGGAACCCTTAGAGCCATTACACCAGGCGTCAGTTAAGGATTTAACCTTAAAAACAGTGTTTATGGTAGCCATCTGCTCGGAAAGGCAAATTTTGGAGTTGCAGGCCTTGTCCTGTAGAGAGCCGTTTTTGTCTTTTTCCAAAGAAAAGGTGGTATTGCGACCAGTTCCGTCTTTTTTGCCAAAGATAGTTTCTCTGTTTCACCTAAATCAATCGGTGTCCCTTCCAGCTCTAGGTTCGGTGGGGGAGGAACATCTCAGACTGTAGTTTACGACGCTTGGACATAAAGAGAGTGCTGCGGCAGTATTTAACGGTCTCAGAGACTTTCCGCAAGTCGGAACATTTATTCGTGATGTTCGGAGGTCCCCGTAAAGGGGAAGCAGCGGCGAAAGCGTCAATTTCCAGATGGATTAGAGAAGCAATTGCGTCACATATATTTTACAAGGTCGTCCAGTACCAGTGGGTTTACGGGCTCACTTGACTAGAGTGCAAGCGACTTCCTGAGCGGAGCACAGTTTGGTTCCGCCAGTGGAAATTTGCAGAGCGGCCACCTGGTTGTCTCTTCATACCCTTCAGTAAGCACTACCGCCTGGATGTTCTTGCGGCGAACGATGCCTGCTTTGGGTTGGTGGTGTTGCGATCCGGGTGGAAAGGTCCTTCCCAATGAGTACTGCTTTGTTAATCCCAGAGGAGGAGGACTGAACTGGAGGAACGATAAAGAAATAGAAATTACACTTACCTGGTAATTGTTGTTCCTTGAGGAACTCCAGTTCAATCTTCATTCCTGCCCGGGATTAGATTATTCAGCAGTTGATTATCGGTTTGGGGGGGTACAAGACACCCAGTGGGTATAACCATAGGCTCGGGATCGTTCTGATTCCTTCTATCTATTTCTTTATATTCTTTCTCTTCCTTGTCTCTGGCTCGGGAAAGTGCAAGAAGCAGTCCCCTTCTTACTGGAAGGGGGAGTTAGTTATCAATTGGTTATCAATTAGTTATAAGTTCAGATTGAGTATAAAGTTTAAATTTATTTGATAGCTACTTATTTGTTTCTCCTTTGAGTCTGCTTTATCAATAGTTCACTAGGACTGATAGGAGAGACCGGCAGGCTACATCCAGTGATGTCACGTTTTTGACATGCCCAGTCTTCAAGCTGCAGGAGGAGGTACACTACCCAGAGGTGGAGGACTGAACTGGAGTTCTTCAAGGAACAACAATTATCAGGTAAGTGTAATTTTTATATTCTGGGACCTTAGCTACCTCTCTCTATCGGAAACCTGTAGATAGAAACACACTGCTGCGCTTTGAAAGCAACCATCCTAGACATTTGAAGGAAAACCTGCCTATAGGTCAATTCTTATGTTTGCAGCATATCTCCACCTTGTTCCCTGATTTTTTTTTTAGTGAAAGAAAATGAGATACAAACTCAATTGTTATGTTGAGGATATCCTCTTTCGGCTGTAAAATGTGCTTTCAGAAGGGCTAGATATGCTCATCGTGAATGGTTATTGCTACCTGCTTGCCTGATCAGCAGTTGGAGGATCGAATGGTATGTGTATTATAATATTCTAATATTGCTCCTTGGATAGCTGGTTTTGATCAAACGTCATTGGTACATCCTGCAGGTACTGGAGAGTGTCTCTGATGTACCTCCTTCTTTTGCCTACAAACGAGGTAGGAATATTAACAACTGGTTACAAGGGAGATCACAACCCGCTGAAGGGACCCATATGCTCTGTGGTCATTGCCTATGGTGTGCCAATGCGATTGTGGGTTCAACTTGGTTTCATCCTATTACTCGTAAGCAATTTAGACTGCGGTATGCCATTTCTTATAACTCTCTAGATATGTTATCTACCTCATAATTTGTTCTTGCCCAAAATTATATGTAGGATGAACTATTAGACTGATTCACAAGTGTTTGAATGAACTCTATTGTAGGCTTTCCAGTAATACACTCTCAACCCCTGTGATCGCTCATTTTGTTGAACATAAACAGGCAATGCAATTCTGTTGGATTATGATAGATCAAGTAATTTTGGATTGGCATGGTGGGGATCCTGCAAAACGTCTGACTGACTTACAGCAAAAATGTATATGTTGTTTAGGTTCATTGGAACCATCTGGTTTAAATAATGAAATTGAGTTGAGTTGTTTTAATGTCTGATTGCTTTATGGTTTCCTTGAATGTTGAGTTTGATTATGTTAACTGGGGACACGTGATTGATTAATGGTCAGTGCTTAGGAATGGATGATTATTTATATTCTTATGCCAATCAGATGTGTACTAAGACAGCTGAAGGTTTGTGAAATCGTGATGGTTGGAGGTTTTTTGTATAGATTCCCCTGAAGCAAGACTTGTTAGTCTGAAACATGATGTCATGTAGGGTGGTATTGTAAAGTGAAACCGTTTTAAGTGGATGTTGAAAATTGTTAAGAGATTGCATTTACATTTACAGATGAGACCAGTGAATGAGAACACTGGGACCTATTATATGGGAATAGTTTCTCATTCTCCAGGACCAAGCAGGAAGTCAGTCCTCACTTATGGGTGACGTCGGCGCCGACGGAGCCCTCGCGGAGCAATTTTCCCCAGCTTTCAAAGAAAGCCTTTGGGAATTGCAGCGCGCATGCGCGGTCGTCTTCCCGCCCGAGGGTGCCATCTTAGCCAGTCTTCTTTTTTCCGCGGAGCCCTACAGACGTCCCCGTCTTGTCCCCGCGAAAAAGTTGATTTTCTTCTTTATTTTATCCTTTTTTCTTTCGGTTCGACGCCGATCGTTTTCCCCGCCCGGACTCGCGACGCCGGTCTCGAGTCCTCTTACTTTTTTCGGTTTTTCTGACTTAGTCAGCTTTCGTTTTCGGTTTCCCTGGCAGCCCGGTCCTTTGACCTCGCAGGGGCCCTTTTTCCCCTGATGGCTGCCAGTGGGTTTAAGCGGTGTGGTCGGTGTGACCGAAATATGTCACTAACCGACACACACGACTTTTGCCTCCGCTGCCTGGGCCCGGATCATGAGGAACTGATCTGTGGGCCCTGCAGCAAACTGTCCTCAAAGGCGTTGAGAAGTCGGCGGCATCAGCGTGAGAGAATCTTCGCTGACCCCAGCCGTACCCGGACCTCGTCGGAGGCCTCCGCATCGAAAGGCTCCAGCTCGGACCGTCGCCGGAGCTCCTCCGACCGGGGTTCTCCCTCCGGGGACCATCGTCAGAAGGAAAAACCCGCGAGGGCGGCGTCGGTGGACGCTCCTGGTTCCGCGAGGGCCAGGTCGCATAGCCCCAACAGCCGCCCCGGGTCCTTGGAGAAGGAACACATCCCGAAGCGACCTCGCCTGGAGTCGGAGATGCCTGCCCGGGTAAGTCCTGTGGTCCTTCTGGACTCGCCTCCGCGACAGCCGACGTCGGGCCCGACGCCGTCGGGGCCCGAGTCGAGGGCTGCTGGGTCACCTGAGCTCGGACTCAGGTTGACGGCCTTGGAGAGCAGACTGTCTGCCTTCATGGACCAGCAGAGGGCACTGCTCGCTGGCTTCGCTGGCGCCGCTGCCCCGACCGCCGGGACGTCGACGTCCAAGTCGACCCCGGAGACTGAGCCGATCCTCGAGTCGATGAGAACTCGAGTCGATCCTCGGTCGAGGTCACCCTCGGCCTCCCGTTCGGGACCGAGGTCGCCGACGCCGACTCCCTCGGCGTCGGGGCGGCTGGCGCCGCACCCTGCCCGGGCCGACCCCACCGAGTCCTCGTCGGAGTCGGTCTGGGAGTCTGAGGAGGAAGAGTCACCTGATTCTTTCCGGACTCGGTGTGTCCCATCGGACTCTCCGGAGTCCGAGCCTCGGAAGCAGTCCCCCCCGGAGGATGCCCGGTTCTCGGACTTCGTTAGGGATATGGCCAAGGCTTTGGCCTTCCCTGCGGATCCCGAGGAGGAGCCTCGAGCCGAAGAGCTCGACGCCCTCCAGTATGACTCTCCCGCGAGGGAACACTTTACTGTGCCGGTTCCTCCTATGCTGGAACGACTACTCTTCGGCATGTGGGAGAGTCCGGCCTCCTCGCCGGTCCTGAGCAAGCGGGTCGATTCTATCTATCGGGTCCGCAAGAGCCCTGGCTTTCAAAAGGCACAGCTGCCACACCATTCCATGGTAGTGGAATCGGCCATGCATCGTCTTAAGAGCCAGAAGATGCACTTCTCGGTGCCTCCTGGAAGGGAGGCCCGTAACCTGGATGGCCTTGGCAAGAAGTGCTTCCAGGGCTCTATGCTCGCATGTCGTGTCCAGACTTACCAGCTATACATGGGCATGTATCTCCGGGATCTGGCTAAAGAGCTAGCCGGATTCTCCGCTGGTCTCTCCGAGGAGCCCTTGCGGAGGTTCCTAGCCTTGTCCACGGGCATTCGGGAATGCTCAAAGTTCATGTCCCGAGCAGCCTATGATGGCTTTGAAGCCTCGGCTCGAGTGGCCGCAGCCGGCATCGGTGCCCGCCGACAGGCTTGGCTTCAGTCGTCAGACCTTTAGCCCTGGGTACAGGACAAGTTGGTCGATGTCCCCTGCCGAGGCGAAAACCTCTTTGGCAAGCCCATGGCGGAAAAGGCTGCACAAATTGAGACTGAGACTCTCACCAGGACCAGGCTTTCTAGGAAGACCTCCGCCCCTTCCCAGAAAAAGAAGGGCTCGGGGAAAAAGTCCTTTTACCCGAGGAAGGCGGCTGCCTACAAACAATACCCCCATTATCAGGCCCCTGCAGCTCCCCAACAGGGCCAGCAGGCCAAGGGACGGGGTAACGGGTCCCGTAGGCAGCAAGCCCCCAAGCCTGCACCACCAGCCCCTGCTCAGCAGGGTGGGGGTTTTTGACTCGCTCAGCATAGCCTCTCCCCCCCCGCTGGTTCCTCCCAGCACCGGAGGCCGGCTGGTTCACTTCGCCCACAGGTGGTCCAGCATCACCGCAGATGCCTGGGTGCTTCAGGTCGTGCGAGAAGGCTACCTTCTCCACTTCCATCAGGTCCCTCCCTCCTATTTTCCGGGAGAACCTCCGCGCCCCCCTCTGCACAGGGAGTTGCTCCTTCAGGAGTTAGCAGGTCTTCTGCAGGAACAGGCGGTGGAACCGGTGCCACACCACCTGAGAGGTCAAGGCTTTTATTCAAGGTATTTTCTGATACCAAAGAGAACAGGGGGCCTCAGACCCATCCTGGACTTGCGCAACCTCAACAAGTTCCTTGTGCGGGAGAAGTTCAAAATGCTTACCCTTGGAATCCTTCTGCCCTACCTCCAGCAGGGAGATTGGCTATGCTCCTTGGATCTAAAGGATGCCTACACGCACATCCTCATCCACCCAAGCCACCGCCAATACCTAAGGTTTGTGGTGGCAGGAAATCATTACCAGTACAGAGTACTGCCCTTTGGCCTGTCCTCCGCACCGCGAGTCTTCACAAAATGTCTCGCGGTCGTGGCGGCCCATCTCCGGCTTCACAGCTTCTATGTCTTTCCGTACCTCGACGACTGGCTCATCAGAGCAGCGTCCGCTCAGGAGGTCACCAACGCCACGTGCCGCGCGGTGACTCTGCTGCAGCACTTGGGCTTTGTTATAAACTTCGCAAAGTCCACTTTGCTCCCCTCACAGGATCTCGAGTTCATCGGCGCAAGGCTGCACACTCCTCAGGCGCGAGCGTACCTACCGCTCGACAGGGCTCAACGGCTCATGGACCTAGCCGACCGCTTTCGCAGCCAGCCCCTGGTCTCCGCCAGGCGCTTCCTGAGACTGCTCGGCCATATGGCTTCCACCGTCCATGTGACCCCCAATGCCCGCCTGAATATGCGGTCTGCTCAATGGTGTCTCCGCCGGCAGTGGCGTCAAGCCACGGGCGGCCTAGCAGACCTAGTGCGCGTTTCCGAGCCGCTGGTCTCGTCTCTCCGGTGGTGGCTCCGGCAGCCGAACCTGATATTCGGAATGCCTTTCCAGTCACCTCAGCCGACCCGGGTGCTGACCACCGATGCATCCCTCCTGGGCTGGGGAGCACATTGCCAAGGGGCACGTACTCAGGGCCTCTGGACCACGTGGGAGTCGGCTCAGCAGATCAACTTCCTGGAGCTCAGGGCGATCCGCCTAGCTCTCAAGGCCTTCTCCCACCTGACTTCCCAACAGTCCGTCCTTGTCCAGACGGGCAATCAAGTTGCCATGTTCTACGTGAACAAGCAGGGGGGCACGGGCTCCTTCCTCCTCTGCCGGGAGGCACAGAAGCTCTGCTCTTGGGCCGTCAGTCACGGCATTCTCCTCAAGGCAGTTTATCTCCCGGGCCAAGACAATTGCCTTGCAGACAAACTCAGCAGGGTCCTCCGGCCGCACGAGTGGCGTCTGGATCCCTTGGTAGTTCAGAAGCTCTTCCTCAAGTGGGGTCTCCCCACGGTGGATCTCTTTGCCAGTCCTCACAACCGGCAGCTTCCTCGCTTCTGCTCTCGTCAGCCACACCCCCTTCGGGTTGCGGCGGACGCCTTTCTGATCTCGTGGTCGGGGAGCCTTCTGTACGCTTTCCCTCCCATCCCGCTAGTCTCTCGGACTCTTTTCAAGGTTCTCCGAGACAAAGCCTTCATGATCCTGGTGGCCCCTCGCTGGCCCAGGCAGCCGTGGTTTCCGCTCCTGCTGCAACTGGCGGTGGAGGATCCAGTCCCTCTGGGGGTACAACCGGATCTCCTCACTCAGGATCAGGGGTTCCTCCTGCACCCCAACCTCAGGTCTCTCAACCTCATGGCCTGGCAGCTGAGAGGGTAGTCCTTGCTCCCCTTCTCCTGCCGGCGGAGGTGGAAGAGGTCGTCTTGGCTTCGCGACGGCCTTCTACCCGCAAATGCTACGCCCTTAAATGGCGTCGCTTTGCAGTCTGGTGTACCCAACAGTCTCAGGATCCCTTCTCCTGCCCGGTGTCGGTGATCTTGCAGTACTTGCTGGACCTCTCTAATCTGGGACTTAAGTCCAACTCCGTCAAAGTTCACCTCAGTGCTCTTTCAGCACATCATGTGCCGGTGGACGGCAGACCTCTCTCCAATGACCCTCTCGTAGCGAGGTTTCTCCGAGGTCTCCTTCTACTTAAACCACCTCTGCGCCCGCCAGCGCCTGACTGGGACCTGAATGTGGTTTTGCAGCGGATCACCTGTCCGCCTTTTGAACCTATGGCTACCTGTTCTCTCCGTTTTCTGTCTTGGAAAACACTGTTCTTGATAGCCCTCACTTCCGCTAGACGCGTAAGTGAATTGCAGGCCCTCGTGTCTGATCCCCCTTACACTAGGTTCTACAAGAATAGGGTAGTCCTACGGACTCACCCGAAATTTCTGCCTAAAGTGGTCTCCCCTTTTCACATCAATCAGGAGGTGGTACTTCCAACCTTCTTTCCCAGACCACACTCCAGCCGAGCTGAAACGGTCCTCCATACCCTGGACTGTAGAAGGGCTTTGAACTTCTACCTTGACCGTACGCGGGAGCACCGTAAAGCTGCTCAGCTTTTTGTGTCTTTTGACCCCAATAAATTGGGGCTCCCGGTCTCCAAGCGTACTCTGTCCATCTGGGTTGCGGACTGTATCTCTTGGGCTTATGGGGCAGCCGGACTCTCCTTAGAAAGTCGAGTCACGGCTCATTGCGTTAGGGCAAAGGCCACGTCAGTGGCTTACCTCCGCTCTGTTCCGCTGGCAGACATCTGCCGGGCCGCTACTTGGTCTTCGAGCCAGACTTTTGCGGTCCATTACTGTCTCGAGAGGGAGTCCCGTAGGGACAGTGCTTTCGGACAGGCAGTCCTCCGTAATCTCTTTGAGGTCTGAGCAACTCCTACCCTCCATCCCGGATGTGGGCTACCGGTGGGTGATAATTCAGTGAAGATTCTATCCTTCTGTGCTGCTGAGCTGGAGGGAGCTCATTTTTGTGCTTAGGGTCTCCGGTAGCCTTGAGCTTGGGAGTCCCATAAGTGAGGACTGACTTCCTGCTTGGTCCTGGAGAAAGCGTAGTTACTCACCTGTGACAGGTGTTCTCCAGGAGCAGCAGGAATCAGTCCTCACTACCCTCCCTCCTCCCCTTGGAGTTGCAATCGTCTGCTTATGTTCTTTTTGCAAATTTTTATGCTGTCTTTTTTAGCTATGTCATCTGACTGGCTAAGATGGCACCCTCGGGCGGGAAGACGACCGCGCATGCGCGCTGCAATTCCCAAAGGCTTTCTTTGAAAGCTGGGGAAAATTGCTCCGCGAGGGCTCCGTCGGCGCCGACGTCACCCATAAGTGAGGACTGATTCCTGCTGCTCCTGGAGAACACCTGTCACAGGTGAGTAACTACGCTTTATAGTCCTAAAGCAAATATCTGAAGGTCTCTGTTTGTATTTTTAGCTGTATAGTTTGATGGAAATACTATTAAGAATGCAAAGTAAATGAAAGAGTGATTTGTTTGATTTTGAATAATCATGTCCTGGCAATGTCCCAGTTTTTATACTATTTTCCTACTAATTCCTTTTTTGATTGGTTTTGTTTTATTTGATTCTTCTATGTGTCAAATATGTGTGCATATATAAGCCATAGCCATTTATTTCACTGGCTACTTTTTTTTAGGAGATATTGGACATTAAGGGGCTGAACTGCAAGAGTGCCAACAATGTTGACCACAACTGTATAAATTGCACTTCCACTGCGTATTTCATTTTCTTTGTTATTTTTATTGCGAAAGCTTCACCCTGTATTATACTAATTACCGTATTTTCCGGCGTATAAGACGACTGGGCGTATAAGACGACCCCCTACTTTTCCTGTGAAAATATAGGGTTTGGCCTATACTCGCCGTATAAGACTACCCCTCTTATATTTATCGTACACACGAGGACCTTCACATTTACCCTACATTTTGTTGCACAAACTCATAGCTCTAGCTAGCCATCTTTAAAATTACACTTTGGCATCTGCCAGTGCTGTTGAATTCTTTAGCATCTACTGCTGGAAATCCTATGTTTTACAAAGTGCACTTCTTAAAGACATTGAACAATCCTTTTTCAGTTAAATTTATCTGAAACTAATTGTAATAAGTAGTAGAGACGTTCTTTGAAAGATATTGACTTACATTACCTTGTTAAAAAGATTCATATGCAATTAGCACTCAATCTTTGTTTTATGATTGCATTGTCTCAGTTTACTACCTACCAAATCTAAATTGTCAAAGGCAATTTACCGGTATTTGATTTCTAAGGCAAGTCCCATCAGGCTAGCAATCAATCTGCTCTTCCAGTGGCTGGAGTCAGGGTCCATGATTCCATGGCTATGGAAGCAGCCCTGGTGCACAGCTCCTGTCGCAGGATCATCACGGCAATGACCAGCGGCAGAATCAACTGTCCCGCGGCCCCTTCCTGTCTGCCCGGCAGAGCCCTCAGCTGTTAGCTCCATCAGCTGCGGGCTTTTCAAGCTGTGAAGAGTGATTTCCCTCTCGCGGCTCTGTTAAGCCTGCCGGGGCTGATGGGAATTCCCATCAGCCCCGGCAGGCTTAACAGAGCCGCGAGAGGGAAATACTACTCTCTTCGCGGCTCTGAAAGCTGCCGCTGATGGAGCTAATAGCTGAGGGCTCTGCCGGGCAGACGGGAAGGGGCCGCGGGACAGTTGATTCTGCTGCTGCCACGGCGGTAGTGGCAGCAGCAGCAAAACCAAGGGTTTGGGGGTTTTTTTTGTTGTTTCTTCTCCGTCCGCAGAGTTAAAAAAAAAAAAAAAATTATACCGGCGTATAAGACGACCCCCGAATTTTGAGCATATTTTCAGGGGTTAGAAAGTCGTCTTATATGCCGGAAAATACGGTAATATCTCTTGTCATGGGCAAGGCTAGAGTAAGACATTGGCAAACTAGTAACGTATCTAGGGCCCATAGTTTAAGGGGATCCTTTCAGTTGTGCTCAGGAATTAAGATTTTACTGGTAGCCGCTAAGATGTGGATACTCTTATTCAGTTTAAAAACTTATCTGCAGATTTCCAATCCTCCCCTTTATAAGTTTGCCCTTCCTGCTTCCCATTTTATTAGGAGCACCGGCTTCAGACAGTGGGAAGGCTGCAGGGCGGAACACTGAAAAGAAGCTGTAGTTGCAAAAAGGGAAGCGGGGTAACTTGCTGGGCTATAGAAATTACATTTCTGCGTGTAGTGGGAGATGGAAAAGAAATTAAGCAGCCTCCTAAAAATGCCTCAGTGAATTTGTTAGAAAAGCAGTTTCAACAGCTGTGGCATACAAACACTAATTCACAGTAACATAGTGATTTAAGGAATTACACCTTCCAGACAGTTCTCCCCTCTCATCTCCTCTCCCGATCATGGACCCACAGAGAACCATCATGCCCACACATGCACAGATGTACATTTACTGGCGCAAACACATGCACATACATACAACCATGTGTGGCAGGTGCAGGCCTGTGATCCACGGTGTCTGACATAAGCAGGCAGGCCTAACTAGCTTGACCTGTAAATGAAGCCTGTGGAGAGGCACATAGGAATTGCACATCCCCCAACATGCTGCTATTGTAGGATAGAACTCTGCAAGAGAACTAAACTAACTTAGGTAAGCAAAACTGAGAGATGGAAAAATACAGAAAAATATGTTTAAAAGTTACTGATAAGAAAAGTACATCTGCAAGGAATATAATTGGGAGTGCTGACAGATGAGTTGCAGAGCCCTGCTCCCCTGCATGCACAAATTGGCTCTATGGCCTTGAGAGTATGAAAGTAACAAGTTGATGAACTGGCCATTGTAATTGGGACTGAAAGGGGGGTAAGCAGGTGCTGAGCCCACTGGAGGAACATAATTGGATAATCATATCAGTACCGGCACCAATAGAAAGGGGTACGGGAGAGTACCGGGACCAATGAAGTGTTTTGCTATACCTAGAATGGAACAGAAGTCTATAAAAGTTGTTGTAATGCTAGAAAACTTTGCTCAGCCATTTTGAATTTGACATTGCTTGAGACTTGTGCACAAATAAATGATTTGGACCTTCTGAACAGACTCCTGGTATCATTGGTTTGTCTGCGCTTTGCTGCTACACATGCACAGACTTGCCAGCCTACAAAGATACACGCACTCAGAAATACAAACAAAATAAAGATTTAAACACCCAAAACAGATAAATATATAAAGCTGAGATACACGCACATACACACACATGAAGTAGTTGGAAAGAATTCCATAAACCATGCTTTGCTTGCTTTGCCCACTTGTTTGACGATCAGTCCTTATATGCATAACACTAGCCAATGAAGGAGGTAACCTTCTGAAATCAAATGTTTACATTCTTAAGCTCATTTAAAATACCAAAGAGTTAAGCAGCAATCCCCCCCTCATTCTCTTCTCTAAAGCCATAGTCAAAATGAACAGTTTACCTGGCACATGTACATGTTTTGGAGGAGATGCAAAAGCCAGTGGGGAAATTTTAAAAATATATACGTACTCCCATTCAAAATCAGGAATGTACGTATATTTGTTTTTTGGACTGCCAAAACCATTTTCTTAATATGCCTCTTTCTTCTATGTGCATCCCATGACATTTACACATGTAAATAGCAGCATATGAAATCAGCTTTACATATACATGCTGTTTACATATGTATATGCTGCACAAGGCTTCAGAAATGGCCTAAGTATCCTTGGGTTCGACACCCTGTGGTCAAATCAAATGGGAATCTTAACTGAGTATTTCTTTTAACTTAGAGGAGAATTTTATCAGAAGCTTCCTAACTTGTACATCAGGTATGCACATAAGTTACCCCAATTTACTAAGGGAAAGTATTTGCACACGTTCCCTTTGGAAATGATTCCATATACATTTATATTTGCTCTTTGCACACAAAATTGCCATTCTATTTAGCACGCATAAATTTGTGTTTTATAAAATGTGTGTATAAACGCTAACCTTCCCCAAATCCACCCCTAGGGATGATGCCAGCCAGACTGAAAAAACCTATGGATATAAATATGTTTTTAAGTTCATATAATCCAGGCAATTTTAGAACAGGCCTTTTCTGCATATACAGTGTCATTTTATTTGCTAAAATGCCTTTTAAAAGTATCCAATAATGTGTGTTGAACATAAAAGTAGAACATCATTGATTGTATCTCTTCTGGTAATTTGTTTTTCTATTCTTGAATCAGTTTTCATCTGTGGGTATAATAGCTCATTCATCTTATTGTGTCCCAACTTTCCGTACACATTTTAAAAAGAAGCCTTGGTATTCATCTCTCTGTGATACTAAAGTTTTGTTTTTTTCCTTTCCCTTCAGGAAATTTGCTAGAAGATCCAATTGCTCCCACAAACTCTACCTGTCAACATTATGTTTGTAAAACCTGTAAAGGTAAAAAGATGATGATGAAACCATCCTGCAGTTGGTGCAAGGACTATGATCAGTTTGAAGAAAACAAGCAGTTGAGCATTCTGGTGAACTGCTACAAAAAGTTATATGAATATATAACTCAGACATCATTAGCACAGGATATATTGGATGCAGTGGACAGTTCTGCAGACCTTTTGGCTTTGCTCACAGACAGCTCATCACTCGTTGAAGACCCTGGCAACACCTCAATTACAAACCGAGAATTATGTTTGCCCCATTCCATGTTACTTTCCACCTCTGAATGTACTACCGAATCTGAAGTGAGCTTGTCTCAGATATCCGAAAGCGCACACAACGTTGATATTGGTTGTTCTGTTATTAATGGATTGCCCAATTGTAATGGGCTTTTGATTGAAGAACTTGCTGTAAATATTCCTTCCCCTGAGAGCTCCAATCCAATAGATGTGTGTAGCACTAGAGATGACATAAAAGTAGAAGACATTTCCAGCCACCTACGGTCTGTCAGTAACCCAGATTCTACTGCTGACTTGAGAACCACAAGCCTTGACATTTGTGGTTTCAATGATGATATCAAACCTGGTGATTCCCTTTTGCTTAGTGTTGAGGAAGTACTTCGTAGTTTAGAAAGTGTTTCAAACACAGAAGCCTGTGATTCTGATTTGAAGCCCAGCCTTGAAACTAATGTCTCCAATGGACCCTTTACTGAACTTTGTTCCCAGCCCCTCAGCCACGGTATCTTTATGACTAATATGCATGATTTGCCTCATGGGATCTCCTATATGGCAGCATCTCCGAAGATTGTAAAATTAAACCGTAAACGATCTCGCTCAGAAAGTGATAGTGAAAGGGTGCAACCTCTCCCAATTTCCAGTATCATTCGTGGCCAAATGTTGGGGGCATCTGCTCCCATTACAGTGAAACAGGAAAATACAATTTCTCTACAGTCCATAGCTACCATACCTAATGGTGGCACCACTCCAAAAATTAGTAAAACTGTTGTCCTATCTAGTAAAAGCATGAAAAAGAACCCCGAACATGGGGCCAAGAAATCTCACCCTAAAGCCAAGCAGAGCACAATGAAAACAAAAGACAAAACAAAGGAAAGGATTCCTAGCAATAACATGATGCCAGGAAGCCCAGCAAAAACTGTATATAAAAAACCTCAAGAAAAGAAGGGGTGTAAATGTGGGCGTGCTACACAAAATCCTAGTGTTCTTACGTGTCGTGGCCAGCGCTGCCCTTGTTACTCCAACAGAAAAGCTTGCTTAGACTGTATATGCCGTGGTTGCCAAAACTCATACATGGCAAATGGGGAGAAGAAGCTTGAAGCTTTTGCTGTACCAGAAAAGGCCTTGGAACAGACCAGACTGACTTTGGGCATTAATGTGACCAGCATTGCTGTGCGTAGTGCTGGCACAAGTGCCAGTGTAATTAATGTAACAGGGTCACCAGTAGCCACCTTTTTAGCTTCCAGTACGCATGATGATAAAAATATGGATGAAGCTATAGACTTGAGATATGACTGTTAATTCAGTCACCTCCTTTCTTCTTTCTTTTGAGAAGATTGAGGAAAAGTAGCTACAGTTCTAAGGCAGCTATGGTTCTGTTTTTGTTTAACTTGCCGGAGCTCCTGCATATAGATCACTTGTATCAAGTGTGGTCACTGCTAAGTTATGTTTTAGTGTTGAAGTAATATAGTTTGCTGGTAACCAAGGAGTCGCCATAAAATTATATGTCCTTAGATTTTTGACCTCATTATTTAGAGGAAGAGAGTGGGGTGGGATTAAAATACTGATGCAACTGATTTATACAAAATGATCTTTGGCAATTAAAAAAAAGACAATGTCATTGTTTCCAGTTATGCTCTGTGTGGAATTGCAGTTTCTGCACTGATTGTACAGAGGTTGTGCTGAACACCATCTTTAGAATCAAAATGTTTACTTGGAGTCCAGCATTGGTGAAAAAAGATTATTTTTCTCTTGTTTAATATAGCACCTCAGTTTAATGCCTTTGGAGAATTATCTGTATACTGGCCCATTACCATTTCTGATCATGAAAATTTAGCATGATCTAGCGTGTAAGGGGGTTTCACAAACAAACAAACCTGTCCACCCCAACTGATCAGCCTGTACAATTGAAGGATCAGGAATGTGTCAACTGGATTCTAAAATTTAAAGCTGCTATCACTCAAGATCTTTTAATTAAATCTTGGGGTGCCCCATGTACGTTTTACTTTATTTCCTTTCTTTGATTGTGTGGTGACTTTATTTGTTTTTAAGTGTAGGCATATGTTTTTATATTTTGCATATTTAATTTATCTCCTGACATGCCAGTTCTTTTCATCTGAAACATAAGTATGGTGAAACAATAAGACTAATTTTATAAACAATCATGTATAAAAGGCAAAAAGGTGCCTATTTGCAGCCTATTTTGTAGAAACACATTGGTGCCTGTGTCTCTATATAAAATTTGGGCAGAAATTGGAGATACTGTAAAACAAATCAGTGTACATTTACACCAAGCCTGAATAAAGAACTTGAGAACGGGTGTAAATAACATGCATATTTTGAAAAGTATGCATGTAAATCATGATTTTGTTCTTGCTGTGTCCCAGAAGATGCCTACACTAAAGTCCTAAACAAGTATGTTCATTCTTATCGTGCATGCTTATTCATAGTGTAATTTTATGAGGCATTTTATGCATGTATATTAGCATATACATGCAAAAATGTTTTTATATGATTACTATCCTAGTGAATAATAAAAATAGTTGAGAGAATTATGCCCTAACATAGGATGACAACCACAAGGATATCCCTGTATAATTTGAAGATCTGTAACCAAAGCACTTAAAATTGTGATAAGTACAAATGCAGAGGGCTAGTAGTAATTTAATCTCAGGTAACATTTTAAAACATTGCTCATTTGGATGCTCCTTTAATAATGTTTGTTCCTTATTTTTTTGCTCCGCAGATTTTCTAGTAGCAGCCATGTTAGAAAAAAATATATTGCACACAATGGTATCCAGTTTGATGTGCATTTACATTTGATACTGTTCATGAGCCATTCCAATTCCAGAGTAATGTAGTTTGTGTACTGGTCATCATGGTTGCCCCTCACGCAATCTGTTTTAGGATTTTGGAATTTGATCCTATTTTTAATTTTTTCACAAGGTGAAATTACTGCTTCCAGTTCGTTCCTCCAGTCCATTCCAAATGCGTGGGTTATGCTCATCCACTAGCAGAGGGAGACTGAGAACAGCAAGCTCAAAACATTTCCCTGTGCTTCCCTGCAGAGCCAGTATTTCTTAGTTTCCAGCAGGTGGGTGCGCATAGGTCTGTGCTGGTTGTTTGTTGTTTTTCCTTAGTTAAGTGCTGGGCCGTGATTTTGGGGTGCAGAACCCGGTGGCCCTGGGTCCTTCCTCCAGCTGCTCCTCAGTTCCCTCTGGGTAGTAGGAGACAGCTGCTCCCCCCTTCTCATCCTCCAAACTCTTGGAAGGAGGCTGGGTGTTGAGCTCTCTACTCCTGCTTGAAGCCATAAAAAAGGAAAGGATCAGCAGGCAGCATCGGGAGAGACAGCGGCAGCATAGCTGGACCCCCAGGAGCCAGTGAGTCAGGGAAGGGGAGGTTCCCATATGGCGGCTGTAGTGCAGCATGCTGCAGCCGCAGGAGCTTGCTCTCCATTGTAAGGCTCTGCCATGTCTATGTTAAGGAGACCACGACTGCTGCAGGAAGCTTAGTCGGCAGCCCAGCTGCATTTGCTGCGAGTACCCTTTGGGGGGGGAGGCTGGGACACCCACAGTTTTGGTGGGAATGGCTACCATCTTGTCTGCTACTTCTTTTGTCTCGGAGTGCAGAGAACCTCCTTTTTTGCAGCCAGTGACCCCAGAGCCCCAAAGGGCAGTTGGAGGGGGTCTGAATAGTGGGGGCAAGTCCCCCTTTTCCCTTGGAGGTTACCAGTGGTGTGCCCCGGGGATCTGTCCTTGGTCTGATGCTTTTTAACATCTTTGTTAGTGATATAGCGGAAGGGCAGTCGGGTAAGGTTTGCCTCTTTGCGGATGATACCAAAATCTGCAATAGAGTAGACACCCAGGAAGGTGTAGATAATATGAGGAGGAATTTAGCTAAGCTTAGTCTAGAATTTGGCAGCTGAGATTTAATGTTAAAAAATGCAAGGTCATGTATTTGGGCTGCAGCAATCCAAGGGAGCAATATAGTATAGAGGATGATGTACTTTGGTCCACTAAAGAAGAGCAGGACCTAGATGTGATTGTGTCTGATGATCTTAAAGTAGCTAAACAGGTAGAAAAGGCAACGGCAAAAGCTAGAAGGATGCTTGGGTGTATAGGGAGAGGAATGGCCAGCAGAAGAAAGGAGGTGATAGTGCCTCTGTATAAGTCTTTGGTGCGACATCATTTGGAGTATTGTGTGCAGTTCTGGAGAACACACCTTCAAAAGGATATAAACAAGATGGAATTGGTGCAGAGGGTGGCTACTAAAATGGTTAGTGGTCTTCATTATAAAGCATATGATGACAGACTTAGGATCTTAATATGTATACTTTAGAGGAAAGGCGGGATAGAGGTGATATGATTTAGATGTTTAAATACCTCCGTGGCATAAATACACAGGAGGGGAGGGCCTCTTTTGATGGAAAGCAAACTCTGCTATGAGGGGACATAGGATGAGGGTGAAAGGGGATAGACTCAGGAGTAATATGCGGAAGTATTTCTTTATAGAAAGAGTGGTAGATGCATGGAATAATCTTCCAGTGGAGGTGGCAGAGATGAGGACAGTATCTGAATTCAAAGAAGCATGTGCCAAACACAGAGGATCTCTAAAGGAAAAAATGGGGACTGTTGTAGTGGTTGATATGGAAGGTCATGTGGTCTTTTTCTGTCATCATGTTTTATGTTTCTAAGAGTAGGTGCACCTGCTGCTCCGTGCAGGTCTCCCCTCCCCATGCCTTTGTTTAGGGGTGTACCCACCTCTCTGTGCAGGTCACCCCTATTTGTTGAGATATAAGAGAGAGTTAACTTTATTTTGATTTTTATCCTGTTGCTATAAAGGGATCCACTGTGTCTGTCCCATGCCATTTTGAATTCTGTCACTGTATTTGCCCCCACCACGTCCATCAGCAGGGCATTCCAAGCATCCACCACCCTTTCATTTAAAAAAGTATTTCCTGATATTGCCTTTCAATTTACTTCCTTGCAGTATTTAATAGGGATGAGCTCCCCTCCCTCATTGTCAAGACCTTGGCAGCTTTGCAGATCGCAGACGATCCACTGCCAGACCCTGTGGAGCAGGCAGAGGATTCACTCCTCAAGGGTATTCGAAAGCCCCCTTGCTCCTTTCCCATCCATCGGGCAGCCAAGGCAATGGTTGATAATGAATAGAAGGTCCCGGATGCTGGCCTGTGGATTGGTAGGAGCATGGGCAGGCCCTATTCCCCCCCCCCCCCCGGAGGAGAGGGAGTGCTTGCTCCTCCACCAGGTGGATGCTTTGGTGGAAGGAGGAGTGGCCTTGAAGAATTCGCAGGATTGGCATATGGAGGCACTGCTTAAGCAGGCCTTTGAGGTTTTGGCCCTTTCCTTACAGGTCACAGAAGATTCTGCGGACATGTCTCTTGGAGATGGCAGCCTGGAAGGAAGCGGTCCAGTTGGAGTCCTGGGATTGCCGCCTTGGCTGATCTCCTCTACGACTTTCTTAGGGCCTCTGCCACGTCAGTGGCAACTGTGGTGGCTGCTAGGTGGCTCTTGTGACGACTGAACTGGTTGGTAGATTTGGTCTCCAAGAGGTTGAGCAAGCTCCCTTCTTGGGGAGGCTCCTGTGTGGGGAGGATTTGGAGTAGCTGATAAAGGACCTGGGAGATACTAAGGTTGCGAGGCTCCCAGACAAGGTGGCGGGCCGGGGGTCTTCTAGAGGCTGGGGTGTAAGGCGCAGAAGTTCCTCCCAACTCATGGGTCGAACCCCCAAAGGTCCCAGTTTCTGGTCTCCATATTTTAAAAGGTATATATCAGAATTAGAAAAGGTACAGAGAAAAGCCACAAAAAATGGTAAAGGGGATGGAAAGACTTAAAAGACTAGGGCTTAAAGGCTATGAGGAAAAGCTTAAAAGATTAGGGCTCTTCAACTTGGATAAGAGACGGCTGAGAGGAGATATGTTAGAAGTCTATAAATTAATGAATGGAGTAGAACGGGTAAACGTAGATTGTTTACACTTTAAAAGGTAGAAAGACTAGGAGTCATGCAATGAAGCTGCAGTGTAACCCATTTAAGACTAATAAGAGAAATTAGTTTTTCACTCAATGCGTAGTCAAACTCTGGAATTCGTTACTGAAAGATGTAGTAACTGCAGTTAGTGTAACTAGGTTTAAAAAAAAGTTTTGGACAAGTTCCTGGAGGGAAAGGCCCATAAACCATTATTAAAGAGGACCTAGGAAATCCATTGTTTGCCCTGGGACAAGCATTGTGGAACCTGTCTACTTTTTTGGGAACCTGCCAGGTACATGTGACCTGGATTGACGACTGTTGGAAGCAGGATACTGGGCTTGATGGACCTTGGTCTGACCTAGTATGGCATTTCTTTTGTTCTTATGTTATGTTCTCCCAAAAGGCCCACCTTTCATGGAGGCAGTCAGGGTGGCAGAGAAGGGGCCACAGTTGGCTTCAGTGTCACCAAGTCCTCCCAATGAAGCTTCTGGGGGGCCCCGGTGGAGGAGCAGTTAATAGACGGTCACCTAACCTGATTTTACCCCATCTGGGCCAAACTTACGACGGGTGCTTGGGTCCTGCAGGTTATACAAAAGAGCTATGCCCCAGAATTTGTCAGACCTCTCGCAGACACCTTCATGGTGTTTTTGTCGAGCCCCAACCAAAGCCTTGGAGGTCCAGGAGATGCTTAACCACCTTCTGCAGCTTGAGGCTGTAGTGCCCATGCCCCTGGAAGAGTGGGTGATGGGGCATTACTCCATTTAATTGGTTGTGCCCAAGAAGAAAGGTTCCTAACGCCTCATTCTGAATCTGAAAGTGGTAAACAGGGCTCTCTGGGTTCTGCGTTTTCGCATGGAGACCCTGTGCTCTGGCATTGTGGCCATCTGGCAAGGGGAGTTCTTGACGTCCCTGGATCTTTGCAAGGGGTATCTGTATATTCCCATTCATCCAGAGCATCAGCGCTTTTTGCATTTTATGGTTCTGGCAAGTGCTCCTTCCATGGCCGCTGATCGGGCACGTCCTGCAGAGGGTCGAGGCCCACTCAGGTAACGTGGTGTTGGTGGCCATGGTATGCGGACCTGGTGTGGCTCCAGTTGGTGGAGCCTCTCCCCCTTCCTCAGGAGGCCAGCCTTCTTATCCATGGCCTTGTCGGTATGCCAGATGTGGATTGGTTCTTGCTTATGGCTTGACTCTTGAAATGGCGCGCTTGAGGCATAAAGGGTACACCCTCAAGGTGGTTGATGCCTTGCTGCAGGCGCGAAAGCGTTCTACTTCCCTGGCCTTTGTGCGAGCCTCAGGGCCGTCCTTAGAGTTTTTTCAAGGTGTTGGTGTGCTAGGCGAACCTCAAGCTTTACACCCCCTCTGGCTGTGAAAATCTATTATTTAACTTAGTGTGTCCTGCTTTTGCTGCCCTTCAGAAGTTGCTGCCTAGTTTGCTTGGTGATTGGGCTGACTCTGGCGAGTCTGGTGTGTCTTTGAGGCTTGGTGCCAAGAGAGATGTGCAGCTCCTAGGAACTAGTCTCCTGGATATTTTGGTTTTCCTGTGAGATGGCCTCAAAAAGGGTCTGGCATTGAACTCTTTGAAAGTGCAGGTAGTGGCCCTGGCTTGTTTCCGGGGCTGGGTAAAAGGTGTGTCCCTTGTAGTCTGTTTTCTTCAGGGTGTCAAGCACTTGAGACAGTCTTGCTGTCACCCGGTTACATCCTGGGACCTTAACTTGGTCCTCTCTGTGCTCGCGGGAGCCCTGTTTGAGCCTCTGTCAAGAGCCTCCTTGAAGGATTTGACCCTCAAGGTAGTGTTTCTGGTGGCTATTTGCTCAGTGTGTAGCATCTCGATACTGCAGGCTTTCTCTTGCAGGAAGCCTTATTTGGTGATCACAAAGGAAAGGGTGATCCTTCGTCCGTTCCTTCCTTTTTTGCCAAAGGTCATTTCAGTGTTCTACCTTAATCAGGTGGGGTGACCTTGCCGGCCTCTGCTGGTCTCCTGGACTCAGCTGGGTCTAGAGATTTATGCTTACTCGATGTCTGCAGGGTACTTAAGTGGTATTTTGAAGTGACAGATGCCTTTTGGCGCTCAGAGTGTGTCTCTGTGCTCTTTGGTGGGCCTCGCAAGGTAGCGGCCAAGGCATCTATTTCCCATTGAATTTGGGATGCTGTTGAATCCACGTACTTGCTGAAGGAGTGTATGATCCCATTGCAGCTCTGGGCTCATTCTTCCAGATTCCAAGTGGCCTCTTGGGCACAGTTCAGCCTTGTTCCACTGCAAGATATTTGCAGGGCGGTGACATGGTCATCGCTCCATTACTTTCTGCATCATTACCGGCTAGATGTGGAGGCCTGTCAAGATACAGATTTCGGGGCTCGGGTGTTACAGGCCGGAGTTTTTTTACCCACCCAGCGATAGTACTGCTTTATGTTCTTCACATCTTGACTTGACTGGACTGGAGGGATGAACTGGAAGGTGAAATTAAACCTTACCTGCTAATTTTCTTTCCTGGAATCCATCCAGTCCAATCCAGGCCCCTCCCGGGACTTGACTTCTATCTTTCTGGTCTAGTGCATGTTCTAAAGCTGGAATAGGTGATCTTTGGGCCATTTGGTTGTAGCGGTTCTCCCTTCATTTCGTTGTGGTTCTAGGGGGTTCCTCTGTGCTGTTGCACTGTTTGCTCTTCCCATTGCAAACTTTGATCCTTTGGAAGGCAGGGAGGTCCAGTTTTGACAGGAACAAAAAAATAAGTAGTAATAAATTCTTCAAGACAAATTGAGATACTCAGTGGCCAATTGTGCATGCAACTTGTTGCAGGGCCGGTGGAACTGTTGGGATTCTGGGACTCTGTTCTGCTGCTCTATGAGGTTCATACTGGATCTACAGGGAAGCACAGGCTACTTAAGGGAAAATTTTGGAGCTTTCTGTTCTCAGTTTCCCCCTTCTGGTGAATGAGCATAACCCATGCATCTAGACTCTACTGGAGGGACTCCAGGAAAGAAAATGAGCAGGTAAGGTCTAATTTAACCTTGCCAGTTGTAATTGGGAAGTATTGCAAGTTTGAGTACAGTTCTCTTGTATCCAGGGCTGCCCTAAGGGATTCTGACACCCTAGGCAGTTCCTCCATGTTGCGCCACACACCCCGTCCAGGATCCTTCTTGCCTGGGGGAGGGGAGGCATCAAAGTGATTCTGCCCACTAGGGCCTGCTGCCCTAGGCGACTACCTAGTTCACTTAGTAGACAGGTCAGCCCTGCTTTTACCAGCTCTTAAATATCTTAACAGAAATGAGAATTGAGGTTGGTAAATTCTCATAAAAATACTATAGTTGAATATTGTTTCCATATCATCCTGCTAGACCAGTCCAGGCAAGTGTGTTGTGTTCCCCTACTAGCAGATTGGTAGAGACAAAGAACCAATGAAAAATCCAGGTTTCAATGACATCACTCCCATGTCTGTATTCGCCTCAGCCACCAGAGGTCTCTTCAGTGATTTGTCTCCAGAAGATTGTGGATGGATTTTCTCCTCTGAAGAAAATCTGAAGAACTGAGAGTAAAAGATTGATTTAAACATAAGTGAACAACACCTTGAGGATGACTCACTTGATGCAATATGGGAGGCTCCACTAGACTGCAGTCTTTTCGGTAGCCTTAAGAGGAGGGAAAACTGGTTCAACTCCACGCACTTATCATAGAAACTTGTCAGCAGACTAAGACCATATGGCCTATCTAGTCTGCCCTTCCATACCAAATATTATATTTAGAGATAGTCTGTGTTTGTCCATGCTTTCTTGAATTCATATACTGTCCTTGTCTCTACTACCTCCACTGGGAGACTATTCCACGCATCTACCACTCTTTCCACTGCATTCCTGCTTGTTCCTGGAGATGAGGCACATAATCAAACTCTGGAATTTGTTACCAGAGGATGTACTAAAAGCTGTTAGTATAGCTGGGTTTAAAAAAATGTTTTGACAGGTTCCTGGAGGAAAGATACATAAACCATCATTAAAGAGGACCCAGGAAATCTACTGCTTGCCCCCAGTACAAGCATTGTGGAACCTGTTTGTCTTTTTGGGAACGTGCTTGTGACCTGGATTGGCCACTGTTGAAAGCAGGATACACTGGGCTTGATGGACCTTGGTCTGACCCAGTATGGCATATCTTATGTTCCATAAAGAAATATTTCTGCATATTACTCCTGAGTCTATCCTCTTTCACCCTCATCCTATGCCCTCTCATTGTAGAGCTTGCTTTCAATTAAGAGGCTCTCTTCTTTTTCATTTATGCCATGGAGGTATTTCAACATCTCTATCATATTTATGAATACTGGTAGCTCAGGTTGGTGATCATGATGTTGGATTGTTCTCCGAGCTTGATGGTTTGATTGCAGACGTTTTGTCACCATTCGAGGGGACATCATCAGTGCGGAGTTCCAGAGGGTAATGTGCTTGAATGCTTGCGTTTGTACTTATATTGGGGTTGGTGGTGATTCAGCTCTTTGGTTCGCAGGGATTGATTGGTTAGTTTCCCTGACACTTGCAGGGGTATAGTTGCTGTTTCTGAGCCTTGTTGGTGATGATTCAACTCTTTGGTCTGCAGGGATTGATTGGTTGGTTTCCCTGAGGGTTTCTGGGTTATGGATGTTGTTCCTGGGTGTTGGTGGTGCCTCAGCTCTTTGGTCTATAGGGATTGGTAGATCGGATCTGTGTCAGTATGTCTGTTTATCAATTTTGTGGTGGAAAACCAGGCTTCCAGAAATTTTTTCTTTTCATTTGTGCTCATGCTATGATTTTGGTTGTATTCCAGTTGAATTTGTGTCCTCCTGCTTCTTCATGGATTGAGACCAGGGAGAGTGGGTTGTGTCTTTTGCTGGCTAATTGGTGTTCGTGTGGCCTGGTGCATAGTTTTCTTCCTGTTTGGCCAACATAGTTCTTGTCACGGTCACCACATTAAATTATGTACACAATGTTTGTCCTTTCATCTTTCTCTGGTTGTCCTTGCAGTTTTGACAGGATTCTTCTCAGGGTCACAGTTGGTTTATGGGCTATTGTAATGCCGTGGTCTCTTAGTAGTCTCACAGTCGGGGTGCACTTTTGGTCTGGAGGTTGGGGTTTTTTGGCTGCAGGCACCTGTGGATGAAGTTACATGGGTATCTGTTTCTTGCTAATACCTTGTGTAGATGTTTCTCCTCTTCCATTTTAACTTCTGTCTTGTTGCAGTGGGATTCTACTCTTCTGAATAGCGTTTTTATACAGCTTTGTTTGTAGCAGTTCAGGTGGTTGCTGTAGAAGTTCAGGATTTGGTCCGTGTGTATTCCTTTCCTGTAGACTGATGTATGGAATTCACCGGTTTTGGTTCTCGTGACCAGAACATCCAGAAATGGGAGTTCATTGTCCTTGGCCGTTTCCATTGTGAACCGGATATCCTCAAAGATGCTGTTGAGTAGTTGGAATGTTTCTTTAATTTAGTTGCATTTTATTATGACAAAGGTGTTATCGGCATGCCGTACTCAGTTTTGGGTTTACATGTGGGAGTACAATGCTGTTGAGTTTTTGCATCACAGTTTCAGCAACTAGGCCAGATATAGGCCATTGGTGATCCTTTCAGTTGTTCATAACTTTGTTCATCAAATTCGAAGTAAGTTGATAGGCACAGTTCGTGGAGTTCACATATGCTTTGTGTTGTGAGCGACCCTATTCGTGGCATTTGGGCATTGAGTAGGTCTGCAATTATACTGACTGACAGTTTTTGGTTAATGGTTAATGCTGTAGCCAAAGAGCTGAGGCACCACCAATATCCAGGAACAACATCCACACCCTAGCAACCCTCAGGGAAACCAACCAATCAATCCCTGCGGAACAAAGAGCTGAATCATCACCAACAGGGCTCAGAAACAACAACCACACCTCAGCAACACTCAGGAAAACCAACCAGCTAATCCCTGTGGACCAAAGAGCTGAGTCACCACCAACCCCAATATAAATAGAAATGAAAGCATTCAAGCACATTACCATCTGGAACCCCACACTGATGATGTCTACTCGAATGGTTTGCAATCAAACCATAAAGCTTGGAGAACAATCCACCATCATGGTCTCTATTATATCTCCTCTATCCCACCTTTCCTCTAACGTATACATATTAAGATCGTTAAGTCTGTCCCCATATGGTTTATAATGAAGACCACTGACCATTTTAGTAGCCACCCTCTGCACGACTTCATCCTGTTTATATCCTTTTGAAGTTGGTTGCACCAGAGACTTATACAGAGGCACTATAACCTCCTTTTTTCCTGCTGGCCATTCCTTTCCCTATGTACCCAAGCATCTATCTGTGTCTCGCCGTAGTCTTTTCTACCTGTTTAGCCACTTTAAGATCATCAGAAATAATCACACCCAGGTCCCCTGCTCTTCTTACGTGGACAGACGTCCTTCGCCCCCTACACTATATCACTCCCTTGGATTTTTGCAGCCCAAATGTATGACCCTGCATGTTTTAGCATTAAATCTCAGCTGCCAAATTCATGACCATTCTTTAAGCTTAGCTAGATCCCTCCTCATGTTATCTACTCCTTCCTGTGTGTCTACTCTATTGTAGATTTCGGTATCATCCGCAAAGAGGTAAAACTTACCCGACAGCTCTTCTTCAGTATCACTAACAATGTTATAAAGAATCTGACCAAGGACAGATCTGTGCAGCACTCACTGGCAACATCCTTTTCCTCAGAGTGAGCTCCATTTACCTGTACCGTTTGTCGCCTCCCACTCAACCAATTTTTAATGAAGTCTGTCACATTAGGGTCCATCACTAGATTTCTCAATTTATTTGTAAGTCACCTGTCCATAAAAGTGTCTTAAGGCTTTGGTGAAATCCAAGTACACCACATCTAGGGCTCTCCCTCTGTCCAACTCTTATCACTCAGTGAAGGAAGTCAATCAGATTTTTCTGACAAGACCTACCTCTGGTTAAACCCATGCTGCCTCTGATCCTGCAATCTATTGGACTCCAGAAATGTCACTATCCTCTGTTTTAGCAGTTTTTCCATTAATATACTTACCACAGAGGTCAGACTAACTGGCCTGTTATTCTCAACTTCATCCTTACTTCCGCTTTTGTGTAAAGGGACCAAATGTGCCTTTCTCTGCCCTAAAGATACATTGAAAAGGTTAGTCAGTGAAGCTGCTAGAATGTCCCCAAGTTCCTTCTATATTCTTGAATGTATCGCATCCAGCCCCATCGCTTTGTCTACTTTTAGTTTAGCTAGTTCCTCATGAACACAGTCTTCTGAAAAACATTCAAGATCCCCTTCACTTCTGCTCCTATTTGTGGGTATTTTCTGAGGTCCTGCTCCTGAGCACAGAACAAAAATATTTTTTAAGCAATTCTGCTCAACTCTCATCAGCTTCTACATATCTCCCCCCCCCCCTTTGACTGTGACAATACCACTTTTGCACTTCCTCCTCTCACACATCTGAAAAATATCTTGTCCGCCCATTTTATTGCATTGGCTATCAGCTTTTCTTTTTCTATCTTTGCTTTCCTGACTACTTTCCTAGCTTCTCTAAGTTTTTCAAAATATTGTTGCTTCTTCCTCTCTCTGTGATCCCTTGAATTTTATGAAGGCCATCCTCTTTACCTTTTCAGCTACTTCTTTTGAGAACCACAGTGGTCTCCTTTTCTTTTTACATTTACCTTTCTAACAAAAAAATTTGTTGCTCTTAAAATATCCCCCTTCAGTTTTGCCCATTGCTTTTCTGCATCCCCCAGCTGTTCCCATCCCACTAATGATTCCTTGAGGTATAGTCCCATCTTGGCAAAGTTAGTTTTCCTAAAGTCTAAGACCCTTGCTTTTGAATGGACTTTATCAGCCCTAGTCTTAATACTGAACCACACCATCTGGTGATCGCTGGATGCAAGATCTCTCACTATATCATTAGAAACATTTTCCCCATTGGTAAGCACCAAGTCCTGTATGTGCCTCTACTTTCTCTCAAGCCCTTCTGGATCCTCTACAATCTGATGTTTGTCCTTTACATTCTACCAAAACGGCTCTTGCCAAAGTCCCCAGTGACCCGTTCCTGGCAAAATCCAAGGACCTTTACTCAATCCTCATCCTTCTTGATCTTTCTGCTGCTTTAGAAGCTGTTAACCACAACTTTCTCCTTGATACTTTGTCCATGCTTGGTTTTAAGGCTCTATACTGTCCTGGTTCTCTTCTTATCTCTCCCATCGCTCTTTCAGGGTTTGTTCTGATGGATCTTCCTCTACCGCTATCCTGCTGTCAGTTCTGTCTTGGGGGTCCACTCCTTTTCTCTCTATATATCCAGTCCCTTGGTGCACTCATCTCTTCCCATGGCTTCCAGTACCATCTTTATGCTGATGACTCCCAAATCTACCTCTCTACACCTGAAATCTCTCCAGCAATTCAGGCCAGGATCTCTGCTTGCCTTTCTAACATTGCTATTTGGATGTCTCACCGCCGCTTGAAATTGAACATGGCCAAAACCGAGCTGCTTATTTTCCCACCTAAATCCTCCTCTCCCCTTCCTCCTTTCTCAGTCCCTGTCTCCTCAGCTTGCATCCTTGGGGTCATCTCTGACTGTTCTCTCTCCTTCTCCACACACATCCAACTGATAGAAATGGCAGGTTTTAGCTTTCTGTACAACATCAACAAAATTCGCCCATTCTTTTCTGAACACACTACTAAGATACTTATCAACTCCTTAGTCACCTCCCGTCTAGACTATTTTAACCCACTCCGTGCTGGTCTCCCTCTGAATCATCTCTCTCCTCTTCAATCTGTTCAGCACTCTGCTGCGCGGCTAATCTTCCACCAGTCTCGTCATGCTCATATTACTTGTCTTCTCAAATCACTTCATTGGCTTCCTATTCATTTCCGCATCCAGTTCAAACTTCTCCTGCTGACCTATAAGTGCATGCACTCTGCAGCTCCTCACTACCTTTCCTCTCTTATCTCTCCTTACACCTCTCCTCCGGAACTCTGCTCTTGTGGCATATTGCTTCTTTCTGTGCCCTTCTCTTCTGTTGCTAACTCCAGACTTTGCTCCTTTCACCTTGCTGCTCCTTATGCCTGGAACAAACTGAGTCTGTACGTCAGGCGCTTTCTCTAATCCTTTTCAATCCAGGCTGAAAACTCATCTCTTCGCTGCTGCTTTCAGACCTTGACTCACCTTATCTCCTTCATGTTCCCTTACCATTCCCCCTAGATGTATTCTATGTCTACAGCTACTGTGTTTGTCTGTCTTGACTAAACTGTAAGCTCTGATGAGCAGGGGCCGTCTTTTACATGTGTCTGTGCAGCGTTGCGTACATCTTGTAGCGCTATACAAATGTTCAGTAGTAGTAGTAATGATTCTGTTACCAGTTGCTGGAATAGTTCTTCCTGTAGAGAATCCTGGATCTCCTTCTAAATCAGGGGGTCTCCAGGACCAGAATTGGTCAGGTTTTCAGGATGTCCCTAATGAGTATGCATGAGATTGAATACAATGGGGGCAGTGCATGTAAATATATCTCATGCATATTCATTAGGGACATCCTGAACATCGGACTGGTTTATGGCCCTCCAGGACCAGAATTGGAGACCTCTGTTCTAGAGGACACCACAGCAGAAATGTGCCAATCAACATTGAAATTACTTATCAGTGGTATGTCTCCTTTCATGGCAATACTGCATATGTCTTCTATTAAATCTCAGTCCACTTCTCCCTGTGAAGGAGATCTGTATATTACACCAATGCAAATGAATTTCCCGTTCCCTCTTTCTAGTTTAACTCTCAGTGCCTTCTCGCTCCCTTTTAAGCCCTGTAATTCTATAGCTTTAATATTATTTTTTACATATAGCGCCACTCCTCTTCCCTTTCTTTCTACCTTGGCCTTCCTGAATAAAGTATAGACCCAGTCATGGTTGTCTGTGAACCATGTCTCTCTCCATAACTGCCACCAAATACAAGTCAGCCTTTTCCATTAAAGCCTCAACATCTAGGATCTTATTTCCTATATTACAGGCATTTATACATACTGTTTTCTAGACGTTGTCCCTTTTACCCATTTCAACAGAGGTATTTAATGTTTTACTTACCTGAGGGGGCTATATAGGTAAGCATATCCAGCTGGCTGGAGGGTCTGGTGACTGTGCTGTGAGCCGCTCCTTGTCCTCCAGGGGGTCAGCAGCGGCTATGCCCCCTGGTGTTGGGGGTCATTACGAAAAGAAGAGCTTATGGATCTTGGATTATCCTCCCTGGAATTTTCTATCTCCAGGAACAAGCAGGAATGTAGTTATCACATATGGGTATCGTCAGTACCGACGGAGCCTGCGCGGGAACGCTCCCCAGCGTCCAATTAGAAAGCTTTTGAGAGCATCCCACAGCGCCTGCGTGCTGCCTTCCCGCCTTTCCCAACTGCCTCTCTCCAGTTCTTCGTTTTCCGCAGAGCCAGCAGGTCGTGTTCCTATCACCGCAGAAAATTTTCCTTCTTTTTTGTGGTCGCGTCTGCCTTCCTCGACACTCTACCGGTACCGCCGGTTTTTCTTTCTTTATTTTCTTTTTAAAAAAAAAAAATTTTCTTTGTACTTTTTCCATTTTTTCCAGGTGCACGCGCCTTTTTGGGCCTTAGGCCCAAGATTTTTTCCACAATGGAAAAACCCTCCTCGGGTTTTAAAAAGTGCACCAAGTGTGGCGGTACCATCTCCGTCACCGACACCCATGAGTGGTGTCTGAAATGTTTAGGTCCTGACCATTCCATCTCGGAATGTATGGCCTGTGCCATGATGTCCAAGAGAGGTCGACAGAACCAAGCTGCCAAGCTCAGTACCCTGTTTCCCTCTGATGCAGCGTCGCTGGCATCGACGTCTTCCAGGGCTTCGCCTTCCTCCCGTGGATCTCGGGTAACTAAACACAAGTCTAACCGGTCCTCAAAGGGTAGATCTCCTTCTAAGCATCGAGATGCCTCTGGCGTTGCCCTTGAGGATTTATTTATTTATTTAGCTGTATTTATATCCCACTTTTCACCGGGTCAAAGCGGTCAATTGGGAGATACATTTAACACGAGGGGATATGACACACATACGCTAATACTTACAGGGAACATGGGCAATGGAGGGTTAAGTGGCTTGCCCAAGACCACAAGGAGTACCTATAGAACTAGAAATCCCAGTCCCTCCGGCCTGAGATTGCTGTCCCTAGGTGGGACTTGAACCCCCGGCCTGAAGTACCTTATCCTAACCACTAGGCCACTCCTCCCAGCAAAATTGCCCTGGCGGGAGGCTTCGGCTTCCAAAGCATTATCGTGGCTCCAGGATGTTCTCGAGGCCTCAACCTCGGCAGAACTACTGGTGCCATGCTCTGGGGTACTGGCGATCTTCTCCGGTACCAACATCCAGGCATCGGCAGCGGCGATAGACCAGAGAGTCCTGGCTATTGAGCACAGTCTGGCGGCTCTCCTTGTGGCATCGACGCCCTTGGAACCGCGTCAGACATTTCAACCGGTATCGGTACCGGTACCGATAGCATCGACATCGGTATCAGCATTGCTGGCACCCAGTCATCCGATGCCTTCCGGTACCGATTACTCCCGGTACCGACTTTGGTCGGTACGGGTATCGGGCTCTTAAAGAGCATCCGGACAGGCGGTACTTCGAATCCTCAGAAGAATCTGAGGATTCTGATAGTTCTGTCGATGCAGGAATGCTTCTCCCAGAGGAGCCCTCCTCTCCTAAGCACAGGATGTCTCCTCCAGAAGACATTTCCTTACTGTGGCCCCTGAAACAGAGCCCAGAGCAAAGGAGTTGAAAATTTTACAATATCCTAAAACTCCTAAGGAGGCAGCTACCTTGCCCATCCATGAGATCTTGTATGAAGAATGTGGGAGACACCTCTTACCACCTCTCCTCATTCTCGTAGACTGGATACTCTGTATCGAGTCCCTCCTTGTCCTGGTTTCCAGAAAAACTCAGCTTCCTCACCACTCTATTGTAGTGGAATCAGCTATGAGAAGGATCAAGAGTGCAAAGAGGCATGCCTCTAATCCTCCAGGATGTGAGTACAGAACTTTGGATGCTTTTGGACATCGTGTCTTCCAAGCTTCCATGCTTTCTGCCAGGATCAGTTCCTATAGTCTATATATGGGAATGATCCTGAAGGAAGTCACAGGTGTGACTTAGAGGCTTTGAGTCCTCTTCTTCCTGAGGATAGAAGGCAGGATTTTCTCACATTGGTCAAACATGCCCAAGATGTTTCTAAATTTGTCAACCATGCAGCTTTTGACTGTTTTGAGTGCATAAGCAGAACCTCTGCCATTGCCATAGGTGCATGTAGAATTGCTTGGCTCCAGGCATCTGATCTGGAGCTCTGGGTACAAGAAAAACTGGGAAATATTCCTTGTACTGGTGAGAACCTGTTTGGTAAAGATTGGCAGGAAAAGGCCAATGAGTTGGATGCTGACAACTCCACCTTGGATAGATTATCCAAGTCCACAGCTGATCCTGCAAGAAAGAAATCTTTCAAGAAACCATTCTTTTCTAAAAGGAAAAGATATTATCCTGCTTATTCTCAGCAGGAACGTTCTACAGGTCAGCTTGTCAGGAAAGGTCAGCAACCACCCAAACAAAGAAAAGCAAAGACTGCTAAGCCTCAGCAGTCTCAGCCTCCACAAGGCCTTTGACTTTCAGCTAGAGAACTTAGCCTCCCCTCCCACAATGATAAGGCAGTTCAATTCTCCGACCTCTCTTATCAACCTGTTAGGTCAGGAGGTCACTATGCTTCTTGCCCAAGGGGCAATAGAAGAAGTACCCATCCATCAGCAGGGTACAGGGTTTTACTCCCCCTCTTTCCTTATCGCAAAGAAAACAGGGGGAAACAGACCTATCTTGGACCTCAGAGAATTGAACAAATTCCTTGTCAAAGAGAAATTCAAGATGATTTCTCTCGGAACTCTGCTGCCATAGCTTCAGAGTCAGGATTGGCTTTGTTCTCTAGATCTCAAGGATGCGTACACCCATGTTCTCATCCATCCAACTCACAGAAGGTTCCTTCGGTTCCTTTTTCAAGGAAAGCACTACCAATGCAGGGTGCTTCCTTTTGGCCTGGCCTCAGTACCAAGGGTGTTCACGAAATGCATGGCTGTGATAAAAGCATTTCTCCGCACTATAGGGATATTCGTCTTCCCCTACTTAGACGACTGACTCATTCGAGCCCCAACAGAGTCAGAGGCCAGGACTTCTCTATACTGCACAATGCGTATCCTTCAGTATTTGGGTCTGGTAATAAACATCCCAAAATCCAGTCTAACTCCCACTCAGTCTTTATTTATTTATTTACATTTCTTATATACCGCACTATTTGCGATCAGCGCGGTTTACATAAAACAAACAGTATCCGACAATAAACAAGAGTCAGGTCATTACAATAAACAGGAGCAATCAACTTGGATAACAGGGGAAACTATCTACACTCTTTAGAGTTCATAGGATCTTTGCTGGATACCAGAAAGGCAAGGGCCTATCTCCCCCAGGCCCGTTGCTTTCGCATGGTGCAGTTAGCTTCTCAAGCAGTGCTAAAGCCTCATCTCACTGCCCGAGAAATGCTACAACTGCTAGGCCACATGGCATCTACTGTGCATGTGGTTCCCTATGCTCACTTCCATATGATGGCAGCCCAGTGGACTTTATCCACTCAATGGACCCAGGCATCAGGATGCCTGTCAGACAAAATAGCAAACACAAGTTGCCTTATTTTGTCCCTCCAGTGGTGGAAGTCCACTCAAAACCTGTTGCTGGGGTCCCCTTTTCAACAACCCTTACCTCAGGCAACTCTCACAACAGATGCTTCTCCGATGGGTTGGGGAGCTCATCTGCAAGACCTCTCCACCCAAGGCACCTGGTCTCCACAGGAGACTCATCTACATATCAATCTCTTGGAGCTCAGAGTAATCTTCCTTGCTCTTCAAGTGTTCCACACCCTGCTCAGCTACAGGACAGTCCTCATTCATACGGACAATCAAGTAACCATGTTCTACGTGAACAAGCAGGGGGAAGCAGGCTCTCTGTCGCTTTGCAACGAAGCTTTGCGACTAGGGGCCCTCGCCAGAGAGCATCAGATTCATCTCCTGGCAGTGTATCTTCCAGGCATACAAATCTCTTGGGCAGACAGACTCAGTCGAGTTCTGCTTCCACACGAATGGTCTCTGCATGCAGACCAGGTGGCCAAGATTTTTCAAATTTGGGGAACCCCGGACATAGACCTCTTTGCAAGTCTGTGGAATGCCATACTTCCCTGGTTCTGTTCCAGAATTCCGGCTCAGGCCAGGGATGCTTTCCTCCTTTACTGGGGGTCAAGACTTCCTGTATGCCTTTACACCCATTCCCCTAATTCCCAAAACCCTGTTCAAGCTTCAGAGAGACAGAGGCCGTATGATTCTCATAGCTCCACATTGGCCACGGCAAGTGTGGTACCCTCTGCTTCTACATCTCTCTCAAGCTCCCTCCCTGGAGTTAGGGTCTGCTCCAGATCTCCTATCTCAGGAGGACGGAATGTTATGGCATCCCAATCCCCAGTCTCCTCATCTGAAGGCTTGGTTGCTGAAGGCCTAGATCTCCATGATCTTAACCTCCCTCAGCAAATAAAGGATATCCTTTATGCTTCCAGGAAGCCTTCCACAAGATGCTCTTATGCTTTTAGATCAAATTTGTTTTATTAACGGAACACTGCCAACCTCCAACAGGGGTAATAAACAATGTACAGAGAAGAAATACAGGCAGAAACAAGCCAAAACAAACAACCACATGTTTACATTTCACCACCCCCCTAGACACGATCCCCAACCCCAACAGTGCTCAGAAAGGCAGAACCAGAAACTGGGTTATCCCCCCCCCCTTTCCAAATTCCCCCCATTGTCCCAGAGGGAAAGAGAGAGAAGGGGAGAGAAAAGCAAAACGAACAACTGTGAGGGTCCTACCCCCCACCCCCTCTGGCAGGAGCATAGGTGCGCACGAGCGCCAACACATCCCCACAGGGAGGCTCGGGGTGTACTCTTCTCCCGAGTCCCATCGTCAACTCCGAGAAGGTAGGGAAAGCAGGCATAACAGAAGCTAACCCCCCCCCCCTCCTCCACTTCCCCTCCCCCTCCATGCCCCCCCTACCCCCCCCCCTATTACCCCCTCCCTTCCCTTTCCCCCCCCCACCCCATCCCCTCCCAAAGACTAAGACAGGTGCACTTGACCGGAGAACCAACTGCCCGCCCAAAAGGGGCTGTCAATGGCCACCAAGAATTCGACTGCGAGTGTGACGGGGTAAAGAATGCAGGTGTGGCCCCCACGCAGACAAAAAACGCTGCCAGCGTACTGGGTGCCCCCTAGCTCGGATCCGCTCCATTAACAGCACCTCATGTAGTCGCCCCCTCCAGAGACCATACGTCGGTCCCCTTGCATCCATCCACCGGAGCAAAATGGTCATCCTCGCTACCATCAGCACCAAACGCAACCACAACCAAACCACTCGCCCCAACCGTTCTTCACAATCACTCTCCCACACATCCAACACACCATTTAGAGCCGTGAGAGAGATTGGGCTACCTACACACCCAGTTAAATATGTCTGCACTTTCCGCCAAAAAACTTGCACGCGGGTACAGACCCACATCATATGCCCCAGGGTCGCCCTCTCTGCCCCACATCGGGGGCAGCTATGATTCCCAGCAATCCCCGCTCTCCACGCCCGCAATGGGGCGTAGTAGAGCAGACGTACCAACTTGTACTGCATGTCCCGAAAGGACACCATCACGGAAAGCTTGGGAATAGCAGACAAACTTTGCAACAACTCGTCGCTCGTCGCCTGACCCTCCAGCTCCCGAGTCCAGGCCGCTGCCAATTCATCCAAGGCTAGAGGCAGGGCGGATTCCCATAGTATTTTATGCAGCCAGGCCACCCGTGTTCCCTGCTCCCCTCCCAGTAACGCCACCTCAATCTGAGAACTTACCCCCCCCCCTCCGAGTGCCTCCTGAGGCAGCGTGCGAACATAGCTCCGAAGCTGCATATACCGAAACGCATCCTGTCCGTCTAGAGAATAATGTCGACACAACTCCGGGAACGGCAACAGAAACCCCTCAGGCGAAAACACATGTTCTAAATTAATGATCCCTAACTTCGCCCAGCGCGTGAACGAGCTGCCCTCCAGTCCGGGTGAAAAATCGCCATTCCCCTGAATGGGGAGATAGGGCGAGTGGCAGGCGGAGAGCTTTTGACCACTACAGAAAGAGCGCCACCCCGTCCGAATCGGATCCACGATGGAAACACGAAGCACGCGGGCCAGTCCAAGGAGCTTCCTGGTATGCAGAAGATATCGCAGGTGAAAGGGCTTCACCGCCGCCTGCAGCATTCCCAAGGGGGTATACTCCTCCAGATCCCATAGCCAATCTCGGGCGTACCGCAATAGGCAGGCCATATTGTATTTACGTATGTCAGGTAACCCCATGCCCCCCAAAGACCAAGGCTGGCACAAAATTTCCGCCCGCACTCGAGGCCGTCGTCCCCGCCACAGCAAACGGTTCACCAAGCTCTCCAATTTCTTCCGATTTGACCGCTGCAACTGCAACGGCAAGGTCTGCAACAAATATAAGATTTTAGGAAACAGTGTCATCTTAAATAGAGCGACACGGCCACCCAGAGACAATGGGAGATCCCGCCATTTATCCACGCTAGCGGCTACAACATCCAGTACTTTGTCAACATTCAAGCAGTAGAGATCCTCTAAAACGGCCGGGATCAGCACTCCCAAGTATTTAAAGTGTGCAGTTTCCCACTTCAAAGGGAAGTCCCCCTGCCAAGCCATCGGACCACTCGGGCTTAAGTACATCGCCACCGATTTATCCAAGTTCAGGCGAAACCCGGAGGGCACCCCATATTCGTCAAAGAGTTGTAAAAGGTGTGGGAGGCCTATCTGAGGGTCCGTCAGATGCACAAGAAGGTCGTCTGCAAAAGCCGCAACGCGAAATTCAAAGCCCCCCACTTGGACCCCCTGAACATGAGGATGAGCCCGAATCCGCTGCAATAGGGGTTCCAAGGTCAAGATGAATAGAAGGGGAGATAGGGGGCAGCCCTGTCGAGTCCCTTTCTGGATGGGAAACTCAGTGGACATGGTGCCATTGACCAAAATGGCTCCGATCGGGTCCGCGTAGAGGAGCCTCACCACCTTGACATAGAAGCCCGTGAACCCCATAGAATCCAACACGTGGTACATGAAGTCCCAGTTAACCCTGTCGAATGCTTTTTCAGCATCGAAACTGATGAGCATAGACCGCAGCTTAGCCTCCTGTCCCATACACATAGAAAGTAAAAGCCGTTGCAAACTGTAAGCTGCGTGGCGGCCACGCACAAAGCCCACCTGGTCCTTGTGGATCAAGGCCGGCAGGATGGGTGCCAGCCGGTCTGCCATAATCTTCGCTAAAATCTTAATGTCAACATTTAGGAGATAGGCCTGTAGGAGCCCGGTAGCAACGGGTCCCTCCCCGGCTTCGGGAGAACGGTCACCAACGCCTTATTCGCCTCATAGGGAAAGGCACCCCGGCCAACCAAGTCCTCGAAATATCCGGCGAGAGGGGCCGCCACCACCTCCCCCAGGGACTTGTAGAACTCTCCCCGCAGACCATCCAATCCAGGAGCTCGGCCATTTTTCAAATTCCGAATCCCATCCATGACTTCATTCAGGGAGATAGGCTTGTTCAAAGTCTGAACTTGGTCAGCCGTCAACCTTGGTAAAGAACATCTCGCCAGGAAAGCCTGACCATCCTCCGCACCCCCTCCATCCTGAGCATAAAGTTGCCGGTAGTAGTCAGAAAAGACCCGTTGAATCGCTATAGTGTCTTTACATAGAGACCCGTCCGGGCGACGAATCGCCCCGATGTGTCGAGCCCCTCCCACCGGCCGCACCAAGGCGGAAAGCAGCCTTCCCGCCCGATTGCCATACTGGTATAATTGATAGCGGTAGTACATCATGGATTTTTGAGCCCTTTGGTGTAGGAGCATTTCCAACTCGCGCTGAATCTCTCGTAATTGGCGCCCATGGGCAGCCGTTCTATCCGCCGCTAGCCGCCGCCGCGCTCTGCCTAGCTCACGCTCTAACAAAAGAATTCTATTATTACGGCGTTTCCTCATGGAGCTATAATAACTAATAATCTCCCCCCGCATGACCGCCTTACCCGCCTCCCAGAGGAGAGCCGGAGGGGTCTCTGGAGTATCGTTGAGGGCTTCATAGTCCCGCCACCGATCCTTAAGGTAGCCCCCAAACATAGCATCCCCGCAAAGTTCCAAGGGATAGAGCCAGAAATGATGTCCAAGAGGAGCGCGACTGCCGAGTTCCAGGGTAACCATTGCATGGTCAGAAATGATAGGAAGGCCAACCGTTGCAGCCAGGACTCGGTTAAACAAGGATTCCGAGATCAAGAAATAATCTATGCGGGACCAAGTATTGTGAGCTCGGGACAGGTGGGTATACTCCCTATCTCCAGGATGTAACACTCTCCAGATGTCCAAGAGGTGGTGTGCCTCGGTTATCCCCAGCAATCGCCGCTGACTTCTACAGTCCCTACTCCCAACCTGCTGAGACCGGTCCACACTATCATTCAGAGCAGTGTTAAAGTCCCCACCCAATATTACCTGATAACCGACCGCCCCTGCCACCAATCTCTCCAGAGTTTGATAAAAACCAAGCTCATACACATTGGGGGCATATACAGAACCCAAAACGACCTTAGTGCCCTCAAGCAGTCCTCGTGCTAAAACGTACCGGCCATCCGGGTCAATATCAACCGACTCCTCAACCCACCCCACCGACTGGGCTATTAGAATGGCTACCCCCCGCTTCTTTCCTACGGCTGGGGCACCGTACACCCGAGCCTTATAGCGGGAGCCCAATTTCATGTGCTCAGCCGCCGTCTGGTGGGTCTCTTGTAGCAAAGCGACTCCAATCTTCCGTTTTTTAAGTTGCTGCACTAATTTATATCTCTTTATTGGGGAGCCGATACCACAAACGTTCCATGAGGCCATCTTCAAGCCACTAGCCATTATGCCCGTCCATAAAACAGCTCCCAACGTGAACCATCAGTCGCTGACGGTGGTGAGAATCCCCCCAGCCTAGGATCCCCCCCCTCCGGGTCCGTCCCCCATCCAGCCCAACACACCTGGCCACACTCATAGCATCTGTACGCTCCATACCACTTAGCAATGCCCACCATGCATCTTGTCACAAACATCTCCTCCTCCCCCCGAATCAGACAGCCCCGTGCGCCACTAAGAACTACCCAGCATCCCCCCTCCCCCCCCAACCCGCCCCTTTTCCCCCAATCATGCAAACCCTTATCCCCCTCTAAATCCCCCCCTTGACCCTTACCCCCCTCCTCCCCTCTCAGCCTTCCTCCCCTACCTCTCCCGGCCAGTCTAACCCTGGTCGGACACCTCCCGTTGGCACCGGATCCATACCCCCCAACAAACTCAACACATTCAGGCAACATGCCCATCTCGGGCCCCTTAGCAATGACAATATCGCCTCCCGCCTACCCAAAAGGAGCAGAGAAGCAAAGCAAAATCCCCTTACCCTCCACCCTCCACATTAGGTACCCACGGTTCAGTGCAGAAAGGCGAGAGCCTGAAGGAGCCCACAGCCCGCATCTCAAACCCGACGCCCAGCTCAGAAAGCGCGGGAGCGGCGCCATTGAGAGATCACATAAGGTGTTGTGCTCAGCAGCCCGGAGTGCCGGGCGTGCCACCCCCTCTCTCCCCCCCCAGGCACAGTCCCATCGCCCTGCCATGTACAATACCCAACAGCAAGAAACTTAAAAATTAAGGCATAAGCAACATATAGTCAGTATCTTAGGGTACATGGAAGCATGGACAGTCGCGCCAGGAGGCGGTAATAGAGAATAACATGGAGTAAAGAAGCAAGAGCGGGAAATAAAATTAGCTGCAGGAAATAAGAGCAGAAAGATAAGGGTAAAAAAAAACAAACGGTGGGATAGCGAATAATGACCCAGGATACAAGAAATAATGAAAACTAAAACAAGGAAAATAAAAATAAAGAAAGAAAGAAAAGGAATGCGAGAGAAAAGGAAAATTAAGATGGTAAAAGAAAACAATCTCCTGTAGCGGCACTCAGCCGAGTCCATAATAAGAAGCAGCAGAGCAATTCTCATAGGAGCACCCCAGCAGGCCCAGGTCCAAAGTAAATGTCTCAGTATCGTCAGTCGTCGCGGACGAGACCGCAGAGGAGCAGCTCACATCCCCGACCGCCGCAGCTCGCTTGCAGAGGCACAGCCCGCCTCATGTGTCGGTCACTGACTGCTCAGCTATGCGGGCAAGAAAGGCCCCGGCCTCCGCGGGGGATCCCCAGAGATACGCCTGCCCTTGGTACTCCACCCGCAGCCTGGCAGGGTACAGGAGGGAGAAACGCAGGCCCCTGCCCGCCAGCTGTGCGCAGACCGGCGAGAAGGCCTTGCGCTGCTGGCTTACCAGCGCAGAATAGTCTTGAAAGACCAGCAGAGAGTCCGCATCCCCAGATCTTCGCCGGTGCCCGCGAGCCGCCCTCAGAACCAACTCTTTTTGGCGATAGTCCAGGAAGCGGGCGATGATAGCACGTGGCCGCCGGTCCTGCTCCCGCCGGGGGCCCAATCGATGCACCCTCTCCAAGGCAATATTAGACTCCACTGCTTCAGGCATGATCTTGGACATCCACTCCTGCAGGTATGCCGGGAGGGCGCTATCCGCGATGTTCTCAGGGACACCTATAAATCGAAGATTCTTCCGGCGGCCCCTGTTTTCCAGATCGTCGATCTTCTCGCCCTGCAGTTTCACCGTCGCCTCCAAAGCATGCACGCGGGCCTCAAGGGAATGTTGCTCGTCTTCAAGGCCGGAGATCCGGGTCTCAGCGTGCTCCATACGATCTGTGAAATCAGTAATACGTTGGGCCACCGACTGTATTTGAGCGCCCAGCTCTCGGAACCGGCCATCCAGGGCCCGCGCCACTGCAGCGCTCACCTCATCAACCATGCCCTGATCTCCCTCCGATCCCGGGCTCCGGGGCGCCCTCTCCGCCATCTTAGGATCGGGAGCACGTGTCTTTCGGGATGAGGATTTCGCGGCCATCGGAGGCACCCCTCCGGTCAAAGAAAGCACCGAGGTACGCTGACCACTTTCCCTACTGCCCCTGGGTGGGATAGAGGGCATGAAGTCTCGGTAAATTAAGAAAGTAAGGTAGGTAGCGGGGTATGGAACCCGGAGCCGATCAGCACACAGCCAGTCAGCTCATGCCCAAACCGGAAGTCTCCGCTCTTATGCTTTTAAGTGGAAAAGATTTACCATATGATGTTTGCAGAAGGGTCTTAACCCCATTGCCATACCTCTGGAATCATTATTGGAGTATCTCCTTCATTTATCCAATGCAGGACAAGACTAACTCATTGAGGGTCCATTTGAGTGCTATTGCAGCTTCCTTCAAGCCCCTAAATGGAGAACCTATTTCCTCCCATGCTCTTATAGCAAGATTTATGAGAGGCCTTCTGCTAACTAAGCCTCCCATTAAGCCACCTCCTGTGGCATGGGACTTAAATTTGGTTCTTGGTCAGCTCATGAAGCCACCTTTCGAACCCTTAGCTACTACCTCCTTGAAATTCCATTCTTGGAAAGTTATCTTTCTCATTGCAATCACATCAGCACGTCGCATCAGTGAATTGCAAGCACTAGTAGTTGATCCACCTTATACAAGGTTCCATCATGACAAGGTAGTCCTTAGGACTCATCCACGCTTTATGCCAAAGGTGGTCTCGCCCTTTCATCTAAACCAAGCGGTCTGCCTACCTGTGTTCTTTCCAAGGCCTCATGCATCAAATGCAGAAAGGAATCTTCATACTTTGGACTGTAAAAGAGCTTTAGCCTTTTACTTACAAAGAACACAGCAACATAGAAAGTCCTCTCTACTCTTTGTTGCTTTTGATCCTTCTCATTTGGGACTTCCAGTCTCCAAGAGAACACTATCTAACTGGATTGCTCAGTGTATTTCCTTTGCCTATCAGAGTAAGAATCTTCCTCTGGAGGGCCATGCCACAGCTCACAATGTGAGAGCCATGGCAGCTTCAATGGCTCATCTGCACTCTGTGTCTTTCGATGACATCTGTCGAGCAGCCACCTGGGCCTCGGTTCATACCTTCACAGCCCATTACTGCTTGGACAAGGACTCCCGCCGGGATGCCTTGTTTGGTCAGGCTGTTCTCCAACACCTGTTCCATACCTAATCAACTCCTACCCACCATCCCTGGTCGGATGCCAGAGATCCATGGGGGGAAGTGGAGCCCTTCTCAGGACACACAACTTCTGGGGTCTCTCCCTGGCATCTAAATCTAGGGAGTCCCCATATGTGATGACTACATTCCTGCTTGTTCCTGGAGATAGCATAGTTACTCACCTGTAACAGGTGATCTCCAGGAACAGCAGGAATTTAGTCCTCACAACCCACCCACCTCCCCTAGGAGTTGTATCTCTCTATCTATCTCTTTCCCTTTCCCTGTCTCTCTCTTTGTCTCAGCTTTAAAACTCAACTGGAGAGAGGCAGTTGGGGAAGGCAGCACGCAGGCGCTGTGGGATGCTCCCAAAAGCTTTCCTAATTGGACGCTGAGGAGCTTTCCCATGCAGGCTCCATCGATACCGACGATACCCATATGTGAGGACTAAATTCCTGCTGTTCCCGTAGATCACCTGTTACAGGTGAGTAACTATGCTTTTTTGGAGCAGGCCTGGTCTTTCTGGCGTGGAAATTCAGATCCTGCGGCCTCTGGATGCTCCAGGGTGCAGTCTCATGAAGGACAGGCTAAAAGTGGAAGCCTTGTTCGATTGCCCTTGGCTAAGCATTCCCAGCGAGGGGTGCCCCCTGGAGATGGGGTACAGCTGAGAGTTGTCTGAAATTTTGACTGTGACTTGGATTCTAAGAACTCTGTTCTGGGCTCTGACATGGATAAAGAACTACTCTCAGCTTCAGAGGATTTTGGAGAGGCTGGTGTTATCCGCCTGTTCTGGAAGGAGAAGCTGGTGGCGTTGATTGCAAGGGTCTCATCCACCTTGAAGTTGACTGATGCTGCGGTATGGAGCAGGAGTCAGAGATGCACCCACTCTTTCAAAGGATGCAAAAGTCCGTCATTGTCTGCCCGTTCCTGGATGTGGTCAGAGATATGATTTGGTCAGAGTGGGACTCTCCTAACTCTCCACCTACGGGATTTAATGGTGTGTAAGAAGATCTAAGCTCTCCCAGAGAAGGAGTGCATTGGGTGCTTTTATATTCCCAAGGTGGATGTGCAGGTCACTGCTGTTAGACTGACCACCATTCCTGTGGAAGGCAGATTGGCCTTAAAGGATTTTCTGGATTGTAAGGTGGATTAGTTGTTGAAGAACTAGTTCAACGTGGCGGCTGCTATTCATTTGCCAGTATGTGCCAGTCTGATGTCTCGAGCCCTGCTCTACTGAATTCAGCCTCTTCCAATGGATGATACTACCTCTCATTTAGAGTCTGCTGTGGCTTTTCTTTCTGATGCCATGTATGACCTGGTACATTTGGCAGCCTGGGATAGTGCCCTGACGACGGCACTGGACAGCGGACATATCTTGCAAAGCCTGGTTGGCTCAACTGTCTTTAAAAGGGAAGCATCTTCTTTGTGCTGATTTTGGGAGAAGCTGTTGAAGGAACTGGACTAGACAAAATCTTATCACCTTCTGCAATACAAGTCCAGGGGACCTGTGAAATGGGCTGGTCCCCTTTCTTGATGGCCTCCACCTGTCGACCAAGGGCGCGCTGGCCTGCTCCTTGGGGGTCTCGGTGCTCTCATTGTTACCTTTTTTGCCCCTCTGCTTCCGGGCTTTGGGCTCGTTCTCAGTCCTTTCGTGGAGCACGTGGGCCTAGGGACTCTTATCTCCTCCAGAAGAAGACCCTCCCGGGCTGCACAGTGAATGTTTGGTGGCCCATTCTCTGGTTCCTCTGATTGGAGGCAGGCTTCTTTTCTTTCAGGAAGGCTTAGGTTACCAAGGATCGCTGGGTGCTAGACACCATTCAGTTTGGTTATGTCCTGGAATACAAAGAGCCAATTTCAGATGCCTTCGTCATTTCCCTTTGTGGGTCTGCAGTCAAAAGTGCTGCTGTGCGGACCACCTTGGATAAGTTGCTGTGCCTAAAGGTGGTGGTGCCCATCTGCCCAGAGGAGTGAGGCATGGCGTGATACTCCATCTATTTCATGGTGCCCAAAAATGATGGTTCCTTCTAGCCCATTTTGGACTTCAAGGGTGTCAACGAGCACTTGCACTTCCTGAGCTTCCGGATGGAAACCTTGCACTCCGTGATTCAGGCAGTGCACCAAGGGGTGTTCTTGGTTTGTCTGGATCTGGTCCAAGGCCCATTTTCATATCCTGACCCGGAGGAGAGGAGCAGCAAAGTAGGCTCTCATTATCAGTTCACCGTCCTCTCTTTTGGGCTATCCATCACCCGGGATACATTCTCCAAGGTTGTGGTGGTGGCGGCAGTGCGGTGCGGAGGGATTTGTGTCCATTCATATCTGGATGACTGGCTCATCTGGACCCATTTCCTTTCAGAAGCATCTTGGGTGGCATCCCAAGTGGTGGTCTTTTTGGAAAGCCGTGGCTGGGTGATCAACTGGGGAAAGAGCCAGCTGTTTTTTTCCCAGTGCCTAGAGTTCCTGGGAGCACGTCTCGACACTCGAGTAGGCAGAGTTTTCCTGCCAGAGACTGTTGTATTGCCTGGGGGCTGTTTTCTGGGCAGCAGTCTCCTAGAGATCTGGGATTATCTTCAGCTCCTTGGATTGATGACGGCAACTATAGAGATGGTGCCGTGGGCACATGCTAACATGTGACTGCTCCAGCAACCCTTGCTGGCTCGGTGGCCCACGAGTTCTCAGGTGTTCGCGCGCAGGCTCTCGTTTCCATTTATGTTGAAGGCCAGCCTTCAGCGGTGGCAGCAGCCCTGTTATCTGAGGAAAGGTGTGCCACTGGATGATTTCTCCTAGATCTTTCAGATGACAGATGTCAGTCTCTCTGGCTGGGGAGCCCATTTCCAAGATAGTATGGCCCAGGTATTAGAACTGCAGGGAAGCAGTGTGACCCCTTATCCACTTTGAGACAAGAGCCATCAGGTTGACTCTTCTGCATTTCTGGCCAAGTGGTTTGAGTGTTTTCGGACAGTGCCACTGCAGTGACTTATGTCAATTGGCAAGATGGCACGAGGAGTGCTGGGGTAGCTCTGGAGATTATTTATTTATTTTATTTGTGCTTTTTTTTTCCTTTTCCTATACCGCCCCTTCCCAAGATCAGGGGCGGTTTACAATAAAACAGAACCGAATTACATAAAACTCAGTGTAGCAAAGATACAATAACTGTTAGTGAACTATTTACATGATATGTATTTACAGGTAAATTATTTAAAGATTAGCTATTTACAATAGTATAAATACTGATAAACCTTGCATTGCTAAAGAAGTATTCTTTGATTGGATATGCTTCTGAGTGTGAGGGAGGGAAATGTGTAATAGTAACTATGTCAGGTAAATATCACTGTTGACATGAGTGTTAATGTAGTATTCAATGAATAAGTAGGTTTTGATTTCTTTATGGAAAGTTTGTAGGTCTTTAATAGCTCTTAATGAATCTGGTAGTGCATTCCACAGAGTATGAGCGACACAGGTAAAGGCTATTGTAGATCTGTTCATTTTACGAAATTCTGGGGGAACAATTATTGTTTTGTGAGCATCCTCTTCTGATTCTGTCAGTGGTGGGTATGTTAATCAGGGTGGTAAGGTATGATGGGGCAATGTTATTAAGGAGTTTAAAGGTGATCATTAGCATTTTTATATTTTATCCTGCTTGCAATCAGAAACCAATGAAGTCTATAAAGAATGGGGGTGATATGTTCTGAGCTGTGGGCTTTGCATATTATACGCGCTGCAACGTTTTGAGCTATTTGAAGTTGGTTAGTGACCTTCCTTGGCAATCCTTGTAAAATGCCATTACAGAAGTCAAAATATGGTGTGATCAATACTTGGAATACTGATCTAAAATCATGACTATCAAGTAGTGGCTTTAAGTGTTGGATCATTTGTAACTTAAAGAATATGGATTTAGTGACTAATTTGATGTGTGAAGGCATATTGAGAGATTGGTCTATGGTAACTCCAAGGTATTTAACTTCATTTTTTTAATTCTAAGTCAGTTTCCTGTATTGTGATTTTTGCTGGTATGGTAATGTTTTGATTCCGGTTAACTTACAGGACTTCTATTTTGTTATAATTTATATTTAAGTTATGTGACTTCAGCCATTTCACTGATTCGTCAAGGCAAGGGGATAGTTGATTTTGAGTGGGATTTGTTTATCTATGAGGACTATATCATGATATCATCTGCATAGATATAGTATCCCACTCTGAATTTTTTAAAGATATTACAAATTGGTTGAAGTGAGGGCCCTTGTGGAATACCTTGTTCTTGTTTAAAGGTTGACGATGTTTGTTGGCCAATCTGTACTTGTATGCAGTCTGATATATAGAACTGAAACCATTGGTATACAGTGCTCTTTATTCCTATCTGTTGGAGTCTGTTAAGTAAGATACTGTGACTAATGCTATCAAAGGCAGCTGTAAATGTCCAGGAATACAAGGACAAATGCCTGCTTGTGGTTATCTATTCCTCTGATAAGTTTGTAAAAGAGAGCAAGGATGAGAGTCTCTACTCCATGAAATGGCCTAAACCATGCTGATGCTCATCAAGTGGGGAATTTAGGTCAACGTAGTCCTGTAACTGAGTTTGGGCAACTTTTTCTATTACTTTAGCCATGAATGGCAGGCTAGATATTGGTCTGTAAAAATTAAGCTGATGCTTTTCTAGTGATCTGTTTTTTTAGTATTGGATGAATCATTAAGTGTTTTAGGTTAAGCCACATATAACCTTGTTGCAGAGATTGGTTGACAGTAGTAAGAATAAGTGGGGACAGTTCAGATTTTGCTGCCTTAATCCAACTAACAGGACATGGGTCCAGTGGAGAGGTGGTGGTATTAACTTTGGAGATTATATTTTTTAGGTAGTTTAGGTCGATCATATGGAATTTGTACCATTTGTTTTTATTTAATAGGTCATTTTTAATAGGTCATTTTCATTGTGTAAATAAGGGGTGTCTCCAGAATCTTGCTGTTTTAATTTATGCTTCCTATTCGTCTCTCCGGGCCAGTCAAGGAAAGTAGGGTAGTCAACCTCCTCTAGCAGCTGAGGGCTGAAAAGAACTGAAAACTCTTTGCTGACAGGCGCACTAGCTCCCTCTGGTGTCTGAAAGAGTCCCCCAGTCTTTCAGTCCTCAGCAGCTGAGCTGGTTGCATAGCTGACAGGCTCCGGAGAAACTGCTAAGTTCAGGGTTTTTATTTTGGGAGATTGTTTTGCTGTCTCTTCTGAGGGAGTGTTTTTCAGATAATTTGAATACAGCCTGAAACACTCTAGCAGCTGCTTTCCGTTTTTTGTTCCTGTGCTACTGTGGGTGCAATACCTTTCTTTTCTTTCTCAGTCACCTCCAGGTCGGTGTGTTTTTATTTTACAAGCAGAGCCTGCTTGTGGGGGATATTTTAATTGGCTGACATTAACTCAGAGAATTTCGCTGGGAGCCCTAGGGAACACTTCTCTATTTCAAATGGCGGCAATTCCGGCTACCCGCTAGCAGCGGGAATGCGGTTTGCTCAGCGAGTGACACCCGCTTTGGTTTTGAGGTAGGTGCTACTACTTCGCGGGACGCTTCCGATTGCAGCCTTAGATCTTAAACCGTCGCGGCCTGAATTTGCGAGTTGTTGGCTCATTACCCGGGACACTTTGAGGCGCCGTGAATTTGCAGCCGGCTCCGAGGCGTCGCGTCGGGTTGAGCTTCTTCTTGTTTTTCTTTCTCTCTCTCTTTCCTTTGCGGGGTTCATGGAGCCTCAGAAGCGCAAGGAAGCGAAGGATGAGGAGTTGCTTAAGGCCCCGAGCGGGTCTGAAAGAGCGGGAACGGCAGCCATTTTGCCTCAGCCGCCGATTTCTCCCGCGCTGCCAGTTAAGTCGGGGAAAAAGAGAGCGAAATCTCATAAGGCTTCTTCGGCTGAGGGAGCAGAGCAATTACCTGTGCCTAAGGAGGCCGGTCCTTTGGAGTCCTTTTTCTCCGCGGAGTTTATTGTGGCTCTTCATAACGCTTATTTGATGAAGAGATCACAGACTGTTTTGTCTCCCGCTGCATCCTGCAAGGCAGGGAGGACAAAACTAGAGACTTCAGAAACAGATCCGGGTGAAGGGGTCTCCTACATGTGCCCTGGGGGTGAGCCAGCCTCAGGGGGTTTGGAGCCTCTGGGTTCCGGGTTCCAGCTTCCTGAGGATGGTGAGATTCTGTCAGAGACAGGGTTGGATTTTTGGCCCGGGGAGTTGGAGGAAGGTGAGTTAGGACCGGGGGAGGATCCTAATACTTTCAGAGTCTTCAGAAAGGAAGAGTTAGGAGCCTTGATTGCTCAGTCGCTTACGGCTTTGAATCTTGCACTTCCTACAGTTCAGCAAGAACCGTTGGAGGATCCTCTGCTCCAGGGGTTTAAATCTGAACAGCGTTGTTTTCCTCTTCACAGAGTTATTAAGCAAATGACTGACTCTGAATGGAAATGTCCTGAGGCCTCTTTGAGAGGCAGTCGCGCTATGGCGCGTCTGTATCCCATTCCCCTGGAGGAAAAGGAGTTGTTGCGTATGCCTAAGGTGGATGCCCTGGTTGCGGCAGTTACTAAGAAGACTACCATTCCGGTAGAAGGAGGCACGGCGTTGAAAGATATTCAGGACCGTCGCTTAGAGGCTCTCTTGAAGCAGGCATTTGATTCCAGTGCCTTAGCCTTGCAAGCTTCAGTCTGTGGGGCATATGTTTCAAGAGCATCGATACGCTGGCTTCAGGGTGACCGTGCTCCTGATCAGGAAGAGGACTCGTCGCCGGAAGGCGCTAAGCTGGAGTCGGCTGCCGCTTATCTGGCAGATGCTTTTTATGATTTGGTACGGATCTCAGCGAAATCTATGGCGTCTGTCATAGCAGCTCGACGTTTTCTCTGGTTACGTAACTGGGCAGCGGATGCTTCATCTAAGGCCCGTCTCAGTAAGCTTCCCTACAAGGGCAAGCTGCTCTTTGGGGAGGCGTTGGAAAAGATTGTGAAAGATTTAGGAGATTCCAAAGGGGGCCGTCTTCCAGAAGACCGGCCGAGAGCGGCTAAGATGCCTTCCTTGTAGAGGGGTCAAGGCCGCGATTTTCGCAGATTCCGGGGGTCCCGTTTTGCTCCTTATCAACGTGGGCGTTTTGTAGCTAGGGGACAATCCTTTCGGGGAGACTGGTTTCAATAGGGGTTATTTCTCCGCTCAGCACGCTTCCACTAAGAAGCTCCAATGAAGGGGCGCGGGTCCAGGCGGAGATTCCTGTGGGAGGTCGATTGCAGGAGTTTCTCTCCGCCTGGGCCGCCATCACTACAGACCAGTGGGTGCTCGAGATTATCAGGGACGGCTATGCTCTAGACTTCGCGCAGCCACTGGGGGAGGCTTTTGTAGCTTCTCCATGCGGTCCTCTGGCAAAGCGGAAGGCGATCAACGACACTTTAGGGCGTTTATTGCGTCTTCGAGCTGTAGTGCCAGTGCCTGCAAACCAGTGCGGTTTCGGTCGATACTCGATTTATTTTGTGGTTCCCAAAAAGGAAGGTTCTTTTCGGCCTATTCTGGATCTCAAGATGGTGAATCGTTGTTTGAAAGTGCCTCATTTCAGAATGGAAACCTTGCGTTCCGTGATCCGGTCGGTGAAACCCGGGGAGTTTCTTACTTCCGTAGATTTAACGGAAGCATATTTGCATATTCCAATCCAGCCAGACCACCAGAGGTTTCTTCGTTTTGCGGTTCCCATGGGTCATTTTCAGTTCAGGGCTCTGCCGTTCGGTCTCGCTACCGCCCCTCATACCTTCACCAAGGTGATGGTGGTGGCGGCAGCGGCGCTTCGGAAGGAAGGGATTCAGGTCCATCTGTATCTCGACGATTGGTTGATCAGAGCGCCGTCGCGGGCAGAATCTCTTGTAGCCACGGCCCGTGTGGTGGACTTTCTCGGGCAGCTCGGTTGGGTCATCAATCAGGGGAAGAGTCAGTTGCACCCCGGTCAGCAGTTCGAAAGATTTTCTCGCAGGTTACGGCTTTTCTGCGCCTTCAGGCTCCCACGGCTTGGCAATATTTACAGGTGTTGGGGTCAATGGCGGCGGCCTCTTCAACAGGCATTGCTGACGCGGTGGTCTCCGCAGGATCATCCTCTCTCTCGGCGTCTGCCGTGTTCGGAGGAGGTAAAGATCAGTCTGCAGTTGTGGTTAGTTCCGGCTCATCTGCAAGCGGGCGTGCCGTTAGCGGTTCCAGAGTGGGTGTTGTTAACCACAGATGCAAGCCTTTCCGGCTGGGGAGCTCATTGTTTAACGCGGTTGGCGCAGGGTGTCTGGACGGAGGAGGAGAGTGGTTGGTCGATCAATCGGTTGGCGATGAGAGCGGTTCGCTTGGCGCTCGTGGAGTTTGTCAATCTGCTCGAAGGGCGGGCAGTTCGAGTTTTTTCCGACAATTTGGTGACGGTTTCGTACATCAACAAGCAGGGCGGCACGGGCAGTGCTGAGCTCCTGGAGGAGAGTCAACAACTCTTTCTCTGGGTGGAACGGCACCTGGTAGCGATTTCAGCGGCTCATGTGGCAGGAAAAGACAATGTCCAGGCGGATTATCTCAGTCGGACTGCCATCGATCCCGGAGAGTGGGAACTCAATTGGGCAGTTTTTCACGCAATCACTCTGAGGTGGGGTCAGCCCATTCTCGATCTCATGGCCACGCAAGCGAATGCAAAGGCAAACCGGTTTTACAGCAGACGCAGGGAGCACATGTCGGAGGGTCTCGACGGTCTAGTTCAGCCCTGGCCGTCGGGACAACTCCTTTATGTCTTCCCTCCATGGCCGCTCATAGGTCGGACGATACAGAGAATAGCAGCTTACGAGGGGACGGTGATCCTCATTGCTTCAGATTGGCTGCGGCGCCTGTGGTATGCCGATTTGATGAGATTGCTGGTGGCTCCGCCATGGAGGTTGCCCGATCGGGTGAATCTATTGTCTCAAGGTCCCCTGTTAATGCCACAGGTGGATCGATTCTTGCTTACGGCCTGGCTCTTGAGCGGGCAAGCTTGCTTCGAAAGGGATATTCGCCATCGGTAATAGCCACTTTGCTTCGTTCCCGGAAGACCTCTACTTCCTTAGCGTACATTAGGGTGTGGCGCGTTTTTGAAGCATGGTGCGAGGATCGGCGGATTCGGCCTTCGACGGTGCAACTTCCGGAGGTTTTAGCTTTTCTTCAGGAAGGGCTTGACAAAGGTCTGGCCCTAAACACTCTTAAGGTACAGCTGGCGGCACTGGCCTGTTACAGAGGTAAGCTGCGTGGTTGTGCGCTTGCATCGCATCCGGATGTGCGTAGATTTCTTAGGGCGGCCAAGATCATTCGGCCTCCGGTTCGGAAAGTCGTTCCGCCATGGGACTTGAATCTGGTATTGGATGCTCTGACGCGGCCGCCGTTTGAAACCCGGGATTCGGGCTCGCTACGGGAACTTTCGTGGAAAACTGCCTTTTTTGTTGCCTTATGTTGTGCACGTTGGGTTTCGGATTTACAGGCACTCTCGTGCAGGGATCCCTACCTTCAGTTTTCAAAAGAATGAATAGTGTTGAGACCTGTTCCGTCTTTTCTGCCTAAGGTGGTCTCTGTCTTCCATTTAAACCAACTGGTTTTTCTTCCTATTTTTCGTCCGCGTGAGGGGGAGAAATGGGATCGATCGCTGAAGAGTCTAGATTTGGGGCGTGTGTTACGCAAATATCTGAAGGCGACGCAGTCGTTTAGAAGATCGGACAGGTTGTTCATGTTGTTTGGTGGACCGGCTAAAGGGAAGGCGGCAACCAAGGCTTCTATCGCTCGATGGGTAAAGCATGCTATTCGTGCAGCTTACCACTCTAGGGGCTTGGAGGCTCCGGTGGGGCTCCGAGCGCATTCTACTAGGGGTCAGGCGACTTCGTGGGCGGAGTCTGCCTTGATTCCACCGGTGGATATCTGTAGAGCGGCTATGTGGTCCTCTTTACATACGTTTGCTAGGCACTATCGGTTGGATGTTCAGGCGAGAGCGGATGCGGCAGTGGGGGCCTCTGCTGTGATAGCGGGGCTCGCAGGTCCCTCCCGGTTGTAAGTACTGCTTTGGTACTATCCTACTTTCCTGGACTGGCCCGGAGAGACTAATAGGAAGGAGAAATTAGACCTTACCTGCTAATTGTCTTTCCTTGAGTTCTCTCCAGGCCAGTCCAGGACCCGCCCGTAGTTTTGCTGCTCGTTGGTTAGTGGTTGCCGTCCTCGGCACTCAGATGTTCCGCCTCTTATGGATTGACTAGCGGGTAGCCGAAGCTGGGGACATGGTTGACTTTGGAAAGAGAATTGTTTCAACAGGGTCCATCAGCTACTGATATGCAAAAAAAAAAGGTAATAAGCTTTGTGGAAGCACACCACAAATTGGCGCTTCTAAAGAGGTAAAACGGAAAGTACCTGTTAATTGTTTCCTTTTGTTTTTGGGAGCTCTCTAGCTTTTTAGTGTTTGTTGTTTTGTTCCAGTTTAGTTTAGAGTTACCACCGCTGCTTTGCTACTACGAGACTGAGGGACTCTTTCAGACACCAGAGGGAGCTAGTGCGCCTGTCAGCAAAGAGTTTTCAGTTCTTTTCAGCCCTCAGCTGCTAGAGGAGGTTGACTACCCTACTTTCCTGGACTGGCCTGGAGAGAACTCAAGGAAAGACAATTAGCAGGTAAGGTCTAATTTCTCCATGTAGTGGTTGGCAAGGATTTGTGGCTTAATGCTGATATTGTTTGCTTCAGGGTTAGGTGTTTGGATAAGAGATTTTACTATTTCAAAAAGCTCCGTTGGGCAGTTAAGTGATTTGTTGAGTATACTTGTGGAGTATTCTTTTTTTTCTGTTATTAATCGCTACTTTATACAATGGAGAGTATTCATATAAGAGAGTTTTTTCTCCTGTTTGCCTGGGTGGAGAAGAACCCTCCTAGCCTTGTCGGCTCAGCACATTGATGGGGTGGACAATATGGAATCAGGCTTCCTCAGCTGGCACTCTGCATCCTGGGAGAGTGGTAGTTGAGTCATGAGGCGTTTCAGTTGATTCTGTGCTGCTGGGCTCACCCTGAAATAGATCTCATGGCGACCCACTCCAGTGCCAAAATTTTGCCGCTTCATCAGTCACTGTAGGGAAACGGGGTCCGAGGGCATCGACACCGTGGCCCAGCCTTGGCCAAGTCAGCACCTGCTATATGTGTTTCCTCTGGCCCCTGGTGGGGCAGTTGATTCAGCATGTAGAACACCACCCGGGCAGGATTGTTCTGGTGGCGCTAGATTGGCCGAGGAGAACGTGATTCAGAGGCCTAATGCGGCTCCTGCAGGCACCTCCTCTTCGGTTGCCTCCATCTCAGGTCATCTTGCGGCTGATACCGATCGTCCTGGAGGACCCAGTTCCCTTTTTGCTTATGGCTTGGCTCTTGAAAGGAGATGGTTAGTACATAAGGGCTATTCTCCAGTGGTGGCCTCCACTCTGCTCGTAGCCCGGAGGAAGTCTACCAAGCTAGCATATATGCTGTTCTGGTGCCTCTTTGAGTGATGGTGCAGTGTTCGCCAATTGGCTCCTGCAGTGGTCAAGGTGCCATCTCTGTTGACTTTTCTACAGGATGACCTGGCCTGGAGAAGGGTCTTTCTCTTAGCTCCCTGAAAGTTCAGGTGGCAGCTTTGGCCTGTTTCCTACTACTACTACAAGACATATGCAGTGCTGTACTGGCAGATGTAAAAGATGGTCCATTGGCTGGTAAGTCTCTAACCTTGCACCTAGATGTATCATGCTTTCTCCAGAGGGTTCAGCATTTGCATCCTCCCCTCCAGTCTATGGTTCCTTCCAAGGATCTGTATCTGTGCTCAGGGCCCTATTGTTGGCGTCCTTTGAGTTGTTGAAGTGTGTTACTCTGAAAGATTTGATGCTCAAAATGGTGGTCTTGGTTGAAATTTGTTCTGCAAGATGGATTTCTGAGCTGCAGACTCTGTCTTGCAGAGGTCCTTTTCTGTCATTTTCAAAGGAGGCCATTTCTATTTGGCCTATGTCTGCCTTCTTGCCTAAGGTGATTTCTCTCTTTCATGTGAACCAGGTGGTCTGCCTGCCCTCCTCCTCTAAGGAGCAGTGTCGGGAGAAGGATAAGGATCTTCACCTTCTAGATGTCTAGATGGTGCTTCTCTGGTACTTGGAGGTTATGAATTCTTTTTCATAAATCTGACATATTTTTGTGCTGTTTGCTGGCCCATGCAAGGGAGTTGCGACAGCTGTCAACTTTGGGGTGCTGGATTAAGGACGCCATTGCCTTGGTGTATCTATTGCGGAACCAGCCAGTTATGGAGGATTTGCATGCCCATTCTACCTGAGTACAAGTGTCCTCGTGGGTGCAGTGGATCTTAGTGGCTCCTGTAGACATTTGTCGGGTCGCAACATGGGCATCACTTCCCACTTTGTCAAGCATTACGACTTGGATGTCCATGTGCGGACGGATACAGCCTTTGGCTCAAAGGTTTTGCGAGCTGCTGTGTCTTCTTCCCACCCAGTGGAGTCGTAGCTTTGGTACATCCCACTTGCCTGGACTGGTCTAGCAGAACAATAAGGAAGGTACTGTGCTTTCCTTGACTAGTCCAGGGGCCGCCCCTGGAACTGTATTTGTTCTGTTCTTCTATTACAGTACCCTTGAGTCCACTATGATTTTTTTCTACTTTGCAGGTTCATCTGACAGCTTTCTGTTTATGCTTTCCTGTACTCTACTGTTGATTTCTCTTTGTTGTCCATGACTAAGGTTGTTTGAGGCTTGCCATGTTCTCCCATATGCTTTGGGACAGATACTGAAGAGACCTCTGATGGCTGAGGCGAATGATGTCATTGAAGCCTGGGTTTTTCATTGTTTTTTTGTCTCCACCATTCTGCTGGTAGGGGAACACAACCCACTTATCTGAACTTGTCTAGCAGGACTCAAGGCAAGGACATTATCTGGTAAGTAAAATGTCACCTTTCAGAGCATGAACCCATCATTAACCTTTCCTTTAGAATATATTCATTTCTTAACATTATCAATGAGTTTTGCAGCTAAAATTGACGACGTCTTTGTCGTCTTTAGTTAGAGATGCAAAATTCATAGTAAATGCGACAAGGAAGTGCTGGATAAAATTTTAAATTATTTACTTAACAAGTTTACATTGTAACTTGGTAATGTACATTAAACAGGGACATTGATAACTTGGCTTTTCTGAGGCAATGGAGGGTTAAGTGATTTGCCCAAGGCCACAAGGAGTGCTAGTGAGAATCAAACCCTGGTCTCTTGGTTCCCAAGCCAGTGCTCTAACTATTAGGCTACTCCTCCACTGTCTTGGTCTTTCTCCTAGATACCATAGATGTGTTTGTCGGTGTTTTAAGCAGAGTCCTTAAAAGTTATGGCCATGTGTTACCTGACATAGTGTTTATTGTATCAGTGATATTACTTTTTATGTAAGATGAGATGTTGCAAACGTTGATAGCAGCACAGCAAATGACCCCATGTGCCTTCATATACCTCTTCCAAACATGACTTCAGGGTCTTTATTTCCCAAGTTAAACATTAGTAAACAAAAATGGAGGTGGATGAATTAGATCATAGGTTAATGCTTGCTTTCCTAAAGAACTCCGACCATAATTACTACTACTAATAATCATTTGTTAGCGCTACAAGCCTTATACAGCGCTCTACATACAGATGTAAGACACAGTCCCTGATTATCAGAACTTACAATCTAATCAAGACAAAACACAGTGAAACCGGGGACTAGAGTATGGTAAGATATACATATAAGTAGTAGACAAGAGAGTGAGGAGCATCATGATTTAAAAGCAGCTGAAAAAGAGGTGGGTTTTTAGCCTGGATTTGAATGGAGCTGGAGAAGGAGCCCAACACAGAGACTCAATTTTTTCCAGGCATACGGAGCAGCAAGATGGAATGAACAAAGTCTGGAGTTTGCAGTGGCAGAGAAGGGCACAGATAAAAGGGATCTGCCAGAGGAGCGGAGTTCTCGAGAAGGGGTGTAGAGTGAGATAAGAGAGGAAAGGTAGTGAAGAGCCACAGAACGAATGCACTTGCACTGTAGGTCAGTAGGAGAAGTTTGACCTGGATGCAGAAACTGACAGTGAGCCAATGAAGTAACTTGAGAAGAAGGGTTACACGAGCATAGTGACACTGGTGAAAGATAAGCCATGCAGCTGAGTTTTGAACATATTGAAGGGGAAAGAGACAATTCAAAAGGAGACCAGCGAGGAGCAGGTTGCAATAGTCAAGGCAGGAGGGACTAGTGAGCGGATAAGGGTCTTAATAGTGTGAGTAGAAAGGATGGGATGAATTTTGCTGATGTTGTAGAGGAAGAAGCGGCAGGTTTTAGCTATCTGTTGGATGTGCGTAGAGAAAGAGAGTAGAGTCCAAAGATGACCCAAGGTTGCGAGCTGAGGAAACTGGGAGGGGTGTAGTGTCATCCACAGAAATAGAGAAGGAAGGAAGAGGTGAGGTGGCCATGTTCAATTTAGGATGACGATGAGACATCCAGACAGCAATGTCAGATAAGCAGGCAGAGATCTGAGACTGCATTCCTGGAGAGATTTCAGGTGCAGAGAGGTAGAACTGCTTCAGAACACTCATCATGAACTTGAAAATGTATACTTGTCACAGATGCTTTCTTATATAATCAGCTCTCATAGTACTAAAATCTTTTAGTAATGTGTCGCATGTCAGCGCTTTTAATAAACCAGCTTATGCCATCTTAAAATCTGGGATACTACAAATACTTATCGTTTGACATCACTGGAGGAATAAAGAAGAAAGCAGAGTAGTACATAAGAACATTAGATATACCATAATGGGTCAGACCAAGGGTCCATCAGGCCCAATATCCTGGTTTGCAACAGTGGCCAATCCAGGTCACAAGTACCTGTCAGATTCCCAAAAAGGTACACAGATTCCACAATGCCTATCCTGGGGTAAGCAGTGGATTTCCCTGTTCCTCTTTAATAATGGTTTTGGACTTTTCCTCCAGGAAATTGTCCAAACCTCTCTTAAAACCAGCTACATTAACAGCCTTTACCATTTTCTTTAGTAATGAATTCCACAGTTTGATTATGAATTAAGTGAAAAAATATTTTCTCCAATTTGTCTTAAATGGGTTACATTGTAGCTTCATTGCGTGTCCCCTAGTCATTCTACTTTTTGAAGGAGGAAACAACTGATTTACTTTTATCGGTTCCACTCCATTCATTATTTTATAGACCTCTATCATATCTCCCCTCAGCCATCTCTTTTCCAAGTTGAAGAGCCCTAACCTTTTAAGCCTTCTCTTGGTCGCTTTTCTATGTACCTTTTCCAATTCCGCTATTTCCTTTTTAAGATATGGCGACCAAAATTGCACAGAATATTCAAGGTGCAGTTGCACCATCAAGTGATACAGAGGCATTATAATATGTTGGTTTTATTCTCCATTCCTTTCCTTATGATTCCTAGCATTCTGTTTGCTTTCTTGGCCATGGCTGCACATTGGGCAGAGGGTTTCAACGTATTATCCATGATGATGCCAGATCCTTTTCCTGGGTGGTGATTCCTAATGTGGAACCTTGCATTGTGTAACCATAGTTTGGGCAGTTCTTCCCTAAGTGCATAAACTTGCACTTGTCCACACTAAATTGCAGCTACTATTTCAATGCCCAGGCTCCCAATTTTTCAAGGTCCTCTTCTATTGTGCCGCCTCCTTTCTCCCACTCTTCCTTTTCTCATCTGTTTTTACACTCCCAGGACAGGTCAATGCATAACCTTTTTAATCTTGTTCATATTCCTCTTTTCTCCCGTTTTAATGCACATTCTGTCTCCAATAAATTTCCCTTCATTCATGACTTCTTTATCTCTAATACTTTACATCTCCTGGCTTATGCTGAAACTTGGTTTCTCCCTGAAAATTCAGCTTCAGTCGTTTCCCTCTGTCACTGAGGCTACCTATTTTCCCATATGCCTCAGCCCATTGGGCATGGTGGCGGTGTTGGGTTCCTACTCTCTCATTCCTACCAGTTCCAGCCCGTCGTCCTGCCACCATCTAATTCCTTTTCTTCCTTTGAAGTCCATGCCATCCACCAATTTTCTCCACTGTCTCTCTGGGTAGCTTTCATTTATGGACCCCCCCCCCCCCCCGCCAAGTTCGTCTCTACCTTTCTCATTGACTTTGACTCCTGGCTCTCCTCCTTTCTGGATTTGTCTTCCCCTTCCCTAATTCTTGGGGATTTTAACATTCACATTGATGACTCTTATGCCTTTAAGCTCCTTTCCCTAACCTCCTCATTCAACCTCCAGTTGTGCTCTACCGCTCCTACTCACAAGCATGACCATTGCCTTGACCTTGCCTTTTCCAGCTGCTCACCCTCAAACTTCTCCACCTAGTTCTTCCCTTTATTTATTTATTTATTTATTTACATTCTCTTATATACCACGCTATTCTGCATCAGTGCGGTTTGCATTGAACAAACTGACCATCTGACCATCACCTGCTTACCTGCTATCTTTCACCCTTAACCACCTCCCTCTTGGTCTCGCTCGATCTCCATCAACGTGTTTAGGAATCTTCACACTGTGGACCCTTCAGCTCTCTCTAGACTGCTGTCTTATCACGTCTTCCATCCACTGTGTCTTCTGAGTCCATTGATGGGGCAGTGTCCTATAACACTATACTCTCCTCTGCTCTGAATACACTTGCTCCTCTCAATCCACACTTTGTGAGGTATACCGTACCTCAACCCTGGCTGTCCTCCACAACCCGCTACCTACATTCCTGTGCCCGCTCAACTGAGCGTCTTTGGCTTGAATCGCATACCCTTGCTGCCTACCTACATTTCAGATTCATGCTAACCTCTTTCCAGTCTGCCATAGCACTTGCCAAGTATAGTACTATATCCATCTGAGTAACTTTCTTGCCTCTGACCCTCACCGTCTCTTTGCTACGCGCAACTCTCTCTTCAAAGTGTCTCATCCCCCAATCTCTCATTTACTGTCTGCCCAGACCTTGGCTGACTAGTTCCATGACAAAGTCCAGAAGATTAGTTGTGAATTCTCAGGGTCACCTCCACCTCATCTTCCCCATCTTCAATCCCAAATTCTTCCCTCATCTTCGGTCACCCGAAAGTTAAGACAGCGGAGGTGAACCACTCATTCAAGTAGTTTTGAAGCAAAGGGGAGGAGAGAGAGATATTGATAAACTGGAAGGATGGGTAGGGTCTAGTGAGGAGAGGTGTAACCACAGCATGTTTGAAGGCTGCAGAACAGTTGCAGTGGAAAGCAACAGGTTAAGGATATGACAGATGGAAAGGATGACTGCGGAAGAGATAGAGCTTAGTACGCGTCCCAGAAGAAAACAAACACACAACCGAGTCAGCACCCCAAGTGAATACAAACACACACGCAAGGACACAACAGACAGAGCACTCTCAATGGCCGCTCCAACAATATGGAACAAACTCCCGGACGAATTGAGGGCCGCTACAGACCTCAAAGACTTCAGAAAACAGCTGAAAACCATGCTGTTCATAGAACACTATGGACACATCACATAACTTCAGAGAATGAATAACAGCACATGATGCCGCCTAACCAATGTATGTATGGAATATGTTTTTGCACCACTGTATATAGCCCACTCTGTACATAGCTCATACCAATCTAGCACACAACACAACACACACTCAATTTCCCCCCACTGCATGTATAACACACTCACTTGACCCGATTGTTTGCTGTGATACCGCCTTGATTATTAAGATAAGACGGTTTAGAAATACTGTTAAATAAATAAATAAAATAGTAGACGGATGGGGATGGGATCAGAGGAGCAGGTAGTCAGTTTGGAGGAGGAGAGAAGATTTCCTCACTGAGGAGGAAACTGCAAATCTTCTCTCCTCCTCCAAACTGACTACCTGCTCCTCTGATCCCATCCCCATCCATCTACTAAGCTCTGTCTCTTCCGCATTCATCCTTTCCATCTGTCATATCCTTAACCTGTTGCTTTCCACTGCAACTGTTCTGCAGCCTTCAAACATGCTGTGGTTACACCTCTCCTCACTAGACCCTACCCATCCTTCCAGTTTATCAATATCTCTCTCTTCTCCCCTTTGCTTCAAAACTACTTGAATGAGTGGTTCACCTCCGCTGTCTTAACTTTCTTTCCTCTCAAGACCACCTAGATCCACTGCAATCTGTCTTTCGTTCTCCACGTTCCACAGAAATGGCTCTTGCCAAAGTCTCCAGCGACTTGTTCTTCACTAAATCCAAAGGCTTCTACTCGATTCTCTTCCTCCTTGAACTTTCTGCTGCCTTTGACACTGCTCATCACCACCTTCTCCTCAATACCCTATCCTCGCTTAGATTTAAAGGCTCTGTTCTGACCTGGTTTTCTTCTTATCTGTCCCACTGCACTTTGTGTCTATTCTGATGGTTCCTCCTCTACCGCCATCCCACTTTCAGTTGATGTAAACCTCAGGGTTCTGTCTTGGGACCTCTCCTTTTCTGTCTCTACACTGTCTCTTGGTGCACTTATTTCCCCCCATAGTTTTCAGTTCCATCTTTATGCTGATGACTCTCAGATCTACCTTTCTGTGCCTGTAATCTCTCCAGGAATCCAGGTTCGGATCTCTGCCTGCTTATCCAACATTGCTGCCTGGATGGCTCACCACCGTCTGAAACTGAACATGTGAAAACTGAGTTCTTATCTTTCCCCCTAAACCCACCTTCCGCCTCTGTTTCTGTGGATAACACTACACTCCTCCAAGTTTCCTCAGCTTGCAATCTTGGGGGTCATCTTTGACTCTATTCTCTCTTTCTCTGCACACATCCAACAGATAGCTAAAACCTGTCGCTTCTTTCTCTATAACATTGGCAAAATTCATCCCTTCCTTTCTACACACACTACTAAGACACTTATCCAGTCTTTAGTCACCTCCTGTCTAGATTATTACAACCTCCTCCTTTGCTGGTCTCCCTCTGAATCATCTCTCCCCTTCAATCTGTTCAAAACTCAGATGCACGGCTATTCTTTTGCCACCCTTGATATGCTTATATAACTCCTCTTCTCAAGTCGCTTCACTGGCTCCCTATTCATTTCTGTATCCAGTTCAGAGTTTTCCTACTGACCTTTAAGTGCACTCAATCTGCTGCTTCTCACTACCTTTCCTCTCTTATCTCTCCCTACACCCCTCCTCGGGAACTCCGCTGTTCTGGCAGATCCCTTCTATCTGTGCCCTTCTCTTCTACTGCCAACTCCAGACAAGTCCTTCCACCTTGCTGCTTCTTATGCCTGGAACACACTACCTGAGTCTGTACGTCATGCTTCAACTCTGGCCCTTTGCAAATCCAGGCTGAAAACTCACCTCTCAAAGGCTGCTTTTGGATCCTGATCCGCTTAGTCTCCTGCTTGTTTCCTTATCATTCCTCTAGATATATCCTTGTCCTCAGCTGTTGTGTTGTCTGTCTTGACTAGATTGTAAGCTGTAATGAGCAGGAAACGTCTTACATGTCTGTACAGCACTGCATATGCCCTGTAGTACTATGCAAATAAGTAATAGAAGTAATTTTTCACAATCCTCGTGTTTTGTTTTTTTTAACAACATTGAATAATTTTGTGTCATTTTGTGTTACTTGTTCCCATTTCCAGGTCATATATATATATATATGTTAAATAGCAGCGGGCCCAGTACAGATCCCCGGGGTACTCCACTATTCACCTTTCTCCACTGAGAAAATTGGCCATTTAGCCCTTCTGTCTGTTTTCTATCTTTTAACCAGTTTCTAATCCACAACAGTACACTGCCTCCTATCTCATGACTCTTTATTTTTCCCAAGAGTCTCTCACGAGGGACCTTTTCAAAGGTTTTCTGAAAATCCAGATACACTATATCAACCTGCTCACCTTTATCTACCTGTTTATTCACACCTTCAAAAAAAATGAGATATTAGGGAGACAAGGCTTGCCTTGGTTAAAGCCATGTTGGCTTTCTGCCATTAAACCATGACTACCTACATATTCAGTAATTTTGTTCTTTATTGTGGTTTCTACCATTTTGCCCAATCATGATGTCGGGCTCCCTGGTCTGTAGTTTCCCAGATTACCACTGGAATCCTTTTTAAAAATTGGCATTACACTATCCATTCTCCAGTCTTCAGATGCTACAGATCATTTTAATGATAGTTCACAAATTATTAAAAGTAGGTCTGCAATCTCATATTTCAGTTCATTAGCACCCTTGGATGTGTGCCATCCGCTGCAGGTGATTTGCTCCTCTTTAGTTTATCAAATAGCTGAATTACATCTTCCCAGTTATCGAGATTTGTTTTAATTCCTCTGTTACATCACCTTTAAATATAATTTCTGGCGTGGGTAAGTTTCCTACATCTTCAATAAAGCCTGAAGCAAAGAATTGATTCAGTCTCTCCACTATGGCCTTGTCCTCTCTTAGTGTAACTTTCCCACTCTATCATCTAAGGCAGGGGTCTCAAACACGCGGCCCGCGGGCCGCATGCGGCCCGCGAGACAACTTTGTGCGGCCCGCGACAGAGGAAAACAAAACAAACCCAAAACCCTGGCTTCTGCCGTTGCCGCCGTGGCAGCGGCAGAATCAATTGTCAAATTTTAAAAAAAAAGACTTCTGCTGCTCAAGCAGCAAAATCAGCTGTCCTGCGGCCCCTTCCCCTGTGCCCGGAGATCCGAGTCTGCTCTATCAGCGGCGTGCTTTTCAAGCCGCGAGGAGAGTATTCCCCAGCCGCGCGAGAGGGGAATACTCTCCTCGCGGCTTGAAAAGCACGCCGCTGATAGAGCAGACTCGGATCTCCGGGCACAGGGGAAGGGGCCGCAGGACAGCTGATTTTGCTGCTTGAGCAGCAGAAGTCTTTTTTTTTTAAATTTGACAATTGATTCTGCCGCTGCCACGGCGGCAACAGCAGAAGCCAGGGTTTTGGGTTTTTTTTGTTTCCCTCCTTCGCTGGCCGGTAATGAGCTATGGAGGGGCTGACTGAAATGGGGTAATGGGGGTTAGGACTGGAAGTGGGCTATTGGCAGGGGGGGGGGGGGGTTATGACTGGTAATGGCTATGGTGGGGGCTAGGACTGGAAATGGGCAGATGGGGGTTAGGACTGGAAGTGGGCTATTGACGGGGGGTGAGGACTGGTACTGTGCTTTGGTGGGGGCTAGGACTGGAATTGGGCAGATGGGGGTTAGGACTGGAAGTGGGCTATTGGCAGGGGGGGGTTATGACTGGTAATGGGCTGGGGGGGCTAGGACTGAAAATGGGGTGATGGGGGTTACGACTGGAGGTGGGCTGATTGGGGGGTTAGGACTGGTAATGGCCTATGAGGGGAGTAAAGACTGAAAATGGGGTGATGGGGGAAACGACTGCAAGTGGGCTATGGGGGGGACTAGGACTGGTACTGGGCTATGGGGGGGGTAAGACTGAAAATGGGGTGATGGGGGGGGTAAGACTGGAAGTGCGCTATGGGGAGGTTAGGACTGGTAATGGGCTATGGGGGGTCTAGGACTGGTAATGGCTGGGGGGGTTGCTAGGACTGGAAATGGGCTGAGTGGAAGGGGGGCTTGAACTGCAAATGGCTGATGGGGAGGGGGGCTTGGAATGGAAATGGGCTGTGAGGGGAGGGAGCTAGGATTGGAAATGGGGTGATGGGGGCTAGGATTGGAAATGGGCTGATGGTGAGGCTAGGATAGGACTGGAAATGGACTGATGTAGGGACTAGAAAGGAGCAGATGCTGGGTGGGGCTGGAACTAGAAGGGAGCTGATGTTGGGGGAGGATTAGAATGGTATGGAGCTGGGAAAGTGAAATGGAGAGGGGAAAAATATTTTGTCTGGAAGAGAAGACAAATCTACAATTGGCCAGGTATTGGGAGAGTAAGTGGGGATTGAGGATGGAGGGGTAAAATTTGAGTGGATGAAATAGGAATGAGGAAAGAGCAAAAGGAGAAAGATTAGTATGTTAAAGCAGATGTAGAGAGAGAGAATGGAAAAAAACTAGAAGAGAGAAGAAAGGACAAATGGACAGCAGACGATGGAGATAGCAGAAGACACGAAGAAACCAGAAGTGGCTGGAGCAATTGCAACTGAAAAAAAATGCACAAAAGGTAGAAAAATATCTCTTTATTTTGAATTTATTAACTGGAATATGTCAGCTCTGGGAAATGTGCATCATTAATGTTTGCACTTTGTTTAGTACAAGAGGAAATTAATTTATAGTTTTATTTCTACAGTGTTGGTTGTACATTCCAAGTTTGGCTTTTTGGGGTTCCCAGTTTAATTATTGTCTTCCTATTTCTAAATCTTTTAGTCTTTCTTTATCCATACTCATTAAGAGGCATGTTTACTAAAAGTTAGTGTATGGTAACATTATGCAAATATTTATGCAAATGAGGCCCCTTATGCAAATGAGGCCCCACGTCTTATGCGGCCCCCGGGTTACTTTACAAGTCCTCATTTGGCCCTCAAAGCAATTTGAGTTTGAGACCCCTGATCTAAGGTGTCCACTTGACTCTCTCATTGATGTTTTGCTATGAATGTACTTGAAAAAGTTTTTATTTTGTGCTTTTGCTTCTACCGCAAGCTTATCTGCAGATTCTCTCTTTCCCTACATTATTAATGACTTGCATTTAACTTGCTAGTACTTATGTTTCCTATTTTCATCATTTGGCTCTTTTTTTCTATTTTATGAAAGATTCTCTCTTAGCATCTCTGACCTAATCTTTTAGCTGTGCTGGCTGTTGTTTGGCCTTCCTTCCAACTTTCTTAAAGCATGGAATACATCTGGTCTGGGCTTCCAAGATAGTACTTTAAATAATGTCCAGGCCTGATGTAAACCTTTGCAGTTATTCTTTCAGGTTTTTTTAACCATTTTCTTCATTTTATCATAGTCTTTTTTTTTTTTTTAAAGTTAGTCTAGCACAGTCAATTTCCTTGCTATCCTCCCTCCTTCCACACAGGCGACTTATAAACAAACTGAGCAACCTAGGGATGGACTCTAAAGTTACTGATTGGGTTAGAAATTGGTTGAGTGGGAGGTGACAAAGGGTTCAAGTAAATGGAGTTCACTCTAAGGAGGAGGAGGTTACCAGTGGTATGCTGCAGGGATCTGTCCTTGGTCCGATTCTATTTAACATCTTTGTTAGTGATATTGCGGAAGGACTGTCGGGTAAGGTTTGCTTGTTTGCTGATGATACCAAAATCTGCAGTAGATAGACACCCAGGAAGGTGTAGATAACATGAGGAGGGATCTAGCTAAACTTGAACAATAGTCTAGAATTTGGCAACTGAAATTTAATGCTAAAAAATGCAGGGTCGTGCATTTAGGCTGCAAAACTCCAAAGAAGCTGTACAGTGTAGGGGGTAAGAAACTTCTATCCACAAAAGAAGAGTGGGACCTTGGCGTAATTGTGTCTGGTGATCTTAAAGTAGCTAAACAGGTAGAAAAGATGACTACGAAAGCCAGAAGGATGCTTGGGTGCATAGGGAGAGGAATGGCCAGCAGAAAAAAGGAGATGATAATGCCTCTGTATAAGTCTCTAGTGTGACCTCATTTGGAGTATTGTGTGCAATTCTGAAGACCGCACCTTCAAAAGGATATAAGCAGGTTGGAGTCCATGAAGAGGGTGGCTACTAAAATGGTTAGAAGTCTTCGTTATGAAGCATAAAAGGACAGACTTAAAGATCTTAATATGTATACTTTAGAGGAAAGGCAGGATAAGGGCGATATGATAGAGCCCTTTAAATACCTCCGTGGCATAGATGCACAGGAGGATCTCTTTCAATTGAAGGCAAGTTCTGCTAAAGAGGACATAGGATGAGAGTGAAAGGGGATAGACTCAGGAGTAATATGCAGAAATATTTCTTTACAGAAAGAGTGGTAGATGTGTGGAATAGTCTCCCAGTGGAGGTGGTGAACACAAGGACAGTATCTGAATTCAAAAAAGCATGGGACAAACACAGAGAATCTCTAAAGGTAAAAAGGGGTAGTTGATATGGAAGGGCAGACTAGATAGGCCATGTGGTCTTTTTCTGCCGTCATGTTTCTATTTATTAAATCAAATTTGATCATGTTATGATCGCTATTGCCAAGTGGCCCTAATACCATTACTTCTTATGCTAGATCCTGCATTGCACTAAGGTCTAGGTCTAAAATAGCTTCCTCTCATGTTGGTTTATCAATCAGCTGCTCCATGAAGCATTCATTTCTTTCATCTAGAAACTTTATCTCCCTTGGATGTCCTGAATGTGGCATTGACCAAGTCATTACTGGGCTAATTGAAATCTCTCATTATTACTGTGTTGTAAACTTTGCTAATTTCTTTTACCATTTCATCATCTGTTTGCTCATTCTGGCCAGGCAGACGGTAGTACATCCCTACTGCCATTCCCTTCCCCTTTTTACATGGAATTAATATCAATAGAGATTCTACATTGTATTTTGTTCCTGCAAAACCTTTATCCTGTTCGACTCAGTGTCCTCTTTAACATATACACTAGTGATCTACCCTATCATGGCAATATAGTTTGCAGTCTGATATCACAGTCTCCCATTGGTTATCCTACTTCCATGGTGTCCCTGAGATGCCAGTTATATCTATCCTTTCATTTAGTGCTATCTATTCTAACTCTCCCATCTTATTTTTTAGACTTCTAGAATTTGTATACAGGCATTTCAAAGTTAATTTTTGTTGATATTAAAAATCTGGCTATCAGATGACAAGGGTGATTTGGAATCTTTAACTCTGATTTTTATTTAAAAGAACCTGGGTTGCCTTTACCTTCATTGGAACTCCTCTATTGATGTACCCTAACATGCCTGCTTTGCTAGTATCCTTCAAAGATATGTCATTCTGAACCATGCACTCTTGGGCAGCTGTCAGCTTTCCCCCATTATCTAGTTTAAAAGCTGCTTTATATCCTTTTTAAAAGTTAATGTGAGCAGCCCGATTCCACCCTGGTTAAGATGGAGCCCAGTCTTTTGGAAATGCTTCCCTTCCCCAGGATATTGCCCAGTTCCTAACAAATCCAAAACCACCTTCCTTGCACTATCATCTCATCCATGCATTGAGACTCTATTGCTCTTCCTGACTCTTGGGTCCTGCGTGTGGAACAGGAAGCATTTCCGAGAATACTACCCTGGAAATTCTAGACTTCAAATTTCTACCTAAAAGCCTACATTTGGCTTCCAGACTCTCCCTCCCACACTTTCCTGTGTCATTGATACCAACATATACCAGGACAGCAGCCTCCTCCCAAGCACTGTCTAAAACTTTATCTGGGTGGCACATAAGGTCCGCTACCTTTGCACCAAGCATGCAGGTCACCATTTGATCCTCACGTACTCCAGCCACCCAGCTATCTACATGCCCAGTGATCCAATTGCCAACCATAACAGCTGTCCTAAAGCTTCCCTCATGGGCACATGGCTCTTGAGACACCACCTCTGTGCAAAAGGGTATTATATCACTTAGAGGGCAGGTCCTAGCTACAGGATCATCTATTTTCTCATGATCTATGTCCTCCTAGATGGCTGAGAGGCTGCCAGACTGGAGATGGGACATAGTAACATGACGGCAGAAAAAGTCCACATGGCCTATCTAGTCTGTCCTTCCATATCAACTACAATAGTCCCCTTTTATCTTTAAAGATCCTCTGTGTTTGTCCCATGCTTTTTTGAATTCAGATATTATCCTCATGTCCACCTCCTCCACTGAGAGACTATTCTACGCATCAACTACTCTTTCCATAAAGAAATATTTCTGCATATTACTCCTTTCACACTCATCCTATGACCCCTTGTAGCAGAGCTTGCCTTCAATTGAAAGAAACCCTCCTGTGCATTTATGCCACAGAGGTATTTAAAGGTCTCTATCATATCGCCCCTATCCCGCATTTCCTCTGAAGTATACATAATACGATTTTCAAGTCTGTCCTCATATGCTTCATAACGAAGACCTCTAACCATTTTAGTAGCCACCCTCTGCACAGACTCCAACCTGTCTATATCCTTTTGAAGGTGCGGTCTCAAGAATTGCACACACTACTCCAAATGAGATTGCAACAGAGACTTATATAAAGGCACCATCACCTTCTTTTTTCTGCTGGTCATTCCTCTCCCTATGCACCTAAGAATTCTAGCTTTTGCCATCACCTTTTCTATCTGTCCTATTGTCTTCATCTTTACCAATCCACTGGGAGACTATTCCATGCATCTATCACTCTTTCCATAAAGAAATATTCTCCAGGACCAAGCAGGAAGTCAGTCCTCACATATGGGTGTCATGGGCGCCGATGAAGCCCCAGCGGAGCATTTCCCCAGCTTCCTATGAAAGCCTTTGGGAATGCAGGCACGCATGCGCAGTTCCCTTCCCGCCCAAAGGTGCCATCTTTCCTCAGTCTCTTTTTTTCCGAGAAGCCAAGATGCTTACTCTTGGAACACTTTCTGGCCCTACCTCCAGCAGGGAGATTGGCTATGCTCCTTAGATCTAAAGGATGCGTACACTCACTCCATCCTCATTCATCCAGACCACAGAAAGTACCTCAGGTCGATTATTCATGTGGTGGAAGGAAAACCATTATCAGTACAGAGTACTAGCCTTTTGGCCTCACCTCCGCTCCCAGGGTCTTTACCAAATGCCTGGCAGTGAGGTGGCGGCCTACCTGGGAAAAATCAGGGAATCTTTGTCTTTCCCCTATCTATGGCTGGCGTTCGTGCCCTTTTTTTTCCATTTTTCCTGGAAGGCCGGTCCCCTTTGACCTCGCGGGACTCTTTTTTCCCCCGATGGCTTCCAGTGGTTTTAAAAAGTGTGATCGGTGTAAGAAATTAATGTCTCTCACCGACACCAACTATTGCTCTTTCTTCAAAGCCTGGGGTTTGTCATAAACTTCGCAAAGTCCACTTTGCTCCCCTCCCAGAAACTTGGAGTTCATAGGAGGCAAGGCTGGAACTCTTGCTGGCAAAGGCTTTCTTGCCAGAAGACAGGGCCCAAAGGTTGATAGCCTTGGCAAACCAGTTTTCTCAGCAGGTCACTGGTCTCCGCCAGACTCTGCCTGAGGCTTCTTGGCCACATGGCTTCGGACCAGACAATGTGACCCCCAATGCAGGCTCCATATGAGGCCCCTGCACAGTGGTGCCTTCAGACTCAGTGGTCACAGGCCACAGGTAGCCTCAGAGACAGGATAAGGGTTTCCAGACAACATTTCTGCACTCCCCTCAACTGGTGGCTGCATCCACCCAATCTGCTGATGGGGGTACCTTTTCAGAATTCCTGGGGTTACCACGGTGGTACTGTGACCACAGCGACCCTAAGTCGTGCGGGCCATGTGGGAAGATGTGCTGGGGAGCTCATTGTCTAGGCAAGTGCACACCCAGGGGCCTGTGGTCTCCTTGGGAAGCTGCACAGCAGATCAATCTCCTCGAAACTCAGAGCTATCTCGATTAGCACTCAAAGCTTTCTCTCATACCCTGGCTCATCAATCTGTCCTGGTTCAGACAGATAACAAAGTAGCCAGTGAACGGAAACAGGGCGACTGGGTCCAGGAATCCTTTGTCGGAGGCTCAGGACCTTTGCTTGTTCATTTGCCCTCAAAGAGGAGGAGTCCCTGGCTCCTCGAGGGCTCAAGGCTGTGTACCTTCCAGGCCAGGAACAACTACCTGGCAGACAGGATTAAGCAGAATTCTGCAGCCCCACGAGTGGCAGCTGCATCCTTTCAGTAGTTCAGAAGATCTTCCTAAAAATGGGGTCTCCCTTTGGTAGATCTCTTTGCCAGCCCAATGAACAAGCAACTGCCAAAAGTTCTGCTCAGGCAACCGCATCCTCTGAGAATAGCAGCAGCCCCGTGGAACAAGAGAAGCCTTCTGATTCCATGGTCTCAGGGCCTCCTGTATGTGTTTCCTCCCACGCCCTTGGTGGCCCGAACTCTCTTCAAAATTAGCCTGTCCACTGCTTCTGGGGTTGCAACCCGACTCGCCCTTCTCTCGCAGGAGCAGGGTTCCCTTCTGCACCCCAATCTCAAAGCTCTCAATTTGATGGGCCCGCGGAGTCGGACCCTGACTCCTCCTTGGAGGCTGCAAGGGTAGTTTTGGCTCGGGAGGTTGTCCTAGCCTCTAGGAAACAGTCCACTAGGAAAACCTATGCTCTCAAATGGTTCTCTGTCAGGTCACCCCTTGGTGTCCCGTTTTCTCAGGGGCTTGCTTTTGCTCAAGCCTCCAATCCGTCCTCCTGCCCCTGAGTGCATGCGGCTAGGCGAGTGAGTGAGCTTCAGGCCCGGCTGCCCAAGCTGCACCCCAGGGTCAGCAAGCCAAGGGGCAGGGTAATGGGCCCCGTCTGTGATAGCCCTTACACCAGGATTTGCTTCAAGGTCATCCAAAGTTCCTCCCAAAGGTTGTCTCCTCTTTCCACCTCAATCAGGAGGTGGTCGTGGTTCTTCCAACATTCTTCCCTAGGCCTCATGCAAGCAGGTATTTCCTGGTGCCCAAAAGAAACCGGTGGCCTTCGACCCATTCCCTTGACCGTACGCAGGGGCATAGAAGGGCTACTCATTTTTGGCCAAGCAGTACTCTCCGGAATCTGGAACCGCGCCATGCGTGCCTGCATTCCCAAAGGCTTTCATAGAAAGCTGGGGGACGACTGGCTCATCAGGGGTCAGACGTGCCAGGAGGCCAGACAAGCCACCCTCAGAAGGACTGATTCCTGCTGCTCCTGGAGAACACCTGTTACAGGTGAGTAACTACTCCTTTTTCTACTTATACTCCCCAAGTCTATCCCATTTCACTCTTATCCTATGCCGCCTCCACGCCTCCCTGCAGGAAGAGACCCTCCTTTTTTTTTTCTGAAGAATGTCTTTATCGCCACATTGTTTTTATGTGAACCATTGAATATTTATACTTCTTTTTGTACCTTTGTTTTCCTGACTGCTAGCTTCTCTAAGTTTTTCCAAGCACAACATGCTCCACCATCGGAGCCCTCGCGGAAGCATCCCCCAGACTTTCAAAGAAAGCCTTTGGGAGATGCACCACGCATGCGTGGTCCCCCCTCCTTTCTGCCGATGCTTAAGGGGAATGCGATGGCAGTGGGGGTGTACTATCGAACGCCTGGCCAGATCTTCAGGACAAGGCCTCGGTCCTGCTGGTGGCTCCCAGGTGGCCGAGACAGCCTTGGTTTCCTCTTCTGCTTCAAATTGGCGGTGGATCCAGCTAACAAAACGTTACAGCGCAGTAATAATAATGGGGCCGTGGAACACAGATCTAGTGCAAGAGATAACCTGGGGGCCTACCTCAGGAAGTTGAGTGGAGGAGGGATAGTAAGGAAATCCACAGTAAAAGGTTTTCTGTGTGGTGTCAGCTACGTACAGAGGATCCTTTCTCCTGTACTGTGCCAGTAGTGCTTCAGTACTTACTGCACTTATCAAATCAGGGACTTAAGTCCAATTCTGTTCGGGTCCACCTCTCAGCTCTAGCAGCTCACCCACTCACTGGTGGAGGGACAAACTTTTCGAAAGGAGACTATGATAAAATGAGGAAAATAGTTAAGAAAAAACTAAAAGGAGCAGGAGTTGAATGTGGTCTTGCAGCAACTGACTCGCCCACCTTTTGAGCCGATGGCTACTTGTCCACTACGCTTCCTCTCCTGGAAGACACTCTTCCTAATAGCCCTTACCTTGTATTCCATGCTTTAAGAAAAAGTGGAAGGAATGAGAGCCAAACGACAAAACCTGGAAACAGCACAAGCACTGGCAAGTCAAGTGCAAGGCATATAGGAACAGGGTAGTCCTCAGGACAAAGGGAGAATTTGAGAAGAAGCTTGCTGCGAAGCAAAAACGCGAAATAAAGATTTTTCAAGTATATTCATAGCAAAAAACCTGTCCAGGCTGAAGCAGTCCTGCATACCCTGGACTGTAGGAGGGCCTTATCCTTCTATTGCTTCGGTCTTTACTGAGGAAGAGCTCTTCGTATCCTTTGACCCTAATAAGTTGGGGTTGGCTGTGTCCAAGCATACCTTGTCCATCTGGGTGGCTGACTGTATCACCTGGGCTTACAAGGGCTGACCTTCCTTTGCAGGGTCGGGTCACGGCCCACCGTGTCAGGGCAATGGCTGCCTCAGTGGCTCATCTCCGCTCTGTACCCTTGGTAGACATCTGCAGGGCTGCAACTTGGTCTTCAAGCCAGACATTTGTGGCCCATTACTGTCTGGAGAGGGGGTCCCGTAGGGACAGTGCAAGAACTGAAATATGAGATTGCAGACCTCTATTAGTAATCTGTGAACTATCATTAAAATCATCTCTATAATACCTGAAGATTCTTTGAGGTTTAGGCAACTCCTGCCTCTGTTGGGCTACCGGTGGAGGTTGTGTCCTTGAAAAGTCTTTCTTTGCTGCTGGGACTAGAGGGAGTTCTCTTTCAGCCTGGGTTCCTCGGTAGCCCAGAGCTAGGGAGTCACCCATATGTGAGGACTGACTTCCTGCTTGGTCCTGGAGAAAGAGTAGTTGCTCACCAGGAGCAGCAGGAATCAGTCCTCACAACCCACCCTCCTCCCCAGGGAGGTGCAGTTGTACATAGTTTATTTTTACATTTTTGTGTGCTGTTCTTAGCTATGTCATTTTAATGAGGTAAGATGGCACTTTTTAGGCGGGAAGCAGGGGTGATCCGGAAACTACAGACCGGTGAGGCTTCAGTCAGTAACCGGGAAAAATGAAATGCTCCGCTGGGGCTTCATCTGCGCCGATGACACCCATATGTGTACTCAGCATGTATTATAGTCATGGCCTTCCTAATGGGAGTATTACAGCCCGCACTATTCGGCATCAGCGCTTTAAAATTATAATAGCAGAGCTTTCCTTCCATTGAGATCTTGTCTTAACTAATCTGTTATGTTTTTTTGAAAGTGTGAATAATGTATTGCAGAGACTTTTGGCAAAACTAAAATATAGGTGCTTGTGTTCCTCCCTCTGTGATCTCTTGTATTCTCCAGGAACAAGCAGGAAGTCGGTCCTCACATATGGGTGACATCGGCTAAATGGCCAATTTTCCCCAATGGAGAAAGGTGAATAGTGGTGTAACCCCAGGGATCTGTGCTGGGCAAGAGTGCCTGTGATACCTGGGTACAAACTATATCATAATGATAGAGCTGATCAAATTGGTGGAAGGTTGCGCTCTATGTTTAGAGAGGGCATTGAGTCATAAAGGATTAAAGTTTTGCAGGAAACAAAATTTGCTGTAGAATCTGTGGATTGAAATTCCATGTAAAATAACGAGTGAGGTTATCAAATTTTGCAGGTGACACAAAACTATTTAGAAGTTGATGAACAAATGGATGATGAAATGCTCAAAGAAATCAAGGAAATTGCAAGAGGATCTTGATAAATTGGAAGACTGGGCATCAAAAATGGCAGATGAAATTTATGATTTCAATTACCCCGTATCGACTGGGTCAGTGTCACGGCAGGACATGATAGGAGATAAAGTTCCTAGATGACATAAATGACTGCTTCTTGGAGCAGCTGGTTCATGAACCGACCAGAGGGGAAGCCATATTAGACCTAGTCCTTACAATGCAAGTTCCACATTAGGAAACCATCACCCAGGAAAAAGATTTAGGCGTCATTGTGGATAACATGTTAAAAACCCTTGGCCCAGTGTGCAGCGGCGTCAGCCAAGAGAGGGGTGTTGGGGGCACTTGGCAATAGTGATCATAGTATGATCGCCTTTGATTTAATTAGTTATTAGAAAAGGTTCAGAGAAGAGCCACCAAAATTGTAAAGGGGGGACTACCTTTTGCACAGTCCCCCTCCCAAGGGTGCCATCTCGCTCAGTCTCCTTTATTCCGCAGAGCCCTTCAGACATTGTCTGACTTTCTCCTGGAAAAAGTTGAGTTGCAAAGGTTAAAGACTTACATCAAGCTTGGGTGTTGTTGAAAAATACTATCTTGGAAGCCCAGACCAGCCGGTTCTCTTTCCGCCTACCGTCGTCAGTGCCTCAGTGTCCGAGTTTATTCGTCCAAAAAACTGCCAGCATGGTTTAAAGGTGAGGTCAGAGAGGCTGTTGTTGCCAAAAAGCATCTTTCAAGAAATGGAAAAAGTGCTTTAAGTAATGCCCTTAACCAATACACATGACTGCTGCTGCCTCGGTGATAAAGCAGGCTTCTGAACTCCGAGCGTCGTCGTGTGGAGAGAGTCAGTTGGTCCATTAATGATAGAGGAGTTAAAGGGGCACTAAGAGGCGACAAGGCGATAGTGGAGAGACTGAATGAATTCTGAGCACAGTTTGTCTGCCTTCATTGGCCAGCAGCGGGCATTGTTGTGTCCAGCATGTCCGTCTCATCTTCCTGTAGGGATGTTACCCATGACTGAAGTGGTATTTAAAGGTGCGGAAGAATTGAAGGAAATATCGATACATTGGGAAGATGTATTACAACTATTAGATAAACTGAAGAGTAGCAATCACCTGGGCCGGATGGTATACATCCAAGGGTGTTGACGGTCATCCCAGGCCAGTTTACCGGGTGGAGGATCGCCAATGTAACACCAATTTTTAAAAAGGGTTCCGATGGCAGGGCTTCAGTGGCCTTGAATCCCACGTAGCAGCTGCCCCCTACGAGTCATCCTCAGAGATGTAGAAACCATCTTAAAGAATAAAATTGGAGGATGAGGAGTCTCCTGATACCCGTCACCACCGCAACGTCCCTTCCAAGGAATGGAGATCCTCCAGTACGAGACCCTCCTCAGGAAATACAGGTGGACAAAGGTGAGTCGGTTGATATAGTGTATCTGGACTTTCAGAAAGCCTTTGACAAGGTCCCTCATCGCATGTGGGAGACACCGCGTTGGTGCTGGAGTCATGGGATAGGAGGCCAGTGTACTACTGTGGATCAGGAAAACTGGTTAAAAGATAGAAAGCAGAGGGTTGGGCCCTTGGATACACTCGGCAGGAAGTGCTGCTCCACTGCTTTTTGACATATTCATAAATGACCTGGAAAGTGGACGAGGAATGTTTTGCAGCATTTCAGGATTAAAACCCAAGAGGATTGTGGAAAATGTGGACAAGTGCAAAGTTATGCACCTAGGGAAGAACAACCCAAACTATGGTTACACAATGCAAGGTTCCACATTAGGAAACCACCACCCAGGAAAAAGATTTAGGCGTCATTGTGGATAAATTGGGGGGGTGGTGGTTGTGGAGTGCATGGTTAAAAACCCTCAGCCCAGTGTGCAGCAGGACAGCAGCCAAGAGAGCAAATAGAATGCTAGGTATCATAAGGAAAGGAATGGAAAATAAAACAAAAGATATTATAAAAGCCTATATCGTTCCATGGTGAGACCGCGCACCTTGAATATTGTGTGCAATTCTGGTCTGGTCGCCGTATCTTAAAAAGGATATAGCGTTATTAGAAAAGGTTCAGAGAAGAGCCACCAAAATGTAAAGGGGATGGAATTGAAGGATACTCCTATGAAGAAAGGCTAAAAAGGTTAGGGCTCTTTAACATGGAAAAGAGAGGCTGAGGGGAGATAATGAAAGTGTATATTAATTCATGAACGGAGTGGAACGGGTAAACGTAGATCGATTGTTTATCAGAATATAGAAAGGGACCTAGGGGACATGCAATTGAAGCTACAGGGGTAAAACTATTTAAGACTAATAAAAAAGAAAATATTTTTTC